>OX365958.1:5000-2405000 GCA_947247005.1 Spisula solida | reverse complement strand
ATCTGAGAAAATCTTAGTGAAAATAAATACATCCCGAAGTGATAAAAACGAAATGCGCATACAACTCATTTAGCAATTGAACAAATACTGGTTTTATTTATATTTATTCAGTAACAAGTTAAATGTGTCCTTAAAATTGATCTTCAGTTGGTCTTACTGTTTGAATTGAATAGATTATGTGTTTAGACCAAAGTAAAATTATAATTAAATTGTTTTTTAGCAGTACAGACATAAATACCCTACATGTATAAAGAAAGATACTAGATGTATTTTACAGAGAAGTGTCAAATCAAATATCGTCCCTTACGTCAAACCTATCTTAAACAGCCAGTTCCACCTTAAGATAAATGGCCGTTTATTTAAGAAGGTCACTTTTACAGGCATTTCTGTATAACACATCAGTGTCCTTATCAAGACAATAATACTGAACTCACTTAGACTTGACCACATTTAAATTGACAATAATTTCTTTTTCAATGTACATACATCAATAAAATAGTGTTTGTGTAATGCTTGTTACCTACTGTATGTGTCTGCCAATTTATGTTTAACACGATACATCTATAGCATCATGCGAGTGAAAAGAACATTTAACATTTATAGGTCTAAGCACGCATGTTAATTAACATGCGTGGTCTAAGCAGAGACTTTATATTAACTACATGTGTAGTCTCCGGTCTAAGACTGAGTTTCCGTGATCAAACTCAAGCTCAAATTTATTTTATTTCATTATATACAGAAAATATGTCAATACTGGGACCAAATATTGATGTCTAGGGTCCCTGGTTAATAGAACGATAATTTATTTTATTTCATTATATACAGAAAATATGTCAATACTTGGACCGAAAATAGATGTCTAGGGTCCCTGGTTAATAGAAAGATAATTTGTTTTACACGGAGGAAACAATATAGATATCTCGTTGAATTACAAAAACAGATACATAAGTTGAAATAGATCGTTACAGAAATATTGTGCTTAATAAATTGAGTTTGAGTTTTCGAGCTTGATCCTAGATGTTTGAGATTAGTTTCAGTCTCAAGTACAATAAATCCCCTTTTTATTAGAAAATAAATGTTTTGAATCTATGATCTTGAAGATGTTTATGTATATTGCAAATTCTAGTGAAATGAATTTTTTTTAAATGCCGAGCATAGCCTTTATTTGCCAGTCAGCTGAAATGTGGGAGGCATATATATATATGTGCCTCAACCCGGTTTTGAACCCGGATCGCCAGTTTAGACGGCAAGCGCGCTAACCATTGAGCTACGGAGGCCACATTTCATAACTTCCCAAATGCGTTCAAAAATATAGCAAAACGCAGAATTGATTTTTTGTGAACACGAGTCAGACTTGTATTTCAATATTTAATTACCACGAGGAACAAGGAATTACACTATAATCTCAAAATAATATTATTATACATACAGTTTTCTGAGAGTTAAGGACTAAACAAAGGGTGTTCATAATATTGCGGTGCAATGGGTGTTCATAAAGTTTCGGGATAGGTGCTGTAACTTCGTAACTTTCTGATAATATTGTATAATATGTTGTATGAATTTTAACAATGTGATATCGAACATAGATTACCCGGGGGAGACTATTTGTAGAAAATAGAAATAGAGAAATGCTGACATAGACCAACTATCGTGGCTTTCTCGACTTTTCTGATGAAAATCAATGCGGAAACGTGTCTGGTACATAACGTTGGGACGATATAATTACATTGGTACATACTGAACTAAGCTCGGGAAACTTGGCTCACTTAGACAGCATCAATTATGTAGGGATGTATATTTGGCAATACTGCTTCAACTTACACAAGCGTCTGGTGAGAACATTCTGTGTTACTGAAAGTGTTTGTGAAATCGAAACAGAGAAACACCATTCTGATCACATCGGCATTTATGCATTACAACAGATTTACCGGAGATTAACAGAAATGGCCGGGCTTTCACCGACACGCTTTAGTGAAACGCCACCGGCAATGACGTCATCCACATCAGCATCAACATTTTGTATAGCATGAAATTAATAATAATAATAATACTTTTACATGTATTACCTCCAATGTTGGAGAGCTCATATAAATGAGCAATAATATACCAGGAAAGCATATATACATGTAAATAAAATACAAAGAACACAAAGAAATCCCTCCCACAATTACCCCCCCCCCCCAATGGCTATTTCTCGAGCAGCGTCAGATATCACTGCCACGAGAAACTGACTTCAAGAAAAGGTTAATATTCTACCTGCTTTAAGCCCCATTAATAAATTATTTTTATTCTGCTTCGTGTTGCTTCTTGAATAGTCAATATTTAAATTGGTGTTTGATTTATATACTAGTATATAATTATATTATGTTTTGTAATTATGCATGTATTGTGTTTAGTTTTATGTATATGTGGCCACTTGTTCTGAATATACATTTTTTTAATGGTCAAAGGTGTTGTGTAAATGCCGATTTGCCAATATATTTTAAACTTACCTTGAACATAACACGCATAGTTTTATTCATTTTACACGATGTTATTCATATAAATAACTGGGAACACAAATAATTGCGTTCCGTTAACCGGGTTTCCTGGAATCAAATTCTATCTTGTCTTTGCAAAAACATGTTACTACTTCTCCACATGTGGAGTACATGAACAGATCTTTACGGAATACGTTATTGTGACCATATACTAGTACCCAAAACAAGCTACTCCACATGTGGAGTATAGTTGAGAAGTTTTAGTTGATTCCGAAATATAATTTATTTCTAGGAAAGCGGAATTGGGAAATTATCTGTTGTAAGACGACTGACAATACAACGATTGAAAAAAATGCGTCACAACTTCAATGAAATCAATGACGAGAAAATGCTTGGGGGGAAATATGGTATGTCATGAAAATAGGCCTACAAATTGCACTCTGCAAACAGGTCCAATTTTTTGGCAAAATTATTAGCGAAAATCTTTGTTCAAATATTTTAACAAATGTCAAGGCTGAATACAAAACAAATAAATATATATTCTACATGTATATGTAATAATTATACATTATTTAAGTGTAATGCACCAGCGAACCAAGACGCACTTCCGCCGGTTATAGAACTACATTCCTAGTACTTCCGGTCTAGAATCAACATCCGGGAATCTGACACGTGGCAAAATTCCGTGCTGCAATATGCAATATGTTGACATGCGTCAGTAGTATATTTGTATATTCTGTTTTGTGGATTACGGCTCGATAAAGGTGTCAAGCATACATATTGTTTCATGTCACGATTGTTAGTTGGTGTCAATCAAATGATTATTGGTGTACATTTTTTCGTTGCAAAACTGATTTGTGTGACCCCTGATTTCCAAGGAATGAATTTTGTAAAATACATAAACTTCATTAAGTTGTAAGAACATGATATTCGCAGCCTAGTTTTGTCTGTTATTTCAAATGTAATCTGACCAAATAAAGAACACATTGTATTGTATTGCCAAAATAAATTACTTTGAAAAATTTACAACAAAATCAAGCATCTTCGCTACGATAGTACCAAAATCTCTTTACGCCGTATTTCCGTGCATTCTTCGTTTAACATTACTAAACTATCTAATATAAATTTCTATTTTCACAAAAATAATGTTTATACAAATTGGGCTCTAAAAATGAGTTATGAGTAAAAGTTTCAATATAATGAGACAATCATTTATGTATATATGTTGAGGCCCATAAGGAAGATTGCATTATTGTAAATATGTTAGCCTCGTAAAATAAAGACTTTACTTACTTAATCATGTACATGCAATGATGAAATTATTATTTATTGCCAATATTATTAAATAAATTTACATGTACTATATAACCGGTCTCAGCTGCAGTGTTACATACGTATAAAGGGTTCAATATTGCAATAAAAATACATTGAGTTCACATTTTTTTCTTTTTTTTCTTCATATTTCGAATTGAATTAACCCTTTACGGATCAATCATGTATACCAGTATATCAGAAGAATTACCTCCCTTTGCCCATAAACTTTTTAAAGCTTATACAGCACATAGTTTGATAAGATATATACCGGTTAGCACGTGTACGTTACATAAAATCCTACGTATATGTGTACAGAATTACCTCACTTAAACAACCCACCTCAATAATAAAACCAACTCAAAATTTATACTAAACTTTTCAAACTCCATTTTTTTCTGTTAAATTCTTTTTTTCAACTTTTTAATTATTTTCTAAAAAACTTACCAGTCCATCTTATTACATTCGCAAAACAATTGCAAGTAACATATAATGGCCCTTAATTATATTTTGAGTAGTACATGTATGCGTATGTACTATAAAACGGTCAGACTCAGTGAATGAACTCATCAAAAAGGCTGTATTAATCAGGTGGTTCTTTGATAACGGATTAGTAATATAATTGTAATGAAAGGTTATATTTATATTTATTATAGAGGAAAACAATTAACAGACACACATTAATTATACGGTCTTATCAAATAAAAAGGTCTTAATTTTAAGGTGGTTTATATACAGAATTTCCCTCGTATATATATATATATATATATATATATATATATATATATATATACACGTACAATGTGCGAAAAAGAAAATTTAAAATAAACTTTTTAACACAACCTTCAATTATAACTCACTTCACTACTCTGTAACTCATACTTATGACCACCTTACTATGAGAGCCAGTTTTAAGTTTTTCAATCGTGGTCTTTTTACAGAGGTTTTACTCAGGATGGTACATTACCGTGATAAGAAAGATGTGTAGCAATATTCACGCATTAGTAGATATAATCAATGAAATGGGAAAAGCAATATTTTCTAAATTTTTTATCTTAAAAATAGTGAATTCGTCAGAAGTATCATTTAAGTTTATTGCATACTTTTGTACATGCTCTTCTGTTAATTTACCCGCCGCCTAGGATTCAAGGCGACGAACAAATTTGAAAGATTAATATTTTGGGAGGAAGATTACAAAATCTCAAAGGAGAAAGGTACGAAAATACTCGCCCACTAATCGTCGTCTATGTACGCAATTTAACATATTTTGACTTTTAGAACAGAACAGAATGGAATGAAATAGATTTCGTTGTTACAGAGCTATTGGTACTATCGTAGCGATACGCTTCATTTTGGTGTGAATTTTGCAAATGTTATTTTAATTGGTTGAGAATAACATTTTCTTACATTAAAAAAATCAAACTGCATCCAGAATGGTGTTGTTTAAAGCCCTTAATCATGTCCCCATAGCCATTCGAAGACAAACATCAAGCTAGATATTTGGTGATTAATAAAACATTTTCACTTTAATAAGAAACAAGGAAATTATGTAGTAATAAAATCCCCAAAATATAAACGACATATATCGTTTCTACCCATAATATAACGGTCGCTTTAAAAATGTATTTATGATTGTAAATAGTCGTATAATCAGTGTTGTTGTGGCGGTCAGAAATGCTAGTAAAAATGCCTCGCTGCCTATACTCAGGACATTCAACAACAAAAAATTTAACTGAATCTGAAAATATTTTTTTACTAAATTTGATAAAATATTTTTTGAAGTTTTTTTTATATGTCTAAACAATATATTATTCGTCTTTTTATGATATATATAAACGTAACATATAACAATATCTCGGAATAAAATTATTATAAATAAATTTAATAAAAAAGAGCATTAGTTTTGATGCAGTTAAGAATAATTACTGCTTACGCCTCTAGCAAAGTCTAATTTACGTAAATTAAACAATACTATAAATTAGATACTTTTACCCCGTTTATAAATTAACTGTGAAACATATTATAACAATATATTTTTGAATAATAAATAACTTTATTTCGATATTTGTAGACCATATGGCCAGTGGAAAATACAGTACATAGAAGTTACAGATCGATTGACACCTTTTTGTGCCGAAAACTTAGTATATATTTTACTTCTTTTGTTTGAAAGTCGGCTAAAAGGCCAAGGGCATTTCACACATTTGATTATAATTATCGATATTAAAATTTAAAAAAAGAAACCATTATTACATATCAAAAGAATTTTATAAATATTCGTAATCCTATGAAATGATCAAAGCCAATTAACTGATAAATAGATAAAGTCGCCATTGTTTGACACGTCATGTGTCAATGCTGACATGTCTCAATTTCACAGCGAGATTCGACAAACTGTGGATGTGTTGTTGACACTGTAATTTCTAAAAAAAGTACTCCACCCGCTGGGATCTGATGCACGCTGTCTGGTTTTAGGGTGACATTTTGTAGTAGTATGATTTAGTTCTTCGGAATAATTGCACTGTCAAGTTTGAAATGTCATGCTGGGCTTGTTAGATGTAATAAGCTTGTGCGCGTCTAATTAACTAATCTACTAATTAGCTGTCATAATTAGTTGGGGATATATAAGACGGATTTTAGCATTGTTTTATCATTCATCTTGTACTCAGCCTGTCTGAAACAAGTCTAGAATTATGAATACTCGTTCAACTATACGATCCGGCATTGATGCCAGCGCCACGACTCGGGACTCCATATTTCGCACCGGTGACAGAAGAGTTGCGACACGCCGGAACTCAGTAGAGAGAAGAAGGGAACCCACGTCTGAACCAGCCGCTCAGCCAGCTTTTAGAGTCGGGGACCTGGTCATGGTTCGTGTGTCTGCAATCAATGCCGGAACCAGAAGAGAAGTCAAATATCGCAAACTCTTAGAGACGGAGCGAAAACTGGTTCGATCCTGTGAGCATGTCATTCTGCTCAACGATAAAATCCGAGGACTCACGAAACGTTACAGATCTGCACGTGAAGAAGGCTTCAAGAGCTTCCGGTATAACCTACGCATTCGTCTGGCCGCAGTAGAGGGTGTTCGTAATATGTACTACGAATATGCCCGCGATCGAGCGGAAGAAATTGCTGAACTTCGAAAAGACTTGTATGATCAGAACGTTGAGATTGTGACAGGTTCTGACCAGGAGGAAGAATCCGACATTGAGATGGAAATTGACGATACAGACGACGATGAAGAATCGGAAGAAGAAGATGAAGAAGGCGCTTAAATTCTGCGATAAGAATTTAAACAAACGGCCCTTTTAAGGGCCACCCATATTGTCTGATAGAGTTGCTCTCTAGATTGTTATAGTTCAGTATTGTCCGAAACGAATTATTTATGAAATTATCATATATATTCAAATTAATATTTTTTCTTATTAAAAACACGAGGGAATAGTATTTATAATACAGAACAGAACTCATGTTGTATAGTTTGGGGGTTAAAGGTACTGCCTCACAGATCGGGCTAAAATTTTTGTATGACGGAATTATCCAACCTTACTTAGTATTTATACAATAGAAAGCCACTGGTGGTTGCTTTATGAAAGATGTATGGCATATAAGCAATTTAAATCATATTTGGCACTCAGTATTTTTCTTTTTCATCGAATTGAAACAAATTTCAGGCAATTTAAGTGATAGTAGTGCTAATTCTATAGGGTATTATTACCCTATAGAATTTTGGGTGTAAAAATGCTAAATTACTACAAAATGCTCATGTTTCCCAAGTTACTTTTTATGTCAATGTGGTTGTTTATGGCATATACAGGGAACTATACCAAAATTACATGAATATTTGACAATTTAATTTTATTTTTGCAATACACCAAAACGTGAGACAGTCCCTGTAATAATGTGCTGTTCTTCATCAATAATAAACGGAACAATGTCTCGTCGGCTAAAACACCAAACGAAATTCATCTTTTGTATTTATAGCTATTTATAACATTTTTAGCAGTAAATATTCTAAATAATGCCCGGTAAAATATATTATGGTATGAAATAAAAATATACTAATGCGAAAGAAAAAAAATTGTTCTTATCAATTTAACTATATTTTAACTGCTAGGTCTCTATTTTGTATCTTTATTATTTGCGGCATTGAAGTTCCATTTGTTTAATACACACATTGTCCTGTTTCTATGACAACAACACACGCAATTCCCTCTTTGCAAATATATCGGGACCATAATTATATTTTTTATGAAATGAACAGACTGTGCCTCTTATTATTAAAATAGTGATGACAGCCATGCTACACTTTTATACTTTTACACAACCAGTTTTCTAAATAAATGTAATATACGTTGTATGTGCCACGCACACTATTTTCTATTTCGTGGTATTTACAAAATATGACAGTGTGGCAAAAAAGTCATCATATTTTATCGAAAGAATTTAACTTTGTGCTAAATAAGACATTTGTCTACATATTACAAGGACTATTGGGATACCTACGCTAAATCACTTGAAAGACACTGACAGTGACGGTGTACATTTATTAAAAAAATATAAAACAGATTTATAGGAACACGCATTTTTTATTTTTGAAAAATAAAACACAGGGCAAAATTCAACCAGTCGTGAATCCTGTCCTTTAACTTATGAGCGTTTTATAGTTTATTGTTCAATCCATTTAGTGTACATAAAAAGTTTACAACAAGATTGAACAAGAAACTAGTACATATGATACAGGATCTTCCCGAATTAAAAAAGAGTACAGATAAGAACAATTTAAGTTGTACAAATACGCGTCTATATTTTATCAGGTATCATTTGCGTACAGTTCCTGATTTTACCATTTTTTATTATCAATTTTGTTTTTTATTAATATTTAGAGTTTCAAAAAACATAAGCAATAATTTATACATAATTATGTTTTTTGTCTGAATTCACACACGCATCAATTTAATTCCATTAAATTTATTGCCATATGAACATAATTATATAATACATTCTTTGCATAAATTACTAATCATCGATAATGGTTCAGTTTTGTATAATAATCGATTTTTAAAAAAGTCTTATGTGTAATGCAGAACTTTCGTTATGTTCAGAAATATTGCTTTTTTCAAAGATCTAAAAATAATGCTTTTTTTTTCAAAAAAAATCATCAACATTCACAAAATTGTTTTTTATAAATCAATCAATAATTGTACTACGTAAGTTAAAAAATCGAATAATGGGTAGTACTTTAAAACAATAGTTACGTATTTGACCAAATTTTAGAATATGTCTATTCTAATTTTGTGATCAAGCATATTTTACGAATGAAATACTATGAAAAGTTCAATGAAAATTCGACATGTTGATTTTTTGTTGCTAGGTTGTAATATTTATATACGGTCTATTGCGCTCAGTTGTAGATTTCTCCCATTTATCTTAAATTGCATTTGTAATCTACCGCGCTGCTTAAAAATGACAGCACATTGTATTTTCTCCAGAAATTGGACGTTCATTATTCTAAAATCTCGCGTTATTTATGGTCGGATTCCCTTTTACAAAGACTCACGTATATATCGCATGTTCGCATCACTGTCCAAAAAATGCAATGCGAAACTCAAAGCGCGTTCCGCCATACGAACAAGCTTTCGAAAAATTAGATTCCTCAATTTTATGCGAGTCACGTGATTTCCAGCTAGAAAAATTATCCATGGGCGAACTACTTTGCATTTCGTCTGCGCGGAGCTAGATCTCACACGAACCGGAGTATATTGTACGGATTTCCTGCAAATCTACGGCATTTCCAGCGCAGGTATGTGCACTAACATGTTCTTTTATTTATTAGCGAGCGATTGTTATGTTATTTCGTGTTTAAAAGGTTGAAATTCGGGAGAATTTAAGCAAATACGGCGACAAATCGAGTCGATATTGAAATCCAAGATGGCGACCATCGCCATATCTCTGTGTGCGGCGAAGGTCATACGGTTTTAATTAAAATTAGTTTTTGCTATTTTTCTTTACATGAATAACGTAAAATTTGGAATTTCGTTCAATAAAAATACAAAAAAGACAATGGTGCATTTTATTTTGTGAAATAATGACGTTGAATCGTATAGTATATGAAAAACTTTTGATTTATCGGTTTCCTAAGCCCCGCCCACTAGGACAGCCTTGAATAAATAAGCCGATTTTCCCGTCTATCAAAATCTTGAGCGATGTGTATAGTTATTTTAGCTGCATAAAACTAGTACACAAATGTTGAACGTTGTTTTGCAGATGTGCAAACTAGATTTATGCAGAAGTATGTGTAGTGTGTACATGCATGCGCTCGTTTATCTGCGAGAATATCGGTGTTTGAAATTTGATTGTTCTGCATAAAGTGTTGTTATCATCATATTGGTTTTATTGACATGGCCATGATGGACGTAATACTGTGGGGTTAGAGATATTCCGAGCAGCTGGGGTCGACATTGAAGCGCTCATCTTTGCAATTTCATTATCTTAATTTATCGGCAAGGCCTGTGAAAACAAGATTATGCTGTAAAAGGGGCTCATTTGGGGGTTCAATGAGGGTTTTCCGTCCGGTTTAGATTTCGTTGATTTCACATCAAAAGAATAGGGCGAATACTACTTAATTATTTACAAAATAGTTTCACGCATAGAAAGTCACGCAGCATTTTCTAACAAAGAGAGATTGTATTAATATGAGAGATCCGAGCGATTTCGGAAATAAACTTTCAGTGTTTCACAGTTAACAAACTAATACATAAGTTATCACAAACGCTTTTAAGTGTTGCATTTACGCGCCGCGTTTCTACCGGCTAATTACACTAGTGTGTTTTTTCCACGTTACGGAAATGCCTGTCATTGAAATATGAGCCACGTACAGTTGACACACGAAAATTTACCATTATATTGGGAAACTTCATAACATTTATAGTCATTATAACGATTCGTCGACGTTTATGTATGGCCACGTTCTATATTGTACAACGGCATATTGATCAGAGACTAACGAACGGTAAGCCACTGTGTATCTTGGGGAGAAATGTGTAAAAATAAACACTAACACCTAAACAAGACCATACGTGTACACGAAACCTCTCGTAAATTAGGTTTATAATTACCGAGGAATGCAGAATCAGCCAGATTCCAACATCGTTCAATTTGTGTTTTACTTCTCATTTTTTGTTTGCCATCAAACGGCCACATGAAAAATGACGCAGCTCATTTCTTCAGCCTAGATACTCCGCTATCGTCAGGAACTCACGACAATGCTTTTACGTAGATAGGGACAGCATGTTTGCTTCTTGTACTATTGAGTTACTTCGTATAGAAAAGGTCACCTTGACCATGTGTGGAGTATCCATTGGGACTCCTAAAATTGCAATGCTGATTCATGTTTTATGCCCTTTCGCTGGACCAGTCTTTCCAGTTTTTCTGGACTGTATTCTAACCAGTACTAACCTTCCGCAAGAAAAGTGATGGAAAAATCGACATTTTTGTCAAGTTTTCCCGGAAGGGTATTAAACTGTCGCAACCGGGAATCGAACACACACGGCCAGTCTCTGTCACATTACGATGGATGCCTATCAAGTGTCTCTGGGAGTCACACGGAATTTGATACTTGTTGAGTCAAACACGTCAACAGACGTCCAATTCTTTGCATGACTCATATATAGACTTGACAGGCATCCAATTCTTCGTGTGACTCTCATAGAGCATTGACAGGCATCCAATTCTGCGTATGACACCCATAGAGCATTGACAGGCATCCAATTCTTCGTGTGACTCTCATAGAGCATTGACAGGCATCCAATTCTGCGTATGACACCCATAGAAACTTGAGAGACATCCAATTCTTCGTATGACTCGCATAGAAACTTGACAGGCATCCAATTCTTCGTGTGACTCTCATAGAGAATTGACAGGCATCCGATTCTTCGTATGAAACACATAGAAACTTGACAGGCACCAAATTCATCGTGTGACTCACATAGAAACTTGACAGGCACCCAATTCCTCGTGTGACTCACATAGAAACTTGACAGGCATGCAATTCATCGTGTGACACACATAGAAACTTGACAGGCACCCAATTCATCGTGTGACACACATAGAAACTTGACAGGCACCCAATTCATCGTGTGACACACATAGAAACTTGACAGGCACCCAATTCATCGTGTGACACACATAGAAACTTGACAGGCACCCAATTCCTCGTGTGACTCACATAGAAAATTAACAGGCATGCAATTCATCGTGTGACTCACATAGAAACTTGACAGGCACCCAATTCATCGTGTGACTCACATAGAAACTTGACAGGCACCCAATTCTTCGTATGACTCCCATAGAAACTTGACAGACATCCCATTGTTCGTGTGACTCACATAGAAACTTGACAGACATCCAATTCTTCGTATGACTCACATAGAAACTTGACAGGCATCCAATTCTGCGTATGACACCCATAGCAACTTGAGAGACATCCAATTCTTCGTATGACTCACATAGAAACTTGACAGGCATCCAATTCTTCGTGTGACTCTCATAGAGCATTGACAGGCATCCGATTCTTCGCATGACACACAGAAACTTGACAGGCATCCAATTCTTCGTGTGACTCTCATAGAGCATTGACAGGCATCCGGTTCTTCGTATGACTCCAATAGAAACTTGACAGATATCCACTTCTTCGTATGACACCCATATAGACTTGACAGACTTCCAATGCTTCGTATGACCTCACTGAGACTTGAGACAGGCATCGAATTCTCGTGAGACATATATTAGACCCATTTTGAACAAGGGATTGCTAGGTGATAGTAATATTACACGTGGTCAATGTACTCTTCAATAAAACAAAGAATACCTTATTAGGATATCAAATTAAATAATGTTGCTGTAAAAACTGGTTCCACATGGATGCATCATTCAGGATAGCTGTTGCGGGGAAGTGACACAACAGTTCAGATGGCATGTCGGATTGTGTGTGCTGAAAACTAGTAAATTAACCCATATTTGATTTAATCTTTGTTGTAGAAAAAAATGAAATCCCCTGGGATAGATCATTGAGGTGTTAATGACTCTTGTATAACATTGGATATTGTTCTGTCTCAATAGACGGCACATAGATTAAATATTTATATGAGAAAAACTTTACGTGTTTAAGAATTATTTGTAACATTCGTGTTCGGATAGAATGATGTTTGCATTTCGTTGAATAAACTGTCCTGGTTTGCATTTCATTGACCTCACATGTCATGAATATGTTTAAATATTTACCCCAGACTGTAGCCACTATTTGCCCACTCACCTCACGCTTGTGGGAAAACACACACGTTGGCCAAACGTATAATTTCTATGTTTTCCGTATTTTTCGTAATTAGCAAACACCGCCGCTGAACTTTATCAAGCAATATTGAATGCGTGTGTTTTTTGTCCGACCTCCGAATGATTAATAGCGGGTCGGCAATATCGCTTCTTTCATCTCGATTTTTATTGCTTCTTGATGTATAATTCATAGCCGAAAAGAGAATGAGCAGAAATAAACCCAAACGAGTGAAAATAAAACCAAATCGTAGGAAAAACGAACCCAACTAACGCGAAATCTTCAGTATAGAGTTTCATTAACTTTATGTCATCGAAAATAACCCTTCTCACGCACATTTGAAATTATCAGAATATTTTATGGCCCTAATTGGTAAATTTCAACACTGACCTCATTTTATGTCGTTTAAATACGTCGGTTATTGAATGTGTGAGAAAGTGTCACTGTGAGTGTGTTTCTACATCAGAATGGTTGAACATATATACTACTTAAAATTTGATAAGGGCCAAGAAATTTTCCATTTGAATATTTTGCAAATTGAATAAGATTGACCGGTAGAGTTTTCAAAAACATAATGCTACAATAAATAATGTAAACCAATAAAGATTACTTCGAAATTTAATGTCTAAGTGCTGATAAGCCCAACACCATTAAACATTTTGTGCTGCATTCAAGCCTCTGGAGTAACAGAATGCGGTCATTTTCTTGGCATTTTGGGTCTTACACGATATGGTAA
Source organism: Spisula solida (assembly GCA_947247005.1). NCBI lineage: Eukaryota > Metazoa > Mollusca > Bivalvia > Venerida > Mactridae > Spisula > Spisula solida. Next base: position 2,391,145 of record OX365958.1, on the reverse strand, counting down.
TAAAAACGGGATAAAAATTTCCATATGAATCTAGCCACTTTGGTCGCCGCCAATAGGGCTTATCAGTTACCTTGAAAACGACCTCATTTAGGCAATGCGTATCAAATGCAAGACATCAAGCTTTGAACTTCAGAAGCAGATAAGATGATATTTTATTAATTGCGCAACGTTTTTTTCATCGGTGTTGTACATTAAACGTGAGACGGACACCAAACTCAATTTCTTGGCCCTTTGCAAAGTTTGAGTAGTATATTATACGTATTTATGTGTAACAATATTACGTGACTCTGGCATCAATTCCAAGACGAAATTTGTCAGAGTCACCTGGTATTGCTACACTGTATCTTATACTTGTGATTTTTAGCCAGTCTTGCGGGGTAGGAACCCAGACCTTTCCCCGGGGTCAGAAGTTGCTGTGGTACCCCAGCGCCTTAAATCCGATTTGGATTTCCCCCAGCGCCTTAAATCCGATTTGGATTTCCCCCAGCGCCTTAAATCCTAGTATGGTGTCTTTAAATCACTATGGGTGCTTTTTGGGTCTGTATTGTGTTATGATTGGAGTGATAATGGCCTTTATTTTGTACAAAGTGCTTAAACCAGCCTTTAAATTATGGAAAACCATGCAGTTTTCTCTTCTAAAACATTCCAGCCATTCTTTTTGATCTCCTTTAGCACAAATCTTGGCATTGCCCCAGCGCTTTAAACAATTTCTGGGGAAGGGCCTGGAACCGTATTGCCACGCACTATATGACTGTCTTAGTCGAACACAACATACCCAAAACAAATAATGAAAGCTTGTCTATTATTTAACTTCATTGTGGAATCCAAATAAGTCATTCTTTAACAGTCGATGTGAAACAGCCTAAACGAAAAAGCAAATATCTAAATATACAGATCTTTGGAAAAAGGGACATGATGACCACATACATGGACTTATACATTTTACAGGGTTTTCAGTAAGGGCTCACTATCAGGGGTCATTTTGAAAATGGTGTACTGGATTTTTACCACTTTACAGTAAACCGTCGTACAAAAATGGTCGGCCACATATGATTTCCTGATTTTTAAATTGGCCCTGTTGACACCCCTGAAGAATATGACCCTTCTGTTAAAATATAGCTTTTGATAATTTTCATAGGTTACAAGTCCACTTTAAGGGCCCAATGTAAATCCTGATTCCATTTGTATCACTCTTTCACTCATTCATCGTGTGGCTCATGGTTTGCCTTCATTGAAATCTCGTCAGACATTATTGTAGTCCCTTCCTTGAGTAATCCGTTTTTTTTCATCTTTTTTTCTCCATTCATTATTGAGGATTTGTCGATATCTCCGTGAGCTTAGTTTTTCTGAGAATGTTTCCCCTCATGGTGGGCAAACAAACCAACCCAGAATCATCAGTGCAATGAGTTTAATACAAATTTGTTCCGAGCTTGACGTTAAAAATGCTATAAGATGCATACTAGACCACCGCTGTTCATTTTACTACAGATTTGATGTGTGAGTGTTACACGCGCGCGCACACACATGGCTAAGCCTTCTTGGATGCCATTCTTGAAGGTGCTCACTTTCTACTATGATGTTCGAAGTCGGCGATTACTTATTTCTCTATTAAGTTGATTCGAAACGCAAATACGATGAGTATGCGAAACTGCTTAGACGACCCTGTAAAGTAATTAATATTCGCGGTGGATAAATTTTCGTACATATCGCGGATGAACTATATCGCGAAAATAAATCCACTCGAATAATTGACCTCAAAATACGTAACAAGAAATGATTCTTATAATAATTTGAATTCAAGAATTTTATAAAAAAACGCCAAATTACCAGTTTACCTGTTTTAAATGCCGAGCATAGCCTTTATTTGCCAGTCAGCTTCTGTTAACATATTATGACAGGCATATATGTGCCTCCATCCGTATTTGAACTGAAATTTAACACATTCAATACAATGTGCCTTGGGAAATTAATGATTTTACAATAGTACATACATGTATTCAAAACTCAAACGGCGTACACGGTACATTTCATGTTAGAAACTTAGATAAGCCAGGTGTCATATTACGCTTTGACCAATTGCCTGGCTAGAACCTTGGCAGGCCGCGCGTAGTATGTCGAAACCGGTGCCAAACTTTGTACAATAAATCTGATTTAACGAGCGTTTTGTATAAGTATATTGCACGTTTTGAGAAGAACTAACGCCAACCACGCCATGACTACACGAGAACAAATTTACGTACACACATAACTTATATTTATTATGTTGTTACTTATTTCCAGAGAAAATCAGAAATCAGGTTTCGTGAATCCTATTGATTGATCAAGGAATACGAATACGAACATGTTGATCAAGGAATAATTGTATGGCGTTCTTACACGAGTGAACCGTTTGAACACTAATAATGCTAATAATAACCTAATAATTACTGACACTAATTTCTATACTAGAAACAGGGTGTCAGTATGGTATGCGCGTTGTCCGGTCTTATTTATTTGATTTGTACGTTTTTTTCCACGTATTCTTGTTTATACTGGTACAATGGTTCTTATTGAATTAATTGCCAATCAATGGTGATGTATCATATACCAGCATATTATGAGAATATCAACTTATGCCTTGGTCGCAAAGCTCGTACGATTTCAATACGATTTTAACAACCCGTTTACGTGTCCACAAATAATTGAAATTTATTTTAGAATCCTAACGGTTTCTGTTCAATCTTAACTGGTACGAGCCCTTATGGTCTATTTGTGTTTAGAGCTCGGAACTGTACGATATCCGTACATAGATCGCATGAAATCCATGAGTAACCCACAAGGTGATCGTTCGGCACTCGCAGGACACTCGTGCACGCTTTCAGATTCACTGCGAATGTACTTTGCGGCACGTGTTGCGGCAAGCGCACGGGATTAGTCTTTGAATTCCTGGAAACTCCACCACATAAGACGAAGTTAGTAGATATAACATTATGGATATTTTATGTAAAATGTCAATGTTCGTGGTGTCGCACATTCGTGGACTGATTAAAACTTAGAAGCATTTCAAGTGAAACCAGTTAGTATCATTCGGAGATCAATTTATGAAAGGTCACGTTGATTTCGTGCTCGAGTTATTAACGGACCCCACACATAGTACTCTAGTAATTAGTTTACAGTTATCATGAGCGTACACTATGATTTCCAAATTTTGATAATTGTGTTTAACATGTATGCTGCATAATTTATATGAAGTTGAACACATTATTATTCTAGTAATGAATTTGTTCAAACGTAAAAACATGCTCATTATTTATACAAACACCGCCGTATTCCCTAAGTTGACGCCTATGTTAGCTACACTATTTTTTTAAGTGCAATTTATAATGATTAAACAGCGCATATTTTAGTGCATGATTACGTTATGCCAAAGTTTAAGACTAAAGATTTTATTGTCGTAAATTGGTACACGTTTTCTTGGCGTCGTCATGACTCTATTATACACTTGATTGATATGTAGCTCAGATATAACAAGTTTTCCCCGTCGTAAAATTAATGTTTTCTTTCCCAGTAAATTACAGACAATAAAAGCGTTGTCTCATTAACAGTGTATAGTCGACGAATAAACAACACACTGATAAAGCTTGACTTGGCGGCGTACGGTAGCCTTTTTTCATGTTTTCTTTTGTTCGGAATACTTCTCATGTATACATGCATACTAGTGTTTTACCGTTAATGGGGAATTTACAAGAGAACATAGTATAGTACGGATAATTCGACTCGACTCGCGACCTTCTATTAGCATAATTGATAATTAGCGGAAATTTATATTATTCAACGCAAGGACCTTGCAATATATTCATGCATAAAGGCCAGGAGTAGGTCGAATTCTCCGTGCTATACATACGTTATTTTATGTAAATTATATATATGTACATGTAAGAATTCATTATGTTTGTCGGCACATGTATACACAGGTTCATAATGATTTACATACATGTATAAATGCATAGTTACGTTTTGTTATGCCTACCACTGAGTCGTACAAACGTCAAACCCATAAATCATCGACTTTGTTCTATTACTTCTTGCTGATGTAAAGCACTCCAACAACTAATTTGTAGCATATATATTGCATACTAATTTCTAGTATATTTTCTACCATTGTAAGTTTTTCAGTATATTTTGCTCAGCATAACTATAACACAACACATTTAAATGTCGTATAGCTTTGTAAAAGATTAATTCAACTTCTGACACCATTAAGTACGGAACACAAGCACATGACGTAATAAGTATGCAAATGCATTCATGTTTTTATTTAGATTTCGTTTAAATTTTAATATGTATTTTACTAGAATATAATTTTTTAAAAATTGTGAACTTCGTCATTAATGGCAAGCGTATGTATGAGTACAAATGTATCAGTAATTTGTGTTCGGGAAAAATATTTTAAAATAGCTTTTAAGCTTAATTGCTTGGCCCCTTGTTCGTGTATAAATATACTGTAACAGTGTTAATACACTGTATTTGTTCGATCAAATGCCGTTGAAACTAATAGCAAAGGTGGTAATCACAAAGCTGTCATTAATAATTTATTTAGTTAGTTCGTGTGACGAATTCCATGTTAAATTAAGTCAATTACTTTCTTTCGAATGCAACCGACTGTTGTTGCGGGAAAATTAAGCCATGCATCATATTTGTGACCATCGTGCGTTATGATATTATCATTCAGTTATGTTTTATTTCTGAATTCTATGCATAAATCTTGTTTCAATAGGATTACTGTTAATGTTTTGATCAAATATTGGTGGGGAGGGGGATTGGGGCGGGATAAATTCCGGTCTGTTAGTATCGGAACGATGGACTTTATACCAAACCTGTTGAGGCGTGCTACACTTAATAACTTCTTTTGAAGATGCGCTTTGTGGTGTGGCTTTTTCCTTAATACGATCGCTTAATTCCGAGCACGTTCGTGCATAGCCATTAAAACATAATAAATATATTTAATAAATGATAGAACGAAGATAAGCCAGTTGAAATATATTAAATCATTAAATGCATTACTGCCGGTGTATGCATGCATGCATGCATGCACTGTCAGTATGTCTTTTTGCATTTTTGTACATGTACTCTATTTAAATCAAATGTAAGTTCTTGGTGGTTGTATTTATTCACAGTAACTAACTTACTCATAGTGGCCCAAAGTATGACTGAATGCAAAACTATTTTCTATTGAACAGTTTCTGTGAAAGAAATTTTCTTTACTCAGTAAATTACTGGTACCCGTTCGAATATTGAATAATTATATACGTTAGCCAAGTTGGACGCGACACTATAGTCTTGAATTGTTCTAACCTATCTTGGGAATACCACGGGATTGAAAGTCAGTTTCCGAGAAGTTCCGAATGTAGGTCTTGGATTTTCAAACACCTCCGTAGAGTGGAGATCCAGCCCTAAGCATAACCACACAGCTCCATGGCCTCTTACTCGAAAACACATCGTTTAACCTTACTGTACTAGTAAATAATGTTTTGACAAGTTCAGAGTATGTTCGTGAATAAAAGTGATCTTATAACGTCAGATCTTTGATCACTGAAATCTATTGAATTATTTATTGCTTGTTCTGAGCTTTTTCCATAACATGCTTCGTATAATATTTAAGCTTATTGTTTTTTTTCACGTTCTAAAGTCCCGAGTGTTGAATTGACGTGGATTGCTCAGATAAATGATACATTCGTACATGTTTTACTACGGTATATTTGCATATTTTGTTGTACCAAGATTTGTTTTAGTTTTTTTTTAAATGCCGAACATAGACTTTATTTGCCAGTCAGCTTTCTGCTGAAATATGGCAGTATTTGAACACGGGTCGCCAGATAAGACGACAGGCGCTCTAACCATTGTGCTACGGTGGTTAGAGTTATTGTTAAAGTGATACATTGTAGTTTAAGATAGGTGTGTCTGGGTCGAGGACACCCTACTACCAAATGAAAAGTGTTTGAGAAATAGAATATAGGGCTGAAATGAGGAAAACGAAAACATTTTCGTGGGAATTAAATTTCGTGGATTTTTGTGAAATAGTAGTTTTGTTGACTTGCCAATTAGTGAATTAAATATTTTTGAAGGAGTATCCCTTCAGCGTCACGTTGCTCGATGCTCATACATCTTGGGGTTTGGGTTTCGCCAGTGGACAGTTCTTTCCATAAAATCAATGCAGTGAATTTCCCAATGAATAATTAATGCTTTGATAGTATGTTGATGTACATTCATGTGGATATTGTCCAAAGTTTTTAAGCGTGATAGTTATTGCTGTTCTGTTCTGTTCGGTTATTGCTGGTTATTTCCGTTATTCTAATTACCTTGTGCCAATATGGCATATCGATAGACGACAACGATTGCAGAATCTTCTTAGTCGTCTGTGATTTATTTAATATTTATACATGCTCATGTATTATGTTTCTAACGACTTCTCAAATGAATTGTACGCACGGATATCTTGTGTCAAAGCAATAACTGTACCATCTTCTCCGATAGACGACAACGATGACTGAACATCTTTGTCGTCTTTAATTTATACATGTACGCAAATTATTTTTTAGCGAGTTCTCAAATGAAATGTACACACGAATTGTAGATTGGGCATTTCCGCTGAGAATCGAAGAACGAATGAAAAGCGTTAGAATGGAACATTCATATCTGCGACACGACTGAGTGGAAACACCGGAATGGAATAGAGAATATAGAATATTGGAGCGTCAGGCAGATATTTTGCACGAAGTTTCATCAATATTTTATGAACATAGCGTGTTTTATTTTCGGTAATAGTCTGTTGGAAGTAATGCGTTTATCACTTTCTCTCAAGGACGATCGATAAACGAGAAAACGAAGCAATATTTATTGCCACAAATATGGTGCCTATTTCGCTACGCAATATAAAAATCTAGGAAATTGTTCCAGTGTTCTGCGTATATTCTTTATTATATTTTGGTTTGAGTAGTTTATTATTTGATTTTAATATGCCACAACGGCGTAATTTGAATTGTTTCCTCTACGAATTGTCAAAAATGCAGAACATGATGTAACTCTAAACCCGGATTTTCTGGGTACTCTTTTATCAAAGCACTAACGGAAATCATAAACTTACGCTTAAATATAAATGCCTTATGTTGCTTTTACAAATACGAATTGAACATAGGTATAGTAATGTAGGAGTTCATTAACTTAATAATTATTAACATTGCATTGCTCTTTTCCACTCTGCGCAGTTCGTAAAGAAGTATAAAGAATTTGAATATGACCGTAAGTTGAAGGTTTCCGTTAGTGCTTTGATAAAACAAGGTAACCATAAATAAAGTCTTCAAGTGTTAGGGCAGGAAAGAACCGGACGTGGAAGAGAATACATTGTCCTGCTATAGAAGAGTTTGAAACAAAAAATACATTATAATTATAAAACCGAGTTCCTTTGGGAGTTTGTGGCATTGGGTCCATATTGAGCCTCTTGTAGAATCCCATGAACACTCATTTAAACGTCAGACGGGCTCCGAGTGGCATAATCACCAGACCGTTGCTCTTCCTCCCCAAAGTTTAAATCCCTTGATAGTCATATTGGATAGTTCTTTTGAAAATGTCATGGACATTGCACAATTAAGAATAATTTAAATGGATAATGCGCGGTAAAGGCTAAAATTCCTTGCGTTCAAATTCAATTATTTCCGACCATGGGAGATACGGAATAATCCGTTTTTCGGGAAAATTAATATTTTATAATTCTCTAATTGGATGCAAAAACTTCTATCTCCGCATGAAGTGAGGAAGGTTATTGGCTGAGAGCTGCGAAATCAATTACACAGGACTGGTTATACGGATTTCGTATCGACCCATCAGATAAAGTGATTCATCATTGTACTGCGGACGCTTGATTGCTAGAAAAACCATTGAACCCGTCTAGGGAATTCCAATATGGCGGATATCTTGTCAAAAGTTTGACGGAATGAGGTGACGAGTTCCACTAGTGAATTAGAACCAGAAAATGTTTCTTTGAATTCTTAATGACATATGGCCTTAAGATTGAATGTTCTTTACCTTGTATCTCTGCGCGACGTTTTGAACTTGTCACCATGACGAAGACAGAGGGAGGTGGGGGAGAAATGAGAGAGAGAGAGAGAGAAAGAGAGAGAGAGAGAGTGATCGGGTTTCTCCAACCACATTTTCTTCTCCTATTTTGACTCGAGCAATCCTACGAGGAAAAGGGCACGACCATTTGATCTCGACATTTTATTCACAATTAAAATCTAATTAGATGGCGACTGTGACATTCGATGCGGAAATATCACAGAGCGTTCTCTTATTTCTCCCCTGAATTCGTCTTGAAATTCGATCAATATAGAAATAGCTGAACGATATACTTGAAAGAAGCCTCAGATGCCTGAGTAGTTCAGTACTGCGTATTATGTAGGCTGTAAAATAATTGTTATTCGCGGGAAGGGGTTATTTCTATTCGTGGAATATAGAGTTGAAATCTAACCAACAGGATAATTGCTTGCACATTTGCATTTTTTATCTACCTTCAAGTCGATGCGTCGGCATCGTTTTAATGTCCTTAAATGCGATTCAACTGTAGTTGAGTAATTCATTGTGAAAAATACGCAAGTTGATATTGCTTAAATGTATGAATCTTAATTGCATCTGTTTTAAAAATACATACCGGAAGTCGCGAATACTAGTTACAATATATACAAAACGTAATATCATATGCATCCGGCACCAAAAATAATTAAAGCGTTACTAAATAAAGTTCTGCGCAGTTATATCAAATACCAGTACTTCTCCTGGCTTTTTGATGAGTTGTAATTATTATACTATGGTACATGCATGTATCATACTTTAAAAATAAATAAGTTTGTAAAGATTCCGCTACGATCGCGAAAACATGTGATTTTACAACATGTGTGTTTTTAATTATGTTCGTTTTCCTGCAATGTTTGTGGCTCATTGGGAGTATTGTCAAATAAAGAATGAGCAATGATTGATTGAGATGCAATATTCAACCCTTAGTTGTTGCAACAGTTTCCTGTAAACGGATTAATCGAAATAGCGTATGTTGCCAAAACGACGTGGATTACTTGTAGTCAGTAGTCCAATGCGCATGCGCAAGTCTATCATGTGCATCGGCAACCCGATGCCTTTTATTCAACACTATTGTTATTTTTGCTGCTTTTGTTGTTTTGAACTTGTTATTGTTTTTAATTTGAAATTTCGTTTGAATCTTACGAGCACGAATAGAAAAACACATAATTTATGCGTTATTCTACAATTGTCCATCGCGCACCTTTTTGCGCATGTATTTTTGTGGTTGTTTGAGTTCCTACAGTCCTGCTACTTTTTTAGAAGATTGGCTACGTCATGTTGATGAATCCTATCGATTTTGAGGTCGTATGTCACCGGAATTACGAGTACATGTAGTTGATAAGGGATAAGCTATTTTTTGTCAAGCTTTTTTGAGACCGAAAATCATCCACTAAATGAACGAAAATAAAAATCCTTCGAATAGGCCTACGACAGTTTTTACGGTAGTTCGCCTTATGAAATACGGAACTTTCAACTGTTGCAAAGGGTAACCAAATTAATAATGGTAGCAGATTGTGATTTACAATTTACAAAAAAATGGGTAACATATGAGGTGATTCTTAGAAACGTCGATGATACCATACATGGGTCATAAAAACCGGACTTACTAAGAAATTTGGATATACACTAAAAATAATGCCATTTTCTGCAGAGAATGAACGTCATTTGATGAATATATTCCAAATATTGACCTAGTTATGGTCGTTTGCAATTTCATGAGCCGAATGTTATTTGTAGTTCAACATTCGTTTGAGTATTAATGCTCTTAACAGACGTGACGTCATTGTATCGGTGCGAATTTATATTGGCTGAATTGAATGCAGGATCATTTACATTCTAAGATAGTTAGAAAATGTGGTATTAAGTATGTGTTTAATAATTAAAAAGGGCGGAGCGAACGAAGCGAGTACTTAAAATATTTTACCCACAACATTTTATTTTAGTTAACTTTTAAATAGGGGTGATCTGTCGGAGAGAATAATGTACAGCATCACAGCACAGGAATTCATTAAACTTGACTGTGGTCTAGTGCGGACTCATTTGGGCCAGCATCAGAAAAATAATGATGAGGGAATATTTAGCTGGCTGTATCATTAAATGGCTGTAGTTCTGCCAAAGTAAACATTACTCCCTGACGATCTATTAACGACGGTGACGACTGATGTGGCCGCTAGTTTGCCCCCAAAATGTCGGCAAGTTTTGGTAAATTGCCTGGTTGTGGGATGTTCCAAATGTTATGAAGATACATGCGCGTTGAAAATAATTAGCACTCACAAACTGATACAAACTGCACACGAACGCCCCTTGGACGCAGGAGCTGCATACCTGTAAAGTTAAGGATGCTTGTTTAAAAAATAGCTACGCAAGGTACATAGAATTCCCAGCGTGTGCAGTTATGTGCATCTCACTTAGGATGAAATAGAAGAAGCATTAACTACCTACGGAATATAATTGCACCGTTTATGCCCATCCTTTACGTTTATCCTATTAACAATTATATTACATATACGTTTTGTATAATAATAGTTGACGAACTGAGATCGTTTTTCGTGCTCACCGAATTTTCACTATTTTTCTAGGGGGGACAAAAAGTAGGCAAATAGTTGGAACCTTTAAGACCCGCGCGAAACTAATATAATTTACGTCAAAAATCCAACCAACGGTGCATCCTTTGAGCCTTTTATGTGCTCAGTGTGTATACGCCTTGCATGAGCGCCCGTATGCGACTCTGAGCCTTGAATGTGCGTTTTGTACGTTGCGGTTTGTGTGCGGACGCCTTTACATGTGCACCTAGCTTGTTGCATTTCTAGTCCGATTATTACGACCCGAGAAAAAGAAAATTCAATCTTAAGCAATATAATTAAGCATTGTTTATTCTAAGCTAAGAATATTTTCTAAGTACTGCCGCAATCTGTCTGTGTCTGCTATTCACGACTGTATGGAGTATTCATGGTATTGATTTGGAAAACCCGACTGGCGGCCTTCTCCAATTTCGTTTTTCGACGACGATTGCTTTTACATGATACCTCAGTGTCATAAAACAACAATATTACTCCAGCATTTGTCTCAACAACAGCAAATATCGAATTCATTACTGTGAACACTGTTACGGTTTCCGTAATATGCTATGTGCTGATTTCGTCTCACCGTTAGACATTGCGCTATACAGACAAACGTCTAGTATAATCAAGGAAATTACTTCTCTACGGTAAACATATTTTCAGTTTTTAACTAACTACTATTTGTATTTTTTTCTTCGAACGTGTTCACCAACCAACTGTCGCGATGCCGAATAGTTAAGGCATCTGGCTAAATGTCGAAACCCCAGTAGGGTCCTTTCTTATTCGTCTGATTGGTGAACAGACAGACAGCTTAACAAACGTAGTGTTTATTTATCGATCCTTGTACCATCCCTAGGGCCAGCCAATTCGGCTTATGAGTCACCTACTGTCTGTGTACATTTACTTGTCGGATCATTACGTCTTAATATTAGGCTTCAGAGCGTTAGGCTCGCGGTAAGCATTATTTCACTTCCTGGAGTCTCTCCAATCGTCCATACTAGGACCAACCCCCCTCCTGTGATTCGAACTTTCGACCTTAATCACTCAGTCACGTGGTAACAGTGTATCTGCCTATAACACAGTGAATAAACGAGTCAACTTCCGGTTATCGCAATAATTCGTACACTTGGAATTGTATAGTCTACAATAAGTCATACAGTGATCGGCAATCACGGATGCTTTTTCTCACAACACGTCATACAAGTTGAATTGTAATCTCCCAATAAGTCATACAGTGTCCGGAAATCACGGATGTTTTTGCTCTCAATAAGTCATACAAGTTGAATTGTAATCTCCCAATAAGTCATACAGTGCCTGGAAATCACGGATGCTTTTGCTCGCTATAAGTCATATAGGTTGAATTGTATACTATCCCAATAAGTCATACAATGATAAGGTAAATACGCTGCCTATACACTACAATGTAGTAATCTCAGGCAGTAAATCGTACGGGTGATCATTCAATGATAGCAGTGACCGTTGATCGATTGTCCATTTGCGTAATGAATTGTCAGTTATGTTTTACGATAAAAACACTTGACTGCATTGGTCGATAAGATTTCGCTAAACAAACAGTAGCAAGTGACAAATCAACGCAACGCGATAAAATGACATACCATTTGAATGTATTGTTTTACTGTCGGTGCAGTTAGGCTACTAAGTTGTCAAGTTCTCGCCATTAGGCTGCTAGGTTGCTACCATCAGGCCGCTAGACCGCCAGTTGCACGCTACTAGGCTGCTAGGCTGCCAATACCGACTGAAACTTCCGCCCACAAAGTCGCCGACTCACCTAACCAGTTTTCCTGAACAGAGTATAGAACCAGTATCTACTCTCCATTCCACAAGAAACCGCCAACTTCTGCATGCTAATGCAGAGAAAAAATACTTCAAAATAATTTAATATGCAGTGCTGTCACATTGTCATGAAAAGGTATGACCTATCGTGACATTGAATCGAACCCGGACCATCGAGTCACTAATCCTGCGAACTTACCACGGGACCATGGTCGTGGGTTATTATGCTTGTAGTCGTTATAATGATATTGATTATTATGGTCTAATTTCACTAATACTTTGCAGATAATCATTCCGTTACCTCGGTAACACAATATACGTTTTCCTGTAATGCGAACCTATGTTGCTATTCATTTTCTCGAGGTTTCGGCCTTGTCGAACGCTACTAACGTCACCTGAGCCCTCATTCGAATACGGACCGTGTTTATATTCTTGCCATCTAATATTATAATGAAGTACCCTTGTGTACTGTATGATACATTCAGTAAATGGTTCTGGAGGCGTAAATAATTGCCGCCTCTCTCGGCGTGGTATTGTATTCTTTGAACTCCTTTCCGAACCGGATGTGTACATTACGTCATTCGGTGTATTCCGTTTGCACGATCATCGATGTGTTAGTGTATCTGTGTTTGTTGTATTGATTCCAATGTTAAAAGCTTCTGAAATTGAAAGACTTTGAACAGATAACATTTGATAGAATAGCATCTAGGTTTCGTATTATGTTGTGTTGGATGTCAATGTGATGCTGAGTTTTATGCATGCATATACATGTATGAAATTTCGCTCGGATGATATCCTCGAGATAAAGTAACTTATTATCGTTGAAAATTGTTGAGTGGACCGACACCTGTGCTCGAATTAGACCGGATGATCGTAATAGTTTTACTCGAAAAATTAAGTTAAAAATAGAGCAAATTCGTCGGGACTTTGCAATTTGCTCGAATTAGGCCGGTTGCTCGAATAATCGCTGCTCGTATTACCGAGGTTTTACTGTATTACACAGTTCGCACTCAGAATACTAGTTCATGTATATTAATTTCCGCGAACAATTCATGCATTTATCGGTCCTTTGGCTTTGATTATTCAGTATTTTCATCTCGTGCATATTTCTTCTACTTGACATTGATGTAAACAGAAGCCGAAGTCCAGTTTGGACATGCAATCAACTGCTGAATTATGCTAATAGAGACCAAGAGGTTCGGGTTGATATATTCTGACTACACGCTTTTCTGTACATGTAAAGTAGAGAAAAGGCGTCTGATTTTTCCGCAAGTATGTCTACTCATTTCAGATCAATATATTGATCGTTCCTTGGCTCCACCCTCTCTTGGTCTTCTCCCGTTCCCTCTCAGTCCCCATTTCATTTTTCTTCCTCAGCGCCTCTCGTAGTTCCTCTCTCAGTTCCTCTCTCAACCCCGTTCTAAGCCTCTCTCTTAGTCCCTGTCTCAGTTCCTCTCTGAGTCCATCTTTTAGCCCTCTTAGTCCCCATCTCTCAATTCCTTCCTGAGCCCATCTCTTAGCCCCTTCCTGAGCCCTTCTCTCAGTCCCTCTCTCAATCCCTTCCTAAGCCTCTCTCACAGCCCCTTCCTCTGCCCTTCTTTCAGCCCTTCTCTCAGTCCCTGCCTCAGCCCTTTTCTCAGCCCCTTTCCCAGCCCTTCACTTAGCCCATTCATCAACCCTTCTCTCAGTGCCTCCTTTCAGCCTTTTCCTCAGTCCTTAACTCAGCCCCTTCCTCATTCTATATCTCAGTCTATTCCTCAGCCCTTCTCTCAGCCTATCTCTCAGTCCTTCTCTCAGCACTTCTATCAGTCCCTTCTATTAGCCCATTCCTCAGCCCTTTCTCTCAGTCCTTGTCTTAGCCTCTTTCCCAGCCCTTCTCTTAGCCCATTCCTCAGGCCTTCTATCAGCCCTTTTCTCAGCCCTTCTCTCAGCCCCTTCCCCAGTCCCTTCGCTCAGCCCCTTCTCGCAGCCCAAGTCCTTCTTTCTGCCCATTCCTCAGCCCTTCTCTGAGTCCCTTCCTCAGCCCTTTTCTCAGCCCCTTCCTTATCCCATCTCTCAGTCTCTCTCTCAACCCCTTCCTAAGCCTCTATCTCACTCCCTTCCCCAGCCATTCTCTCAGTCCTCTCAGTTCCTTTTTCGGCCCTTCTCTCAGCCCCTTCCTCGGTCCTGCTCTCAGTCCATCTCTCAGTCCCTTCCCCAGCCATTCTCTCAGTCCTTCTCTCAGTTCCTTCATCAGCCCTTATCTCAGCCCCTTCCTCAGCCCTTCTCTCAGCCCCTTCCTAAGTCCCTCTCATATCCCATTCCTCAGCCCTTCTCTCAGTCCTTCTCTCAGTCCTTCTCTCAGCCCCTTCCTAAGCCCTTCTCTCAGCCCCTTCCTCAGTCCTTCTCTCAGCCCCTTCCTCAGTCCTTCTCTCAGCCCATTCCTCTGCCCTTCTCTTATCCCATTCCTCAGTCCTTCTCTCAGTCCCTTCCTCAGCCTTTCCTTCAGCCCCTTCCCCAGCCCCTTCGCTCAGCCCCTTCTTTAGTCCCTTCCTAAGCCCCTCTTTGTCCTTTCTCTTAGTCCCTTCATCAGTCCGTGCCTCAGCCATCATCTCAGCCCCTTCCTCAGCCCTTCTCTTTGCCAATTCCTCAGCCCTTCTCTCAGTCCCTGCCTCAGCCCTTCTCTCGGCCCCTTTCCAATCCCTTCTCATAGCCCTTTCATCAGCCCTTCTCTCAGCCCCTTTCTCAGCCCTTATCTCAGCCCCTTCCCTAGCCTTTCTCTTAGCCCATTCATCAACCCTTCTCTCAGCCCCTTTCCTCAGCCCTTTCCTCAGTCGTTCTCACAGTCCCTTCCTCAACCCTTCTCTCAGCCCCTTCCTCAACCCTTCTCTCAGCTCCTTCCTCAGCCCTTCTCCCAGCCCCTTCCTCAGCCCCTCTCTCAGCCCTTCTCCCAGCCCCTTCCTCAGCCCCTCTCTCAGCCCCTTCCTGATACCTCTCTCCCATGTTTCTATGTCCGCTTTCTTTCACTCACACACACGTTCCCTCATATTCCCCTCCCCCTCTCTCTCAATATCTCTCTTGCCCCATCCTCTCTTTATCTCATCCCCGTTCTTGTTCCTTCACCCCTCCTTCACCCTCTCCCCTCTCTCCCCCCCCCCCTCTCTCTCTCTCTCTCTCTCTCTCTCTCTCTCGCCACATTTCTTATTTCTCTCAAGTTATCCCACTTTAAATCCTCATCACTACCATTCAATGATAGTTTATTTATATTCAACCACTTGCGCTAATTTCCGAGACATTCTTTGGCAAGGCCTGCAATAACAATTACGCAATCTTTTAGGAAACACCTGCTTTCGTTCCTAGAAAATCCTGACTCTCCTACTTCGATATATTGTTCATTTTCTGTAAAATCAACAACTTTCGCGGGTATAAAATTTCGCAGATTTTGAAAAAATGGTGATTTGGTAGTTTTTGAAATTCGTGGATTTCAAATATTGAAAGAAAAACATCTTGTTACGTGTTTTGAGATCATTTATTCAAGGGGATTTAATTTCGCGATTTAAGTCATCCGCGAAATCAAGGAAAATTAATTCTGAGCAAAATCAAAAACTTTATAGTACAAATATACCTCATTTTATTCATCATTTATTCCAGTCACTACCTAGGTTGGTAATTAGGGTTTGAATATGTTGTTTCTGATAAACATTGGAACGTGAGACATCATACGCGTTTTTTGTTGTGTTTTATACTTTTTTTTATGATTTATTGCTTTAATTTAGCACGTATGTGTGGCTGACATTCATGAAGCCATTTCCTATCAAATGATAGATTTTCCAGGAAATGCAGACATGTAAAATTATTGTACTATGGAGTATAGAATAATTGTTTTTCGTTAGCATTATTTTTCTTGGATCTTGTAAGGTAAAAATGAAAATTCTCGGAGTTGTAAACTCGTGGATTAAACGTCTGGGATGCAAACCCGTATTTAGATAATCGATGATCGATTAATCGAGTAATATAATCATTGATTGATTAAATGAGTTATAATTTTCGATGACTGTTAAATCTAGTTATATTTTCGATGATCGATTAGTATTGTTACATTTTCGAAGACTGATTAATGTAGTTATATAATCGGGGATCGATTAATCGAGTTATAATTTCGATATCGATTAATAGCGTTTTTTAATTTCATGGTCAGGTTTGTCGACGTAATTGGAACGGACTTTGGAATACAAGGAATAATTCTTATTGTTTCAATTTATCGAAGAACTCATTACTGTATGGAATTCCTTTATACCAGAATTAAAAAAAATACAATGATGTATGCAGTGCAATCATAGAATGCATTGCCTTTGGTGTTCTGTTCTGTTCTTGGTTTGTTTCACCGAGCTCCGAGTTGTCGACGAGCTTGTAGATATTTTTGAAGTAGGGCGCTTTTGCAAGGAAGCTGTCCTCGCTACGAGTAAAAGATCCGTACAATTTTGCTAAAATTCGACTGAATATCGTACGATTAATGTGACCATGGTCATAAAGTGGAACATTATAATTTGCCAGACGTCGCCGAATATTTTTATTCTTGTCGTACGGTCACAGTGCGGGCATCAAACGGACAGTGCTGTTTTAGCAGCATGATGGTAGGCTACGTGTTTTCTCAAATCTGTCCCAGACATTGGTTCAATCGTGATAAGAAAACTTAACTATTTCGTCTCATATAAACATAATAATTATTCTCTTTTATAATATCATCATTTTTGCTTGAGAACAGTAATATAGTAATGATAATAATAATAATACTTTTATAACCTCCAATGTTGAAGAGCTCATATAAATGTGCAACAATAAACAAGGACAGCATATATACATGTAAATAAAGAACAAAAAGAAAGCCCTCCCACAATTACCCCCAAAAAATGGGTGTTTTTCGAGCAGCGTCAGATACCATTGCCACGAGAAACTGACTCCAAAGGAATAGTGATACTTCATTTAAGGAGACCCCCGACTTCAAAGAAATGTTATACTTTCTTTAAGAAGCGGTTATTATTATGGTAAAAGTCATTTCCAATGCCGATAATACAAGTAAAACTGTAATTAATAATAATACATAGAAAAGACTTATGACCAATGAAAAACATATTGTATGGGTTACATTTAATTATCGCAAGTAATACATGTATATGATTTGACCATAAAAACAATTTAATTCCATAGAAAATTGTCTAGACTTTTCATGAAGTCATATGTCTTTTTGTAGCCGTTTTCAGTTAGACCTTTATCTACCCAGTTTGCTCCGGAAGTATAATTCACATTTACGACAGCAATTGAAACTTCTCTTTCCACACGTGTTGGGCATGTAGACAGTGCTATTATATATTTCATGGGTGCAAGTATTCAGGCATCTGTCCGATCTTCATGTTTTGAACGTATCAAAACATATCTTCTATATAAATTGAAATTCACGTTTTAGTAAGGACGTCGTATACATGTTAGTACATAAATCACACTGAAGAAAGGAAGGGGTTTCCCGAAACATGTTTGTGGTGTAATTAATAAATTTCGAAAGTTACAGCTGATTTTTTTATTGAACTTTAAAAATTGACAAATTATCAGGATTTCAGTTTCTTTCCGGAATTTCTAACTTCCTCACCAATGTGTTTACATTTATATAAAACTAGTAATCTAGGAAATATTCACTTTAGATCAATGCGAATATTTCTGCTTCTAGACATTTCTAGGAACTTTATAAGAGACATGTCTAAATTCACAGCTAATGACGTAGACAGTTATTGAGTACAAATTCTTTGAATAATGTTATGATAATATCCCTGTGGAATTCTTTTTTATCAGAAAAAAACAAATGTTGAAGTGGTAATGATGGTAAATAATTGGTATTCGTTGAAACGATGTTGATGAATACAAATATGTACGTTTTTATACAGTTTGTGTGTTTATTTATTCGCCGTTGATCAACAATGTTTCAGTCCAAGTTTTTGATAATGTCTTAGAATAATGTTTACTAAATAGATGCCTACACATCCATGTGTTCCAAGTTTTTGTCTGCGTCTCATTGTTTTGTTAAATTTATTTTCCGTTCCTATGAAGTCGTTTTTTTGTTTTGTTACGGAATTGTTTTTGATTTTTTTTAAATTTGATAATTGATGATAAATATCGTTTCTGAAGTCAGAAATCGTCTGCTAGGTATAGCAATATACTCCGTTATCACCGCACAAAGAATGGACGATGACGTTTACGTGGATTAAAATTCGCTGATTTCGTGGATGGATCACACCTTGAAATCAACTAGTAACAATTAATCGACATAAAAACGTGTATGTCATTTTGAGGGATTTTCCTTCATGTACGAATTTATGACGGTTTATCCAGCTCCACAAAAATGAACGATCTTTAGGAAAAAATATTTGAAACGGAATATTTACTGTAATAATAAATATACTTATTTAATTCAATGCCTTCGCCGTTATATTTTCGCAGAATGCTATTTTGGTATGTACAAGTGACTCCAAATTATATAAAACATAGAAAGTATTTATTAAATATTTAAAACAATATTATTAGAAACAATAAACGATTCTATGTGGGTGCAGGGTTTTAAAACACTGAACTTAATAATTTACGAAATACACGCCTATTATTTATTTCGATTTTTTATTAATCTTGAAAAGGACATGATATCGTAAGAAACAAATATCAATCAGTGTGTAACTGGTATAATGTAAAAGCTGCCAACGGTGTAAACATCTTTAGCTTTCAAGTTGTAAGTATTTTATAATCGAAAACTATCAATATATATGCCACTGATTTTTACGACTTGTGTGCTGTATGTTGGTCGTGCGACTAATCTATTTGCAATGGGAATAATAGCATTTGTCTCTGTGGTTTAAAAAATAATATCAAATTGCCATAGTACGCGTTAATAAAATTGGTAACGAACGCATTTGACATAAAGTGCTATATTTTGCCACGGCGATGAAAGAGATTACGTATTGCATGTACACTTGAAGACTTCGCAAACGTCCGGTTTGAATACGATGCGTCACTTTTAGCCATATTAACGTCTAACGGAAGTGCATTTAAGTCATTTTACGAAGTTCTTAACCAAATATGTACTTCCTTAGGATTGTAGGAGGAAAGTCGAAGCATCAAGGGGATGTAGTGTCCTTCGGGGGCGGAAATTGCATTTTTATTTAAGTATTTACCACTTACGAAAGACCACAGGTTACTAGATCTTATACTGATAAGCCTTGTATTATGAGTAGCTATGTGTGTATTAATCAAATTATTTCATGGGCGGTTTATTCGGGATGAAAAATGTAGCTTTCCGTTGAATTTATCGTTTCCGTTTTTTCGTAGTTGTAAGATGACTATATTAATTACATTAAAGCCAACAAATAAACAGCATTTGTTCGTTAGTATTGTTTATTATTTTATTTATGAGAGCGCATACCGACCAAGACTATTTAGCTGCCTGGGCGTCGACCACTAACTTGTGCGTTTTTTGTTGACTCAAAATTAACGCCCAAAAAACATTTAATATTTCTACATTAAATTTTATGCAATCCGTGTTTTTATGATGATTCGTTCGTTCGCGAAATGAAACTTGCGCGTTTTCCCAGGTTTTTCTTTCGTTTTACATTGTTTTAAATCTGAAACACTAGTATACATTCTTTATTTCCTTACCAGTTTAATTAACTGTGTACTTTATCATTCTTTGAGATGTGACGAGTTCAATGGTTATGATTTAGGTTTAAGAAATAATAAATATATACCTATGTTATATCGGTAGTTTTAGCACAGCTTGGTTCCTCTGTGTGCTGAAACTACAGGTTGCGTTAGAACAAAGAATAGAACGTATTAAATTATATTCTGTTCAATTAAATATTATCTTCGTGAAACCTTTTTATAATGTGCGGTGAGTTTTTCACGTGCATCGCCCTATCATGCACGAATGTTGTGACCAGATATCTTCTTGTACAGGGTATTGAAATGATCATATAATGCTAGGGTGACATAGCTCGTACGATATCCGTACGAATTTATCAACTCGAACGAGTTCACATTTTTAAAATCCTAACGGGTTTTGTATGTTTGTAGCGTCTGGTCACATTTCTTAATGACCACGGACGATCTATAGAGATGCACATGTACGATATCCGTACGATGCTCGTACGAGTTAAGAAATTCCTGCCGTGCGAGTTTGCCAAAATCAACTCGTACGGAGCTCGTGGGGGCAAATGTGACCTTAGCATAACTTATTAATATAATACGATAGTACACAGAGATCATAATACGATAAAGTTTTTTATATGTTTAAATTATATTAATGCATTTCCTACTTATGCATTTAAAACATCGAGTACTCACAAATTTCCTAGAATAAAGGTTATGCTAATACTAAACACTGTTGGAATTAAGTGTCTTTGAAATATGATGCTGTGTTTGAAAATGGTCGACGTACCAATTATAAAAATAAAATACACCAAACATTGGCTAAATAAATTATGCTTTGAACTCCGATAAAGATGTAGTGGCTTTGACATTATGTCACAGTCTGCGAAAATTTGTCTTTAAAAAGTTGTCAAAATATTGACTCATGCTTTTGAGTATTTTTTATGTCAACGGAATTGATAGAGACACAACATGGCCTGCACCTATGTCTCACTGTGTGTTTGTAAATTAAATTCTTTTCACTGTAATTCACGATTTCTATGAGAATGTACGGACATGTTTACCATACTTGAATTTCGTTTTTGTCGAGATGTGCGATAAATTGTGAAAAGTTTTGATGTAACTGCGATTATTACTCCACGTTTTGATAAATATTAGTTGACTGTTATCAGTATTCAATTTTGCTGCATAAAATGTTGCATTTTATCGCCTGTATTAAATAAACACTTGCCACGAGATCTCTCGGTGCTCGTATACAAGAAATATGTTTTTATCTAAAATGTAAAGATACACATTAAAACGCGGCTATCTGAATGAGAATATTTAATTATTTTAAACAAATTGTGTGCAAGAATTTTATTGCTTATTCACATAACTGCTATTTGAATTAAAATAGCTATTAAATAACACCATTTCGTCTTTATGCATACTTCAATCTATTTCTTGTTGAAATTTGTAGCGACTGGTATATTACGTGGTCTTGCAAACAATTTACGTCTGTTCAGCACAAAGACCTTTATAAAGACTCTTGGTGTTGAAATGCAAACTTAAGTATACTTCACCAAGTGTCGGTATGGTTTATGAGTAGTACACTTAACAAATTAGCATCGTAAATTGCTTATATGGCGAGATTTTAGAATTATTATTCATTTGTTTGATGTTTTGCCGACACGGTTTAGACGTATCGTTACAGCATACATACAATTAGTGTATTAATTTATATGACTTGACATTTGCATTATGAAGTGTCTTAAGGCGTTCATGTGTAAATCTAAATATATCAACTTACATCAACAACTATTAGTAAACTAGTGTGACGTCATGGTAATAAAAATGTTATTTTTTGGCGTGGGGGTTTACTCTGCTTTACTCTGTATATAAAATGTATTTGAGCCAGTCTCCAGGAAAACCTGCTATAATGACATTATGTATTTACTATATGTAACAAGAGTTCGATAAAGCTCTAAAATAAGGAAAAATACATATCTATTGATTCTATTTTAAGTAATTGACCCATATAGTACTATACCTTAGCTTTAAATTTTCCTATGAATTATGTCGAAAACACATACTTCGTTGTTATGGTGACCAATTTCAGAAAAGTACTCCGATTGAGAAAAACGAGGATTTGGTTGTTTAAAAAAGAAGTAGCCTTTCTCTGAATGCAAACAATTTCGATTTTGATATATATTATGAAAAGTGAAACAAAAATTATAGAAGTTGGTACTATTTTGAACAGTTTTTGTCAATAATTGATCAAATGGTGTAATAATGAAATTCTTATTTCAGTTACGACGAATAACGTTTGAATGACGTTTGTGACGCCTCACAAAAAGCTCCGAATAGAGACTCTACAAAAACAGCTGTAACTTCCTTAAAACTCAAGATATTAACACAATTTCTTTTGCAATTTGCTTATTTAACATTATTCTGTAATACGATGGAAAATCTTAAAGTCAATATTTTTGTCCAAATAGCAGGTTTTCCTGGAGACTGGCTCATTTATAATCCTCGCGGTGATGCTGACTGATGGAGCTATGAAACTTTAGGAGTCAGACGAATGAAGGTGGTGATACAGCATACTAAAGAATTAGCTAAATTAACTAGTAAATTGGTTTGTCTGCGTATTTTTTAATGACCCTCGTAGTATGTTGGAATAAAAACAAAATAATTTACAACAGACTTTTTATGAACTGACTCAACTACCCACAACCATACTCGTTCATTGTAATAATACAACATTGGCATGTAAACAAAGGAAGAAGTGTAGAATAAATATATGCTATGTCACGCCCGTACGCGTTCTGAATTAACGGACAGTGTAATGAGTTTTGTTTTATAACGGAGAAAATACCAAACGCAGAGAAAGGAAGCGTATATGATAAATCGAGTGAACAGCTTTATACGACCCCGATATTTTATGACTTGCATTTTTGCACGAAATGCATTTCCTGTTATATATTTTCATACAAGTGGTTCCGTCTAGTTGTTATCTTTGTGGATAAAACTCATAACGAAAACATTTTATGAATCATCTAAAATTCTCAAAATTTACAGCTAATATTAAAGCATTTTTGAATTTGCACACCTAAATACCATGTTTCACGAAAATGCGTACACGTATGTACGCACTTTCTTTGCCTGTGGTGTCAGAACTGCGGATACGGGGGTCATTCTGATTCAATAAATTCGTGGACTGGATTCATCAATTTCATACCCAATGACATAGAGAAATACAGTCTAGATTATTTAGCCAGTCTTGTACAATAAACTCGTACATTGCCTTCGTTACGTACATGCCTAGCATTTTCCTGCCTGTGTCTGATTTTAGGTTTTTGAATCCATAATTTTCCCTTCGAAGTTCGTTTATATAAAAAAAAGTTTCATTCTTGGTATCTGGATTTTCAGGTCTGAGAATGATTGCTTATGATCAGGCCTGACGTATCAAGTTACTGTCAAACACGTGGTCATGTGCAAAATATATCCTATGCCAGGGCCATGCAAATCGTACGTCATACCGCCATATAATTATTTCTAGTCTAAAAAACAAGAATACGGCTAAATTCTGCTAAAACTGTTGACTGAAATAATGTCGGTGAACGACAAAAACTTAGAGACGCAATAATATATTTCAGTGAAATTGCACTTTTTAGGGCAGATTGTAACAGATTATAACACCTTTTTCACGTGATGGCACGTGTAATTTCAATGACCGCTCTGAGTCTATTGGGAACTATGTAATATATAATGACCCCATTCGTCCCCGAATATATTCGCAACTGGGTGTTTCGCACCGCACATGCTTTATTAATTAACTGTGCATTGGCGATACATTTATTACATGCATGTGTCGTTATTTATCTGATATTAAAATGTGCGGCATATAATCTAACATGATTCTATTACGTAAGTGTGAAAAACATTAATTTACTACTAAAATCGATTTTCCTGTCACGAACAAAATCCGTAATGGTGTTATTAAAGTAATATATATTTAAATGTTGTAAAAACTAAGCAATTTATGGCCTTCTTGCAGACGACACTGTTTCGTTTTGATAAAAATCGATGCTTAACATTTCTGTTTTACGTCACGAATTTAATACAACAGTACCGTTAATGAATACAGTCTATATCGTCTGTAAAGATATTGACTGTATATCGGTATTGAAAGAAAAACACATATTGCATAAAAATGTTTAATGTAGCGCGAAATTCATGATTGGATGAACTATCGCAGAAAATAAAAATATTTTGCGATGTTTTATTTTCGCGTGGCTTATATCGTTCAAGTAACGCATAGTCTGAATTAATTCAAATAACAATGCCAGCACAACTTTGCAATTCGTTTAGATGAAAATTCGCGTAACATACAACCGTTGTAAAAGATATGAAATTGTATATACTTGTAGAATGCTAGGCATATTTGCCTTTTTCTTGAATAAACTATCATATTATACAACACATAAGTTTCGAGAAGTCTTGAATTTGCGCATTTTATAACTTATAATATAATATTTTATAACTTATAATATACGTGTATAAACATACAATATTTTAAAATAGGCAACTGGCATCTGTTATATATAATAAAATATGGCGTGTCTTTAAATTTGCGATTCGTTCCGCACAATCCGCGAACAATCGGCATGCGCGAACCAATGAATTAAATTGTAGGATCCAATATGAGCAAAGAATACGATAGATGTGTGTATGATCTTTGATATGAGTAAGTATTTTTAATGCATACATGTATAGTTACTTCGATAATTTTTATGGATAGTGGTGTCATTTTTCCGCTGTTCGATCAATGACGTCATATTAGATTTTGATCAAATTGTATTGTATTTTATTTCTACGTACTGGTGTAGTTTTTCCTCGGGCGTTTTATTCTGTGGCACTGATCCCTGTATTCTCTTGTTTTGAATAAAATTATCATAAAAAAGATAAGGTATTACCTTATCTACACTCATTAACTTAACGTCCATAGTTTGAGCCGGAAAGTTACGGTCAAGGGGGAATTAAACCGTATGGGGCCACAATCGGATCGCTTCAGGCAGATAGTGACTCCGTCACGTGACGGATTATTCCGCCTTAATTTTGGCGGTTTGCGATTTTTATCGTGCTCTTTCATTTTTAATCGTTTGATAAGCCTAGGTTTGAAGGAGAAAATTTGACAGATTAATCGAGACCAATATTTTTGTATCCTTTCTAAAACGATATTGTCGTAAAATCGCAATAAATTGTTTTTATATATCCGTATTTTCCTGTCAGATCTGAAAGAATGTTTTGCCGATAAACTATGATCGTTCAAAATATGAAAGTTGCTTCGTCTAATAAAAAAGTTGTTCCTAAATCGTAGTGGAGCGTCCGTGTCTTCAGTTTTGATATGTGTGTGTCTGCGATTTTGACGCGTTTGTCTGCGATTTTGACGCGTAAAAGTTGACAAATTTTCATACGTCTTGCTTGTAACGTTATTTGAAATAACTGTACCCCAGACAAAAATATAACTTCTTTCAAAACCTGAAGACAAAATGATGACTTGGTAGCAAATCTCAAAGCATACGTTAACTTGTATTTTATGATTACTCAGTATTTAATTTGAGATCAGTTCGGGTGGAGATCGAATTATGTTATAAGCCTCAGCCCTCACCTCATAAAGTTCTAACAATCGTTTCATTTCACCATATCTTAACGTTTCAAACCGTTATGCTTTCGAAATGTATCGTTATTGCTTATAAGCCGCGTGACTGGTGGTGAACGGGGGAGGGGGGTTATATACATGTTACTTTGTATTATATTTTGTCTTGTTGAATGCTTGTTGTTTTCAAACAATTTTGTATCGTAAAAAAATAGATTTGACAATTTATTATAAGTATAATTTACAGATTAACATATAAAATTCGAACATCTGTTAAATTCGAATCTATGAGAAAGATACATTTACTTGTATCTAACAAAAACGTCCATTTATTTGAGAGAGAACAGAATAGATCAGAACATATAATTTATAAAGGGCGAATGTGTCTTAACACATACTATGAGCTTATATAATGCTAAGGTCACATTTGCCCTACGAGCTCCTTACGAGCTTCGTACGAGTTGATGTTGGTAAACTCGCACGGCGTCCGTACGGAGCCCGGACGGACACCGAAGACTCGGACGAGCATCGTACGGATTTTCTTAACTCGTACGATCATCGTACGGATATCTTTCCAGTGCATCTCTATAGATCGTTCGTGGTCCGTACGAGTTGTGACCAGACGCTACGAACACACAAAAACCGTTAGGATTTCAAAATTATGAACTCGTACGAGTTGATAAATTCGTACGGATATCGTACGAGCTTTGTGACCCTAGCATTAGCGCATACTTTGAATATCTATATAATTATGTGTAAACGTTACTTCTTATAGACGATGCATTCCTACTTACAAGTCGAAAATAAAATATTTGTTCTGTTTTGTTCTATTTTTTTCTGTTCATGACTCATAGTCATAGACTATTATGTCGTATTGTCAGACATATATATTTTGCTGACCCACATTTCAGAACGTTTTATGTCATGCCAACCGCTCGTTGACTGAAGCTAGAAGAAATTTAATATTCTATTATTACAAATTAATAACATTTATTATTGCTATCGATTCTTCTATCGCCACCGTTACCAGACATAGAAAGGCTGGCATTATTACACACAAAACAGTATCTAAATGTATAATTATGGTTTCCAAGCAACGGAATATAAGTTATAATAATGTTGTCGGTTTACGGTTTATATGAAGCTAATTATTAGCATTTTTTATCGTATTCAAGCATTCATGTCCGTCACTCCTTTCTAAATTACTAATTATATTAATAATGCTTATTTATAGTTCTTCTCGTAGAGAAAGATCAAATTTAGACTCACGTTGAAACAATGCCTAAATTCCTTTTAATGTGGAAATCTTGTTTAACTTTTGATAATAAATATCTAACCCGTACCACTTTAATTAAATAAATTCAAATATATTGTGTTTTATATTTTTGATCATAAAATTATTATTCAACAAACGCATGTTTTCAATTTGTGTTTATTTAAACTCGTGAAAAAAAACATTTCAACGTTATTTAGATTTTTAAGTATTTGTTATATCTTTATAATCAAGAGTTCATTGAGGTACGGCGATATAATATCTGTATAAGATATATATTAGGTTACTCGGCTATGTAAATTCATTGTATACATGTACAAACATGACTCTGAGATTTTCAAAAACCGCGTCTTTGTTTCACCGAATAGCTTCGCGCTGGTTTGAACTTTATCTCCCACAAAATGATAAAATCTACCAAACGAATTTAATTAATCATGAAACTATTTGGAAATCGCCCAAGTCCCGGCCTCGTTTTCGCGTAAGCTCCGCCCACCGCGGATATGATTGACATAAACTCCTATTACTGTCATTTGCGCTTGAATACACGCTGAAAAGCGATACGAACCGCCGCGCTCGTATTTTTATAGCTCAATGTTTAATTTATCATACTCGACACACAAAGTAAATTACTTATTCTGTCAAGAGTGTTATTGTATATACAGTGTGGTCTGAGTTGGTGTGGCTATAATACTGGTGTAGATATTTAAGCTTGTATCAGTTTGTGGGCCGAAAATAATGTTTAAAGTGGACGTACATTTGATTATACTGCGGAGATACGCCGCTATGGAGCTACTACTTTAAAACTATGGGTTAAACAACTTCAATTTTGCAGCGAGGGAATTAGCTGATGATATTTATTGTGAATTGTGCAGCGTCTGTGTGCGTTGTTACATCGTTATTGTGTAGTGAATTCAATGTTTTGTTTCCAGGCAACGGAACGCTGTGTTTTAGTGAATATTAAATTCTTAATGAGTAGCAGCTCAGTGTCTTGAATTCAATGTCAGTGCAGTAGAGTTTTCTAGTCATTGCGGATCATGTTGTGTGTGGAATAATAACAAGTCGTCTGCAGTGTGCATTCTCACTAAGGGAGATAACCGAGGAGTTTCGAAGTCGCGTTTAAAATACTTAGTACGTCGGTTTGAAATTTTGTTTTGAGTGTTTTGAGTTGATAGTTTCAAAGGACATTTCGAGGAACTGTTAATTGTGTTGTTGTGAATTCATTAAAGTCACTATGAATGTTTGGATTTAACAAAACAGATGGATAACGTATATTTATCAAGGGAGATAATAAAATCCGTATCATAACCGGACATGAATAGTTCCGGGAAGATAAGCATTTGCCATCGGGTAAGTTGGCCTACCAGTAGCTTTTACACGCATGACCTCTTGCGGCCCTATGGAACATATAGGCCTATACATATATACATGCATAACAAAGTGGGTATATTTGCTCAGCACCTGTTGACCTCATTGTCAAGCATCCGGCAGGTGTTGCTACTTTTCATTAGGGAGGTAAAAAACTGTAAAATAGTGTTTATGGTGTTTTGAAAACGTGTCTGGCGACTACGCCCCCTAAAACGCTATTATCATGAAAACACAGACGCATGTACGCTGGTATCAATGTAGCTGTAGTTTTCTCTCGTCTGGTTATTCATTAGGCAGACGATACAGTGTACATTCGGTACTCCTTGGATAATACGAACGCTAAACACTCTGTTATCTGGTTTATGTTATCCCGTGCATCGTAATGTACTCAGATTGTAACGAAATCCGCTTTTCTGATTGGCCATTCATATTGATGACGTCATTATTTCTCGTTCTAGCGTTCTATATTGGAGTAACTGTTATATTTTAGCTTGTTGTTGTTGTTGTTTACGTCATGTATAAGGCACACTTTATCATCTACCGCTGTCTATCGTCTGCCAAAATATCACAAAATGTTGCAATGTGTCATAATGCATCTTATTGTTGCTTGAGTTTTTGTTACGTATTTTGAGTGCTCCGCTAAAACGCATATTTCAGATTTTTTATGCGTTTCGTAGGCCCTGATTATAATATGCGCACCAGACTAATTTGATGTTATATTTGAACTGTGTTACGAACTGCGTTCTCTTAGTCATACGAAAAGTGTAACCTTGTAATACTACGTGCAGTTATGACGGTGACACAGCATTAGCCCTACTTCTTTACAACATATAACAATCATGTGATGCAAATGGTGAACTGTTCGTTGCCGTTAGTCCTGTGTCTTATAATAAGAGATAGGTTAGTCTTTAATTTTCCTTTTTCCAAATATTGTAACACATGACTTAAAGACTTCCACAGACCACAGAAAAGCAAATCAACTAAACAATCAGGTCAATAAAGGGTCCCAAAGGTGGTATTTTTATTGAGGTTTTGTTGTGCATAACTTGTGCATTCTCTACTACGACCAACTCTTTATAGCAATCACTTTTTAACGAGGTTCCTTGCCTAGAAAGTTTCGAATGAACATGTATAACAACTATGACAGACTTTTTATAACAACCACTGATTGTTTTTAAACGAGGTTCCATTGCATAGAAAGGAACATAGAAATGAACATGTGTACTGTTTGTTAGAATCATTAGTGGTCTTGTTGTCGAGGTTTCATGGTCCAGAAAGGTTCAAATGAAATCATGGTTGACATATATACAACTAGACAGACAGTATACATGAGTATAATCTGGTAGATATTTTAAAAGTTTAAATGTACATATACAATTTCAAACTCTGCTCCGTTCATTGAACTTTGTGTTTACCGCAAGTGTGTAACAAATGGAGTTCGTTAACCCAGATATACATCTCGTTTGTTTACATGACCAACGGACCACCGAGGTTTCTAGAGACTCAAAGTTCTGTGCAGTCGTAATCCTTCCTTCATCGAGTCTAGTTATACAATACCAAGGTTTAATGATGATCAACTTAGTGAAAATAAACCTGCAATTGTTATATTTGAGGGTCCTTCGAGTGAGATTACGAGGGATGATCCGGAATTAACCGGACTGATGCTACATGTTTATTGTTTGCAATGTTTAGAATTGTGGACTGCACATTTACAAAATACAGGCGTGATTTCCCGGGATTCTGGATTAATCTAACATAAAAAAGCTGTGGTTTCTGACAAAAATAAAAGTTATTTGATTAAATAGCAAAGTTATGGTCAATTAAGTCGGCTCTGAAGGATGTCCTTCAATACAATCTGAGTAAGATATGGAAACAATGCGGTTCAGACCTCTCGTTTGGCAAAACGGTCGGCTATGTATGATTTTCAGGATTTTTTTATTTTGCTCTTTTGACACCCCTGATAATACGAGGATAAAAATTGGCATGTAACTGAGTCACATACTCAAGTATGCTTTTATGTATACATGTAGTATAACTATAGCGAGATTCAACCTTGTTGTGCCAAATGGACGGTATGCCAATAAAACACATTTTGATTACACTCAAGTTGCCAAACTTTAAAACACATTGTTCAAATTTAATAGACATTCCTGGACTGGTTATCCCAATGTCTGGAAAGTGTGACTGGAGAAAGTCGATACTTCTTCTGGAGAGCTAAACCCCAAAACACAACACAACCATAATATAATTATACAGGATCTTGAGGGCAAGAAACTAGGGATTAATGCAAAAGTCAAGGCACTACACGAGCGTAATATAATTATGCAGGGTCTTGAAGCCAAGAGTCTAGGAATCAATTCAAATTCTAAGGCACTTGTGGAAATACTGAAGAAATCTTAATGAAAGTCCGTGTCAGCATGATAAGATAGCGCCCATATACAGTTTTACAGTTTATTGTCAAGATTTAGGCCATATAAGCAATCGGTTGAAACACAACGGTGGGCTAGTTTCAACTGTTCATAAAAGTACACTTCAACTTGGGCGTCTACACTGAGTATATAGTCGACCGCTTCACGACTCATGTCAGGTAACACGACGTTAAATGCAAATATACACTTACCGTATATCATTAAAACTTGATGAAAATAATTGATGAGAATATCATGTTAATACATTGTACAGCGAGACTACAGCGAGACTGCACATCACTTTGCTAGAGAACCTAAAACACGATCTGTACATTAGACTAGTAATTGGTTAGGAACCTTTGAATGTAGAGCAAGTGTGCAACGGTTTCGTACATGCGTTAAGCAATAGTAGGCCTAATGCAGTTAATGAATCTCAGAAGATCAATATAATTATGCATAATAATCCATTTAAAATTAATGATTGATGTGCACATTAGTACCAACGCCCCATAAACACAAGCTTTCGACAATATGGAAACAACACACACATATGATATAATTAGTTAACATTTTCAGGCATTGTGGAAGGGTCAATTTGAACGTACATGATATATTGGAATTGGTTACCCCCCCCCCCCCCTCGATATTGTATATGGCATATATAACTCAAACAGTCGTTAAACCATTATATCCATTAACATCTCCACCACTATCCTCAACACAGTTATCAAAATCAGCATCACCATTTCCTGTACTTACAACAACTTTTGCCAAGATAATTCTATCTTTATAAGTAACTGTTCCATCATTATCTGCATCATCGTCATCACTTCTAATTACAACTACATCAACCAATCCAGCATCTTCAATAACACCTATTTTGTCAGCATCAACAAAGTTCATACTATACTCATTTAATCTGTACCCGGTTTCTTCGTCCTCCTTTTCAATTACCTAGTTTGTTGTAGGGTCACTTTTGATCCCATGCGAACAATCTGTCTCCGCTATGTTCTGTGTCGTCTACAGCCCCTAGGGAGTTCGAATAATTCAGGCATGTCCATTCCTTAATTGCTTGAACATCTTCACCAACGCATCACAAAGACAGACATCTAGAAATACAAATGTACTACAATTACTTGCCGTTAAATTGACAATAACTAAATCAGTTATTTATGGAATTGGAAATTCAATATTCTAGATGTCAATTGAAATGTCAATTCAAAGTACTAGCCCATGTATATATCGGATGTGTTCTCCTGTTTCTTAACGAATAAAATGACACAATGTCACACCAAGTATATAAAACCGTCTTCCTTGGTCGAGTAGATAAGAATGTTCGAATCCCGATAGGAGATAGGTAGGATATGGTACTAGTATGTTGGAAGAGGGAGTCTAATGTTCGAATTCTGATAAAAAAGGGGGTAAGGGTACGTACTGATATGGATGGTTTGCGAGCAACCAGGTACTGTTTGCAAACACGCATGGTTACTTACACTAAATAATTAGAATCGTTAACTACATGTACATTTACTCGACTGGGTTGAGAAAGTAGGTGCCTTTTAAGTTTTAAGCCAAAGAATGGGAACATGTTACTACATGTGTTGCTTTGTAAAATTGTACTACTAAGCATTGTATACTCTTGAGGTGTTATAGCAACTAGAGTTAACCTAATAAAGACCCACCCCCCTATGTCGTGGCGCTATAAATCATTATGGCGGAAACATAATTTGATCCAGTGGAAACCCTGAAAGTGAGACAGTATGTTCCTTAAGAGCTAAATGAACTGACCCTACTGACCAGGATGACGCGGTAATTAATAAGTTTTAATATATATGTAAATGTAACAATGAACCAAATTACAGTGTGCTGAACTAGATTGTATTGAGAGGGAAAAGAGAGTTCACATATCTCTGTTGTTACTTCATTGTTCACAAAATGACATTAAGTGTTGGCCAATTTTTTACCACACATCATCTGAGACGTACTACAGTGAAAACAAATCTTCACGATACGGCTACAGCCTCTTTACAAGACGTGGCAGGCACACGTAGTCGTGGTATCGCAGAGAAATTCTTTTTATCTAGGAAAAAAAGATAGCGAATCAATTTTGCCAATGTTGTGCGGAATAATTTTCAGTTGGATTCCAGTCAAAGCGAATATTGTTGAGTTCCCAGTAAACGTTCAATAATTGAATCGGTAGCTCGGTATGCTCTTAGAAAGTGAGACATTATTTAGTCTACACCATGCGCAATATCTTTATAATGTTATTTTAAGTGTCTCTCAAGCAGAAGTCATTAATTATTCCCAATGTCTCATGGTTTATTCTAAAATCTAAGACTTGATAAACTGTTAATTCAAGAATTTTCAGTGTATGGAAATTTCTAGACAGCTAACCGCCATGGTAAACTTGGAAAAATCTTAGACTTTAGAAAATGGTGCCAAAGCCAATTATCAGTCGATTAATAAACTGCATCGTATCCAAGGACGCAATACATCGTATCCAAGGACCCATTGCATCGTATCCAAGGACGCAATACATCGTATCCAAGGACGCATTGTATCGTATCCAAAGACACAATGCGTCGTTTTCAAGGACGCAATGCATCGTCTTCCAGGAATCAATGCATTATATAGAAGTACGCAAGGCATCGTATCCAAGGACGCATTGCATCGTATCCATAGACGCATTGCATCGTATCCATGGACGCAATGCTTCGTTTTCAAGGACGCAATGCATCGTCTTACAGGACTCAATGCATTGTATCGAAGTACGCAAGACATCGTATCCAAGGACGTAATACATCGTATTAAAGGACGCAATACAAGAATGCAATGCAATTTATCTAATGCGTCGTTTTCAAAAGTGCAATCTGTTGTCATCGAAGAATCAATACACCGTCTTCAACAATGTTATACATCTTCTTTTAAGTGACCACTGTTTTCATAGAAGTCTCACATACAGCGTTAAACCTCTTTATTGGTGTGTTAATTATTTTAGAAACAGTTTAAATAATTTAACAGTTGACCATATATTTCTTCCTACCAGTTTCTGTCTTGTGATTCTATTTGATCCTCACAATGTCGAAAATCTGCATATTTTATCTCATCGTTTTTGCATTATTAAAACCACCTTTGATATTTTCCCTGAGGAGAGATTTTTCCGGTCAATTGATCGAATCGTTTCATTTCATGTACATTATTTCTGATACAAACGTTCTATTATGTATTTCTTTATCTTTGTGAATATCGTATTATTCAATACATCAGAGTTGTTTCAATGTCCGAACTGGACAGTAAATAAAGCTGACCGTGAGAAATACACCATTGACCATCAAAAGTTGGGGGTCTAATTTCTTCAAATCAAGGACACACGGAGTGATTTTACGAAGGCGTGATCACGCATAATTTCCGGCGTAGTGCATGCTGGTCTAATTATACGTAAATTGGACAGTGATGAACACGTTGCGAACATTTGTCGACGGAGTGTTATAACTTGTCTGACAGGCTTTGTAAATTGAAAAATAAATTTTAACCAATGTGAAGTGGTATGGTGTAAAACGCGCGCGATTCTTGACGGGTTATCAGGTTGTCAGGAATGAATGAATCGAAATCGTTTGATTGCTAAGTTTAACTGGTGTACCCGGCTACGATACATCAGCACTTTGTCAACACCCGTGCATTATCTCAAACGTTAGCAAGTCGCTATTTTTTATGATAAACTCATTCATAACATGCACAACACATCGACTTTAAGACAAGCAAAGATCTAGAAATAGTTAACATACAAAGATTGGAAAAATGTACCAAATCTCACTTGTAATATCTCGCGAGATCTCATTTTAAGGTCTTTGAGACAAGCTAAAATCACACGTCAACGAATTCCCTCGTGTGTTGAATTATGACATTTTGTGTTGCATCTGAATGCTTCTTTAAGTTAATCTAGAACTTTAATTTGACCTGCCTGTCGTCATAGCCCGTTTTGTTCGTCTAAAAGACATGCATATTTAATGGAATTTGGCAACTTTTTGATATGTTTTACTCAGTTTAAAAACATTTCGACGACTGGAACTCTCTGGACGATTGTTTTTCATTCACTAATCTGCGCATGCGCATCTAGCAATCATAATAATGGGAATTTGAGGTGAAGTCTTCCATTTTCGTAGGTCATGCATTTCGTGGTAGATGTTGTAAAATGGAAGTTTCGTTTGGTGATGAAATCGTTGGAAGACCCCCCACCGCCTGTTGTATTTTTGTCCATTGTCGGAAGTCATTATTCGTGGTGATGATTTGATTTCGTGATATATTTTAACCACGAAATAACCGATAATCAATCCACCACGAATATCAACGAGTGTACAGTACGTAACACTGAAGTGTCATAAGCCTTCGGTATTGTTGTATAAAATTGAAATGTAACAATTACAAGTATTTGTGCATGTATATACTTAGCACAAGCTTTTACAAATCACCAACACAAAAGGTTACTAAATACCATTAGAGCGTTATTACTAGACTTAAATCCCGCAATTACCAAAGTGTAAATAAATACCAAGACGCACAAATATGTACCAGAAAGTGTAAATATGTACCCCAAAGTGTAAATAAGTGTTTGAAAGAAGTAACAATGCCGACAAAAACGTCTACATCAAAAGCAATTTTATTAGCTTCACTCTTGAGCCGTGTTTATCGCAATATGCAGCAAAATTAAACGAACATAAGTGCTTTATGAGCGAGCTGTGTGAATGCTACATTAACAAAAAGTTTGAGTTTTTTCTCTGATAAGGGGACTGGTGTGGTTGTTATGAATTGCAATTCATTGTGAGTGAGCGGTATCCATTGCGGGCCAAACTTCGTCTATTTAAACCAAAGTGAAATTAAGTACAGGAAATGCATTTCAAAGTTTGTTATCCTTTGGTGTATTTAATCATGCGCATGTAGGTTAACGTATATTCAAGTTAAATAATTCGCTCCAGGCGATTTGGTTATGAAACGCCCCCAACAACGAGTTGCGCCGTTGTATTTTACGCGGGATTTTGTATATTTGTTTTGTAAATTGTATAAACTGTTAAAGAAAATTAAATGTAAATTGCCAATATATTTCACTATAAACAGCAACATGGCAAGCATTTCGAAAATTCTTGAAAAGTCCCTTTGCCATCGAAGTATTAGTTATATAACTTAATATATTATCAGTAGTGTTTTCCAATTACACATAAGGGTCAAACTGGTCCCTTTTCCCTTGATCATTGAAACTCAGAAATGAGTGTATTCTACCTTTGTTGAAATATTCGTTTCCTCAGCATCCTAAACATGATGGTAACACCGTTTGGAAAGGGCGTGGTCTGAGTTCGTGTTTACTCCCATTTCCTCGTGTAATAAGACGGACAAAGCGTCATATGTTATACGTACTTTGCTGATTTTTATACAAAACCTTTGTCAGACATTTTTACGAAGCACACAATTCGCAAATTTAGGACAATGACGCTGCTTTTTGCTGGTATGCATTTGCTCAAACTTTAGACAGACGCCAAGCGATGTAAACATTGTCTAAACTAGTTCCCAGTCTAAACGATATTAAGTCGTTATGGATATAATTTAGTGTCGATAAATTGCGCATGAATGTGTAAATTTGTAAACACTTCGCGCACAAATTTCTCATTGCAATGGTGCAATTAAAGTTTCGTCCCCGCAGTAGTTCGTAACTAAATCTGGCTTGGTGACGAGAACACTCGGTGTCTTGGCGCTGTTCATATTCCCAGGGGTGGTTGCACAGATTTTGATGCCATATTGTATTTATGAATTTTAGTCACATTATAATTTTATGCTCTATGAAATTCAATTTGCCGACATTTTCGGTGTGAGTTATTGACCGAATTATATGATCGGAATTATAACGTTGTAGCTATGAATAAAACATTTCCCAGACACGTTGTAAATTCTATAAAATTACACAAGATTACGTCGTTGGAGACGATGGATGAGCTTAAATGAATGTTGATTTCACTTCACTGGTTACAGTAACTCGTTAAAGATA
Organism: Spisula solida; assembly: GCA_947247005.1. Lineage (NCBI taxonomy): Eukaryota > Metazoa > Mollusca > Bivalvia > Venerida > Mactridae > Spisula > Spisula solida. Next base: position 2,354,304 of record OX365958.1, on the reverse strand, counting down.
CGTTTGTATCTGCAGAATGGAATGTGTATTGCTTATAAGAAATTTGACAAATTAAGGGCCATATATTCAATGCATTACCTTTGACTGGCATGTTGACATTGCGTACATATATTAGTTTACATAACGTCTGTGACCCCAGGGGCATTGTTTATTGTACCGCGCTATCAAATATTTCTCCCCAAAATCTCAACAATAATATTTTGCCAATTATTATTTTAAAACTATTTTCGATTTGTCGATTTGTTTGCCCATTGTGTCAGATCTAGATTGCAATATTAGATCTGTTGTAAAGCCTAATATTAGCACTAAATAGGGACATCAATGTATGCTATGTTGCAATATTATGCACTTGTGTGCCCCCTGGGTGCGCCTGAGATGGCTGGCTAATACACACAATGTCACAATTCTATTATCTCAGCAAACAATAATGATCCCTAGTTTAAGACACTCTCGGTTTGGGGTAGATCCTACAAGTTGATATATTACCCTTCTTATGACAAGAGTTTAAACAAAATTGCATAAAATTATTGTCAAAAGTGTAGTTGTATTTGTGAATGTTGAACCCTAAGACCTTTCCCATACGGATAATATTAACGGTCGTAAAATTGATTCTCATATTTATAACGATCCTGTGTTTAAATTGATATCATGAAAGTTTATCAGCACGTCAGATCGTGTTGGTTCCGATTTAATACCGCCTTATTTTGCACAAGGTGGGCGGGGTAAATTTACCTTCAACAAAGGGCTCGGCAGAATTGAATGATTTATATGATCTATTCAAGTAATCCTCGCGTTAAGGCTAAAGATTCTCACGTATTAGTTAACCCGGCCTTTTGTAATACGGGCCAATTGTATAGATCGCTCTTCTATTGAAAACTGTATTGGTTTGCATGGTTGGTCTCTAATTACCGCGATGGTATGAGGAGATAACTGCATTTACTGTATAGTTAAGATATAGAAAACCTCACTGTTTGTCACCAGAATGGCTCGTCTGTATTTTAAGGAGGTTTCAAATAAATATTCACTCGATAACCCAGAATAAACTACTCCTTTCGTGTGTTGAAATGAAATCTGATTACAAAAAATCCTTAAGAATGCTAAATTACCCTCGTAGTTTTTTGTGATACCTTTGCATACCTTTTTGACGTTTTCGTACAAAAAAACAGCATTGGGTAATGTTTGGCTACGTGGAATGCATACTCTTGTGCACATAGTTACACATTTCAAAATTTACGGAAAAAAACACCTTAAAATTGTCATTAGTTATTTAAACCTAGCTCTAGGACAAGTGCTTATTTCAGGATTTTGCTTCATAATGAGTTCATATAAACGTATATCTTCTTGTTTTATATCAATATAATCTATAAGTAGGATTCATGACTTTGAACCATTGGATTTCCTCTATTTTTCGTTAGCAGGTCGGATAGTACTAAAAAAACATATTGCTTACGCGTACAGAATATACCATTTTTTACGACATATACTATCGCAATAATGTCATGCAATTTCTATGCATCAATTCATGCAACATGTTGTTCGCTATCTATTTAATTGATTTATGAATAAAAACAAGACCAATCTATCACCGTCAATTTGGAAACATACAACGTATAAAAAAACGAGTGACGTAACGCATATAAAAACCTTAGAATCTATATATCTCATACGACAAAAATCGACTAGGTAATCTTCTTTCAAACTTCTTATTAACAGGGCGAATAAGTCTATAAGTATGTGCCTGGCGTGCTTATTATTTCCTACCTATGACATTTTCAGTTTGATAGAAATTATGAAATATAGTAAACGCTCATGTAGAGACCCCCTCAAGATATAGAACGCAGTTTTCATGTCCGTTTCCAAGATCTGAAGGACCTTCGTTTATTATTCAGTCCCATTTCTAAGATCACCCCATTAAGAAGATCCGTTTTCATGGGTCCTAATGGTGGCTGTATTGAAGAGGTTTAACTGTGTATTGTTGTACACATACTTTTGTTTATAATGAATAAGTTTCGTGACTTGATGATCAATTGCAGGCATTCACAATATGCCATTTCTTTAGACACATCACTATCGTTCTTAGTCATTTACTTAACAAAAACTTGAATTAATATATTTACTGAAAAAGTTAGTTTCGCCCAGTTATAATATAATTCAAACTTAGATTTGTTGTTTATTGAACAATTCCTCGCTAGCAAGAACATGTACAGGTGCATAGCGTGTCTGTGCTTTCCTATTTTATCGTTTAATTTCAATAGAAACTCATTTATTCTAACGAGACTTCAATTAATGATTCTTCAAAGAAATTTTATATTGACTAATGTCGGAGTTTGGTTGGTTGTATCGTGTAACTTTAATCTCGCTAAGACCTCTAGAAGGTGGCGGTAGGTGAATTCCTGTTTATTGTGTCAGTTCTTTGGTTACAGAGCTATGAGCCTATGGCCGTCTCAAATTTTCCGCCGCACTATAAACTACGCTATCATGTCTAATGTACGGACATCGTTACGCCAATATGCGGCTCACAAATTGCAAGCTTTCTATTGCATGCACGTTAATCGCGACACATTTCAATAAATTGACAATTAATTGACATTTTATGGGGCATGGCATATGATCATCGCTAAACCCTTTTAATATTCACGCAGTTTTCTTCATAAATTAAACTATCTAGCTCTTTAATTTACCGCGACGAGAGGGTCTTAGTGAAAATACTACACCGCCAGACTCATTAATAAGTAATGTTAATTACCTAATACGTTATTACGGTAATTATTTCTTACTGCACACATTTGAAAAGACTAAAGTTTTTTGTCATTATACAATTTTCTTGTCATCGCAAGTCACGTGACTAAAACGTGAACAAAACAGAACTTTTATATTGTCTGACTATGTTTCCGTAAAGTGGTAGGGGCCATTGTAATATTTATAACTGGAATCCCTATTACTTACTAGTACTTACTTATCCTCTTCGGGTCAACTGGCACACAAGGCTGCTACCAGCTCTCTCCATTGACATCAGAATCTGTCCTTCGCAATCGTTTCTATTTCACTAAGAGTATTTCCTCGTGATGCATAGATACACATTCACCAGGGGCTCCATTTGACTCGGCGAGTAGGGGTTTTGTCCCTTAAAATATCCAAAAGCCACAGTTTGACCCTCCATGTTTTGGTTTCAATGGTAATTTTCTCTTAAAATCATGGATATTTTGCCTATAAAATGGTAAAATTTAGTAAAAAGTATTAAAATGACCCTTTAGATTCAGAAGCTAGTGGAACCCCTGTTCATGTGATAATTAAAAGTACAATGTGCCGATAAATTATTACGTACTTATGTAAAACAGATACTAATTATTTCTCATTAAAAAACAAAAATGTTCGTGGTAACGTCATTCAGTAATTCTTAGTCATTTTACTTGATTAGTTCAACAGAATTGTCATCCATATAAAATGTTCCCTACTCGAATAATAAAGTTCAGGTTTAACGCGTTATTTATTAGTGCTTTGATATATTTTCTAGTTCGGTTTTATTTATTTCCATGTATTCGATTTCCGCCAAATTGCCAAATAATAGTCGTACATAAGTTATTGCATTTAATCACGCAATCAGACAGAAATGCTATAATAAAACAGGAATGTATTTTCCCGCCGCTCTCAATGTCCAAATACAACCAATAAATTTTGGCATCCGGGGGGAGAATATACAAGTGTGAGTTGTTGGGTAGGCCTATCGCTGTGAAAGCTTTGAAAAGTCCAAAACATCAATACTTCTGTCAAACCTGTGTTAGTGGCCACCTGATTTGAACGATTGTCCGGTTAAAAAGGTCACTATTGAGATAGTACTGTTGAATATCAATCAGTAATATTGATCAATCACCTGTATTTAGCAACCACATTCAATATGCTGCTTAAGACGTGGTGGGCCTTTAGCCGTATTGACCACATTTATTCCGAAAAATACAAAGAACATCTTTTTAACTTTAATGAAGCTTTTAGACAATTTAGTTCAATGTTGAACAATGATGAGAGCGAAAACTCTAAAAAGGGTATATATAAACACAGTGTTACGCAAGATGGTGTTCTGTATATGGCGCCTTCCAGTTTAAGTTCGAATCCCACTTTAGGTGCAAGATATTTATATCATTTTACTTTTTTTATTTCAGCTGGATTGCTCATTCCGGAAGATGCAGAGGTCGAAGAAACTTCGGGTATCCGAGGTCAACCCTCACCTGATCTGCGTCCTGTGCGGGGGGTATTATATAGATGCCACAACCATCATAGAATGTCTACACACATGTAAGTCCTTAGTTCAAATACTGTGGAATATTGAAAGTAAGCGCATACGCTAAAGGCGCTTAGATTAAATTTAGTGTCACTTTTATGCGCTTATATTCGATATTCGCTTATACTTTAGCCCAATAACATGCGCTTACTTTTGATACGCTCGCATGCGCTTATAGACATGCCATGTTAAGTAATAAGTTTCAGATTTTAAGCACTTACTGCACAGACCCTTCATTTATGTAAGTCCTTAGTTGAAATACCGTTTCAACTTTCTGATTTCAACCCTCTTTTCCATATACCCTTCATATGATTATACAATAGCATTATACTTGTTGTATTGTGTACACAACGTCCATATTGGTTAATTATAAAATAATTGGCATTCACGCCTGTAGCGTACTTAGAAGTTTGCATTGAAATCTGGCAAATCCGTCAAAACGCCGAGACGCACATGTTAATAGGGTTCATGTATGTGCCTCAAAATGCGTGTTTATGTAGTAAAGGGCTAATAGTAGATTCGACAGAAATCATCAGAAATGAAATGGTTTGGCCTGCTTGTTAAATCATAACCCGACATTAAACGTTCAGGAGCCGGTTCCTCAAAGCTCTGTTAAATTTAACGGCCCGTTAAGTTAACAGTCCGTTAAATAAGCTAACGGACTGTTACTTAACCGACTGTTAAATATTAGTTCCTCAAACCATTTTAACATGAGCGTTAACTAACACTCATGTTAAACTTTAACAGACTGTTAAAAATATTTAACATCTACTTTCAATCCCAGAATTCCACTTCCTACTTGAATTCCAAAATGGCTGCTTTAGCAGAAGATGCTAAAATTAGTGGGAAAAAAAACTCTGTTAAACGGGTAAGAGCCACTAATTTTAATCAAAATGAAATTTTGAAGTTGGAGGAGCTTGTGAAAGACAATTTAGACACGTTGAATTCAAAGTTCACTAATCAAGTGACCAACAATATAAAATCCGAGATATGGAAGGACATAAGTTGGCAGGTTTCAGCCCTTGGCTACGCGCATAGGACAGAGCAGGCCTGCTCTGAGAAGTGGGCGAACCTGAAGAGGAAGGCAAAAGAAGAAATAACAAAGGAGAAGTTAGAGAGGAGAAAGACTGGTGGGGGGAGTATGGTTGTGGCTAGTGATCAATCACAGAGGATCGGCGATTTGCTGGCACAGACGACGGCATTTTCCGGAATTCAGGGCGGTCTGGACACGGACGAGCAAGGTAAATGTTTGCATATTATATCTTAAAACATCGGAAATGGTTGAAAATCAACAACAATAAAAGGATCGTCTGCTATGACAGTTGTCTATTTTTAGAAAGCCATGTTCTATTTTTATCTTCCGAAAAACCAGAATTTGAAACGGAAAACTAACCTCTGTTCGTGTATAGTTCTACGATTATGATTCAGCCATGTACTTGGCATTTTGCGAAATGCCGTCTGAATGTTGCTTCCAATATGCATGAAACTCTCGATTAGTCAGTTATTAGCCTGTTGCTGAGTATTTGTAATCAACTGAAGATTGTCTGCCCATGCTGTTCTCTTAGTAGGTCAACGTCGCTTGTATCATTAACAAATACGAAATGGCTAGCATTACGGTACCCGGGCCTACAGAAACAATCAGAGCAGAGTAGTCGTTCGTTGCTCTCGCCAAAATGCACTAGCGGTAGTATTTGCTCTTGATAAATTGTAAGAAAGGGAAACATATAAAATTGTACCAATATTGACGTGACTAATAATTTCATTTACTGTACATACTCCAGTGGTATCGACCAATTGCATATAGTTTACTGTTGTTTTAAAATGACTGTTCATAAGTGAGAAGAAGGTAATAGATCTAATAAGGGTGGATTTGTAAGCGTTTAATTTCACAAGTAAGTTTATCCTCACCAAAAACAAAAACCTCATATGGGCCCAACATGGGATTGCCTAGAAAGGTCCCATTTGGGTCTAATATGGGCTAACTTATAATGTGGGGCCCATACTGCCATATTTGCTGTGTTAATACATGTCTGTTCATAACAACTACTTTCAGATGGACTACATTATATAAGTAATTTGGAACGAGAAGAAGAGACAGGGCTAGATGTTGACAAGATACCGATTACACAACCGACTGACAGTGATCCAAGCAATGTGGTGATTGAGAAAACGTGAGTAAATAACATGATATCAGTAGAAATAGCTTTCGTATTGGCTCTATGAAATGTGTGAAATGAAATGCTACAACTTTAGTTCGCTTAAGAAGCCATAATACAAGTATAATCGTATATTCAAATGACGTCACATTGCAGTGCATTGAATTATGCACGGGTGGATGCTGTGTCTGTTGAATGCAGCCTTCCGTGTCCAATATGTTTATATTTTTTTATTCAAATTGACATGTTTAACATAGGACTTCCTCTTAAAGAAAGGAGTAATCATTCACTTCTTCTTATCAATGCCGAAACAGTAGTTCATTAATGACATAATTTTGTATCATCTATTACCTTTAAGATGCAAATTGTGTTTAATGTTTATCATGTCATCTGTATCTTGTGATAAGCTTGCACTCATTGCCAATTCATAAAAAATAGGTTATTAAATATTATATTATCAGAATATTGATATTAATTCTTTCAGGACTTCATGTTACTCTGATCAAGGGGGATACAACGGGCCTATTGCAGGATGCTCAAAATCAAATACATCTACTACGCACAATGCTTTAAAGCGCCCTCCTCAGAACAGACTGTAAGTAAATAATTTACATTATTACCTTAATTTCTATTTAACGGGTAATTTATCATTTTACTTCCTTTTTGTCATTACCGAAACAAGCGAGCCACAGTTCACTTGGTGGTGCAACAATCAGATCCTTAATCAGTTTCTTCACATTTCAAAACTACCTAGGTCTATCAGTAATTTTTGTTGTTGTTTTGTAAGATTACCCTCCAAACACGTTTCGTGATGTTATCCATATGAGAATACATGTAGGTTATTAATTTAATATGCAAGTGTTTGTGCCCTAACTCTTTAGTCGGGGCATACAGTATTGATACTGTCTGTCTAGTAACGGAACCAGCTTCTAAAACAGACCCTCATACATCAGTGGTTATTCAAGCTCCTAGTGAAGAAAAATACTCTGGTGAAAGAGAAAATCTAAAACAGTGAAAATAAAATGTTATTTTCACTGTTAATTTCACAGAAAAATCTCTATCATCCATTAATAGCAAATAATAAATACCCTTTTCTTCTATGTGATAACAATCACTGAACAGAATTCTCCAACATGTGTGATACCTTCAATAACTCAACTTCAGATAAGTTGTATATTGTAAGCATGAATTCGGTTATAACTATGTAAACAGTAAACAAGTCACCTGTAGCAAATTCGAACTTCAAGACCTGCTTTCTTCCTTCTCGAATAGAGGATAATGCACATGTATAAAAGTATTTAAATATACATATATCAAGCTTATCATGGACTCACGTTCATCAAATAATAAAATCACCAACAGAAGTCTTGCTGAAGTGAGCTAGAAATCTCAAATATTAGACCAAAAATAAAATATTGTTTGTTTCCCCTTCCCGACCCTGGCCAATTATGGTTGGGTAGGTAGGTTATATTGAGAAATATCTGAAAATATTAATTTTAGATATGGGAATTATTGCTTGCGTAAGTAGGCGCGGAAAACAAACAATATATCATTTTTGGCCCTAGATGTTGAATGTTTGGTCAAGTGATGACATGGACCCAGTTATCTAAGAGCGGAACTTTTCACTTCGAATGTGTTTGAGGATTTTAATGTTTCTTTTCCATTTTCATTATCGTTTACCAGGGCATTACGAAAACAGGCGAAGCGGACGAAGGGAGAAGTATTGATTGACAAACAGATAGCCTATTTCGGAGGGATGGTGGAGAGACAAGATTTAGAAAAGCAATATTACAGGGGATTGGTTGAGCGCCAAGATTTGGAAAAGGAACTGCTGCAGGTCAAACTTAGAGTGATGAAGGCAGCAGAATCCAAAATGAACGAACTGAATGCTTGCGAGATGTTGAAGATAATAACAGAACAATAGTGCATTAAGTAGTGTTTTGCATCATTAAGTAGTGTTAAGTACATGTAAATATGTGTTTATATATAGGAATATTTAAGGAAAAACATAATAAAGGAACAGAAATAATCTTTCAAAAATCTCATTCTTTCCATTGTAAATATTTCTAAAAATTATACAAAATATTGTCGTATTATGAAATTTCGGACAGTTGTTCCGTCTCTCATGGCATCATTGCAGCCTTCCCTGTCAAGATCAGGATCAGTATAATCGTCTCCCGGAGTGTCCATTTCTGGCTCATTCATGTACTTTGCTATGTTGTGCAGCACAACACACGCAATTACAACATTACACACCTTTGCTGGAGCAAGTCGTACCTAAATAGGAAACAAGAGTCAACATATCACAAAATACGCCCGTCTGATGTCATGCTGAATGAAAATAAATCCAATCCAACATGGCCTTTTTAGCTGGACTATTCGAAGAATATGAGAGCTATTACAGTCACGTTTTCGTCGGCGTTGGTGTTGGCGTTGCATATGGTTAAGTTTAACATGCAAAATTTAACCTTGATTATATTTTAATATCACATGCACGCATTGGATTGAAACCTTACACTGGCTTTCCATGCCATGTAATCAACCATGTTAGATAACTATTGGATGAATTTAATTCAAATTTTGACCCTTTTTACTCAGAAAATTTAGTTAAAGTTTTGAATGTAAATTAAAAATAAGGCCACATTTCACATAGTATCAGTGTTATGGCATTGGAACTCAGCACACTTGCTAACCATTAATACACGATGGTACAGGTAAAGGGCAATAACTTTATTTTGATTTTATTTGAGTTATGCCCCTTTTTAACATAGATTTTTCTTGGATAAAGTTTTACATCTAGTTTTTTGAGATCATGTCTTAGCTACTTAATCTGGTATTACATGTATACTTACAACACTTGTTTATCATCATTAGTCAACGATACTGGTAAAGTGCAATAACCCCGTTTTGAATTTAATTAGAGTTATTCGCCTTTTCGACTTAATTTTCATTCAGGCTATATCTCAGTTACTATCCATGATACTGCATTGAAACTTACTACACTTATATGTCATCATTAGTCTATGGTACCAGTCAAGGGCAATAACCCTGCTTTGAATTAACTGCAGTTATGCCCCTTTTAAGTTAGAAGTATCATGGTCAAAGTTTTACATGGATGTTTTATTAAGCTGGTGAACATCAGCTCCTGAACAAACATACCTTGTACCGGATAAATAAGGTTTAAATAATGAGAAAGTTCAATTTATCAATGTAAACTATTGTCCTTTTTTAACTTAAGAAACTGCATTAATTTGTGGTCTTCCAGCACTGAAAATAGTCGAGGGAACGCCTCTTGTTCACATTTTTGGGTAATAAAACGGTCATATCTCAGAAAGCCTGAGACGATTTTGACCTATTTATACATATTACGCCCATAAACATTGTCACCAAGTTTAAAGAGAAATTAATTTTAAGAAACAAAAATGTAGTGCAGTAATGAAGTAAAATGTATTACAAGGTAATTACCTCTGAATGAAGAGCATGAAAACGACGTTTTAACTGTCCAAACGCTCTCTCAATTGTTACTCTCGTCTTTGTGTGACTACTCTGATATCGCACTTTGTCCGCAGTGTCGGTCACCAAAAATGGTGTCATAAGGAATGGTCTGCAAGGGTATCTGGAATGAAAGAAATTATTTCTGATAATAATTTTATTTGATTGAAATCCCTCTCCCGTTTGACCATTTTCATTGAATGCTTGGAACTATTAAGATTTAAGGATTTATTGTGTCCAATATTTACACATGTTAGTCAAATCTCTTGTGCCTAGAATAGTCTTTGAAAGGCTTTACAGGATCATGCTCTGCTACTATTTAACTGTTCATTTTCATGCGTTTTCATGCTCTAAGAAATACGATTGGGACTGTGAACCTATGGTAGTGGGAATTTATTGGTCCCAAAGACGGATTCTGATCACCTCAGCCTTTATGCATTGCAATTTATATATTTACCAGAGACACAGAAATGGCTGAGATTTCACAATTGCACAAAGACGATGTCGCCATCTAATAAATAGTGTAAATGTTTACATTATTTGCACAACTGTAACATATAGTGCATACATGTAGTCGTTAGCCTGATCATGAACTATATAGTTACATGAATATATTACAAGGTTGAAATTGACAAAAGCAGATATACCTACCCACTATCACCAAGCAGTATCCCAGCATCAAAAGCCCGGTTGTCTCTCTCCAATCTCTGACACAGACCAGATGTCCTAAACACGTGGCTATCATGACAGGAGCCTGGCCAGCTAGCGTTTACACTTGTGAACAGCCCTGAAAAAAGAAAGAATCAATCGATTTAGAAATAACCAAAGAAAGGCGATCGTGTCAATTAGTCATTACCGAAGAATTTTGCCAGAGATCGAACCTTCTGTTGAGTGGATACTTTAACCATAATCGCTCACCTGCCTAAGTAGTTCATGCAGACCCCAATGGTATCATAAGAAATCATTTACAACTTATAAGAATCAAATAAATACAGCATCTATTGCATGTACAAGGTTTTCGTATTATCTTAACCAGCAACCCTGTTGTTTACATCGGATATATGGCATAGATTTATTGAAGATGGTCATTGTGGCCACGTCATAAAAATGAGGCAAAAATTGTGACCTCTAGAGACAATACAATGTTTATTTACGAGTTAACCTAATGATCTAGTTTCGACACTTGATGACCCAATATTGAACTTGACCTAGATTTTGTTGTGATGATCATTGAAGTCAAGTTTCACAAAGATAATGCCGACATTGTGACCTCCAGTGACTACACATGATGGCCCACTGTAAAACTATTACTTTGTCTGTGAGTGTGACTATACACCATTAATATAAAGTATGTTAAATTAATAATTGAATCCTATTAATGCACTGTATAGTATTATAATTGTCAGTATACACAGAACATCGGTAGGCTTTTCTGTGGTTTGCTGGGATTCATAACGGTTTCGGATCAAAATGCCAACTTACCAGAAAGGCCCGGCCAGTGTAAATGAACCAAAAAGGCACAAAAAGGTGTACCAGAAAGGCCCACTTGAGCTACATAGAAACATATCGATATATGTTTCAATGCCGGTTGCACAAACGCTTGATTCAGGTACATATTTGACCATTTGTTGCATGTGGGTTTCGTGCATAAATAAATAATTTATTCATATTTAAAGTACTTGCAGCGATCGAGGTGAACACATGTCTAGAATTATCCTTTATGACAGTTTCACAATGAGTAGTATGTATAATGGAGCTCACTCCTACAGTTGAATACAGAGTAAATGTAATGGAGCTCCAACCAACATAATCTACATCGATAAGAATTGACTTCTTAAAACTAGAATTTATAATAAAAGTAATACAGATCTACTATGTAAAGCATTAACCATTATAAACTTGTTCGAAAATGGGCCTCTCTTTGCATTGTATTGGGCCTTTCTGTGCTTTTTATTGGGCCTTGTTGGTCCTGTACTTCTTGGTAACTGGGCCTTTCTTGTAACTGAGCCTTTCTGGTAAGTTGGCATTTTTGACCCTGATTCTGTAAAAATGTGCATGATACGTAGATCTAGTGGGTCATTCATGGGCCATTCGATCGACCCTATTCAAAATAAATGATCTCCAACTCTTATGGAAATGGTTGAGATAGACATCCAACGTGAACAAGTGTGTCATTCTACATTTTTGTAAATCTACAATGATGCCAGCTTGTGGTGGCAGGGGAAATCACTGCGTATGTTATCATCCATGTCCGTGGCACTAGCCAGATGAAAATTTTATTCTTGAGTACGTAAGTGGCTTTGACCTACAAACAATTACAGACGATGTCAACAAAAATAAATGTGTACAATACCTTCATCATCACAGACAGCTTGTACTGATATGCTGTGATAACCCTTTCTGTTGACGTATGATGCCTCGTCTGTTGTCGGGGCTTGAATTCGGACATGAGTTCCATCTATACAGCCTATGACGTTGGGGAATCCGGCAATGGCGTAAAACCCGGTAGCTATCCTCTTCTTTTCTTCCATATTTGGCCATTTAACAAAATCTCTCACCTTGCCTACGATAGCTCCTATCACACATTCAACACTCCTGGACACTGTGCTTTTGCTAAAGCCTAACGTATCTCCAATTACTTGGAACATGGCCCCAGTTGCTAAAAACCGTAGTGCAATTAGCACTTGTTGTCTAGGGGACATGGCATGATTTCTGTTAGTGGCCCTTGTTAAGTCATTTTTAAGTAAATTTACAAGAAAATCAACACCCCTATTACTAAACCGGTAACGCTGCCTCATTTCAACATCGTTGAGTTCATCCAAATGCTCAGAATGCCTAAACTTTCGTTCAATTCTAACTGGAACTGGCAACACGGCAGCCATTTTTAATCCTCCTGTTAAACTTTAACGGAGGTCTAAACCTCGATTAGTTTAACAGGAGATTTGACAGTTAAAGTGGACGTTAAAAGCGGTCGTTAATTTTGAGGAACAGTATTTAACGTAAACGTTAAATTTAACAGCCGGTTAGGATATTTAACCGGCCGTTAAGTTTAACAGAGCTTTGAGGAACCGGCTCCAGATTTATTCCCCCATAATTGGCACTATAACCAAACGGGAAACGGGACCATTAAATTTTTTATTACAATTGGTTTACGTCAGAATATTGTCATCTGACGTCATAAGAAATTGGTTTAAATTGAAACGTATATTTTTGTCCCTATAAGTATATGAGATAAAATATTCAAACCCATTTACAAAGTGTATATTTATCTACAAGTATACTGTTCAATTTGATAGGATCCGATCGTTAGCCAATGACGTAAATTCATCTTTTTGTGGTACGCAAGTTTATATTTATAGTAAGAACATGTTAGTTTGAAAAGAGTGTATGTTGGTTTTTGAAAAGCTCACTTTAATAAGTTAAGGAATTAGCATCGAACGTGAGAATAAAATAAAATAAGAAAACAGTTTAACTCACTGTATAGTGATATCGGATATAACATTATAGCGAATTATACTTACTAGTTCAACGAAATTCGCTATATCGATAGAGCGAATGATGTTTAAATATTACGAATTAAAACCAAGGTCCCCTCAAATTCGTTGTAACCTAGTTTTTATCTGTAGAAATGATCTAAATGAACCTAAAATGTAGAATAATAAAACTAACTGTATTGTCTCTGAACGTCTAGGTCTACAAAATGCGTTTTTTGTTACGTCTGATGGTGCCACCTCGTAGCCTTAATTGGTCAACTGTGTGGGCGGTATTAGTGCATTTAAAAGTTGGACTTTGCGTCATTCCTGTGTGATAGTGTCACATGACGTCATGTGATTACGAGAGTTAGGTGTTAAAATAGCACACGCGTCACGTTGTGCGCGTGAGAACTTTTGGTATGGCAGTCTCCTGCGTTATTTACGTGACACCATAGAAATTTTTTTCAACCATTTGTCTAAACATTGACAACTCATTGTCCACTTCCTTTGTCGATCTGCGTGATGACAGCAGTAGAAGTACACGTTTGTTCATTCATGTCTATGGTGCATGTCTGTTTAAGTTGGTACACTACAGTTATTTATTTGATTTGCATAACTTTGCATGCATACACTCTAAGCGTATACTGAGAACGAACATTATTATGTGTTATAATTATTTATATGAAAAATACATTTTAAGGACAAAAATGAATTCGTTATATTTTCAATCGTGGATTTCCGTAATTTTAATCAGTGTTTAAGCCATTTGCCCTACACCCTTCGTTTATTCAGGTAGTTCCGTATTCGTTCGTCTTGTTTCGTTTTTTATAAGGTTCGTTTTTGTATTATTTCGGTTCGTGTCGCATTTATTCGTTTCTTATCGTATTTATTTATTATTTAGTAATAAGTATCGACAAGTTTTGTTTTCATAATGAAAGAAAAAAAAGGAAACCATCTTGTTAAATTCAGAACTCTGTGTCAAAGATATTAATTTTTGTTATCGATAGTTATTGCATGTTATAATAAGTTACAAATTTAATATCACAAACGCATATTTGTTGCGAAGAGAAAATCTGCGATTTGCGTTTGCCTCTCAATTACAGTTGGTCATAAAATATGCGTTGTCATATAATTTCCCTTGGTTTTATTCCCGTCGATTTATTATCTGAGGTTCATTAAAACAGTCTTAATATTCTCTCTTCGGTTTGTTTCCAATCAATAATAGAGAGTTAATGAACATTGGGAAGACGTGCGGCGACAACCAGCTATAATTTCACGTCCATTTTATGCTTTCATTTCCCATTGCTAGAATTGATTCGTAATATCTCGATATTTTATACGGGCGGTACGGTCTTTAGTCTTAACCGATATAGGAATTTTATAGTTTAACGATTTGCGTAATATTACAGCAGGCCATTTTCTTGTTTTTACTAAATGGTTGTTGAGGGAGTTACTTTATAAAAGATAGTCACAATTATATGTACAAATGTAATTTCTAAATCATATTATTATTTAGTATAGATTCTGCCCTCAAGTATCTTTCAGACCTGGAAATAATCATCTATAGACGGTTTTACAGCGCTGTAGATCTAGTTGATACTTTTTTTATCAATTATTTATTTTTTGTTTAGTTTGTATAAATATGATTTGTGATTTAATTACTGAGAATATGTTTGAACGAATGCGATGGATAACATCAGGAATGAGGTGTCGAGTGTGATTAATACACGTTGGAAAAAAACTTATTCCACAATCCTCAATTTGTATAAACTAAACTAACAAATACAAATAATGACGAAGCTTGATTTTTTATTTCTTGCCAAGGAAAACATTAACACACATAATACTCTGAGTATCAGATGAGATTTATGCTTTCTTTGGCGTGCCTTGTGCTATATGTACGCGTTAAAGGTGCTGCCTCACAGATCGGGCTAAAATTTTTGTATGACGTAATTTTCCTACCTAACCAAGTATTTATATCATAGAAAGTCACTGGTGGTTGCTTTATGAAAGATTTATGGCATATAAGCAATTTAAACCACTCTTGATATTTGGCACTCAGTATTTTCTGTTTGAAAATATCGCAGAGTTTCCTTCCAAAATGTTCTGTGAATTATGTAATTCACACATGATCAGACTGTAACTTCAACAAACTAAAGCCGAAACATCTGTGAGGTATTCGGGTCGTTTCGCAAACAAATTTCAGGCAGTTTGAGTGATAGTAGTGCTTATTCTATAGGGTATAATTTTTGGTGTAAAAATGCTAAATTACTACAAAATACCGATGTTACCCAAGTTATTTTTTATGTCAATGTGGTTGTTTATGGCAAATACAGGAAACTACACCAAAATTACATGAATATTTGACAATTTAATTTTATTTTTGCAATGTTTTAAAAACTAAAATGGCAAAAATAGTTAAAATACATAAACTCGTAACTTCGATATCAAAGTACAACTGATAGGTATCGCACATTTCATTAAATTATTCGGGTAATTATTCACGACATGTAGCAGTTTGTCTTAAATGATCAGTAAAATCACGTGATTGTGTACGTCACAGCTGCGACACGTAAAATAACTTTCAATATTCGAGCAGTACTGGATGTTAGCCAGACGAAAAAAATAGAAATAAAACACTGTCGTGTCGATAACACTCCTTGAAATATAATCAACCAGTTTTTTTCAATGAATCAAATAAATGTTTCCAGTTGTCAGCAACACGATTATAAGTTCTCACAGAGCCTGTGTTCATGTTGTTAACGGAGAGAGAAAGTTGAGTCGATCAATACAGTATTGGGTTTGAAGAAAATGGTTCCATTTATTCGGAAAGAGTCTGCAAATACTCCAAATTGTTTGAACAGCGCACAGACAAAAGCTCTGTCCAAATATCCAAATAGGGGTTAGATCTTTATACGTCGTTTTTCAGAAAGTAATAACATGTGAGTGCCTCTTATGACGTGAAAACGATTGACATTTCGTCTCCGCATAAAATATTTATTTCATAAGTAACTGAAGCGCGGAACTAGTAATTTAGCTTTAAAGGCATCATGAGTAAAAAACGAGAGGCATCGTCATAAGTTAAAAATGAAAGACAGTTAAAGGCACCGTCATGAGTTAAAAAACGTTGAAAGCGTCGTTTTCTGATAACGTTTATTACCGTTTAAATACGACGATTTGTTTTAATCATAGATTCATAGAAAAAAATATTTGCTCCCCGACGGGGAATCGAACCCCGGTCTCCCGCGTGACAGGCGGGGATACTTACCACTATACTATCGAGGAGGGATGTTTATGCAATAAACAAATTATATACAAATTGGTCGACTATCGGCTTCTCGTATAAGACCAAATAAGGTAATGTTTGCGGTTTATAAAGTTTACTTGGCTAACGAATGATAAACTTTGTAGTATTTGTAAAGTTACGAATTCTTATCTAAATCACTATTCACACCGTAAAGTTACAGCAACTAATATCAAGTGTCAGACCGCATTTACCACAAAAAATCGATTAAATTAATTCCCACTGGTTGTTTAAACAATCTGCAGACCTCTGGTCAAATACGACTTCATGTAAATAGAGGAAACAATGTTGGTGGGCGAGTTATATAGTGTTTTATGCAGTCATGTCAGTCACTAGGCGAGCTAGGACTTAATTATTGGATGAACTCTTGTATTGAGCGCTGAATTGATGATAATGGTTGATAAGTGATTGATAAAACCCCGGCGGCTTTTTTTATTATGCTTCTAATTTGATACGAATTGCTGTCGTTTGATAAATTTACGATATTCTGTATTAATAACTGCGAACATTTAATGGCCATAAATGTTCCCGTTTTTTTGGGGTACAAAACTACAAATCGATGGAGTAGCGGTCATCCGAGCGATGCTTTAATATGATACGGTGTATTAGGCTGTTACAACTTGCAAAGCATGTGTCATGGTTAAGAAGGGATGCTTTTTAAAATAGGGATATGTTATTCCTGTTAAAAAGTCTGTATGTATAATTATTAGTCTACCTTTAGTGGTACATACATTAATATAGACTAGAATATAAAATCTTTAGATTAGGTATACACCCAAATCTAAAGGGTCCAACTTATTTCAATTACTTTTTGACATTCATAACATATATTATAAAATTGTTTTATTCAACACGGTTTGCATATAAACAATTCATAGTTACAGCATTCAATACTGGTTTTACTTAAAGAGAATATATATCTTAGAGAATACATGTGTTAACTTATCAAATTTAAATTTTGTGAAATAACTGTTTAATACGATATACATGGTATAATTATGCTATTGTACACTTCATTTCTATTTTTTCTCACGCCCGAATGTTGCATTCTGGGTTTGTTTCCCTACACGTTCATAGCGCTTTGCAATCAAGCCAGAACTTTGGAACCCAAAGTGACTTTAATTACGTACAAGCTTCTTTAGATGTGTACACGTCACGTTATACACGAGATTATACGAGATTTGACGAGATATGGACATCCCACCCACCGATCAATACAGAGTAGAATATTTTATGCATACTCTTGTGATGAGATAATGACAAATGTCTCCTCCTCAATTCCCGCTATAATTCCGAATATTAGTGTCAATTTGATGTATCACTGCAATCATTGCCACTTCGTGTAGACGATAACGGCAGATAACTCATGTTTTATCAGATAACGCGTCACGTGACCATAATAAAAATGGCCGACATCTTGTCCAGGGATTTAAGTTTCGTCCACAATATACTATAAATACTATAGTCTGATACGTTAAAAAACTGAGACATTAAGATTATTGACCGCATCTCATTAGCTACTTAATAAAATATTTTTTTCAAATCCTTCATGATGTATTCACGCGTATTGAACTCCTTTCGGTGTATTTTGTGTGTGTGTGGGGGGGGGGGGGGGGGGTGGTGGTAGCTATCTGATGTCAGTCTTTACCTGCCTTCCATACGTGCGGAATTCTGGTGCAAATAGTTATCATAATTTAGTGCGAGTGCACTAACAAATAATGGCCAATTTCAATTCTACGTCAAAATACAAAATTCTTATAATCGCATTCGAATCCTAAATTTTTGTAACGTTTGTTATCTTACCGTATTTTTGCAAACCATTTTTAATAATACGTCTTATAAAAGTTCTCTTATTCATTATTTACATCCGGTATTGCTTTCCGATACCTGAACATTATCTTTAAAAATATGATACATAAAAAATCGGCAACAGGTGAAATTCTCATGAATGTACTAATTTCACGAGTGCACCGGTCGTGATAAGAACACGAGCGTGCATTTCGCATATTTTTCTTCCGTAGAAAGCCTCCACGTTTTTTAACTGACGGACCCAATTTATCATACAGACATTCATTATCTATAGATTCTGACGGGTTCTCCATTAAAAATGCCTGATGAGTTCTTCTCACTCAAATAGCACAGACGGATCACAGCAGGAATCTGCATCATCGCATGTATTCTAATGCATTCCGGAATGCTTCGAGGGGGTAATTCTTCAAAACCACAATTCTTCGGAATAGTTTTGTAGTTGTTAAAGAAGACACTGAATACTAGTGCAAGTAACTCGTGTCTAAACTCAAGTCTAAAGATATAGCATTCTTCTTCTTTGCGTTTCACGGCTATACCATCACCCCGGTCACAGCGATGAAGGAAGCTGTCTTTTTAGGTCCTCCTTTGTCTTTTTAGGTCCTCCTTTTTGCCGTAGTAGTAATCCGCTTGTTCGAACAAATATTTTAACAAGTATAAAGTTATAACTAAAGTGTGATAAAAAGCAATTTGTAGACACCCCACAATACCGCTTGTACGAGGACCAAATAATAATTTTGTGAATTAGTAGTTTGGCTTGAAATATATTGAAAGACGTCACGTAACGTCGACCTAACTTACCGTACAATGTAGTGTTTTGTTACGTTGGCGATGCACATGTATTGGCCTACCAGGCATCCGGTATTTGGGAAATTTCTGAAATTTACGATAATTATTTTAACTTTAATATTTTAAAGCCTGTTTAATATGCTGCCCAACTTCAAAGAGTTTAACTTTTATGTATTAAACTTATTTTACTGATTCTTTATGTTAATAAGCAGTTTGTTCTGACGTTTTATTCATCGAATTTGTCTTCGTCTGTCTATTTTGGAATTGCACAGCTTTCTTTCCGAGAAAAATAAATTAGAAGTTTTGGAAGCCTGGCAATTTGACTATTATCTAAATTGGTGAGTCAATTTGAATTCTAAATTCATACGAATAGAGAGAGTGTTTCTAAACGCTATTTTTGAAGGTTCTGTGTTTGAGGATTTTTTTGGACTGAAATGATATAATAAATAGTTTGCAGGCGATTTTGTTGCATTTCCTTGCATAAAATTAACGTTTATATTTCGTAATAAATTAA
The DNA here is from genome assembly GCA_947247005.1 of Spisula solida. Classification (NCBI taxonomy): domain Eukaryota; kingdom Metazoa; phylum Mollusca; class Bivalvia; order Venerida; family Mactridae; genus Spisula; species Spisula solida. Next base: position 2,334,494 of record OX365958.1, on the reverse strand, counting down.
CGTCGATGCTCGTGAACTCGTTAAACATGCTCATCAAAATGTGGCACAAAACATAATGAGTGTTTCCTATATTATGCATTAATGCATGTACACTATTTTTTCACACTCATCAACACGTACATTAGACTTTCATCTTTGTACTCGAAACAAAAAAATGTGATAAATGAAATTTAGAAAACTAGTTAATCGTTGTCGAAGTGAACCAGCCATGTAGTGGGAACAAATTGAAAACACTCATAAATATGTTTTTTTTTCGTCTTCGTGCACCGATTTATGTAAAATAACAAGCTAGCGTGACTGTGGAAACACTAATTGTATGCTTCAGAATAAATGTATTGTCAGAAAGCCACGCGCAAAAATACGTAAATTTCTACTCATATTCATTTAGTTATTACTTTAAACAAAGGTATGAATGATTCTAAATATGACACATTGTGACTTTTATTATCATTTATAACAATATTTGACTACATTAGACAATCATTACGTAGCTTATACTTTCTCATTCGTATTTAATTTATTCATAGCATCTTAAATCTTGAAACGGTGACAAGGACCGAAGCGGTGTGTCATTTTCGTGCAATGGGTCGGATTGTTTGACACGTATAGCTTAATGTATCTTGTTGTTATATGAAGCAAAAATGTATAAATTTACTGTCATCTAAGATAATAGAGATACTTTGTGTGTTGTTCAATGATTAATGAGTGTCGCTGAGTCGTGAGTAGCATTTCAAGTTGTTTAACGAGAACGAGCAACGTAAATGACCGTAGGGAAACGGAGAGGACATCTGACCGCGGTCGTAGTTTGTTTATTTGTTAGTTTATTTGTTTGTTGTTTAACTCTATAGTCCATAAACCTCTTGTATCTCTGATGATAAAGTTTGAGTTTGTACCTATCCTCATACACGTTATTTAAAATACAGTGACGATGGCCATGCGATAGAGGAATTAAATGAGTACCTATATCAGGAACAATATACTTTATACCAATATAAGTATATACATGTACTATCAGAGTGTTTCTGCTTATCTGTAGTAAAGGATTACACCTTTGGTTTGGCCTTAAACGTCTTTGGAATAAAACACGATTGTTCATCTCAATAAAACAGTTTTGTGGCGATCAACACACCCTCGTTTCAATGTGGACTTTTCAAGCTATTGTTGGACAAGCTACACAAACAAGTATGTTCTTCCAAGAAATTGACATTGAAACTCATTCGGTCAACTGACCATCATTTAGGACAGTAAAGTGGTTGGAATATTGTATCAAACATTTGATGACTGTTAAACAATGAAGTTGCATATTATAAATTAGTTCGTGCATGCATTTTCATGTGTGCAGTTATCTTGGAAAAATATACACTATGAGTGCGTCTGCTAACACCAGACACGTGTTTACAATTACATGTATTACATGCTTTCCGAACTTCCCGTGCAAAACTTTCATTTGTTTAAATTTTTGTGTTACAAAACAGAACTAGTTATCTACATGTACAGAGTGCAAACCAGTGTGTGTATATTTTGTAAGGGACAAAAACTTCACTTGAAAGCCACCTTTGAAAACGTAAGATCACGTACAATATAAGAACAACTTTAAAACTCCAATGTCACTGTTTTGCTTGACTTACGTGACTTAATTCATTCTCTTCCTGTGGGGAATAGGGCTATGAATATTATAACCCAACTCAGAGATACGACCAGTTCAAATTAAATACGGCCACAATTTTCAAGTCAATGTCCTATGGTGGTTGATTTATGCCATGTCATATTGTCGTATGTTTTTGTTTTTATTTTGCCATAACAAAGCAAAATGGCGAAAATACGACTTTGCGTAAATCAAACACCAACAGTTTCACTTGTTAGCGATTATTGTACTTCCAAATTATGGTCAACACCACACAAATAACAAGTTTTGATGTGGAACATATTAAGGTTTTAAGGTGTTGGTATAACTTGAATGTACCCGCTAACTTTGTATTCGATCAAAGACACTATGGTTCCAAAAAGCTAATAAATTTAGTCGAAGTAAGTTGAAAAACTGTTCCAAGAACAGGTACAGTGACCTCTAGGGAAAGAATCCGTGCATTCATATTAATTTTGATCAAATATCAACCCTCGTTCATTTTGCTTATTACACCGGATGCCAAACGTCACTCACTGCTCGTAGACCAAACGTATAAGTACATTTAGTGCGCAGACGGCACTGAAAAAAATCACGTGATTACATTTGTCGTCAGATGATATATTTTTATATGTCACGTGACTAGCAGACGAAACTTCTGACCGGCTTGCACGTGTTAATCAGGAAGGTATGTTCCTAACTTTGATGTATGCGCACTTTCCAAGAAAAATGCATTTGTCAAATGTTACTTGATCCAACTTCAAACACGCATCTTCTGCATTCACTTCAAAGTCTCATGATTTATCGCTGTAAGCGAGACTAAATTCATTCTAAAGATTTCGATTATAATCTGGAAAAGCGTTAGTGTGTTTATCTAATTCAGTCATAAATTTTCTTGAGTATTTCGTAAAATATAGTTTACGTATGTTTAAACGTAAACACACACCGAGAACTTCTCAGTAACCAGAAACAATTTGTAACTTTGCCCACATTTTTGACATTTTTTATTTCCGAATGCGCAATTTTATACACAGACAATGTGTGTTTTTTATACCTGCAACCATTTGTTTGGAAAACTATCCCGACACATTCGAATGGTATCCGTCGTCATCATGGAAAGTAGAACAAAAGCTTTTAAATAAAATGTTGTGGGTTTTGTTTGGTTTCAAATATTTCATTTTTTTTCGAATCTTATACAAGTATTAAGTATATTGGCAAGTCACGGTATGAATCTATTTAAATCTATAAAACACACCAACTTATATGCATTAATTTTCATCAAACACTCTCTTTGAAATACTAACGAGTGTCGTTTTCTTAAATCGCGTCTAATTTACATAGCCTGTGCATATTCGTCCATATTCCTGTTGTTATTTAAACATGATACTATCTTTAGTATCCTTTCGAACCACGTGACGTTTTAAAGTGATATCACATTCCATATTTTAAGGATATGGTTCTCACGACACGGGGATATTGTTTGACAATATCCTTTTAAAGTCACCTATCTCTAAATTGGATTTTGCAACAGGAGTGCCCAAAGGAATTAATTCAATCTACGTAAGAGAATTCTGGAATTTCCGTTTTGTCGCGGTACATTAGAAGCGCCATAAGGCCATGTTCAACATATGAACGCCATGTAGCAACTTAACGGTAATTTATTAAAGAACAAGGTTCACAAATGGATAAATTTGACCCTGTGATTTTTAAAAAAATAAAAATGCCCTTATAAAGATGTTCTATTTTTCGAATCACTGAAAACTGCCTTTAAAAAGATTGAGCCGGAATTTACTGCTAATGGCAATATTTTAATATATAGTTTATTAGATGGAACCGAAATTTAATGCTAATGACAATACTTGACTATATAGTCTATTAGATGGAACCGGACTTTAATGCTAATGACAATTACTTGACTGTATAGTCTATTAGATGGAACCGGAATTTAATGTTAATGGCAATACTTGACTATATAGTCTATTAGATGGAACCGAAAGGTAATGCTAATGACAATACTTGACTATATAGTCTATTAGATGGAACCGGACTTTAATGCTAATGGCAATACTTGACTATATAGTCTATTAGATGGAACCGAAAGGTAATGCTAATGACAATACTTGACTATATAGTCTATTAGATGGAACCGGAATTTAATGTTAATGGCAATACTTGACTATATAGTCTATTAGATGGAACCGAAAGGTAATGCTAATGACAATACTTGACTATATAGTTTATTAGATGGAACCGAAATTTAATGCTAATGACAATACTTGACTATATAGTCTATTAGATGGAACCGGACTTTAATGCTAATGACAATTACTTGACTGTATAGTCTATTAGATGGAACCGGAATTTAATGTTAATGGCAATACTTGACTATATAGTCTATTAGATGGAACCGAAAGGTAATGCTAATGACAATACTTGACTATATAGTCTATTAGATGGAACCGAAATTTAATGTTAATGACAATACTTGACTATATAGTCTATTAGATGGAACCGAAATTTAATGTTAATGACAATACTTGACTATATAGTCTATTAGATGGAACCGAAAGGTAATGCTAATGACAATACTTGACTATATAGTCTATTAGATGGAACCGGAATTTAATGCTAATGGCAATACTTGACTATATAGTCTATTAGATGGAACCGGAATTTAATGCTAATGACAATACTTGACTATATAGTCTATTAGATGGAACCGGAATTTAATGCTAATAGTCTATTAGATGGAACCGGAATTTAATGCTAATGGCAATACTTGACTACATAGTCTATTAGATGGAACCAGAATTTAATAAGTTGCAAGGAATGAGACGAGTCTCTGATAATGTAAGAAATTCGGAACTACAATCAGTGTCCAAAATCTGATTTTGCAATTTGGTTTCTATTCTTATATAAAAGCAATACATTTAACTATGTTAATGCCTGTTTTACTCATCATAGCTAGGTATCATTCGGCACCGGTGTGTAATTTTACGATGTGTAATGAATGAAAATGGGTATAAAAAAATGGGGGAAAAATTGAGAAAAAATAAAAAAAAATATTCGAGTAGTTTTATGGATTTCGGATTATATCTACGTTACGATCGCTGCCAACAAATTTCCGCCTCAGTTGTCTTAAAGAAACCAGTAGTTGTCTTGCAGAAATGTGATTAAGATTTTTAGATGTTTGCCTGGCTTTTTTATCAGTTATCAATGATTTGCAGCAATCCCTGCTTCGTGCAACTTTGGTTTGTTAGAAATCCTGATATTTAATACATGTATTAGCTGTGTTTCACTTGAGTTTTGAAAACTATGATTCCTTTCCAACTGAACTTAAACAATCAATGCAAATAAAGTCATGATTTTTTTAATTTAATGAGTCCCAAGCCAATTTAATGAGTCAGGGGGTCGGTAAGAGCACCAAAATGAAACAATGTATTGGTATGGGTGATTTAATTTCAGTCCCATGAACACATACAAAACAAATTTATACAATTATATATTTCTTATTTACGTAATATATTAAACAGCGTCAGTAATAATTTTAAAGATAACCACAAAAAAAGATAAAATACAATCATAATATTTTTCTCTTCCAGCTTTCATAAAGATCTATATGTATTTATTATTTTGATGATGAGCTATAAAGCTCACATAAAAAAAAGAAGTTCTGTTCTGCAAAAATGGTAGTTATGTCTATATTATGTATTGATTTTGTTTTTCTGTTGCGGATGGAAGTTGTCTTCACTTCAGCACATACGTTGTACATTAAATAATTTCAAATACATGTAGTAAGAATACCTCGCATATGAATTGAATTAAACTGTTTGATAATGAATTATGACATATCGAGTTTGATGACGTCACGTTCTCGTCATATTCTCCTATTGCGTGCTACTGGTATTGCCTCCGAAAAACAACTTCCTGATTGTCCAATTCTACACCAACTACTATTTCTTGATTAAATCTAGAATATTCTGCCTTTGGTACTAGACACGGTAGTCGCGCGAGAACAGAATCCGGTAACTTTGCTATTATAGAAGATTTATAATCAAGCTTGGAAGCATTAGCAATTCCCTAGGAAACCGGTGTTTCTATTGAAACTATCGATTCTTTCTGACTGCCACTGGCTTCAAGCTTAAAGATATTCTATTTCTGTGACAAGTGCAGAGCCTGGTTTTGTTTTCCGCTTGTAATGAAGAAGAAGAACTCCATGTTTTCCAATCAATATTTTCCGGCTGATGGTTATTTTTTATCAAAGCGTTTCTTGTATTCTGTATTGGAATGCGCGCGCGTTGCATGTCCTTGCGCTGTAACGCTGCCTCGTGACTTGTGGTTTACGCGCGGCTAACTAAATAAATGAACATGCATGTTATGTTTGTGAAGCGTAGTGGTTGTATAGGTTGAGCGCTCTGGTGTTTCAGGCTAGACTGGGGAGCATTAGTTCAAGCTTTGATCAGCGACGGGGGTTGATTACGGGCGTCGCTGTCCTCGGGTAAGGCTGTACTTATTATGTGGTCAAGGACACGGTCATCCAGAGTAACAAATCTTGCTTTCATAATCTTCGTAAAAACTAGTATGTTATTTGAAAGGGGTGGGTCTGTGTGCCAGAGAAAGATTATACGGGCCAGAACGAGCTGTGGTCAGTCGCTACGATTGTACACGGAAACCGTTATGATTCTAAAGTAGAGAGTCCCATCTCAGGCTAAACGAGAATGGGATACCTGGCAATTGTCCGGGGGAGTCAGGCGAAGAATGTGATGTATGTTTGTCCAAAGTGTTGGCTCAAAGGGATTCAGTTTTTCGTGTGAACAGATTGGACTCCTTGATTAACGAGATAATAGTTCCACATACAATGTGGCAAACAAGATTCCTGACAATATTAATATACACAACTAGGCTTGGTACCAATATACCTCAGTAACACCGAGACACATGCGTCTTTCTCTATTTAGTATATATAAGGGAATGAAAAGGGGTGTATAGAAAGGAGGCAAAAAGGTCTATGTCTCTTTGAGTACCAAAAGCAACCATGAATGGTATGAGGGGACTGAAAGGGATATCAGTGGCCAACGGCGATATTGTTTGTAGTAATTTTTGAAGGTCGATTTTGAAACAAAATTTTCTGACTTCTTTTAATCACTCTCTACACCGCATTCCTGATGTTATCCATCCAGTTTCCCTTGCATGCTGATGCCGTAATAATTGGATTCTGTATGAAGTCATTGTAAATTGAGACATCTTTTCTAAGTTCTTAACATGTTTATGTAAATCTACAGTCTGGTCCAATTAACGTGATTCTCGACCTTTTTGCAATGTTAATATTACTAGTACAATATTCTGGGGTAGATTATGTTAAGTTATTGACTTTCGATGACCAGATCAATTGTTAGCATATTTGATTGCTTATATTGACACACACAATAAACTGTCTGGTAATTTTAAAACCTTTTTTTTTCGATCTAACCTATTTCCGTTTTTAACGAAAACTTGATTACAAGCGTTTATATTGATCTAGAACAGTTCACAAATCTCGTCTGCTATAATTCTAACGTCTGGAACTACTTATATTTGTTTAAGCTCGTCTGCTCTGCGTGGAACACATAACTCCGTTTTGCCTTGTTGACAGTTATTACAAAATCGAGATATTTTGAGCTCCGTTTTTTTTCTTTTAAGTTTTTTTAAGTGGGATATTTACTGCTTTTGCTATATGCATTCATTTTGTTACCACTTAAGAATAAATATGAATATGATAAATTTACCTGAACACCGTAAGACTTTAAATCATGCAGAACCAACGCATACTGTACTCGATTTATCAATGTTTTTGTACTCTTGTGTGATAACAAAAATATCAGTATGTGCATAAAATCAGTGTAGCAATACCACGTGGCTTTTGGCTACAGTTACAAGTAGAAATTTGTAAACATTGGAACACAACATTTTTAATATAGCCATAAGTATTTTATTTCTTCATTGATTTCTATAAAATATACGACACGCTAAGGGGAAAAGCATTTGCTTTCCGTGAAATATAAGATCTTGTTCAGCATTTTTACTGATTTTTCCATTACCCTGTGAAACCTACACGTTCTAGGGTTTCACAAGGTAATGGACAAAACGGCACAGCCGCTGAAGAAGCTTTTATATTTTATGGAAAGCAAATAACTGTCCTCCTAGCGTGATGTATAATTCATAGAAATTGATGAAGAAATAAAATACTTATGGCTATTTTATTTTCCAATGTTTACAAATTTCTTCTTGTAACTGTAGTCAAAAGTCACGTGGTATTGCTACACTGTAAAATAGGTTTACGACGAAAAGTTCATTTTTTGAAACCTTCCGTTCTTTTCCACCTGTTTGTGTTTTATGATTTATTACGCACGTGACGTCAGGTCGTCATGATAAGGTATGCAAATGTCAAAATATGCAGTTACTACAACTTGATGACTTAAAAAAACGGGGGACTATTTTTTCTAGCGGTGGTATATTCGGTACAATGTACATGTATATTCATTCACCTGGAAGTAATTCGGTTCTTGATTAACGTGATAACATTTCTTTGTTAATTGCTTGTTGCAATTGGTCGCTATTACATTTTTGGCGGCATCTGATAACATTTTAATGACGAATTTGTGTTATGTAGTTTTACAAAATACAAGGTCGTGGTAACCTGTGTAATACAAGCACATGTATACGTAGTTCAAAGTCGAGATTATTTGCTGTGATTTATCACGTCGTGTTATTTTAATACACCGCTCAGGTTTCACGATAAAACTTGATACTTTAACTATATGAGCGAACACTGAGAGATTTTAAAGTTGTTAATATATATATGATTACCAAAATTACTTCTTTTAAAAAAACTTTTTTAATATATGGAATATGAAATGGGCATGTCGCTGGCTTAGAATTAGAAAGTCGTAAGTACTATGATCATGTCTTCCACATGTGGAGAAGTTGACTGATGTTTGTGGAATAGCAAGCACGTACTGGTTAATAATCAATACCAGGAAAACTAGTTCCCATCCCAACAATATTTGTTACTAATGCTAGGGTCACAAAGCTCGTACGATATCCGTACGAATTTATCAACTCGTACGAGTTCACACTTTTTGAAATCCTAACGGTTTTGTATGTTCGTAGCGACTGATCACAACTCGTACCGGGCACGAACAATCTATAGAGACGCACTGGAAAGATATCCGTACGATGCTCGTACGAGTTAAGAAAATCCGTACGATGCTCGTACGATTCTTCGGTGTCCGTACGGGCTCCGTGCGAGTTTGCCAAAATCAACTCGTACGGAGCTCGTAGGGCAAATGTGACCTTAGCATTAACAACTCTACTTCTTCTCAATATTTCGACCCAATATTTGGGATATGATAGGGGAGTTAGATTCAGTTCCCAACATTTTTACGTATAAGTAGCTGTTACTGCTTTGCATAATTATACAAATGAAATTATATTAGCAATTTTCCATGTTTCGGAGCTATGTTATAAACTTTCCAGGTTCCGTTCACCTAGTGCTATAAGGTTGAAGTTTCAAGCATTTAACTGGGATTCGTCCATGTTCCATGTGTCTAGCTTATAACCAAAGACCTAAATATACACAGATTGGACACTTAATTGAAAACGGAAAGAAAATGCAAAATAGCATGCAGCAGATTCTGATATTTTGCATGAACACCTTTGTTCGTCATCCTTTTTTATGACCAATATCTCATTTTGACGAGCTAAGCTTCTTCTACTGCATGATGTAACTTATTTCTATCTCTTATAGAATTCAAAAAAATATTGTTTGAATGAGGCAGATCGGGTATTTTCTGATAAAATTGGAATTTCAATTAAAATGAGAGTAGGTCGGGCTCTTTGAGGTCTATTGTTTTATTCCTTGATTGATTTCAATAAATTAGGTATCATTTGAGAGCAGAATAATAAATCTATTGCATAAACTTATTAGTTTTTCCCTATGTATATTAAAACAGAACAAACGAGAATTCGCGAGATTTCAGAAAACTGCCACGAGATATTGTGAGATTTGGTAGATTTTTCCAATCTTTGTATATTTAGGTCTTTGGTAAGACGGTAACATCACCTTACGTGTGGTTACTGCGGAGTGACATTATACAAGTATATTGGTTTCGTTTTCTTCTCCTCTCACAAGAAAAAAATATTCTTGGCAATGAAAACTGCTTGTAAAGGTCTGTAAAGATGATTACGAAACATGATTGAGTATTAAAATGGGGGACGCATTCATGTGCATGGAACATGACGTATAAATCATGCGACTCGAACATGATGACGATAATTATTTTGGCTTAGATCGATGGCATATTTAAGAGCACTTTGGGTATAAAAAAATATCACTGCACTTGGATTAATTTTCCATATAATCATTATTTTGGGTTAATAATACGAGTGCAAATATTTTGTCTTATTCTTCAAAATATGCGAACATAATAATTAGCATTCTCCAATTATTGCAGCTATGTATAGGAATTCATTTAAATTACTATAAGTTTGATTGATAAATTGTGTTACAGGTATTAGGTAACGTAAACTACATAAATCACTCGAAACATGCTTTATAAATAGTTCTGAAGTCCAAGAGGTGGACGTGCATTGACGTAGTGTGTATATTCGCTTCCATTTGTACCCAAAATATTTTGTATGAATAGTTTATACCAATTAGGTATCATTAAGATTAATTTGATGTCTAAAATATGTATTTTTAATTATTATATCCGTATCATATTAACGACCACCCATCTTTTTTAAGTATACGATGAAAATACCATATAAAATAAATAATCATACATACATTTAAGATTAGGTTTTTATTAAACTTGATACACAACTTAGTTTATTTTTGTAATTTTTCTACCAATGATATATAAAGTGACCTGACGTCATAAAGGTGATTTATTTTGAGGACGTATTATTTATGGTGCTAATCCGTGCATTGTATTATGCAGTACATTGTCGCGGATTTGATTTAAGAACGCTTCACCCGAGTGGTTGAATAAGTACCTTTAGGACTCGTGTTGCAATTTTAATTAAAACATATTAATAATATTACAATCTGCTGACGTATGTAATGTTATTTGTCCATTGTGTTGTCTTAATATGGTACACCCTATGAGCCCATTGTTGGGCTTCTTATGGAAGATAAAATAAAGTATGTATTAGTATTATTATTATTATTAGCCCTTCTATTTCACAAAACCATTGCGTTATATGCTCATTCACATAGCCTCCCTTACAACACCAAAGGTGGAGCTATTATTATTACTAGCATTTTATCTTTTGTTTCAAAATAAAACTGTTGTGTACTTATTATTATGTTACCGCGACATGCATCATATGACTATTGTGTGTAAATATGTATTGTATATATGTTTGTTGTTTTGTCAAGAAACTGTACTGTTTACGACAATAAACTTCTGTTCTGTTCTTTTCTGCTAAAAGAAACGGATATATATATATATAAAATATTGATCAATTTGACGTCGCAGTTACTTTGGAAACAATAACAACCAAACTAAATGCCTCATACAGATATAGATATACATGCACATAGTTCCATTTCATAATCGACAACATTTTTATTCAATAAAAACCCGTTAAATAAAAAAATATATAGGTCGTTTATATTCCAGAGTTACGACAGAAATCGTTGACTATTGTCACATTAATTTTAAGTTTGAATTTTAACATTATGTACATTCACCAATATATTTAGATTTGCGAACAAATGTTAACGAAGTTTATCATTTTGTCATCCAATATTTATTAGCTGTTTTGTCCTTGTTTTGCATTTAAGATCATAGATGCAAAACATCGCATCTTGAACAAATGTATACGTCATTGTATTGTTTTGTATTTATCATATATTGTTTAATCTACTGAGAGCCTAAAAAATTAAATGGAAGTTGCATGCAAATCATAGTATTGAGCTTAATTATCCTGAAAAAATAATATTTATTCCGCACTGCTCAATTAAAAACATGTGAATAATACTAATTGTATTATTTCATACTATTTGAATTTTGCGACTGACGAACTGTTTTAACGTACGATAATTTATTTTCATGTTCGTTTCTATTTTTTTTTGTAGAAAAACAAGAATTATTTTTATAGCACACTATGATCGTGCTAATAATCATATTAGCTACCAGGTCCCGATCTCCCGAAGCATCTCAAGTAGAAATCTCATCTTAAATTGAGATTTTGCTACAATCAGAGTCAGTATTTGAGATAAATTTTTAGTTCGAGCTCTCTAAATTAATGTTTTCTGTTTTGTGATGCGAATTTCAAGTCCAATCTCACATGGAGATTATCTTAAAGACGTATGGCAATATTTGAGTTGAGATTTATCTCAGATTGAGATGTTTCGGGAGAACGGGGCCTGCTTTGTTTAATACAATAAATTATGTATACATGTATAATTATTACGGCTATTCTTTTTTAATACGTACCAGTGAATTAGTTTTTCGTTGTGGCTCGCAGCTAGTGCAGACAAATGGAAATTCAACGAAAAAATATTTGGAACCAAACTCGTTGTAACATTTGTGGTATTTATAGTTTGGAAATACTGAATGAACTATGTTCTTAACGAAACTTTTAAGTCAGACTTCTCTATACTTTGTCTACATAAAATATTAATAAAAAGCCCACTGTCACGTATATATTATTTTTATTTATTTAATAATATGCGTTCAACTTGAGTAAAACATTGTTTCAAATTTGAACATAAGATTTCCAGAAATACCATTATAAATGCTTATATTGTATAGACTAGAATCTAGTACTTATGATTTTTTTTGTGATATTGTACTGTGGTAGAAATATTATTTTTAATATTCCAATTGAATCAAATTTGGTACAGTTGAAAATATGGGTTTCAAAATATTCGTTTTCCCTCAAGATTTGTTTATGTGTGATTGCAAAACAATTTAACTTTCATAAGTTTTGCAACGAACGGTTTGGCATTTAAACATGTGGTGTTTTGTTCTGCACAAAGTCCACTATCATGACGAGGGTTATTCAAATCGCATGTTTACCTTTGATATTCATAAATATGTTTTTTTTGAAAAATATACTGACGGATAGCAGTAAATAATTACGAATTAAGATGGATTCATACGTAATCCCTGAACGGGGACGGGGTACAATATGAAGTATTTTATAACAAAACGTCTGCGTTACTTTTGAACTTCCCTCGTACGTTGTAGTGTATTTGGTAATCGTTTAGTTAATTACTTTATTCTGTTAGTTATTGTTTTAATTTCATGTTCATTGACATTATTAATGATAAACCGTTTTCGTATTCGGGTTGTATCAAACACTTGTTTCGAATAAAAACAGTCGTGAAATACAGTACATGAAACTTGTGTTCAACTCCAATCTGTGCATTTGATACGGAATAATTTACACAGTATATTAAAATAATTGACTAGGGAGTATTTTTAAATAGTCTACAACGAACAAATGTATTTCTTTTAAATAAACGTGATGTATCCTTCATTCGTATCATTTCCTAAATTATTTTGTCAGTGTATTGTTTTTATGAACGTGCATTTCTGGGAATATATAATATTTATTGAAACTAAAAGGGGGCAAGCATCTGAACACTAATCCGGGTTCGAAGAATATATGGATTTATGTAGGAACATACTCCTTCCAATACATGGGTTCGATTTGTATTTGATACCACGACATTGGCCGCCGCATATGAACTCGTCAGCTGCTTTTGGAATAGTAACTTAGTACTGGTAAATAGTTTAAAACCAGGGAAACTGGTTGCTAGTGTGTCAACTGCGGGTCGTATACAAGAATTCCAGGAAACCGTTTTTGTCAACAGTAGGCCGTTACTTGTATGGCCGAACGGTTAAAATAACGTTGTACCACCCAATGGAAATGCTCTTTTTTATACATAAGATCAAATCATTAAGAAACATGATATTAATTATATTTTTTTACATACATCAAAAAAATTGATATGAACAAAATGTATTATTCTTTGATGTAAATATCAAGATATATTATTGACACTCTTTTTCTCCCTAGATAACATTTAATGCATGCAATACTGAATAGTAATAGGTTTGTGTTTTACCAACGAGTGTAAATGATATACATGTAATGTGCAAAATCAATCATTTTTGCGGGTATTAAATTTCGCGGATTTTAGTAAAATTAAGTTGTCATTTGGTGGTAACTTAAATTCGTGGATTTGAAATATTTAAAGAAAAAGCTCTCCCTACGTATTATGAGGTCAATTATTCGAGGGAATTTTATTTCCCGATTTAAGGCATCCACGAAACCAACGAATATTAATGCACCGCGAATATTAATTACTTTACAGTATCGTTTGTGTTGCAATTAAATGAGTGCACGTATTTTGATATGATTATTCTCCGTGTAAACGTGATTCACGTGATTTACTTTAAGATGTTGCTTGATCTAGTAAGTGCGATAAACAGAAAGTAAAAAAGATGATAATAATTTAAATGCATATGTTATATCACACGGTATTTCTCGGCATGTATAAATAATTGAGTTATATTTTATCATGAAAGAAATACTCGAGCTTTGCATGTAAATTGCGCGCATGCATTTAATCAGAAACATGCTCGGGGGCTGTCTTTATGTACATGTATGTTTTAAATTTGCTATATACTTTATTAAGAGTGTGTGTTACCGGTAATACAGATTTGCAATGTATTTTGTGTGTATATAAAATGAAACGATTTATAAAATGAAACAGCTAAGGGGTTTGTATAAATATTGTCTTTCGTGGACTGTTCGACGTTTGAACGAACTAAACCACCATTCGTTCGCAATCATTCAAGTCAATACTGAATTGTGGCGACAAAACGCAAATATGCCAGTCGAGCAAATACCGAAAATGGTCGACTAAGAAAGTCTATATTCAGAATTTTAAAAAATGGTGTGCATAGTCAAAATACCAAAATACGAAAAAATGTTACCAGCAATTTCCTTGCTAGCCGACGCTCAGCAAAAATGGTAAACTGGGACCCTCATTGCGAAGATGGATACCACCCAACCGGTCGTGTGTATCGAGAGTGATTAATATAAGTTGCCAATACTTGTTTTACAATCGACCTAAAATATTATAATATATAATATATAATTATATAATTATAAACAAAATAATTAAAATATTATCAGAGACTATAACATAATGTTAAATGTAGCCCCTAATATTATCACAATCTTTTTGCATGGCGTCAATACCATTCTTGAATAATATATCTTTTCAATTCTTTTATAATATTTTATAACCAGAAATAATATGCCCCCCAACGATATCCAGACAGCACTGGCAACAACGTCACTTTAGCAATGTTAGCACAGCTTTCGTCTAAATAGATCTGGTGTTTCCGTAGACGACACAGTTTATGTTGTTAACGATAGATATATTTACTATTTATCATACGACACAGACAGCGTATTGATTCTGTCTGCTGGAAGGTCGACCTATTTTTTTCGTATTTCCAACAATACTGAATTACAAAAGTTTTGCAAACTCAATATCCGAAAACCCGGTAAGTTGTGAAGTGTGTAATGCAATTCGACGAATAATCTCTCACCAGCCTGACCCCTTTTCTGAAACATTACATCTTTCCGAAAATAGTGTTCGAGTTTCCTTGACGATCTATATGCAAACCGGACAGAAAATAATTAGAACACACTACAAGTACTGTCGAATCTCGCTTATATCATTTTGATATCATAAAGACCGAACGTATTTGAATTAGAACACAACTGTCCTCTGTTAATTACGATTCACTATTTAGACCACCTTTTTACTGGCCTTTTTAACGAAACTTGCTATTTAAGATATGTTTTTGTCATATATATATTCTGTTTAAACACAAATGTACTAGTTTTCCTTATTTGTTGCAAGATGCAAGTTACGAACTTGTATAAGAACAACAGTAAAAAACAACAGCCAATCGTATGAAGATGGTGTTGATCTATAAGTTGATGGAAACGAGCGTGTAAAATAAATGCCGACGATTTAAGTCTACGTAATTGAATTCTGCGATTAGATTTTGGACTTCAGATAAGCAGAAATTTCCACCCGCAGAAATAACCAGCTACTAGTATATGGTGCTATAGTTTTTCGTCTGTGAACTTGAAAGAAATATGTGTAATTTACGCACTATTTATATGTTTTATTATTGTGTCATTTCAGTTTGCAAGACGTGTATTGTGGGCTACCTGGAAGCCAGCAAACATTGTCCAGTCTGTGACAACCTGGTACACAAAACGAAACCACATTTACGACTAAGGTGAGTGATCGTGTATTATACTGTGTTCTACTCTCGTACGCACTTCTGACGCTTTGAATGTGTTTATTTTAATAAGACATTTTTGCGACGGCAATTTATTTTTCTTGTACGTGATGCCGACGTCGAAAACTGAAAAGAATATACTGCGATGGTGAAACATGTGTTCGCCAACAGTTATCGCATTGCATTATCTAAATTTATGTGTTATAATGAAGGAAATGTTTTTATCCTGGAAACCTTTACATTTAATACACGTGATAGCTACTTGTCTCATATTTGGGTGACCCTATACCCGTCCAAAGAGACCTCTAATTTGTCCAGGGAGACCCTAACAACGCGTCCATTAGTTAGAGGTTAATACACGACACAGCCTGGCAGGGAAGTGATAATCCGTCCGGAAAATTAATAATCAACCTCGAGGGCTTTGGCCCGAGGGTGATTATTCATTCCGGGCGGATTTTCAACTTACGGCCTGGCTCCGAAGTGTATTAATATAAATTGAATACAGAGTATGTTTGTAAAATTTTCGTTTTAACGCTTTATATCTATAAAAACAAGTAGGAATAAATTCATCCATACCATATTTATTGACTAGGTTTCGGTATTTTAATTGGTAAAACTATCTGCTCGTACAGCCGCACACCTGTTCAAAGGCCTGCGTTTTGTATATCTAACGTTTTTGTGACGCAGTCATTAAATGCACATCAAACGCATTTATTAGATGTTGGTGTTTGTTATTGTCAGGAAGTTTTGTTTTAATCCCCGTGTTATTGATACAGCCTTCCTGTATGCAAATTCGTGGATTAAAGGTAAGTTTGATGGTTATTCAAGGATCCTTTATATAACTCGCGTGCGGTACACACATGTTTTTAGTGGTTTTTTTCTACGAGGATGATTAATGTTAGCATAAGCATTTTGTTAAAACGTTAGAAACAAATCATCCTGTATTAATGAACGCTTTCAAACATTTACATACTATTTTAAAAGCTGTATGAATATTTAACGATCCTGATTTCAAATGATTGCATAATTATATTAAAGTAACCGGTTAATAATTAAGTACACCACTTTGTAGAGTACATGCACATTATTTTACACAAAATCACGTAACCGGTGTTGAATAAACTAGTGGGATAGTATTATAAGCTTAATTGAAATATCCTTTTGGGGGATACGGATGGAACGTTCAGTGTCTAGATCTGTCTCTTGCGTGGGTGGCTTGCTGAAATACGTCTGGGCTTTCGTTTTGTCCGTTATGTATGTCTCCTAACCGCCTTCAATAACTTCCACGATTCTGTTCGGTCCTTCGGTTAGACCATTGACTTAAAAATGTTCTAGTCATTGCATTCGTTTGTTTCGACTTCACTAGAATGCCTGTCAGTTCAGAAACATGTATTTGAATGCCACTTATGTTTCCTTCATTTGATTTTAACCGTATGTGAACATGTCTGTCATTGACAGGGACTGTGAAGCATCGACTTCATACCCCTATCACGGTAGCTTTTAATACGACTTCATCGATAGCCTAGTGGTAAAGTGTCCACTTTGAGAGCTCTGAGTCCGATCTCTGGAAGCGTGATACCAAATACGAAATCACACGTTGCCGGCAGATCCATTCTTTGGCGTTCTGCAACCCCTTTGGGTCATACCCTTGCAGTGATTGCTGTTCCTAGGAATTAGGGATTTTAATGTTATAGAAATTTGTTTTACAATCGACCTAAATAAATTAGTTTAAAACTAATTAACTTGTAATGCGCGATGCAGTGTTGCTTCAGCGACATATCAAAACCATATACCAGAGAAAGCCATCGTAGACACTTTCAAGAGCCATTTTAAACAGTTCGTCGTGTTTATCATTACATTTTGCCAGAGAAAAATAGGCCTGATAATTACTTATGTTTAACTTATACCATGTTTTGCGAGGATTGCAAAAAATCTACATATACACACGTCTGGCTTTGCTTCGTAAATGAGACTAAACTTACACACGATACAATTATTGTTACATTTAATGCTCTTCGTATTTATTCTGGTTTCAAATAACATGTTTTTGTCTCGGGATTTGAAGCAGACAAGCAATTGCTGCCAAATTTTGCCTCAAGGGAGGGGCGTTTCCACGAAGGTTTTAGAACTTGGTGCGTTCTTTTCGTGTAAGGCGATCTAACGACGGAGAACACTAATTAATACATTCATGTAATTGTTAATATATGAATACATTTCTTACTTCTATACACATCCTTGGCTTAGAATGAGAAGGTCGTAAGTACAAAACGCTATTTTGGAAAAAAAACAAGAAACAACTGTCTGAAAACTACTTTTTATTTATGGAAAAAACAAGCTTTTTCATCCTCAGTTTGGTCAACATGACCTGTTCCGATTTTCATGGAAATAAAAGAAGCGCAATGTGGTGCAGATTTCAAACATGCATGGGACCTCTCATTCTAAACCAGCGACATGTACATACAAGAAAAGATAATAAAAAATCGCATGTAGGGAATACAGTATTCAACAGAAATATCAGAGCACTAAAGGCACTCCGTAAAGAACCATTTACAAATTGCTAACTTCGCATGAAAGTCGTCCCGGTCAAAATGACGAAAAACCGGGGATTTGACCACTTTTACGGATTGTTTTCAAACAGTAATACCTCAAAAATAAGACCGTCCTTGGAGCTCTTGGTCTTAACATCGAGATTGAATAAAAGTCGAAACTGAGACTATGGACACAAAATATGTTCATAACTTACATGGTAGTTTTGTTAATGGTGTTGTCTTTAAGTGAAGGGTATTAACAGTTGAACATGTATCGTCTTTGTTTATCTATATCGGGGGAAAGGTCATGCGCCCCTCCCCTATAACCATGTCCAACTTTCTGTCACATGGCCAGCGTCCGGTAAGACGATCAGGTCGATATAGAGTTATAGAAGGGAGATTTAGAAAAAAACGCGTATAAATCAAGAACCGTTATCGATCGTGTGCAAATGGGGTAATTTAGTTCAATTATGCACCTTTCAAACAGTCTTAATTTGGAGAAAATAAAATAAAAACAAGTTGGTCCTTTTTAATGTTTTCCATAACCACTACCGTTCATATACATATTATGTAGAATAAAATAGGAATGAGAAAAAGTCGTTACATTGTAACATGATATGGCTATAGCTATAGGTCACAAACCACTAAAAATTGTTTTTTTTAGCTCAATGTAAAATGACAATTGTCAGCCCAAGATTATATCATGTTAAAGTCTATGGCCAGTTGACAGACTTATATCATTGAAAAGCAGTATGTTTCAGCTACAAAATAAGACAAAAAAAACAGGGGATCATGTTTAATATAAGAAAAATTTTGTTCGGTAGACACATTTTTACAGACGCGCGGACCGATCCAATGTGAGTTTTATCCTACTCTACTTTCGCTTTGTCAAATATGCCAAAATCTCAAAATATTCCAGATGAAACACATTCACTCATTCAACTACATGTATACAATACCTTTAAACTTTAAACTCAATAAGATGATTCTAGTTCCATTTTGTCAAGGCATATCACCATTTCCAGACAAACAGAAGTTTCTGTAAGACTGACTATTTGAGTATGCATTTAGTGGTTTATAACCTATATATATACGTCAACTTTCCGCCTGTAGAGACCATATATGCCTTATATGGCGATGTCAGACGTTCCTGTACAACCACATTAGGATTGGTTGATAATTAAATCCAGGAAAATTAATCTCAGGACAACTAGAAAGGTCAATTCACCGCCATGTGTTTCTCTGACAAAATGATGAGCGGTGTCAGCAACCCCAATAAACTTGTCGAGATATTCTAGAATAGGGCATGTGGGTTCCACATTCATCTGTGTTGGTCAGACTATAGATTTAATCATACAAGCAATATATTAGATGTCAAAAACAAACATTTAGAAAGTGGACATGATTACAAGACTGGCTAAATGAGCGAAAGTCGAGTGCTAGTAATTGGTATAATGGCAAAGTACTAACAACGATCAAAATTACACAGTATTACGGAACAATTCTTTAACTTCTGGAACAAAAAGTAACTTTACTTAATTAATGGTTATTGTAGGCCTGTACTGTACTTAATAATTCCAGGAATACATGTACATTGTAATGCTATAATTCTGCCCATTAGCTTTTAAATTGTTATTAGAATACGTGGTCTTCAAATTAATTCGCACAGAAGAATGAAATGTATCTATTTCATTCATGATTAGCTAATAAAGGTGGTGCTATAGCGTACTAAATATTTGATTATTCATCTGGTAAAATACGTCAGTAAAATGAATTGTCTACGTATTTTTTGAATAGCCCTTGTGGGTTTATATTTATGTCTCATTACAATGCTAGACAGACTTTTTTCTTAGAAATCCAGACTTCAATACGATTTGTGTAAATAGTTCTTGAAATCACGCTCTTATGTCGTGAAGCGCTGCTACACGTATGCAATCATTTCGATTTCTCGTCTGTAAGTCTATTTATAATTTAAATTTCTGGCATTACATTTTCTGGTATTTCGTTGTACGCTGGAATTAGTTTTTGGAATGGAATACTCCCGTCAGTTATGAAGTCATGAAATTGGATTTTCTTGAGATTTTTGACTGTCTTCTGTTTTCGGTTTGATGCATTCTGTCTGCCACTATCATGACAAAAATCTTTCGAACAAAAACAAATTGCGTGTTCAGATGACAGCTCGATGCTAGATAAGTTTCAATTCGTTTCATTTTACGAGAAACTCAATTTTCTTGCAATAATTTCGATCGCGAAATCTAGGGAACATTACAGTGAGTTTTGAGACATAGGTTTGCCGTATTTTACTAGCGCCAAGTTTTATGGTTTATTTGACTAATTGAGAACGCATATTTTGTTCGTCTAGTTACGCTATTTTAGGATCCTTTTGAGCGTTCATGAAAACCAATAATCCGTTTTCAAGAGCGCGCCACGCGCGCGTGCCGGATGTCAAAATGTCACGTGTTAGTCACGTGGCGACTGATAGAAGCAGGCGAGTCCGTAATTACGAAGCAAATAAGCGGGTAATAGAAAAAGCAGATTTCGACATTTCATAGGAAAATACAGTATGCATAGACACTGGGAAGACGATTTATAGCGAATCTGAGCGTCTTAGAACTGTAAATATTTTCATCGCTTTTAATACGGACGATTTCGCTTTTTGCTAGAAATGTTTTACGGCAAATTAAAATAAGACAAAGCAGTGTTTTGCTTAATGCACCGCTTTGTATCCGTTAGCAACCACACCTTGTACCGCGTTCTTAATGACCCCCAGTTGTCTATTTCTAACAGCAAGTGTATTCATATAGAATCGTGGCTTTTTAGTACGTATGAATCTTTTAATTCTTTTATTGGGATACATCTCTTTTATACCTGTTTTTAATAACAAAATAATGCACCAGCCCCGTGTAAGTATTAAACCGGCTATCCCAAATCCATCCTTTCTCAATTTGTTACGAAAAAATCTTTATTAATGAAACACTCATAGTGGCGATTTTTTTCAGTTGGCAAATCTCCATTTCTGCGTGCAACTTAATGTACTAGATTTGTATTTTCACAACGTATAATAAATCACAGGTTTAATTGTAAACGCCGTGTAAAAATGGTTAAACAGCGCTGATAAAAGCTCCTTTACGCGTATAACTTACTCCATGTAACATTCTCGCGAGGTAATAAACTAGATATATAATATAAATGTTGCCATGGTAACGGAAATGTGAGGCGATCCAGTACGCGAGTTTTAGCCAATCAGCTTATGAGCGTATTTATGATAGATTTCGTTGAATTGTGTTATAACTGCACTGAAAGAGAAAATAAGCTGTCATTTACGTCATAATGTGTTTTGTCATCTACGTCATAATGTGTTTTATAAACAGTTTATTTAACAACAACATTGCTGGTCATCATATTCCCATTTGCATGACAACGGTTCACAAATAACAATTAATTCATAGCTTATGTATATAAAAGGATTGCCTCCGTAGATCAATGGTTAGTGCGCGACCGGGTTCAAATACGGGTGGACACACTCACATGCCTGTCATATTTCAGCAGAAAGCTGACTGGCAAATAAAGGTTATGCTCGGCATTTAAAAAACATATATTTCAACAACGTTAAGTATATAACAAACTTTTAAATCTCTGGTTTGTTTTATGTGCCTTAAACATAGTTTTTTCCTACATTGGCTTTGATGCAGTTTTACCCGTAACGTTTTACAGTCAAATACTGCGTTTACGTGACCTACCTAACCAGTTTTCTTGGAAATAATACTCAACCAATACTAACTTAGCCCTTTCACAAGTAATTCAGAACTTCCCGTTATGTCGAGGATGCGACTGTAGTCAGTCAATGCTACAGAAGACCATAACTTGTCCGACCCTGTATTTGAATTTAAATAATTATACATGGTATCTATAATGAAAAATGTATATACGAGTACATGTGCAAAGTTTTTTTCATTTTACTTGTAACTTGCATAGTACAAATGTATAGTACATGTACATTGTATTTCAGTATTAGTGTTTGTTTGTTCTGTGTTATGCCGCTGTTCATCCCGCCATTGTTCGTGTATGCTTATAAAAGTGCATTTCGATATTTTTCTTGTTTACATTTAAGTTTCTTCTCTTGTCTTGGAACAATTATTTACACGTGCTATGAGGAACACAAAACCTTACATTATTGGCTTAGGCCTATAATCATGTGTTCAATTTATTTCCATTCTAATTCATTTCACAAATGAATATTTTGGCACATAATTATCGGATATGGAACGGGCGACATGAACAAAATACACAAAATAATGGTCTTGAAATAATATTCTCACAATACCGTAGAAAGCCGGAGCCACAATAGCTCTCACATCGGGAACATCGGAAACAAAACAATGTCTCAAAACATATTACCAACTATCTCCTCTCTTGTCTTTGTGTCAATATTGTTACTAGAATAATATCGATGATGAATTTCATGGAAGAATGCCACAGGGGTATAAATCTAGTCTAATATTCTAGGATCAATATTACTAACGTATGACGAAGCTCCTTTGAGCTCCAATATGAAAGTGTCTCGGCACGTGCCGTCTGTTAAATTACAACCACATGAAAAATGCATGAATACACTACACCGAGGTGTGACCCGCCATATTTAATAGAACCACGTGGTCATGTGAATTTCATTCTTCGTGAAAAAAACGTTATGATTGTCCGTCAAGTGTGTATATGAATTGACAGATTTGTAGTGACATATGCAGATGAAGAGAAGTCCACTATAATATACATTTTAAACACCACCCGGTTACACATGGGTCTCAAATACAATCCGGTAGCCGCCCCAAGAACGCCCGTCGTACTTTTGGACTAATCTGACATTTGCTACACATCGGATACACGGCCATTGTCCGGCGTCTGTGTTATTCGTTTTCCCATGACTTTGTCATTGTCAATTGCTAATTACAAACATACGACAGTACTAGTTGCTAATTAATTCCAATTAGGCAATAATAATAACGACCGTGAGTTTATTTTCTGTGGATGGCATCCTTGGCTGACCAATTTTCATTATTGCCCATAGGTATAAACAATGGAAGGGGATTGTATTGTATCATAATTTAGGGATATTTTCATCGAGTGCATTTAATGTCGTAGTGAATGTCAAGGTTGTTTACGAAATATCAAGGAAAAACTATCACCACAAATTTACAATTAATTTTACAATTAAATCTGCAAGAAAATGATTAATTACCTTGCTCGTGTATTTTGTCATAAGTTTTATATTTCCTGGTACAAAAATGTAATCTATTTGAAGTTTGAAATTGTGTTCGATCATGTAATTTTTTTCTCTTTCCAGACCCGACCATACTCTACAAGACCTCGTATACAAACTGGTTCCAGGACTGTTTCAAGGTAAAATAAATTGCTGATACATCTATTATCTTTGTCAGTTGAGTCAATTAAGAATTGTTAGAGTAAAAGTCCAACAGCGTAAATAATGCCTTGCTAAGTAAACGATTTGGCGTGCATTAGGTTTGTATGACCATACGGAACATGTCTTTTACATTACCCTGTGAAAGTAAACACATTGACGGATTATTAATACCATTTAGAACATGTCTTTTATTACCGGAACCACTGTGGGAATTATGGTATCTATTTCTAAACGGTGTCCATCCTTTTATTTACTTGATTGCTATATTAATACTTGAATCCACGTAAAGTTGCCAATGGAAACCACGTTGGTTATTGGTAACTTTAAAAATACATTTAGTGTTATTATTCGTGAAAATGAAATTCATAGAATACTGTTATGTGACATGTGTTGTGTATTGATATGTATTATTAATATTTTTGATATACACTCGTGTTCTATAGATGAATGTTGCACATGTTCATTCGTAAATGATATTGGTAATAAATAATCAAGAGTTTCATTTTAATCCGAAACCTATGTATTCCATATTTTCCGAAGTCTTTGGTGTTACCATTGGCCGGTATTTACCATTGGTCGGTTTTTGGTATTTCCAAAATAAGTTGCTGCCATCTTGATAGCGTGGAAATACGTGGATTAAATATTTGTTATCATACAAAAGGAACATCTAATAGTAGAAATCTTAGTTTGAAGTAAACTGTACGGACAGGAAACTGGTCTCGTGTTCTAATTTTCTTGTTCCACAACATTGGAGCTTTTAGCTAGCTTTCAGTCATTTTATGGATTTTCTATATTTTGTAATTTTCCAGCTAGCTTTACAATTTTGTCAATTTTGCCTGTTCCGACATTTCCGGTGCTTCATTTGACGTCGCGTTAATTTCATTTTGTCCAATCACGTGCAGTGTATTGGTTGTCATGGCAACAATTGCCCATGCGTAATGGAAACATAATTACTTCATGATAGCGCTAATAAGGGTCATTGGTAGGGATCAACGCATTTTATAGGGACACGCTGTGGGATTTCATCGCTGAAACCATCCCGAACTGTCAATCCGTGGCATTTACGCTAATGAACATCATGCCCAAATATGGTTAAAATGGTAAAACTCGATGTGTCAATATCCCGTCATGACGTGCGTTGTCGCATGAAGCCGTACTAGGTTCAATTGCGAGATGTCGTCTGCTTTTAGCTCGAGAACTTCCGTTATGAGTATCGTATTTTGCTTTTAGAATACTGTCCACCAAAATTTGAAGCGAACCCTTTTAGAGTTGAAATAATTGATTCCCTGCGCAATTAGTGAATAATAATAGGGTTCTGGGACGAGTAGTCAGTTAGGGGACAGGATGCTGGAGGGAGCTAAATACTGTTGAATGTTGAAGATTATTATATGCGCATGTTATGGTTTTATTTTAGTGAGTTGTTGCTGTTTGCAGTTTCTAAGTCGGTTGGTTGCAGTGTTTTGTATTAGCGGACGGAAAACTAATTCGTTCTGTTCACGGCGCAGAAAATATTAGAGCATCGCGGACAAAACTGAGTAGATTTATTCCTATTCTAGCGGCTGCGAATTGATTGGATTTTACTGTGAAAAGATGGACGCCACAAATTGTGTTATTGCGTGGAAAATGGCATTTATTATCGGAAAGATAAAACTTACTGTACAGTCCTTCAGATTCGTCTGTGATTAATTTTCGGTGACTTGTCTCGACCATGAAACTCGCCGCGGTATCAAATGATTGGCCTTTGAAAATAACTAACATGGATTTTGTTAGTTTCGTTCTTTTTGTAATCTAAGACTTTATGAATTGATCCATCGATATAAGAAATTACACTTTACCTAAATACATTTTCTACATGTAATTTAAGTACACATGTCGAGTCCATTACATTACTAGAAAGTTTAAAGCATATTTTATAGATACTCGTCTGCCGTATAAATCTAACTGTTTCAATGACGAGCGCCATTCAAAATATAATTATTCAGTTTCTGTGGGTTACAAAATGCAATTATAAAGAAGCGATTTTCAAACCTAGACTTCAAATTTGGTGAGGAATTAGAGCTACAAACTACAGAAGGGTCGGGTATTCTCAGATTGTTCGTAATATTTTAGCGATTTTATACTTATGATTCGCGAATTCATTTTGTAGTCTTGAAAATAGCGAAAAATAAAGTGACCGCGAAAATGTAATATGGAACACTGGTGTCTGTATCTAATATAGTAAGGCGAAGTGCATGGTTTATAAACGTTTTGTAGCCATGGTTTATTTGTAGAATGTTTTGTAAAATTGAAATATTGTAAATTGTTTTGTATATGTCTTTCAGATGAAATGAAGAAACGCCGAGAATTTTACAAAGAAGAAATCGAGTGTGGTACGTTTTGTCATTAAATAACTGTTGTCATGGAAACACTTTATAAAGTAGAATATTGAGTTTCTATCACAACTTTGCTTTTGATGAACATTTTTTTGGATTCATACTTAGAATGTACATGTAGTTTTGTTCTCTCATTTAAACGTTAATTTGAATAAAAATCAGGAATTCAAGATTAATAGATTTCGTGATCATTCTGTTTGCATTTGTTATATGCAGTGCTTATCAGTAAAGACTGAGCTTATCAGTAAAGACTGAGCTTATCAGTAAATAGTGAACAAAAACACACTTAATATACAATCATGCAATGTATGCAATGTAACAATTTGCGATAGTTGTGACGTCATCCGACGTAGATTCTATCATTCTAGTCTACAAAACATGTAATTGTTTGCTTATTATAGACACTAGCTTGTTTTGCGCGTCGCAAAAAGTGTTTAATTCTTAATAATTTCATTTAACAGGACGTGTGGGCGAAAATGGGATTCACGAAGAACGAGAAAGAATAATTTATTCAGCAGAAGAACAAATCAGCCTCGTCTTGGAATTGAGTTCTGAGTACGTATTTAACGTCTTGACTAATACTGGAAAAGTACACATGCATCTACACCTCTCCTGTGCAACAGTCTCTTTTGAAACTGAACATGTTCCGTTGTTAAACGTTTACGTACTACTAAATCAACCGTTTTAGAACTATAACGTCATAAAGACTACTTAATACATTTTGTCTCCCACAAGAACAGACGCTGTCCATAAGGAGCGTGTTGTCTAAAGGCTTTTGCCCGAATATAGCTCGCTGTCAATAGGGATGCTTTTATTAGGGCGTTGCCCGGAACGATAGTTATGTCATAAGGGTGTTGCCCGAACCAAGCATGCTGTACAATCCACGTGTTACTCGTTAGCTTCTTCTATTGTTTTGTATCATTCTTACTTTCATTTATTTTCAGTGGGAACGCGCCATACTCAACAAGCGGAAGGTCCAGTAGACAGCCACGTCTTGAGGTACGTCATAACCATTATTTAAAATAGAGTATATAAATTTTAAGTAATCATTAAGGTCAGAGACAGTAGATTTATAGGTAATCTACTGTCTCTGTTTAAGTTTTAGACCATCCTCTCTACAGCGACGTTGTTTGTGATTACTTATTTTCAAAACGGTACACATCAAAGTGATCGCAGGCCGGTGCACGTTTGCCGTAAGGTTAATATGACGTGTAGTAGGCTTTACTTTGAATTGGCAATGAAAGGAATAGTCAGTTAAAATTATATCCGACAGGTACTTAATGACGATGAAAGACGATGCTAAACACGGTATATATATATATATAGGCAATTAAAATCTAAAACAATTCAATCGTCTACAACATCTCATACATCACATAGACTCCGTGATATGTTCCTTCGGCATTTATTTAAAATAATATTCATTATATTTATATGCACTTTTCGAATTTCATTATAAGATGGACATTCAAACAAAAAATGAAACTCATCTTCAAGGACATTACATAACCTACATGTTCGTTCATTACAACAAATACTATCATGGTGTTTGTGCAGACTTGTGTCACATTCCAGATTCAATTTTTAATCTATGAACTGACGTTCATAGTCTACAGAATGTATATAATACGGCACCGTTGTATTCCAGGCTGCTGACAGGCGTTATTTGTCTTGTCCCGGGAACTTTACAGTTGGCCACTTGAAGAAATTCATCAGAATGAAATTTAATCTTTGTGAAAAGTTTCAGGTAAGACCACGTGATTTTGATATTCTGATGCACAATCTAGCCGGTCTTAACCAGCTACTCAAGGTATGCATTAAATGTGACAGCTTAAACAGGTTTTTAAGGATTATTCGGAAACATGTTCCTACAGGAGTTCATCTACTAGTTTCCGATCGACTGATACGATCGTAAGTGGGGGTCATTGGGGTGGTTCCTCTGCCTAGTTGGCCAATGACCATCGACTTCGATGGATCTTATACTAGTCAAACAAGTTTCCTGTGTACTTAAAAAAATGCCGAGCACAGCCTTTATTTGCCAGTCAGCTTGCTGCTAAAATATGGCAGGCATAATTATATATGTATGCCTCCACCCGGATTTGAACACGGATCACCAGATTAGACGGCAATTGTGCTAACCATTGAGCTACAGAGGTCACATAAAGTCTTTATAATTACCATAAAAAATTAATTATATTTATATTAACTGCTTTCGAAAAGAAGCTGGTTTAATTCAGGTTAACACTAACACGGGTTTGGCGTACGTTTTTGTTTTAAGCGTTATGGCTCAATCATTTTTCTGACGAGTTTCACAGCAACCATTTGGGACAAATCATCGAGAGCGTAGTCGAATTAAACTCTACTGAAGTTCCGCCGATTACATCGTATCCTGTTTAACTTGGCATAAATATTATTACAATTTCACCAATCGAGCAAAGACACAAAATTAAGTTGTAAAATTAAATCCCATTAATGTAGCTTTCGGGATTCCTCGTTTCGTTTTGCAATTTACTAGGAATGCACATTTCATGCAATTAGCTTCCAGAAAACACTTTGCATTATCGTCAATGTTTGAAAGACATCTGGCCGCTTGCCTAATCTATTTTCCTACAGTTAGTTTCCCTAGATTTAAAGTTCTAAGAATATTCTACTCCGCATGTTGTTAAAGCTTTTTGATCCGTTACGCGTTCCATGGATTTCGGCCATATTATATTAATGATTATTTTATCATATATACCCGAGAATTTTCGAAACATCTAATTGAAATAAACTAACACATATCGATTTTGGGTTTTATCATTTATACGACAATGAGTTTGCATAAGTGCTTATAAATCATTAAAAATATTATAGTTCAATATAATTTTATAAGGATACTAGTAATATGCAATGATTTGTTTTCATAAATTATTTTTGTTATAGTCACTTAAAGTCTAGTAATGTCAATGATATAATGGATAAAGGTAATGAAAACTCAAATAGGTAAAACAACACTCAACAGAAACAACCGAACACAGACAACACACACTTATATCACAAAAACATCACGAAAGATCGGACAGGGAAGGCCGCAGTCAACAGAAACAGCCGAACACACCGAAGCACATTACTTAGGCGACAAGAAAAAAGTACAGTACACACAAAATAACAAAAGCAGAACACAAAGACAGTCACAGGTAAACAGTATTCCTAATGCGATGGGAAATACTTGCCTGTAAACAGAGAAAGATTATCAAACGAATACAAGGGTGCATGCAATTCGGAAGGAAATGAACCTACCTCTAAAGGAACACACTCAACGGCAAACCACGAAGACATCTACGCTCAGCAAGGGCAAATATACAACGAGCAATCAAAATGGAACTGTAACAAAATCATGATTTCATATCAAAGGGATGCGGTACGGCGTAATGCTAATCTGAAAACAAAATAAGTCTAGGTGGTAAAATAGTACAGTGCATGACGGTAAACCACATTGCATTTTGCTGAAAGTTTTATGCTTTCGACAAGTCCCACTATTTATTTAACAAATTACAGTATACTATAAATCCAACCTACGTTAGTGATCACCCGAATGACAACAGTCTCGTGCAATAAGGAACTCGATTGAATCGATTGTTCAAATGAGTTTATTAAACTTAGACGTGTCTTCACGTATTACAACCAGTACGTCCCCTGGTACTAGTATATAAAAATAAATCTAACAACTTTTCGAATTTTAAGACAATCTATTTTCCGAGACCTCGAAACATTCAAGACAGTACATAATAATAAATATTACTTATACTGATGTACCTTTAATCTACAGGCTACCGTTATCTTTTGTAGGTGGACTTTTATCACACAGATGAAACGCTGCATGACCATTATTCATTAGTGGATATTGCATACATTTATTCATGGAGAAGGGTAAGATACAGTTTTAGTGATTTATTATGTTTCATACTGTTTCATATTCCCGGAAGCATTCAACATTTACATTAATTTTGAAGTCTGTCTGGTAGATTCAAACTTGTTATTTTATGGAACTTTTAACTGGTTCATATTCAGGAATTATTCTACATTAATTTTTAAAAGCTATTGGTTAAAACAAGTATGTCTGGTTGATTGTACTAGTAACTTGCTATTCCATGGAACTTTTAACGGTTTCATATTTCAGTTAACAACTCCATTGAAATTTGAAAAGCATTGTGGTTCACACAAGTCTGTCCGGTAGATAACAAGAATTTAACGTGTTATTTCACGGAACATTTAACGGTTTAATATTCCAGGAAACATTCTTTTTTACATTTGAACATCATTCTGGTTAACGCTTATGAGTCCGGTGTATTCTTCACCTCATTATTTCTTTGAGCTTTAACTACAAGTGTTTTGCCCGTCACGTTTTCCTGTAAATCATTTCTTTATCAGCACCAAGCACAACACCATTATCAAATTCTAAATTCAAATATACGTGTCGAACTGTTTCTTTACTTGACGTTTATGTTCATTTCTTCTGTCATAGTTTAAATCTAAACGTATTGTGTAACGTATACGTACATCACGGCAAATTTATGAATAAAATAATTCAGAAAAAAACGGTAAGCGATATGGATAATAACACTCACTTGTACCACGAGTGATCCGCATTCGAATATTCGGTCATGTTCGTCCGTGATATCACTTCATGTAACTGGTAATGCCATGCACATATCGAGAAGTTGTCGGTTGTTTACAGAAGATCGATTTAGTAAAACTCGTTCGGTCAACTGCCCACCGTTTGATGATGGAGAAAACTGGACTAAATTTGATAAAAAAGACATAACATCCGAATAATGTCTAGTTTTTGGGCATGATGAACACATATATTTTTACCAGCATTGAAACCAATCAACAAATCGCTTACTGTAGCATTTAGTTTCTCAATTTTAATTTTACACGTATATTATGATTACAATCTTTCCGCGGTACTAGTTAGTACGTTCATTACAGAAAATAATTTATCTATGATCGTGTCTGAAATCACAGTATCTAATTGCATGCGCGTTAAACCTATCGCATGCACGCAGGTGTCATTAATGAGAACATTATGCAGTTTTTATTGTTCAAAGGGTTAGGTGTCTTTTTAAATCTGGCCATAATTAATGGAAAATATAAACTGATGCATTTTTGTGCTGAAATCGCGTGATTTGAAATAAGAAATGACGTTAATAGGCAACACGATACCTTAGCCCTAACGAGAATTGATTAACATAACGAGCACACGCGCTGCCGTTTCCCATATTCTAATAATTATTTTCGAATCTGTTCATTTACTAATTAAACAAAACTGATAAACGATATATGTACGCATTCGTTCTATGTATTCTTCCGTGCTACCTAATATTATTTACGCCGCATCATTTTACTACATTGGTATTTTATTATATGTTACAGAAAGGACCTTTGCGTCTTTATTATACAGTCTACACAAACCCTGCCAAACGATTCAAATCGGACAATGAAGAACAGGTTCACATGGAAACCGATTTAGCTGACGTTACAAATAATTCCGAATCGAAAACCGAAACAAGTGGTTATATAACTGACGAAGACAAAATTATCAGTGAAAATGAGAAGTCAATATCTATGGAAACCGACGATGGTGAAAGGAATGATTCTTTGCTGGATGATATCGTCAAAGACACCGATGTTGTTAAAATTGGCAATATTGTTATTGAGGAAACACCAAATATTGGAGAAAAGACTAATGATAATAGTTTAAAATCAGCTATATCGGAATGTCAGACTGGAAAACCAGATTGTGATGGATCTAGTGTCCACGAGGAGAATGAAAAACTGATAAAATTACCGGCAGCAACTAAAACACCAAATACAGTACCTAATACTAGTGAAAATGATACTCAACATTATAAGGATAATGAGAAAATTGTGCAATCTAAATGTGAAACAGACAAAACTATGGATATATATAATGATGACGTAAGTGAATCCATTGACAATGACCATATACTTGTACACGAAAAGCGAATGGAAACGGATCAGCAACTACACAAAGCCAAGTGTTCCGAAGCATTTGTCTCACAAGCGTTCAAAAGAGAAAAACCTCAAATGGTTGAGGCATCAACAGCTACTAATTCTGATTCTGTTTCAAATGGGTATGAGCAATGCAGTGTTCAAACCCCGAAGCAGTCAAAGGCCTGTATTACTGATGAAGACATTTCAGAACCAGTTGTATCTTCTACTCAGAATACACAGGGTTGTCAAACGGAGCCACCCGAGTCTAATTCGGAGTCTATGAATACACCACATTCCTCAGATGTTGAGTGCATAGCATCCAGTGTATCACCCTCGTGTAAATCAACAGTTGATGTGTCATGTGAAACGGATAACTTTGATCTATCACGTCGAATGTCTGTTGATAGTGTGTCTGTATCGACAGAAACTGAAACGGATGACGCTCATAACAAACCACAAAAGCGTAAATATGTTGATTGTTCTACGGATGTATATGACTTTCCAAAATCTGAATCAAACAGTAAGTTAACGGTTGATTGTTCCACGGATTTTGAAGGTTTTCCTGCCGACAGTATTAAACGATTAACTGTGGATTGTTCGACTAACATTGAAAACTGCCAACAATCTGCAAGTAAACGCACATCCATCGATATAGAAACGTTTAGTGATTCCAATAAGGGCATAAAGAAAACGGAAAGCAAAGGCGTCAAGCGAAGCTTTAGTTGTACTGGTCATTTAACATCTCCCAAAACAGCATATCTTTCTCAACCATTGTCTCCTACAAAACTAACTTTGAAATTTACTTCACCTAAGTCACCAGCTAAGACACCACCTACTACGCCGGCACCAAAATCTCCATCTAGGGCGGAGACAACAGGTTTTCAGTCCAAGTATCAGTCATTTGTTATGGATGAGAAAACATACAGGTTTGAAGACGATGATGATTGTCCTCCTAAGCCATCAAAACATTCACCTACTCATAAAGCATGCGGAAACCTAGTAATAAGTGTACCACAAACATTGCCTGCAACTCAAAAGAAACCTGTGTCGTCTAAGACAGGTCGGCCTCGAGGTAGGCCGCCGAAAAATCGATCTCTTGATTCTATTCCACCGCCAAAGGAGAAGAAACATAAATCACGAAGCCATTCACCAAAGCATCGCAAACATAGTGATAAAGACAGAGACGGTTGTGTTGAAAAACTTAAAATCTCAAAATCTCAATCTGGAGCTTCTAAGTCAGCCACTGCTTACACATGGATTAACAAACTGGATGGTGATTCAAAATTACAGTCGGATAAGAAAAGTCAGAAGGTTAAACAAAATAGTGCTAATGAGAAGATTCCATCGGATTTAAGAATTCCAAAACAGTTTCTCTACTTTTCGAACGGTCAATACACGATTGCTACTGTCAGTAGTCTGAACGCAATAAAACAAAGCAGTCCTGTTTCACCACCACCTAAAACCGTGTTCACAGCTGAATTAAACGCCAAAAGTATGTCTAAACATTCTGATTGTGACAATAAGAAACCCAAAACTTGCACGCAAACATCTAAAGAGAAAGATAATAACCTAGTCGAGAAACACAGTGATAAGAAAATGGCAAAACATGTTGAACATGTTAACGAACATCGGACTCATGAAAATAACACCGAGTTTAAAAATAGCCCCAAAATTGATTCCAATCAAAATACTATTGAGCGACCGTCAACAGCAAAATCAGACTCGGACAAAAAGGAAAATGAAAAAGTGCAATCTGATGGCTCAAAGAAAGAGAGTGAACTAAATAAAGACGCGATTAAAGAAAAACCGACACCTTCACTGCCTGAATATCGACACCAAAGTCCCTTCTTTGCATCTTTAGGAAATGCTAAGCTTCAAGCACCACATAGGGCCACTGCACATCTTAATGTTCCGAACATTTCCAGCCATTTCTCTGGAGCACATCATCTTTACTCACAGGGTCGATTCTCAAATGATAGAATGACCCCGCCAGTTTATAGATCATTGTCTATGAATGACAACAGTCCTGCATCCACGCTTGCTTCCAAGTTTGAGGAAGCTAGACGTTTAGAAGCGATAGCATCGGTTTCACATGGATACCTTGGTCATTTCCCTGCTCCGTATTTGGGTCTAATGCATAGTCATCTTGTTTCTAGTCTTCCACCGCCGCCCCCTTTATCCAAACATGGGCACACGTCAGAATCTTCGAGGTCATTATCATTTTCAGAAAGTTCATCGACAAATGCCAGTCTTGTTGCACAAACGGCTTCAAAGCAGTTGAACAAATCGGGTAACACAATACCTAAGGGTAAAGAAAAGTCTATTGATAGAATTATATCGGCAATTACTGAAAGGAAAACGAAAAAGGAAACACAAGAACAAATTAACGGCATTGATTTAAGTACTAAGAGCACGCGGCATATGGAGAAGTTAGCAGATTCTATCACTGTTCCAAAAACTGATAAGTTCGCGTTTACCGACGAGGACGACGCACCTGTGTCACATAGAAAGGTTATAGCTGGTAAAGTTGAAAAGGCACTCTAAGTGTGTACAAACAAAGTTTGATGGAATAATGTTTGTGTTGTAAAGAGGATATTCAAGTTTTTGATGTTCAAGTTTCATATTGTTGGAATTTTATTGTAAGTGCTGGTAGTAGTGCATCATTATTTTCCGTTGGAATTATACAAATAGTTTACAGATTGGATTTAAGAATGTTTTTCATAGAAATGGAAATACCTGGTGCTCTTAAAAACGTTCCCTATTCCACGTGGCAGGACTGTTTGTCTTAATGCCATTACTGGATTTATAAGCGCTGGTGTTTTATTCTAAACATGGATGTATTGTGCTGTGACCTCGATGCTTCATCACATTCGATGAAGTACGCGTGTATGGATATATATGTGATTCTGTATGGGTGTGTGCGTTTATATGTTCTTGGATCTCTATGGATATATGTTTGTGTTATTGTTTCATTCTCTGTCTCTGGATTAACGTATGTGAATAAATGTACACGTGTATACACGATTAGAATTAATTGCTAAATAAACTGGATGTATACCCGTACATGTATGTGAACGTGTGTTTGAAACAAATGTGTAATGTAGACGATAACAGTGGATTAATGGTAAATTATAGTTAGGCATATGGATGTATTAAAAGTTTATGAACGTTTTTTTTTAAATATTATTATACTATTCTGTGAATAGTGCTTTTTGGAACGTGTATTTGTGCGCTTCGTTGACGTGTGCGTGGAGTATGGATTACTAATTGTTCAGTATTTCATGGATATTATTTAGCTATTGTTCGTTGAAGTCTGATAAACAGTTTAGCATGTGCTTATAATATCATTATCTATTGAGAATTTCCTTGTTCAGTTGAACATTAATCTTGTGATTTTGTGACTATAAATGTATATTTATTCATTTTTGTTATCACATACATTGTAGATGTTTAATGTCATGTTTTAGTTGTTTTATGAAACTAGCGGTTTATTATCACTTAATGGTAGCAAGTGCTTTTGTTTTATGCTCCTTTAGGTCTTCAGCTTATCTTTGCCATTTTTGATAAGAAAATACTACGTTTTCGTCGTTCCTTTAACTCACTCACTCTTGAAAAAACGTATCAAAATCCTTTGACCATATACTAGTATCGTGCTTGTATGTCGTTATGAATTGCAATGTACGTTCGTCCGTCCATGCGTGCGTTCAAGATAAAGTTATTCCTTGCAAATAGTAATGTTTTAATTAACCAGTACAAATACAATTAGTGTGCATGTGTGTAGGGTTACAATTGTTTCTAATTGGTTACCGACACAAGGATTATAAGAACACGATCACATCATAAGTTACGTGACTTTTGTTTTTGTGAATCATTATTCAAGATTGTTTTATTATATAAAATTTAAGTTAATATGAAGTAAAATTCTAAGTAAATGTTTAATATCCAAAGAGCCTATTAACGCAAACGTTATTGTTCGACCTTGTAGTTTAGAATATAAAATGCACCAGTTACTGTGTACTCAACGTCTTATGGTCAATCTTTACTAAACATTATTTCATTGGATGACCACCTCACTATTATTTGTAAAATCAGTTTTTTATTGGCTTACCACCCTCAACCATTTGTAAAACATGTTTCCATTTGGTGACCACCTCCGGCGGGGTTTATGTACAACGGGTTGCAAGTAAATGTCAACATAATTCAAAGAAGACCAGTTTTCAACGTGTGGGTCCAAATGGGGGTGTTTGAAGTATTCACTTGCGCTACCGGGAAAAAGGCTGAAATAACATAAAAATACAAACAATGCTTAGAGTGCTCAAATGTCACAGAAACGCAGTGAGCAATGAACAACAGTAACTGTTATTACACTATAGATTAATTATGTTTCCCTGTTAAATGAGACATTTATTAGGATTTTCGTACTGAACAAACTTGATTATCTTTGTCGTAAGAAAGGCAGTTTTTAGGTTATTAACCAGGATAATTCTCATAAACTAGACTGCTTCAAGATTTGTGTGTCGACATCCAATTGCCACCACGAATGTATAATTCAATGAATTCAAAAGCAATCATAGTAATGCTCTAGGAGATGGAATCTCTAAGCATTGTGGGTAAAGTTGTTTTATTATTGTTAAGGCTTTGCTTGGTAGTTCAAGTGAATACCTCAAAACTAAAACAACGACTGGGACCCTTGATAATTGGTCTGCTTATTTTTAGGTGGTCTTCGTACTTCCTTACAATTTGAATCTTACAATTGTATTTTGAATACTATTCGAAAAAGAGCCAGTTTTGTCTCTTGAAAATTCTCTCTTTAAGTCCCATGATTTAGCTACAGACAGATAAACAGCAAATTATTGAAAGTGGACTAATTTGTTTAGGTGGTCAATATTGTCGAGGTAGTCACTAAAGTGGGACCAGTTGTTACTGTACACATTTAGCCCAGCATTATTTTACTGAAGCATACATCATTTGAATCGATCATGTTGCCAGCTTGTTACAAGGGCTTTAACTTTGTAGTCTTCATTCTTAACCTAATCGATGTTTAACATGGTACAAGTACAATTCTAATAGGAACTCAAGCGTTTATTATCTTAACTTGATTTGTTTGTGTTTGTTGGAAAAGAAATCAAATTACTAGTAGATTGTTTGCTGTAAACTCAATGCAAGAATTGTGGGAAAAAAGTTCATGAATGTTGGGTAAAATAATTTCGTGGAGTCGTTAATTTGTGTATTGTCATTGGATGTTTGGTAAAAGGGGGGGG
Organism: Spisula solida; assembly: GCA_947247005.1. Classification (NCBI taxonomy): domain Eukaryota; kingdom Metazoa; phylum Mollusca; class Bivalvia; order Venerida; family Mactridae; genus Spisula; species Spisula solida. The sequence continues at coordinate 2,296,966 of OX365958.1, read as the reverse complement.
TGCCATGGAATCGTTCATCCGTAAAGTTTCAGTTTCAAAACGAGCATAGCAAAATGATTATAAGGAACTTGATTTCGTGGTTGATTTTATGCATTCAAGTCCACAAAAATTAATCCCCATTCAATTGCATTGATTTTACGGCATTTTATGACTCGTCAAATTAATTCCCAAATATGTGGATCATCTTAAAAATGGACGATTTACGATCTATTTTCTAACAATTCCCACAATACAATATTCAATGTGCATACGGTATCCTATATTAACCATATCCAGTAAAAAGAAGGTAGAAATTAAAGCGTCGTAAAAGGGTGGCCAAGTACTATTCTGCATACAATTTTTGACGGCGTCATATTACTGTTGCTATCCGTATAAGTAGATTTTTTGTGATAAGCCATAAAATAGCCTCATTTACATACCGTAATTAATCTAAAAGGAACGCCAGATGAATGTGAATAAATGTATTAACACCGAATATGTAGTTAAGTCAAATATAACATTGAGATACCCATATAGAACGACTGTGACTGGCTATAATGAACAATTTAAATGTTAGGCCACTGCAAATAGATATTTGTAGATTCTTGTTTTTTTTCTTTTAAATGGGTTTGGGAGAGAAGAATTTAATTTCATTTAAAAACCACTAATTCTTTTATTAGATTTGGACTCATTGAATTGCTTTTGATTATTTTGAAACACAGTTCTCGTATCAGTGAAGAATTGTTTAAGGAAGTCAAGTTAAGTTTTTTTCTGTAAGCAAGGTCACCTGTCCAAAATACGAAGTTCAAAAATATATTATTAAATCATGCACAGTTTACTAATACTTAGAGTTGTGTCACATGGGTATTCATTAGTCTGTAGACAAACAAAGCAATTTTATAAATATCGGTTTATCTGTTGAACTATTATACATGGGTAAACGTTGTCAAAATTGTTCCTAAACTTCAGGATTTTTTAAGTTTTCAAAAATAGTCTGTTTTCTTTATTTTCCTATGTCAATTGACAATATTTCGGGATTTCATGATGTTCAAAATGTTCTCACTTTTAACGTGATTTGATACAGGTATAGAAAGGGCAGAGCATCCATAAAAAATAGGGGGCTTGCTGAGATGATTATCAAAGTACCGGTAGAATGATTTATTTCAGTTTGGCCTTAGCTGTGCACAATGGTATTGTAGATTAGACAGAGACGATGTAATCCATAACTTTATCAAGTATTAAGTCACAGACAAAAACAACAATACTTCCGTCTTATGAATCTTGTTTTTCTCCGGCGGAAATTTGATGCTTTGAGTTTACAGACAGACTGATCACTCGCGATTAGAACCAGACTCAGAATTTAACTGAACCAGTTTTAGAATATCTAAGACCGATCAATACAATATCGTACACTATCATCTGATATTTATATGGAGTTATATTGTTGCTTATGGGGATAATTTGAACAAGACGGCCATTCAGTATTTTTGCAGACTCTCGTTCTCGTTTGATTTTTTTTGGGTTTAATTAATAATTTCTTACAAACTTTAACTTAATACCTACAGTCGATATCAATTTATCTTGAATAATACAAACCAGTAGCATGTCAACAGTCAATGCATTACTGGTAACGCGCTACCACCCCGACCGACGTAACGTAAATTTCTTATCAGTTCAACTAGTTAATAGTTATAAATTTCGAATTAGATTACATGTATTTACATTTCCGTTACTCCGCCAGATTGTTGCAAGATGGTATGAACTTTGGAGTTACATTTTACAATTTCATCAATTACAGTTTAAACGGACATCATATGCTAGCGCTGGGGACCACTTAAGCACCTAATTAGTATGCATTCCAGTGCTCATGATAAGTGTTAAGGTTCAGCAAGATTAAAAACAGTCAACATGGACCCTAAAAATGTGATCTTAATTTTGAAGTAGCCTTGTTGGATTGTCTGATCGCTATAGTGTTTATTATTGAGGTACAATGAATTAGAAAAAAAACAATGCATAAAGAATACGATAATATTTGATATTTTGGTCCTTATGATGTCTCACAATATAATCTGAAAATATTAATAAAAGAGTTTCAATGAAAGGATATGAAAAACTAAACTGAGGTAATTCTCAAACAGTGAATTCGGTGATTGTGTTAGATAGTATACGGTACTATCCAGACAGGAGCATCAATTGTGATACCATTATATATCTAGTTGTGGTAGATTAATTCGTTATTTTGTGGTTAGTGTGGTCTGTATCATACCTAGATAATTGTTTATGACATCCATCAATAAGTAATTGATTGAAACTAATATAATTATGTTACATTATATCATGTGGTGGACTACTCACCGTGATCGCACGGAAGATAACCGCGGTTTGTCTTTAACCTGCTTCTAATCAAAACCACAGCATTATGTCAAGCTTATTAACATTGATTATCTGAAAGTGATATCTCTGTTAGGGTATTATCGGACAAATTAAGTGACATGTACTGGAAGCCGCAAACCGACTTTTTTGTGTGGTTTCAAGTGTAATACTTTAACAAAACGCTTTTGCATTGTGTGAAAATGACAAGTTTACGATCGTTGTCTGTATTGTGGATTGCTTTCTTATATACTAGTATTCAACCAACCCCGATTTAATCAATAAAGGCTGTAAGAGCCCTTGATTAGTCCCGAACATCCTTGTTTACGTGGCGTACTGGCCCAGACATCCTGAAGCATCTCAATTGGAGCTAAATCTCATCTCAAATATTGCAGTTACATTTCCATTAGAGACTGGCTTCAAAGTTAGTATCACAAAACAGAAAACATAGTTGTCATTTCTGCGTTTAATACAGTAAACTTTTGAGAGCTCTAACTTCACACTAGCCTTACCCCAGTATAATATATAAACAGATTTTATTGTCAACAATAAGAGAACTCCATTTAATCGGTCGTTAAACCACAATAGACCTATGTTGTATTTAGCAATACTAAAAGCAACCAGTCTATTGTTACTGTACGTATTGCCAAATTGTTTCTCCTCTATAAATATGTCGAAAAGTAATATAATTCGTAAATTCTTTGTTCAGCTACATAAATATACAACGATGTCTTGTTATCTTAATTCCCGTAGATAAACGCAATCATAGACGATCTCATGTGTATATCCGACTACTGTAACAGTTAAAGGTAATTTCGCGTGCCAGTCAAATCAATTTATGTACAAACTTTAGATTGTAGTCTAGCGTGTATTTTTTCTATTCGTTGAGAACTACCAGTCGTTTATTATCATTAAATATCCATTTACAATATAAAATGTAAGTTCAGTGACCACTTCATAGCCATTCAACACCCAACAAATCTTCCTTCATATGAAGAGCTCATTTATCATGCGCGTTTAATATGCGACGTTTTTGTTCTGAATGTACGGACCTAAGTTTATTTTTTTTACGCACAAATTATAATGGTCAGACATTTTTTGTAAGTTTTAAATTAGAACACGGTTTGTCCCCTAGTGGCTATTAAAATTCTCGTTTCAACACATGTATTGTGAAAAAAAAGTTTGTGTACATTATTTATGAAATGAAAACTCGCGGCAAGAGGCCTTGAATAACAAGTTTTTAGTACAACCAGTGATGCTTTATAACCAACTGAATTATATTAAAATAATATCAAATTCAATTACACGTATTAATTTCCCCCAAATAGTTATAAGTTTAAAATTACCCTACATGCTTTGATAAAACAGTTACCAAGCACCGATCTCCCAAAGCATCTCAAGTAGAAATCTCAACTCAAATGGAGATTTTGCTCAAATCAAAGTATGAATTTTAGATAAAATTGGAGTTGTATAAATTTTACTGGTACAAATGTATTAGCTTATGATAATGTTTCTGTGTTGTGATGCCAATTTTGAGTCCAGTTTCTCATTGAAATTACCACAAAGACAAATGACAATATTTGAGATGAGATTTATCTCAAATTAAGATTCTTCGGGAGATCGGGGCCCGTTGAGTGCTAAATATGAGTGCATTTGGTATACATGTACTTCTTGGCACATCTAACCCTATATATATGGTGTGAAACATGTGGTTGCTAAATCAATGAGTGATCTCATAACAAGTATTTCACGGTACTCTATTTCAGTACGTTGTTCAAAAACAAATTGTAATGTAACTGGATTCTTCCGGGGATGGGGAGGTAGGGAAGACTACGCATGAATGATGCAAAGTGGAATCCTTTCAGAGTGTAAAAAGACGACAACTCACTGATATGTTTCAATCACTTTAATTTGTTTTCAATCACTTCTCCGTTTTGCATCAATTACGTAATTTGTAATTACAGAATAGGTTTACTCTACTGAGACGCACAAATTAATTTTCTGTTTTTATTTTTACGCACGCACGGGTTTTTGTATAGGGTTTCACTGTCACGACGATTATGTCTGTTAAGTTATTCAAATCAACTTAATCTTAACTACAGAATTCAGCTTGTTGATTTGGTATTTAAATTCAACTTAATTTTCATAATGAAACATACTCAATGAATCTTCAAAGGTTTTGGTTTGAATGAGCTTTTACTATTTTCTGAGCGTGATATGATTCAGTTAAGCAAGATTATACGACCCGAGTTTTAATTAAATGTTCAGCGAATACGTCGAATTTTGTGTCAGATTTATTGCATAATTGAAACGTTTTGGGTTTTTTGTCGTCTCTCTTTTCTCTCTGGTTTGTGACTGAAATCTATATTCGGTGCGTATCCTGAGTGGTTTAAAAGCCAACCAGTCTGAAAAAATGGCAATTTGGTTTTAACTCTCTGAGCAGAAACAGAAAAATGAAATTACGATAATTTAAATTTTCTAAAGACACAGTGCATACCTTTTTTAAAACTTGGTATACTTCTTATTAAGAACACAAGCAAATATATCTGAAAGTTTCATTTGATTGTAACACTAATAAATGTTTTAATCCAAAACTTCTTTTTGGCAACAGTTTTTAAAAATTCAAATCTGACAGTGCTCATGTGATGTTTTCAGACTGTAGCTTTCAGACTGTAGCTTTCAGACTTGGTTTTTACGTATGAACTTAGAAACTGATCAGTGGTTATAGTTTTGATTATTTTTTTACTTTTTTCATAAGGCCAAGACAAAATAATAGTGTGGTCCTGGCACCCTTACCTACTCTATCTTTAGCCCCCTATCCTTAAACATTCTATGCCTATTTACTGGAAGTCATCGTTGATCGTTGATGTTCCAGTTCATCAAATTGATATGAGCCAGTCTCCAGGAAAACCTGCTATATTGACATGATATAATTACTATATGTAACAAGGTTTCGATAAAGCTCTAAAATAGGGGAAAATACATATCTATTGATTCTATTTTAAGTAATTCACCCATGTAGTACTATATCTTAGATTTAAATTTTTCTATGAATTATGTCGAAATCACATACTTCGTTGCTATGGTGACCAATTTCAGAAAAGTACTCCGATTGAGAAAAGCGAGGAGTTGGTTGATTAAAACAGTAGTAGCCTTTCTCTGAATGTAAACAATTTCGATTTTGATGTATGTTTTGAAAAGTGAAACATAATTATAAAATGTGTTACTATTTTGAACAGTTTATGTCAAGAATTGATCAAATGGTGTAATTATGAAATACTTTTTCAGTTACGTCGAATAACGTTTGAATGACGTTTGCGACGTCACACAAAAAATCCGAATAGGGACTCTACCAAAACAGCTGTAACTTCCTTATATCTGAAGTTATTAACAAAATTCCTTTTGCAATTGGCTTAATTAACATTTTCCTGTAAAACTATGGAAAATCTTAGCAGGTTTTCCTGGAGACTGGCTCATATATAAAATACTTTTCCTGTATACCTCTACCTATTATTTGCTTTCACTATGTTACCGGAACCACAATATTAATTTGTGTTAGCTTAAATATTTTAAAACTACATTCTGTCTTATAAAATGTATAAAATATTCATGTTAGACTTGCTTTGTTTAGAACCGTTCAGATTATGACTTGGCATTTTACAAAAGTTTGTTTTCAAAGTTGTAACATTATTTCCTGGAAACACTATATTTTATTCCTGTTTATTATTACTTAGTATTAGAGTCTATGTGTTGCTAATTCACGTCAAATAAATATCAACCTGATTGTTCCACGACGATTTGAGTATAATAGTTGTCACGTGTTCAAAAACTTACGATGACGTCACATAAAGTGACGTATATTTTTTTCTCGACTTATTCAGTAATAAAATGCATAATGAATCCAATTACATGTATAATTACTCTCTGATATTGCCTTTCTATCACGGAGTTCCAAGAGTTCGTCTAGAATCATGAATTATCCGAACACTGCCAACTATCACGAACATTGTCGATTATTACCGGAAAGTACCGAAGTTTAGAATTGTAATACCAATCGATTTTGAGTCTGGAAACGTCTTTTTATGATATCTATCAGTGCTGTAGACTGAAGAGTGTTCTGATAAGAAATATAAGTGTAAAAAGATGTTTTATCTTTAATTTAGATGCAAACTTACATTTTAGAATCATTTTGTTTTCACCTTACGTCATATTCTAGGTCACTATATTGTTTATTTTTATTTTGTTACTTGTATCGTTTTGTTAATAAATGTGTTAGATGTTTTTTCTATGGAAAATACAAACAAAAATCATAATAAATTTGGAGAATTTAAAATTGTTGTCGTTGTTTGTTGTTGTTGTTGTTGAAAATATAAATTCAGGTCAGTCATTTGTTTACATAACATTGTGTTCATAAACATTGTACTTTCTCTCGTTAATTTTTTATATAGATATTATGTGTATTAATATGTGACTTAGTAAATAGGGTATTGGTTTTCACAGCCCTTTTTCCAAAATAAGATATTTAAAACATTACAAATACAATGTTACGATATTGAAATGTTTGTATACAAGTGACAGACCTGATTAAACGGACAGTACCTCACAGTCTCTCCAGAGCAACATTATTTCTGAAACACAAACAAATTTTTGGCCGTTGAAGAAAGGTAGACGTTTTAGAATGGGTCAATTAGTAGAAACAGTATAACTGAAAGTAAAAAGATTATATTAAGTCAGACAGGGAAGGCAGCACTCAACTTAACCAGTCGAGCACAGAAAACATTAAAAACACACAAAGCACAATGTCCAACTGAACCAAGCGAGCACAGGAAACATAAAACACATAAAGACACAATGCCCAACTAAACAACCACAGATTCGCCCAAGTCCAAGCTGTCGAAAAGTATAATAAATTATTACTTGCTGAATGACCCAGTTTCCACAGCAAAATGACTATAATGCCTAGTTTTAGCTGTCAGAAGTCTTAAAACGAAGAAGTGCCCAACACACTACCGACCAAGAAAATTAAACATCCCTTGTCCCAACTGTTTAAAAGCAAAATAGAAAATATTCAGCAAAGAAAAGGCGGAATGCCTACGCTGAATGACATAGTTACAACAGTAAAACTGCTGAACTACACAGTTTTAGCTGTCTTTAGTCCCAAAAGTTAAGTAACAGTATTAAAACGTTGAAAAGCCCGATTTCAGCAACAAAAAATATGAAAGACATAGCCGGATGACTTAGTTTCAATAAGTAAATGACGTGATTGAACGAATCGAGATATGACGTAATGAACAAGTCATTAAGAACTGCAAGCAATACAGAAGTCCCCTACCGGTATAAAGCTATTGTCAATGTTTCTGTTGCCATAGAAACCACAATTCCCGTTAGCACCAAAACTTGACAATGTCATCGAAGAGTAGGTGTTGCTCGTTAGAGGATCGCCTTGGAGAGGCTGCACAGTCATTCTAGTAGATGATTTTAGCTATTACAAAAGGAGTATTTTAAAATAATTGACCAATTTCTGTACTAAAAGGACACAGCCTCATGTATGCACTTATTTCGGCAGTACCCAGCGAAAAACATGACTCTGTCGTATTTACAGTCCTTGACCAAATGGATCAAATTAATCACACAGACGGTTGCATTTTTCAAGCCTGCGAGCACATACATAGGTTTCACTGTACATACATTCACATTGCTCAACACATACAAATATGCTATCCTATTATATCGATTCGGTGTTAAGTATTATCAACAATTGACACGTGCTGAACGCGTGTGTTTAAGAGCACATCCGCTCTGAACACGGTTGCGATTAAGTTGTTTTAAACTCGGATAGCTGAAAGTCACGAATAGGAGCGTATAACGCTTCACAAGTTACAGAACAGACTAAACTATACCATTGTACATGGTCAATAATGTATTCAAACCCACGATTCAACATCATGTCAAATTTCATGGATTTTGAACAATTATTTCATAAATATCTTAAACGGAAAAGCAGTCAGCCTTAAGCATATTTGATTGTACTCCGTTTTTATTTCGTCGGCTAACATTCAATACATTCATGTTCCTACTGATGAATAGAGAAATGTAAACGGTCTAGTTCAGTCACTCGATTTATTTTCTTATGTCAATAAAACAAATCTATACTGTTACAATACGCGTGTTCACACAACTTAATGTTTTCATTTCAAAGAATGTCGACAAGGTGGAATAAAATATTTCATGTCAAGTTTACACGTCAGATATTATTTCTATTTGGCTGCATGTCTATTTATCACAAACGCAGGAAAACAGTTTTCCCCTGTGGCGACATTCGAACAAATCAAATTTAATTTACAGTTTTACATTTCAACCGATTTTATTGATCTCCGTGAGAAACTGGTACGGTCTTAATGTCGTTTTAATGTCAAACCATTACTGATCACTGGACCATGTGACAAGTTACATCCAATCAATTTGAAGTTACTGAACAGTCTAAATGAGTTTACGAATAAAATCTATTATAGCGTTGTCGTCATTATTGGAGCAATGAAAAAAAAGAAAAATTGAATTGCCCATAATTCTAAAGCATGTATTAGTAAGTTTCAAACTTTTAAATAAGACTTAGTCTTCAAGTTTTGGTCTTCGCAAATTATGCCCATGTACAGGTTTTCGGGGGCGACGAGTGGGTAAGGGAGGGGTGTCCCTCCGATTTATAGAGAAAAATACATGAAACCTGGACCTGTTCTATAAATAGTATATCAAATCCCTGATGAAACCAAAGCTATTTCTGGTACATTTAATATATATTTTGCTGGATGAAGCTTTGGACTTTTACCTTTCCATGTCATTATTATTAAATAGTTTTGACCTTTAATTGTCGATTTACATTATTTACACATTTATCACTTGCTATGTAAAAGAAAAATGATCGTAAACCACAAAAAAAGCTTTTATTCTCAAAATACGAGTGCACATACGCCAAAGACATAAAACTCAATCAATTAACTTTCCCCCACACGTTCATTCTTCAGTAAAATACTTTTGACGAAATTTAGAAGCAATGCCTCGTGGCAATCTAAAGGTAGATCGCCATGTTTCCTACCAAAACATGATAGACAATAAAATCAAGAAAATGACATTTTAATTCTTTTACTCACACTTCCGTGCGTTTCTAAAAACTGCTCACGACAATACATATATATGTCTGTCTAGCACTAGTAACTCTAAAAGTCAGGCTAGAAAATGACATCGCTTTAAAAGGACCAAGTCTATTATTCCAGATCATTCCTTATTACTAAAATAAACCCGCATTCCGTATAGAACACCACCCTTATACGTGGTATCAATAATAACCGATTTGGACTATTATAAAGTAAAGACTTTAAGTGTTTAATTTACTTTAGAATATAACCTACATTATGAGCCAATGAAAACGCCGCATTTTCGCGGTTAAATGAAAATTTAATCATTAAAATTTTCTCTTAACAGACTTGACGTCTTGCGTTGGCGCTAATTTCTATCGGCCAATCAGAATGCAGAATGTTATATTCTAAGTTAGTTAGAACATATTAAGTAAATTTTAATGACTAAAAAGGCCTCGCTTCGCTTCGCTCTCTCCGCCCTTTTTAATCATTAAAATTTACTTAATATGTTCTAACTATAACATAGTGTCGTCCCCGTGGATAGGGGTCAGTCAATTTAGCTTATGAGAATAGTAGTTGCTATATCAGTGTTCGAACCTTTGACCTACCGCCCTAGGATTACGTATATTCATGGGTTTGTCAAACGTGTAAGAAATATAAACATAAAGTTTTGCAACATACTAGTACATACAATGGGTGAAAAAGTAAAGATTTTCTGATATTGATGACGTCAGGTATTTTACCGTGTAAATGAGAAAACCTACCTTTAAGTAAAATGATTTACACGTTCAATTAATGTATCTTTTATTGGTAGGACTAATTAGGGAGTGTGGTAGGGAAGTTAGGGGATGAGTTCCCCCAGGAGACTACCCGGCTTCGTATGTATACGATTTACGTTATCGCCACACCTTGCCTACAATTAATCTACATTTAGTTCAATTTTCTATGACACATTTATTTCACTTTAATTCCCTATTGATTGGTTGAACGTTCGCACATGTTTGTGCTGATAAGCCTTTTGGCTGCTTTCCACATTTGCTATGCAAGTGTGTTTTTGTGTGTATCTAAAACGGGAAACAAGCTCAGAGCGAAGTATGTAATGTTTACTAATGACTTTATGCAAGCTTTGTCTTAGGTGTGCAAAGTTCAGTCAGTGCTCACCGTGTTTTACTAAACTTCTTATAATGATTAAATTTAATAAAAATCTTTATTTCAAGAGGACATTTATTTGACGAGTGTAAGTATCATACGTCACTATCATAAATCTATTTTGCATTTTTGCTGAAAGTCCAACTTTCGGCTGTCAAAAAACTGAAAGTCCAAGTTTCAGCTGTCAACGATAAGGCCGCCTGCTTATTGACCTTGTCGTTCTATTTACCAGTAAACTTGTCTTCAAATGTGTTTTCTATTTCAATAATGTATCGAAATGTTGTGCGATCGCTCCATGGTAAAACCGAAAAAGAAGAGAAACAAAATGAATGGTACCGTTGCTTAACCCTAAGGAAAAGACGAACAACTAGCTTCTCTTCTCTCAGAACCTCGTGGACTAGAATACCATCGGGAATGAGGTGTCGAGAGTGATTAATATAAGTTATAGAACTTATTTCCCAACAATCGACCTAGAATATAATAAACAGTCAACTGTTTCTTTTAAAATCACAGAGTAGGCTATAGACAATTCTTGGTTAATATGTAGCATGCAGTGATTCTGAGAAAACTATTTTTCTGAAGTCTCTTAAGCCGAGTGTAGCTCATTATAGCCGACGTTTATATACATTAACATGTGCAGTTTGTTAATGGCTTGCCTTTGTTGCGGATACCAATAAGCCTATCTTATCTTCGCCTCAGATACCAATCCGAACTACATATGTGTTTTCTTGGGGGGTTTATTTTACGTGGTTAATGCATTTCCGTGTTAAGAAATCATTACAGTCGCGTGCAATTTCAATAATGTTTAGGACACTCAATCTTGATGAGAATTCGGGGAGAAAAATGGCTGTCTACTCAAGCTGACGTTTATTATGCGGTTTTCTGTCACAGCTGCTTTTCAAAATTGGAGTACGTGACTATTTGGTGCGCACGCAGCTTATTTTGATACACACCGGTCATTGATATTGTTGTCACAGAAGAACTTCACATTCAATCGTTTGTCTTAAACTGTTGACCTATCCAGTGTTTCTAGATTTGCAAACAACTAACCGACAGCATTTACACGTGTGGAGGGCATGGACGATGGTTGCCAAGGTTACGGATGAAATACCAAGGCCATCCTAACCCAACAATCGAACCCAGATCTCCAGGCTCACACTCGAGCGATTTACCAAATCATTAACCGGGTTTGCTTCTGTTATTCTGTTATCCTGCTTGTTTATTTGTTTGCATTCGACTCAATGTTTCACTTGTCAGACTGGCCAATCACGTCCGAGTTCGAGACAGTTGTGTGAGTTACAAATGTAAATACAAGGAATCCAGGCGCGCGCTTTGCTCTAGCTCTTTCCGAATAGACTCACCGGTGTCCTTTATCAAACCCAGAGTACATAACTGATACACGTGCTACTACACATTTGGGTGTGACCAATCAGTTCATCAGTTCAAATCTAGTTATGTTGAAAACTTTCTGAAATGACCACGTGCCCCGGCAGAGATTCGAACCAGGGGCATCTCTGTCAGTAGTCATTCGACCTCCGTGCCACCCGATCCATTACACTAGAAACTTAAAAGCATGTCTGTGATAAAAGGTCAAAATGAAAGATGAAATAAGAAGGGTGTTTGGAGAGTTTCGGGACACGTGTCGTAATATCTTTATTTCTTAAAAATTTTATGAATTCTACAATTGTGGCAACATGTTTAATCTATTCATTCGATGTATGCATAAACATTGCAATTTCTCTATTACTAGTAATCATTTTTATTTTGATATATATTGTGTGATTAGTATGTAGCTTAATGAATAAGGTTTTTGTTTTCACTGCCTTTTTCTCCAAATAAAATATTTTAAACAATACCAATACAATGTTATGATATTGCAACGTTTGTATACAAAGTGACAAACCTGAATAAACTGACTGAATAAACGAATTTACTGTTTAGACATTCCAATGAGTTCCAGCTAGTGTTTATCTTGACACGAGAATATATTGCCTGTTATCCCTTATCTCTCATACCTCCCTCCGTAACGGCCCCTTTATGGTCGGTTTTCATGTACACAGGCTACTAATTGGCAGCGTAAACGCAAGATCAATTTATTTATCTTTCCCATTAGGGCTCTTAGTGTCAGTTCGTTAGCTGATTGGTAAGAAGCAGGAATAGTTTTCATCGATTTCTTGTCGGTTCTTGAACAGCTTAGAGAAATATTGTGGAAATCGAGTTCTGTTGGTCTATGGAATGGAAGATTTTATCAATAGGTCTCGCATTCAAAGTTGAATACAAAGTATAGGAAGCGTGTGGATCTCTTTAAAATGTATTGGAATTGAACGCGGATTGTAGCCTCATGCGAGAGCCGCTTTGATTGCGGACATGGCTCTGACTGTTAAAGACATAGAACATATTAAATATCATTTACTCAATACCAGCTACGAAACGTACGAGGTCGAAATGTAACAATGTATAAGTTATGTCAAAGTTTGTTGACAAGCCACTGGGACCAACTGACCGTCGTTGGTTGGTCGATGATTGACGTCAGTGACTCCCGGGTGAAATGCTCCAGACTGACGAGTGTTTCAGCGTCTTCGTTCGTTCGTTCGTTCGTTCGTTCGTTCGTTCGTTCGTTCGTTCGTTCGTTCGTTCGTTCGTTCGTTCGTTCGTTCGTTCGTTCGTTCGTTCGTTCGTTCGTTCGTTCGTTCGTTCGTTCGTTCGTTCGTTCGTTCGTTCGTTCGTTCGTTCGTTTGCTTTTAAACTTGACGGGTCATGCTTTGAGCACTAGTAGTACTAGCAATGTGTTTTTATATTCAATTCCACAAAACGACTTTTCGTAACCTATATTGTAGTTTTCTGTCCATCGTTTTCAAGTTACGATGTATGTTTTGTACTGTGACAACATGAACAATTAAAGTATCCATGACGCTACATCAAATAACATGATAAAATGGTATTGACGTCGATAAGGCCGTAAATTGAACTCGAATGTCGTAAACACAACACATTCTCCCAACTAAACTTCTTGTTACCGTAAAGTGGTTTGCGTTTCTCAAATTACGACATTAAAAGCATTCCCTTGTTTCGCCGATGTATTACTTTAAGTGTTATTTCTAACTGAAGATAACGTTCAATATTCACTTCATTTACTACAATTTTATACATGATTTGCGAGTTCCAAGCGGCCACTTGTAATTTTCACTAATCGTAACGATTACTCATTCAGTAATGGCGCTACTCAAAATGAAAATTAATGAGTGCCAAATGATGCGAATTTTACGAACACGATCTGTAAATTATAATACAAGTATGCATCAGGTTCATGTCGGTACTACTGGTTGTAGTCATAATCGTTTACAATCGATGGTATAGCACGGAGATTTTGACATGATCCTGACCTAAATGCATGAATATATTACATGGTTCTTGCGTTGCATAAATAAATTTCCGCGAGCAAATCGTGCAAATCGGCCGTTCAGATTTGTGTTGGTATTACACCTCCAGCGTCTTCGTGATACTCCCGCTTTTTTAACATACAGTATAACCTCCCGAAACGGCACCTCTGAGAAGCGGCAACCTCCGAGAAGCGGCACTTTTATTCCCCCCCCCAATCGGGGATATAAATAAAGCGAATACGTCAGCTGTGACATTATGCTAATAGAAGTTCGAGAGTCGTGTCAAATTCTCTGGTTTATAATTGAAAAAGATCAATTTTGATCATTAAGCGCATACCACGCGCCTGGTTTCGGTCGGATCCCTCATGTTTCTAGATGTGGTGGGTTTAAACTCAAGTCTATATGTCGGCTAGCGCGGTCGGCACAGTTGTCACTCGGCATGTTTCATATACAGGGTAACCATACCACGTGACTTTTTGCTACAGTTCCAAGTAGAAATTTGTAAAAATTGTAACACAAATATAGCCACAAGTATTTTATTCCACTGATATATAAACTACTAACTTACGACTATGTTTGTTTGGTTATTTTATCGTTGCCTCCAGGTTTGTCCAAAAGGTTTGTGGTCTGTTCATTTAAATATCAGATTATTCTCCCCAAATTACGATGTCAGGCTTTATCAAAGCCCGAACCATTATGAGTTTTGTCTATTGGTATTGCGATGAGTTGATTTATAGGCACAAAACACTAAATTGATATTTATAATTGCAATTAACTTCACAAGGATTTCACTTTAAGCTTATCACATAACCCCATAAAACACAGAGAAGCTTATCTCTAACTAACATTACTGGTGAATCTCGGCTACTGTAAAATCACATATTTTTGTGGGTTTTAAATTTCGTGAATTTTGATATATCTCCATTTTCGTGTGGTCGTAAATTCGTGGATTGCAAAACATAGAAGGGTAAAACCATTGTGTGTATTTGGGAGTTTGATAAATCGTGGGAATTATATTTTGTGGACGAGTTCAACAACGAAATCAACGAAACTTCAACTGCCTCGAAAAATAATGCTTTTACAGAAGTCTAAAAAGCTCAATCAGATTTTAGAGCGTGAATTATCATTGTTTGGCAGACGAACAACCATCAGTCAGATAAATTTTTTTAGTTATTCGTTTCTTTAAAATTTTATATGAGGTAGAAGTCGCGTCTGATGATGATGGTCTAAATAGTAACAGCATAAATGTCTGCCACGCTGCAATAAATATTTCTATTTTTTCTGTACTGATGCAAATCGTAGCCCAAATAAAACGCAGAATAACCTGTTGGGCGCCAATGGGCAAATCAATAATTTATAATACTCTAAAAAACAATAAAATTTTATGAAAGTATTCGGGATTTTTCAGACGCCAGTTTATACTATTTCCGGATTATCGTATGACGTCATCAAGATGTAATTTTTGCATTTTGTAACTTCCGGAAGCGGTGTACTTATTCCATGACGACTTTTTAAACGAATAAATCATCGTCAGTACACAGATTAAAATGAGATTCCGACGATGTGTTACTAGTATTGTCTGTGGCCACTCATGGATGGATGTTCGTGTCTTGAACTAAAGCTACAAGTTTCTGTAAAATGAATAAAATTGTTCAATATCTTCCAGATGCTAAATTGTATTTGGCAAACGTTCAATAGATCATGATCACATTACGATGGCCACTAAATGGTAAAAAGTTAAAACATACGTATGCTATACTTTTTCTAACATCAATACCAGTCTTGTCGTTGTATAAATTCGTCTCTTCAGCGAAACGAATATTTTCTTCGCATGCAAATACCTCGAAGATTATTTCAATTTCCATGCACTTGTGTGCACCAGATCAATAAAGCAACCAGGCGCTTGTTTTTCTATCGATTCTCGGTTGTTGTTGTGGAGAGATACAGAAAACGTGAAATTGCTTAAAACGTAATACGATAGTATTCGTGCAGTTTTCTCTATCTTAGCGCAAAGTGTACACGCCAGACGTGGCGATATATGTGAAACACTTGCCAACAAACGCTATATTGTTACATTGACCCACATTTCGCTCTGTGTATCCTAGACGCTCATTGGCTGAATGAGATTTCATTCATTCGTACACAAGCGTTGATTTGACATTGATTATCTACTGAAGTCAAGTGCATTCGTAGTGTCGTATACACTGTACATGTTTTCCGTTTCGTAGGTTAGAGGCACAGAATGGGGGAGAAATGGTTTCTCTACGTGTGTATGCGTTTTATCAGTCGTCAGATAACACAAGTTTTTGCCAAATTTTACCGTAGTCCAACTCAAGGTTTTCATGCATCCATGCAATAAAGCTTACATGCAGTACAGTACATGTATTATAAATTGTGTTCATTTAGATAGATTATTTGCATGGAAAAACTGGGGAACGTTTCGATTACGATGTATAATGCGTTTCACAATGCACCGTTGGTGATATCTTCAGCGTATAATGGATGCACGACCTATATAGTGAAACCTGTATATTAAGATCCTTTTTTGAATCTTTTGAAATTGATGTGGTCTTGTGAAACTTCACTATAGACAGCATGACCACGTGTTTTCATGGACTATTCAGTCTATCTATGGCATGATGTCTTTAAATGACCATTCTATGTGCTTCATGGTGCATGTAGCATATCGACTTAATCTTTTTAATAGCCAGTCCATGTTCTTCACCGTCTACACAGACGGGCCACGGGACAGTTAAATAACCTTAGTTCTTATCCTCTGCTAAATATCTTTTATAACGGCTCTGTGTTCTTCACCGTTCGTACATCATATCCATTGTTGAATATGTTTAATAACTACGGTATATTCTTCACCGTTCGTACACCCTATCCACTGCTGAATATGTTTAATAACCAGTCTTTATTCTTCACCGTTCGTACACCCTATCCATTGTTGAATATGTATAATAACTACGGTATGTTCTTTACCGTTCGTACACCCTATCCAATGTTGAATATGTTTAATAACTACGGTATCATCTTTACCGTTCGTACACCCTATCCTCTGCTTAATATGTTTAATAACTACGGTATGATCTTTACCGTTCGTACACCCTATCTTCTGTTGAATATGTTTAATAACCAGTCTATGTTCTTCACCGTTCGTACACCCTTTCCTGTGCTGAATATGTTCTTCACCGTCAAAATATTCTGCGTAAACGAAAGAATAAGTTAAAATTCCATTCGTCTCATGTTTTGAAACTGAAACGAAAAAATTTCGAGGGTTGCCTGCAAGACTGCAGTACATCCTTCTTTAAAAATAAGCAGTTACGACAGTTTTGCGGGCAACCCTCGAAATAGTGAAAACACGTAAAATTTGTCAAACATCACCAAGAAGAACTTGGCACTGTCTATGGAGAAAGTAAGCTCCATGACCAATTAATGAAACTTTATGCACATGAAATAAACTGTTAATATAACTTTCAATGCACATGTAAAAGACACGTGGTTACAATACTTACTGTATTTTGTCACTATAGACTAGTTAACTTAATTATGTGCATCTGATGGAGGCGCACCGTGGAAGCTGAACTAAAAAGTATGGGACAGTCCTGGGGAACAGTGGATAATTTGAAGTTGGCCAAAGACAGGCTCCGGTGGAGATCCCTTGTTGCTGCTCTACAAGCCAGAAGGCATATCGGACAGTGCGTTGAGTGAAGACAAAACCGTCTAAGGCTAAGATATATCACTAAATCACGATATTTACATTGATGCTGCAGTTGGTATTTCAAGAATAATAGGGAGGTTGCGATGCGAACGTGTACGACTACTTGTATTTGTAGCTGCCTGTACATGTATAAGTACTAGTACTAAGGGTGCGTTCGTAACGCTGTTCCGCTCATCCCGGACAGTGGAACACACTTACGAACAAACCGGAACACTGTTCGGAACATGTTCTTTCTATGCCCGCCACAGAGGTGGTGCAGCCAGAACAGTCACGTGATTACAGCAAGAACAATGGTCGCTTGTGTCATAAAATAGAATATAATAAATTTATTTTCCAAGTATGGGCCATTGCAGGCAAACAGTCACATTTCAATATATCCACATGCATATTTCTTTCTCCAATATTACGGCTGCAACTACAACGTTGGTCATCTTAAACATTTTACTTTCTGTTCCGTTTTGTCAGGACCTGTTCTATAAATAGATACGTATCTAAACTCCCTGGTTTTGTTCGTAATTAAGGTGTTTGGAGTAGAACATTCGGCACACTGTCCTGGACAGTTCCGTTTTGTTCGTAAGTTGTTCGGAGTAGAACATCCCGCACAGTGTGCGGAACAGACGTTACGAACATACCCTAGTACATGTTGTAATTAAGATTAGCTTGCGAATCACAACGTGTGCGCGTAAAATCACGTGATAGTTGTTAGTGATAATCTTCGTGAATTAATAATGAGTGTTTATATAAACTCTATGAGACCACGGGCGTTAACATCTTGGGTTTCCCGTGCATACGCATTATACCTGTGTGATATAGTACACATTATAATTTCGTCTTGTCACACGTCGGATTCTTGTAGGAACTACCCATATCTGGATGACGAAATACCCAAAAATAGTATTCAGTTACACGTACACGTTACATGTTGCATTTCGCAACCTCTCTATTAATTACACAATGTATGTTATCCGGAGTGTTTTAACATATGTATTTGATTTTGTATAGTCTGAAATTTTGTTCTAATTAACTAGATGTTTGAAAACTGCATTTGGCATTATTAACATTTATTATTATATACGACATTGTATTTACGTAGAATGAGTGGGGCGATCGGGAATTTATTTCAGTATACATGCATTCGAATTACGGGTTGTCTTCCAACATGCAGTTCTTGATATCCATATACTCATTTCATATTTGTTTGTCTGATGAAAATTCATGTTTTTATCCATGTTATTTGTTATAGACATTGTATTATGCTTTATGCAAAATAAACTTTGGCATTCGTACTCGTAGTGGGTCGTGCACATTCACGTTGTAGTTTTCCATAAACAAAAATTCCACAGTAAATTCCCCCATGTAGCTGACATTTATGTGTTGACAGATCTCAACAAAAATTGCGACCATAAATTATTGGGACGCAAAATGTCATGAATTTTATATGAAACGTATAAGGTATGAAGTGCCGACTAGTTAATGTATTTTGTGACTGACATAGCATTGTGTTGTCGTTAAATACTGTACGAACGCGTATTGTTTTAACATATATACAATAGTTTAATTATTTCCACAATTATACTTGTACATTTGTGGGAAAAGAAATAAGGAGGATAATGAGCGCTTATAATGAGACACGTATTTAGTGGTACTTAATTAAATGAAAACGTTATTTGTGAATTATGTAAAAGTCAGAACAAAGACGTCGTAAACGGTGTCATTTTTTAAAACTTTTTTTAAATATTATTTCCGGTCCCACTGGTCAACAGTACATATTTCAGTCATATGAAGACTACCCAGTCACATTGTCTAGACACAGGGCCAACCAGTAAATCGGTGTTGTCACTATACGAGACTCAATTTTTTATAAATTGCTTAGTAAATCAAACTTATGTCCGATTTTTTTGACGTATCAAAATTTAAGTAATTAAACGATTGTTGCACACTATTGATTAGTTATCCCCACTAACTTATCTATAGAGTGCAGATATCTTGAGGTTACGTATTTATTGTCAAGTCAATAAAAGTCAACTATATTTATCCTGTTAAAAGCCGTAGCCAAAACATGCGTACAAAAAAATAAAATAACCCATTTAATCTGACGAAAACTGTGTTATTTTGATTTGCTTTAAGCCTGCCTAAATGGATTTTAAATTATATAACTCACAATATGTCCATGCGTGTGATAAAAAAGATGCGCCAATGAAATGTGAAATGCATGTTGTACATCGAATAAATACTAATGTGCACCGTATTGGCAAAGCGTAGATCTATCACAAATGCATACATTCGCATTCCTTTAAGGATAACGATTTAACAATGTACTTGTGTTTTACCAAGTGTGCATTTTAAATTCATTAAAGTTTCAAATAAATGTTAAATTCTGTATTACGAGGACACCACTCTAAAATGCCGGAGCTACAAAAACCTTAGTTTTCAGGAGCAGCATTTGTCTTTATTTCTTTGACGTTATAAAGTCATTACTGGTCTATGTTAATTATGTATGTGTTGTGTGCACAGTGATCATATATTGATGACGTTGAATTAAAATGAAACGCGTAGTTTTGAACACATTTTTAGTCGTTATTATTAATTTCTTTTCTTTGCGAAATTATATCGTACAAAACTGCAATTTAATCAGTGGCATACTGTCTTAATATATATGTGGATGCTATCTAGCAAAGCTCTTGGGAAAAGCAACAGTATTTTTTTGCAATAGAATACCTTACCTATGGTCTGATAAGTCTTTTGGAACTCGGGACTGTTACTGGCACGAGTGATGCCTTTCCTCCACACATCCAGACATTGTTGGTATCTGAAATAAGTACATGTACTAGTTAAAACACAGTCCATGAAAACTGGTAAGTGAATCGATCCCTTATGTAACTGGAACAATTGTGAAGCCCGAATAAACAAACTTGGAACTGGGTATAATTATGTGTGAGAGGATTTGTAATTTTGCATGTGTGGATGAAATAAACCCATATGTATAGTTCAGTTAGGATATTTTGACAGTGACGTTGCAGTTTATGTGTACGCAAAAAATCACATCCATTGTCTAAACAGGTAGAGCGAAGTTTAGTATGTTAGTTTAGCATTGAAACTATAGTTGTTTGTACAGTATAAGCCTTTATAATTGGTTTTACACCGTTATAGTGGACTCGACCGCTGCGTCACTGGATTTTTATCCTAACTGGACTATACGTAATGTAACCTAAACCAATGCATATCAACCAAAGCTACTTGCGTTGTTATAAAAAAATGATCTGCGTGTCTCATGCAGACGAACAAAATGCCATTAACCCACGAAATGTTTGTAATACTTTGTATTAACACTTCACGAGAAATAGCTCATTTTCCGATGTCGCTCCTAAAGTCTGTATTTAGTCTCTGCAATGCGATTACTTTCGGGGGGCCATCTCAAAACATTTTCCCAATAGTTGAGTATCGTTATCTGTTTTTCTGTGCCGAGTTCAGGGGGTCAGTACGGATCAATTTCACAGCGTGATATAAACCCATACTGATAAGATGGTGGGGCACAGAAAAGGGGCACTGACAAAGATAGCCAGGCAAATAAGGGGATACATTTTTCAACATGAACGAATTGTGAATAATGATGAAAAGTAAGAAATTAAATTGACACGCCGCCTTCTTTGACTAGAGACTATAGATATTCTCTGATTTTGCTACCTAATCAATTGTTGGCTCGACTTAATCGTGATTATATTATAATTAGGTCATCCCGAACACGTCATTCCAGTCGACATATGTATATACCGGTCACGGGGCTGGGTGGTAACGATACTCGTATTTGAAGTTGGTGCAAAATGTTCGTATCGCAGTAGGTTCCGGTTTGTGAGCCGCCAGCTAGTTAAATAATGGGTACCGTGTCTCTACCAGCCTAAGGTCCGGCATCAAAAGGTTCGGGTCGGAAAGTTAATTGCAAATGCAATGACCTTTCATTACGTAATAATAATAATGTTTCTAATGAGAAAGTAGCGAATATGCAAAAGAATTTCAATTAATCTGTTAGCGTGTGTTTTCTGCCTTTTGGTTGGTCAAAACTGTCCCAAATAATATAACATACTCAAATGCCAAATCGCCCGTCTCATCATGGACAGTTGGTTTCTAGAATTTGTCGAGTAAATACAATTAGAATTCAAGTACATGTATTACAATTTCACTACGTTTTGTGCACAGATAGTGTTGTTAAATATTCGCTACAAATGTTTACCAATTAGTTCTACTGCAATTTCCTTAAGATTATAAACTAGCATTGGATATACAATTTAATCACAAATTAACATTAAATGGGGCCGCTTTAATTGATATAAAAATGGTCGATTGGGCTGAAATGATATAGCCTGATTAAGGCATGCGATTGCTTAAATTCATGTGACCACTAACACAGGTTCGTCTACGTACATTAATATTTAATTACCGTACAGCGGTGCCTCGCGTATTTTAGTAACTATGGCTTGATAAGTTAGAGATTTACAAGCGTGTGCATGTATCGTCTTTACAAAGATAATGCCAAGTTTGAAGTACGTAAAAACTGTATGCAGTTGGCTCGACTTTTTACATACGATATACGACATTCAAAAAATCGAATGTCGTGCAACACGGATCGAAACACCGGCCCTCCTATATACACTCAATTTGGGCGCTCTACCAATATGCAACAGAGCCGACAATGAATTGTTTACCTTACACGTATGGGTGGGAGTCAAACTTTCATGGCAATGACAGATAAGAGGAATGAAGTCAACAACCAATAACTGTGCAGGAAGACATAAAGTCATGATAATGTAATAAGAAAATGTGCAGTCACATTTATTTCATACAGATCGTCAATGTCTAAGTCAGGTGAGAAGAGTGGCCTGCCCTCGGCAAGTGAGAGGGGTGACCTGCCCTCGGCAAGTGAGAGGGGTGACCTGCCCTCGGCAAGTGAGAGGGGTGACCTGCCCTCGGCAAATGAGAGGAGTGACCTGCCCTCGGCAAATGAGAGGGGTGACCTGCCCTCGGCAAATGAGAGGGGTGACCTGCCCTCGGCAAATGAGAGGAGTGGCCTGCCCTCGGCAAACGAGAGGGGTGACCTGCCCTCGGCAAATGAGAGGGGTGACCTGCCCTCGGCAAATGAGAGGAGTGACCTGCCCTCGGCAAATGAGAGGGGTGACCTGCCCTCGGCAAATGAGAGGGGTGACCTGCCCTCGGCAAATGAGAGGGGTGACCTGCCCTCGGCAAATGAGAGTGGTGACCTGCCCTCGGCAAATGAGAGGGGTGATCTGCCCTCGGAAAATGAGATGGGTGACCTGCCCTCGGATCCTCAGGACTAGGGGAATCTGTTTATGCCATATGAGCAATTTACCAGTTTCCCAGAACCCGTTCATGTCAAGAAAGCAATGGATAATGATTAATAAACAAGAACCGTATAAATCATGTCTCTTATATAATAACATATTTTCTTAATCAATAACAATTGTGGAAATAATTCAACAGTATCAAACACCACGAATATTATCGATATCACGACAAGTCGTTCTTGCTTAGAAACACCACTACAGTAAACTCTCAAGAACTTTACTACCGCGATTTAATGATATCGGTTCCTCAGCGTTTCAGTGTTGAAAACGTCGGTCTTGTTTGACTCATGAAAACCTAATTCCCTCCCTTTAAACGTTACATGAATATGAGGGATGACCATTTAATAACTAGGAAATCTTATAACTTTGTTATTACACGTTATTGTCTAAAAATAATTTACACCTTCGTCTGTGCATGTATCAGAAGCATGCATACTAAATAGTGTTCACGTCTAATGAAAGATAAATTGTTTAGAACCTTTTTGCCGAGTTAAAATGTTGAAATAGCAAATTTTAAAGTTTGTGCAGCACGAAGCGTTTCACTGATTTTGCGTTTTCGACTTACATACATTTTCAAAATATAACTATTTGAACTAATACCGTACACGTATTACTTTATGAGCGTCGCCTAAGTCTAGTGGTAGAACCGTTTGCGCGTGGGAGCTCCCGGGTCCGATCTCAGGCAGTATAGAATAACATAAAATTAAAATTAAAGTCGTTATGACTATGTGCATTTGGGTTTGTTTACTTGATTATGATATAATATAAAATTAAAGTCGTTATGACTATGTGCAAAAGCATTTGGGTTTATTTACTTAACAATTTGTACGCATGACATAATTATGTTTCGCATGTAAATCGGCTGTTTTTGCAGTAATATACATATTTTCATAACAGTGAGTTGACTTAAAATAAAATGTTTGTCAAGTAAATGTCAACCGTGACATTTAGCTACCGGAATATCACGATTCAAGTTGCTTGCGGACGTTCAAGCAGGACTTTGCACTTATTGAATAAACTGAAATGGAAACTGAGGTTAGTGCTGTGTATGGAAAATTAATATCCTCAGAATATATGAACTTTTCGCCTTATATGACTGCAGAATTGATGTCTTGAATGACAAGACAAACAAAAAGATGAGTACCCGAAACAGATTTACAATGGAATGTCATGTGTGTAAAAATTAAAACAACTGTTGTATATAGCACGGAGAATTTGACATGATCCTGACCTTTATGCATGAATATATTACGAGGTTCTTGCGTTGAATATATAAATTTCCGCGAGCAAATCGTGCAATATCGGTACTTTAGATTTGGGTTGATATTACACCGCGAGTGTCTTCGTGATACTCCCCGCTAATGAAAACATACAATCGGGGTTATAAATATAGACAATAAATCAGCTGTGAAATTATGCTAATAGAAGGTCGAGAGTCGTGTCAAATTCTCTGGACTAGACCAACAATATGCAGGATGGCTAAAAAACAATTTGGTTTTATTTATACAATGTTCACCATACTTTTTTAAAGTTTGTTCCACTATTTTAACCTTTTTATATATCACATACATACTTATATTTTTATTCACTAGCACTGGCCCAAACAAATTCTAAGACCACCTCAAAAGTAAAACTTTATTCGGGTGTCAAATTATCGAGTTTTTATGTTATGTATTTTTTTATGATTTGAAAACGTGGTTCTGATTAAGTAAACATTTTTCTAAAATTACATTTTGTTAAGAAACAATTTATTTGAATAGTTGCCATGCAATGAAAGCCTATTTTTTACAATAATTCATTAAGAACGGTTGTAAACAATAATTGAGGTAGCCAGCCAATGAAAACATGTCTTACAAACAATTGACCAATGAACATTGAGTTAACATCTTATCTTGCTGTTTAATCTACTTCTGTATTTTAAGTTGCACAAATGAAATGAATCGGATATTTCTTAATTCCCTCAATGAGCTAAGCACTACTGACGGCCTCTGTGTAATAAATAACCGGAAGTTAATAAATGGTTTAC
Organism: Spisula solida; assembly: GCA_947247005.1. Classification (NCBI taxonomy): domain Eukaryota; kingdom Metazoa; phylum Mollusca; class Bivalvia; order Venerida; family Mactridae; genus Spisula; species Spisula solida. The sequence goes on along the minus strand of OX365958.1, from coordinate 2,271,851 downwards.
TTCCGGTAGAAAGCTCGAGCGGGTGATATCTTGAAGTGCCCGGCTTCCGAAATTTGTACGAGTAGTTAAAACGAATGAATTTTACAAGTTGACATTGGAATATATACATTGTATGTATATAAAATATGTTAAGTGACGATAGAGATTTTTTCTGTGAGCGTTTCTCAATTAGTTTAGACTTTGTGACGTCATTATCATCATTTTTTCCGTTTCATCATCATCAACGTCATTACCACCACCAACAACAATTTGGTATAATTATCGTTACAATAGCATGTTCCCATAACTGCCAGCATGACAAAGTTCAATACAAATTTGAAAAGAACAACAACAACAAAAACACGAAAGTCTTTATAATAAGCGAACAGGCAAACTTTATACGTTTGTGCTGTACATTTGCGTCCTTGGTTTGAATAGAGACTATAGATATTATGCTATATATAGTATTTGGTTTTAATTATCGATCATATTCATTACATAGATCTATTGGCAGTTTTGTGTTAGCGTTTTATGAATTACCAATGTATACGTCTGAGTTATAAAATAACATTTTATAAATTGGAGTATTTGTTTCTAGACGAACTATGTAAGAGACCAGAATATAACTTCACATAATTATTAAGTCTGAAAAGCCCAATTGCTCAGTATCTTACTAAACACAATATCTATATAAAAATATATACAAAATAAAATGATAAGGACTAAATCTAAATAGTTTCTATCTCCCTTTCCGCGACCCCTAAAATATATATTTTTCAGAAAAAATGCGAAAAGGGTTTCTGGACGAAAATACTGGAGACGAAATAGCAAACAAAAAATAGGTCATAAAATGTATTGCACATGTGCACAAATGAGTTTACCACTGTAATACTGGTATATAAATACCTCATGCTCTTATAACCATCGATCTTAAATAAACAAACGTAATTGCTTGACAACCATTAAGCGGTGATACCAAGTGCTTTATGCGCATACTTGAAATATACGAGAAGTTCTTGTCAAAGACCAGAAACGTTTATACTACGTGTATAAGCTAATATACGTAACTGCAAAGACGTAAATATTTAGGTCTTTGCGAATTTTCTTTAAAAAGGGGAGGTTCAAAGTAACGTAGACTTTTGCTTTAAAACGATTCATATTGTAGACAGGTTACAAATGAACATGCTATTTGAATTCGGAATTATCTGACCACCCAAAAACATGTGAACCAGCCATTTTAAAACCATGGCTATGCATATCCGGCTCAACCGCTTTTTTCACAACTAATATTATAATTTCAAGTAACACTTTCTGTTTAAAACTCCACATCATAAATGTCCACACAATGAACACTGATAGAGTTTTGTTGACATTTAAACGTTACGGATAGAAGTTAACAACATTTGAATAGCATTATTGAGTCACGCGAAAACTGTCGCAGTAATGACATCATTAAAGATAGATATATTTTTTGCTAAGAACGCAAGTAAATATCAGTCAATACAAATTTAAAAATAACCATAAGTATTTTATTCTATGACTGATTTTAACGAACCATCCTCCAAGCTGAAGCCTAGAATGAGTACTATCCATGCAACTTAATATGTTTCAACGGAATGTCACAGTTTTTGCCCGAAACCGACAATGTTCTCATGAAATCGGTTTTTTTTATAAATAAAAAATCGGACGTCGTTGCATTTGAAAACAATTAGATTTTTAGCGACATTAATAGCTGAGAATTCGCGTTGTCAAATATCAGTGTTTTGTGTTTTACTGAAAACGTATTATGTTTATCATTTTGATTAATTAATTATTTAGATTCTTGGCATTATATTGTTTGTAAAATAAACGTATACATCACTGTAAAGGTGGAATAAAATCGTATATATAAGATGGAGCATAACCCTTTTTTAGTAAAATCGTATTTCGAGTTTGGTGGTATTTTTAATGAATGAAGTATTTATGCAATTAATGTTTATTTAAATAAACACCCGGTGTTTTAAATATTGCTTAAAGAACATCTTTCAAAACAATTTGAAGATAGTGTCATCTCACAGGCATGTAAATTTCTAATGTTATTTCAGAATATTGGTGAATATCGGAAATTCGGGATATTTACATGGAAAAGAAATATTTGTGACATTATTATTATAGCTATTGATTTGACGAAATTTCCAGAGCTATAATTTGTTTTCCATTAAAAAGATAGGAGCAATAATAGTAAGGGAAAACGGGGATTGTAATATGTAAATAAATTTACATTCGATGAAGTCACAGATGTTAGAAAGAAAGGGAATTTTATATCGATTTTAAAAAATTTGAATGAAAATAAAAATACATAAATATTCTAGTGTTTTCAATAAAACCACAGCCAGGTGAAAACTTTAATGGACACATTTGCATTGTATATAAACGTTATTCTCCAAAGCACGACAATTCAATGTCCGCTTCAAACGTCAGAAAATAATATCCTTTCACATCGAATTTAAGTACTTACGAATATTCTTTTTTCTATGTGTTTTATTTTCCATATTATGTACAATTATGATTATTCAACAAAGGAATAATGTCGGGAACAAGAATGTATAATTATATATATAAATAATAAATACTATTTTTATGTAGAATCTATTGATATGTATCAATTACACACGATTTCCAAGCGATTAATATATTCTCAACATATTGAATATAATAATATAATTTTTATGTATAAATGAATATGTGATATCATTACGAGCAATGACATAACCTCCCTGTTATGAGTACAAAAGACTCTTCAGAGAATAGATTCTAAAACTGCCTATTAAATAAATATGTATCAACAATGGTGGCATTTTTAATTAACCAATATTTTATTTTTAAATATCTTCAGTTAAAACATAAAAACATATTTCACCGAATACCAATAACAACCGCAGGTGATATGAATATTGATAAAATCTTAAGCCACGCCTACTTTAGTATCTGATTGGCTACTCTTTATCTGTTCTAAAAATAACGGCTTTTGTAAATAACACCAATGTAGTTGGTTAGTCACGTGATTATGTGGAGGTTTTTGAATGCGAAAGGTCGATTTCTTTGTTAACATCTTTTGTTTCATATTTGGAAACAATAACAACGCAAGGTAGGTCAATTTAATGTTCTTGTTTTAACTTAATTTCTCGCAAATTATCTGCGTCCGACAGACGCTTGATTTTGTGCATGTGCTTACGTTTATTGAGCGATGTAAACTTCTGAATCACATCGACACAAAATGGCGTCTGGCTAAATTTGAATATCGAGCCGACGAATCCTTTGTGATATCAAAAATATGTGTGGATTTTAAATGTCCGTGTTATTCTGTACACTCGTCTGCTCTAGTTGTGTACTATTTGTGTAAACCAGTTCGATGCTTTATTTCGTGTTGTATAAACAATGCAGTACAACCGTATGTATGTAATGTATATAGTACGCAAAGAAAAACGACCACACGCAAGTGGAGTTTAAACGTCGGCGGCACGACTTGCTTGTGTTTTGCGTTGCTCGTACGAAATAGGTCATAGTCAGCGCTTCGTACATTCTGTGTCATTATTGTTGGTTTGTGAAATAGAACGATGGTTGACTCAATTCCGTTCTTGAACTATTTTGAGCTGTATTTATTAATAAATACACAATAAGCCGTTAGCGCAATGCGTTTGTCGGCGGTTTGTTAACAACTGCACATTTTTTGGATATGTGCATGCGGTATTATAATAGATTGAACTAAACTTATTAATTACGGTTGACATGCAACTAATTCAGACTGTAACATTGAATATAAATCTTATGTTAACTTGTGTAATTGGTTATGTCACCGGGTAAGTGTTCTGGCCCTGACGATTTGTTTTACTTATATATTTCTGAAACAGAGAGTCGGTGTGTAAGAAGTGTGTGTAACATAGCCTAAGTTGTATTACAAAATATTCATCTCACGAGCCGAAACTGTTTCAATTTGTGCAATTTCTCTAGTAATGTGTCAAACATGTAGTTTTCTTATAAGAAAAAAGTTAACGCTATAGTTGGTTGTGTAAAAGATATATAAAATATCGCTTGAACAAAATGTTATACAATGTATACATCTATTGAGTTTTGTTAGGTTTCTAATTTCGAAACTCATATAATTCAATTTCATTGTTTAATAATAAAAGTAGGTTTTAAATGCGGAAAGGTACATTTCTAGTGTTGTTAGTATCGTATTTCACATTGGTTGCATTGTATCCTAAGTTGTAAACCACAATATTAAACCTTTATGTAAATGTTGTTATAAATTACATTCTTAAATATCTGTGTTTAACACCACCATGACCTCTTGTATATAATTTCCCGACCTTGCAAATTCTAAACGCGTTAAAATCCTGGCTATCTGCGTGACGACCTTGTGGTCAGTTACTTTTACAACACATTGGCTTAATTTCTCTTTAAAAACCTTTCGGTAGGTTTTACTATCAATCTCAAGCGGTCAGCAAACAAGATTACTCTATCAATCTTTTGTGTATGCGTCCAGTCTGACAGGCGATGGATCAAAAGCTCGTCTACAATTTCCGCCAATGAAATGGGGGCTTACACGAAGTCTATAATCAACGAAAAAATCGTATTCAACACGAAAATATTGTATGTTGGTCGTTGGATACTCTGTTTGTATGCTGGTTACCGGTTTATATTGAATGAAGCACGCTGAGTGCTTTTAGTGATGGGGTGATAGTAAACAATCGTGTGAATCTACTCAGGTCAAAGTCCGGCTCAAAACCATTCTAGTTTTCTTGGCACGAGGCGCCGATTGGGAGAATTAACTGTACTTGTATGAATTCAGATCTCTGGCGTATGATTTCTTATTATTTGTACAAGGGCTTAGGTTGGTGAAATGCGATAATGCTGGTGCGAGGTGGTGATGAACTCGACATTGTGCTGAAGAATATACAAGTACAGGGTTTCGATTTGGGAATAGGGGTTTTGACCCTTAAAATTTCAAAAAAGCCAGTTTTGGGTTTGAAAAATCAATTTCTCTTAAAATGATGGATATTTTGCCTACAAAACGGGAAATTATGTAAAAAGTATAAAAAAAATAACCCTTCAGGTTCAGAAGCTAGTGGAACCCCTTTCTAGTATTGAAACCCACTCAGTGAATAATAGGGTTAAATCTCTAGATGGCTCTCACCTGCAACAATTACCTATTTCGTTTTAATGGCTGCAAGTTTTCAGGTTTAAAACTGATTCAGATTTGTGAGTGTGCCAACAAGTCTGTTTTTCTTTATTTTCTCTATATAGATTGACAACGTTTCAAGATTTCGGGTGTTTCAGAATTGTTTTACTTGCCTCTCATTAATATTTAAGAAAATGAAATACATAGTACATGTATGTTTTCATTCTGTATGCGCATACTTTCTTCCATTATGTTTTTATTTCCGTCCTGTTTCGTTCGTTGGATAGCAATAATGGTATCACAGACAAAACACACATGATTCTAGTACTTTTCTTGCTCACTATAAAAAGGGAAAGCTTGCTTTCCTCTCAGACGCTTGTGGAGGCGGATTCCATCGGGAATGGGGTTTCGGGAGTTATTAATATAACTTATAAGGTAAAAGAATTAAGTTAACCAAATTAGTATAAAAATATATCTTAATATATAAGTAGTAGATAATTATATTAAACTTTAAAATAACTACATTTTGTCACTTTGCAAAATATTGTTTCAATAATACCACATAAGGAAGTCCAAAGCTTGTGTCCGTTCCGCATTTGCTTCAACTAACAGTGTCGTACTTTCTTAATTACCATCGTACGAATAATGTTAGAACAAAATACAGTTGTTTAGCCCCATAAAAATCTAATAGATAGTTGGAATCTAGGACAACGTGGGATATTTTTTTTATAGTTATGTTTATTTATGCGTTTACGGTTATCGTCTCAGTGTATTGGTTGTTTTAGCTGTTCTCTTAATTTAGATAGCACGTGCTGCCGAGCAATGTGCAGTATCTCAAGAAATACTCGTGCGGTGTGTCAGTGATGCGGTTCGCTGTTGCCTGTCAGTCTTCAACCACTTGGACTTCAAATCTTTCGAAAAAACAGGTTCAATTTCAGCCAGAACCGCTTCAAAATGGTATTCTGTTACATGCGGTAGGCGGAACTTTCATCTGCCGACTTGTTGGTACATTCGCCGTATACATGCGTGGCATTGTACTCTCTAATGAGGCACCAGCGGAGATTTCTAAAATGGTTGAAATTATATGCACGTTCGGAATATTCCGTGATAATCGTCGTGGCCCAGTTGCATTGAGGTTATGCACGCTCCAATTTCGTCACAAATTGAGAGTTTTCTACAATCATGAATCAAATGCTTATTTTATTTATTACTTTCTATGAAGATTATATTGCGGTAGCCAGGTGTTCACTAGCTTCTGAATCTGAAGCGTCATTTTGATCCTTTTTTCTAAACTTTATCATTTATAGGCAAAATACCCATGATTTAAAGAGAAAATTTCAAGAGACTGAGTCAAAAACCCCTACTTCCGAATCAAATGGAACCCTGGTTAGCATGCTAGTCTTTGAATTCAAATTACATAATGGTTTCCAACTTTCAGTGATGTGGTATATTGTTTAAGTAAAATAAAATATTGTACTTAAATCTACCAGAGTACGCGAAATGGAATCGAGAAATTCAAGGATGGGGGTGTTGACCACAGTCCTGTTCATAATTAAACTTTGTGCTGGAGCAAAACATTTATTCCGCAAATACGCGAACAGTCACATCTTTCACTCGCTGGCTCGTCAAAGTATCGTGGCTATAATATCAAAATTGTTCTCGTTCGATCGTTAAGCGACTCGAGATTCCCCGCATTCACAAAATGTCAAATCTTAAATGAATGGCATTTGTACTTCATGCAAGAGATTTTAGTTAAATGTCACTGGCGAAAAATCTTAGATTCAAGATTCGGAAAATTATGACGTCTTTTATAAAACACTGCTCATTCTAGTAACGAATTAGTTGATTTGATAAAAGAAAACGATCGCATTGAATATGAGTGAGCAATTACATTTTGTACTATTGATTTGATGCTAGGGGTTTTGTCTGTTTGACATTGAATCCCGTCTTGAAGAGAAAGACCCGGGAACAATCGGGGGATATGGGGAACTGGAAGTCAATTCTATACATTGGGGACCGACTATTCCGTATAGAAACTGTATACCGAAACAAGACACAAAAATGAGCCAAATATCAACAAATATCATGAAATATGCATGTGTAAAAGTTTTCAGGAATTTTTCTGTACTTCTGGGAACTTGACTAACCACTGATGTATGAGGATGATGTAAATTGAAATAATTAAATATTGACAGAAGTGTTGCAAACTCGTGACTTCTGCTATTCCACAGTGACACATATGTTTTAATACGGTCTTGACTTATAAAGCGTATCACACCTGTAGTAGAGTACCTTTTCACCTTCAGAATGTTTCAAACTAGTTGATTAATGTGTGCGGTTTTGTGATAACATTTAAGTTATTTAAGTATCTTGTGTTTTCCTCTAATGTTGACTTGTATTTGCTCTATGGAAGGTAGGAAGTAAGGAACGTGTAATTTATTTTTGTATGTACCATACTACAAATATCAAATCATGTGTGGAACGATTTAGGAAACAAAAAAACTCTTTTCATCCTTTCAAAATGTGTCATTGATTTCAGGCATTACCGCAACTATAACGGTTTTTTGAATCTGCTAAACGTCACAATGTTGAATTGTACGACCCCGTCGCGTTCTGTTTGTCAAAGAGTGCAATTTTCGACGTTCTATTAATTATTCTAGCTATTTAATGATAAAACACGCTGTACAGAATAGAACAGAACAGAACGGCTGTGTTTACATTATCTAAATAATGTTATATTTGAATCCATTGACTGGAATGTACCAAATATTTCAACCATTTGAGAAAATACATTTTGCGCAATACGAATCACAATGATAATATATAAATACAAACACATGTCTAGGAATAAGCATACGAGTGAAATTTGGTTTGTTATTAAAATAAAAATAATTTATTAATGGAGTATATAATTATTTATTATATTAATTGCATTCGCAACCGACACAACGACCTCGGATGCTAAATGCTGCGAAATATTTAATGAAAATGTGCAAAACAGAATTGAATTCAACAACGTTATTGCTATTTCGAAATGCCCTTTACCCGTCAAACGCATATTAAGCGATCATATTGTGAAAAGGAAAGGATAAAGAAAACCGCTTTAGACTATGGTAAATTACACTTTGACAAGTGCCTTCTGCTGGAGCATTTAATCTTAATTTATTAATAACCACGTACATGCGATCTGAATATTTGCCGTAAGCCTCGGATCAGAACAATCTGAACTTAATGTTTATACCATTTATTATACATGTAGTACCGCATGCATATTTTCATTTTATATATAATACAGTATTTAACATATTTGTCCATCAAACATGTATTTTTCACACTCGTTACATTAAGAGCTTCGTCTTACAGTCACGGAATATTTTTCGCGTATTGACCGAATTTTATCATGAGTCATCACACTACGCAATTTATGCGTCTTTTATTGTTTGGGATGTTATTACTCGAAATTACTTGATACTGCCAATTTAAAGGGGCTCGCTGGCCCCTAACGTATTGTACGATGTCGCTTTTCAGCAGGCGGCGGGTCAAGTATCGTGCGTGTAGTGAATGCTCTCTCGAGGTGAAGGTCGCTTTAACCCTGAACGATTCAAAGTGGGAGGAGCTTGCAGCACCACGTGGTTGATGACGTAGTAATTGTTCGATGTTGTACGTATGAGGGTGTATTTTAGATAGGGTGTCGCGTTAACAAAATGCTGAATGTTTCGTATAATAAAATATATTTATTTATATACATAATAATAATTTTTAATTATTCATTCTTTATCAATATCTCACCTATTTACATATACAATAATATAAAACGTCATATAAATCAATATAGTTATATACATTGCCATTCAATACAGAATTATAACAGACAGTGGTTATCAAATATCATAAGAATACTTTTTATATGATCTTTAATACATCACATATCATACATGTGTGTTTGTCGAAATATCCCGTAGGATGTGAGATCAGATATTAAACCTGTTAGACAGAGCAAAAAACGGCAAGCATAATTAAAATAAACTTTGAATTGTTTAGACAATATATTATGCTTGAGATTTATGTTTTGAAATACGTATCATTATTTTGTAGAGCGCCATCAGACGCGGAACACTATACTAAATTTGTATAATTACACAAATAAACTTGGCACAGTCAAATCATCGCGTGTATTTAAAGGGACTGCCTCGCGTATTGGTGTATTGCAAAAATAAAATTAAATTGTCAAATATTCGTGTAATTTTGGTATAGTTTCCTGTATATGCCATAAACAACCACATTGACATAAAAAATAACTTGGGCCAACATCGGCATTTTGTAGTTATTTAGTATTTTTACACCCAAAATTCTATAGGGGATTAATACCCTATAGAATTAGCACTACTATCACTTAAATTGCCTGGAATGTGTTTGCATTCGATGAAAACGAATTGCCAATCGAACAGAATACCTCACAGATGTTTAGGCTTTAGTTTGTAGAAGTTACAGTTTGATCATGTCTGAATTACATAATTCATAGAACATTTTGGAAGGAAACTCTGCGATATTTTCAAACAGAAAAGTACTGACTGCCAAATATCAAGAGTGTTTTAAATTGCTTATATGCCACACATCTTTCATAAAGCAACCATTAGTGACTTTCTTTATATAAATACTTGGTTAGGTAGGAAAATTACGTCATACAAAAATTTAAGCCCGATCTGTGAGACAGCACCTTTAAGCTCGTGAAATTTTATAAACTGGATTTTTTTGCGGTGTTTCAAGTTCGTAGATTTTTAACAATGAACAGTAAATGGACATCATTTGATACCCACCCTTTAAACCAAGCATCAGGGTACAGTTTTATCAAAGCACTTACGATAATCTTTAAGTTACGTTCAAATTTTAATTCTTTATAATTCTTTAACGAATGTGTAATTGGTGACGGATATGGTTTGTATGCGTTCATTAACTGGTCATTATAAGAATTGCTGCTCCATTTACAATCCTTTATAAATATAAACAAATTATAAAGAATAAAGAAGTTTATATTTTCTTAAGTGCTTTGATAAAACAGTACCCAGGTACTGGCTGCTCTCATAGCTTCCTAGTTCATACCCTTCTCAGAAAATTTGACAACTATTTCGACTTTCCTCCACATGTGGAGAAGTTGCATGCTTCTTGCGGAAGATTACGTTAGTGTTGATTTTGGATGCAGTCCAGGCAAACTGGTTAGGTGAATCAGCCGCTGATATATAACTGAAAACATAGTTGACATACGGCGTTATTAACATCAAATGAACGTGAAGCAGAAAACACCATCCATCCTAATCGTTACAGTACCGTGCCAAATGTGCAAGACAAATTATGCGATCTTTGACACGCGGACAGATGATGTAAGCCCGTACAGTGACACTAAATATAATGTGACGATAGTAGGATAACATTGGCCATCTGGCTCATGAATATTCGTCAAGTTTCGGTAATTGTCGTCCATGGAATACGGAGAAAGACGTACTAATATGTAACTATCACGTGACCCTAAGCCGAGGTCGGCGATGCTTCACGAACATTGACGAAGATTAACGAGGGGCCATTTTAATGTTGTCTAATATTGTACGTGGCGTTACGCGATGCGTCTGAATATTTGTTATACACTAGAATTATGCTGTATAAGTTTGAGTAGTAATGATCAGAACAAAACAGAGCAGAACATAACAGAAGTTTATTTTTGACTCAAACATAAAACACCTAATCACTTAGGCCTATACTAAGCGGATTTAGCTCAGTGGTAACGCACTGGGCTGTCAATCCAGAGGCCGTGGGTTCAATCCCTGGCATCGGAACTGACATTTCTGAAATATTTATAATATTTCCCGCTATATCTGGCCGTGTGGTCTGCAAAGTATCTGGAAGTGCCAGGAAGCTGCGTATCGGTGCTATACACCGGGCACATTAAAGAACCAGGCTGTCTAGGCGCACCTCTGCAGCGCCGGACATGCCTGTATCTAATGTCTCTCTCTCTCTTCAAGGGCTTTCTCTCAGTCTGTCCCTCTGGTCAGATCATGCTGTATCTGCACTGGTAGAGGATGCACCTGCGCCCTTGTGGCTGCAATATGGATAAAGTACCTTTGAACGTGCGTTCGCATGAAAAGGGCGCTTATAAATCTGGTATATTTTACTAAAACAATAGTTGCAAAAATACGTTGTTGTATTGTCAGAAAAAAACCCATAAACTGTCAACATTCATACAATAATTTTTTAAAGGATTGACAGTTAAAATAAGATTTTACCAATCAGTATTGTTTGGCTAAGAACGCAAGTAGAAATATGTGAACTAAAAGTTAAAAACAGCCGCAAGTATTTTATATTTCGATGGGGACAGCATTGCAATGATGCTCAAGCCGCGAATGAGTACTACATACTATCTATGTCATGTCCCTTAATTTTTTGGTACAAAGCTTTACAGTTGTTGCCCCAAATCGACTCAATTGCTATCGATGCAGTTGAGCCGGCTACGGACGCAAGCTGAAAAATAAGGGTGTGTTTCATTTGCCTGTTTGAGTCTTTCTTCGCACATAGCTTGTACAGTCAATATATATGAGTTCACTTATGCTAGGGTCACAAAGCTCGTACGATATCCGTACGAATTTATCAAATCGTACGAGTTCACAAGTTTTGAAATCCTAACGGTTTTTGTGTGTTCGTAGCGTCTGGTCACAACTCGTACAGGCCAAGAACAATCCATAGAGATGCACTGGAAAGATATTTGTACGATGCACGTACGCGTTAAGAAAATCCGTACGATGCTCGTACGAGTCTTCGGCGGCACCGTACGGACGCCGTGCGAGTTTGCCAAAATCAACTCGTACGGAGCTCGTAGGGCAAATGTGACCTTAGCATTACCGAGTCCAGGAATGTGTTACGTTGTCCTCTGTGCATAATTATTTTACAAATTTATTTTTTATTTACCATACAAGTAAGATCGGACTTGGTATGCGGTTAGTATACTTATACAAAGTTATTACCGCCTTTTTCCACAACTTCCCAGTTCACTTACATTTCAAGACAAACGAAAATAAAATGTTCCGCAACGAAATAGCTCTATGTTCGTTACACCATTTTCAAGCCTGATATGCTAGTATAAAAATACAGGATTTGGGTTGTCGATTTCGCCGTATGCATTCCGCAATGCTGTAGATAATAAATTGATGAAACCGTCGTTTCAAAATATTAAATATTAGTACTTAATTTATACAAACTCGTATTTATTTTGTAAACAATAAATTTAATTTCAATTTATTTCGGAAGGCAAGTGTGTTTTTCATCAGCAATTAATCGTCTTAAGCGATGTTTAATTAGCTGCGTATACTATGTAAATATAACCAACATTATTTTATCCTTGTGATTAATATACTAGTATATAGTGTTACTATTTTATCCAATGATTTTAACCGACGAACTGTGTTGGGTGCAGTTATAAAATAAATAAAAATAAATAAATATACCAGATTTATATAGCGCCCTTTTCATGCGAACGCACGTTCAAAGGCACTTTACTTTTTTTTATTATATAATAAAGAATTTATTTAAACCAAACTATAGCTTCTGTCTGCTGACTCAGCCTACTATTTCATACCTTTCAATGAAAATTTGACAAAGATCCGTTCTTTTAAAACGGCTTGGAAGTGTCGATTGACGAGCGTACATGACAGGCCTGCCATAATAAAATCATGCGAAAGCCTGAGATTTTAGCAAACATTTAATTCAAGCGCGCGAATATGACAAATTCAATATTCTGCGCTTAGCGCGAACCGCCTAATTCATGCCGCTTAGCGCGCGAACTGCCTTATTCAAGCCGCTAAGTGCGCGAACCGCCTAATTATAACCAATCAAGCATTCAAATGCCCTAATAAAAAAATCATTTATTAAATTTTAATTAGATAAAGCAATACAAACTTATGTTCTGTAATATAAAGGTCCTAAAATTTTGGTAGCCTTGTCTAGGCAAAATTAAAAAAATATGCAAGTTCCTGAATTCTAATTAATGAATTAGCAAAATATATTTTACTGACGTGAACAAAGATCGACAAATACACTGTATTTTAATCATTTTCGATAATAGACACCTATAATACAATCAGAGCTAAGCATAAAAATTAAATTAATAATATAAAAATGCGGAAAAAGCACGTCAGTAGAAGACCGACTTTAAAACCATCTATGTCTAAACGTCGTTTTATACATGTTTATGGAAAATAAAAGCGTCCAAGTGAGCCAGATCGAGTCTATTAAATCTGAATCAAATTTGGGAAACAACGGGAGGTAGTACATTTTATGACACGTGCTTCCTGTTAATTGCTTTGTCACCAATTATACCGACTCGCAATATACACCATCGTTATGAAAACGGTATACACTGTTGTTGAGAATCATGAACGCTTTGATTTTATCAAGATTGCCGGTAAATTGGACCTCAAAGCCGGTAAGCCTGTAATCACATCAGATTGCCGGTAATTACCGGCTCAATGCCTGAGAAATGGCAGGCCTGACATGAAACATTTTTTGTGCACGTTGTATTGTCAGAAAGTTCTTTAAAGATTTTGCGAAGAAATTTAGAACTACCATTTGATTAAAAAATAACCCATTTATTTCCAAGTATTTCTCAGTCCGCGACATTTATTACATCGGCCAGAATGTCGCCTCTTGCCAGTTATGTAAAAAACGATTTTGTTAAAACATGTTAACGCATTTTGTCTGTATGTCTATTTAGGTTGACTATATAGATTATAAACATTTGTGTTAGTATATTATTCATGTATTTTTTCTTTTGGAACACGGTATTGCTTTATCTTTATTGTTTAATAGTTTGTGACAGGCATTATTGCCTTTTGAACATTATTATATTTGCTTATACGAGCCTATGAATAATCAGTTTTTTGCGAGCGGTCCAACATTTATTTATTCATAAGAATTCATGAATGAATTATTATCGACACGTGCTTTTGAATCATTTGATAGTTCAACCTTGGCGGCCTTCTAAATGTTTAGTACAATAAAAACAAAGTTATTGCTTGTATTAATTTTTTTCAAACATCTACTTTGGTAAATCTTTAGTCAACGTTGTGATTATATGCAAACCTGATGTGGTTTGAGGGGCGTTTCTTAAGTTATAGGAAAAGTGTTGTATATTTTTTATATTTTCTTTGCTGAAAATTAATTTTGGGCAGATACATTTCACATTTTACAATTCAATTCATGAGTACATTGCACTCTTATATATATACGATTTTATTCCACCTTTACAGTGATGTATACATTCATTTTATAAACAATAGAAATAGTGATAATTGATACATTTTATTGTTTTATCTATTAATGGGACAAAAATAAACTGTAAATCACAGTCCCAGGTTCGTTGTATTGATCTTGGATGGTATTTCTATAACGTAGTCAGAAACTTATTTAATGCTATTTTGTGCGTTCTTGAAACGACCTCTGACGGTTATAATTTTGCCCCGAAACATATACAAATGATACAAAAATATTACATTCATATAAATTATTGTCAAGCCTTGTGTAACAGCTGGAACGATGTTTGTTAAATAATAATGATGTCATCGAATGGGGTTTGTTTGTTTAAAGCAATGACACATACTATATATCAAAGTGTCGACAGAAATTTAAAAATAGGCGAATGATAAACAAAATTCAACAGATTATATAACTCCGTAAATAAAATACCATGAAAAACCGTAATTCACATTTCCCCGTTAGCTTCAGAATCTTATATTTAAATCTGACCCAAATTCCGGTTCACAGGGGTTTTGTATATACAATACAAATACAATACAAATGTTTTATTGCATGAAAACATATTGTACATGTTTTATGGCAATTACAAAATTGTACAAAAAGTAATTTCATTTCCTCCAAATTGTTGAAGAGTAAAAATCATGGTACATACATAAACAAATTTGTTTACACACTCATATAAATATACAGTAAAGTTTAAATTTAAATCGATTTTACATTTATACACAGTACAACCTCTCCAGGGCGGTCCTCTGTAACACACCAACCTCTGTATAACAACATCTTCAAAATTGCCATAAGTCGCTATTTTTAAAATACTACAATTTGTTCGAGTGTAAAGTTGCGATAAGTAGCTAACTTCAGAAATGTGCAACACGGCTAGACATGGTACCACAAGTGTGGGAGGTTCGTTTCGTGCCCACGTGACGCGACGTCATACTAGACAGAACAAGCTGGTTAAGCAGTGTTTCCCATTGCATCTCTTGATGCTCGGCGTGAAAAAAGAAAACTGACGTCACATCTCTCATACCATCATTGCGATGGATATCGTCAGGAATGAGGTGTCGATAGTGATTAATAATTTGTTGAATTTGTTTCACAAGAAACATAAAATAAAAGCTAAATCAGAATGGTACATAAATAAATCAGTATAAATGATGCAACATCAAAACGTGGTGCGGTTTTATTTTCAATCACACCTCAATAAAACACAAGAAACATAAAATAAACTCATCATCCGCACCGAACCGATACACTCCAGATAAAGGTACTCATCGCTTGCGTCAGGGCCCGCAATTTCTTTCACATCTCATTGTATGAAAAATGAGAATTTTATGATAATAATAATTGAAAATATAATGATATGAAGATATTGGGAGAGCCGCTTGGATCTTTGAAAAACTGTATTCATTTGCCTACCGCTGCGTTAGGTACAATAACCTAACTTAGAAACACATTTGAAAGTCATGCGAAAATTATCTTGTTTTCTCGTTTGAATATCTTCAATCTGCGTGGCGTGGAATGGTGACGACGTTTACAAGAGCACACGCCATGGTTTTAATATGTCGACCGGGTGCGTTACTGTTCTTTTTTCTATATTCAAGTACTTTCTACTAGGGAGTTTGTCGGTTGTAAAGAATTTAAAATGAATGTAATTTACAACAGTTTTAAATTGATATGCATTTTTCTGTACATGGGTGTGATTTTGTGTGAGTTAATGCATAAAACGTCGTAACTTCTTGACTAAAAGCGAAGTGTTACCATTTTGGGCACTTACGTTGATATTTTATATAATAATTTAGAATAGGCTTTGGACGCAATACGCATTCAATCTCTGAAGCAATTGGGCATTCAATAAGTGTTCATTTGTTTACACTTGGATTTTATCTTTACAAATCGTGTGAGTTAGAGTTAGGGTTATAATATATAGTTTTTATCATTTGAATGTTTTTCATTGGAATTTTGACGTTTTTAGTATGTATATGCAACCGCATATATTATTACTGAGCAGATAATGATACTTACTAAGTAAGTATTTTTTTATTCTAATGACTTGTGTATGAATATACATAACAATGTACAATTGTAACACAATATAAATCCCAACCTAATATAACTGCATGCACAAACTACTTAAGTTTCTAGGACACCTGATCACCATTTTCCGTGCATTATCATACATAGCTGTTTGATAGATTCTTTTATTTCTTCCACACACGGAGAGCATCAATACAAAACTCAACCTAATATAACTGCATGTACAAAATATCTTACGTTTCTATAACGACTTACCACCATGTTTCATGCCATAGTGTGTCTCTATGCTTTCCGATTTCTTGTTCCATACCTCATTTATTAATTCAATTAAACTTTTTTCTTCTACAAAGTAATGCATTTCGTAATTGCTAAATCCTAAAAAAAAAATAATCGTCACTAATAAATCAAATATTTTTTGAAGGGCAGTGTAAAATTATAAGGATCGTGCAATTTTCTAAAAAATACACAGGATGAATCTTGTCCAAATATCTGTATGTATGAATGAATGTACAGGCACTCATTCTCGTAGAGGGTATTAGTTTCATTATTTTTAAATCACAAAATGGGATGCTATAAATTTGTTAAAAATAGTAAATTTTAACTTTCATATCAAAACAGAAAATTTATTTAAGACTAAGTTAGCTGATGATCTTACATAGTAAATTAAGCCGTGTGCATGAATAATGAAAACCATACATAATATAACATGAATTTGAAGACAGAGAATAGAATGCCTAAGTGTTTTGTTATGTTTAGTAAAAACCATTTCTCTACTGTTCCACACAAACCGACTCATTACTATATACCGCTCTGAGTGGGTCCAGGTTTTATTTTTTATAAATGATAAACAGCAGGCAATTATATGCAATTTTCTATATACATATAACCAATGATAAGCAACATTCAAACACAACAAAAAGAATATAAATATATGAAAAGTAAATTAAAAATGTTTGGAAATAGCCACATTACACATGTCTAAATCTCAGTTTTGCAATGAAATACAGTTACCAATTTCACTAGGGTCAGTATTTAAAAAGCACCTTAGTAAAAATAACTTAATATTATTACATGTGCGGCATATATTTCTCACAGTTGGAAGATAAATTATATAACCTAAGAATTATCGTCGTTCTTCACAACATGCTTGAACACTATCATCAACTACTAGTAACTATTTTATTTTCTTCTTACGCTGAGCTCAATGATTTATTTTAGATTTAAAGAACACCATATGTTTTCTACACAGACGCTTTATGAATATATTGTCCCAGCTCATGTAGGGTAACAATATTATATACTTGTTGCTCTTTTACATAGTCGCTAATAATTCTTGTTAGAATGACTTTGTTCAATGTTGTTACTGTAATTGTATATGTATACATTTGTATTGTATGACAGTTGTACAAAGATGAGACGTAAATAAATAAATTAATTTGTATTCTGCAGAACTTAACACCAGTTTTCAGACTTATTAAAGTACATCGTGTTGACGTGAATAACCGACATGGTCTGATAATATCGCGTCAAAATATCCATCAACAAAAGCAGAGTGTACCAAAACAACAGAAATGTATTTAAAGCCAACATTTTGTACCAAAAGCAACAGAACGTATTTTATAATAAATAATTAAAGCCAAACTTTACTAAATGTGCAAAATGTTGCAACATACAGTGACTCGTCATTACGTGGATTAAAAAATCCATTGAATGAAGCTAGTTACAGCCTGCTGTGTGGTCTGTTGTTTTAAAATGTACATGCACAAATAAATTTTATGAAAAACAAAACAAAAGTTGAAGTTTGATTTATCTCAGGGATTTTAATTTTGCGGTTGAGTTCATTACGAAACGTAATCCCCGCGAATATTAATAATTTTACTTCAAAGGAACTCGCTTTAATTTCATGGTGGCTACACCCACATTGCGATACCGACACAGCGTCATTAATCGCCCAACGTAATGTTCGAGACCTTTTTGTGTAGCCTTTTGTCTAATGTACACAACTTAGTTTAATTAACATTTTTACATATTTGCTCATTCAAAACTACTTAATTTAATTTATCACCCTTTTGTATCTGGAGCAAAAAACCCACAGCATTGACGGAGATTGAATATGTGCGCTCTCAGCTTCGAAAACGATCGAGAAATGAATTAATTTCACATTTTTCATACGAACACAGCATTGTAGTCGCCACTCGTGAAATATTAATGATAGCTGTGATACTTACCGGTAGATAAAATATGTCACTTGTCGCACACTGTCTTAATGTTTTACAAGTTTTGCTGTTCGGGTTGATATGTGGCCTGTACTTATGCTTCGCTTACTATAAAATTATTTATATTCGCGTAATATTAATTTCCGTTGGTTTCGCGGATGACCTAGATCGCGAAATTAAACCCCCCTCGAATAATTGACCACACATTACGTAACAAGAGATTTTTCTTTCAATATTTTAAATGTAAAAAATTAAGAAACCCCCAAATTACCATTTGACCAAAAACCACGAAAATTAATACCCGCCAAAGTTAATGATTTTGCAGTATTTGTTAAAAGCTTACGAACGTGTTCAGGAAATAGTTAGACATTATGCGCGCGTGTATCGTCGGAAAATGATACAAGTTGACCACTATAAATTAAGCACACGCTCTCTTTGAAGAGATGTAGCCTGTATTTAATGTTGTATTTTTGTTGCACGTTTAGGCTTTTCTGCAAAGAGTACGGGTTTTGGTTTTTAGACAATACCTAGCCATCAGTGATGTCATGTGATTCGTTTTGTGCTGATTTAGCTTTCCGCATTTTTAACTTCAAATCTTTCGGCAACAAACTTCTTCATGTTCAGTGGGTGGCGCTCAAAAATGATGATCTAGTTTTGCAACCGGAGTAGGGTACTTCCAGTTGCTAATATAATGGTCAATCCGCACAAAAGACAACTTACATTTGATGTACCATAAAGTTTCATTCAATAAAATGTTTGCCGCCATCCTTACCCAATGGTCTATCGGTTTAGTTTAATTAGACAATCGGATCGTAAATGAGAATTTTAATGCCGACGGAAAGAAATAGAAAATATTGTCGTTATGTAACGGGCACTAAACGAGTATCTACTTCTCTAGGAAAGAAAAAGTCGTTGTTGTGTGCAATGTTATGTGCTAGTAATCTTGAACACAAACATGAATTTATTAATTTTATGTTCTAACATAAAAACGTAATCTATAAAATTGCATATTTATGCGTTTATGCACACGAATAGCGCATCAAAAGTGATCGCGAATAGCTTTATGACTTTATTATTAAGCATGAACTGACTTCCCTAGACCCCCGGACCACCGCGGTTTTTGACTAGTCAGTGAAGCGAAGGTTTTGTTGTAATCGCAATGTCGGTGTATAAGAGAGATACAGTCATTCATGATTGATGGGTTTTAAATGGCATGTCATATTGCCTACCGCGAATGCATATACTATACCCAAACCCTGTATTATTTGATTCTTTACGTTTTACTTGACGCCCCGTTGAGTTGTACATTCTTCAGAACAGTATGGTATTTCGTTTTCCACATTACAACGGGAAGTTTGCAGCTCGTCTGTGTGCTGGGTAGTGGGTCTTTGTGTGTAATGCGCGCGCAGCTCGAATATTTGCAATGGTATGGGCTTGCTCCTTCTATTAGTCGCTTTGCAGTCAAAACCCCGTCTTAAACAGCCGGCCAACGGATACAGAAAATACAGTTCTTTACAGCAGCAAAATTCCTCGACTTCTTGGTTTAAAGCCTGGATAAGATTCCCGGATAGCTTCCACATTACTGAAATATACCGTCTGAGAAACCTTAAACCCTAATTAAAACTAGAATTATGTGACAAACCTTAATAATTGCTACCAATGCTTAAATAAACGGTGTATTTAAAACTTAACACGGGAAAATAATACTTAAAATATGCAAATGAGTTTCCTCGTAAAATAAAGTCTTTATTATTATTATTATTATTCAATTAGTACATTCACGACCTATTACCCTGGGCAGCATCTAACGCCATTGCTTTAATACCGTCGAACACAAGAACATATACTTGTAGATTTATTGCGCACAGACAATCCAAAGCCACACAGAAACGACGACAGCACCTAGCCATCCACGCAAGAGTCAGCCATAGAATGAACCATCCTATACCCAAAAAAAGGGATATTTCAAGCAAGCCTATATAATTTTGATTATACTCATCTAACAATGAACTCAAATATCAATGCTGATTTTATTTTGCGAGTTTCTCGGCAGTGTCATGGTTTCAGATACTACAGTGTATTCAGCTATTTTGAGCCCAAGGCTTTTTTACTCCAGTTCAATAGTTTAACCCTTTGTGAAAGTTACTTCTATTTGATGTGTGAATGCCTAACCAGTCTCAGCCAATCGATAATTCGCTCTACAATTTCTACTCCGACTTCTCTCGATAAAAGTTCTTCATTGACTGCATTGGCCATCTAATACTATCTAATATTATATTCGGCATTGCTAAAAAGTGTATGTTAATGCACATTTTTAGTGCCCCGCCAAGCTTTATTATATAGTGTATTTTCCATTTATTTTAAACGCATTTCAAACGACCTGCCCGTCTATGTTAAAGCTTCCGGTAGCCCACCTTGGTATATTTAAAACGTTTGATGAAATACACTTGTCAGCGGTCCGCAGGGCTTGTACATTCGAAACAGTTGGATTACAAATTAAAACAGTGAGTGTATTCCCATTTTATATACTCAAATGCAACATGACAATAGCACATACATGGAACTTCATCTTCATTGTGGTCAATAAATTCGGAACATTATCAGTCAAATATAATTGAAAAGGGTTCTCGGGTTAGATAAACAACTTACGAAAATCGGTTGAAAAAACTCGGTTGAATAAAATGAGAAGAGCTTTAAATGAGTGCATTTCCCAAACCCTAGGTGCGTTTTGTAAGTGCATGTATGAATAGATGAGATTTCAGTTTTCTGATATGAAGTCTAGCGTTTGTGCTCCACTACACATTACCGCACACTCGGTATAAAGAACATGTTATTAACTTTAAAACTTCAGACGGGAAAACAGCTGGTTTGCAATCTGTATAATCATAACTAAAACTCGCATTATTTGTATTAATCGCTCTCTACTTATCAGCAAATTTAGGTGGTCTCCTAGATTTTCTACATTTCGCCTAACTGTGAGCTTACATCTCTGATAATGCGATGAATACCAAAGTCAGGATACATATTAGTAATGTATATTTAATGACGGTTACCCCCTTAAGCAATGTGTGATTTGAATTTCTTTGACGTCCTAAAAGACTGTTGATCGCACGATAATGTGATGATCGATGGGTGGCTTTATAGCTCCTGACTGTACTTAAAGCGGGGTGCATCTTTGCCAACATGTGTGGGATACAAGTTCGTGTGGGTTATATCATTGACGCAATGAGCGTAAACAAACTACAAAACAGCACCGATATTTTGCAAACTTGATACTCGGCAGTTTGTCAGTGCTAGCTCTGTTTTCAACTTATTTCAACCTTGCTGCACGCTTGCTGCAACAACGGGCGTCATTGAATGGATTTTAGGAAAAAGTTAGTTTGTGCAATGTCTATGCGTTCTTGACATTTCAACACGTAGGTACGTGATTTTGTTAGACAGTTTGCATGTAACGCTTAGTTTAAATGTCTTTACGTAACAATTTTAAAACAAGTTGCTCTGGTTTGTTCTGGATGTCGAGTTAAGATTCCGAATTCTGTTGATCTTCAGGCAATTAAAGAATTGCAAGAAGAGAAGTCTGAATAATTGATACCGGTTTGAAAAGCTAAATGCATTATCGTGATTATGTCATTCACGTAAACGACCGAAGGCAATCGAACAAACAGGAATAACTTGCCACAGGGGATGCCTAGACCGGTGGTGAAATATGGTAGAAAATTTAACATGTGTTGCTGAAGATAAAGTGAGAAAAGGATAAACCACTTAGACAGAAATGAGAATTACAACAACCTTAGTGTTAGAGAGGACATAATTAAATCAGAATTATGCAAGAGTGAGGTTCCATTGAAAAGCGTTGATTTGGAGTTGTGTGGAATTTAACACAAATATTTGAGAAGTTGGAAGGGTGGGCAGGGATAGTAGCGAATGACCTTAGTGGAATTAAACATAATGTTGATAGTTTGATGGTAAAACACGAACTACTTGATTGGGGCGAGAAAATGAAGTGACTAATAACACGAAATTAGGTATTACATGTTGTTGAACTGAATTGATTTTGGTGATTGTAGGCGTCGCGGTTTTAAGATTCAAACACTTCCATAATTCCATTTTAATTAATATTGAGATGTTTGACTTTTTTCTGACAAGAGAAATGGGTAGATACTTTATTACCCTCAGTCACTGACGATTTTAAAATAGACAGATTTACAGCAATATTAATGAACAGGAAAAAATAACATCAAAACACAAACTATTACAGTAAGAAAATTAATATCATATGCAAGTACCAAAACATGACTAAACGTACATAAAATGCAAGTGTGTGTTAACATTATATGAAAACCATGGAAATTGATTGAAAAGCTATACAAACTCGGGTTGTTGATCTATGTTACAAATTAGCCTTTTTCTAATGCTTTAAGAACCGGCTCTTAGTATATAATACAGGATATTCTCTCGTGGAGTGGTCCGTTTTATTGCATTAATAGTATTTCATTTTATTCCACAAGTAATTGTTGCTCTCCATAGCAACATCCAAGTGTTTGTGTTTCGCAAAGTGTGTTTGAGTTGTGGTACTGTACACCATGTATAAATCATGAACTACTTTTGAAATACTGTTCCCTCATATATAAGCGAAACGAAACCGGAAGAGTCGCTATAGTAGTGTCAACGCACTGGTAACATTAGGCTGCTTCTCCTAATGCCTCTACCTCTTCTCAGTACTCTCTATCTGTCAGGCAAAAGCTAAGATTAAATTCATCATTTAATTAAGCGATTTTCTGTATCTCTTTTGGAGACATTAAAACGTTCCTCTGGTTGGTGAACTATCGTAATATACATGTAATGTTACACTACACCTCTCGCGGCTATGCATATGCACGACATCTTAAACTGAAACCACAACTTTGTACATATCAAGTCACACTATGTATTCGTTAAACTTACTTACACCCCGCTTTAATTTATACACACATCACAGTGAAGGAATAGGCAATTTGGGAGGGCTAAATCTCCCCCGTTCGCTCTTTCATCTCGCTGTTTCATCAATGTCTCGCTAGCGATACTTGTGCTTGGGCCTACGATAATTTATTCAAACGTTTTTTCATTTTTCATGCAGTCAAAACATGAGCTTATAACGAGTCGTATAAACGGAGCCCTAGCACAGAGGCGCTCTGGTACCCTCGTATTGCATTTTAAGTTATGATGGTGTTAAATAAATTTATGACCATTTCACAGGAACGGTTTATGTTTTGTGTTTGAAGGCGTGTGTGTTAGCTACGGCGTATTGTTAGTGTTTGATTTAAACGTTTATTTAGTTTCATCAGGCATCGTTTTTTATCCTGTGTGAATTTGCGGAACTTAATGCGGATTATTATTAAGACGAATTGTTTGCGTAAGTAGTTACTAGAGTTTTATCGACAGATTTCTTTGTTTGTGGTAGAATTCTTTCTGCTGTGTGTTTTCTTCATATCGACCTGATTGCATGTTTATATTTATTTTGGCATGACATTACGTTCAACTGATAAAGAGATTTCGGGTCTCAAATTTCCTGCCGACTAGGCCAAAAACTGAGTACTTGGTTAACCCTGTTTGCGTAATATTTAGAACGGAATGATTATCTTTACGAGTAGCTTGTTTTATCAAACATTTTATTATTTGTAGCCGACGTGTGCCCAATTTAATAATTAAAACCTGTTGGCGTCATAACATACCATTGGCCATAAAAATGCAAGCATACTAAACGCCAACATTATAATGCCAGTTTTAATTAATACTTTTATTTTCTAGAACATTTGTTATATTTTGATAAAATGTTGTTTTGTTATTTTATTATCGTCACGTAAGTTGATATACGAGTACTTAGACGCGTCGCACAATAGAATAACATGGCGGTATCAATCGGTATTTCATTTCAACAATTAGCTAGTATCATGTGACATTGTATTTTGAAATTAACGTTTGGATTATTTTGTCCCAATGGACAATAATGTAAACAAGTTTACAACAAAGTTCACAGTTTATTTCCATAATCAGCTGTGATTTGCCTTTGGTTATTTACAAACTGTACATGTGTTATTTTTGTGCCGTTCATGCCCTGCTGTCTTTGTTGAATGCTGCCTTCGATTTGACAGCTTTGTCTGTGTCTTTTTGTTATAAAATATTAGGTGTTTTATGTAGGCATTATCACTGCCATTGGTTTGTATATATGTTTACTTGGCGATGAACTTTGTTGTTTATGCCAACTTGACTTGTCTTGACTATGTTTTCTGTGCTCGACTGTTTAAGTTGAGTGCTGCCTTCCCTGACCGATTATCTTAGTAAATTTATCCTTTTGACAACTCCATGTCTAATTCCCCTAGTTTGATCATTCGCAGTTTAACATACACGTTGTGATAGATCTATAACCATAAACAATAATACATGTCTTTAACCGTTAAAGAAATTTAAATCGCCACATTAATGTCAACTGCACATGTATGTGGAGCAGTTATCAATTTACTTAACGGAAAACCAAATTAGGACATGTTGACGATTACGGCTAGTTTAAAACTGGTATAGGCTTATTCGCCCAAGTGACCGCCGTATAAAACTGCCAGTTGGTTGGAATAAAAACCAACTCCTATAACTCAAATATGATAAGTTTTGATATTATTTACTATGTACACGAATCAACTCTTTCTCCATATGTGACATGCAGGCTTAACTGATAATATTCTGTAATTTGATATTATTTTAATTTGTGACACACTCTCTCGTCGGACGTACTCGTTCACAGCTCTTTATGGACAATGTAAAAAGTATATTAAAAGTACAGCACACAACCGGTTCATTAGTTTTATCATTGACATTATTTATGTATTCTCTTTTATTTTAAATTATTTATTAAGTACTGTATCGGATATCGAATATGTGTACATTATGCTGAAAGTACAAGTATCAAAAACTTCATGGTACACTAATTTTAAACCATTTTAAAGTATAATTAATAATTAACTTAAATTATATAATATTAAATGTTATAAGGAGCATGAGAATCCGACAGGGGGCAGCACTCGACAGAAACAACAGAACACGTAATACACAAAATGAACAGTATTCAAATTGCTAGGTCTGCATGAAAGTGGCTCAGGACAAAATTACCAAAAACTGAGTTTTGATGACGTCTGATTGACTATATCTAAGTTAGGTACTATGATTCAGGAGATACGAAACTCCATTTTCCCAATAATAAATATGCACGACTCATTGCATTTGGTAACGTAAATAACAACAATATTAATATTTGTTTAAAGCAATTCAAAATATTATGCTATATACATTCAAATGTATACACGTCAATATTTTTTGTGAATATTTGATCATACATTGATGTTTATCGTTTGTTGCATATGCCTGTAGATGTGACGTATTTGTTGGCTAAGAACGCAAGTAGAAACATGTCAACAAAAACGACAAAAACGTACTTACGTTTTTTATTCTTTGACCAATTAACGAGACTTCCACGACACGCAGGCTGAGAAGAGTTAATATTTTTCAACAAAATGTCACAGTTTTATGTCTTAATTAAACCGGCTCAAATGCCTGGATAGCAGTTTGAGCCGGTTTCGGGCAAAAACTGTAAACTTTTGCACAAAACTTGTGTGTCATGGACAGTACTCATTCCCGGCCTGAGCGGCGTGGATGCATCTTGTTACCATCGGTCAAAGAAATACTTACGGTTGTTTTAAACTTTTTGTGGACATATTTCTAACGTTACTTGCGTTCTTAGCCAAAAACTACGTTACATACCACGTGGTATGTCCACACTGTACGTGAGAAAAAACAAATTATGTAACTAAATTGTCCTGCAGGGCGTTTGGTTTGCACATGCGTACTGTTTTGAATGATATTCACGTTCATCGTTGAGGATTTATTCGGATTGTCTCTGTTTTTGTTCCTGCGCGATTTTGATTTAGTACTCGTCGTGACATAGTATGTTAGTTTGAGTTCGGCACTTTGCATTTAACGAACATTAATACGCGACATTAATAGCAAAAAGGAAAAATAAATTTATTTTGATTCAATAAATCTTTATAGGCGTCGGTTTGGTCACCTTTTTGCTTGTAATTATTATTTATGGGTACGTTTTATTACCGTTAAATGCCGTTAATTATTCAAACGGACACTAGATGGCGTCATTTTGTGACATGCGCAGTGATTTAAAGGCACTGCACGACGCTAATTGTGAGTAAGATATAAAATATTGTCTTTAATTGGTAAAATATTATAAACAGTTCCGCTATATTCATATTTGAAATATATGTTATGTTTAAATGGTGAAGATATATGGTTATTGGATCTTTACTAATGACTCGCCTGCTTGTCACTGCAACCTCTCTGTTTTCAGTGCATTTGCGTTTTTTGTTGGGCACTCTCGACGTTCATGGAATTTAAGGTACTAGAACACGTTCCTCGGGAAATAATAAATGTCGGCCGATTTTCTTGCAGCATTTTAACGTTTTTTGTTGAAAATAATAAAGCTATCGATATTATTTTCAATTCAAAACATCTGCTTTTGTTATTTGATCATACGTGTAAAATATTACGAAGTTTGTTCTATTAAAACACTCGTAAAATCATAGAAACAATGATATCAGGCCCGTAGCGTCAATACGCGCGTGTCCGCAAGGTGGCGCTATGGCGTAAGAAACAACGTATTTATGACCAAAATAAATGCACCAACATAAAGAGGAGTCTTTAATGATTGTTTGTACCAAGTTTCAAGAAAATCGGCCGACATTTATTATTTCCCGAGGAACGTGTTCTAGTACCTTAATTAGAACGATTCACATTTTTTATTCACTACTTCAATGACAAAAACTAGTTAGATTCATAAAAATGCTATGACATTTAATTTGCTAGAAGAAAGTTGAAATTTTTTGATATAAATAATAAATTGAAACAAGCTCGCGTAACGTCAACAAACGTGCAAATATATTCATATAACTATTTGTGTTTTCCATCTTAGAAAACACACGATAAAACTGGCAGCAAAATGCTTCTGGGTTTATACAAAGTAAGGTTAGTGTGGAAATGTGCTTTGCATTTTGGATTATGCGATCTTGTGATCGTTTTAACAGCACTTGGATATATTATGCTGAACCAGAAACACCTGTTGTAGACTTTCTATGTAAGTTTCAAGTTCATGTAACTTAGGCTGTGGGCGGGGCTGTTATTTGTGCATAACCACAGATTTTGTACGATTTGTATTTCTTAATTCATTGTTTAGGGGCAACTGTTCAAGATAGGTTTTTGCTACTCAAGTTGCTACTATTATAACAACTTTGAAATAAACTTAATGAAATCGATAATCGAGTGATCTTGGTTATTTTCCACGACATGCGTTTCCATAGCAACGAATGTATGCTGGTTTCATTTTATTTCTGAAATGCATACATGTATGCACGAGTGATTTTGTTATGACTCAACAACCGACGTCTGATGTTTCACGCTTATAAATATATTCGTTTTATCTCAGATAATTTTTTTATTATTACATTGTAACATTGAAATTAACACGAGTATTGCACGGAGAATTTGACATGATCCTGACCTTTATGCATGAATGCATTACAAGGTTCTTGCCTTGAATATATACATTTCCGCGAACAAATCGTGCAATATCGGTCCTTTAGATTTGTGTTGGTATCACACCTCGAGCGTCTTCGTGACACATCACTCTAATGAAAACATACAACCGGGGTTATAAATATTGACAATATACTTATTATGCTAATAGAAGGTCGAGAGTCTAGTCAAATTATCCGTACTATAATATATAGTGTATATTTTGTCCAACACCAATTTACTAGCCAAATAGGCCTACTAGTATATGTCACGCGTACTTTAACATATTCAAATTGTAATGCCCGTTTTAATATGTTCTACATAATTCGATAGAAACTTATTTTCCTTAATGTGGCGTACTGCTAAATGACCCAAGGGCAAACTTAATGTTATCATTTGTTTATTTCCCTACGATATCTTTCTATTTTATCTGAAATGATAAAAAAGAGTCTGGCGCCGACATAATGTGTAATCAGTGACATGTAGGCTCCTTGTAGGTTTTGATAATACAGGCTGTCATAGGTCATAGACCCCTTATAAAACGACTGCCAAAAAACTAAACTGATAGCAATAAGGGGTCAAATACTCGGGGACTTTAAAAACAACCTTGTCGCTGTTAATGTATCGATTTTGTTACATTTGATTTCAATTATTTGAAAAATGATTTTGTA
This sequence comes from Spisula solida, assembly GCA_947247005.1. Lineage (NCBI taxonomy): Eukaryota > Metazoa > Mollusca > Bivalvia > Venerida > Mactridae > Spisula > Spisula solida. Next base: position 2,242,884 of record OX365958.1, on the reverse strand, counting down.
TGTAAATGATCCTTTATGGCATTCATAATTGAGTTTTTAGTGATATAAAGGATATTTTTATATTACTTAGTATTTGTTCAAAATAGTTGTCAATAAATGAGTGAAATAATATTATTATCTGAGTGAGATATAAGCGGCATTCTAGTCATCAATGATTCAGTTTTAAAACAGGTACCTACGTTTTTATTATCATGCGCGTTGTTACAATTTGTGACAACCCCCAAAGTTCCAGCGACCTAAATAAAAAAAAAAATTTCGCATTTTGCAGTGTATAGATATGCACAAAACTTCATGGAGCTCAGAAAAGTGAGGTGCTGCCTAACAGAATGGGCTAACATTTTGTATATCGTGATTTTCCAACCTAACAAATTATTGATGTAATAGAAAGCCACTGACGGTTGCTTTATGAAACATTTGGTGCAAATAAGCAATTTTAACCACTCTCGATATCGCCCACTGAGTTTATTTTTCTTGAAAAAAAGCGCTAAGTTACCTTCAAACAACATGCTTTGTGAATTATGTAATTCACGCGTGATCGAACTGTAACATCAAAAAAAATTACAGCGCATACATTATTGAGGTATTTGGTTCGTTTTTCGATTCATTTTCACCAAATGCAAACAACTTTCAGGCAATTTAAGTAATAGTAGTGTTAATTCTATAGGGTATTAATACCATATAGAATTTTTGATGTAAAAATACTAAATAACAACTAAATGCCGACGTTTCTCAAGTTATTTTAGATGTTAGTGTGGTTGTTTATGGGATATACAGGCAACTATACCAAAATTACGCGAATATTTGACAAATTTATTTTATTTTTGCAATACACCAATGTGTGATGCAGTCCCTTTAAAGGTATACAGTGTTAAAAAAGTCTGATCGTGTCGAAAAACATAATATGAACTTGACGGTGTTAGTCTTTGAACACTATTTATCTATTGCTAATGATATGTATTAGTTTACCATACTACTGTATCATTGATAAAGAGTACAAAGTATATCTTTATATATAAAAATTATGTTAGATCTAGCTTAGAACATAAATTTTATAAAAAAATAAATTAAAATTACTCTTTTTCAATTATAGTAACCAGGAGTACACACATTTTGTTCCGCAATATGATAAATAAAAACAGGAAATTTATGTTATCTTAGAACATTAAATTTTATAAAATGAATATTTTTTAAGTTTACTCTTTATCAATGATACAGTTACCTGTGAGTAGCGTTACACACATGTTGTTTTACAATATGATAAACCAAAACACTAGATTGTCCTTTTCTCCAGGGGCTGATAATTTATGGCTCACATAATACTGTCAGTGTCATATCAGACTGAAAGATCGGGCAATAAACGCTGAATAATGGCTACGAAGTCGTGTGTGTTAACGCATGAATCGTATATTTTCTTACTATACGATCGGCGTACTTCTAATTGGCCGTTTTATAATTTATACTCATAATATTCGCATTTTATTTGTCATTTTATTGTGGCATAAATTATAGGTTGTTTTATCTGCTTATAATTAATGTAATGTAATATAATGAAAACATGTATCGACAGAACGCATTAGTATGTTAGAGTTTTTGTATTTTCGTTTTATAAGAGAATGTTTTGCGTTTGTTATGCTGTCATTTAAAACATTAGCTACCAAAACTTCTACTCCACTTCATGAATATCAGATGTTAGATTCATTAAGTGTTTCTTGTAATGAATACCAGGATTATCTGACATAAGATATAGTGTAGTAACTGTCGATTTGAGAAAAAAAAAGAAATTCCAATTCCTAGCAGAAGCCATGATGTTTTCTATTGCATATAAAATATTACTTTACTGATTTCCTCACAGTTTGTACATGCTTTAGTAATACATGTTACAACGTTTCAAAACAGTAAAATGTGGCTTTATCGCTAAACAATGTACACAACAGAATACACTACGAAAAACGGCAAACTTCCTCAACTAAACCACGAAAATTGACGAACCACCATGTTCAAATATACCACGACAATCGACATAATTATTATATCTCCAAACACTCTACGGAAATGACGCCTACCACTTCAAAAATCACGAATATCGACCTACAATTAAAACACCACAAAAATCGACCTACAACTATATTCAAAGTTCCCAACGCACCACAAACATTGACATGCAACTATATTCAAAGTTCCAAACGCACCACAAAAATTGACCTACAACTATATTCAAAGTTCCAAACGCACCACAAACATCGACATACAACTATATTCAAAGTTCCAAACGCACCACAAAAATTGACCTACAACTATATTCAAAGTTTCAAACGCACCACAAAAATCGACCTACAACTATATTCAAATTTCCAAACGCACCACACAAATCGACCTACAACTTCGAACACACCACGAAAATCGACGTTTATCTTCAGATTCACAACCTATCCAGACTGGCTACGAATATCGACGTTCATCTTCGAACGCACTTCGAAATTTTGACGTGCAAGCCAAAAATGGATTACAAAAATCAACCGTCATATTTTATCTGCAATAATTTTTCCACAGACTGAGTTTTTACTATCATTCTCTTGCTCTTTTTCAGATGAACAGAACGACGAAGATACGGATTACTGAATTAAATCCACACGTGATCTGTGTTCTATGTGGGGGGTACTACATTAATGCCACCACGATAACCGAATGTTTACACTCATGTAAGTATGAACATGTTTTAGATACTAACATACCGTCAATGATAACACTAGCCTTTGTTTACAAATAGAAAATAAAATTAAATGCATTTTCGATGTCAATTTTTTGTTCAATGTTGTGCATAATCACTTATTGCATATACTCTTTCCGTCTATACTGATAACAAGCGATTAGTCGACCGCGCAGTGTTGATATTATCATTGTTTGTTTATTGATAAGGTCAGAGTTTTCTCCGGCGAGCTATGATTTTGATATTTGTAGTATCTAATTGTATTTGTGCTGAATGTCCGTCTGTCTGAACGCTGTCTAGATGTTACAAATGTGCCCGCGCTCATTTTCCTAACCAGTGCTCGAATTTCAATCAAAGTTCAAAACTACACTTAGTAACCGCCCTAGTTGTGCATATTTTCAGGAATATTATGTCGGATAATTTTTGCCGGGGTTATTGCCCTTTGTGGGGGATATACATTTTTGTGTCAAAACATTTCTAGTTTACATTTACTTTTGTTCCGTACTTCAAGATCAAGTCCACGTAGCAATCTCAACACGTTTCTTTCATTAATGTTTTCCGTGCACACACTCGTGTTTACAAAAGTAAATCATTGTTAAAATATGGTTTACATAAAATCCAAGCGCCGTACTAAAATTCATTTAAATGTCAAGTTAAACAGTTTCTTACAGGTGTTTTGAATTTATTGCCAATGATGAACGACAAATGAAAGAGTTTATAAATACATTAAATATTTATACGCGTTTTGTAGGTTCGTAAGAGCTCTTAAATGTCTAAAATATTTTACGCAATTTATTGTTTGCTATCTTCACAGTTCTATTAGTATTTGGTTATAACGGTGGGTTTGTATAAAAATGCGTAACTGAACTGATCTGGCTTCGAATAATCGTAAATAATGCCTGGGTTGTACGTACTACACCGTCGTAAAGTGTACGTTATCGTAAATTATAAGTAATCGTAAATTATACTTATGTTCATATATAATGTATGGTGGACCGTATGGTACAGTTCGGGTAATTTAGAGAGCTTACCACGCGAACTTGAGTTAAGTTAGGCGATGTTTCCATACTAAATTGCCATGTTTTAGAACCTTCACGTTATTCCACATTAATAGCATCCATCAGTATTATATGAACGTACATTTGTACATATATATTATGTGACTAACGTTTTAAATGCAAGTTTTGATAATTTATTTCCAAGTGATTTTAAACTCAATTTTTAAATGTGAAACCTGCATTATGTTATAAACTCATCACCAGCGCCTATAGCTGTTATACGACATCCCTGGCTGTATGTCAGAGACTTAACTATAGGCTTACAAACAGAAAATGCATGTGCCACAATTTTATTTAAAAAAATCCATGATGGTTTTTCTATTATATACACAATGTATTATACAGAAACTTGGCACTGTACTTTGATAAAGATTTAGCTTTATAGATAATATGAGAACGATATTACTACATCTTTTAATTGATAAGATATAATAACTATCACGTCTTTGGCTGCCTTTCGCAAACGAACATATCCAATTTCGTTCCAAGTTATAGCCCGTGAACATCAGTCACTTTAGTTCTAGGAACGTGATTGTTGTGCATTAGGGTATGCACTATGCTTAGCACTTGTGGAAAACAATGGTGGTTACCATTGTCTTACGTTTGTATTCTCGTATTTTCAGTTTGTCGTACGTGTATAACCCGTTACTTGGAGACCAGTAAATACTGTCCGGTATGTGATGTGATGGTACATAAGACACGCCCTCTAGACTATATTAGGTAAACTATATTCATTTCCGTCATGAATGTCCACAATGGTAGTGCGAACAAATAAATGTGGTCTTCAAACCTTCTATTACCATACTTTATTATTTGTTTCATTGTCCATAATCAAGTTACCTTTGGCCAAATTAATAAAACCATAGAACAGTTTACAACATAGTCTTGGTGAAGGGATGGGTGCTACTGACACCCGAAACAGACTTGTGTCTTTCTTTCAGGATTGGACATTGTGACGCCCGATTACAATTATCAGCATAATTCCTCTTTGTATACATGAATTGCTATATAATACAGTAACATGCTGGCTATGGATACATTTGACTGATACTATTGAAAAGTCCACTGTTCTTTGCTTAATAAGTTGTGGCTAATTATACCGATATACATTGTATCTAGGGGTTTCAGCGTCATACAATTATGTAAATATATCATGATTGTTTATATACAGGGGTTCCATTGGACTCGGTAGTAGGTTTTTGATCCTTGACATTTCCAAAAGGCCATATTTTGACCCACACTATTTTCGTTTGAAGGGTCATTTTCTTTTTAAAATCATGGGCATTTTGACTATAAAATTGTAAAATTTAGTCACAAGTATCAAAATGACCCTTCAGATTCAGAGCGTAGTGGAACCCCAGATATGTTTATATATATTTGTTCATTAATGTTTTGCTTTGTACATAAGTTGTGCTCTCTCTTAATTCGTTTCTCCTTTACCTTTAGTATATATATGTATACATGTATTGTGTTCGTTATTCCAGATCAGACAAGACACTGCAGGATCTTGTATACAAACTTGTTCCTTGCTTGTACAAACGTAAGTTATGTGATGATATGTTTGTCAGTATATGTTAACCATTGATGTTACCAGTGGACGTGAAACGATCCATTACAAACTGAGATGTTTTACTTCCATGTTTAATTCGTATTACTGGACAATTTGGCGTCATATGTAGTGTTAATGAATAAAATAGATGTGTACTGCGTTATAAATTGTGAATTTCTTTTAACATGTGTAAATGCGTCGTCGGGATAATAATTATGTAACAGCCAACTTGTTGCGTTTCTGTGATCAGGTCGGTGTATATGTACAGTCGGTCGAACGGACACTTGTCTGAATGTAGTCCATAAATTGGTACTTTTTACTCACATTATAATATTATGGTATAAGCATGTCTGCTCCGCTCCAGTGTTGTGTTGTTAAATGATTAATGTACTTTTTGTGCTGTGGGGTCATATCGCATTGGTGCTGTCCGTCTTTGTCCATACGTACGTAATGCAAATATTGTGTGTTGAACTCCTCACAAACTGTTGGGCGACCGACCGACCGACCGACCCGACCCGACCCGACCCGACCCGACCCGACCCGAACGAACGAACGCACGACCGACCGACCGACCGACCGACCGAACGAACGAACGAACGACCGGCCGAATGAAAGAACGAACGAACGAACGAATGAACTTATTTTCGACCTTACAAGTCGTATATAACATTACGAGTTTAAACTAAGTGCTTATAAAATGTTTTACGTTATATTTACAGACGAGATGAAGAGAAGACGTGAATACTACGCTGATGTAGATCCTCCTGGGGGTATGTAATAACGTTGTAATATATCATTACTGTAAACATACATCATTTAATGTGCTCGCAAAATTATCTCTAATCCAAGGAATTAAGTTTGTTGCGATGGGATGCGATGCGATGGGGGTTCTAGAATTGTGATATCGCGTAACCGTTAAATTGTTCTATATAGCAAGGACGTTTGCTCATTTAACTTATATCATACCTTCTTCGGTGGATGCACTCTGGGAAAAATGCATTGAGTTATACATCATATTTGACTTGCGAACTTTTTTGTTTTTGATACAAAAATGTACAATGCATTTCATTGGGTATGTAGGCCTTCTTTTTACATTAAACGAAATGTCGATAATTACATAAAAGCCAAACGTTATAATATAATTATACATCGTACATGGATTTCTTGATAGTGTTTATCGAAAATAGAATGAAACCACCAAACACGAATAACATTTAATGTATATTCATTAAAATACGACGTTTCGCCCAGGAGGCTTCTTCAGGTAACCTATGTAGTAGGTCTGTAGGTTTTTTTGATAGTGTTTAATAATAATAATAAAGACTTTATTCATTGAGGGAACACAGTTAGGCGAATCTGCCCTACGAGTTTGATACATGTTCAATGTTATTGTTTACAAAGGGTCAGGGTGACGATTTATATTTGTATTGTCCAATAAGTTTCCTCATAAATTAAAGTATTTATTATTACTACTATATCATTATTATTAATAAGTAATGTTCAAATCCATCAAGTCATGTTGCACGTATGATACAGAGAAAATAAGCAAAATGTAGAACACCGCAAAATGTAAGATAAACTGAACTGAGTTGTTAACAACTGGCGGTCGTGTAAATGATTAAAATGTTGTTTAACCAATTGCCCGCAGAGCAATCTTATTTCGTGCCCATATACTTTCATGTTTTACATAGCTAACTTCTAGTTGATTGATCAATGCATTAAGATCAAACGATGGTTGTGTAGTTAGCTTCTATTTGATGTAGAATCTATATTTGTAAATACGGCCTCGATTTGATTGTGCACTGTATGTAAACATGCATTAATTTACGGAAATATTCGTTGTTTTATTTACGGAAACATTCTTTAATTTACGGAAACATACGTTGCTTTACGGAAAAGTCGTTGTTTTGCGGTCATTCATTAATTTACGGAAACATTTGTTGTTATACAGACATTCATTAAATTTTGCGAAAACCAAAGAGTACCCAAGTTCTTTATAATTATGATCTTTGCGAAAACATCCATTAATTTGCGGAGACATTCGTTGTTTTACGGACGTTCAATAATATAGATTATAGTTTAATTGGTATAATCGGCATGTGAATATATATAATATCCCTATGTGTGTGTCTTCTACCAAGATCATTATATTCTGGACGTCTGGTAGTATTGTGTTTGAGTCGGGAAATATATGTGAGCAGAAACAAGATGTCTCGTGAGCAAAAATTGGCTGCCATTTTATTTGGGCTGACACTAAAAATAAAAGTCCAAAACCACCAAATAAATTTGGTCTTTAACTCAATGTAAAATGACAATTTGACGACCCCGAAAATATCAACTTTTTGTCCATGGGAACCTCTCAAAATTCACCAATCAATAGAAATAGCTTACAGCTTCAAGAAAATGAAAACAAATAGTGGGATTGCGTATCATATAAGAAAAAAAATGGTTCGTCATTTAAACCCAATTTCATGATTTTAATGCAGATTTGTCTAGACATAACATACACATCACTTCCATTCAAACCAAAGTTTCTACAGGACTACTTTAGACTGAGTTTATCATAATATTATATTTATGTTCCGCATAGGGATTTGGTTGTTTGTTACCTAAACAGTTACTAGCCATTTCGGTGTACTGTCAGTGACTTGCGATGTTTCGACTTTGTGATCTCATTCGTCCAGAAAAAAACCTATGAATTTTATTCCCAAGAAATATACGTGTACATTAGATCTAGATTAGTTTACAGCATACTGTAATTTGTACGTAGCCAATACTTTCAAGGTGTTCCTTATAATTATCCCTAATGTTATTGATGTAGATAAGAGTGTGTGTGTTTGTGTGTGTGTTTTGATAACCATTCTCTAATAAATCATTGTCGATCATTATTAGATATAACGCACACTATAGTATGGGTTTATATTATAATTATGCTTAACTGTCTTTTGTCTGTCCTGTATGGTCGAGTCTCAACGACATATGTTTCATATCAGCTTGACAGTTGACGGCGTGATGTGAGTCTACTCATGTATGTTGCAATAACAATAGGCTGAGAAAAATTCAAATTGAGGATCTTAAGGTGGAACTACACTATAAAAAAATCAATGTTGACATTGGCGTTGAATCAAAGTTTTTTGGTATGTGACGTTTTGTGTTTTCTGTTTTCTGTGCTCGGCTGTTTAAGTTGAGTGCTGCTTTCCTTGTCCGATTTTCTATTATATTTTTACTATGATACTAAATAATAATAATAAAACTAATTTGTATATGGGCCTTGACATTTTTTGATAGTATGGTTCCACTTCAATGACATGTTGGAATATGATGACTATAGAGTAAATATTTAAGAAAATTCTGTCACCAATACGTCATCCATACGTCACAAATACGTCACTATGGAGTAAAGAATTAAGAAATTATGTCACTAATACGTCACCAATACGTCACAAATACGTCACTATGGAGTAAAGAATTAAGAAATTATGTCACTAATACGTCATCAATACGTCACAAATACGTCACTATAGAGTAAAGAATTAAGAAATTATGTCACCAATACGTCATCAATACGTCACAAATACGTCACTATGGAGTAAAGAGTTAAGAAATTATGTCACCAATACGTCATCAATACGTCACAAATACGTCACCATGAAAATTCTTGAGAATTCTTGAGAATTAAGAAAGTCTGTAACCTTTCTCGAGGTGTAGTATATGATTTTCCATTATCATCTACAGTCCCGATATAAGCTTCAACCCAGGTTGTCATGGTAACAATGTATATTTATTTATTTCAGTATTTCAACCACCGAGTGAAGATAGAGGCGACGAGTTCCATGACAGAATTATTTATACGGAGGATGAAAAAATCAGTTTATCTCTTGAACTTTGTGCAGAGTAAGTATAAATAATGAAGCATCCGTTTCTACGGTTTCCAGTCTGACGTAAAACACTTGTTGTAAATGCTTTGGTTTTATTATGTCTAATTCCGCCTAAATAATACGATCACCTAAAAATTACGATCGCATTTTTGCAAGTTCATTGTCAGAATTTATTCCTTTTGTTTAAGGTAGTTCAGGACTTTCTGTGGTACAATTTAAAAGTTGACATGTTTGTTTGAAAATTAGTACGGACTTATGCTAACGTCGCTATTTGGTGCCAATTTTCAGAACTTTATACTGGGACTATTTCTAGTCCTAACTCGTTTATATGTCCATTACAAACACATTATTAAATGACATCAACTCTGATTTTAGATGTACAATGTATTACATGTTTTGAAGTCTTATTTTTATTTTAGGGGAATACCTTTTAAAACACCCACCAACGTACATGGCCATACGGGACCGGAAAATATAAGGGTAGGTACTTACGTCGATCAATATGATTTCTACCATCTTATCCGTTCTCCAACACGCTGTACAAGTACCAAGAGAAGCTGTATATGACCCTTTATTATAAGAACAGAACATAACGTATTCTACTTTAGCTTGTACAAGATGTAAATCGTTCTAACATATTTACAAACACTTATTATTTGCTATCGATCTGTATGGAGATGTGGATGGCGCGTTAAATCCCCATGAATTTTGTATTGTCTCTCAATAGGAAAGAATAATATGATAAATAAATAACTATGACTCTTCTATCAAATTTTCGAGCACATGCTCTTCATCAGGAATTTTTATTTACTTCCACTGATTTTTAAGTCACATGATTATAAACAAGATAGATGTGACTTAAAAATAAGAAGAAGTAAATAAAAATTCCTGATGAAGAGCATGTGCTCGAAAATTTGATAGAAGAGTCATAGTTATTTATTTATCATATCCCCATGGATTAAAGGGTTAAACTGGTAGGCAGCTGCTTCACAAAAAAACGACTTGAAATAAAGACGTATGTTTATATATATTTCAGATAAAAGATGTCCGGTACTTACAGTGTCCAGCTGCTTTCTCTATCGGTAACATCAAGAAATTTATCCGCATGAAATTCGACATTAAACAAAAGTTTGAGGTAAGCTGAAAATACCGAAACGTTGAACGTATTTACTGAAACTACATACTTTACCGTAGATTTTGTATGATTGGTATGTTTTCAATGTATAAATAATACGGAGGCTGATTCACCATATTCAGTACTAATTCACCCGTCCAGAAGGAACAAGTAACTTCTCCATACGGGGAGTAAAATCAACACTATTGTCAAATTTCCATGCAAGGACATGACTTGCCGCTACCAGAAATCGAACCCGGACCGCTGTGGTACAAATCGTGCACACTAACCACTGCACCACGACCTTGGCTCTTTACACTTGATACTCGTTATTTAGTGGATCAGTTTCTGTTAATTAACGCGATTTCATAGATCAAATCAACGAGAAAATATTATCTCCATGCATAATTGCACCCTCGAAAATACATTGCCTATCTTTTGTTTTAAACCTACGATATAGTCTTTGAACCTACCAACGACACGATATTGTCAAGTTTTCCGACATCACCAAAGTGCAATATCAACAAAAAGTCTCGCAGTTAACATGTTCTAAGTATTCTATGATTAAACCGAAGCTGGTGTGCCTGTTTTTGAAAATTATATTATATACAAATGTATATCAGTGTCTCTGCCTGATGTATGCATCATTTTCCAGTACACGTTACATGTATTCTAGAGCACATTGTTACGACCATTACACTTTTTACTCTGTGTTTATTTGCAAGGATAGTTTATTCAGTAACTGGACACCAACACCATTAGTGTTAAACGTATACCCTGTCAATCGCATGCCATCAGTCAGTTAACAAACTTGGTGGCATTTTCAGCTGGAAACATTTTAACAGTTCATTTTAATTTATTTTACAGTTATGTTGATCCTGAACTCCTCTACCTTTGACATTTTGTATATGTTTACTTATGTTTACGTAAACTTTATATAAATATTGTGGCGGTGTTGTTTTGCAGATTGACATTTTCCACACGGCGGAACCTCTGCCGGATTACTACTCGCTGATGGACATTGCTTATATTTACACGTGGACTAGGGTACGTATAACATACGTAAATGTCATTGTTTCAACAGGAACGTTCATGGAAACGTTATCTAAGGTCCCTTGGTTTCAATGCCATCTCGGTTTGCATTTGCTGAAAGTCGGTCGTTGTCGGCATGTGACTGTGGTGTGAGAAATTGTCAGTTGCTTGCGAAGGAGCAAGTCCGTCCATAAAAACTGGTTTGGTAACCTGGCCATCTTAGACGTATATGCCTGGCAAATTGTTGAAAACGACGCTATTAAACATGATAAAAACAACAAAACAAAAACAAACAAATGTACATGTATAGTGTGATGAAGTGCAGCATAGATATTTTATTATTTCTGTCTCATTTATGTACATGCATAAAATTTAAAACAATGTAAAATAACAATTCAAACCATTCAACATTGAACAATAAGATTATAAGAGACAATTGGCACTTAATTTACTCATAAAAGCACCACAATAATTACAATATATCATTACTTCCTGTAAGCATTATTTACATATAAAATATTCACATAGATAAGACTGTCGTTAATGCGTTGTTCTAAAATATTGTTAATCAACTAATTGATTTTCTGCATGTGTCGTCAAACTGTACGTATATTCTAACACGTACTGTATATTTTACTTGCAGAGAGCACCACTCAGATTATATTACACAGTGTTTGAACGGAAGCCACATCCTAAGGCACCTGATCCTATACGTGTTGTCCAGTACAAGGGCGTGAAGAAGAACTTTAACAAGAGGGTTATCAAAGAGAAGGTGACTGCCAAAGTCAAAGCTTTCAGTAAAAAACGTAAACTTCTCGATGGTGAGTATAGACATCTCTCTATTGTTCTCTCAAAACGTTACAACTCGGACAACTCTATTCTGTCATGGTCAGTTGTCCTGGACAACTCTATCAAGACCAATTTTGTAGAGAGTCTAGAAATTCGCATAAAGCTACATGCTGTATTTTATTTGAACTTCTTTGCCGCCGAAGTACTCCACTCATTAAACGTTCAGTGTTCATAAATTGGCATACTTCAACTGGTGTAATACACGCACAACCATATGAATTGCTATATTTTCAAATTTAAAAATAGTGTTTAAGCATCGAACGTGTTCGGATTTAGCCTAAACTGAAATTTCAGCAGCTCAAAGGTTGATATAATCTCAATATAATGTAGTTTAATCTATTTCGACTCCACTTACATAAAATCTATTGGAATGTGGAATAACACCGATTCGATCAAAAATAGTTCATGTCGCACCAAATGACCAAAGCTGTCGATGCGCCTAAAACACCACCAAATAAAATTAATTAAGACGTTTATGGAAAGAAGAACGATAAAATGACTCTATATTGTTTCAGGTCCAGATGATATTAGTCCAGATCTAGCATTTGACAAAGCCAGACCAAGTAAACGGAAAGTCATCAGCACACCGAAGAAACGTGCACGGAGAGTTAACGAGGATGTCGATGAATCAGTTAAGGAAGCGATGTCTGAGTCTGAAGAACAGTTAGCCAAACTAAGTCTGGATTGCTCAGCAGATGCAAAAGGTCTGACTACTATTCAAGTCAATGATAATAATGATAATGTCAGTGAAGCCACTACGGAATGTGGAGACGTTCAGCACCTCGTTGTTGATGATGAAATTATTGATCCGTCAGATAAAAGTGAACTCAATCCAAACACTGTCGGTGCTGGAACAGAAACTTTAGAGATATTGGCGGATATCGCAGCAAGTAAAGTAGAATCTGATTCCAATGTGGCAATGGAAACAAACATTGTCCCACAAACGGCTGATGACAATCCATCTAACACATGTTCAAAACAGTCAAGTGCCCAGGTAAGTCCTGGGTCAGGTTCTATTAAACTGTCATTATTTCAACCACTGAATGGTAACGATGATGACCAAATGGCCTCATCGCCTGTCACCGATGCAGGCAAATTAGACAAAGAAGCTAATGATAAACTGTATGAATTCCATGTGGAAGAAACGTCCCCAGTGATTCCTATTAAGAAAAAGCGAGGAAAACCAAAGGGTAGCAAACACAAAGTTCAAGTTGAAAAGATTTCAAAAGTGAAAAAGAAAGTCAACACAACTATCGAATGCAAAGAAAATGACAGTGCTACTATTCCAACCATTGCAACTACTTTAAAAACTACAAAAACGGTCAAAAAGAAAAAGGATGTAAGTGTGTCAAATCCTAAGAAGAAGGGTCTGACTAAAGACGAACTAAGCTTGGATACGAAGGGTGTTAAACCTTGCAATAAAGAGAAAACTGGTGAAAGAGTTAAGCGAAAGTATGTCAGAAAACAGAAAGTCAATAACGCCAGTAATGCAGCTAATGTAACCAAAGAAGCTGATAACAGTGAAATGAAAACCAATACTGACAAAACAATGGAACAAGATCATTCTGGAGACATGGATAAAGTATCAAATAATCAAAGTTCGTCTGTGACAGATGAAGAGACAACTAATTCACAGGAAAAACTGGAATGTGCTATCAGTAAAACAAACGTAACTCAAAAATACTCAGATGCGAACGATCTAGAAAAACAAATGATTGTCAATTCTAGTTCCTTGCAGGAGCCTGTGACGCCATTGTACGGTGAAACTCCAAAAATGAATGAGTCAAATCAAGGCTTGCCTTGTTCACCAAATATGGAAAGTCTTGATAATGGTGGTCGACTCGTTATCGATATGAATACTGATGATGTCAGTAGTGATAAACCAAAGGAAAACAGTGATAAACTTGATGACGACATTGATCAATCTAATGGTGCTATTGTTGAAAATAATATGAAAAACGTTATGTCGAATTGTTCATTCTCCAAGGAGATTTTCCGGAATTCATATGGTCCCTCGGATGTCAACCACAGCAACACTACCACTTCAATGAATGGTTCGGAGATACCACATGCTCACAGCGACCCATTTAGACACATCATGAATGGGCTCTCTCCCACGAATACGTTAAACATTTTAGGAGGTTTTTCTCCGCCCCTTTCAGCTCATTTGCATATGGGTCACATGACTGTAAGCCCTAATGGTTATCAGATGCAGGATACTAATTGTGACCAACCACTGGATCTGACAAACTCGGGAAGTAGAGATGAATACACAAAGGGGAAAATTTTCAAAACGAAAATGGTGAAGAAATCGTTCCCTAAACCAGACTCTATGCAACATTTAAAAGATAAATCTCAGACCAATATGTTCCCTTATTAAACAGGGACTGTCCCCTAATTTTGTGTAAACTCGTTAAGAGTGATGTCCCTTATTTCATTTAAGTATTTCATGATCAGGGGTGGTATTCAATATTGATCTTACTTGACTTAAGGATAAAGACAACCAATCAGATCATACCATATTAAACTCTTGGTCAGTAACAAGCGATATGATTGGCTATCCTTATTCTCCTATTAGATAAGATCAATATTGAATACCACCCCTGTATATATTGGTTTATACTAGATAGTTAATCAAATACTAAAACCACGTCATGGAAGAAACCTTGTGTAGGCATTACAGGTCACAAACTTTGACCCATTCTCAATGAAAGGTACTGATTTTAATTGTCTATTTTATTTCATGTGTTAGTATGGTGATACACTGTACAGATCTCAACTACATGTATCACATGTGCTTGTTCTTATTGCAAAGTCTGACACATGATAATTCCTGCATAGTAAAGTTTCTGGGGTTCATTGTACTTGTCAACTACTAGTGTAAATGTACGTTTGTCAATTGTTGCAGCGATATTTGGTTTTATACGACAGTGCTACATTATGTCTTTTTTAACATTTAAGATCCTACAATTACGTATACTATATACACTCTTGAAATAATATGAATAACGCGGTCATAACCGGAACTTGAATCTTAAGCGGTTATATAAAGGTCAAAATTGACTGCTTCAATGTGATAACATGTTCATGATGAGACGTAAATGTACAAAATGTATAACATACAACATAGTCATGAATGTTTCAATACAATAACTGGCAAACAATTTAGGCTTACCATTGAGAAGTGATTGCTTAGTTTGCAAGCTTGTCTGTTCTTTGTCAATAAAACCTTATACTATTATACAGTTTGCTTCTTGCTCAAATGATATGACACGAATACATTGTAAGCGGTTTCTTCTTCACAAAATAACACAGAGTTTAAAAGTGAATCCAAAGAAAGCACTCGTCTTGGAAAACTGCTCAAAACGTTGCGGTAAACTTGTTATAAATCACTTCGTCGCTTACCAGCACTGTTATTGTCGGTCACAAAATGCAACGCATTGGTTAGCTTAATCGCCAGCATAGAATGCAATATGCAAACTACTTTATACATTGCCTGACATTCTGAAGGTAAAAACTTTTACTAGTACATGTATGTATGCTAATTACGGATTTTAATGTTGTATTAAAATGTTGGATCATATTGTAGATTGTGTCAATGCTCATTGAATGTGCTTTATTTTAATTATTTCGTAACTATTGAAACTACTGCAATAAATGTTAAAACAAGTTTGTCATTTGTATTTCATTGTGTAAAAATAATTGGTTTGCTGGTCAGATTAGTCCAGTCTACGAGCGATTGATACTGGGTGTTATATTATTTTGTGACATGCAACTTCACAGGTGGAGAAGATGTAATTATGCAACATCAGCATCGTTCATGTTCTCCACATGTGGAGAGGTAGTCTTTTACTTGCGGAAGAACAAGTTAATACTGGATGACGAGGTTTTACCTGTAACTGTACATACGTGTTTGTATTCCAAACATGAATCTGAACATGACAACTCCAAACAATAGTGCAAACTGTTACTATTTTATTTATACACCGGCAATATAGAGTATGGTTGCATGCAAACGAAGACGACAACATCCGGTGATGAAAATGAAACCCGTACAGTATGGGTTCAAATCCCGCTTCACGTGTAAATTATTACTGCTGCGTGTATAGTATGTAGTATGACGGAGTATACATCCCTGTTTTTAACATATAATGATTGACAGAACAGCAACAGCTAAAGTTAGCTTTAAAGGTGTAAGATATAATAATATACGTACATAAATTATATAGAAAATAAATAAAAAAATAAATATACCAGATTTTTATAACGCCCTTTTCATTCACACACGTTCAAAGGCACTTTACATTATTGTGTTGCAGCCACAAGGGCGCAGGTGCATCCTCTACCAGTGCAGATACTGGATGATCTGACCGGAGGGACAGATTGAGAGAAAGTCCCTGAAGGGAGAGAGAGACATAAGATACAGACATGTCCGGCGCTGCAGAAGTGCGCCTAGCTTTTATTTCGAATAGACAGTCTGGTTCTTAAATGTGTCCTGTGTATAGCACAGATACACAGCTTCCTGGCACTTCCAGATACTTTGCAGACCACACGGCCAGATATAGCAGGAAATATTATAAATATTTCAGAAATGTCAAGTTCCGATGCCAGGGATTGAACACACGACCTCTGGATTGATAGCCCAGTGCGTTACCACTGAGCTAAATCCGCTTATATAGCACTCACATTGCAATGGCTTTTAAACGCGATATTTTTTTCAATAATCATGTATTATGTATTATAGGCCAACCACTCAACCACACATCCCACAAATTTAGAACCTACTGTATGAACAACTTCATTTTATTATCTACTCCATGCATGCAATCCTCGATAGTATAGTGGTGAGTATCCCCGCCTGTCACGCGGGAGACCGGGGTTCGATTCCCCGTCGGGGAGCAAATATTTTTAATATTTTTTTGGCTAATAGTTTCAGTATATACTGTCATAATATATGTTGTTTCTTAGACTATTGAATGTCGTGCTTGTTTCCGAGTCCAAATTAAATCCGCATTTACAATGTTAGTTTATACTAATTTATTTACGGTCGATTGTGAAACGAGTTTTTCAAACGTATATTAATCACTCTCGACACCTCATTCCTGATGTAATCCATCGCCATCGGTATGAGAGAAGAGAAGCCAGTTTCCCTTTTATGCTGAGCGTCTAGCAAGGGAATTTCTGGTACCATTTTTATTTCGTCTTTGATATGACGCGGCCAGGGATCGAACCCGAGACCTCCCGCACTCGAAGCGAACGCTCAACCACTAGGCTAATTTTAACTTTGCCTATTGATAAAATGATATTGAAACATTCTTCGTGGCACACATAATTATTTATACGTACGTGCATAACTTTTTTGCTTTGGTTAAAAATGTTTATTTACCAATACTCGACAAGTAAGGAGCATCACAGCCTGGCTTACATCACAGGCTCGGGGCTAGATTCATTCAAATTCAATCTAAAACAATCTGGGATTTTAATCAAAATCAACGTTATCAAATTTCCTTATCAGATATTTGCCAGGAAATGAGTTCCCCTTTTCGCGCCCCTTTTCAAACTGATCGCAGATGCCTTATAAACGAGAACTGCAAAATAACTCCTTTCTATTATCAAGGGAGGCACGTGATCAAATTTAATTCATTTTCGTATTTGTTGAAGCAATTCGTACCAGCGAGATTTTTCACATTTAACGCCGTCTATTTTGCTAATGAAATGTTGCTATGGTAACGAACTGTATTATGTTACCATTTGATTGAATTTATCAATCGAATGCGTTCATGCTCTATTTGAAAGACGCTGGCAGTTGAAGATACATGTTTAAATAAATACGTTTTTAAACCAAAATACGAAAAAGGGAAAGGAAATGTTATAAATCAAAAACTTTAGACAAAGTCGGTTGTTTTAATTAAAATCACGGTCGTGGTACGAAAATCTGTCGAAACCACACATGCCTCAATATATGTGCCATTATACCATCGAGCCTTTTGAATATCACCAATTTAACCAACGTAAAGCAACAATGTAGATATTATCATATCGCCGATCGTATATCAACATTGTATAGTCTACGTATACAGCATTGTCAAATGCTGGTTATTTCCTTCGTCAGCAAAGCGTTATCTCGATTTAGCGATAAAATCACTTTGAGACAGTCCCTGCAGATATTCGCCCTTATCCAATGAGAAAATACGTCAGATTGTTCAACCAATAAGGAGTGTTATCGATGACGTGCGCTAAGCTCTAATTGGCCGCGTGGAGCTTGTATGTCAATCACATTGATTGACAGCATAGTCCCGCCTTAGTGATATTACTGCGCGCGTATACTAGCGGGCACCTGGCTGTACACCACACACACTACGAATTTATTAGAGCGAGAAAATAATAGCAGGCGTTACTAATCACATACACTTGATCGAATAAGAAATCCTAGGAGGTCATTACGCTAACGATAGAAGTTAGCAATTTCTACGTACGCAATGGCGTCTTTTTGCTGAAACAAAGACCTATGTATCACAATGTACTAGTATAAACCAATACACGCGTTATCTGCCTTCATTTCATGTATCCAGGACAAATATGCTAAATAAGACAGACAATTTATACATGAATCGCGAGAGTTCATATTAGATTTATAATAGTAAGCTAATGATTTTATATATTAAAATATAAAAGTACATTTTGACTGGGTATTTACTGCAAACTGAGCTAATAACGCCTATCAAGTGCCAAGCTCAGTACATGGAAGAAGAATGAAAGCTTTACCGTTGCAAAGTTACGCGCCAGGGTACTGTTTTATCAAAGCACTTACGGAAGTCGTAAACGTACGATCAAATTTAAAATCTTTATAATTCCGTTACAACTATAAAGTGTTGTAAATAGAGATGGAATACTAATGATGACTCAGTTAAATAACTCATACAAACAATATCCGTCACCAATTTGCAATTGTTAAAGAATCATAAATAATCTAAATTTGAGCGTAACTTAAAAGTTGCGCTCATTTAGTTGTCACACGTACGTGGCGAACTCGAGGTCGATATTGTACTCGGATCTTAAGCTAGATAAGTAGTGCAAATATATTGATGTACACATAAATATTTGTAAGAGGACGAAACACCAGATTGTTAATCATTCAAGAGTTATATAGACATAGAATTATATAGTATTTACAGTTGAACAACTCGAGTGTAATTGTCGGAGTATTAAATCTATTTAATAATTGTCGGCGACATAAACGTGGTCCTCGATAGTATAGTGGTGAGTATCCCCGCCTGTCACGCGGGAGACCGGGGTTCGATTCCCCGTCGGGGAGCAAATATTTTTGTACGTTTATTTTTTCCGATTCATACCGTTTTTGTTCCGAAAGAGCTCCTAGTTGCGTCACTTGTCCAATGTCATTTTGACTATTCTTCTTCTGCATGGTTTAATGGTGTAACACAGGAATTGAAACAATCGTTACATGTCACACAAATAAACTTATACGATTTGTGTTGAACCTACATCCTAGGTTACACAATAATAAAAAACAGGTTTCAACCACTTGTGAGCAGAGTTAACCAAATAACTTTTGGTCATGTATTTAAAATTAATTCCGAAGCTTTCACCCCTTGCATGAGTGAGCATTTTACCCCTGTAAGCACAGTTCATAATTACCCCACACGGTTCAGGGTAAAGGCAGGTCAAGTCGTAGATTGTCTCGAAATTTCCGTGTACACGACAGCAAACTATTTGCAGTTCCCAAGGTAAAGGGTTTTGTGCTCAAATCTTTTGCGTATAATGGGTGTTCCCTGTGGAATAGTTTACCACAATATATCCGGGACTCCGGAACTTCCTCAAGTTTCAAATATAGAGTAACTATATTTAGTAATCGTTGACATATGTCAAGTGTCACGTAAATTTGAAATAAATCGTTTTGCTAGTCAATTTCAGCACTGAAAGCACGTGTTTGTGTAGAAAGTAGACATTGAGTTGAGTAACGCGTGTGATGTTTGAATAGTTCAGTCGAAAAGGAGTAATGATTATTGTGAGTGCTTGTGTCTACGGGTAGTGAAAAGTTTTATGGTAATTGGATTATATTAGAAGATAAAAAGGAACGGACAATTAACTGATTAAGGTGAGTGGTCATTACTATAACATTGTAACCTTTATTCGTGTTATGTTTTATTATTTGTATTGCAAATACCGACATATTATTTTCCGACACTGACACAAAATTGAGAATAATTAACTGATTAATTTGACAGTTGATCGATTCTAGGTCTTAAGATTATCTTAGGCAAAGACCTAAGTATAATAAGGTCTTTGTCTTAGGGATCAACCATGCAGTGTTCACGGGGGGGGGGGATACATTCGGACAAACTATTTTTTCCTTGGAATCAAAAGACAATTTTTATTGTTTTTCTCCCAGTCCTTTGACTTTGAAACAATGTTTCCCCATCATATCGGAGGCAAACGTTATTTCATAGTACATGTATCAATAATGTTGATAGATAAGCCAATCCGGATGTAAACCTTGTTTAACGTTACAAATTAAGAATTTCTTTCTTATTTGCATGTGCCAAACTTCTTTTTGTGTGTTAGACTGCATATGACCCATATATAGGCCTATGTTGAGACTTTACTTAACCCATTTTCAATTCAGCAAATACATTTTAAACATGAAATCGTTGACTTCCGGTTGTCTGCAACAGTGACTAACTAAACAACACAAACTTGAGAAGTTTCACTTACCTCAACGCATATGAAACAAATCCATAATATCCATGAGCATTATGAAAAATAACTTTCAAATTCTTAGAATTGCACTTATAATCATTATTCATATTGAATACAAAAGATGTCTTTCAACATGACGGAATTACCATTTTGGTAAAACGATGCCACAGCTTTAGCTCCACTGGAAGCTTGACACGTGTGAGAGAATCTCTCAACGCCGGAAAATCTCCTTGGATATTCTGGGTGCTGCCAGTGGTACCGGGATCGGCGAAACTAGAGACCACGTGGTCACAGTGAGTGTCAATGAGCTCGGAATATGGAGTAGAATGCACAAATTTTGCACTTAATCCGTCACGATTTTCACCAGATCTAATATTAATGTCCGCACACTTCGTAGAAATAAACTTTCCTTCCAGAATGTTAATGAAATCGTCTTAGTTTCTGTTCCATTTCTACTCAGACGTTAAAACATGTCCTCACTATTGAGTGAACAAGACGAGAACGTCAGATGATACGTCACTACCTATGACGTAACATAATTACGTAGTAGTTTGGTCACATGACTACTAACCATTTGCAATGATTTGCCGAGATGTAACGGCTCATTTCATTGGCTGGAGTTTATGCGTCACTACGCCACATTGATACTCTACTACTCTAGACATCCCTCATGACATACACCGCTAAAATCGTGACGTAAGCATCAACGTAGATCGTGACGTAACATACGTCTAGTACAATATCATCAATCGGTAGTTCGCGGTGTTAAACCTATTGTCGATAACTCATCCGTCTACTATTTATGCCAGGAATTTTTAAGGGGGGTAGAGTCTAGACTCAAAATTCAAGTCCCAGCTGTCAAAGAGCTAATTGACCTAGTTTAAGCTATAAAAAGCTGAATGACTTAGTTCCAGCAATAAAAATGCTAAATGACCTAGTTTCATCTTTATTTCGTTTGCAGTAGACGTGTACAACCAACTCGGTAAGTGCAAAATGAAATTGGAAAACGGAATAAAACTGATAAGTGTGATTCCAAATGTTTTAATTTTAGGCCAAACATATAATAGATAGTCGGACAGGGAAGCAGCACTCAACTTAACCAGGCGAGCAGAGAAAATATAAAAACATCACATACCACAATTTCACGATTCTATTTCAGCTATAACAAATCTATATACTCGCCATTAAGCTGAGGGCATAAAAAGCGAAACGACCTAGTTTCAGATATCACATATATATATATATTTGCCCACTCTTATGGTGGGGAAATAAAAGACAGAATGACCTAGTTTCAGCTATGACATATAAACATGCCCACTCTTATGGTGGGGACATAAAAGACAGAATGACCTAGTTTCAGCTATGACATATACGATATGCCCACTCTTATGGTGGGGAAATAAAAGACGGAATGACCTAGTTTCAGCTATTACAAACCTATATGCCCACTCTTATGGTGGGGAAATAAAAGACGGAATGACCCAGTTTCAGCTATTACTACAAACCTATATGCCCACTCTTATGGTGCGGAAATAAAAGACGGAATGACCTAGTTTCAGCTATTACAAACCTATATGCCCACTCTTATGGTGGGGAAATAAAAGACGGAATGACCTAGTTTCAGCTATTACAAACCTATATGCCCACTCTTATGGTGGGGAAATAAAAGACAGAATGACCTAGTTTCAGCTATGACATATAAACATGCCCACTCTTATGGTGGGGACATAAAAGACAGAATGACCTAGTTTCAGCTATGACATATACGATATGCCCACTCTAATGGTGGCGACATAAAAGACAGAATGACCTAGTTTCAGCTATGACATATACGATATGCCCACTCTTATGGTGGGGACATAAAAGACAGAATGACCTAGTTTCAGCTATGACATATACGATATGCCCACTCTTATGGTGGGGACATAAAAGACAGAATGACCTAGTTTCAGCTATGACATATACGATATGCCCACTCTTACGGTGGGGACATAAGAGACAGAATGACCTAGTTTCAGCTATGACATATACGATATGCCCACTCTTATGGTGGGGACATAAAAGACAGAATGACCTAGTTTCAGCTATGACATATACGATATGCCCACTCTTATGGTGGGGACATAAAAGACAGAATGACCTAGTTTCAGCTATGACATATACGATATGCCCACTCTTACGGTGGGGACATAAAAGACAGAATGACCTAGTTTCAGCTATGACATATACGATATGCCCACTCTTATGGTGGGGACATAAAAGACAGAATGACCTAGTTTCAGCTATGACATATACGATATGCCCACTCTTATGGTGGGGACATAAAAGACAGAATGACCTAGTTTCAGCTATGACATATACGATATGCCCACTCTTACGGTGGGGACATAAAAGACAGAATGACCTAGTTTCAGCTATGACATATACGATATGCCCACTCTTATGGTGGGGACATAAAAGACAGAATGACCTAGTTTCAGCTATGACATATACGATATGCCCACTCTTATGGTGGGGACATAAAAGACAGAATGACATAGTTTCAGCTATGACATATACGATATGCCCACTCTTATGGTGGGGACATAAAAGACAGAATGACCTAGTTTCAGCTATGACATATACGATATGCCCACTCTTATGGTGGGGACATAAAAGACAGAATGACCTAGTTTCAGCTATGACATATACGATATGCCCACTCTTATGGTGGGGACATAAAAGACGGAATGACCTAGTTTCAGCTATTACAAACCTATATGCCCACTCTTATGGTGGGGAAATATAAGACGGAATGACCTAGTTTCAGCTATTACAAACCTATATGCCCACTCTTATGGTGGGGAAATAAAAGACGGAATGACCTAGTTTCAGCTATTACAAACCTATATGCCCACTCTTATGGTGGGGAAATAAAAGACGGAATGACCTAGTTTCAGCTATTACAAACCTATATGCCCACTCTTATGGTGGGGAAATAAAAGACGGAATGACCTAGTTTCAGCTATTACAAACCTATATGCCCACTCTTATGGTGGGGAAATAAAAGACGGAATGACCTAGTTTCAGCTATTACAAACCTATATGCCCACTCTTAAGGTGGGGAAATAAAAGACGGAATGACCTAGTTTCAGCTATTACAAACCTATATGCCCACTCTTATGGTGGGGAAATAAAAGACGGAATGACCTAGTTTCAGCTATTACAAACCTATATGCCCACTCTTATGGTGGGGAAATAAAAGACGGAATGACCTAGTTTCAGCTATGACAAACCTATATGCCCACTCTTATGGTGGGGAAATAAAAGACAGAATGACCTAGTTTCAGCTATGACATATACGATATGCCCACTCATATGGTGGGGAAATAAAAGACGGAATGACCGAGTTTCAGCTATAACAAACCTATATGCCCACTCTTATGGTTGGGAAATAAAAGACGGAATGACCTAGTTTCAGCTATGACATATACGATATGCCCACTCTTATGGTGGGGAAATAAAATACGGAATATAACAAATATAACAAATATATGTGTCCGCTCTATAGTGGGGGCATACAAAGCGGAATGACATAGTTTGAGCTTTAACAAATATATATGCCCGCCATATGGTAGGACATAAATGTGGAATACTCAGAGTGTATCATCAAAATAATTGCTCATGATCTTGTATTCCATTCAGCACATTGTTTTTATCATCAATATCAAGAATAAATGTAAGGAAAACGTTTCTGATTAATTGTGTACGTCTTTATACTTAAGGTACTGTACATGACAATTTCGGTCGGTTTTCTTGAAACTATGTACTAACACAAATGACTCCTTTTCATGTTGGTCTTTTTATTGTAGTCATACATTCGTACGTCATAGCGCCATATGGCGTTCGTACGTCATAGCGCCATATAGCGTTCGTACGTCATAGCGCCATATAGCGTTCGTACGTCAGCCTATTCGCAATTGGGAAAGGGTCCGTTTTTGGTCCCTAATGAAGAAGGAAAGAAATCACTGGAAAATATGGTGTTTCGTTGATCTAACCGGTTTTTCCTAGAATTAATTATCCACCAGTGTTACCTTCCTCTCTTACAAGTAACTGACAACTTCTCCACGTGTTCAAGATAAAGTGTTTTTACTACCTATTTTGGGAACATAGCCCATGGCTTTTGGATTGGGAATGTAAGCGGCGTTTTGGTCAAAATTGGGAAAATGACAAATTAATACCCTAACCCGTGTAAGCATATACAAGGGGTGATCAACAAATACGCGGACAAATGCTCTGAAATGTGTGTTACGTGATCAATATCTATGAAAATCGATCAGATAATAGATTGGCATATTACAAATACATAACTATAAAATCATTAAACTCACCGAAATATTTGGTGGAAAAGACATAGAAACCGTAACGTCACTATGGCTACACCGGCCCAACGTCATCGCGATGTCGTTATATATAACAGTATACATACTCATTCGTGGCACAATTCATAGTACAAAACGCATTGAATGATTATCAAAAAAAAATTATAACATTACAAACGCACGAATGGTACGTCATCGTTTGCTACGTGCAACGTTGGAAAATATGAAAATTTGGGCTGCATGACGTCGAGTGATGTTGCCATAGGAAACCACGTTCGTTCTGACTTTGGTCAATATTTATGATCATCGGTGAATTAATTTGAAATAAATTTATCTTCATATACAGAACGTTTCATCGACTTTCAATTACGAGTAAAGAAATTACAGCACTTTTCCACGTATTTGTTGATCACCCCTCGTATGTATACAATAACATAAGTTTTATGTTAAATTGAATCAAATGTACTGTTTTTCATACTCAAGTTGAGATGTGATTGCTGTTTGTACAGAAAAATTGGTAAATTTTTGGCTTTAAATTGGGAAAAACGATATGATTTTCAATTGGGAACATAACCCCTAAACGTCTATAAAATCACCCGGAAAAAACAGATATGACAGAAGTCATTGTCACAACCTGAGGACAGAAGTCATTGTCACAACCTGAGGACAGAAGTCATTGTCACAACCTGAGGACAGAAGTCATTGTCACAACCTGAGGACAGAAGTCATTGTCACAACCTGAGGACAGAAGTCATTGTCACAACCTGAGGACAGAAGTCATTGTCACAACCTGAGGACAGAAGTCATTGTCACAACCTGAGGACAGAAGTCATTGTCACAACCTGAGGACAGAAGTCATTGTCACAACCTGAGGACAGAAGTCATTGTCACAACCTGAGGACAGAAGTCATTGGCACAACCTGAGGAACATGATACGACGAACCCCGTAGTCGAACCTGTATATCATGGGTGACAAATGTGTGCTTCATCTCTGACGTCACCGAGGAGGTACCCGGTAATAAATATCACAGTATAAGTATATAGCAAAAGACGGAAAACATACTCATTTATTTTCTCGTTTATTGCGTATACCAGATTTGGATTTCAAATATAATATTTTGTAGCTACGATGAACAAACATTCTAACGATATATATGCATGTATAACACGTACCCTCGAACAACATTACATGTATCACACGTCCCTCTTACATCATTGCATGTACCACACGTCCCTCTTACATCATTGCATGTATCACACGTCCCTCTTACATCATTGCATGTATCACACGTCCCTCTTACATCATTGCATGTACCACACGTCCCTCTAACAAAGTTGCATGTATCACACGCCCCTCTAACAATATTACATGTATCACACGCCCCTCTAACAATATTACATGTATCACACGCCCCTCTAACAATATTACATGTATCACACGCCCCTCTAACAACATTACATGTATCACACGCCCCTTTAACAACATTACATGTATCACCCGCCCCTCTAACAATATTACATGTATCACCCGCCCCTCTAACAACATTACATGTATCACCCGCCCCTCTAACAACATTACATGTATCACCCGCCCCTCTAACAACATTACATGTATCACCCGCCCCTCTAACAATATTACATGTATCACCCGCCCCTCTAACAACATTACATGTATCACCCGCCCCTCTAACAATATTACATGTATCACCCGCCCCTCTAACAACATTACATGTATCACCCGCCCCTCTAACAACATTACATGTATTACAAGCCCCTCTAACAACAATACGCTCCTCTCTACCAAAACGCTCCTCTCTACCAAAACGCTCCTCTCTACCAAAAGCACATTGCATGTATCGCGCGCCTTTCTGACACCAATGCATAAAATAGATACACCCCTCTGTCAACAATACATACCACACATATGTCAACAAAACATGTACAAACTCTTAGATGTCAAAAATACACGCACGCACGCACGCGCGCGCGCGCGCGCACACACACACACCCATAAACAAAGCATATACACAACCCGCTATATCACCAATACCGATATATCTACCCTCTGTCAACAATACACCATATCAACAATACATAAATTATACACCTATCTCATAATTCAACAACTTTATATAATTAATGTAATAGCAAACTGTTCATATTTGATTTGAAACAGTTCATTTATAATAAGAACAACATCAATAACGATAAATAAACTTAAATGAAGGGAGAGGCACATGTAGAAATGAACCAAACGTTATTTTATTATATAATACTAGTAAGAATCGTTGTATTTGATAACAAGGCTCTACTCGTATATTTACAAAAGCCCAAATCTGTATTTTGTGAATTTATTTCCTTTACGCTCGCCTTCACATACTTTTCCACAGAGTAAATGTAAATGTGAGTGATATAACATTTGCTCTCGGATTTTGAGTCAACTCTCATTCAAGGTAAGTCCGTATACCTGGAACGAATAAAGAATACTTCAATTAAGGTCGTGGTTCCACTAGCTTCTGAATATGAAGGGTCATTTTGATAATTTTTTTATCAAACTTTACCATTCTATAGGCAAAATAGTGTTGACATACCCATGATTTTCAAAGAAAAAGACCCATTTAACCCAAAATCTTGAGGGTAAAAATGTGACTTTTCTGAAAAGTCAAGGGTCAAAGTCCCGAGTCAAATGAAACCCCTCTTAAGGTGCTTGAGAATACGCTTAATAATCATGTTCACTGGTTAAGAAGTATGGAGCCATATAACTGCCACCACTTAACTTAAAGATTTCATGAAAACTTTCGTAAAAATAATGGGATATTTCATGAAAATATATAATTATCGTGAAGACAGATAAATTATCTTAACACGAAATTCTGCGTGTTAGTGCTCTGAACTGACACTACATAAAGATGATGCTTTCACGAAACTAAATAAGTTTTTCATGAAAACATAAAAATGTTTCGCAAAACGTAAAGATGTTTTGGTGAAAATAATCGACTTTCATGAAAAGTTTCGCGAAACGTTTAAAATTTTAAATGTCTTCGTGAAAAATAATACACTTTCGTGAAAAGTAAGTTGGTTTCTTAAAAATTATAACAGGAATGTTGTGGCAGATCGAATAAGCAACTGGCTATTTTTCACGCTAAGATATTTATCTTGCATTCATGATATCTTTCTGTTTTCAAGAAATCCCTCGTTAATTTCACGAAAAACTTCATGAAAATTAAAATTTAAGTGATGGCAGTTATATGGCTTCATAAAGAAGTCCTTAAAGCAACATGATTTTTATATCACTTTATATAACTCGTTTATTCGAGACAGTCATCTGTTTATATAACATTGCTATTTCTCTTTTAACGTCTTAATTTAATATACATGTATAAAAGCACAGCGTATAAACCATATAATTGTATGACTTTCTTGGGATACTATACAATTCATCTTGTTTGACTTATTGTGATTAAAAACATCTGTTATTTCCGATCACTGTATGACTTATTGGAAGACTATACACTTCAGCGTGTACGACTTATTGCGATAACCGGAAGTTGACTCGTTTATACACTGGGATAAGTATTGTTATGTGGCTTAGTGGATAAGTTTTTTTTCACAATCAAAATGTTTAAAACATTTACAATACAATGCTAGGATTCAAGTGACATTGTATACAGTGTAGCAATACCACGTGACTTTTGACTACAGTTACAAGAAGAAATTTGTAAACACTGGAAAATAAAATAGCCATAAGTATTTTATTTCTTCATCGATTTCTATGAAATACACGCCACGCTAAGGAAACAATTATTTGCTTTCCATGAAATATAAAATCTTTTTCAGCGGCTGTGCCTTGTGAAACCGTGGAACGTGTAGGTTTCACAGGGTAATGGAAAAATCTGTAACACTGCTGAAAAAGATATTATATTTCACGGAAAGCAAATAATTTTCCCCTTAGCGTCGTGTATATTTGATAGAAATCGATGGAGAAATAAAATACTTATGGCTATATTTGTGTTCCAATGTTTACAAAAATATACTTGTAACTGTAGCCAAAAGCCACGTGGTATAGCTACCTTGGTATACAAGTGACAGATCTAAATAAACGAACTGTATACTATATCTCTATAACAACAATAACACATTGTACATATAAACACTGGTGAACGTGCACACATACTAAATTAAGTGAAGTCTAAACCTTCAATGTCAGATCTGTGAAGTCATCAATTTCTAAATATTGACTTCTCAATTTTTTCGGATGAGATATTGTAATATATGATAAAACGTATGTTACAACATTTATTGCTAAAGGAATTGACAGCGTCAAATAGATAAATATGTAAGATGTAGAAAGGATGCAATGATGCTGACGTATTCAGATAATGGATGTGTTTATAAATCAACATCTAAAGTGGTCGGCATGCATTTTTACTTGTTTGGTGGAAAAGCAATCGTGGACGGATGGACCAAAATTCTGAAGGTACATAAAAATAATCTTGACAATGTAAGACGATTTTTAGAACGTTGAAATTGATAAAAGTTGATCAAACATTCATAACAGCTTTGATGCAAGTTCATTTACTGATATCATTAGAATGATTTAGACTTTAAAAGAAACGCAGTTTAAAAATACAATAAAATGTAAAACAAATACTAGTAAAACTAATAGGTTATACATATGTCCTAAGAAGCTACCAGTGTAATCTTTAGAACAATAGATATTCAACAAATAAAATATTAAATTCGAAATCCAAAGTTGAAGACAATTATATATAATATTATATATTAATTAGAATAACAGTTCTCCAGAGATTTAAACTAAATGCATGAACAAGAAATGCTCCTAACACTCTGGAAGAATATTCAATGTGAGACATTAGTGACATATGATTTATCTCCCTTTTAAGATTTTAAGTCCGTAGTCAGTACATTGGTCCTGAATCTGCCGTTCGACCGTACACTCATATACATTTTCATTGAACCAAATTGACACATAAAAGAAAAACTTCGCACAGTTAAGTTCTATTATTTTCTTAATGTCTATGTTCGTCATTGTGGCTTGTTCTTCATGTAGTCTGTGATGATTTTTGTTTGTGTGTCCCTTTTTGTGGGGTTCGTGCTCTGCTGTTTCCGTTGAGCAGTAACTTCCCTGTCCAATTAGTCCTCCTCCTTTTCTCATGTCTCACATATATAATACCCGTCCTTGAACGTGGATTTTCTCCCCCTACCGTTTCGAATAACATGGTCCGTCACAATTTCAATACTGACTTGTCAAAAGCAGATAAAGCCAACAACATCTGAGAATATTTCAAATTTGATGCATCTCAATCAACGAACAAAACAGTAACTAACGCGGATATTCCAATGTTAGCGATTTTAAATGGGAGATAAATCAGATAACTCACTAATGTCCTTCATTAAAACAAAAAACATAATAATATAACAGTGTTCATTTAGAATCGCTTAGCGACCACTTCTAAACTCACATAATCAATATATAAATATCGCCCTATTCTTTACTATCACCGGTTTTCACCTTCGGCGAATTGGAATTCTTAGTTTGTTGCTTAGCAACTTCACTGGGATTTGAATGTCCATTGATCAATGTGGAAGATTTAACTAAGTCGTTTGTTTTTGATGGCGAATTTGATGACTTTGACTGCGATATTGATGGAGCTTTAGACGTATTACTTAACACCTTGTTGGAAACCTGTCCACTGGATGTTTTATCCGGGCTAGACATGATTGTGTTTTGATTCAAACCACTCCATGTTTTTGTTTGTGCGATAGAAGGTCTAGTACTTGCTGTGGATGTCACAGACTTAATGCTATTATTATTTGACGATTTTCCGGAAGTTGATGAGCTTGAAGATTTAGCAGTACTTCCGGAATGTCTAGCACTCGTGGAATTCGATTTTGTAATGGAAACAGATGTTGGTGGTAATGATGGGGGTAATTGTATAACACTGCTTGGTTCCCGTGTAGATTCAGATGGCACTTTGCTGGTTCCACTCGTGGAATCCTTTGAAGATTCTTTAGAACTGCATTTTTCTGCGGTTGGTTCCCCCGATTTGTGAGTGGGTCCTGACGACCCTTGTGATGATTTACATTGAGATGTATTAGCTGATTCACTAGTTTGTTCAATAATGCTTACACCGTTAGCTTTTAATGATTCAGCTTTAGTCCTAGTTTCACTATTACTGGCCACCTTGTCATTTTTGTTAACATTGCTTATAGTTTTAGTGTCTTTGCTGCCGGCTTGTGCCTTAGATGTAGTTTTGGAATGACTTCCTGAATTTCCATCATGTTTATGCTTTTTCGGTCTGGGGTCACACTGCGAAGCTGTGTCTGTTTTCTTGGGCTTCTCCCTAACAGTGGTCACTTTCTTTTCACTACTAGTCTGTAAAACACCACTAACTTTACCATTCGATATGTCATTAGCGATTTTTATTTCTGTGACGTTTTGTTCACTTTGAACTGATACTAAACTACCTCCGGAATAAGTCTGAATGACGCTTGCCGTAGACACACTTGACGATGTATTTACAACCATTGTTGATGTAGCAACGGTATTGGTTACTGCAGCTCTAGCAGGACTACCTTGGTTACTATAGGAACATAAGTCTATCGCATGTTCAATAGATTTTTGAAGTTGGCAGGTTTCAGTAGAACTATTGTCATCATCGTTTTCATACAACTGAGCATCATCCGGCTTCCGTTTTAGTCCACGACCTTCTTGTATGCAAATGTCGCTAGCAACCGTTGCTATGAGTTGTAAAGGTGAAAGATCATGTGGTATATTTCTATCTACGCTATGGTTGCCTAACAACGTCGCTTTGTTGAATAGCGTCGACGGTCGAGTATCTTCAAGCCGTTGTCCAGTGTCATCTGTTAATTCTTGACTTTTCTCTGCCTTCACTTCAGTAATTGTTATAGTTGGTGTAGGCTCTGGCAGATTAAATACGGAATAGTAAAGTTGTAATACACCCTCCTGAAATGTTGAATAATATGCGTCATTACTATATATACTGCTTCCATCGAATATCTTATGTTTAAAGCCTGTCTTGAGCAAACCCCAAGCGAACTTACTAGGACCACACAACTTAAATCCAGTAACCATTGGGAACTTGTATTTTTCTGATAAAGTTTGATAAAATTGGCATGGTCGTATCATTAAGATGGTCTTTAAGCGATTGTTTAGTCCAAATAAATGACTAAGTAGACATCGTTAGCAAGAGATACATAATATTTATATACATGTATCTGTTTAAAACGATGTAACCTAGCATATTTTAGAATTAAAATAAATAAATGAAACTCCGTAGAAGATTTAGTTAGCATAATCTGGTTTGCCTAGAAATTCATTATTGGGAATGCGATTCAGTGGACAGCATGGTTCCGTGTCACAATACTAGTACATCAGTAGAGCGATGACAGCGCCAATCACCCTAGAAATATTTCCTAGTCGTAAAGCGCTATACTGCAGTCATCCGGATAAACTGGGTTCAATTCCATGGTAGAAAATGTTATGTTCTTCCGTTCTTCCGTAACCTTGATTACCGTCAGGTGACGCAATAAGGTGTCAGTTGCTTACGGAATAGCGAGAAAAAGACCGGTTGAATACCGATGTAAGACCAAATGCATAAAACACTACTCACCCGTTTCCATGAGTAAATATACGCCACATCCATCAAAGAATAATGATTCCTTAGTCGAACCTTTTCCTTTTCATGGAATATGTCGACCTGTAAAATATTAATATTATAACATTGATCGTAAGAACTCGTGAATAAAAGAATTTACTCGTGTCTATGTTGATATTAACCAAGTACGTCCAGTTAGGACAATATATATATATATATAGAGAAACAACAAATCAACCAATATGCTTTGAAGTGAAGACCCTTTCAAACACAAGATCAAACCAACGTGAACTTGTTCAATAACTTATATATTAGGACAGTCATATACTTACAAAAGCTTGTAGCCAAAATGTAGTATATACGTGTAATCTGATTGTTGCGTTTGCAAATATTAAAACTTACTTTTCATCACACTCACATGGTACTAAACAGCGATCAGAAATAAAATAATTCGAATTCCTTATATAATGGGAGACAATTCACCAAAGTAAAATGAAATATTCACCTGAAATTTTCCATCTAAAGCAAACTTTAGTTTCATAAACTTCTTCAGTAAACCGATAGTAGTCCCAGCTGGACACAGGAAATATCTCCTCTCTGGAACCTACAATAATTATAGATTGTTCTGACTCTGTGTAACATGATTTGTCTTGAGAGACATTTCTACATATAGAACTAGTACAATTTTATTTCTATTTACAAAATTATGTCTTTAACAGTACGTGTACAACTCAGTCATAACGAGCGAGTCTTACTGTTAACTGTAGCTCATTGTTAAACAATCGCAAAAAAACATTCCTTGACTTTCAGAAATCCACAAGCTACGAAACAAATGACATTGGTATATAGAGTAATAACATATATACTCCGTGGTCGGCTGTCGATCTCATGTGGTACTCAATAGACCGATTGCGTTGGAATGGAATCGGCATTGTTATACTGTATCCTTTGAATCCAACGTATAGCGATATTTCGAAGATTAATGGATCCAGTTATAACGCTAATATAAGAGACCGCCATTAATTCAGTTTCATAAGCAAAATTTACCTACCCCCTGTTTACTCCGTTTTCGTGACCTCCGGGAAGAAGGTTTTCGGATACATCCACTGAAAAAGAAATAAATGTCAACTGCATGAACTAGTAATTAATACACACACACACATACTACACTTTGTGTATACACGTGTACGTACAGCGATTTTAACTGTATTATTTTAATAGTTTCCCTTGTATTGGCGTGTGTCAGTTTCTTTTCCCTTATGCTAAAGATACTTAATTTCAGCTTTTTTAACAGCTGAAACCACTTCATTCAGCTTTTTATAGCTAAAACTAGGATTTTGAGCTTTTATATAGCTGAAACTAGGAGTTTGAGCCTTTTGACAACTGTTACTTGGAATTTCGCCTTTTTGACTGCGAAAACTTTGACTTTCAGCGGTTAAGTTCAAATTTCTCGTTCTGTTGTGCGTTGGGTATTGTGCCGTGTAATTGTGGTATGTGATGTTCTTATGATTTTTGTGCTCGGCTGTTTAAACTATGCAATTATTCTTTCAAAATACATGCCTACTTCGAATATATAGACTTATCGAACTAAATCAATGTATGCACAGATTCAAACATTATGCTCACGAAAGAAAGCTTCGTTTCTGTGTCTTTCGAGTTCTGCTGCTACTGTTGAGACAGTGTTGACTTCCCTGTCCGATGTTTTTATTATATTACAACACTTTGTATGATAACACTTCTAAGTTTTGCTTTCTCTTTGCATGAAATACAAAATGCAACTAAACAAACTAGCATTGATTATTTAAATATGTCGAAAGTAAAACTTACTCAGGACAAAACTCCAAAGAAATACTGAACTGTTCATCTGCTGAATATATAAATCTATGACGCTGTTGTTCTTGGCGTACCTTAGCACTTCCTGCACAAAGAGAATTTTTAAAATTATTCAAAGATAAACAAGTTTCCGGTTTGCGTTATTCGTGGTGAACGAAATTTAAATTCAATAATTGCGTAAAATTAATGACATAAAACAAGCACCTATAAATAGACCGAACAAGACAAGAATAATGTCAAACTATATACCGGTAGTCGAGACTCGAGAAAAGTGTCAATTTGTTAAGGTAAAACATGCTTTCAATATGACTTTATTGATTTGACGAAAAAAAAACAAGTTTTTACCCAACTAACACCGCGTTTTACAGCATTTATTGATCGGGTAATGGACTTTACAAGTTATGGCTAGTTGATCAAACCACTATATATCAGTTTTTAAGTTTATAACTTCCAGTTTATTAGCATATATAAGGCAACATTCCTAAAAGGTATAATTGGAATATGACAGGTAATCAATAGCAGTAAATAGCATACATGTTTGTAGTACATGTACTACATAAAGTTGTTAAAATGATTGACCACACCGCGTTTTCATAATTTTAGAGAAGGGACCGATTATTCGAATACTTTCATTATAACCAGAAACCAGACGACCACACCGTTTTAATAATCTAGAGATAGGACCGAATATTCGAACACAAATATACATGTTTTATATTCAGAATCATTAGACGATTCGAATACATAGCTCATCGGTTTGGAGAAAACGTCGAAAATGGCAACAAAAATGACATTTTGACATCAATATACATGATAAGGAATACATGTAGATACATCTTCTATAAAATACCATAGCCTTGCACCAATCAATTTCTTTAATTTGCATGCGACATCAAAACAGTTTGTTGCAAAATGTGGTATACTAGTATCAGCGACAGATTGTCTTTCCTCTACCTCAAATACGATTTTGGGTCCATTGTTTGACAGGTAAACATTTCTCAACCGATATTTTATAACATCAGCGTTTGTTTTCACCGGAAGTACACTAAGCATTCTATCAGTTTTATATTAATAAATATAGAAACCAATATCACACTGCAGACTATGAGATGAATTACTAACACACACTACAGAACAGGAACTATTCAAATTTATGTAACTTACTTATCGTAGCGTGGTCTTTGTAAAATTCTCTCCGCCTTTGCATTTCCTCTGAAAAAAGGTAAAATAGAATATTGAAATAATACAAATTAATATTAATAACCTATTTTCGTTCAAGAAAAATTTGAAATCTTGTAACGACCGGTTTGATTAGTCTGGTTCACGACATTCTTACAAAATGCATATTTTTTGGATTTTTTTGAAATCGTAAACTATCGAGAACAGGTCACGTGCCGCTCCACGGACTTTGTACTTAAGGCTATCCAATATACCTGCTCGCTCAAGCTCGCAGGTAATAAGTATAAATCAGCCAACACAGACTAACATCCCCTCAATCATCCCAGTTGTATTCAGTATGCACATGTACAGGGTGTCTCCAAATATATGTCCGCTAGTTGAAGAGGTAGTATTTGTTACAATGACTTGCTACACTTCTTTGATTTTTTATCAAAGGACTTTCAAAGTTACGTCGAATTAACAAAACAATATTGCAATATCATCGAATGCATTGTTTAATGAGTGGTAAGTGTCGGTGTCTCATTCAACAAAACAAGCATAAGGCATGTCCTTTGAAGTTTCCAATTTGTTAGCTTAGAATTAGAAGGTCGTAAAAACAAAATCAATATTTTGAGAAAACAAGAGAAATTGTCTGAAAACTACGCTCTACTTGTGGAAAAACAAGCTATTTTTAACTTCAGTTTGGCCAACCTGGCCTACTCCGATGTTCATGAAAATAGGCTCATATGAAGCGCCTTGAAATGCAGATTTCAAATATGCATGAGTCTTATTCTACTTACGACCTTCTAATTCTAAGCCAGCGAACTGTGCAAGGTACTAACATTTTGATAGATAATCATGACTTTAAATATGCGTATAATTAATAAATGAGAATTACATACCTTTAAACAAGTTTGGTACAAGTTTGTATACTATGTCTTGCAGAGTATGGTCCAATCTGAAATAAAATAAAGGTACATTTAATTGTGTACATGTATAATAAAATTTATTTCTTCCGGGTTGGTACAGAAAGCAGTTTCTACGCATCGTTCCAAGGCTCATGTGTGCTTTAAATGTTCCAAATGACCATGTCGTCACATACATGGGTGTCAACAGGGCCAAATTAAAAATTAGGAAAATCGTATGCGGCAGACCATTTTTGCCAGACAAGATGCCTTCAATGACTTGTTTCCATAATTAACTCAGTTTATATCAAAGAAAATCCTAGACAGAGCAGATTAAATTTACCATAACTTTGTCATTTGTTGATATATTTTCATCAAATAACTTTTATTTTGATCAAAAGCCATTGCTCTATCAGGAATAATAAATCCGTAATTCCGGATAAATCCGGAAAATTGACACCGCTGCACATAGTCACAAGTTGCAGGTCGCACGTTACAGGTCCTAAGGTCCTTCAGGGCTTCCATACCTATGGGACTATGCAATTGAATTTTTATATTCAATCAGAACGTGTGGACGGGTACATAATACGAATGATCAGGCCGAACTTAAAATAGTCTTGGTTTCCCCTTCCCGACCCTAGCAGATTTAGAATGGGTAGATAGGTAGGGTAAAAAAAAGTTTTGAATTGTTTCCGTATGATAGTTATTTAGCCAATAACTATCAAACTGAAACAATTCCAAAGTTAATACAAATAATGAAATTTAGAATTAACTCTAAGGTAAAAACCAACTTAAATTTAATGGTAAGAAAGAAGCCAGTAAACAAAAAAAAAAATTTTCACCTCCATCTTTTAATAATAAAAAAAATATTATTTCATTTTGGGCAATAAAATATTTTGGATAGGGCCCTTTTTAATCGGGTAGGTAGGGTATGGGGAAACAAACAATATTTTATTTTAGGCCTAACATTATCTTATATGCCTGGACTTTTTCAGGACTGAAATAACACAAAGATGGTGACGGTGTCATTGACAGTGATCAAAACAATTACAATACGGGTCCAAATCAGTCGTTAGGAAATTATTGAACAACTTGCAACTGTTAAGTATCCGAACACATCCGAAGTTGTTCAATGGATGGTCAAGATGATCCGGATATATATATTTATATATACCAGATTTATATAGCGTCCTTTTCATGCGAACGCGCGTTCAAAGGCACTTTACCCATGTTGCAGCCACAAGGGCGCAGGTGCATCCTCTACCAGTGCAGATACAGCATGATCTGACCAGAGGGACAGACTGAGAGAAAGCCCCTGAAGGGAGAGAGAGACATTAGATACAGGCATGTCTGGCGCTGCAGAGGTGCGCCTAGCTCTTATTTCGAATAGACAGCCTGGTTCTTTAATGTATCCGGTGTATAGCACCGATACACAGCCTCCTGGCACTTCCAGATACTTTGTAGACCACACAGTCAGATATAGCGGGAACTATTATAAATATTTCAGAAATGTCAAGTTTTGATGCCAGGATTGAACCCATGACCTCTGGATTGACAGCCCAGTGCGTTACCACTGAGCTAAATCCGCATATAATATCATATCCAGGATATGAAGTAATTATTATAATCTATATCAAAAAGGACCAAATTATTTGAGCACACAAAACACAAGATGTTCCCGTTTGATGACATCGGCACGCAAGACCTTTTAATAAAAACACGTTTTGAATCGTTTTAATTTGGGTTGTTGAAACACGAACTTAAATTCCTAAATGTTGTTCGAATAAGAAAGGAATGTCAAACATGTAACGAGTGACACGGCAACACATGCTCAAGCAGTCAGAATAAACGTTTGTAACATTGGTATGACACTTCCCTTGCATCAAATATTTATGTTACTGCAAAAACATAAATGGTGGTGTTGATTTTGTGAAAGAGCTGGTTCGCCAAATTAACCCCCGCGATAAATATATAGTATGTAACTAGGGATTTCTATTAAAATCCAAGAATTTTAGTCTTAACGACATTTGTCCTTTTTCCAAAACCCATGAGGCTAAATATCGACTAAATGATTGTCTTTGCAGCATAATTATGTAGTAAAATTGTATAGTACATACAAATTGACGTGCCCCTCGTTCTATATACAAGAATAAATTTATATTTATACCTGAATAAACGGACTATACGAGACTTACCGAATATTTTGTAGTGGTCTCGTCTTGTGTACCAATACTTCACATATTGGACAATATTTACTGGATTCCAGGTACCGTACAATACACGTCTTGCAAACTGCAAAATACAAATTAATCTACAACATTGTTGTTAAAAGTAGTCATATGTGAAAAGATAATGGGAAGCAAGTACCAAACACAAACAGTCAAGCACGAACATTAAATATCGATAGTCAGAATCGACCCAATAAGACTGACAAACGTCAGCTGCGTGAATGTTTATTGTCCAATGTTCAATGTCCAGCGTATTGCCAACTTCACGCAACCTTATGCATCGACCTTCTGGCATGCTGCATTGTTTTTTGTATGTACTAGTGAACATCCACTTCGCCTTGTGCACTTTTATTAAGGTAACAAACCACCAAATGCCTACGCGGAACAAAATCAGATACACTCAAGAAATCCTGTATGAAACCTCGGTTTGACTGAAAATGGTGATATGTCTTGACAAATCTGCATTAGAATCATGAAATTGGGTTTAAGTGCTTTGTACACAAGTATGTGATGTTGTGAAACTGTTTTTTTTGTAGAAATTTTTGACGTTCTGGATTAAGTAGGATAGGGGCTAACGGACAATCCGAGCGTGTGGGAAAATACGTACAACGTTTTTGAAGAACCGAATAGATCTTATAATTATGATACGCAACCCACGGATTTGTTAAGTTTCTTGAAGCTGTAAGCTTTTTCTATTGATAGGTGGATTTTGAGAGGTCACCATGGACAAAAATTTACATTTGGATCTGCAATTTGTCACTAAGGAACAAATTTATTTGGTGGTTTTGAACCTTGAACAGCTCATAACAAGAGCCGTCACAGACGGGGTATGCTCCCCGTGGGGCCATTGTCACAGAACAAATGCTAAAAAATATGTTATTAATCTTTGCCACTGCCCTGTAATAATAAGATTTATTTATCTCTGAATTTTTAAATTTAAATATCAAAAACTGTTTGAGTTATGGCCTGGACAAGACCGCACATCCTCTCAATGGGATATATTCAGCTATGAAGTTTCAAATTGATATCTCTTACACTGTTCAAGTTATGGCCCGGACAAGAATTAAGTATGAAAAATTACAAAGGGCCATTACTCCAAAAATATGCAATCAAGAGTTATGGTTCTTCTGCACTGTACTTCCCCTCAATGAGGTTTATTCACCTATGAAGTTTCAAATTGATATCTCACACACTGTTCAAGTTATGGCCTGGACAAGAATTAAGTATAAAAAATTACAAAGGGGAATAACTAAAAAAATATGCAATCAAGAGTTATGGTTCTTGTGCACTGCACTTCCAATCAATGAGGTCTATTCACCTATGAAGTTTCATATTGATATCTCTAATATTGTTCAAGTTATTGCCCGGACAATAGTGTGACGGACGGACAGACGGACGGACGGACAGGTGGACAGACGGACGGACGGAAGGACGGACAAAGCGGCGACTATATGCTCACCCTTCGGGAAGCATAAAAATATGAACCGACTATCCAATGCCTCCGGTCAAAGATTCGGACTAACACTTACATATGTACGAGAAAACACCAAACACGTTTTAAAATGGCGCATACTTAGGACAAAATGCAGAAGTTCTTTCTGATAGTGTTTTATAAAGGAAACGTATTCAGTCACCGATTACAAAACAACTTTCATTTCAAAACCTGACATACGAATGATGTTTTGTTGGCGAATTTGAAACATGTTGTGTGCGTAAAAACTTATTTTACTAAAATGTATTTTAAGGAAACTTTTATCGTAACTTCCGGAAGTTGTGTTATAGTATTATTATGATAAACGTATTAATTCCAGACCGCTGTTTAGGTCAGTAAAATTATATAGTGAGGTAGACTAGGTATAGAAATCAAAGCGCCGAAAGCATTGTAGTTGTTCGAATTAATGCTTAAGATTTTTCTTAAGATTTAATTGTAGATTTATTAGTACTGGGAGATATAGGTTTCTGGCATGATCATATATATTGATGTAGAAGTTTAGACTAGAAATCTTCCGAATATACCATTTCAAAAACACATAATAATACCTCCACATACAACGTCCACGTGTATAATGGCTTATCAGTCAATGATTTGCCCGCAGCAGAAAACGTGATCCAGTAAATGATTTACATGGTTTATAAATAGTAAAGCTGAAATCCTTCTATTTATTGACCGGGTGATAACTTTATGCAACAGAGACATTCATTCAGAAGCATGGTCTAAATTATCTAGCGAAAAAGCTCTGTAGTATATATGCTGTCATTGATGAACTATTTTGCATGACCGGTTTACATCCGCAATATTACTGGCTAACCGGTTTACTATTGCAAAGGTGGCGCTGCCTAGCTGCGGCGTAGGAAGAAAAGTTGTTTCATCAACTAAAGTATAGTCGAATGTTGAAACGTGTGTATATAATTACTCCAGTTGTTCTGGCGAACAACTAAAAACATTTTATTTTCAAAAAACACATTTTATTGATTTTATTTACCGTAAAACCAATGTGCAGCAAAATGTCACCATAATGTTTAGGTTACGGGAATAAAAAGTGTAGGTAGGGTTACAAGGGGTGGTATTCAATATTGATTTTACTTGACTTAAGAATAAGGACAGCCAATCATATCACACCATATTAAACTCTTGGTCAGTAACAGGTGATATATTTGGCTGTCATTCTCAAACAGTAACATGCATTGTAATTGGCTATCCTTATTCTCCAAAAAAATAAGATCATTATTGAATATCACTCCAGAACCACAATAGCATTTTATTTCGGCCTTATGCATGGTATAATGTAAAAAGCTTTTAAGTGACGTAATTAATATACTTACACGAATGTAGACATTCTACTATAGTGGTGGCATCTATTAGATAACCTCCACACAAAGCACATATTAGATGAGGAGATATCTCAGCAATGTTAGTCTTCTTAGGACACGATTCTGTCATCTTTGTAGGTACGCTTTTATACCTGAAAAAATAGAACGCACGTTGAAAGTTCAGTGTTGTGAAACATAGGAGGTTGCGGCACCAGTGAAATTGCTAATACTATGGAGGTTACGAAATTCAATGTGTAAACGCTTTTATACCTGAAAATATGAAACACACATTGACGGTTCAGTTTTGAGATAAATTAGAGGTTGCAGCACCTGTGAAAATGCAACTATAGAGAGGTTGCAAAACCTAACGTGTTCGAATACGTGAATATTATGTTTGAGCATTTCGTCACCCAGTTCTGTGTAATTTCTTCAAGTGAATAACTTAATAACATGTGACCGACGAAATTATTTTTGTACTAGATTCAATATCACATCGGTATGCGATAATGCATGTGAAACACTAGATTGTATAACCCATACTTGTACTATTTGAGTGTATAACATTATAAAAACACGCTTTTGTTTCAACTACCACTCGATTTTACACGCACACGTTTTGTTTCGTTTGTAAATTTATATTGCGACGCGTACGTATACATGTCCATATACGGGTAGCTACACAGAAAGATTCTCGTCACAAGTTATTTTCGCAACCTCCCTAGTATGAGAAAAATCGTCAGTTCGAAACATCCCTAATTAGAGTAAACCACAATGTGTCGTACTGTGTGTGTGTTTGTGTAATGTGACAACATGTCACCAGGAAGTCATAGATCGTATCATTCTAATTACACTGTAATGATAAAATACATTTATGTTAATTAGTTTTCTTTCTTGTGCTCTACTTGTCGACAGCGGAAACTGATGGTGTTAGTCAAACC
The DNA here is from genome assembly GCA_947247005.1 of Spisula solida. NCBI lineage: Eukaryota > Metazoa > Mollusca > Bivalvia > Venerida > Mactridae > Spisula > Spisula solida. Next base: position 2,200,105 of record OX365958.1, on the reverse strand, counting down.
TGAGTTGGTGGTCACCTGGCTAGTTTAAACAAAGTACTGTAAAATCATTATTTTTCGAGGGGGTTGAATTTTCGTTGATTTCGTTGTTTAACTTAACCACGAAATCTAATTACAATAGGTAATCGACCTCCCTGATACAGAACATGGGTTTACCCTTCCATGTTTAGTAATCCACGAATTTTCGACCCAACGTAAATGCATTTTTATTTTTTAACAAAATCCACGAAATTTAATACCCACGAAAATATGTGACTTTACAGTATATTGCCTGAAACAATACATTTAACACAAAACACAAAAATAACGTAGGCTCACATGGACGTTAAGACACTGGGCTTGTCAAACTGTGTTACTCCTTTAAATTAAGTAGATTTAATAATAATTCTTACATGTACATGTGCAATAATACTTTTATCACTCAACACAAAATTATTTATTTGTGTGGTGAATAATATGAAAGTTATGACAAACGTCTACGTAATTCTGGGACAACCCTCGTATATACAACTCATAAAAATATATAAACGACATATTTCAGTAAAAGGGTCGATCCAAAAGTTCTGATATTGAAACACTCGAGTCAACTTTTACCGGAATACTGTAACCAACTATGTGAGTACATTAATGTCAACCTAACATGGTATACAACCCGATACACCGCTTCTCAGTTCCGTCAGAGAATTGTTCTGTTTTCATATAGCTCTAATGGAACTGAAAACGGATGTAACGCTCAGACGGAACTCAAATGTAATATATCCTGAGTTCCGTCAGAGTGTTACGTCGGTTTTCAGTTCCCCCAGAGCCATATAAACCATTATTTGACGGAACTCAGAAGCGTTGTATCGGAATATCTTAATTAATATTGTTATGTAATTACTTCAAACAGTTGCAAAATCGACCCTGATTAACTGCAGACTCGTTTGAAATATACCTACAATCTTAAGTCTACAGTCTATCGAAATTAAGAAATCAATATTATGTGCATACGTAAAACTAGTTACAGAAAAGATCGATCAAATACGAATCCAACTTGAAAATACGAACTGAAGAGATTCGGATAACGTACATTGATACTTGCAATAACTTATGATGAAAATACAGTTAAGATGATTTCAATTACGTATACATATACACAAACAGTGAAATAATTGGAACAATGCGGTCATAACCGGAACTTGAACCTTAAGCGGTTATATAAAGGTCAAGATTGACTGTTTCCATATGATTATATGTTTATTATATATTTATAAGCAATTGATTATTCACAAGATTTGTAAATTACTAATAAAGTGCCTCCGTAGCTCAATGGTTAGCGCGCTTGCTTTGGAATCTGGCGACCCGGTTTCGAGTCCAGATTGAGGCGCGCACATGCCGGCCATGTTTCAGCAGAAAGTGATTGGTAAATAAAGGATATGCTTGGCATGGTAACACTAATTAGCACGTTCATGTATCGAGATTTATAATGAATTTGTCGACTTTTATTTGCATACTAGTCTTGTTTAAATTTTCTGACTAGCGGAGATTACATAATCACTTTATATTATCTGAAGCTGGACCAACCAATTCTCGAACTACCCTTATAATGTTAGTACCTTGAGCAAGGAATATATACTAGAACACGGTACCATTTCAACGATTTTAGCACATTCACAAGTCAGAGCTACAGATAAGCTGCGTATTGGAGTAATTACCCAATAAATTTTCTTGAAAACCCAATAGATTTTGATAGGAGGGAGTAAGAAAAAGCAAAGACAATCTGAAATACCTAAAAAAGATAAGGATGTTACAGTGAAAAACAGTACAAAAACGATAATTTGCCCTTTGAGTTTTATTAAATACCCAATTAAAATTTGTCACAACCCAATCAAAATTGAAATTGGGGGGTAAAATACCCAATGGACTAAAACCTTATCTGTAGCCCTGCAAGTACATCGTGGCCTCTTGTAGCATACTAAAATGTATACATTCACAGCAGCATAGTTCCATGTTCCGTGGCATGCGTGTCATATTTATGCACAGCAACAAAGTTTCATGTTCCGTGGCATGCGTGTCATATATGTGCACAGCAGCATAGTTACATGTTCCTTGGCATGCGTCTATTGTGTGCTCACAGCAACATAGTCCAATGTTCCGTGGCATGCGTCTATTGTGTGCTCACAGCAACATAGTCCAATGTTCCGTGGCATGCGTCTATTGTGTGCTCACAGCATCATCGTTACATGTTCCGTGGCATGCGTCTATTGTGTGCTCACAGCAACATAGTCCAATGTTCCGTGGCATGCGTCTATTGTGTGTTCACAGCAACATAGTCCAATGTTCCGTGGCATGCGTCTATTGTGTGCTCACAGCAACATAGTCCAATGTTCCTTGGCATGCGTCTATTGTGTGCTCACAGCAACATAGTCCAATGTTCCGTGGCATGCGTCTATTGTGTGCTCACAACATCATAGTTACATGTTCCGTGGCATGCGTCTATTGTGTGCTCACAGCAACATAGTCCAAAGTTCCTTGGCATGCGTCTATTGTGTGCTCACAGCAACATAGTCCAATGTTCCTTGGCATGCGTCTATTGTGTGCTCACAGCAACATAGTCCAATGTTCCGTGGCATGCGTCTATTGTGTGCTCACAGCAACATAGTCCAATGTTCCGTGGCATGCGTCTATTGTGTGCTCACAACATCATAGTTACATGTTCCGTGGCATGCGTCTATTGTGTGCTCACAGCAACATAGTCCAATGTTCGGTGGCATGCGTCTATTGTGTGCTCACAGCAACATAGTTCAATGTTCCTTGGCATGCGTCTATTGTGTGCTCACAGCAACATAGTTCAATGTTCTGTGGGATGCGTGCCATGTGTGTTTACAGCAACATAGTTCAATGTTCTGTGGGATGCGTGCCATGTGTGTTTACAGCAACATAGTTCAATGTTCTGTGGGATGCGTGCCATGTGTGTTTACAGCAACATAGTTCAATGTTCTGTGGGATGCGTGCCATGTGTGTTTACAGCAACATAGTTCAATGTTCTGTGGGATGCGTGCCATGTGTGTTTACAGCAACATAGTTCAATGTTCTGTGGGATGCGTGCCATGTGTGTTTACAGCAACATAGTTCAATGTTCTGTGGGATGCGTGCCATGTGTGTTTACAGCAACATAGTTCAATGTTCTGTGGGATGCGTGCCATGTGTGTTTACAGCAACATAGTTCAATGTTCTGTGGGATGCGTGCCATGTGTGCTCACAGCAACATAGTTCAATGTTCTGTGGCATGTGTGTTTTCAAACCATCATGTTTCCCATATACTTAGTGCATGCATACTACCATACAGTAATTACACTAGTAATTAACTTCGTGATAATGCTTACTTAGTTAACAATTAGCTCAATAGTAATAAATATACTATACATGTGTTTCAGTCAACTGCTTGTGTTCAATAAAGCACCATACCATGGTATTCTAAAAATGAGCATATTTGTTTTTGCGTGCTTGCGCCTTACTTTGCTTTAGTTTTAGCTTTCGCAAATCCTTGAGCAATCTTTACTAAATATACGGACTAGTTGCTTTTTGTGCGAGGTCTTCCTTTACATATTCAGGCACTTGAATTTTATACGATTCGTTTTAATGAACTGTTCCAGACACTTCCAGACAATTCCAGTTTAGTTCGTCTTACAGTTTTAATACTGTATGAGAACAACTTATCTTCCATAAACTATCATGTAAATGTCAGTCACATTCAGAAGATTTCGATTTTTAATGACAAGACAATTCCAGGCCGGCGACAAAGGTTTGTCGGGTCACGTGATATGATTGTGTTTCAATTCGTGGCATATCTGGTAAAAAAAGTCAAATCCAGTATTAACGAACAGTCTGGTAAACGTCTCACAGCTTTTTAAATAAATCATCTAATAGCTGAAGATTTCTAAGATTTTTGTTTCAATTTTTTCACCCGCTACTCGGATATTTTGTATCAAAATACTGTAGCCCACAGACCAGAAACGACGACAGTTTTGAACACGCTACGTGATACAGTCAATTGAGTGTTAGTAGCCATATGGAATGAACATTCATCTGTTTCAAAGCACCAATGTAAAGTCTAACTTGGACATGAGTACATTCGGCCGACTGTTCATATACAGTCAGATCTCGATACAACGACGCTGTTAGTTTCCAAGAAAAATGTCGTTATAACGAATATGTCGGTATACTGAATTGATACAAAGAGCATTTTAATACTTTTGTCCCCACATTTGATATCAGTATAATGAATTTGTCAGTATATCGGGTGTCGTTATATCGAGACCTGACTGTATCCCCAAATTAATGTTTACTTTCAAACATGCGTCCGTTTAGCCGACTAATCATGATACACCCCCCGATCGTTGAGTCGCCAGTCGGCTATAACACTCTGCTCTATTAATTTTGTGTTCCATGTTGATACATGTGCGAATCCTAGAGTTAGGGTGCGCGCTTCGGGTTCGAGAGGTCTCTGGTTCAATTCCCGTCTAAACCACAGCTTAATTTCTCTGACTCGGCAAGAATAAACTACATGCACCACTTTAAAAAGATTATATTAAGTCAGACATGGAAGGCAGCACTCAACTTAACCAGCCGAACACAGAAAACATTAATACAAACAAAGCACAGTGCCCAACTGAACCAGCCGAACACAGGAAACATAAAACACATACAAGGCACAATGCCCAACTAAACAAGCAAAGATCCGCCCAAGTCCATGCGTATAAATGGGTACATGAGAGTGTCAAACGCCGATGTGCTGTGCCTGCCAGCGGCACCGAGTGTTACAGCCGACTTGCCACTCAATGACCGGGGAGTAAATGTACAGTCGGTAGAACGGGCGCATGTCTGAAAATCGACTTTAGCTGGAACTTTTATATTAATTACTTATGTACCCCTTTATCAAACACCACCATTAAATCATCCACCTTGGACACTTCCATCATGGCGACTTGCTATTTCAGTGTAGCAATACCACGTGACTTTTGACTACAGTTACAAGAAGAAATTTGTAAACATTGGAAAATAAAATAGTCATAAATATTTTATTTCTTTATCGATTTCTATGAAATATACACCACGCTTTGGAGACAATTATTTGCTTTCCATGAAATATAAAATCTTTTTTCAGCGGCTGTGCCATTTTGTCAATTACCTTGTGAAACCGTAGAACGTGAAGGTTTCACAGGGTAATGGAAAAATCGGTAATACTCCTGAAAAAGATATTATATTTCATGGAAAGCAAATGCTTTTCCCCCTAGCGTGGCGTATATCTAAAAGAAATCGATGAAGAAATAAAATACTTATGGCTATATTTGTGTTCCAATGTTTACAAATTTCTACTTGTAACTGTAGCCAAAAGCCACGTGGTATTGCTACACTGTATTTACGGCTTATAATAAATTGCGATGATCGTAGTGTTGCTATTGCAATCATCCGAGCATTATAATAATTGTTTCCCAGACCTTCATTAACGTTACATGACAATATAATTACGGCTTCGTCAACAGAACACTTCATTGGATTGCCTTACACAGAAACAATTACAAACATGGCACAAAATTCTATACAACATTAGCGCATTTAGCTCAGACGAGTGCATTAGCTGGCACAATTCTATAAAAAAAAGTAGCGCATCACATTAGCGTATTTAGCTCAGACGAGTGCATTAGCTGACACAATTCTATAAAAAAAAGTAGCGCATCACGTTAGCTCATTTAGCTCAGACGAGTGAATTAGCTGGCACAATTCTATACAATAGTAGCGCATCACATTAGCGTATTTAGCTCAGACGAGTGAATTAGCTCCTCGAAAAGAAAAGTGGTCGATTTTTTCCAAATGCGCGTACTTTCTTTAACTATTATTCAATGTCTCTAGTTAATGCTGAAATAAATTACCTTTTTCTTGTGCATTAATTGTGCACTGTGAAACAAAACATATGTTGCAGTGTTTCAATAATGACCAAATTTAGCATAATTACAATGATGATGTATTTCGCATGACATTTATTTATCTGGAAGTTCGTTGCCAGGCAGGCTGTGTTCTTAACTTCCAAGATCAGATAATTAAAACTGTTTGAAGTTTTTCCACTGTGCTGTGCTGTGCTGTGCTGCTGTGCTGTGCTGTGCTGTGCTGTGCTGTGCTGTGCTGTGCTGTGCTGTGCTGTGCTGTGCTGTGCTGTGCTGTGCTGTGCTGTGCTGTGCTGTGCTGTGCTGTGCTGTGCTGTGCTGTGCTGTGCTGTGCTGTGCTGTGCTGTGCTGTGCTGTGCTGCTGTGCTGCTGTGCTGCTGTGCTGTGCTGTAATATTTGGACAGTGTTTTGAGTCAATACTGTAAGGTTTTTAGGAAAGCAACACACGTAATATGTTGCTAATCATGGAACAATAATATTTCATTTAATAGAGCTACATGTATTTCAAATTTTTCAATATAATTAATAATAACTTGTGTAAAATTTAACGTACACACGAAGGAACACCTTCCAACATTATTATTTAAAACAGGTGTGTTTTACATGGCGCTAAATATATAAATGTACAAATGATATGTGCATGTATACGGTAAAATGTAAGGTGAAAAACCTTTCGTGCTCTCAAACAGGATGAAACCCTTTGTCATCTAAAGCAGTCAGTATCCAAGCCAGTGTTCTAAACATGATGCGGAAATAATTCATACTAAATTATTCATACAACAAAAAAGTGGAGGCGAAATAAAGACTGTAAGCGGAGACGGATAGTGCAGAATAGATACGTATCTTGATGTTATGAATGAAAACATTGCCGCGCTTTTAAGAATGTAGTAAGATCCATATAATGCGGTATCGTACGTTTTTAGTGACAAAATCTTAAAAGTTTTAATTTGGACGACATGAAATAAAACCAATACGCGTGAGAAATTAAAATGACACCGTTTTGCTTTATTGGAAAATTAGTTCAGTTAAATTATTCAATTTAGTTCAAGGATTTTTGGAAATTTCGTGACATCGTTATTAATGAAATTTAATAGTTGGTCCCTACCGGAAGACAACACGTTATTATACAGTGGCCTCCGTAGCTCAATGGTTAGCGCGCTTGCCGTCTAATCTGGCGACCGGGTTCAAAGCCGGGTGGTGGCAAATATATATGCCTGTCACATTTCAGCATGAAGCTGACTGGCAAATAAAGGCTATGCTCGGCATTTAAAAAAAAGTTATTCGAAGTTCGATTTGCATTTTTGTAATTGATTGTGGCGGGAACTAATTAGGTGGGAGTCGTTGTATCTATGGAATCTATACAAGTGAATGTTTCATGACAATACGTAGTACTCAAATTAAAACACCGCGAAGATTTGTGTGTCTACGGCCTAAGGTGAATGAAATATTTGTAGTCATGTAATCTTAACACGTTCCTACACCGTATGCAAATACTCTTATCACGGGGCTATCTACGTTCTGTATTGTAATTGTACACAATCTGTGATTGGATTTAAAGTTGTAAATCTCCTATAATGTCGACGTATATCGCATAAGGTGGGTTTAATTAAAACTTATCTAACGTGCGACAGAGAAAAGATAGCAAAATGCCAAAATCTCAGGTACCTTTGCTCAAATTGCGCAAGTTAGATGTGTTCTGTGCGCAGTGTCCGCACGACAAAAGGCATATTCGACTTATTCGTATTCATGCACATGGGTATAAAATTTGAATTATCGAATTTAAATATTGTGCTCTAAATTATCGGGTTTATCGCCATTTTTAAACATTTTTACAATCAATCAATCAAGCAAGCAATCAACCACGCGCTAGGCACATTAGCATAAAGAGCGATTTAAAGGCTTGTTCTTCCGCTGTTCCATGAGACCATAATCTGTAATTGTCTTTAAATTTAAGAGATGTTTTATTGCATTGTGTTCTTACATGACACTCAAACCCTGTTCTCAGTAACATTGAGTAGGTATTTGTTTCAAATTGTATTGCTTTATTGAGCATCTTTCAATTTATTTCAATGCCAATGGTCTCAAATAATTATTCATGTTTAAAACCAAACTCTGATGTAAAGAAATATTGGAATGCTGTTTTAGAGGAATTTCAACTATCGGGTTTCAATTTTGTGTAGCTCTTGTATGAATACTGGAATCATGGTGTTACACTGTCGACACCAACGACATAATCTGCGGGACTCTAAACGACGTTTAGGCCTATATTATTTTCTAAAACATGAATTAATTGAGTGTAGAAATAACATCTGTCATTCTCCTAAACGTGGACACCTTATCAATAAAGGACATATATTTTTTTCAGTTTGTCGCATTCATACAGTAATTAAAGTCTGTTCCGTATTAACGAGCCTGGAGTTTCAAAGCATTATAGTCAGATGTGGACAACCATAGGCAGTCAGAGCGTATATTTTGGACCTTAAACACTCCAGATCATTTTGCAACTTGTCTACTTATTTTTTTATACATGTACAAGTATATATTTAATAGGTATATAATTGGTAAGATAAGATTGTGCTGGGTGAGTGGTGTAGGTTCACAAATTCTACACACTGACGGCCTATTGGTTGTGACTATATCCAGCGAATCTCAATAAAAAAACTATCGTTTCCGAATGTCCTTGTAGTAATGACTGACTTTGTTTCTAGAATCCATACCTAATATTGTGGAATATATTATAAGTATTTTATTAGCAAACTATTACACTGATTACTGTTGCTGTGATGGTGGGACATGGCAAATCTATAATGCTACAGTCGACAGGATCTTCACTGAATAGCAGGTTATTTCTGCGGGCAAAATTCTCTATTAGTGCTTAAACTGGGTATCTTTTATTTCTGCGTTTTTTTATTTCTGTGTTTTATTCTGCGACCTGCGAGAAAATCGAAAATTAATAGGTAGTTCGCAAGCCTCGCCTGGGGTAGAAGATGGAAGGCAAACAGTAAGGCTATTGTCCTCATCTTGGAGATGTTTAGCATGATTTATGTTGGCTGTTCTAAATATGATAAAGACCAGTTTTTGTGAGGATATCTATAATATGCTTTTATCATCAGGTTTGCATAAATACAAAATGTAAAATGGTTATATTCAGCAAATGAACTAACTTATTATGAATAAAGAATCACTAAAAACATGTATTTTGCAAATGTTCTGGTTGAATAAGACGAATGTGATCATGATACTAATGCTTCGAATCTTGTTATTGATAGATCTGTGCTAACTTATGATTTATAAATGCTAACTTGTGATTTATAGATGCTGAATTGTGATTTATAGATGCTGACTTGCGATTCATTAATGCTAACTTGTGATTTATAGATGCTAACTTGAAATCTGTCATGAGATGCTGACTTGTGATTCATCATTAAATATGTTATAGCAGGTTATATATTCTGCTTAATTACATATTATATAAATGATATTGACTTTCTTTCGGCTGTGTATACATGTATAATATATGCATATCACTTTGCCTTTCATGTAACTTTTGTAAATGTACATAATCATAGTTTGTCAATGTTATATGAGACTCACAGTGAAGACTGTGTATACTCAACCGTGTTGCCTCTTTAAATAAAGTATTTATTATTATTTATTTATGTATTAAGGTGTTGCGGTATCTTTCAAAACTAATTGCAAACGCTGAACCGACTAGGGGGAATGTGATGCATGAATCTTATCACTATGTGTGCCTTCGTAGCTCAGTGGTTAGGTGCTTGCCGTCTAATCTGGCGACCCGGGATCAAATCCGGGTGGAGACACACATATGCCAGCCATGTTTCAGCAGAAAGCTGGCTGACAAATAAAGGCTATGCTTGGCAATTTAAACAAAATAGTAATAATGCATGAGTAATGTATGGATCGTGTTACTAACCCAGGCCTGACTAACAATAAATGTTATGTACCACAGTAGCCAATGACAAAAAACATATTAACTATTAATTTTGCAATATGGTTTATTCATGTCCGTGTACGGGAGCTAACAATACGGAATTAATCTAATTATTAGCCTCCAATTCGAAACATGTGTAATTATAAAAAATATTCAATAGCATCAGTGGTTTCCCGATTTGTACGTGAGAATATGTAATTACAGTAAACTTTCTGTTACATTCCATACAAATTATTGTAGAATATTTTATTAGCAAACTGTTCAACTGATTACAGTAACAGGGATTCCACAACCTTCTGAATCTAAAGGGTCATTTTGATACTTTTGGTTAATTTTTACTTTTTCATAGGCAAAATATCCATGATTTTAAGAGAAAATGATCCTTCAAACCAAAATTCTTTAGGCTGAATGTGTAGCTTTTTGGAAATTCCAAGGGTCAAAACCCCTCCTCCCGAGTTAAATGGAACCCCTGAATTTACCGATTTTGTACGAATGAATATCTTAACTTTCTGCTAGATTCCATACATATTGTTGTGGAATATTTTATTAGCAAACTATTCAACGGATTAATACAGTGTAGCAATACCACGTGACTTTTTACTACAGTTACAAGAAGAAATTTGTAAACATTGGAAAATAAAATAGCCATAAGTATTAAGCCATTAAATCTTTTTTCAGCGGCTGTGTCGTTTTGTCCATTACCTTGTGAAAACGTGTAGGTTCCTCAGGGTAATGGAAAAATCGGTAAAACTGCTGAAAAAGATCTTATATTTCACGGAAAGCAAATACTTTTCCCCTTTGCGTGGCGTATATTTTATAGAAATCGATGAAGAAATAAAATACTTATGGCTCTATTTGTGTTCCAATGTTTACAAAGTTCTACTTGTAACTGTAGCTAAAAGCCACGTGGTATTGCTACCCTGTAATAGTAATAGTGAAGTTGGGAGAGAGGGATATATGATCATGAAAAATACTGTAAAATCATTCTTTTTAGCACGAAATCTAGTCCCCTACGATTAATCGATCCCTCATATTTAGACATGGGGTTACCCTTTCATGTTATGTAATCCACGAATTAACGACCCCACGAAAAGCATTTTTATCAAAATTCCCGAAATTTAATACCAGCGAAAATATGTTATTTTACAGTATATAACGCTACAGTCGGCAGGATCTTCACTGAATACGAAGACTATTTGTTCGCCTCATCGATAGCCTAGTGGTTGAGCGTTCGCTTCGAGTGCGGGAGGTCTCGGGTTCGATCCCTGGCCGCGTCATACCAAAGACGAAATAAAAATGGTACCATAAATTCCCTTGCTAGACGCTCAGCATAAAGGGGACACTGGCTTTCCTTCTCTCATACCCTCGTGGCGATGGGTAATATCAGAAATGTGGTGTCGAGAGTGATTAATTATAAGTTTGAAAATCTTGTTTCACTATCGATCTTAAATGAATTAGTATAAACTATTAGTTCGCAAGTGCTGGGATATACTAGCATCAGAAATTTCCCGATGTTTAACTTTCTGCCACATTAATCTATTGGGGTTTATTTGTAGACATTATTCATTGAATCCTTGATATTTTGTAATAAAGCTTATAATAGCAGTCTTCTTCGTGCAGCTTTGAACATTATCGAAATCAAGACCTTTTTTTCCAACATCAACTTAATTCAGCAGTTTTTATTTTGTTTAAAACTTTAAATTGACATTTTATTGGTACAGTTTTCCAATTTTCAATACATGTAATAACGTATTTTTTATTTATATTTTCCGAAACCAGTCGCCAATTCATGTTTGGGGGTACCCCTAGTCTGGCTACCCGACTAGATAATATTTTTTTTTTCAATCAATTATCATAATTTCGTTTTCAATTTTGGCTAGATTTTATTTTGGGCTTGATTATCTATGTTTGAGGGTCCAAAGGGAATTAATTTCATGAAAAAAGAGTAGACTGAAGAGTTGTCTCCATTATCTAAACATAGGGTATGTATAGACAGACTAGGGTACCCCAGGCACAACGTTTTGAAATTAAAATTGTAAAGAACCACAGATCTGTCGTAAACTGTGTCAGCTGGCCTGAGGACACCTACATGAATGTCGGTGTCAGCTGGCCTGAGGACACCTACATGAATGTCGGTGTCAGCTGGCCTGAGGACACCTACATGAATGTCGAGCATCTCCGTATGATCATGTTGTTAATGATGGAGCGTTCTTTTCAAAATACCTGTTGGTCTCTTTTTGTAATTAGTCAAGTTTTTATTTAATTGTGTTGATCATTAATAAAATAACAATATCGACGTCATCGAAGATTATAAAAAAGTTGTTAGTACTCTTTGACGTTGTCTACATGCTCACCATATAACATAACACAGATGAAGAAGGGTTTTCCGAAACTTATCTGTGTTGTGATGTAAGTTGTGACTTATTTTATTTATGTGAATTGTTATTAAAAAACCTTAACTTTTTGCTCAGTTTGAAATGTGCATGATAAATGTAATGAAAGTATGATTGAGCATGTCTAACTCTTCATAAAAACTGCAAACATGTAAAACCTTTTAAATCCATGTCATCATGACACCATCTTTGAGGTTATTCAACTGATGAACATGTGTAGTTTGACACGATATTTTATTAGGTGCCCGATCTCAAGGGTCAGTTTGATCATTTTGGTGTGGATTTGTATCATTTCATAATGATATATACCACCATCCTCGCCCACTAGCATAATTATTTTCTTCGCCGCAATTATTTGGGTCTGGGACTAATAACTGATATTACATGATGAGATGAGATTCAAAGAACTTATTTGGTATTGTTTGAGATTCGGAATCAATGAGAACAGTATTCAGGGGTTCCATTCGATTCGGGGGTAGGGGTTTTGTCCCTAAATATTTCCAAAAAGTCTCGTTTTGCCTGCAAGATTTTGATTTGAAGAGTCATTACCTCTAAAAAAACATTGGTATTTTGCCTATAAAATGGTAAAATTTACATGTAAATAAAAGTATCAAAATGAGCCTTTAGATTCAGAAGTCATTGGAACCCCTTAGTATTGTACAGATGATTATTTCTAACTGGTTGTATGATGCACCAGAGTATCTGTATACATTTATTTAACTTGAATTACTTCCACGACTATTACTCATCTACTCCGACGTATAGAGTTGTCCTTATACTCGTACTCCTTCAATTGGAAGGAAATAAACGTATACATTACTCCTTGAACACTCTTCTATTGGAAGGAAATAAACGTAACACAATAATATAATTATTATAATTATACAACCATGTGAATGAATGCTTACAAGTGTAAACTATATTCATATTATATGGGGACAAGCGAGTACATATTATGCAACGTTTAAGTGTATGTAACTGAATGTATTACATGTACTAACTTATCTTATTTGAGTAAAAAAAAGTCTGTGCAAGTTACGGAACGAACATTATTTTCAAACTAATTTTATAATAATAAAAAGAAAAAAGAAAACGACGCATTAGTTATATTTATCATCATATGTTCAGTTGAAAGCAATGTTCAGTTGAAAGCAATGTTCAGTTGAAAGCAATGCTATTGTACAATCCATAGAACATTTAAGTTTGGGGTCGCCTTAAAGAAGTCGCCTTAATTATACCCCTGTGAGTCAGTTTCTCGTGCCAGTGATATGTGCGCTGCTCGAGAAAGCCCTGTTTTGCCTTCGACTTGGGGTAATTGGGAGAAGGGTGTTTTGTGTTTCTGTAGTTTATAAATGTATATAATTAACTGTTTTCATTTGTACATTATCATGTAGTGTTGTATAATTATATTAACTCTCCTACATAATACATTAATATACAAAATGTAACTTCGGTGAGTCAATGTTCTGTTCAGGCACAAATATTACTGTTATTCTGTAATCGTATGGTGCATTTTGTCGCACTAAACCCATGCAAAGGCAATACACTGGTTTTTTCAAATTATATATTTGCAATATACAAGTATGTAGTATATTAAGAAAGTAAATAATAATAAAATTATGTGCTGTATAATGACGATGTCACAGCCAACGAGTTCATTCCGTATCATTAAAATATAAATATAATAACTTTGTTGAAATATTGCAACTTCTCATACTGGATTTCGAATATCCCGCACGTTTACTCAGTAAGCCAATCAAATTCCTTGTTACAGATTTGTAGGCCAATCAAATTCCTTCTGGCATATTTGTAAGCCAATCATTTGCCTTCTCACAAGTTAGTTAGTCTATCACATTCCTTCTTACAACTTTGCATAAGTTAATATTGATAAAATATACGGAATGTATGTCGTTCTTATGTTGTGTCATTTATCACAAAGTTGGGGGTAAAGCCATAATCTTATCTATTATAAATTACCAAATCTACTGGCTCGGACCATAAAAAGAAAAAAAGCAATTAACTTTTATTGCTTGTACGTTGTATAACATGCTTATGTAGACACTAGTCTCGTTTGTGTTATATGGTTTTAACGCATATTTTTATAAGCCAGTATCGGATAATGTTACATATACATAAAATTACCGGACCCACTGTGACAAATACATTATCAATTTATAGATCTTATTGCGAGAAATATGAATAATGTATACGTCATAATATGCTCCTACACAGAAAATGTCGGTGTTTTTTTGTAATATTAATAAAAATGTCGTGTACAAAATGTAGTAGATTGCTTGATCAGAAATGGCTACGTAATGGCAAAGATCATATAAAGTACTTTTTTGTTATGGTGTGTTAAAGGAAATAGTATGTCCAATATGTTCACAAGACTATCCAACAAATACCTCTACGTACTTATTTCTCAAAAATTAATACATTTGTAATGCTCGATCACTCAATCATCCGCCAATGCATGTTGCACACTCATGTGTGTGTGTGTGTGTGTGTGTGTGTTTATGAAATTAAATGTGTATTAAACTAAATAATGCATAGCGTAACTATAGTCATAAAGTTTCATAACAACATGTGCATTCAATTTCCCACCGTCAAAACACAACATCCGTCCAAATGCATTTAATACCCAGTCTTCAGGTCTTATAAAACTAAAGAAACTAAAACTTTAAACGCAAGCTAAGTATATTTTCTTTTCTTTTTTCAAACTGAAATCCGTTTTTCGTTTGTTATAGTATTTTGTCTCCCGTTCTATATCTGATGAAACTATGTTGTTGTTTTTTACTTTAAATGAGCGGTGAAAAGCCGGTGATATGCATCACAGGCACATCTGAATGTTAAGTTTGTAATACAATGTACACTTTCCTGTTGATTCAAACTTAAGTCTATATCCGTGACATCACATAGACATCTTAAAGTTAAACCTCTACATTCAAGCTTTAACATTTTACTTAAGTAAGGTTTAACTTTAACACATGCGTGTTATCACTTAACCGCAGACGTATTATTAAAGAAGACTTCACATTATCAACCACAAGTCCGTTTTCAACCACACAAATCAAAACATACTTCCCGTCGAATGAAGACTGAGCGAGTACAGTACGTTCAACAACAAGTATTTCATACTATACCGAACCATACAGCTTTCGTGTATCGGGTTGAACACTCGGCCATGTTTGTTTTCAGTGGGAAAATAACATACAACTTACGATCGTGATTAAGACAATCCTGAAGCTTAATCGATGTTAACAATTAGACAAAATGATGACTACAGGTTTAATATATCAAATTCTTACCTTTATCAAATCAGACATACGACTTAAGAGGTCCAATTAAGCGAAAGTTCACAATGTATTCAAATCCAATACACACAGTTATACCATTGCGATGTCAAATCACGTGACCGAAGATAATTTATGCACCGATTCACTCGGTTAGCGCATGAATATTAGAGACGCTTAAGAAAAAGTAAACCTGTGAAATGGTGGGCTATTTTTTGCTGGTTTACTGATATATGACCGCGTTTACGTGAAAATACAAATGCAGAGTGGTTAAATATTATGATCGGCGTTCACGCGTGGTGGTGTGTGATAAAGGACATAAAATGCTTGAAATCGCGACGGGGTAATTTACGCGCTCAATTCGTAGCGAGGTTATAATGTTTTATACCTTAGGTGTAAAAAATGTGAATAAATGTATTTCCCTGTAATTTGATTTTCTACGAGAGTGACTTGATTTAGTACGGTAAAGAAGGCTGAATATTAATATGATAACAATAATTTAAGACACCAAATTCTATTTTATGTTTTAGATTATTTTAAACGGTGTTTATTTCAACTCACATTTTTAAAACACGTGTATAATACATACAATTGCGAAATGATTTATGTTTTGATTAGCATCTGGATTATTGAGTCTATACTTACCAAATAACCAAATGGTGTCGATTTCAAATAAACGTCATAATTAATAATTAATAATTTATAAATGATATATGTACTTTTAACACCTGGAATACTTTGTTCTCGTTCATTTTTAAACGATACGATAGTTTTGGTATATTCCAGCGTAAAAACACAATTGCACTTGTAGAATAATAAATTAATTGTTTTCACTGTGTACCATTGACCTGGGAAGAATATACGTCCCTGCATTGACTTATAAGTCACCTGAAGTTGTGACGTGTATAGAGTAACAGAACGCAAACTAGAAAAAATGTACTGTCCTAGTTTATGAAATTACATTAATATAATACACTCATTGAAAACAAACAACACCCGCCCATTGTACAGGGTAAAGTCTTAAAACAAGACGATAATAACGAAACGGGCAGGACAGGCAGTAGGCAGCATTCAACTGAAACAACAGAGCAAGGAAAGCACAAAAATGCACACGCACGCACGAACGCACGAACGCACGCACGCACGCGCACGCACACGCACACGCACACGCACGCACGCACAAAAGGAAAAAAACACAGACCACAAGGACACGACACAGTGACCGACACAAAACCGAACAAGAAAAGGCGAAACTAAACACTACAAACCATTATCTTTATGACAAAAAAAACTTCTTTAAAAGTATAAAAACATGGTATAGCATAGAATGCGTGGAAATGCAAAAAAACACGTGTATAATTTCAAAAGTTCCAATGAGTTTAACGCCGTTTAACAACCACATTCGGTTAACCAGTTTTTTTCTGGAATTAATAATCAACCAGTACTCACTTCCTCTTCCGGAGTTGACCAGTCGTCCATAGTGCGTAGACCTTGTCGTAGCCAATGACGTCACAAAAGAACGAAACCGGCCGAACTAATCGAAACTAAGAGCCAATGCTTATAAAACTAGTTTCCATGCTCTACTCGGCAACTTGAGAATAAAACTTGATTGGCCAATAAAATAATCTTTACTTTATCAGGAAATATTAATCTGCCTTTTTAGGCTAAACAATGTACACATAATATAACAGTTTCTGTATTTGTTTTTATTTCAAAGTAAAGTGTGAAAAAAATACTGTTTGAGGCAATTTAAGTTTGAGCACGAAATTGAGTTGAGCACGAAAAAAGCTTTATAATCAAGGGACCTGGCCCCGATCTCCCGAAGCATCTCAAGAAGAAATCTCAACTCAAATTGAGATTTTGCTAAAATTAGAGTCGAAATTAGAGATAAATCTGAAGTTCCAACTTTTGAAACTATACTGTAATAAATTCTGAATAAGATTTCGGTTGTTGTGCTAATTTTGAGTTCAGCCACGCAAAGAAATTAACATAACGACACCTGCCGATATTTGAGATGAGATCTTGCTCAGATTGAGATGCTTCAGGAGATCGGGGCCTGGTCGTGTGGACAACAAGCTTACACCCTACCGATGGCCATAGCCGGGACGGAATATTCGCCGATATCAAGAAAAATCGGACCTAGATACATTAAGATAGATTTAGATTTAGACCTAATGACATCACTTTAAAATAACAAGGTTCGAAAAAGCTCTGAAAATATTACGTCTCGGTAATTTATATTGTGCTTCAAAATTAAAATACATTTCATGCATTATTCGAACTCAATGCTTAAATTAAGAACTATATTCCGGGTCACAAGACTGGTCTTATTGCAGTAAAGTTCCGCTAATAAGACCACTTTGATTATTTTGAAATAATGCAGATTTTTGCCAGTTTAAGGTCCCAAAGTATTAAATTACGAACAAAAAAGGCCCGCCAATAAGACCGATTCGCTATTAAGACCACCTTTTTGACTGGTCTTATTAGCGGAACTTCAGTCTAGATATATATTAACGTTTTACTGTACTCAGTGCTGAATATAAACATTCTTGCAAAAAACGAGTTCAGGCATGTGATTTTGGCGCTGAAAATAAACAGCAACGTGATGACTTAATTCACTTTCACTCCTTTAATTATTTAAAAAAGAGACACAACCCCTGACTACAAAAATAACTTTTATTTAAGATTTGACGTCTGCCGGAAGTTATGTTGGTGGCAAATACTAAATCTTATAAAAAGCGACATTTGTATTGACTTAATTTCTGGATAACGTATTATTTTGTGATTAGCGTCAAAATAATCATAGATCGTTGCTCAAATTATAATTTAATTTGTTTTTAACTCTTTAATCCGACACATCACTTATATATTCACTGTATTATCAAAGCACTCTTTGAACACATGTTTAAGGTTTATTTTATTATTTCAATACTTTGCTGGCTTAGAATGAGAAGGTCGTAAGTACAAAAACGCTATTTTGAGAAAGTGAGCTTGAAAAAAACTGTCTAAAAACTACTCTGTTCTGATAGAAAAAAGCGTTTTCAACTCAGTCAGTTTGGTCAACATGACCGTTTCCGATTTTTTATTTAAAAAATAGGCTCATAAGAAGCGCCCTGTGAGGAAGATTTCAAATATGTATCAGTCTTATAAGATGGTACGAAACACTACGACCTTCTCATTCTAAGCCAGTGGCCATTATTTAACTGTCGGTATAATATAACTGTAGTTTATTCGACCTGCATGAAATGGTTATTCCGACATTAGAAATGTGCCGTTCTCCAGGAAAACCGGGCTAAGTGACAAAAATATGAAAATCATGATACTTTAGCATTAGAAAGACAAGACTCTTTTGAACAGTTCCTGAAAATTTGAGCAAAACATAACATCAAATTACAAAGTTACAGACTTTTAACACCCCCCCCCCCCCCCTACTTGGTTAGTGACGTCGCAAACGTCATTCAAACGTTATTTGACGTTACAATAATAAGAAGTTCATAAATCCAGTATTTGATGAGTTCTTGACGTAAACTTTTCAAAATTGTATCACATTTTAGAATAATATTCCTCTTTTAATAAAACATATCTTAATCGTGAATTTTAGCTTTTAGAAAAACGTAGGTATTGTTTTCAACCACTAACCCCTCGTTTTCTCAATATGGATACTCTTCAAAAATTGGTAACCATAGCAACGACAGAAGATATTTTAATATGATTCATGAGAAAAAATAAATCTAAGACATAGTTCTATATTATCCAAGAACTAACTTAAATCAAAGAGCATGACCTCTCTGTGATTTAAGAGGGGTTTCTTAACATTATTACATAAATACTAATACAATGTCACTAAGCCCGGCTGAAATATAGTAAGAAATACAATAATTTTTGTGACTTACGCATATATACTCTGTTTCGCAGTCAGACGACGATGAACAAAATAGGAGAGATCACCGTATTCATATGCAAAATGCCCACCAGCAATCTATTGGATAAATGAACAGTTAAAACGTGCAATTCACCAATAGCTAGCTGGTTGTATGAATACCGTTGTATTCAAACACGACCTCTCATATACAAGCATATATTATTTTTTACTTACATTTGTAATTAATAATGAGATCATAGAAACTTAAGAAATTTATTGTGTACAAGCTTGTTTTGGTTTTTACTCCTTCGACTGAACAGAACAGAATTTCCACATTGTCACGTGTTTGACGCTACCATTATTTTACGACACTTTGAGATTGTCCTCCTTTTTGAGTTGACTGTCTCGGATACTTGCACGTACATATATACAAGAAATTTGTAAATAATGCATTTATAAATATTCGTGTAATTACGCACTAGTTTCTATTGTGTGTGTATTTTCCTTGTTTTTATAACTTGATAGTTCCTTTATTATTCCGTATGAAACATAGCCTGTTGGCTGATATGCGTATATGCATCATTCTCTACTCACATAATTCCTGATGGTTTAAATCGCCAGGAGAACTTGTGCGGATTTCTATGTTTGGGGTGGGGGTGTAAATTCACATGAACGAAGCCAGCTATAGTCAAGTTAAAATACTGTGACAGTAACGTTGCAGTTTATGTGTACGCAAAAGTTACAACCATTGTCTTAACAGGTAGAGCGAAAGTTAGTATGTTGGTTCAGCATTGAAATTATATTTGTTGGTTCAGCATTGAATTTATATTTGTTTGTACAGTATAAGCCTTTATAATTGGTTTTACACCGTTATAGTGGACTCGACCGCTGCGTCACAAACAGAATTTTATCCTGGTTGGACTATAGAATGAATTATGATTGTTTATCTAAGCAGTATGCCGGTCACAAAAGTCACATTGTGAGCGTAGTGAGCATGTCAACTGGAAGTGGTTTGGATATTCTGTACATGGTAATGATTAGTATTGCAAGAAGTTCTAAAACAAAACTATCCAAAAAATGGGGAATTATTTTCAGTATTAAAATTTGATCCGGGTCAGATTATCCTTTCGGTGAATATAGGGCCCGGCAAAAATAGTGAATGAGGTTTCAGAAAACCCGTTTGTCGCCCGCGTACTATACATGCATGTCAATTAATATTTCCCGGTAAACGTAAGATCAACCAATGAAATCATGTTTTACAAACGATCAGCGAATAGCATTCGAGTACAAAATCTCGGTACTCGTTGAACAAGGAAACTCACTTACATGACTGTGTATGTTTCATACAAAATATATCCCCGAAAATTCACGGAATTATATACGGAACCATGGAATTATAGTGAAAACTCTCGCAATATCACGAGAACACTCACGAAATGGTGCACGGACTCCCCGAAAATTCCATGAGAAATTTTTCAAATTAGTATACGAAACATTTGAAGGTGTCAGTTTGTTTGAATTTTGAATTAATAAACGGATCCACTGACGTTAAAAAATAAACATATGTTTTTATGCTAGGATATGTGTAGCAACGTCAAATGTCACCCAAAGTGAAATTAGACTCAAAGAAAATGAGATCAACATTGATAATTATTTATCACATAATTTGCAATGGTCCGATTTGACTCTGCGAACAATCTAAAATATTCGTACATTGCAATTAAAGGGAGGCAAATCGTGATATATTTTTGTACACTATTTCTGATTCTTGTTTTCTTCCTTACAACGTTGTGTTTCTTGGTCACATGACAACGTTGTGTTTCTTGGTCACATGACAAGGTTGTGTTGTCTGTGTATTAATGCACGATGTATGTATATGTATATTTTCGTGGTATACCCCGGTATCGTCAACTTGGCGGTACCCAGCCCTAATATGTATTCATGCACAGAGAATATGTATACTTTTGTATATGCATCCACATACGGTGTATAGAAATGTATATGTATTCATACACGGTGTATAGATGTGTATATGTATTCATACACGATGTATAGATGTGTAAATGTATTCATACACGATGTATAGATGTGTATATGTATTCATACACGATGTATAGATGTGTATATGTATTCATACACGGTGTATAGATGTGTATATGTATTCATACACGATGTATAGATGTGTATATGTATTCATACACGATGTATAGATGTGTATATGTATTCATACACGGTGTATAGATGTGTATATGTATTCATACACGGTGTATAGATGTGTATATGTATTCATACACGATGTATAGATGTGTATATGTATTCATACACGGTGTATAAATATGTATATGTATTCATACACGATGTATAGATGTGTATATGTATTCATACACGGTGTATAGATGTGTATATGTATTCATACACGGTGTATAGATATGTATTCATACACGGTGTATAGAACTGTATATGTATTCATACACGGTGTATAGATGTGTATGTGTATTCATACACGGTGTATAGAAATGTATATGTATTCATACACGGTGTATAGATGTGTATGTGTATTCATACACGGTGTATAGAAATGTATATGTATCCATACACGGTGTATAGAACTGTATATGTACTCATACACGGTGTATAGATGTGTATATGTATTCATACACGGTGTATAGATGTGTATATGTATTCATACACGATGTATAGATGTGTATATGTATTCATACACGGTGTATAGATGTGTATATGTATTCATACACGATGTATAGATCTATACATGTATTCATACACGGTGTATAGATGTGTATATGTATTCATACACGGTGTATAGATGTGTATGTGTATTCATACACGGTGTATAGATGTGTATATGTATTCATACACGGTGTATAGATGTGTATGTGTATTCATACACGGTGTATAGATGTGTATATGTATTCATACACGATGTATAGATGTGTAAATGTATTCATACACGATTTATAGATGTGTATATGTATTCATACACGATGTATAGATGTGTATATGTATTCATACACGGTGTATAGATGTGTATATGTATTCATACACGATGTATAGATGTGTATATATATTCATACACGATGTATAGATGTGTATATGTATTCATACACGGTGTATAGATGTGTATATGTATTCATACACGGGGTATAGATGTGTATATGTATTCATACACGATGTATAGATGTGTATATGTATTCATACACGGTGTATAAATATGTATATGTATTCATACACGATGTATAGATGTGTATATGTATTCATACACGATGTATAGATGTGTATATGTATTCATACACGGTGTATAGATATGTATATGTATTCATACACGGTGTATAGAACTGTATATGTATTCATACACGGTGTATAGATGTGTATGTGTATTCATACACGGTGTATAGAAATGTATATGTATTCATACACGGTGTATAGAACTGTATATGTATTCATACACGGTGTATAGATGTGTATGTGTATTCATACACGGTGTATAGAAATGTATATGTATTCATACACGGTGTATAGATGTGTATGTGTATTTATACACGGTGTATAGATGTGTATATGTATTCATACACGATGTATAGAACTGTATATGTATTCATACACGGTGTATAGATCTATATATGTATTCATACACGATGTATAGAACTGTATATGTATTCATACACGGTGTATAGATGTGTATATGTATTCATACACGGTGTATAGATGTGTATATGTATTCATACACGATGTATAGAACTGTATATGTATTCATACACGGTGTATAGATGTGTATATGTATTCATACACGATGTATAGATGTGTATATGTATTCATACACGGTGTATAGATGTGTATATGTATAGATCAATATATGATCATATTTACACAGGAACAAAACGACACACTGTTGCTTTCAGTATTTATATTTTATTAATATCAAATAACAACAATAACAAAAATAACCACATAATTATAATATATTAGCACATTTCATATTTTGAGCACTTTTAACGTCACACTGATATGGTATAATTGTCCAGCACTTTTATAAACTCAGATTTCGGGACAATCTGCTACGATGTCGTCTACTGGTTACCTGTTTCTCTCCAGCCGTCCATGATTTAGACTTTACCCGGAAGTGACGTAAGTCAGTAGTATGATCTTCATGTAACATTGGTTTGTAGCTGATGGGATCACAAAGGTCCTGAAATTATAAATATAAAGGTTAAGTTACATTACAAAGGTTAAGGTTTTTCACATGTTTTGCAAGCATACGAGTATAATTCTATTTTTGAATGAGTTCTTTCGAAGGAGACTGGCTTGATAATCCATATGACATGTGGAATAATTTGAAATGTAATACCAGTACCTTCTCAGACAAACATGTATCTTAAAATATGATTGGTACCAATTAAATATTGTATGTGGTAATTGGTATAATTCGCAAAGTGATACGCTCCACACATCGCTTTGATTTTGAGTAGAGAGACGGAATGTTCGGGCGAGGAAATTGGAGAGTAGCTTATGATAACGAATGCTTACGACTATTTCGCCATCAAATATATTCGTCACCTACACAATACACTATAACATAAAGTGTTATATTTACCTTGTTTGACTCATAGAAAGCTTTGTATCCACCATGTAGAAGATATACTTCAGGAAAGTTCAGACGTGGATACTGGTGTTTGTTCATCTCACGATCTTCACTGCGTAGAAAACGATACATTTTTGGACCACGTTCTGATGAAAACTCACAATGGAAAATGAGTACGTGAGGTTTCTCTGACGTCACTGGTGCCGTAAGCAAACTATGAACTTCGTCCTTTGTATACATGTTTACCGCCCCTCTAATATGCCCACCTTCATACTCATACGGGTATCTACAATCTACAATGGTCACTCGTCCGAAATCATTGTCGCACTTTCCACGCACAACATCCGCCATTGTCTCAGCAGTAATGGATTTGAGGTCACTGTGCTTGCCAGGAATTGTGGGTAATGTGTAGTCACGTGATCCATCAGCGATAAGATCACGTGATTCCAGACGTTCAACGGCTTCAATGATTTCCTGAAATAAATATAAAACATATGATTAGACAAATGCAAAATTTAATATATACTCTGATTAACTGTGATATCATTTGCGCACATGTAACGTTGTTCAGCGGGAAAACGAATTGGGTACTCAAAACGAGCCTGTAGCAGACTGGTAAATTTCGTTATTTCTATGAATACATTGTTAAATTAAATGTTGAAATGAAATAATTTACCAAACATGATATCATTCTGCTAAATAGTTTATGATTTTTAGCATGCTCACAGTGCTTTGATTGGGAGTTTGTAACATTTAATTGTGTTTTATGAACATTATTGCAGGTTCAAATTAAAATATTCATTTTACCTGGCTCTGATCAATTGGTTCATTCATCAACGATCTCAGTTTCTTAGTACAAGGTGACTCTTCAATCAGATCATCATCTGCCAGACGCTTGCCAGAAAACAAGCTCCTGCGAGCGTCTAGCGATGATCGACGACATCTTGACTTCCATGAAAAATCAACCTGAAATATAAGATAAATAGAATTAATCAACAATGAATCAGTACATACATGTATATTATAAATTATTACCAATTATTTTACTTGTAAATGTTTTATACCCATTTGTGCATATTTATTTAAATTTCGAATTATTTTAACATGTTTAAGACAATGTAGGATAACGAAAGGCAGTTTATACTGTCGTGTTATCATAATACTTTGCGGCGCTATTTGGATACTTGACATCAATGTTTTCTTGTACATATTATTATGATACTTTGCGGCGCTACTTGGATACTCAGCATCAATGTTTTCTTGTACATATTATTATAATACTTTGCGGCGCTACTTGGATACTCAGCATCAATGTTTTCTTGTACATATTATTATAATACTTTGCGGCGCTACTTGGATACTCAGCATCAATGTTTTCTTGAACATATTATTATAATACTTTGCGGCGCTATTTGGATACTCAGCATCAATGTTTTCTTGTACATATTATTATGATACTTTGCGGTGCTTTTTGGATACTCGTCATCAATGTTTTCTTGTACAATTTATTATAATATTTTGCCGCGCTAGTTGGTACTCGTCATCACTGTTTTCTTGTACATATTATTATAATACTTTGCGGTGCTTTTTGGATACTCGTCATCAATGTTTTCTTGTACATATTATTATAATACTTACAGATAATGGCGTGAGTACATCTATTCCAGAATCATCATAGTTAACGCCCTTGCTGTCCGGTGTAATGATAGAAGCTATCTCAGAATCTGTGGTTTCCCTGGCAACGGGAGAATCCAACAATCCATCACTGAACAACTGTAATCTGTGAAATAGAATAAATACATCAATTAATATTTCTTTCAAATAATGTAATGGTTAGATTAATATTTGGTTTAAAATAAAGAACATTCCGATTTCACCTGTTTAATAAACTATTTATACTGATTTATGTAGTTATCGTGAATTTGAAGTAAATGCAATAATTTTGTATAAGGCTTTATTTTACGAGGAAACTTATTTCACAATATGAATTTGAATATACGATTTTAAAAAATAATATTTAGTGCATTACATGTATATACATACCTGATAGACATGTTTCACTGGTAGAATTGTATTTAGTGTTGTAGATATATAATATTATGTTTAGATAATGCAGTGTCGAACGATGAGATATGAATAATGTCCCAGTGTAACGATTCTACACTTATATAGTAACTTCCGATCTATTTCTCATAATTATGTTTTAATTAACCTGGGATAATTAATTACCCGTTTAGCTTTGAGACAAATTTGTCACTAGGAGTAAATTGATAACATGATAAGTATAGGATGTTCACTCAATATAAGCGTCTGGTAAGCTAGACTAATTATAATTGGTCTATTGTTTGTACTGGGTGGTAATGGAAGTTACTTTTCACGGAGTGTGATTTCTGTAACACCCGTTACCTAATCATGCTTAATGTGTGGAAATTGTTTGGTAGCTTTAATCAATGTTTGATCGATATTTGATTATTGGAGATCAATGTTTGACGTAAACTGTAAGTTTGTCATTAGTATTATGTATTTTGTTCACACTATCGTGAAATAAAGATCTGTGCCCGGGAATGGTGAAATTCCATATTTCAATATTCAAATCAAAATCAAATCAAATCAAATCAAATACCTTTTATTCTCTCATTGATTGGAGTAGTTATGTTCAAGTATTTGTCGCTTCATCGGGTTCTCTTCTCTTCTGTACAAATATGTTCTTATCAACAGAATATTGATTTTTACAATTGAGCGTTCGTTCCATCATGTATATGTTTATATTAAAATGTCACAGCCCACGTTTTGAACAACAATGCGAGACAGGTTCAAACACTTGTCCAGTTATGATTGAATTATGCGTAGCTCTCACTTTATTCTAGACAGTTCTGGACAGTTCCCAACGAGCGTCTTCGTGATACTTACCGCTGATGAAAACATACAACCGAGATTATAAATATACATGTCCAACTATTTGTCCCATTTGTATTCGCACATGTGACAATTTTTTTACCATTGGAAGGCATGGGGACTCCACGTAAATTTGTCCATATGATAATAACTATTTGAGATATTTCTTATGTGCAAACATATTTTGTAGTTTGATATGTCTACAATATAATGCACTAAATTTCATAGTTGTATCTTTATGGGATCAACCCCCTTTTTAAAGGTTTTTAACATGACTATCACTCACATTGAACAAAGAAGGAAATGAACGGATTTGATATCAAACTTGGTTACTTTCTTGTCCGTAGTTCTTTTGTTTCTCGGGGAATATATTTTGTGCAAACTTGATTAATAGTTTAATTTCTTCCCGTCAGATTGGTGTTATGATATAAGAAATGTGATAATTAGATCTGCCCCCTTTTTACGGTTATCATCCATCGAATATGCATGATAATAAGTATACATATCGTGACATGTATTGCGGTTACTAGTATAACAAATGCATAATTGTTAGATTCCTCACACATGATCAACGAATTCTGAATAATACCATGGAAGCATTTAAATGTTCCTGATGATACCTACCTTATGAACAAAATTTCATAATGACAGAGATATGCCCATAAAAAAGATCCTGGTATGCATCATATACAAAATGTCAAAAATACCAAAGTGTAACTGAACGCACAAAACCCCTCCAGCAAATGATATACATTAATTTATACACTCCGACAACCCGCTGAGTTAGCATAGCGCGATTACGCAATCGAGATAAGATCGATCAGATTAAAACCGGTATAACACCAGTCAAGGGAAGGTAACTGTGGTCGACTTGAAAACACATTCAATACAAATGGGACAAATAGTTGGATATGGACGTAATCAGTGTAGCAATACCACGTGACATTTGACTACAGTTACAAAAAGAAATTTGTAAACATTGGAAAATAAAATAGCCATAAGTATCTTACTTCTTCATCAATTTCTATGAAATGTACATCATACTAAGCGGACAATTATTTGCTTTCCATAAAATATAAAAAAAAATTCAGCGGCTGTGCCGTTTTGTCCATTACCTTGTGAAACCGTGGAACGTGTAGGTTTCACAGGGTAATGGAAAAATCAGTACAACTGCTGAAAAAGATCTTATATTTCACGGAAAGCAAATACTTTTTCCCTCAGCGTGCCGTAAATTTTATAAAAATCAATGAAGAAATAAAATACTTATGGCTATATTTGTGTTCGAATGTTTATAAATTTCTACTTGTAACTGTAGCCAAAAGTCACGTGGTATTGCTACACTGAATATATCAGCTGTTAAATTATGATCACGTTAAAATCTCCGTTGGAATAAGGTGACTATGTAAATGCATGTATATGTATTAAAAGTAAAAATACGGGGTACTTGTTCAAACTTAATGCTTAATACAGGTAGTTGCTTAAACAGATGTACATTTAAATATGTTTGATTAGTTTGGTTTATTTGCTTTAACTTATCCTCGCCACCGGAAATGTATATGGGCGAGGCCCCCGGAAGAGTATCTGTATCCCTGATATAGTGTTCGGTAACTCCTTCCGGCAACAAAATCGTGTTATTTAAAACGGTTGTCTCCCTTTGACTTTCCATTGAACTTAATACAAAATGTACCTATCAAGTAAATTCTATGATTTTGACCATCTTTACGGTATTTAATTTGGTACCATAGTCTTACCTACCCAGGTGTTTTAGGCACTGAACGACACATACAGCTTTTAATGTGCAGCATATTTATGTTGAATATATATACATTGTATACTTTCAAATTGGTTTTTTGTCTTAAAGCCCCATAAGCCCAAAACGGCTATTTTTAAAAAAAACAATTACTTGGTAATCATTCTGCAGAATGATGCAGTTTGAGCACTTTAGTTGAGTCCCAGTAATGGAAACCAACATTTATGAGATCGAAGAAAACCAAATTAGTTGGCTTGTAGAATAAATAAATAGAATAGAACAATAAATGCACGGGTTTTAGTCTAAGGAAAGCAAATCTTACAAAATTAGTATTTTGTCTTCCTTACATTTTACTTAAATGCATTCTACTATTTCGAAATATCATATACATGTAGTTAACATTCTATCGTCAATAATTGGTCATTAGTGACAAAATCGTACCGATAATTAATTCATTGTATTTACTGGAGAGATAATTGGGCTGTAAAAGTATATAGCTGACAGGGTGATTCAGTATGCACACACGCTAGCCGGGGAAAACATAATATCGGTCCGTTGTATACGGAATACCGTTAGGGCCATCGTGGCTACACATTAAAATCCAGAGGGCGACAATGCGATGGTGCGATGACGACGGTGCGATGGTGCATTGTCGCCATCGCATTGTCGCCACCGCACCGCCGCCATCGCATTGTCGCCTTCGCACCGTCGCATTGTCGCCATCGCACCGTCGTCATCGCATTGTCGCCCTCTGGATTTTAATGTGTAACCACGAGGGCCCTAACGGTATTCCGTACACAACGGATTGTGTGACAACGACGATGATGGTGACGAGCTGTGCACGGCGTTCATACTGATTGATACTGAACAATTTGAACATGAATAAGATCAGAATATTCCTTTGTATGTGTTCTAGTTATCGTAGTATATATCCTTTCCGCTACCAAAGCAGACTAATGTAGACCATAAAAACATGGGTCGCCATTACCACTAGTGTACATAGAAGGACTGCCACTGATGCCTAAAACGTACTACAAAAAGTATAGTCCTCAAAACCAACAGCGGTCAGCGTAGGACTACCAGGATTTTTTAGGTTTTGTCTTATATTTAAGCGTATTTAAAATGCTTGTACCCCGTTTCTGGATTTGCTATGATGATACAACTTGCATTTATATTTTTAACCAAATAGTACACACTTAGCTGAAAAATTCATTTTTATTATAATATATTGCATAATATTGTTTTTAAAAATACAAGTTTCTCGTATTTTACCGCATTTTAGTACAAAAACAAATACATTATGTATAACAATGAACAGAAACGGCGTTATCGCCAATCAATAATCAAATGATCCGATTCAAGTTATTAAAGGATCCTCACTGTCAAAAAGTACCAATTATCTTTAGCGATTGCTTTTGGCGATTACTATCAAACTCATTTTTAATTAAAAAATTAATATCTCATTTTCTACGCTACGGTAACTTAGGCAATTTTTGTGTGTCTGCTTTGGTATTCTAAGAGTCGAAAAAAGCAGATCTGCCAATGACGAGTTTTGCAGGCTTTGAATCAATGACTTACACAATGACGCAATGGTCATTTTGTGATTTTTCTGATAATGCTGCAAAACTGCACTGAGGTAATTGATTTTTTGTTTTATCTGCATTAGGCGGCTTGGGTATTCTATGCTTTCGAAGATAACCAGTCTGCCACTGACGAGTTTTGAAGACTTAATTAAAATAATGCACATAATTATCCCAATACGGTAGTCAATTGTCGTCAAAGGGCGGTACAGACGTATGCACATTTATACACTATGGATGTAGTGTCTGTTTATATTGGTTCCACCGTTTTAGGCTAGTTTTGTATAGTGAACATCTCATTTGAATGCTATGGTAGTTTCAGCTTTCTCGTTTTGTCTGCATTGGGCGGTTGTGGTAATCTAAACTTTTGAAGATAACCGGTCTGCCACTGACGAGTTTTGAAGGCTAAATTCAAGTAATGGGCACTATAGTCCGGCCCCAAACCCAAGCTACCTTGCATTGTAGTATAAAGTTTTTTTCTTTGCTGATTTCAGTAGACATGACCTTTCTAATGGAATTTCTGACGGGTGCCATTCTGTCACCTTTGAGCATTTTGAGAAAATTGGGGTAAAAGTTCCAAAACATAAACGAAACTGCGAATTTTTGGAATCGGTGAACTACAATGTCATTTATTATCATATTTTATAATAATTCACACTTATATGTAATTATTAAGTTGAAGTTTGCAAAATTTGAGTGACATGCATTTATGCAAAATGAGGTATTTTTGGGGTAAAAAAATAAAAATTACATGGAAAAGTGCGAATTTTCGGAATCGGTGGAATTTAACGTCATTGGCCATTACATTTGGTAAATAATCGCTGTGATGGTTGTATAGTGACTTGCCATTAAGATATTAAACACCTAAAGCTAGGCTATGGTACAAAATGTGGTGTTTTTGGGGTAAAACATTCAAAAGTCTGAAGGAAAATTGTAATTTTTTGGATTTTGTACCAATGCAGACCTATACAATGGCATGTATCTTTTCTTTGGTGATTAATCAAAATGCATGGTATTAATAACCTTACAGTTTTGATATCAAACGTTCTAAGATTAGCTATTGTGCAAATGTGCAAAATGTGTTAT
This sequence comes from Spisula solida, assembly GCA_947247005.1. Lineage (NCBI taxonomy): Eukaryota > Metazoa > Mollusca > Bivalvia > Venerida > Mactridae > Spisula > Spisula solida. The sequence continues at coordinate 2,168,776 of OX365958.1, read as the reverse complement.
TTTGGGGAATAACTTCGAAATATAAAGGAAAAGGGCGAATTGTTCGAGGTGGTAGACAACGCCGTCATTTATCATTTTATTTTCGATGCGACATGTTCTTATGTACATGTAGAATTTAAGATATCAAACCTATGAGCAATGTTACTGAGATCAATGTGATATATTGGGGTAAAATGTTATAAAATATTAACGAAAAGTGTGATTTATTGAATCCGTAGACTTCATTGCCCTTAGATATGTTTTTATAGTAACTCATTCTGATTAAACAATATTAACTTATGAGTGGAAATAGCAATGAAACCTAATGCAAAACAGTTACTGTCGTGTGAAGCAAGTTTACAATCATTATTTTGAGGATAAACATTTTTAAAACCTACGGTGGACGGTGGATGAACACAAAATCTCAATAGGAACACTTTGTTCCCTGCCGTATAAATGCACCATAAAAGTTCAATTTCAAGTATCCCTGGTCGTAGAAATGACTACTACATGTTTAACATTTGATTCGAATTAAATCAAGTGATTGAAAATGCATTCGGTAGGTCAACTTGTTTTACATTGAAATTATCAAGACCTGAGATTTATTTCGGATGATTGCACCTAATGAAAAGTGGAGGCATGTAATAAATTGAATGTATACACATATAAAAAGAGGTTTCTATACAAACTACATGTATGTGCATTAATATTCTATGCCTTATAGAAATACGCAATCTTTTGAGAAGATATTATATTTCATCTAAATGCATCAGCGAAATTAAATAGCATTAGGTATACATATATATTAGAGAATTTGTGAATTTTCACCATTCGTAAAATAGATACATTGGTACCTGTGGTGAAGTGTCTGTACTTATTCCTGGGCGCCGTATCTCGATGTTAGTTGCACACATACCAGGGGAAAACTAGTCTCCTCAAGGAGGCTCGAACGCAGGTATCCTTAGGTAGCCAAATCAACATGGTAAGTTAATTGTCAAAGGGTGACTCAACGGCTTAATTTCTGAAAGTGGCCCGAAAACTCGATAACTTTTTAACTTAACGCCAAATTTATTGTTTGATACCCTATAGATTTACGGATGGCTGCGTCTAGTAGTATTATGTATTAAATGAACAGGAATGACTCTGTCAGGCAATATTTAACCAGGGATGGCTTGACAGGTAATGTAGAATCCCTATAGATTCAGGAATAATCGTTGCCATGATTCCAACAGGATTAGGTAACCATTTTATGTCATAAATTGCTATGCTAACCTTTGGAGCTGGGAAAGGATGTGTTACATACCCCGTAGAGCAATAAATGGCAGTGTTGGGTAGCATACCTAACAATGTATTATTACCCCCATAAAACATACCTATCAAATTGGCTGTTTCTATTTACGCCCAGTATCACGTGACTTATTTATGAATGAAAGAACGTAAACTTTATAGTAAAATTTTCTACGAGTGACGATGACAAGTCGAGTTGCACGAGAATCCAGTGTTACAGCTATGACGCATCTATTTTTAGAAACTCCAATATACTCTAGAAACCACGTTTTATTAAAGCTTCTGATAATCAATTCATTTATATTTTTCATTTTATGAAATAGATACCGTATACTCGTGTTATTAAAATTGTTTCAATGTTTAAAATGTGGTATTTCCTTCAGAAAATTACGATGGTAGTTTTCATTAACGAGGGAGGTAATTTTACCAGCTAATAAGCCACTCAATTTCAGCGTGGAATTATGTTCAATGTCAAATGGGTGAAAATGGAATGCGCGCAGTTAAATAGTGCGGGATATTATCGTATTTAGAATCGAAATAAAAACTCTGTTCTTGTATATTGTCTGTGAATAAAACACGGGCACACGTTCGGATACGGAAAATTAAATCACTCGTGCTACGCACTCGTGATTTAATTTTTCCGCATCCGAACTCCTGCCCGTGTTTTATTCACCGACAATAAACGCGAACAGATTTTTATTTCTTAATTATATCATAGTAATTACAAACGTAATTATCAAAAAAAATCATCCATGACAGTGTAGTCCATCAGTTCCGAAAATTCGCTTTTTCCGTTATATTTTTATTGTTTTTCTCCAACAATACCATATACTGTACCATAGCCTAGCTTAAGGTGTGTATAATCTTCATCGCAAGTAACTATAAAACTATTACAGCGATTATTTACCGTCCACCGTTATAGTCCACCGAATCCGAAAATTCGCACTTTTCCATGCACTTTTTAACATTTTACCCCAAAAATACCCCCTTTGCATAATTGCACGGTACTAAAATTTTGAAGTCTTCAACAGCACCTTAATAACTACATATAAGTGTGATTTATTATAAAATGTGATAATAAATAACAATGTAGTTGACCGATTCCAAAAATTTGCAGTTTCGTTTATATTTTTGAACTTTTACCCCAATTTTCTTAAAATGCTCAAGGGTGACAGAATGGCACCCATCAAACATTCCATTAGAAAGGTCTTGTCTACTAAAATCAGCAAAGAAAAAAACTTTATACTCCAATGCAAGGTTCGGTCAATTTTCGGGGATTTCGGGCCGGACTACAATGCCACTTCAGTGTTCTGTTGTATTCGTGGAAGAGCGTAGTAGAAGTGCGTTCATTTATCCACTATGAATAAAGTATCTGTTTGTGATGGTGCCTTGTCTTTTGACTCTTTTTGGAAGTGAACAACACATTTGAATGTTTCAGTAGTTTTAGCGTTTTTCTTTGTCTTTATTGCTACAACCGGAATACAAACACACAGCATGGTGGTATTTTCTTTTCAATACACAATTTTTATTGGTAGTTAATTATAAGCGGATTTAGCTCAGTGGTAACGCACTGGGCTGTCAATCCAGAGGTCGTGGGTTCAATCCCTGGTATCGGAACTTGGCATTTCTGAAATATTTATAATATTTACCGCTATATCTGACCGTGTGATCTGCAAAGTATCCGGAAGTACCAGGAAGCTGTGTATCGGTGATTTACACCGGGCACATTAAAGAACCAGACTGTCTATAGGCGCACTTCTGCAGCGCCGGACATGCCTGTATCTAATGTATCTCTCTCCCTGCAGGGGCTTTCTCTCGGAAACTTAGATTAAAACCACACTGGTGTATCACATGCAATCCAAGTATTGAGAAGTATGTCCTACAAAAACTAACAAGTACATGTAATGCTTCGTATTGCAGAGTACCGTAGTAGCTTTATGCTGGACTATTGAAATATTCAGTTCGAATACAAATACCATAACGGACTTTTGCATTTGGCAATAAACTTATAAACAGTACCTCAGTGTAGTAATGCGGATATCATAATATTAACAGAACTACCACAGTGTAGCGAATGTCGTACACTACAACTACCATAGCGTATAAATGTAGTATATATTTGAAAATTCCTTCTATTTTCTATTGCAAAAAAGGTAGATTTTCACCGAAACCCTGCATTATTCCACTTAGGAATCAAGACCCCATATTTATCCGGTACGCAAAAGGCGTCTTTGGTAGCTGTTCTACCAACAATAGTGGTAATGGAGGACCACCAAAATACGGTCTGCATCAGGCGGCTCTGGAAGTGCATCGGTGTATGATAGTGGCAGCGGAAAGGATATATGATACATGACAGAAAATACACATTTTGTTGTTAATATTGTTTGTGTTCAACAGACAGTCCTGTGTGGTCACGCGTGTTTTACTCTGCCTAGTTGACCGATGACCTCCTACTTCGAGGGTAGGAACGGAGACATGTGATCCGTGTTTGACACGTGTTTGAAACCATGGTTATTTTCTAATAGACTCATTGGTTCTTCAAAGTGCTCACCCATAAACACAATACTGCACTAGGGATACCAACCTGTCCATTTCTAGTTGGGTAGGAACCACTGGAAAAACCGTTTCAGAACAGAACATGACGTGATTTGAACCAGTGACCTCTCTATCCGTCATTGTCATTGTCTATCCGTTAGAGCGTTACCTACCAGACCATCGGGCCACCTATACATCTTTAATTCAATAACGTTCTGCTATACTGTTTTGGTCTTGTATTACCTATCATCGTAGTAAAGGTATCGGTATTTTCGTTATTTTTGTATTTCGTACCGTATATTCCATATTTTGGCGATTCAACTTGATACATAAATTTTGCACGGCTCAAAACATGAGTAACTTGTAGCTCCATAATAGAAGCATTGAATAACAGACAACACACACAGCCAGTTGTATATCTGATTAAGTAGTTTATTAAAAGCAGTAAAAAAAACCAAAGCCATCAAACAAACATAAATTTCAATACAGTAAATACTAAAAATAAACACAATTTAATGTACAGTACAACCTCATCAGAATGACCCTCTATAGAGTAACAACCTCTCTATAACAACACCTTCAAAATTTCCTTAACTGATTTTACCATACATTTAACCTCTTTAGAGCTACAACTCTGTACAATAGCCAATATTTGCATCCCCGAAGAGTGTTGCTCTACAAATGTTGTACTGTAATTATATACGTTTATGTATAATGTTCCATATACAATGTAATCTCGCTTATACGAATTGATCAGGCCCCGATATACCAAACATCTCAGCTAGAAACCACTACTCAAGTTGAGAATTAGCTCAAATAGTAGTCTCAATTTAAGATAAATAGAAATTTCGTGCTCTTGAAATTGTACTTAAATAGTCAACTCAGAATAATGCTTATGGTTTATTATTCCAAATTTGCCCCCAGCTTCGCATGGAAATTAACACAATGATACATGACAGTATTTGAGATGAGATTTGGCTCAACTTGAGATGCTTCAGGACATTGGGGCCAGGTGCCAATTTTATTTCAAATAATGCATAGTTGCCGTGCAATTCTGATAATCCGACTTTTCCGTATACACGGTATATAGAAGACCATAATCACCAACAGCTAAGAACTGCAATTCAGATTTAGACATCAAATATTCAATATTTTCTCTCTACGTTGTTATAGAACAGAACAGAACAGAACAAAAATAGCTTATTGTCGTAAACAATACAGTTTCTTGACAAACAACATAGACATATCGCTGGCTTAGAATTAGTAGGTCGTACGTACAAAATCAATATTTTGAGAAAACAAGAAATAACTGTCTGAAAACTACACTTTACTTACGGAAAACAAGCTTTTTAAACGTCTGTTCAGTCAACTTCCGATTTAAATGAAAATAGGCTTACAAGAAGTGCCTTGATATGCAGATTACAAATATGCACGAGTTTTATAAGGTCGTAAGTAGTACTTACGACGTTCTAATTCTAAGCCAGCTATATTTACACAACATTTTTACACAAGGTTATATGATGCATGGCACATTAACATAATAATAACATACAATGTCATTTTCAAACAAAAATAAAATATAGATATATCTATTTTTAAACACAAATTATTGCTTAAATAACATGGGAGCATTATTCCTTCGATCAATACATAGTACACGTCTGTGCTAAGAGAGAACAAGGCTGTGTTCAATCAACGCCACACGTTATGCCCCGGTGGAAGCCTTGCCCATAAAACTAACTACATATACGAGCGTAGATATAACTTGCTACCATAAATTATATATACTGAACAGAAGTGTCAGACTGTTTGCATATAATACATTGTATACGTGTTGGTTTACCTTTGTTTGCCTACGTATAATTATAATATTATTAAACGTATGTTCCATATTTTGGCAAATCCACTTTGCTACATGAATTTGGAACGTTCCAAAACATGACCAACATGTAGTTCCATAATAGAAGCCTTGGATATCAGACAACATACAAAAACAGTTGTATATCTGATTAAGCATTTTATTAAAAGCAGTCAACCAATCAAAGCCATCAAACAAACATTAATTTTAATACAGTAAATATTGAAAAACTAAACATAATTTCATGCAGTTAAATGAAGTTAAAAATAGTTTTATGTATATAATATGCCATACATAATGAAATCTGGTATATACGAATTGATCAGGCTCCCCATCTCCCAAACATCTCAACTAGAAATCCATTGTCACGTGCTAGCGGTTGTGTATTGTCTATACAATATATTGGTAGCGTGTGCAACAACAAAATAAAATGGACTCTGGGTTAAGAATAAATAAAGTAAAAAGACGACAAAGTATAAATTCCAGTCTCTACGATTTAATGTATGCAAATTATTAATCTCTTCTCATATATTGTAACTAATCAATATATAATAGTAATAAATAACAAATAAATGTGCACTGCAGATGAATATGTGAATTAACAATAGCCTAAATCTCTAAAATACTTTCAAAACATCTCATAAATATCCTAAGTATTTGCACCATGCAGTCTAAAATACCAGCATAAAATACCTTATTAAAGCTATAACTGTTCAAATGTATCCTTAAAAACAAAATAATATAAAGGAATTAAACCAAAGTTCATAGAATTAAAGCGAAAGAAAAATAAGAAAAAACAAGTCTCGCACCTATGGTAAAATAATACAGAGTCCCGGTGTCTGGGCATACCTGGCTTTATATAGTGCACCAAGCGCACCAGAGCGCACCAAAACAGATGTGCGCTTTACAATGTAAAATCGCACAACGTCGAACAGGTTCACGTAGCGCACCAATAGCGCCCCATGAGCGCACCAACTCAGATGCGCACAAAGAAACAAGAATTTCTCTTTAAAAATGAATGAAACAGGTTAAAACTACATGTAATACACAATCGTTAAATACAATAAATAAAATAATAGATCCTTACATAGTTCTCAGTTTCCAACGTGTAGCCTAGATGAAAAGTGACAATAAACAGATCGAACGCTGTAAAAATACTTGGATGTCTCTAACGTAAACTAACCACAAACCACTCACTAGGTCAAAAATACAACTTCCGGTGAAATAATAATGGCGGAAGTACTCGACACATGTTTATTTACCACAGATAAATCACAGATCTCGGGTTTATTACGTAGAGTTCAGGTAAATAAGGAATTCAGATTAAGTGGAAATGTATCAAAGATTGTAAGGATCGTAATTACAAAGCTTGCCAGTGAGTACTTTAATAAATAAACGGGATAAAATAGCCGGGTCTAAATGTAAACAAACATACATGTTCATAAAGTAAGACGAATCTAGGGCATTACACTATTATCTCTGTTAATTGAGATTAAGCTCAAATCGTAGTCTCAATTTGAGATCAATCAGAAGTTCATTTTCATGAAATTTTACTTTAATCAACTCAGAGTTCCAAATTTGACTCCAACTTCCCAGGGAAATTTAAAAACAAAGATAAACGTAAGTATTTGAGATGAGATTTAGACATGAAATAAAATCTATACAATATTTTCGCCCCATGTTGTTATAGAACAGAACAGAACAAAATAGATTATTCTCGTTAACAATACAGTTTCTTGACAAACATAATCATATTTACAAAACATTTTTACACAAGGTCATATGATGGCGCGGAAACATATTAAGAACATAACACTTACATTTTCAAACAAAATATAAAATATAGATATACATTTTTTTCAAACACAATTTATTGCTGAAATAACGCGAGAGAGTGATACTTTCTATCATAGTACATGAACACGTCTCTGCTGAGAGAGAACAAGACTGCGCTCAATACACACCCCGCGTTATTACCCGGTGGAAGCCTTGTCAATAAACTTCAACTTCAAATGTATTGCCAAATCGGCATTTACACAATACCTTTGGTCATTAACAAAACATATATACAGTACAGATGGCCACATATATGCATAAAACTAAACACATTGCATGCATAATAACAAAACATATACATGTACAATCAAATCAAACATACACATTTAAATATGCACTATTCAAGAAGCAGGTAAAAAAATTCCTTGCTTTTCTTGTCTTAAAAGTAGAGGATCATGTATAAATTTCGCAATATTTCTTATTGTGCTATTGTTCTTACTGGATATTAATAATCTACCAAATTTTTGTAATGATGGAAATGATACATTTATACAATATTTGTTTCTTAAGTCATGATAAAATGGACAGCATGAGATAAAATGATATTCAGATTCAATAACATTCATTAAAATAAAAACTAGTTCAATATATAGATATACGTAACTTTTTCCCATATATAATGAACAGAAGTGTCAGACTGTTCTAACAATAATACAGCAACAATTTCATATGTTCAGGATGATTGCAAATGAACTGTCTTTAAAATGACCAGAGATTTAGTCTTAAAGCGTTTCTGAAGACCACTGACTTAATGTCTGATGAATCATTCTGGGTATTCGAATAGGCCTTAGAAACAAGATTTGGCTAAAACTATTAGAAATGGATAAAATGATTGTCATCAAAATAACAAGGGTAAAACATAATAATGCACCAGTCAATTGAAACCACGGGGAGGGGCGGGGGATAGCGGGTAACTGTTCCGTGTTTTTACCTTCTTTCCGATGTTCTGCACTGCCGTTTGAGAGCGGGGCTTTTGTTTCGCACCAACATAGTGGGGAAATGTAGCCGTGACTATACCAGCGGGCAACTAGTATAGGGCGGGGGAATTTGCGGGGGTTTTACCATCTGTTTGGCCCTGCGGGGAATGGATTTTTCCAAGGGGTTGAAAAGCAAAAGCAAAACTTCCCGCCATTCCCCGGGGGTTGGGCCGTGGTTTCAATTGACTGGTGCATAATACAAATTATAAACTATGGATAAATACAGATAAACATCAAACTAAGTTTTCATATACAAATGATTCTTAAACAAGCCGATATGTACAGTACAACATCTCCAGAGCTTGTTACTTTCCCATAATACCAACTAAACAATGATCCGTCTGAATACACTTTAGCAAGTAATTATATAATTCATGGTATACAAAGGAACGTTTGTGCCCAATGTGACTACACATCAATACTTTAAGGCAAATATAAACATTAATAACAAAATTGCATAAAACTCAAACTTTCACAAATCCCATACACATTTATAGCAAAAAAAGTTCATAATAAAAAAAATGATACATCCATGAAATTAATATTCACAACAAGCATCACTATGACAGTAATCAGACTGTATTGAAGTTGCATGTATGTTGATTTAAATCCAAAAATCACAAAGCAGCAATAATTGTAACAGCCGACACGTGACACATACACTTATGATACTACATGTTGCACGTCGTTATACACAAACACATATAATACAAAAACAATATAATAATAGCAAACTTACCAAAACCTAATAATTACATACAAACAAACACACTCGTTGTTAATTAACAAAATGTAAATGAAAACGTTTGAAAACTGGATAAAGGGCGTTCTTTGCAGAATCCCGTATGAGAAAAATTCTAAAACATGTACTGATTTGTTTTTCTGATAACCTTTTATGACCTTGAACATTGAGGCAAATTTGTTTAATTTTACAATATTCCCAAATCGTCAATAGAATATTCTGAATAAAATAAAATTAAGCAATTAATATCCTCCAGTGGGACGGAAAATAAAAATAAAAGTATAAAGTAAAACATATAAAAAAGGGGACCAAAGCAAAAATTACAAAAACAAATGGGATCATTGATAAAGACATTATTTAATGAAGATATGAATACCTATAACATGTCCTACCAACACGAATTTGTATCCGCAAAATTCTGCCAGGAAACAAACTTTTATATAAATGTAAACTAGTACTCCATGTCTTTTCCATTTCCGTTACAGTTACATGTGTATTAGAAGAATTGATCATAATTTGGGTGAGAATGTACATCAGTCAAAATATTCTGGAACCAACCGTAGACTTATCTCTTAAACCAACAATTAAAAGCATGCTGTTTTTGAAAAAGATTTTGTAAAGTAGAAATACATGATATGAATAAAGCAAATACTTTTGGTTACTCAATTAAGGTTAAAGTGTGCGAGTCTGCGAATTTTGTAAATTACAAGTGCTAATGAAGGTGTGCGTGTGTCATTGTGTATGCGTGCGTGTGTTTGTGTGTGCGTGTGTAAGCGTGTGTGTATGGAACAATCGTGGGCCTTTTCAAGCATGTAAGTGTGTATATAAGGATGTGTTACATCATCAACCGGAGATGTCATTCATACGTTATTGTGACAGCATGTGAATACGATGTTTTTGTATAATATGAAAAACAAATGATAAAAAGACAATCGTAGGTCACAATGCTTCTGTAGAAGTTATCTGCCCTTGAAACCAAAGTCTTTCTTTCATATTTGCGTATTTAAGGACATACATCACATGAACAATGAGGGTTTGCATTATCATGTGTCTAAAGTGAATTGTCGGAATAGCGGGTCAAAGTGCAGGTCACAGCAACATTAAATATGACACTATTTGCAATATCTTGATTATTTAATATATTTAAAATCGATTATTTTTATTATATCAATAACTATTAATGTCTGCTTCATGGAATATATGCCGAGATCTGTGTCATCAATAAATCTATTTAAAACCTTTCACAACTTTCTCATCAGTCAACAAAGATATCCGGCAATGGAAATAAGCCAAAAATTTAAATTTCTCATATAATGAGTTGAGTTAACAGATATTGATTGAACTGAAGTTTTTTTAAGCTACAATAGGTTAACATTACCTCACATTGAACGATGAATTTGTGAGCTGGATGTGTAACAAAATGGAGTTTAGCTTGAGGGACAGACACAAAATGAAGTATAAGAACGTTTCAAAATGCATGTTTATACGAGACATAGATATCATTGTGACAGGTCCTGTCAATGTTACATGTTACAAGATTGAATGGTTATGTACTTAGTTTTACCTGTTACGTTAACTGCGTTTGTTATATGTATGTACATAAATGAGACGAACAGAAAATAAAATAAATTAAAAAAAGGTAGACCTTTTCTCGTAGGCCAAACAAACGAAGTGTAGTTGACATTCTGTCTGTGATGATAATTGAATGAGGTCTGATTAGCAGGTAGGGCAACTGATTACCAAACATATCACACGTCAAGTGTGCCAAACATGGGATTTGTGCAATTCATTGTCTCGTTCGCTTATGTGATGGACATGTATACTTGTGGCATGTAATGTTTTTATGTTCTATGGTCGGTTGGTTAAGTTGAGTGCCGTCTTCCACGTCCGACTTTCTATGATCTTTATGATTTAATTACTCATTAGTTACAGTATAGTGGGTTCATTAGATAATTGTGCTTTAGTTTTTGTACCTAACGCTGGATGAGGGCATGTACACCAGTTATATGATCGACAGAAGGCTGCACTTAAAGATGATACTAACATTCACCCGTACACAGATCGCAAACTTTCCTTTGCATCCTCAGGAGAGATAGTGCTCCATGCATCCGGTATATCATCCGTTTCATAGTCATATCTTTCCTTTAGTTCCGTTTTGAATTTCCCGACAAACCAAAGCCAAAACTTCGACGAATCATGCATATCTGAACTTGGAAATATATGCCAGGTGTTTAGGATTTCTCTGTACTGGCGGAATGCATGCCATCTTAGTTCGCAGGCAGATATTCCGTCATTACATTTGTATTTAAATACGCTACATGTATGGCGGCTCCCGTGCGATTGAACCTCATAATTACAAGTCTCTGGACAAGCTTGTTTAGTATTTGTATACCTAATACCATTGCAGCATTGTGGTCTGTGTTGAACGCATGTATGATCCTCAGTATGCGAATTAGTAGATTTTTCGCACGGTTCGTTACAATACGGGCATAATTCAGTACATCCCCAGATACGCTGAAATATGACATGAAATGGAGACCTGCCCTCCCACCATACTGTACTTTTCGTATACGATTGAAATGAAGTTTTTACACTGGCACTATCATCAACTAGTTTGGCATTTATCTTACTGCAAACTATCTTTACATTTACACTTGAAAGGTGCCAACTCAAAACAGAGTCAAAGTCCGATATAGGAATGTATAGTTCGTCTTTACTTAAATCGGACAATAGACGCGTAAGTACTTCTTTAGTAGTTATCATTTCGCCGTCATTTTCTTGCAAATGTCTTAAGCTTTTCATAACTTTCGAGAATAAATTGTCGACAATCCGTAAAATGTATACTGTAAACTTATCCTCTTCAAATAGAACATGTAAAGCTTTTTGTTCTATCCATTCCAGGGCTGTTGCAAAAGGAGACTTGATATAAGACATAATTTTCCCAAACTCATTAGCGTCTACCATGCCCGAACAAATCTCAATTATGAGGCGGTTTTTTGTGCTTGGTAAAATACCATGTAGGATATTTTGGATTTCAACGTACATCTGAGTTTTAGCTTCTGTAGCAATGTGCTTAGATATAGCACGAGCAACATGTTCCGCCACAGAATCCTCTAGTTGACGACTCTCGATGCATCCATTAAACAGACGTTCCAATTCTTGCTTATAGTTGTTAAATTGTGTACACAATGTTTGCCTGTAAATCATGTTGTGTTCTTTAAAAAATTGTTTTGCATACATACACACATGGATATGTATTTTCATATAGAACAGTTCTTTAACTTTAATGTTTTCATTAGAAAGTACTGAGACTTGTTCTTCTTTGAAGCCATGAAGAAAACTACGGACGCTGGTGTCGGATATGTGATCCTCTTTTGCACACAAGGCGTCAACTTCCTCAATGAGTGACGAAAATAGAGTTTGGACGCACTTTTTGACACAGGATAGTTTGTCTTTAGACATGCACCCAGACAATATATCTTTTGTTTCAATTCCAGTCTTTTCAAAATTCAATATCGTAGGTGAATTCATTTTGGTGTGATCATCCAACTTCATCTCTTCCGTCATGGAAATAAGCCATGTTTGTCGTGTTGGGTGTATATCGAAAAGCCATTCACCAAAACATTTATCCAAAGTACACACATCTGTTTGTTTGTTGGGATCATCAATTCCGAAAAGTTTAGTCCAGAGTTTCTCAAATAAGTTTTTCTTTTCCTGATCTGTCATACATTTTACATCGTGTGTTTCAGAATATTCCAACGTTTGTTGGTGCAAAACTTCTAAGCTTTTTCTTTTGTTTTCGTTAAATCTGAGTTTCGTCTTGATTTTATATGTTTCGTTTCGGATATTGCCTTTAAAAAAGCCCTGAATCTTATCGAAGAACCTTTGAATACGACCCCGTTGACTTTCATTCCATTGGACAATAATTGTACGATTTTTACTGGTCTCAAAATATTCTGCCACCTCAGCTTTTGCTGCTTCAAGTTCTTTATTAATCAATGAATCAAGAAGAGAATGAGTGACATTTTCAGCAGTGTCAGCTTCATCTAATGAATGACAGTTCGAAAATTTCTTTTGTACAGTAGAGTGCATAGTCTTTGTTAAAGACAATTCAATTTTCCATAGTATTGTTTGTATTATTTCATCCATTTCCAAATATGCTCTTCTCTCAAGACTATTTTTGAATGAAAATACAAAATTCTCACTTAGCACTCCTTGCCATAAGTCATTTGTTTGGCAAATAAATTGTGATAGTGTTTTGAATGTTGGAAACGTCGAGTCAGGGCTTTGTTTGAATATACGTTGCTTTGTGTTATTGGCATCGTCACTATATGTTTTATTCACTCGGGCTAATGGTGGATTGCCGTGCCAAACATTTGGAAGGTAACATACATCTGACGAAACATCAAAGTCTATAACATCACTGAACGTACGTATATTGTCAACCCCTTCACACATGGCAGAGTCCTGTGTCATTTCATCAAGATTTGATACGAACTTATTTAGCCCGTCACTTAGCTTATCGGTAGCGGCCATTGAGGTGATATTCTGTTGGACCAGAATACATCGATTGTGTAAAGCAATACGTTCGTTTACAAGCTTAATGCGGAGAAATGCGTGTGCAACGATTTGCAAAATATCTCTGATTTCTTGAGTATTCTCCCCCATCACATTCACTATGGTGGTATTTCCTAATCCTGTTATCAATGTAGCCAACTCGTTATCGTGCTCATGACTTGCGTGGATTATCTCAGTTGATCTCAAGCCTTCTGAGTCAAGTATTAGAGCGTATTCATAATCAAGTTTTCCTTTTGAAATAAGTTCTTCATGGAGTGGTATCAACTGTGCATGTATGCCTCTGGTGCACCGACCGGAACCTGTGGAAAACAACGCTCCAAACATCGTATTTAGAAGCGTTGACTTTCCAGAGCTCTGAATACCCAATACACTTATTGTCATTACTTTTCTACATTGTATTTGTTTATGCAAACTTTCAAATATTTTAGACATCCATTTTGCTTGTAAATAGAAACTATCGCTGTCAATTAACTCAAAATGACGTCCATTCAACATAAGCTTTCCTATAACTGATGCAATTGTTTCAACAGATGGAATATTCAAATCATTTTCGCTTAGCCGGAGCTCAGATACCGTATCGTATATTAGCCCTATCTCTCGAAATAAGTGCTCAACTGAGAATGATGCAGCATCCACCCGAGACTTAACTGACACTATTGATTTCTTTGCGTCGTCAATATTCTCCGTTTCTTCATGTTTTTGTTTTTGAAAAATTGCCCATGCTTGCTTGTGTTCCTGTTTTAATTCTGATAGATGATGTCGTCCACGACGAGTGATATAAAACTCAAGCCATGCTAAAAAATACTCCAATTGTTCAACGGAAATATTGTCGCATAATACGTTTAACATATGTCTAATTGGTTCTGTAATTTTTGTTTCAATTTCTTTTCGGACTGTTTGCATTTTTTCTCTTCTTTTTTCTTGAATGTTTGTATCCTTTTCTCTCTTAAGTTCCTTAAAAAGCGTTCCTAAATTTATTGCAATCGTAGACTGAATAGGGGTTACTTTCGTCATTAAAGATAGAAAATCCGTATCTAAGTTTACAATTTTGACGAACTCGATTGCTTTGCTGTGACCATATTTACATGATTCAACTTCTTCATCAGTACGTATTTGTTCTCTCGTGCATTCTCGTAATCGCGTTTCGAATGATTTGATATCCTGCTTTTGTGTGTGTTTCTTTATACCATCAACAATTTCTCTCGTTACATTCCCATCCGATTTCATTTTCTTTGATTTTACATCGTACGTTTTAACAAAAGAAACTTTGCATCCAAGATTTGTCCTAAAATCTGTTTTTAAATCCTCAAGCACAGGTTTTAAATGCTTTCCCTTATACGAGCCTACTATAATAAATAACATTTCTTTGAATAACGAAGCTAACTTTTCTAGCTCACTTTTGTATTTAAGAATGTCGTCTTGCTGAATAGCAACCGAAATTACGTCAACAAAACTACTCATAAAAGTCAGCGTAGGCTTGTCAAATTGTCTGATACATCCTCTCATGTTCAATACCATTATCGTATCGTCGAATTTGTCTTTGTCAGTACCTGATTTTGGCAACCAAATTGATTCAATATATTTTATACTCAACGATTTCGAGACATTTCCAGAATGAGAGTCATAGTTAAAGAACGTTTTTGATCGGTCGTCTGAAACTAATATGTTTAGCAATTGCGATTTCGAAATGTCTGGCCGCCCGATTCGACAAAAAGCAAACGTTTTTGTTGGTAGCTCTAAGACATCGTACTCGCTTACAGCATTCTCCTTAGAATTGGTTTCAACGACTAATGACCGCAATGGCCACTTTGATACTACAGGTATATCATGATCTAACGGTGTGAACAAGAATGGAAAAGCAAATCTACAAAGAAACATTTTTTGACACAACACCTGCTGAAGCATAGGACAACAACATTGGTAAACTAACAAAAAAACGTCTAGGTAGTTTATTTTCGTATCCAAATATCTCATCTCATCTGAACTATACTTTACGTTAGTTGATTTCTCGTTACGTGAATCTTCGTCAGACGAATCTTCATCAACTGACGATGAGTCTGAATCTGGTACTTTGTTTTCTGTAGGGTCGTCTAAACAAAATGCATCTTCGTTAACGAACATCAAATTTCGTAAAAGTATCCATGGTAATTTCTCATCGGGTCTTCCCTCAAGAGATACAATGTCTTTTTGGGCGATGGAAATAACATCGAATAGTTTTATCTTACCGGGAAAATACTTGACTAAGTCAAGTCTTTCTAGAAGGGGACACACGTCTGTTTCTTTTTGTTGGCTTTGACCCGTAGTTTTACCTGAATCAAGTAATTATTAAAGAGTGCAGATAAAACATATGTTGAGCATCAGACTCCGTACACTTCTGAATCCAAATAATCGACCCAAGTTTGAAAATGAAAATGCTAACAAATGAAATTATATCGTGTTAGTATCACATGGTTGTTCAGGTAATATTTAGTCTCTCTGGTTGACTATATTCAATTATTCATGTCATCCTCACTGACATGCGAGTGTCCGTTATTATTCCGAAACAGTTGAGCTATTTTGAAAGTTACCCTTCTGTCATTCATTAAAAGGATAACATTCAGAATATCGCATCATGTGCGCTAAACCAATCAAAACGTCTGAATGGATCATAAATAATAATGAGGGTGATATTGAAAATGTTACATATCGTCCGACCCATCCAAGCAATGCACGAACATATTAACCGGATAAACCGGCTAGAGAACAGCTTAGTATCAGCCAAAAACGTATGCAAACGTATTCAAGTCATGCAAAATACATATTTCGTACGGTTGAAACGAACGTCTAGTAACGTCCAGTCACATCCGCAAACGATGCAAACGCTCATTATTAAAGTTTGAGATAATTATAAGGAACACATAGCAAAGATCGGGTGCGCAGACACGGACGATGTATACACGTTTTGAAACACGTCCGCCCTCTTTTGTGTGTCTGCGATTAGCGTCGTCAAGTATGCAATAGCAAAATAAACCTTCAAATTTACATTTCACAACTTCCTTCCATGAACTGACGGGAGGGGATATGTACTACAATTTAATATAAATGACTCACCTTCCCCAGGCCCGGGGTTTGACTCTATCCCAGCCATCAATAACAACATGCCAACAAAACTCACTGCACCAATAACATAGAAAACACTGCTGGATTTTGCAATCGTTGACACTCTTAAGACATCCATAGTTGAGCCATTATCTTTATACTTTCTGTTCGGATCTAGTCCAAATGAAAATATTATACTAGTTAGAGTATTGCATTATGACTTTTTCATGGCACTATATGGCAATACAGAAGATGTTTTAAAACATAAAATTGTTTTAAGCAAAACATGCAAAATATACATGAGCTGATAGGTATTGTTGAATTACCCTCGCGGTACGTTTCACAATCAGCGCATCCGCTTAGGGCAGCTGGCTGTAATTAAATGGTCAGCTGTCAGCCGGAAGACCGCAGTTGCATTTCGGGTTTAGACAGTTTGTATTCATGGCGCCAAGAAAAAAATACTGTACATTGTATGAAGGCAGCCGATTGCTGTGCATCACTGAATAACGGTTAAAAAAGGTTGTCGTACCAAATAATACAAATGCGCTTACTCGAATTATATACATTTTGCATTAATTAATAAACATGCTAGTATTGCAACCTGTATATGTGAAATTACTCGAATGTAACTGTGGTAAAACAGTTGTGAACAGCATGCAATAGCCAACGACTTCAGCAATAGAGTGAAATGTCAATGACATCACAGAGTTCACTACGTCCCAATGGTTCAATGTCAGATGTCTTGTATTGTCGAACTCATCTGAAGATAAAAGTAATATAAAATATTATTCTAGTAAATTGATATGATTACCACATACTAGTAGTAGAGTTTTATTACTCGTAGCAAAAGCAAAATGCACGAAAATGGGAAACAATTACAATATATTGTAACGGGCCCTACTGTTCATTGGTAGTTAGCGGCGCCGGTCAATTTAATGATTCGGTTAAATTTTAGAACATTGTTCAACAGATTTCAAACAGGCACTGCTTGTATCATTATTTAAACAAGTTTTTGTGTTCCACGGTTGTCAGAACCAGTTTAGCCAGGGTGTGGCAAGATCGGAGCTTTGTGGCAGTGTGTTATACATAAAGAACCTCTATTTTTTGTGGTTTAGGTATCATGTCTTGTTTTGCACATCGGGATTTTTGTAGAATACTGTCATGGTTTTCGGAGATGCAACTTTTCGTCTATTCTCTCTCACTTTCGGGCTGGAATTATTTCATTGTTAATTTATAACCTTTTTATTACTGGCATGTTCACCTTTTCTGGTTTAGCACATGCCTCAGGGGAGTCAGAGAGTCTGAGGGTGAAGAACGGTTTAGTATTATGGAAAGCTTTTTGCCTGTAAGTATTCATACCGTTGTGCGAGCGGTCCGGCCTACGGACCGGAATGATGAGCTTTAGCCCCGACTGGTCCGAGATTCGGTCTGTCTCGGCCTTCTGTGTGTGGACGTTGGAGTGCAAACATGTGTTGACGATATGTGGTTACATTACAATGGTAACCTCGTCCTAGAGTGAACTTCTGGTGTTATGAGGTGAGCCATTAGTCAAGTACATGTAAGTCCCCATTCTATTATGCAATAACATGCACGCGTGTTCAACAATACTTTGTATTGTTTTGGGCGTGACTGAATTTTAGTTTAATATGAATGTATAATTGTATGTTGTAATCTCCTATTGGGTGTAATAATTGAAATACGTGAGTCAATTAAGTTCTGCACTGTAAATGTTGTTGCATTGAAGTATTATAATATTTCAGGTAGAACTGTATATACGAAATGTCTTGCTGTTATACTCAATGTAACATTATACCATATGACAATGATCACAGTTACATCCGCAAAGACATATTGCTAATTAACATAAATTAACTTACGTGGGTATTTTATGACCAAACTGGTTTCAAGGAGAGCAATTATAAGCACCAACACACATAGTATTTCCCATATGACGATTCGTCTAAAAGTTGGAATATCCACCTCGACAGTATGGGTCACAACGTCTTGGCCAAAGGCGTGCTTGAATGTACCAACCCTCGATCGGTACGTCGCGATGTCGACGCCCATTTTAGAAACTGAATTTATAAGAATTGAAAAACAATCCCTATTGAGATAAAAGTGTTACTTTAAAACATGTAGATCAAATTTTGGCAACTCATTCGCTCATATAGTAATTACACTGCTAACATTTAGTGTTATAGGCTTAATCATCAGTAAGTTTATTAGATGTTATAATGTAATTATGATACGTTTATAAATATGTATACATTATGTTATCTAAACAAGTTATTGTAACCAGGTGGTTTTATTTGCTCTTTGATTCTTTTTGTGAAATAAGATAACAAATTTCCTATTAAGCATATTCAATGAAATGCAATAATACTTGAAGCAAGTGACTCGAAATATATAGAAAGTGACAAAAATGGACCTAACCCAAAAAAGTAAATCTCCTAGGAAAACAAACTGAGTCAAATTGAGAAACATACCTTTAAATTTCCATCACACTTAGCCCATGTGTTTGAGAGGAGTTGTTGATTGAACGAGTCTATCGGCTCATGTGAGCTTAAAACAAGACTGCGTTCAATAAACGCTTATGCCCCCTGTGGAAGCCTAGTCCATAAATAAGTCTAAGTCCAAAATTAGGTCAAGGTGAAGGTCAAAATGGGGTCAGGTGGTACAGGCGTGTGGAGAGTGTTCATACACAACATCCATGCAAGTATGAAAGCTTTGTAGCAAGCCATATTAATGCTAGAAGAAACGGTCAATTTGGGTTAACCAGGACGGACGGACGAACGGACGGACGAACGGACGGACGGACAGGTGAATCACTATATGCCTCCCCATCTATCGATAGGGGGGCATAAAAAGGATGCTCATTATGCCAAAATGACCTACAAATAGGATCAATTGAAGGGCAATTAAAGCACATACGCTCGTACATGTAAACATTTCCAGCTAAATTCGAATTTCCAGCCAGGTGTGAGTTGGATATTCGACATAATTAAAAGTCGAATTTCCAGTTCAATTTGAATTTCAAGCCAGCTGAGCGTTGGATATTCGACTTGACAAAAAGTCGAATTTCCAGCTGAGTTCGAATTTCCAGCCAGGTGTGAGTTGGATATTCGACATAATGAAAAGTCAAATTTCCAGCTGAGTTCGAATTTTCAGCAAGCTGTGAGTTCGTTATTCGACTTGAAAAAAGCGATGAGTAGGCTGTATAATTAAAGTACATGATTCAGTGGTGAAAGGTTACCACTGCTTCAAAATAAAGCCACCGTAATATTCGTGACATTACATACAAAGTAAAATTGTGTTAACCCTTTACTATATTGAACATAAGGTGATATGGGCAAACAGCTTAAAACCAAAATGAACTGCGAATTATTTCACAGGCTGTTTGGGTTTTATGCTTTTTGCTACTCATCAGTATATTTTGCATTCAATTTAATAAAGGAAAACTTGATTTAAGCTAGAAAAATGCTTTTAATACCACATGATAAAGCTAGAATAAATGCGCAAAATCATATGTGGGTGTAAAATGGTTAAGCCCGTTTATGTTACACAAATATGGCAATAATAGTCAATGTCAGCACAAAAGGCAGCTACATGATCATAGTCATGGGTATCTGGAATGCATGACACATGCGTCCAGCTATCACACAGATCACATTGTATCCATTGCATATCGTCTGGTGACTTCATTTATATTAGTACATGCATGCTGAAATAGTTGTATTTTGCTGTAAATGACCGCCTTGATTTTCTTTCCGGATTAACAGTTACCGCGACAGGTTTTGTGGCACATATAGCACTCTCTTCAGTTGTTGCATTGGCTCCCGATTTACTTGTTTGAAGACCAGTAACATTATTTGAACCAGCACCAGCTTTACTTGTGCAAGGACCAGTACCGATACTGGTACCAGACTTAGATTTACCAGATGCAGCAGATACATCAGACTTACGTTTGACAGATGACTGTCTGCGTTTGGAACACTTAGTAGTTCTACGTTTATCTAACTTTTCTGAAACAGTCTTCTGTGTTAAAGATTTCAAGTGTACCGTTTTTGCCTTTACTTCTTTCCGCGCAAATTTCCTAACTCCTTCAAGCTGCTTCAGGGCTGGCTCTCGAATTCTTTCAGGTGAGGTTAAACGAACGGTCCTATCTGCCATAGTTTTCCTTTTCTTATTATTATCATTGGTTGAGGAGGTTGGATAAGTAAGAGCTGCCAGAAGAGTTGGGGATACAGATTCACATGTAGCGTCTCCAACATGTTCGGTTTCTTGATGTTTCGATGAAGTATCTAGTGTGGTGTTGTTGGAATCTGTCAGTGCTACATCGGCTATCAAACTCAGGCCAGTTGAACAGGCTGAAACACCGCAATCGGGCTGGGTTTGTCTTTCAACAGAACTCTCTGTACATGAACTTGACTTCTATGCTACTAATACAGAAGAAGAGTCTTTTCCAGAATATGATGTAGTGTCCTGGAAAGTCACAGCAGGTTTAACAATGTCCTCACTTATTCTGGACCGGTCCACTGGATATATACCTGTTGTTTTAAAGTTGTTTGTTATTGTCAGTGGTCATTCAGTTTGGCAGCAACATTCTCTATTCCAATACTTTGTCCAGGATGCTGTTTCGTGAATTTTCTTGGTACCAAACCTTTTTCAGGGGTTCAAAGAGGTTGCAGAAAATGTGTAGCATTGGCGAAACTGAAAATATCTACACTCATGTGACTGTTGACACTGTTAATAAGTAGTATGACAGGTCTCTCCTGACGGGCAAATTTGTCAAAATGTTTCATAAATTCTAAGAAAGTTTTGTTGTTCATCCATCCCATCTCAGTGTATGCAATGACAGTCCTTCTTACTTCCGATCAAAGGATCATATGCTGTCGGTTTCGGTGTGGGTAAATCAGAAATGGTGGGGTGACTTCTCCTACTGCATTGGCACAAAACAAACCAGTCAAACGTTACTTTGTTTGACCACAGAGATGTGGTAGGTTGGTAGGACAGTTCTGCTTGGTTGGGTCAATGGCGGATGAAGGATTGCTTCCCATAGAAAAGCCAGATTTATCAGCGTTATAGAATATGTGTGGCTGATCAAGAAGATGAAGCTGAGACACAAACTGGTAGTACTTTTGGAACCAATTGTCATGCTGTTTTGATGTAACCTTTGCCCTTGGGATGACTCCTTCCGTTTTCCCACTAAGTGTGAGTTTCTTGCCATGAAATTATAGTACCAGTTATAGGTAGGTCCATCATCCTTTCGTCTTTCGTCTTTCTTTATGATTCCTTGAACAAAGTCCAGGAAGTCTGTAGGTCCTAAACCCATTTGTCTTTTGGCCACCTCTGATAGCCACATTGCCATTTCCGTCTCTTCCAGGTAAGAAAATACTGGACTAGGTCCATTTCTGCTTTCAATAGACACTTCACCACTTAATCTTCTTCTCAGCATGCTTTCACTTATACAATATTTCTTTGCTGATTTACACACAGAACTACCACTGTCTATCTCTGACAAGGCATTTTTTGTCCTCCGAATTTTCCCTGGTGACACCCTATATCCTTTCCGCTGCCACTATCATACACCGATGCACTTCCATAGCCGCCTGATGCAGACCGTATTTTGGTGGTCCTCCATTACCACTATTGTTTGTAGAACAGCTACCAAAGACGACTTTTGCGTACCGAAAAACACGGGGTCTTGTTTCCACAGTGGAATAATGCAGGGTTTCGGTGAAAATCTACCTTTTTTGCAATAGAAAATAGAAGGAATTTTCAAAAATATACTACATTTATACGCTATGGTAGTTGTAGTGTACGACATTCGCTACACTGTGGTAGTTCTGTTAATATTATGATATCCGCATTACTACACTGAGGTACTGGTTATAAGTTTATTGCCAAATGCAAAAGTCCGCTATGGTATTTGTATTCGAACTGAATATTTCAATAGTCCAGCATAAAGCTACTACGGTACTCTGCAATACGAAGCATTAAATGTACTTGTTAGTTTTTGTAGGACATACTTCTCAATACTTGGATTGCATGTGATACACCAGTGTGGTTTTAATCTAAGTTTCCGAGAGGAAGCCCCTGCAGGGAGAGAGAGACATTAGATACAGGCATGTCCGGCGCTGCAGGCGTGCGCCTATAGACAGTCTGGTTCTTTAATGTGCCCGGTGTAAATCACCGATACACAGCTTCCTGGTACTTCCGGATACTTTGCAGATCACACGGTCAGATATAGCGGTATATATTATAAATATTTCAGAAATGTCAAGTTCCGATGCCAGGGATTGAACCCACGACCTCTGGATTGACAGCCCAGTGCGTTACCACTGAGCTAAATCCGCTTTTAATTAACTACCAATTAAAATTGTGTATTGAAAAGAAAATTCCACCATGCTGTGCGTCTGTATTCCGGTTGTCAGAAGCAGCAATGAAGACAAAGAAAAACGCTAAAACTACTGAAACATTCAAATGTGTTGTTCACTTCCAAAAATAGTCAAACGACAAGGCACCATCACAAACAGATACTTTATTCATAGTGGATAAATGAACGCACTTCTACTACACTCTTCTACTAATACAATAAAACACTGAAGTGGCATTGTAGTCCGGCCCGAAATCCCCGAAAATTGACCGAACCTTGCATTGGAGTATAAAGTTTTTTTCTTTGCTGATTTTAGTAGACAAGACCTTTCTAATGGAATTTCTGATGGGTGCCATTCTGTCACCCTTGAGCATTTTAAGAAAATTGGGGTAAAAGTTCAAAAATATAAACGAAACTGCAAATTTTTGGAATCGGTCAACTGCATTGTTATTTATTATCACATTTTATAATAAATCACACTTATATGTAGTTATTAAGGTGCTGTTGAAGACTTCAAAAATATGCAATGGGGGTATTTTTGGGGTAAAATGTTAAAACGTGCATGGAAAAGTGCGAATTTTCGGATTCGGTGGACTATAACGGTGGACGGTAAATAATCGCTGTAATAGTTTTATAGTTACTTGCGATGAAGATTATACACACCTTAAGCTAGGCTATGGTACAGAATGTGGTATTGTTGGAGAAAAACAATAAAAATATAACGGAAAGAGCGAATTTTCGGAACTGATGGACTACACTGTCATGGATAATTTTTTTAAATTTTATTACTATAATCTATAGTAATATGTTATTAATGATACCAATTATCTTAAATCATGTTATGGTGAAAAATATAAAATTTAAGGATAGAACATACAAAATTGAAACGAAAAGTGTGAATTTTGGTAATAGGTTCACTACGCTGTTATAATTAATTTAACTTGATAGTAAATCACTGTGAGGTATATATCATCATGCAGTTCAAGTTATCTATCATCTAATGCCATGCTTTGAGCTGAATACGATGTATTGGGGTAAAACATCCAAATGTATATGAAAATTTTGAATTTACGGACAAGTCAGATTTCACTACAAAAAGCCATTTCCGGCTTTATAACTATTTTGTATTACTCATCAACACCAAGTCCGCCATTATTAATCATACGAGGTACTCATGCATCATGATACATGCATCACAAGTCATGCCCTATAGAGTACCCACTACCACTGAGTACAAGCTTGCTAGGCCCAGTAGGGTATTAAAAGGACTCACCATCACCAACCATTCCTAATATAATTGGGTTCATGCCACTGCTGCTTATCTAATAGTATTGGTTACCTTTTATTTCCTGGCACAGCAATTCGTTACCCTTTGTGGTACATAAAACTGTCTGGCTCAGCAATTCCTGGCTCTATACCTACGTAACCCTGCATGGCACGGTCACTCATAGCGCTATATACATGTTATGTATAGATACTATATACTGTTATGTATAGTCACTCCTTGATATCCTAGTGGTAGGGTGTCCACTTAGATTGCGGGATGTCCCAGACTCGATGCCAGGCCGGTCATACCAAAGACGAAATAAAATGCTACCATGGAGTAACACCCTTGCATACCCTAGATACTTAGCATAAATTGGACGCTGGTTTCTCTCGCATGCCACCGTAGCGATGGATAACATCAAGAATTAGGCGCCAAGTGTGATTAATTGATATGAGTAGACAGAACTTGTCTCACAATCTACCTAGCATAAACTACATTACTTTGGTATATAGTGTCTATTCCAGGACCCCATGAGTCACCTGACACTTTCTGTCACATGCATTCTGTGGTACCTAACACTGCTCTATTAGATAGCAAACACTTCCAGACACAGCCATTCATATGCTACCCAACACTGCTTGGGACTGCCATTTATTGCTCTACGGGGTATGTAACACATCATTTCCCAGCTCCAAAGGTTAGCAT
The DNA here is from genome assembly GCA_947247005.1 of Spisula solida. Lineage (NCBI taxonomy): Eukaryota > Metazoa > Mollusca > Bivalvia > Venerida > Mactridae > Spisula > Spisula solida. The sequence goes on along the minus strand of OX365958.1, from coordinate 2,143,558 downwards.
AGCAATTTATGACCTAAAAGGGTTACCTAATACTGTTGGAATCGTGGCAACGATTATTCCTGAATCTATAGGGTTTCTAAATTACCTGTCAAGCCATCCCTGGTTAAATATTGCCTGACAGAGTCATTCCTGTTCATTTAATACATAATACTACTAGACGCAGCCATCCGTAAATCTATAGGGCAAGCAATACATTTGGCGTTAAGTTAAAAAGTTACCGAGTTTTTGGGCCACTTTCAGAAATTAAGCCGTTGAGTCACCCTTTGACAATTAACTTACCATGTTGATTTGGCTACCTAAGAATACCTGCGTTCGAGCCTCCTTGAGGAGACTAGTTTTCCCCTGGTATGTGTGCAACTAACATCGAGATACGGCGCCCAGGAATAAGTACAGACACTTCAACACAGGTACCAATTCACACCTTGGTCGAATGGAGCATGGTTGGTTAAATTTGCTCTGAGAAATTAAGCAATGACGTAGAGTTGGGTCGAACCTGGGACCTCTCGATCCCAAAGCGTGCGACCTACGGCGAGGCTATTACTTGCTCAATAGGTTACATATATAACCTGAAACAACCATGCTTTAATTGGTACCCAACACTGTATGCAACTGCTCTTTGTTGCTCTCTGCGGGATACTAAGTATATAACACACCTTTTTCTAACTTTACAGACTACCAGACACTAATTGTCATTGCTATGTATGACTAACTGACTAGAAACGTAAAGATTATAAGCCATGTCCATATATAGAGTTGTTTGTATGGTTGAGTTCCAGCGGTATGACCGTATGGGTTAGTTGTACTGCTGTGAACACCTACTAGTATTCCTTGATCTATGTGGATGTTCTGACTATACCTTGCACAGTGTCCCCTTGATTTATGATGTCTGGAACTGTCATTCCAGACTTGAAATGGCATTGAACACTGCATAGAACAGCCATACTATGCTCTATATGGTACCTAACACTGCTGTGGACAGGTATTCCCGGTTCTATGAGGATGGCAAAGCACTGTCTGATATACCAGTAGTCATTCCTAGCGGGATAGGATACCAACTACTGCGCCTGGTGCTGCTTTTGATTTGATAACTGTTTCTGGTACTCAACACTAGGGAAAAGTCAGTCGTAGCTCTATTAAAATCTGTCTCTGCCTTGCACAACATCATATCCTAGTCTATATTAGAAAACATCTACTAGTTCTGTGGGCTTTGCTAGTAATAGTTCCATGGTGTAACGTACACAGCATTCATGAATACTTTTAGGTACATTCAACATACTGAAGCCACTGATTATATGTATCACATAACATGCTCTTGTTGAGGTTTAAATACCTATCAATCAAATACATGTATCTATTTTACGAATGGTGAAAATTCACAAATTATCTAATATATCTGTATACCTAGTTCTATTTAATTTCGCTGATGCATTTAGATGAAATTTAATATCTTCTCAAAAGATTGCGTATTTCTATAAAGCATAGAATATTAATGCACATACATGTAGTTTGTATAGAAACCTCTTTATATATGTGTATACATTCAATTTATTACACTTTTCATTAGGTGCAATCATCCGAAATAAATCTCAGGTCTTGATAAATTCAATGTAAAACAAGTTGACCTTAACCGAATGCATTTTCAATCACTTGATTTAATTCGAATCAAATGTCAAACATCTAGTAGTCATTTCTATGAACAGGGATATTTAAATTGAACTTTTAGGGTGCATTTTAAATACGGCAGGGAACAAAGTGTTCCTACCGAGATTTTGTGTTCATCCACCGTCCACCGTATGTTTTAAAAATGTTTATCCTCAAAATAATTATTGTTAGCTTGCTTCACACGACAGTAACTGTTTTGCATTAGGTTTCATTGCTATTTCCACTCATAAGTTAATATTTATTAATCAGAATGAGTTACAAAAATGTACTATCAAATAATATCTAAGGGCAATGAAGTCTACGGATTCCATAAATCACACTTTTCGTTAATATTTTATAACATTTTACCCCAATATATCACATTGATCTCAGTAACATTGCTCATAGGTTTGATATCTTAAATTCTACATGTACATAAGAACATGTCGCGTCGACAATAAAATGATAAATGACAGCGTTGTCTACCACCTCGAAAAAGTCGCCCTTTTCCTTTATATTTCGAAGTTATTCCCCAAAATAGCACATTTTGCACATTTGCACAATAGCCAATCTTAGAACGTTTGATATCAAAACTGTAAGGTTATTAATACCACGCATATTGATTAATCACCAAAGAAAAGATACATGCCATTGTATAGGTCTGCATTGGTACAAAATCCAAAAAAATACAATTTTCCTTCAGACTTTTGAGTGTTTTACCCCCAAAACACCACATTTTGTACCATAGCCTTCCTTTAGGTGTTAAATATCTTAATGGCAAGTCACTATACAACTATCACAGCGATTATTTACCAAATGTAATGGCCAATGACGTTAAATTCCACCGATTCCGAAAATTCGCACTTTTCCATGTAAGTTTTAATTTTTTACCCCAAAAATACCTCATTTTGCATAAATGCACGTCACTAAAATTTTGCAAACTTAAACTTCAACTTAATAATTACATATAAGTGTGAATTATTATAAAATATGATAATAAATGACATTGTAGTTCACCGATTCCAAAAATTTGCCGTTTCGTTTATGTTTTGGAACTTTTACCCCAATTTTCTCAAAATGCTCAAGGGTGACAGAATGGCACCCGTCAGAAATTCAATTAGAAAGGTCATGTCTACTGAAATCAGCAAAGAAAAAACTTTATACTACAATGCAAGGTAGCTTGGGTTTGGGGCCGAACTAAAGTGCCCAATTACTTGAATTTAGTCTTCAAAACTCGTCAGTGGCAGACCGGTTATCTTCAAAAGTTTAGATTACCACAGCCGCCCAATGCAGACAAAACGAGAAAGCTGAAACTACCATAGCATTCAAATGAGATTTTCACTATACAAAACTAGCCTAAAATAGTGGAACCAATATAAACAGACACTACATCCATAGTGTATAAATGTGCATATGTCTATACCGTCCTTTGACAACGATGGACTACCGTATTGGCATAATTATGTGCATTATTTTAATTAAGTCTTCAAAACTCGTCAGTGGCAGACTGGTTATCTTCAAAAGCATAGAATACCGAAGCCGCCCAATGCAGATAAAACAAAAAATCAATTACCTCAGTGCAGTTTTGCAGCATTATCAGAAAAATCACAAAATTACCATAGCGTCATTGTGTAAGTCATTGATTCAAAGCCTGCAAAACTCTTCATTGGCAGATCTGCTTTTTTCGACTCTTAGAATACCAAAGCCGTATAATGCAGACACACAAAAATTGCCTAAGTTACCGTAGCGTAGAAAATGAGATATTAATTTTTTAATTAAAAATGAGTTTGATAATAATCGCCAAAAGCAATCGCTAAAGATAATTGGTATTTTTGACAGTGAGGATCCTTTAATAACTTGAATCGGATCATTTGATTATTGATTGGCGATAACGCCGTTTCTGTTCATTGTTATACATAATGTATTTGTTTTTGTACTAAAATGCGGTAAAATACGAGAAACTTGTATTTTTAAAAACAATATTATGCAATATATTATAATAAAAATGACTTAGATTAATTTTTCAGCTAAGTGTGTACTATTTTGTTAAAAATATAAATGCAAGTTGTATCATCATAGCAAATCGAGAAACGAGGTACAAGCATTTTAAATACGCTTAAATATAAGACAAAACCTAAAAAAAACCTGTTAGTCCTACGCTGTACGCTGTTGGTTTCGAGGACTATACTTTTTGTAGTACGTTTTAGGCATCAGTGGCAGTCCTTCTATGTACACTAGTGGTAATGGCGACCCATGTTTTTATGGTCTACATTAGTCTGCTTTGGTAGCGGAAAGGATATCCTCTCTTGTACTTATATTTTGATGTCACTTGCTTTGCAGGTGAACGTGAATGTAATGTACTATGCGGCAGATTTAAAAGTGCGGTATTTGTCCCGCAACATGAACAACACAGCTGGGACTTAACTTTCGTCATTGTGTTATATGCTGAAATCAGAAAAATAAATATTTCACAAACTGACAAACTCGTACATTCATTACATTGCTATATTGTCAAGTAGCTCAGTAGCTGCGCCGGTCCATCGCTGATACTGTATTCGAGAAGACATGGATTCGAGTCCCCACAGAGCCAAGACTTTCACCGCCTGGATAAATGACTTGCACTTAAATTGCAACGTACTTTACAAACACAAAAGCTGTTTTCCAGGCCATATTTATATCAATCATATCTGCAGTGATTGCCCATTCACAATATATTCTGATTTCGACATTTATTTGACCAAATAAAAATAAGTCAGTCAAAGTTTAAATAACGCTGTATTTCATAATGGCCGACGTCAACAAAAAGGTTGCATCTCGACTATTTGTAACAACGATTATACTACATGAACGTTAATCCAAGATCCTGAAATTTATCGACTAATACTCACTTTTATAGGGGCGTCCTGACAAAAAAGAATTCCCCACACGGCGCTTACATTCGGAATACTCCGGATTGGACAATCCACCGGAACACCACAACAAACTGTATTGTCTCTGACGCGCGAACTGATTCAATCCGGGATTTACCCTTCCCTACGTTCACGTTGGTATATAGGCCAAAATCTCCAAAATTAATATTCAAAATATCACAGTTTCACTTCATCATACACATGTGTATATGCCTGTAAACTCGCGTAGGTATTTTTAATATGAAAACTTTATTTAGCAGGTTAATCCTGGCATGGAATAATGCACAAGGCACTAACTCAACTAATGATCGAAGTAATAAATTTGTATTAAACAATTTATTAATATATGGTCAAATTCTGGTCGCTTTTTATCACATAACTTAAGAAACTCTTAAGGTTACGCAAATAGTTATAGCACAGAGAATTTGACATGATCTTGACCTTTATGCATGAACATATTAAGAGGTTCTTGCGTTGCATATATAAATTCCCGCGAGCAAATCGTGCAACATCGGTTCTTTAGGTTTGTGTTGGTATTACACCTCGAGCGTCTTCGTGATAGGCGAGACCGGGGCAAAGTGTTACATTTTTTCAGTTTTATCCCTTTTTACAAAACATGAACTCGAATATAGCCATGGTAATGATGTATTCGTAAAACTACACTTAATTTTGACCAAACAAGTTCTTTCATTAATCAATTTTACTATGCAATAGCAATTTACAGCGTGTTGAAAATGGTAAAAAAATGTAACACTTTGCCCCGATGGTTGGGGCAAAGTGTTACAGTCCTGGGGGCAAAGTGTTACATGTAGTAAATGCCGACGACCTTGAAGCTTACCTGCCAGAAACATGGACGGGGGTGAAGAGGCGAGGTTAGAAGGGTTGGGGATGGTTGTATTTTTCTAATACTTGACCGCCCTTAGCCCCAAAAAGTCGGGGCAAAGTGTTACATATACGAACCAGTTTTAAGCGGTTGAATTTGTTGATGCATAGTTAAATTGATTAATCAAAGAACTTGATTTGTCAAATTCAAGTGTAGTTTCGTGTACACACCTTTACTAGGGCTATATAGGAGTTCATGCTTTCTAAAATGATAAACTTAAAAAAATGTAACACTTTCCCCGGTGGCCCTTTTGCATTATGTAACACTTTGCCCCAAACACACTTACATGAATACAATCACTCATGTAGTAACTACCAAAGGTGACCGAATCATATTTCTTATTGCTACCTCATGTTTGACGTGTACTCAAACCTTGGCCCATAACAGGGGCGTACCTGGAGCATATTTGATTGTACTCCTAATACTAGGGGGGTCTTGGGGCATGGCCCCCCAGAAAAATTTTTTGGCAAGGAAACGATTTCCTGGCATTTGAGAGTATCAGGACTATGTTTTTACACAATGCTTTAAGACACAAAATAACTAAAAACCGACGTTTAAACATGTTATTTTTTCGTTTTGTATTTGCCACGTACATGTAACATACCACAACATCAGCAACATAGTAAACCAAATGAGGAATTTCACATATCATAAATAACATTTTCATACCCATTTTGACATTTGTTTCTGTATCAAACTTGGGTTCCAGTGTGTAACTATAAAGGATAGTCCTTTTATTAAGCAACTAACATACATAAATAACTGTTTGATTTAAGGTTTATATACAAAACCGTAACTCTATTTCATGTCAGTATATATATATATATGCCCCAAAATGGCCAGCGGAATCCAACAAATTCCATTATTTCACAATATTGAGACATCATGCTATGTTTGTCGGGAAATTAATAAGTTTGTGTTGCATATGCATTGCTGTATTGATAAAACCTAAAATGTTACTAGCACTAGCAAAATGGGTTGTCTTAAGGTTATTAACTACTAAATGCATCGGCGAACCAAAATCGGATACACTCAAATAGTCCTTACCAAAACTTCTGATTTGACTGGAAATGGTGATATGCCTTGACAAAATGGAACTATAGAATCATCTTATTGGGTTTAAAGGTATTGTATACATGTAGATGAAGTAGTGAATCCCTTTAGGCTTCAAAAACACAACGTAATCGAGATGGTTGCTACAACTATTTCGAAAAAACATGTACATGCCACTACTCATGCTATTGATTCTGTAAATTAATATTATGTTAAGTCTCCATACGACTGACAAACATAAGTTGGTGGAGTTGGACTTTTAAAAGACAACTATAGACATACAGAAATTACACTAGCGGAAAGGCTCAACCGGTAGTCTTCCGTTCTAAGGCTTAAGAGAAGATAAGAGAAGAACCATTACGACTTTGTCTGATGAAAGTTATTAACCGTATTGTCGATGTCGAACAATAGCTCATTTACATTCCACGACTAGCGTTTCGCATATAACAGACATATATGCTTATCATTTTTAATGCTATATATGAAAGTATTAAAGCTTAAAACGTTGAGCACCATTTTATGATACCTCTAAACACTATATGTTCAGCAATTATATTCTTTATTTAATTATATTATATATATATAAGTTATTAAAAAATAACGACAAAACAACGATGACATAAATACGGTACCTAATGTAATCAGGTTTTCCATGAATGCATTCGCCAATGCCTCGCCTGTGGTGGATTCACATTCAGAGAATCCGAGGAACTCCTCGCATACCTTATTACTGACGGGATCTACAAATCGTACGCACATGGCCATTTGCTCCATGGTGGCGGCGTCCGTTGCTTCATCTGCCATGAATCCAAATACTCCAGCCGCGTTGCATCTCGTAACTATATCACTGGTTATAAACTGGGCACATATAGCAATTAACTCATTTTGTTGACTAAATGGTCTTTCAGCAATTCATTATGATCAGCCTGAAAATGCAACAGAGCATTGAAGTTACTCGAGGATTCATCGTGACCCCTCAAAGCAATGTTCTGCTGACCACAAAGAATAATTGTCTTCACGATTGATGTCGAGATCTTGCGGTTCTTTTCAACCAGGGAATTAAATTGCGACACAAGCGTGCATTCAATGTCTTTTGAACCACCTTTCATCACAGCCAGGTAATTTTCTGTGGCAATCAGTTGATCAATATGACATTGGTCCTTAAGGTGCCTGTCTACAATCTTCGAGTAGTTGCACCAATCTTTCAGTGGCTCCCTCACCATAGCTTTACTACGGACGAGCTGATTGCCAAACACAAAGCATGGTCCGCAAAAGATTCCATTAGTGCTCGGTGAATACTTCAACCAAGTATGGGTACCAAACCAGCTGCCTTGTGCTTTCCGCAGTTTTCCTCCGCTGTATCTGTGTTAAAAAAAACACACAAATAAAATTATTATATTAAAACTCGATCTAATGCCAGTAATTATAATAACGAAAACATTCGTTTTCACTTTTAAAACTTGCTCGTCGTTTCCGATAGGTCTACGCAATATAAAAAATAAAACCCAGATGTAGTACTGACTAAAATCAACCCAATACATGTATACGTAAACTTGCGTGAAGTCTGTGATTCTATGTAAAAAACTAATAGCTAGTGCAGGACCTCTGTTATCCAAAGTTTTCGGCACGGATGGAAAAGAGACAATCATATCTACTTGTGATTATCCCCAATTAAATAATCTACAATGTGGATCTTAAGTTAATTTTTTTACAACAAATCAATAATCCTACCAATATCACGGAGAAAAAATAATATGCAGTGAAACGTATTTTAGTTGCTCAGTGTAGTATTAAAATGTACGAAATACGCTTTCCCCTACTGTGTTCTGACTCGTTATTGTTTTTATTCAATCTAACTTTTAAAAGCTATTTGAGACGAACGAATAATAAACACGATAGGTTTTATGTTATAGATCTACTTTAACCAATGCCAAGCTTAAATTATACTATTTCGGTCTTTGATAAATTTAGGACAGTTCAATGTTTTGATAGTATCGTTGTAGGCCTACCTTGTTGGGAAAGGAAAGAGATGTGCCTCTTCCCATGACATGGACAGAAGCTGCACCTTTTTTTCATCATCCAGCAGCTGAACCTCGTCGCTAAAAACGTCCGGATACGGCGGACCATACTCTAATGATGATGACGATGCCATTTTCAAAAATGCCGCTTCATAAACAACTTCGGAAACTTCGACGTTTTTCGTTAAAACGAAATAGCATGACGTCACACGACACAGTATAGTAAGGGTATAAGAAAGCGTGTACAGTTAGAATAGAGCTATTATTATATATGGATCTACCTGAGAAATGATAGATCTTTAAAATAATTAATTGATCTTATAAAGTGAATTTGTTTGTACACATATTGCATTTGCATGCCCCTCACCTCTCTTAGAATTTCTGATTTTTATTAGTGATTTCGAGTTTTCATTTTTTTCATTTTTTTTGGTCCAGATTCGAATTGTCCGACATGGCTTTCAGTGACTGTACTTCGCTTCGTGGTCATATGTACATATAAGGGAGTGTACAAAATATAGTAGGTTGTGATGATTTTTACCCAAAACAGCTTGAAATTATTTAACTTAATTGTGATTGGCATCCCAAAAGGATCTTGTACATCCTGATGTTGAAATGGTTGTACTTGATGATGACGAGTACATCAACGAGATGTACACCATTGTTGTGAGAACCCAATATGGCTGGGAATGTCTGTAGTTAATAGCGGCGAGGCATTAGGCATAAAACGGTTGTACTCTGCTGTGGTAAGGATTACATCTGGGTAGGGCATATAATCACTGACCTTGATGATGGTGGTGAGTGCCTTATATGACCTTGTTGCCAGTAGTAATAGCATGGCAGCATCTTGTGTGAAAGGAAAATGAGATTGAATATCCAAATTGATGATAACTTCAGAAGTGAAAATATCCCGATCCTTCTTAAAATATGTTTTAGATTAATCAAGCTTTGCTACCATTTGCATGATACTAGTATGCAAAATGAAAATTATCTTGTACTGTTTAATCAAAGCACTAATGGAATTCTTAAACTTACGTCCAAATTTAAATTCATTATAATTATTTAACTACTACACAGTGTGGTGCAATTTTAACGATTTTTCGTTGGTGAACTCCTACAAACAAAACCTATCCCCTATTTGTAGTTTGTAGTAAAATCATTATAAGGAATTTTAATTTGAGCGTAAGTTTCAGATATCCGTAAGTGCATTGATAAGACAGAACCCCGTATTATATCGATCCATTCCGGGCCTCAGTTGATGATTTTATTTCTATATATCATTAAGTTATGTATTCTTAACAATACTATAAATTAATTAAACATTTTAAAAAGATCTATTGTTTGATATGTTGAAATGGATAATTGGACATTGAAAATTTACCATTTTTGTCTTATTTCTAGTTTAACACTCCTGCAGGGCCTCATTGCTAAATTTTACTTTTTCAAAATGGCGCACACGAATATTTAGTTCACACGGCCATTACAATATAAGTTACGGTTACAATTGCATTCATTAAAGTATAACAGAATAAAAAATATCTTGACGTCGTTTTGATAAAATTTCACTCATTTTTCTACATTTGGATTTACCCTTGATAGGGCCTCAATTTAATGAAATAAAATATTTAGTCATGCAATGTAGGTTGTTGATAGTTGCCAGTAATACTGAATTCAATAGTAAGTATCAATATAATGAAAAATATGGTACCATGTATCATTGACTGGTTTAATTCATACCTTTGTCTAAAAACGGGCCTCATATAAGACGTAAACAGCCAGCAGGGCCTCATTTCCACATGTAACTATTACAAAGGTTAATATAATGATGCAACGCATTATTTAATACAATATTAATAACATTTAAGGTGTATTGCTTCACGTTTGACTAAACGATAATGTACTTATACTGCCTAATTCATGAAAATCCATGTACCCCTTCGGGGCCTCATTGTGAGAATTGCTCAATGATGACAAGGTGGCATCATCCGGATTATGTTATGGTATTGTCAGGAGAACAAGAAAATGTTAAAACATTTTGTATAGAAGACATTGCACGGTCCAGTGCAAGTTCTGCCGGACTATAAGGCTTATAATTCCTTAACGGATTAAAATATCAAATTTGTATTTATCACAAAAGTTTATTTAATCTTTACACGATACTATGGTTATTTTTACTTATTTTTAAATCTAAAACATTATGGGCCAATTTAACTTTGAAAATTATCATTCTTGAATTACTCTATATTCTATGTAAAATTAGCGAATTTGACAGAAATTGTCCGTTAAACTTGGTGTTTAATACTCTATATTAAATATATCACATATAATATCAAATATGTATTTCCCACATCAGAAAGTAAATTTATTTTACTTTCGAAACATACAAAAATTAAAAAAATATTTTGAGAATATTACGGGCCTTTGTAACTTTGAATTTAATTGATTACTTATATTTATTTAGCGCTTATTCATTCGGTAAAGTTCGTTAGCTGCCGGATTTTACCGAGCTAATTATCTGCGCGCAGCATGACGTCCAATTTAAATGATCGGATTATACAGCCTGCAATAAAACATATCTGATCTTATCTATATCTGTACCCTTAGACAATAATGCTTTTCTGTTGTAACATACATGGATTTGTTTTTATAACAATTTAAATTTGAAGTGTGAAGTTAATTTACACAGCAGACATTTATGAATAATTTCCTTGATAACTAACTGAAATAATTGTTATGGTTTTTAACCCGGTGATGTTAAATCCACGAAATTCGATTAAAAATTACTATTTTTTAAACATGGATGCATATATCGTTCCTTATTTAATAGCGGCAGTTTCATTTTTTATTTATGCCTCATCTATATAACATCATCATATAATTAAAACAGATACACCTGAGGTCATTCTCACTAGAAATTCAGAATTATAAGAAACTAGACACTTTTAATACAGCTTTAAGAACCACTAGATATAATCAAATTGACTATAATATGAAACTACTTAAATACAAAGACCTAAATATATTTAGATCTTTGTTAAATACAAGTAGGGTAGAGCGACCAATTATTGAATGAAGTTTTACCTTTTATTTGGATAATAATACTGTGTAAACTTTTGATTACTTGACTTGAAAACGTATATAAAAAGGCAACTTTTACAACTCAGACAAATTCTAAACTCAGAATCACGTTGCAGTGTTTTATTGATTTGGACTGAGCAACCACCTGTTTTGAACAGCCATTATCATACAATTAAAAAGTGTCCTAATATTAAAATCGCTGGAAAGTCACTTAAATGTCAAAATGCCTATTTGTGTGACATTTCGGTTTAAATCTATTATACCACGGATATACATTATACACTCCCGTATTCTTTGATTATACATATCATAACATTTATACAATTAATTTCATAACCCAAGGAATATAGACGATACACATGTCATCACACAAACGCATAGTTAAGTATATTTCCCAATGTACATTGTAACAACACACACAATCAACGAAGTCTTAATCATACATGGTCTAAAAAACTAAATTATTTCATAAATACAGAGACAAGTACCTTTCGCATACATGTACAAAATGTCTAAATATAAAATGTATAATTATTATTGCTGTGAGGGCAAAACCCCCTTAGACAAATGATAGGCATTAATTACATTCCGAATACCCATGCAACTATAGAAATTAAGCTCCACAAATGTAAGTATTTACAAAGAAATTCTACCTTTTTGTCTGAGCGATCAACTCTCTTTCGTTTACGTCTGAGGGAAATTCCGCTTCTGTGCATGCGCGGAAGATAACCCCATGTCGTCTAATTAAAGAACAGTTTCCTCCCTTGGCGTTAAACTACAGACGACTTTCTGCAAGTGTCTTTAAACATATATAATCAATGAACAATGGACCAGTCCAATATCACATGTTTATAATATATAAAAGCAACGGCATGATGTTTTTAACGAAAAAAGTCAATGTAAGGAGGGTTACGCCAAAATTCCAAATGAGGAGAGGTAACTCGTAATTAAATGAATCGCAATTAGTTACAGCGTTTATCTCCTTTTGCTCTATTGTATTATTTACGAGGCCAATATAACCAGGGAACTGATTATTACAATGAAATAAATGGCATTATGTTGATTTTGTGCGTGCGTGCGTGCGTGCGTGCGTGCGTGCGTGCGTGCGTGCGTGCGTGCGTGCGTGCGTGCGTGCGTGCGTGCGTGCGTGCGTGCGTGCGTGCGTGCGTGCGTGCGTGCGTGCGTGCGTGCGTGCGTGCGTGCTGTAACTGGACTCTAGTCACAAGACAGTCTACGTGTATCTCTCCCACTGTAGGGCCTACGCGATTCCATAAATTTGATAGATATACTGTAGGCCCTATATATTAAATAGTGCTTAGTCTGGTCGTTCTTTTACTACTTACATTATATGAATACACTTTCCATTTACATTTAACATTGAGTATGGACCATATTTGAATAATGATTATACTATATATGCTTTCAGATCAGTATGCCACGGAAATACTCTGATGAACAACTGTCATTGTGCGATTTCGGTAGTGAAAAGGGGAAATTTGAAGTTATCAAAGGCTGCCAGAGAGTTCCACATTCCAAAGACTACTCTGTTTGAGCACCTCAAAAATCCAGACCATCGTAGCAAAAAGGGCCCGACCAAGCAGATGACCAAGTGTGAATCCGATGGACTAGTCAACTTCGTTTTTGTACATGGCGGGACAAGGCTTCCCAATGATGCGGACGATGGTTCGGTGCTATATTCAGGAGATACTGAAGTTTTCTGGTAGGTACAATAAGGGTTAATTACTTTTAACATTAAATATATCAAAATATATATATATAATGACATGATATATCTATGCGTATAGGTATATACGTAAGAATATAACAATACAACACAAAATGTACATACAACTAAATTTATGGGGAGTTTTTTGTGTTTTAGAGGGACATCCTGGAAAACACTCCCTCATTAATAAACAGTCATAGGCAAGTTGTGTCACATTTTTCACACCAATGAATGTTACCTTGTAGTGAATATGTCTGGATCGAATATTGCATATACTGTGGCGATACTGCACCTCTAAGCCAAGTCATAATTGTCCTATTGTTATAGACCATATGTATGATCATTTAAAATGATGATATGAGATGTATGGTCACTTTTATCCACCAGGTCAATTTAAAAGAGAAAGTTCTGTTGTATGTTTAATATATACGTATCAAAAGGGTTTCTCTTTTTAATGAGACGGCTCTCATCTGTCTCTTGTTCTTATTTAGGCTTTAGAAATGAAAGAAATGACGAAAACTGTTACCTGAGTCGACGGTTTCGGCCATTTTTTCGTGCCCCTGAATAGCCAAAATGTCACGTGGTACATGCAACCTGAGATCTATGGTCATGAATGTGCTTTGAATTTTTCAGTTCAAACCCCGGTGCCGGAAGCGGTCAGCACGCCAAACACCCGTCACACCGAGTCGTCGACATATCTGCATGCATTCGTAGGCAATTACAATAGCCACATACACACAACGTTTATATACTATAGAGCAACAGAGCTTAAAATAAAACATGAGTATCCGATTTTGTAGTCTGCTTAAAACAAATTTCCAGCGCCTCTCAACTTTTGTCAACATCATCGTAATTACAACGTTATGGTTTGATATATGGGGACTGTATTTGCAGGCGAATGTTAATTCGGTTTTAACTGGCGACGTTGAGCTGGAATTGTGGTGTAGCAAGTTGGTCGGTTGTCTGCGATCTCGACTAACTAAAAACTTTATTTACATGACCACGTTCGTAATTTATTTGTATATAAATCGTCAGTCAACGTATTAAAGTGTGTCTAGTATTTTGCAGAAATGTCTCAGGACAACATTGAAATATACAATTTACAATATACAATATAACAACAAATTGTTTCTTTCAGTATTTATATTTTATTCGCATTTACAAAACACCAAATAACAACAATAACAACAAAACAACACATAATTATAATATTTTAGCAAATTTTACATTTTGAGCACTTTCAACGTTACATTACTAATATGGTATAGTAGTTCAGCACTTTTAACGTCACATTACTAATATGGTACAGTAGTTCAGCACTTTTAACGTCACATTACTAATATGGTACAGTAGTTCAGCACTTTTAACGTCACATTACTAATATGGTACAGTAGTTCAGCACTTTTAACGTCACATTACTAATATGGTACAGTAGTTCAGCACTTTTAGAAACTAAGATTTCTGGTCAATCTGCTACGATATCGTAGACTTGTAACCTGTTTCTCTCCAGCCGTCCAGGATTTAGACTTTACCCGGAAGTGACGTAAATCAGCGGTATGATCTTCATGTAACATTGGTTTGTAGCTGATGGGGTCACAAAGTTCCTGAAAAAAATAGATAACAAAGGTTAATTATATAGACAAAATTCATATTTTGCTGTTTTAAGTACATTGGTAATTAACATCAAATTTGTGCTGAAAAGATTATAATATTTCACTATATAATTATATGTATAGATCTTTTAAAGGGGTATTACATTCCATAAATCACTTGGTGGTGTTTTGATAACATTAGGTATCATGAATACCGAATAGGTATTGATATTGCATTATTATAAATGCTAACAACCATAATAATAAAGGTGTGTTATAGTTACCTTGTTTAACTCATAGAAAGTTTTGTATCCACCATGTAGAAGATATACTTCAGGAAAGTTCAGACGTGGATATTGATGTTTGTTCATCTCACGATCTTCACTACGTAGAAAACGATACATTTTTGGACCACGTTCGGATGAAAACTCACAATGGAAGATAAGTACGTGAGGTTTCTCTGACGTCACTGGTGTCGTAAGCAGACTATGAACTTCGTCCTTTGTATACATGTTCGCCGCCCCTCTAATATGTCCACCTTCATACTCGTACGGGTATCTACAATCTACAATGGTTACTCGTCCGAAATCATTGTCGTAATTTCCACGCACAACATCCGCCATTGTCTCAGCAGTAATTGATTTTAGGTCGCTGTGTTTGCCAGGAATTGTGGGTAATGTGTAGTCACGTGATCCATCAGCGATAAGATCACGTGATTCCAGACGTTCAACGGCTTCAATGATTTCCTGAAATAAATATAAAACATATGATTTGACAAATGCAAAATTTTATAAATACTCAGACTGATTAACTCTGATATCATTTGCGCACATGTAACGTTGTTCAGCGGACAAACGAATTGGGTACTCAAAACGAGTCAATCTTGCCTGTAACAGACTTGTAAATTTCGTTATTTCTATGGATACATTGCTAAATTAAATGTTGAAATGAAATCATTCTGCTAAATAGTTTGTGATACTTAAGTAGCATGCTCTCGGTGATTGTGAGTTTGAAAATGAAACATTTAATTGTATTTTAATGAACATTATTGCGATACAAATTAGAATATTCATTTTACCTGGCTCTGTTCAGTTGGTTCATTCATCAACGATCTAAGTTTCTTAGTACAAGGTGACTCTTCTATCAGATCATCATCTGCCAGACGCTTGCCAGAAAACAAGCTCCTGCGAGCGTCTAGCGATGATCGACGACTTCTTGACTTCCATGAAAAATCAACCTGAAATACATGTATAGATAAATAGAATTAATCAACAATGAAATGAATCAGTAGTACATATATTAGATACAATTATCAATATTTTGGCAAGCGCGCTGACCATTGAGCTACGGAGCCACCCATTTTTACATTTATTTAAATTTTGAATTATTTTTAAAGGTGCTGCCTCACAGATTTGGCTAATTTTTTTGTATATCATGATTTTCCAACCTAACCAAGTATTGATGTAATAAAAAGCTACTGACGGTTGCTTTAGGACAGATTTGGTGCAAATAAGCAATTATAACCACTCTCAATATCGCCCACTGAGTATTTTTTTCTTAAAAAAAAACCCCACTAAGTTTCCTTCCAACATGCTTTGTGAATTATGTAATTCACACGTGATCGAATTGTAACATCAGCAAACCACAGCGTAAACACCAATGAGGTATTTGGTTTGTTTTTCCATTCGTTTCCATTAAATGCGAACAAATTTCAGGCAATTTAAGTAATAGTAGTGTTAATTCTATAGAATTCTATAGAATTTTTTATGTAAAAATACTGAATAACTGCAAAATGACGATGTTTCGCAAGTTATTTTAGATGTCAGTGTGGTTGTTTATGGCATATACAGGCAACTTTACCAAAATAGCGCGAATATTTGACAATTTTATTTTATTTTTACAATACACACAAACGTGAGGCAGTCCCTTTAAGACAATGTACGATAACGAAAGGCAGTTTATACAGACGTTTTAGCATAATACTTTGCGGCGCTATTTGGATACTCGACATCAATATTTCCTTGTACATATTATTTTGATATATTATATTGATAAATAGAATTAAAAACAACGAAATGAATCTGTAGTACATGTACATACATTATATATAATTATCAATTTAAATTTGAGTGTTTTTTTACATGTTTACAAAAAAAATGTTTAAATAATTTTAACATGCTATCACAATGCTTTGGATACTCCGCTTCAATGTTTTCTTGTACATATTATTATAATACTTTGCGGCGCTAGTTGAATACTCAGCATCAATGTTTTCTTGTACATATTACTTTAATACTTACAGGTAATGGCGTGAGTCCATCTATTCCAGAATCATCAGAGTTAACGCCCTTGCTGTCCGGTGTAATGATAGAAGCTATCTCATAATCTGTGGTTTCCCTGGCAACGGGAGAATCCAACAACCCATCACTGAACAACTGTAATCTGTGAAATAGAATAAAATACATCAATTAATAATTATTTCAAATTATGTTATTGTTTTGATTAATATTTGGTTTAACATTCAGAACATTTCGATTTCATTTGTTTTATAAATTCAATATTTACTCATTTTTAAGTATTTTATCGTGAATTTGATGAAACTTATTTCACAATAATTATAAATTTGAATATACGATTTCCAAAATAATATTTTGTGAATTAAATGCAATATACATACCTGATAGACATGTTTCACGGGTAGAATTATAAGTAGTTAACTTTGTAGATATATAATATGTTTATTAGATATAATGCAATGGCGAATGATGAGATAGGAATAATGTCATAGTACAACGCTTCTACCCTTATATAGTTACTGCCGATCTATTTCTCATAATTATAATATTTTTTTTAATTAAACTGGGATAATTAATTTCCGTTTAGCTTTGAGACAAATTTGTCACTAGGAGTAAATTGATAACATGATAAGTATAGGCTGTTCACTCAATTTAAGCGTCTGGTAAGCTAAACTAATTATAATTGGTCTATTGTTTGTACTGGGTGGTAATGGAAGTTACTTTTCACGGAGTGTGATTTCTGTAACTTCCGTTACCCAATCATGCATAGAGTATGGAAATTGTTTGATCGATTTAATCAGCGTTTGATCGATATTTGATTATTGGAAATCAATGTTTGACACAAAAAGTAAGTTTGTTCTATGTTCAAAGTGATTTGTTGCAACATGTTGTTGTTTATTTGATCAAGTATGAATTATCCTTGGTTTTCTACAATATCTGAATATTATAGATCCTTGCGCAAATGCAGGTTCCTCACCTGGCTGTAAATGAAGAAAATCCACTACAACCATGTTACATGGGTTAGAATCAACACCAAATTTACAGACAGCTCTACTGTCTCAGCAAGAAGATAGGATTCCTTTAATGCTCCACATAGCCGAGATACAAGTCCCCGAAACAGCCGTACCAAACTGTCTGAACGAAGGCAAACTGTTGTCTTTCTTATAGATTCAGTATCAGCTTTTCAGACCCTCTCAGTAGGACCAGTGTATACCCTAATAAGACAGCTGCAATCAAACGTCAGTCTCCTGTATAAATAAAACAATGTATAGTGGTACTCCAGTGGATTCATGCACATGTGGGCATAGCTAGAAAGGAAGCTACTGACAAAAGCGATCAAGAAAACACAACTCAATCCACAACCTCATTATACGTAGAAGCAAAGAATGCAGAAGAACAGATAGATACAAGTCCGACTGGAAGATCACAGTCAGTAGTGGTAAATGGTCACACTTCTGATCAGGTTCCTGTAACTTCAGGTGTCCCACATGGGGTCCGTACTGGGACCATTGCTCTTCCTGCTTTATATAAATGACCTTCCTGACAAACTCACTTCCCAGGTACGGCTGTTTGCTGATGACACAGCTGCTTACCTCGTTGTCACCTCCCTCTCAGATTACCATGCGTTACAAAATGACTTGCTTAAACTTGAAAACTGGGAAAGTCAATGGGATATGGAATTTAACCCCAGTAAGTGTCAGGTTCTCCATATCTCAAGGAGCAGAAACCCAATCAAATTTCCGTACATGCTCCATGGTCAAACTCTTTCCTCAGTCACAGATGCAAAATACCTTGGCGTCGACATCAGTGATGACCTCAGATGGAACACCCACATAAACAGATTAACAACACAAGCAAACAAAACACTAGGCTTCCTCAAACGTAACATCAAAACATGAAAACATGAAAACATAAAATCTCTAGCATACAAAACACTAGTAAGACCACAACTAGAATATGCATCACCCGTTTGGTCACCGCATACACAGGTCAACATTAACAAGCCCGAAATGATACAAAGACGTGCTATTAGATGGGTAAAAAATGACTACTCCCGATATACCAGCGTATCTGACTTACAGAATACACTAGGATGGAGCTCCCTTGAGAAGAGACGCCTTTCCTCCAAGCTAGTCTCATTCTACAAGATTTATAATAATCTTGTATGTACATCTCTCCCGGCCTATTTAGAAGTCCCCACCAGGTCAACAAGGCACATGCAACCCAATAGTCTCCGCCCCATTCAAGCCAACTCGGACTTCTTCAAGTTTTCCTTCTTCCCCCATACCACAATCCTGTGGAATAGGTTACCTTTCCACATCGCGACCCTGGCTGATCTTGAATTATTTAAGCAGTCAGTGGCCAGAATTTATCAGTGATGCCCAGCAGTTGTTTTTATCTTATCTTGTACCTTTTACTATTTTTAACATTTTAACCATGTCTAGCTGGAAGCTTTCGTTTCCAGTTTTTATCTTCACTCTTAACTATCAGACGTGCACCCTGCCAATAATACTCGGAAGAGGCGTTAGGCAGTACCTAAAGATAGATACATGTAGATAGGAAGATATAAAATGGAGGCTAATAGGTCACATGAAGACGGTCTACACACGATCAGTTCGATGTATCAGTATGTGTATTCATACACGATGTATAGAACTGTATATGTATTCATACACGATGTATAGAACTGTATATGTATTCATACACGATGTATAGATCTGTATATGTATTCATACACGATGTATAGAACTGTATATGTATTCATACACGATGTATAGAACTGTATATGTATTCATACACGATGTATAGAACTGTATATGTATTCATACACGATGTATAGATCTGTATATGTATTCATACACGATGTATAGAACTGTATATGTATTCATACACGATGTATAGAACTGTATATGTATTCATACACGATGTATAGAACTGTATATGTATTCATACACGATGTATAGAACTGTATATGTATTCATACACGATGTATAGAACTGTATATATATTCATACACGATATATAGAACTGTATATGTATTCATACTCAATGTATAGATCTATATATGTATTCATACACGATGTATAGAACTGTATATGTATTCATACACGATATATAGAACTGTATATGTATTCATACCAGATGTATAGAACTGTATATGTATTCATACACGATGTATAGATCTATATATGTATTCATACACGATGTATAGAACTGTATATGTATTCATACACGATGTATAGAACTGTATATGTATTCATACATGATGTATAGATCTATATATGTACTCATACACGATGTATAGAACTGTATATGTATTCATACACGATGTATAGATCTATATATGTATTCATACACGATGTATAGATCTATATATGTATTCATACACGATGTATAGAACTGTATATGTATTCATACACGATGTATAGATCTATATATGTATTCATAAACGATGTATAGATGTGTATGTGTATTCATACACGGTGTATAGAAATGTATGTGTATTCATACACGATGTATAGATGTGTATATATATTCATACACGATGTATAGAACTGTATATGTATTCATACACGATGTATAGAACTGTATATGTATTCATACACGGTGTATATATGTGTATGTGTATTCATACACGGTGTATAGAAATGTATGTGTATTCATACACGATTTATAGATATGTATATGTATTCATACACGGTGTATAGATATGTATATGTATTCATACATGATGTATAGATGTGTATATGTATTCATACACGATGTATAGATGTGTATATGTATTCATACACGATTTATAGATGTGTATATGTATTCATACACGGTGTATAGATATGTATATGTATTCATACACGATGTATAGATGTGTATATGTATTCATACACGATGTATAGATGTGTATATGTATTCATACATGATGTATAGATGTGTATATGTATTCATACACGATGTATAGATGTGTATATGTATTCATACACGATGTATAGATGTGTATGTGTATTCATACACGATGTATATATCTATATATGTACTCATACACGATGTATAGATGTGTATATGCATTCATACACGATGTATAGATGTGTATATGTATTCATACACGATGTATAGATGTGTATATGTATTCATACACGGTGTATAGAAATGTATATGTATTCAGACACGATGTATAGATGTGTATATGCATTCATACATGATGTATAGATGTGTATATGCATTCATACACGATGTATAGATGTGTATATGTATTCATACATGATGTATAGATGTGTATATGTATTCATACACGATGACTAGATGTGTATATGTATTCATACACGATGTATAGATGTGTATATGTATTCATACACGATGTATAGATGTGTATATGTATTCATACACAATGTATAGATATGTATATGCATTCATACACGATGTATAGATGTGTATATGTATACATACACGGTGTATAGATGTGTATATGTATTCATACACGGTGTATAGATATGTATATGTATTCATACACGATGTATAGATGTGTATATGTATTCATACACGATGTATAGATGTGTATATGTATTCATACACGATGTAAAGATGTGTATATGTATTCATACACGATGTATAGAACTGTATATGTATTCATACACGATGTATAGATGTGTATATGTATTCATACACGATGTATAGATGTGTATATGTATTCATACACGATGTATAGATGTGTATATGTATTCATACACAATGTATAGATATGTATATGCATTCATACACGATGTATAGATGTGTATATGTATACATACACGGTGTATAGATGTGTATATGTATTCATACACGGTGTATAGATATGTATATGTATTCATACACGATGTATAGATGTGTATATGTATTCATACACGATGTATAGATGTGTATATGTATTCATACACGATGTAAAGATGTGTATATGTATTCATACACGATGTATAGATATGTATATGCATTCATACACGATGTATAGATGTGTATATGTATACATACACGGTGTATAGATGTGTATATGTATTCATACACGGTGTATAGATATGTATATGTATTCATACACGATGTATAGATGTGTATATGTATTCATACACAATGTATAGATATGTATATGCATTCATACACGATGTATAGATGTGTATATGTATACATACACGGTGTATAGATGTGTATATGTATTCATACACGGTGTATAGATATGTATATGTATTCATACACGATGTATAGATGTGTATATGTATTCATACACAATGTATAGATATGTATATGCATTCATACACGATGTATAGATATGTATATGTATTCATACACGATGTATAGATGTGTATATGTATTCATACACAATGTATAGATATGTATATGCATTCATACACGATGTATAGATGTGTATATGTATACATACACGGTGTATAGATGTGTATATGTATTCATACACGGTGTATAGATATGTATATGTATTCATACACGATGTATAGATGTGTATATGTATTCATACACGATGTATAGATGTGTATATGTATTCATACACGATGTAAAGATGTGTATATGTATTCATACACAATGTATAGATATGTATATGCATTCATACACGATGTATAGATGTGTATATGTATACATACACGGTGTATAGATGTGTATATGTATTCATACACGGTGTATAGATATGTATATGTATTCATACACGATGTATAGATGTGTATATATATTCATACACGATGTATAGAACTGTATATGTATTCATACACGATGTATAGAACTGTATATGTATTCATACACGGTGTATATATGTGTATGTGTATTCATACACGGTGTATAGAAATGTATGTGTATTCATACACGATTTATAGATATGTATATGTATTCATACACGGTGTATAGATATGTATATGTATTCATACATGATGTATAGATGTGTATATGTATTCATACACGATGTATAGATGTGTATATGTATTCATACACGATGTATAGATGTGTATATGTATTCATACATGATGTATAGATGTGTATATGTATTCATACACGATGTATAGATGTGTATATGTATTCATACACGATGTATAGATGTGTATGTGTATTCATACACGATGTATATATCTATATATGTACTCATACACGATGTATAGATGTGTATATGCATTCATACACGATGTATAGATGTGTATATGTATTCATACACGATGTATAGATGTGTATATGTATTCATACACGGTGTATAGAAATGTATATGTATTCAGACACGATGTATAGATGTGTATATGCATTCATACATGATGTATAGATGTGTATATGCATTCATACACGATGTATAGATGTGTATATGTATTCATACATGATGTATAGATGTGTATATGTATTCATACACGATGACTAGATGTGTATATGTATTCATACACGATGTATAGATGTGTATATGTATTCATACACGATGTATAGATGTGTATATGTATTCATACACAATGTATAGATATGTATATGCATTCATACACGATGTATAGATGTGTATATGTATACATACACGGTGTATAGATGTGTATATGTATTCATACACGGTGTATAGATATGTATATGTATTCATACACGATGTATAGATGTGTATATGTATTCATACACGATGTATAGATGTGTATATGTATTCATACACGATGTAAAGATGTGTATATGTATTCATACACGATGTATAGAACTGTATATGTATTCATACACGATGTATAGATGTGTATATGTATTCATACACGATGTATAGATGTGTATATGTATTCATACACGATGTATAGATGTGTATATGTATTCATACACAATGTATAGATATGTATATGCATTCATACACGATGTATAGATGTGTATATGTATACATACACGGTGTATAGATGTGTATATGTATTCATACACGGTGTATAGATATGTATATGTATTCATACACGATGTATAGATGTGTATATGTATTCATACACGATGTATAGATGTGTATATGTATTCATACACGATGTAAAGATGTGTATATGTATTCATACACGATGTATAGATATGTATATGCATTCATACACGATGTATAGATGTGTATATGTATACATACACGGTGTATAGATGTGTATATGTATTCATACACGGTGTATAGATATGTATATGTATTCATACACGATGTATAGATGTGTATATGTATTCATACACAATGTATAGATATGTATATGCATTCATACACGATGTATAGATGTGTATATGTATACATACACGGTGTATAGATGTGTATATGTATTCATACACGGTGTATAGATATGTATATGTATTCATACACGATGTATAGATGTGTATATGTATTCATACACAATGTATAGATATGTATATGCATTCATACACGATGTATAGATATGTATATGTATTCATACACGATGTATAGATGTGTATATGTATTCATACACAATGTATAGATATGTATATGCATTCATACACGATGTATAGATGTGTATATGTATACATACACGGTGTATAGATGTGTATATGTATTCATACACGGTGTATAGATATGTATATGTATTCATACACGATGTATAGATGTGTATATGTATTCATACACGATGTATAGATGTGTATATGTATTCATACACGATGTAAAGATGTGTATATGTATTCATACACAATGTATAGATATGTATATGCATTCATACACGATGTATAGATGTGTATATGTATACATACACGGTGTATAGATGTGTATATGTATTCATACACGGTGTATAGATATGTATATGTATTCATACACGATGTATAGATGTGTATATGTATTCATACACGATGTATAGATGTGTATATGTATTCATACACGATGTAAAGATGTGTATATGTATTCATACACGATGTATAGAACTGTATATGTATTCATACACGATGTATAGATGTGTATATGTATTCATACACGATGTATAGATATGTATATGTATTCATACACGATGTATAGATGTGTATATGTATTCATACACGATGTATAGATGTGTATATGTATTCATACACGGTGTATTTATAGAATAATACATGGCTGAGCAGTGCCATGGGGTGATAATCGCCCCGGTAGGTTGATAATTGCCAGAGGGCGCTAGCCCGAGGGCAATTATACTCTACCGGGGCGATTATCACTCCATGGCACTGCTCAGCCATTCATTGTTCTGTATAATATTTATGTTGTAGTATTTTCATTAAAACTACCAATTTAAGAAAACACTTACTAGACATAACGTGTTCAGAAATTGGTAGAGATAGTTTTCGAAAAAGGTCGTCGATGAATTGACAAACTTTGATCTTTGCGCGTAGTGGTCTATCACTAAATTCTCCGTAACTTTTTTATCAATAAACGGAAACATATGATATGGGTATTCATTTTTTCAGTTAGACAATTAGCTACATCCTGATGTATGTTTTGATGCAAAATTCTGAAAAAAGTTGTTTTTTACATTTTTGGAATAACAGAAAAATCTGGATCTCGTCTAGTAAACACGTATTCTAGAAGAATCTCGTCGAATATTGATACAATTTTGAAATGTGCTATCCTGCTTGTTCTAACCCATCAATCTGGTTTGCAAGTGATTCGAGAAGGCCTACGCTCGGCGGCGGCCACTTTAAGATGCAAATGACGTCACGTTGCGCATGTACGTCTTCCAAGGGCTATTATCATGATAATAGCCCTGCACGAGGCGGACCAAAAGCTGATAATACTTTAAAAGGGCGCATAATACTTTTTTTCAATGCAAATTTGTTACTATATATAGTAACATAAGTATTATAGATATGTATATGTATTCATACACGATGTATAGATGTGTATATGTATAGATCAATATATGATCATATTTACACAGGAACAAAACGACACACTGTTGCTTTCAGTATTTATATTTTATTAATATCAAATAACAACAATAACAAAAATAACCACATAATTATAATATATTAGCACATTTCATATTTTGAGCACTTTTAACGTCACACTGATATGGTATAATTGTCCAGCACTTTTATAAACTCAGATTTCGGGACAATCTGCTACGATGTCGTCTACTGGTTACCTGTTTCTCTCCAGCCGTCCATGATTTAGACTTTACCCGGAAGTGACGTAAGTCAGTAGTATGATCTTCATGTAACATTGGTTTGTAGCTGATGGGATCACAAAGGTCCTGAAATTATAAATATAAAGGTTAAGTTACATTACAAAGGTTAAGGTATTTCACATGTTTTGCAAGCATACGAGTATAATTCTATTTTTGAATGAGTTCTTTCGAAGGAGACTGGCTTGATAATCCATATGACATGTGGAATAATTTGAAATGTAATACCAGTACCTTCTCAGACAAACATGTATCTTAAAATATGACTGGTACCAATTAAATATTGTATGTGGTAATTGGTATAATTCGCAAAGTGATACGCTCCACACATCGCTTTGATTTTGAGTAGAGAGACGGAATGTTCGGGCGAGGAAATTGGAGAGTAGCTTATGATAACGAATGCTTACGACTATTTCGCCATCAAATATATTCGTCACCTACACAATACACTATAACATAAAGTGTTATATTTACCTTGTTTGACTCATAGAAAGCTTTGTATCCACCATGTAGAAGATATACTTCAGGAAAGTTCAGACGTGGATACTGGTGTTTGTTCATCTCACGATCTTCACTGCGTAGAAAACGATACATTTTTGGACCACGTTCTGATGAAAACTCACAATGGAAAATGAGTACGTGAGGTTTCTCTGACGCCACTGGTGTCGTAAGCAAACTATGAACTTCGTCCTTTGTATACATGTTTACCGCCCCACTAATATGTCCACCTTCATACTCATACGGGTATCTACAATCTACAATGGTCACTCGTCCGAAATCATTGTCGCACTTTCCACGCACAACATCCGCCATTGTCTCAGCAGTAATGGATTTGAGGTCACTGTGCTTGCCAGGAATTGTGGGTAATGTGTAGTCACGTGATCCATCAGCGATAAGATCACGTGATTCAAGACGTTCAATGATTTCCTGAAATAAATATAAAACATATGATTAGACAAATGCAAAATTTAATATATACTCTGATTAACTGTGATATCATTTGCGCACATGTAACGTTGTTCAGCGGGCAAACGAATTGGGTACTCAAAACGAGCCTGTAGCAGACTGGTAAATTTCGTTATTTCTATGAATACATTGTTAAATTAAATGTTGAAATGAAATAATTTACCAAACATGATATCATTCTGCTAAATAGTTTATGATTTTTAGCATGCTCACAGTGCTTTGATTGGGAGTTTGTAACATTTAATTGTTTTATGAACATTATTGCAGGTACAAATTAAAATATTCATTTTACCTGGCTCTGATCAATTGGTTCATTCATCAACGATCTCAGTTTCTTAGTACAAGGTGACTCTTCAATCAGATCATCATCTGCCAGACGCTTGCCAGAAAACAAGCTCCTGCGAGCGTCTAGCGATGATCGACGACATCTTGACTTCCATGAAAAATCAACCTGAAATATAAGATAAATAGAATTAATCAACAATGAATCAGTACATACATGTATATTATAAATTATTACCAATTATTTTACTTGTAAATGTTTTATACCCATTTGTGCATATTTATTTAAATTTCGAATTATTTTAACATGTTTAAGACAATGTAAGATAACGAAAGGCAGTTTATACTGTCGTGTTATCATAATACTTTGCGGCGCTATTTGGATACTTAGCATCAATGTTTTCTTGTACATATTATTATAATACTTTGCGGCGCTACTTGGATACTCAGCATCAATGTTTTCTTGTACATATTATTATGATACTTTGCGGTGCTTTTTGGATACTCGTCATCAATGTTTTCTTGTACAATTTATTATAATATTTTGCCGCGCTAGTTGGTACTCGTCATCACTGTTTTCTTGTACATATTATTATAATACTTTGCGGTGCCTTTTGGATACTCGTCATCAATGTTTTCTTGTACATATTATTATAATACTTACAGATAATGGCGTGAGTACATCTATTCCAGAATCATCATAGTTAACGCCCTTGCTGTCCGGTGTAATGATAGAAGCTATCTCAGAATCTGTGGTTTCCCTGGCAACGGGAGAATCCAACAATCCATCACTGAACAACTGTAATCTGTGAAATAGAATAAATACATCAATTAATATTTCTTTCAAATAATGTAATGGTTAGATTAATATTTGGTTTAAAATAAAGAACATTCCGATTTCACCTGTTTAATAAACTATTTATTCTGATTTATGTATTTATCGTGAATTTGAAGTAAATGCAATAATTTTGTATAAGGCTTTATTTTACGAGGAAACTTATTTCACAATATGAATTTGAATATACGATTTTAAAAAATAATATTTAGTGCATTACATGTATATACATACCTGATAGACATGTTTCACTGGTAGAATTGTATTTAGTGTTGTAGATATATAATATTATGTTTAGATAATGCAATGTCGAACGATGAGATATGAATAATGTCCCAGTGTAACGATTCTACACTTATATAGTAACTTCCGATCTATTTCTCATAATTATGTTTTAATTAACCTGGGATAATTAATTACCCGTTTAGCTTTGAGACAAATTTGTCACTAGGAGTAAATTGATAACATGATAAGTATAGGATGTTCACTCAATATAAGCGTCTGGTAAGCTAGACTAATTATAATTGGTCTATTGTTTGTACTCTGTGGTAATGGAAGTTACTTTTCACGGAGTGTGATTTCTGTAACATCCGTTACCTAATCATGCTTAATGTATGGAAATTGTTTGATAGCTTTAATCAATGTTTGATCGATATTTGATTATTGGAGATCAATGTTTGACGTAAACTGTAAGTTTGTCATTAGTATTATGTATTTTGTTCAAACTATCGTGAAATAAAGATCCATATTTCAATATTCAAATCAAAATCAAATCAAATACCTTTTATTCTCTCATTGATTGGAGTAGTAATGTTCAAGTATTTGTCGCTTCATCGGGTTCTCTTCTCTTCTGTACAAATATGTTCTTATCAACAGAATATTGATTTTTACCATTGAGCGTTCGTTCCATCATGTATAGATGTACAACGACCTTCGAAATATGACCTTTGGGCGAGTTCATTTGCTAAGGTTGAAACGATATTTACCGTTATTTTTCCAATATATTATGAATATATCTTATAAATTCACGTTATCTTTCAAGTTGACAGCGTGGCCTAGTGGTTAAGATGATCTATACTCTGAACTAGTCTGTACTCAGAACATTCTTTTTATATGGGCTGTGGGTTCGAGTCCGCTGCTAAACTCTTTTTCAATAATTTTATTATCATAATACATGAGTGTTTTTTCATATATTTTATTACTTAATGAATAATAAAATTATGTTTAACGTTAAATACAAAGTTGCTTTGTTTCGTTCATTTTACGATTTTAGCCTGCCCTGGATATTGTATTTATTGCTCAATCGGGTTACAAAATATTTTCATCATTGGTTTCGCTGGAATTAGAATTGGAATCACCACTCTAAAAATATTCTTTAGAAACTTCAACATTAATGAGCGTTTACTCAGGTAATACAGGGAGCACAGTTCGGGTGACCGTTGACCGATATCTCTGTTCAACAGTCTTAACGTGGGAGTGTTTTCAAGGATTAAAATACAGAAAAAAGTACAAAGGAAATAGATATATTTTAGAAATATATATATAATAGACATGCACGCGAATGTTCTTTTTAGCAAAATTTAAAAAATATTCAAAATGGGTGGGATTCGAACCCAGACAAAAAATCTATTTAGTTTCATAAGCAGTAGCTTAGCCTACTGCGCCATGGAGGACGATGTAAGCTACAATTTCAAATAATATATTTCTTTTCCGAATACACCCCTTTTACCTGGATTATTTCATTATTAAAAGTACAGTTACGCCCGAACGATTGTGGTTTATCTATATATGTTTATATTAAAATGTCACAGCCCACGTTTTGAACAACAATGCGAGACAGGTTCAAACACTTGTCCAGTTATGATTAAATTATGCGTAGCTCTCACTTTATTCTAGACAGTTCTGGACAGTCTTCGTGATACTTACCGCTTATGAAAACATACAACCGAGATTATAAATATACATGTCCAACTATTTGTCCCATTTGTATTCGCACATGTGACAATTTTTTTACCATTGGAAGGCATGGGGACTCCACGTAAAATTGTCCATATGGGACTTTCAAGGAAAAAAGGATACATAAGCTTTAAAGGGTTTAATGAAGAAAAAAACATCCAAGTGGCAAACATCAAAGAAATACTGTCAACATGTACAAGCAATGAGGTGTTACTTTTCACAGATGGATCTACACTACAGAATCCTGGCCCAACCGGAGCAGGAGCAGCTGTGTACCTGGACGGCTATAACTCTACACCAGTTCTTTTGAAACAGGGGGTGTCCAAATGTAGTAATAACTTCGCTGAAGAAGTGGTTGGAATAGAGTTAGCTCTAGACTTCATCAACAAGTTAGACACGATAACAAACAGAAAAGTTCATATCTTCTCAGACTGCCAATCAGCAATAACCACAGTATTCAACAATGAAATTCCAAAAGCCAGAATAGAAAATGTCATCAATATCAAAGAAATAGCGGCATCACTTGAAGCAAAAAATAATACAATCACCATACATTGGGTACCAGGCCACAAGGACATTCAAGGAAATGAACTGGCAGACAGACAGGCGAAGGCTGCAGCTCATGAAATGAGCTCCGCGGAGGAAACGGAAACAACAGAAAAAAAGACGCATCAGAAATAACTAAAAGCATGAAAACTCAAATTATAAAAAAATGGAGCACAAGTTATTCAAACTCAGAAAAAACAGGCATGCTTCAAGAGATATACAAAGAACCTGGCTCAAGGAATTGCTGTGGCGAAAATAATAGGCCTACATTCAGCATTATCAATAAATTGATCAGTGGGAAAACGAAGTTAAAGGACCACTGGAGCAAAATCATGAACAATAATGATAACCTATGTGACACTTGCAAGGTACCAGAAACAGTAAACCACTACATATACGAATGTGCAAGATTTGCGGTAGAAAGAGATCTCCTAGAGCGTACAGTAGAGGGGTTACTGTACGGACAGCAGTTAACGTGCGGGGTTTTATCCCTATCCGTATTGGTTGGAGAGATCGACGACATTACGGACGAGGCAAGGAACGAACTCATCGGTGCTACGAGTCAATACTTAACAAGCACCA
The DNA here is from genome assembly GCA_947247005.1 of Spisula solida. Taxonomy (NCBI): domain Eukaryota; kingdom Metazoa; phylum Mollusca; class Bivalvia; order Venerida; family Mactridae; genus Spisula; species Spisula solida. The sequence goes on along the minus strand of OX365958.1, from coordinate 2,112,102 downwards.
ACCGACTGTAAAGAGAAACCGAAGTACCAAGAGCTGAAGCACAAAGAGAGAGCACAAAGAGAATATTACCGAAGTACAGTGAGAACATTTCGCTACGGCAATAGCGTAATAGAACTACAACAACAACAACATATGATAATAACTATTTGAGATATTTCTTATGTGCAAACATATTTTGTAGTTTGATATGTCTACAATATAATGCACTAAATTTCATAGTTGTATCTTTATGGGATCAACCCCCTTTTTAAAGGTTTTTAACATGACTATTACTCACATTGAACAAAGAAGGAAATGAACTGATTTGATATCAAACTTGGTTACTTTCTTGTCCGTAGTTCTTTTGTTTCTCGGGGAATATATTTTGTGCAAACTTGATTAATAGTTTAATTTCTTCCCGTCAGATTGGTGTTTTGATATAAGAAATGTGATAATTAGATCTGCCCCCTTTTTACGGTTATCATCCATCGAATATGCATGATGATAAGTATACAAGTCATATCGTGACATGTATTGCGGTTACTAGTATAACAAATGCATAATTGTTAGATTCCTCACACATGATCAACGAATTCTGAATAATATCATGAAAGCATTTAAATGTTCCTGATGATACCTACCTTATGAACAAAATTTCATAATGACAGAGATATGCCCATAAAAAAAGATCCTGGTATGCATCATATACAAAATGTCAAAAATACCAAAGTGTAACTGAACGCACAAAACCCCTCCAGCAAATGATATACATTAATTTATACACTCCGACAACCCGCTGAGTTAGCATAGCGCGATTACGCAATCGAGATAAGATCGATCAGATTAAAACCGGTATAACACCAGTCAAGGGAAGGTAACTGTGGTCGACTTGAAAACACATTCAATACAAATGGGACAAATAGTTGGATATGGACGTAATCAGTGTAGCAATACCACGTGACATTTGAATACAGTTACAAAAAGAAATTTGTAAACATTGGAAAATAAAATAGCCATAAGTATTCTTCATCAATTTCTATGAAATGTACATCATACTAAGGGGACAATTATTTGCTTTCCATAAAATATTTTTTATGCCCCCGTATCGATAGATCGGGAGGCATATAGTGATTCACCTGTCCGTCCGTCCGTCCGTCCGTTCGTCCGTCCGTCCGTTCGTCCGTCCGTCCTGGTTAACCCAAATTGACCGTTTCTTCTAGCATCGTTATGGCTTGCTACAAAGCTTCCAAACTTGCATGGATGTTGTATATGAACACTCTCCACACACCTGTATCACCTGACCCCATTTTGACCTTCACCTTGACCTAATTTTGGACTTAGACTTATTTATGGACAAGGCTTCCACAGGGGGCATAAGCGTTTATTGAACGCAGTCTTGTTTTTTTCAGCGGCTGTGCCGTTTTGTCCATTACCTTGTGAAACCGTGGAACGTGTAGGTTTCACAGGGTAATGGAAAAATCAGTACAACTGCTGAAAAAGATCTTATATTTCACGGAAAGCAAATACTTTTTCCCTCAGCGTGTCGTAAATTTTATAAAAATCAATGAAGAAATAAAATACTTATGGCTATATTTGTGTTCGAATGTTTATAAATTTCTACTTGTAACTGTAGCCAAAAGCCACGTGGTATTGCTACACTGAATATATCAGCTGTTAAATTATGATCACGTTAAAATCTCCGTTGGAATAAGGTGACTATGTAAATGCATGTATATGTATTAAAAGTAAAAATACGGGGTACTTGTTCAAACTTAATGCTTAATACAGGTAGTTGCTTAAACAGATGTACATTTAAATATGTTTGATTAGTTTGGTTTATTTGCTTTAATTTATCCTCGCCACCGGAAATCCATATGGGCGAGGCCCCCGGATGAGTATCTGTATCTCTGATATAGTGTTCGGTAACTCCTCCCGGCAACAAAATCGTGTTATTTAAAACGGTTGTCTCCCTTTGACTTTTCCATTGAACTTAATACAAAATGTACCTATCAAGTAAATTCTATGATTTTGACCATCTTTACGGTATTTAATTTGGTACCATAGTCTTACCTACCCAGGTGTTTTAGGCACTGAAAGACACATACAGCTTTTAATGTGCAGCATATTTATGTTGAATATATATACATTGTATACTTTCAAATTGGGTTTTTGTCTTTAATCCCCATAAGCCCAAAACGGCTATTTTTTAAAAAAACAATTACTTGGTAATCATTCTGCAGAATGATGCAGTTTGAGCACTTTAGTTGAGTCCTAAAGATGGAAACCAACATTTATGAGATCGAAGAAAACCAAATTAGTTGGCTTGTAGAATAAATAAATAGAATAGAACAATAAATGCACGGTTTTTGTGTGGCGTAAACGCCACACAATGATATTACCACTTTCAGCTTACGACCAATTTAACGCATTAGGCCTCGGCAAATAAATAGTTCTATGATTTGAACAATATCACAAGCATGCAACACAGGTTACACGTATCATTGGACCTGATTTGTTTACATTACCAACATTTACTTATATTAAGACCAACAATTATATCAGACTTTTATTTTTAGAGGATATTTATAGCAAATCATTCCGCAACGGACTATATTTTTACTACCAAAGAATGTTCTCACTGGTGGCGGGAATCTAAAATAGTTCCCACGGTTTTCAATCGTATACTGTAACGTATGTAAATCACTCCGCCGCTGCACATTTCAGACGATTACCTAATTATGTTGTATACAAACATTGATGCTATATATAGCTGGTGGTGGGAAATAGTTCTACGTACATATCGATCGGCCGATTAACAATGTTACCGCGGTAAGCGTTAAACGCACTAGTCAATTTCTACCCTGCTTTATATAAGACCTCATAATTTTCGTATCTATTATCCGATTTTGAATATTTAAAGCTTGTAATGAAGCAGAGATATATGTCTCTCTTTTAGACAACATTCAACACGATACCCTAATTATTAAATCCACGGCGACGAGTTAGAATCCGTTCCGCGTAAAAGTAAGTTTAAAATATCCCGTTTTATACCAAATAAAAATTCAATCAACGGTCGAAAATCATCAATTATTAATTTAATATTCGATCGATTTTGTTCATTAAAGCTTGTTTTAAAAGCTAATACTTGTTTTTAAAGTATTAATCGGCCGATCGATATGTGTGAGCGACGCCATGTTTACCCCTTTTACATACGTTAATATAGAGTGTCATATACATTTAATTAACATGCGTGGTCATACGGAGAATAAACAGTCACTTATCTTGACACTGGTCGAATTCTCCAAGTCGTAAAAAATGGTATTTGTAAATATCCCTTCATTGATGCTCAGCATAGTTACTTAAGTAAGTTCCAGGTAACTGCTGGTTCTCTTGGTGTCTTTAGCAGCACAAATGTTTGAGTAAGGGTGGGCTTATCAGAACTGGGACATAAAATTATGATACAACCTGGATTCGATATTGGATTTAGTGGCATCAGTACGCCACATAATAGTACTTTCAGTGCTTTGATTAGTCTAAGGGAAGCAAATCTTACAAAATTAGTATTTTGTCTTCCTTACATTTTACTTAAATGCATTCTACTATTTCGAAATATTATATACATGTAGTTAACATTCTGTCGTCAATAATTGGTCATTAGTGACAAAATCGTACCGATAATTAATTCATTGTATTTACTGGAGAGATAATTGGGCTGTAAAAATATATAGCTGACAGGGTGATTCAGTATGCACACACGCTAGCCGGGGAAAACATAATATCGGTCCGTTGTGTACGGAATACCGTTAGGGCCATCGTGGCTACACATTAAAATCCAGAGGGCGACAATGCGATGACGACGGTGCGATGGTGCATTGTCGCCATCGCATTGTCGCCATCGCACCGCCGCCATCGCACCATCGCATTGTCGCCTTCGCACCGTCGCATTGTCGCCATCGCACCGTCGTCATAGCATTGTCGCCCTCTGGATTTTAATGTGTAACCACGAGGGCCCTAACGGTATTCCGTACACAACGAATTGTGTGACAACGACGATGATGGTGACGAGCTGTGCACGGCGTTCATACTGATTGATTCTGAACAATTTGAACATGAATAAGATCAGAATATTCCTTTGTATGTGTTCTAGTTATCGTAGTATATATCCTTTCCGCTACCAAAGCAGACTAATGTAGACCATAAAAACATGGGTCGCCATTACCACTAGTGTACATAGAATGACTGCCACTGATGCCTAAAACGTACTACAAAAAGTATAGTCCTCAAAACCAACAGCGGTCAGCGTAGGACTACCAGGATTTTTTAGGTTTTGTCTTATATTTAAGCGTATTTAAAATGCTTGTACCCCGTTTCTGGATTTGCTATGATGATACAACTTGCATTTATATTTTTAACCAAATAGTACACACTTAGCTGAAAAATTCATTTTTATTATAATATATTGCATAATATTGTTTATAAAATACAAGTTTCTCGTATTTTACCGCATTTTAGTACAAAAACAAATACATTATGTATAACAATGAACAGAAACGTCGTTATCGCCAATCAATAATCAAATGATCCGATTCAAGTTATTAAAGGATCCTCACTGTCAAAAAGTACCAATTATCTTTAGCGATTGCTTTTGGCGATTATTATCAAACTCATTTTTAATTAAAAAATTAATATCTCATTTTCTACGCTACGGTAACTTAGGCAATTTTTGTGTGTCTGCTTTGGTATTCTAAGAGTCGAAAAAAGCAGATCTGCCAATGACGAGTTTTGCAGGCTTTGAATCAATGACTTACACAATGACGCAATGGTCATTTTGTGATTTTTCTGATAATGCTGCAAAACTGCACTGAGGTAATTGATTTTTTGTTTTATCTGCATTAGGCGGCTTCGGTATTCTATGCTTTCGAAGATAACCAGTCTGCCACTGACGAGTTTTGAAGACTTAATTAAAATAATGCACATAATTATGCCAATACGGTAGTCTATTGTCGTCAAAGGGCGGTACAGACGTATGCACATTTATACACTATGGATGTAGTGTCTGTTTATATTGGTTCCACCATTTTAGGCTAGTTTTGTATAGTGAACATCTCATTTGAATGCTATGGTAGTTTCAGCTTTCTCGTTTTGGCTGCATTGGGCGGCTGTGGTAATCTAAACTTTTGAAGATAACCGGTCTGCCACTGACGAGTTTTGAAGACTAAATTCAAGTAATGGGCACTATAGTCCGGCCCCAAACCCAAGCTACCTTGCATTGTAGTATAAAGTTTTTTTCTTTGCTGATTTCAGTAGACATGACCTTTCTAATGGAATTTCTGACGGGTGCCATTCTGTCACCCTTGAGCATTTTGAGAAAAATTGGGGTAAAAGTTCCAAAACATAAACGAAACTGCGAATTTTTGGAATCGGTGAACTACAATGTCATTTATTATCATATTTTATAATAATTCACACTTATATGTAATTATTAAGTTGAAGTTTGCAAAATTTGAGTGACATGCATTTATGCAAAATGAGGTATTTTTGGGGTAAAAAAATAAAAATTACATGGAAAAGTGCGAATTTTCGGAATCGGTGGAATTTTAACGTCATTGGCCATTACATTTGGTAAATAATCGCTGTGATGGTTGTATAGTGACTTGCCATTAAGATATTAAACACCTAAAGCTAGGCTATGGTACAAAATGTGGTGTTTTTGGGGTAAAACACTCAAAAGTCTGAAGGAAAATTGTAATTTTTTGGATTTTATACCAATGCAGACCTATACAATGGCATGTATCTTTTCTTTGGTGATTAATCAAAATGCATGGTATTAATAACCTTACAGTTTTGATATCCAACGTTCTAAGATTAGCTATTGTGCAAATGTGCAAAATGTTTTATTTTGGGGAATAACTTCGAAATATAAAGGAAAAGGGCGAATTGTTCGAGGTGGTAGACAACGCCGTCATTTATCATTTTATTTTCGATGCGACATGTTCTTATGTACATGTAGAGTTTAAGATATCAAACCTATGAGCAATGTTACTGAGATCAATGTGATATTTGGGGTAAAATGTTATAAAATATTAACGAAAAGTGTGATTTATTGAATCCGTAGACTTCATTGCCCTTAGATATGTTTTTATAGTAACTCATTCTGATTAAAAAATATTAACTTATGAGTGGAAATAGCAATGAAACCTAATGCAAAACAGTTACTGTCGTGTGAAGCAAGTTTACAATAATAATTTTGAGGATAAACATTTTTAAAACATACGGTGGACGGTGGATGAACACAAAATCTCAATAGGAACACTTTGTTCCCTGCCGTATAAATGCACCCTTAAAGTTCAATTTCAAGTATCCCTGGTCATAGAAATGACTACTACATGTTTGACATTTGATTCGAATTAAATCAAGTGATTGAAAATGCATTCGGTAGGTCAACTTGTTTTGCATTGAAATTATCAAGACCTGAGATTTATTTCGGATGATTGCACCTAATGAAAAGTGGAGGCATGTAATAAATTGAATGTATACACATATATAAAGAGGTTTCTATACAAACTACATGTATGTGCATTAATATTCTATGCTTTATAGAAATACGCAATCTTTTGAGAAGATATTATATTTCATCTAAATGCATCAGCGAAACTAAATAGCATTAGGTATACATATATATTAGAGAATTTGTGAATTTTCACCATTCGTAAAATAGATACATTGGTACCTGTGGTGAAGTGTCTGTACTTATTCCTGGGCGCCGTATCTCGATGTTAGTTGCACACATACCAGGGGAAAACTAGTCTCCTCAAGGAGGCTCGAACGCAGGTATCCTTAGGTAGCCAAATCAACATGGTAAGTTAATTGTCAAAGGGTGACTCAACGGCTTAATTTCTGAAAGTGGCCCGAAAACTCGGTAACTTTTTAACTTAACGCCAAATTTATTGTTTGATACCCTATAGATTTACGGATGGCTGCGTCTAGTAGTATTATGTATTAATTGAACAGGAATGACTCTGTCTGGCAATATTTGACCAGGGATGGTTTGACAGGTAATTTAGAATCCCTATAGATTCAGGAATAATCGTTGCCATGATTCCAACAGTATTAGGTAACCCTTTTATGTCATAAATTGCTATGCTAACCTTTGGAGCTGGGAAAGGATATGTTACATACCCCGTAGAGCAATAAATGGCAGTGTTGGGTAGCATATGAATGGCTGTGCCTGGAAGTGTTTGCTATCTAATAGAGCAGTGTTAGGTACCACAGAATGCATGTGACAGAAAGTGTCAGGTGACTCATGGGGTCCTGGAATAGACACTATATACCAAAGTAATGTAGTTTATGCTAGGTAGATTGTGAGACAGGTTCTGTCAACTCATATCAATTAATCACACTCGGTGCCTAATTATTGATGTTATCCATCGCTACGGTGGCATGCGAGAGAAACAAGCGTCCAATTTATGCTCAGTATCTAGGGTATGCAAGGGCATTACTCCATGGTAGCATTTTATTTCGTCTTTGGTATGACCGGGCCTGGGATCGAACCTGGGACCCGCAATCTAAGTGGACAACCTACCACTAGGATATCAAGGAGTGACTATACATAACAGTATATATAGTATCTATACATAACATGTATATAGCGCTATGAGTGACCGTGCCATGCAGGGTTACGTAGGTATAGAGCCAGGAATTGCTGAGCCAGACAGTTTTATGTACCACAAAATAACGAATTGCTGTGCCAGGAAATTAAAGGTAACCAATACCATTAAATAAGCAGCAGTGGCATGAACCCAATTATATTAGGAATGGCTGGTGATGGTGAGTCCTTTTAATACCCTACTGTGCCTAGCAAGCTTGTACTCAGTGGTAGTGGGTACTCTATAAGGCTTGACTTGTGATGCATGTATTTGGTTCTGATGAGTACCTCATATGATCAATAATGGCGGACTTGGTGTTGATGAGTAATACAAAATAGTTATAAAGCCGGAAATGACTTTATGTAGTGAAATCTGACTTGTCCGTAAATTCAAAATTTTCATATACATTTGGATGTTTTACCCCAATACATCGTATTCAGCTCAATGCATGGCATTAGATGATAGATAACTTGAACTGCATGATGATATGTACCTCACAGTGATTTACTATCAAGTTAAATTAATTATAACAGCGTAGTAAACCTATTACCAAAATTCACACTTTTCGTTTCAATTTTGTATGTTCTATCCTTAAATTATATATTTTGCACCATAACATGATTTAAGATAATTGGTATCATTAATAACACATTACTATAGACTATATCATAGTAATTACAAACGTAATTATCAAAAAAAATTATCCATGACAGTGTAGTCCATCAGTTCCATCGCTCTTTCCGTTATATTTTTATTGTTTTTCTCCAACAATACCACATTCTGTACCATAGCCTAGCTTAAGGTGTGTATAATCTTCATCGCAAGTAACTATAAAACTATTACAGCGATTATTTACCGTCAACCGTTATAGTCCACCGAATCCGAAAATTCGCACTTTTCCATGCACGTTTTAACATTTTACCCCAAAAATACCCCCTTTGCATAATTGCACGGTACTAAAATTTTGAAGTCTTCAACAGCACCTTAATAACTACATATAAGTGTGATTTATTATAAAATGTGATACTAAATAACAATGTAGTTGACCGATTCCAAAAATTTGCAGTTTCGTTTATATTTTTGAACTTTTACCTCAATTTTCTTAAAATGCTCAAGGGTGACAGAATGGCACCCATCAAAAATTCAATTAGAAAGGTCTTGTCTACTAAAATCAGCAAAGAAAAAAACTTTATACTCCAATGCAAGGTTCGGTCAATTTTTCAGCGCCGGACATGCCTGTATCTAATGTCTCTCTCTCCCTGCAGGGGCTTCCTCTCGGAAACTTAGATTAAAACAACACTGGTGTATCACATGCAATCTAAGTATTGAGAAGTATGTCCTACAAAAACTAACAAGTACATTTAATGCTTCGTATTGCAGAGTACCGTATTAGCTTTATGCTGGACTATTGAAATATTCAGTTCGAATACAAATACCATAGCGGACTTTTGCATTTGGCTATAAACTTATAAACAGTACCTCAGTGTAGTAATGCGGATATCATAATATTAACAGAACTACCACAGTGTAGCGAATGTCGTACACTACAACTACCATAGCGTATAAATGTAGTATATTTTTGAAAATTCCTTCTATTTTCTATTGCAAAAAGGTAGATTTTCACCGAAACCCTGCATTATTCCACTGTGGAAACAAGACCCCGTATTTTTCCGGTACGCAAAAGTCGTCTTTGGTAGCTGTTCTACAAACAATAGTGGTAATGGAGGACCACCAAAATACGGTCTGCATCAGGCGGCTCTGGGAGTGCATCGGTGTATGATAGTGGCAGCGGAAAGGATATAAAAACTATTGACTCTCTGCTGGTTTTTAAAAAGACACTAAAAACTCCCGTGTTTAAAATGGCATATCAGTGATCAGTGAATATTAATTAAATATTTCAAGACACTCACCAACTTTCAATGAATTAACTTTCGCGTGTTCAGCGCTTTAGAGACTTTTTTTGTAAGGCGCTATATAAATATTTTCAATCATTATTATATAAATATTTTTCAATTATTATTATATTCTTTATAATATTTCTTTAAAACATTTGAGCAGGAACTCGTTTTGATTTAGATTTGTACCGTGTATTTTTATCAGAATTTGCTTTAAAAATAAGGTTTCAAAGCAGGAAGTTAAAATAGCTACGACTGCTTATCAAAATATTCCTATTATACGGACCAGTACCAGTACCCGAACGACCGTTATTTCTCCTCTGCCGTAACTCTTTAAAATAGGAGACCGGTATATTTTAGAACGCTATTTTGCATCCATGCAACTATAGAAATTAAGCTCCACAAATGTAAGTATTTACAAAGAAATTCTACCTTTTTGTCTGAGCGATCAACTCTCTTTCGTTTACGTCTGAGGGAAATTCCGCTTCTGTGCATGCGCGGAAGATAACCCCATGTCGTCTAATTAAAGAACAGTTTCCTCCCTTGGCGTTAAACTACAGACGACTTTCTGCAAGTGTCTTTAAACATATATAATCAATGAACAATGGACCAGTCCAATATCACATGTTTATAATATATAAAAGCAACGGCATGATGTTTTAAACGAAAAAAGTCAATGTAAGGAGGGTTACGCCAAAATTCCAAATGAGGAGAGGTAACTCGTAATTAAATGAATCGCAATTAGTTACAGCGTTTATCTCCTTTTGCTCTATTGTATTATTTACGAGGCCAATATAACCAGGGAACTGATTATTACAATGAAATAAATGGCATTATGTTGATTTTGTGCGTGCGTGCGTGCGTGCGTGCGTGCCGTGCGTGCCGTGCGTGCGTGCGTGCGTGCGTGCGTGCTGTAACTGGACTCTAGTCACAAGACAGTCTACGTGTATCTCTCCCACTGTAGGGCCTACGCGATTCCATAAATTTGATAGATATACTGTAGGCCCTATATATTAAATAGTGCTTAGTCTGGTCGTTCTTTTACTACTTACATTATATAAATACACTTTCCATTTACATTTAACATTGAGTATGGACCATATTTGAATAATGATTATACTATATATGCTTTCAGATCAGTATGCCACGGAAATACTCTGATGAACAACTGTCATTGTGCGATTTCGGTAGTGAAAAGGGGAAATTTGAAGTTATCAAAGGCTGCCAGAGAGTTCCACATTCCAAAGACTACTCTGTTTGAGCACCTCAAAAATCCAGACCATCGTAGGAAAAAGGGCCCGGCCAAGCAGATGACCAAGTGTGAATCCGATGGACTAGTCAACTTCGTTTTTGTACATGGCGGGACAAGGCTTCCCAATGATGTGGACGATGGTTCGGTGCTATATTCAGGAGATACTGAAGTTTTCTGGTAGGTACAATAAGGGTTAATACATTAAATATATCAAAATATATATATATAATGACATGATATATCTATGCGTATAGGTATATACGTAAGAATATAACAATACAACACAAAATGTACATACAACTAAATTTATGGGGAGTTTTTTGTGTTTTAGAGGGACATCCTGGAAAACACTCCCTCATTAATAAACAGTCATAGGCAAGCTGTATCACATTTTTCACACCAATGAATGTTACCTTGTAGTGAATATGTCTGGATCGAATATTGCATATACTGTGGCGATACTGCACCTCTAAGCCAAGTCATAATTGTCCTATTGTTATAGACCATATGTATGATCATTTAAAATGATGATATGAGATGTATGGTCACTTTTATCCACCAGGTCAATTTAAAAGAGAAAGTTCTGGTGTATGTTTAATATATACGTATCAAAAGGGTTTCTCTTTTTAATGAGACGGCTCTCATCTGTCTCTTGTTCTTATTTAGGCTTTAGAAATGAAAGAAATGACGAAAACTGTTACCTGAGTCGACGGTTTCGGCCATTTTTTCGTGCCCCTGAATAGCCAAAATGTCACGTGGTACATGCACCCTGAGATCTATGGTCATGAATGTGCTTTGAATTTTTCAGTTCAAACCCCGGTGCCAGAAGCGGTCAGCACGCCAAACACCCGTCACACCGAGTCGTCGACATATCTGCATGCATTCGTAGGCAATTACAATAGCCACATACACACAACGTTTATATACTATAGAGCAACAGAGCTTAAAATAAAACATGAGTATCCGATTTTGTAGTCTGCTTAAAACAAATTTCCAGCGCCTCTCAACTTGTGTCAACATCATCGTAATTACAACGTTATGGTTTGATATATGGGGACTGTATTTGCAGGCGAATGTTAATTCGGTTTTAACTGGCGACGTTGAGCTGGAATTGTGGTGTAGCAAGTTGGTCGGTTGTCTGCGATCTCGACTAACTAAAAACTTTATTTACATGACCACGTTCGTAATTTATTTGTATATAAATCGTCAGTCAACGTATTAAAGTGTGTCTAGTATTTTGCAGAAATGTCTCAGGACAACATTGAAATATACAATTTACAATATACAATATAACAACAAATTGTTTCTTTCAGTATTTATATTTTATTTGCATTTACAAAACACCAAATAACAACAATAACAACAAAACAACACATAATTATAATATTTTAGCACATTTTACATTTTGAGCACTTTCAACGTTACATTACTAATATGGTACAGTAGTTCAGCACTTTTAACGTCACATTACTAATATGGTACAGTAGTTCAGCACTTTTAGAAACTAAGATTTCTGGTCAATCTGCTACGATATCGTAGACTTGTAACCTGTTTCTCTCCAGCCGTCCAGGATTTAGACTTTACCCGGAAGTGACGTAAATCAGCGGTATGATCTTCATGTAACATTGGTTTGTAGCTGATGGGGTCACAAAGTTCCTGAAAATATAGATAACAAAGGTTAATTATATAGACAAAATTCATATTTTGCTGTTTTAAGTACATTTGTAATTAACATCATTTGTGCTGAAAAGATTATAATATTTCACTATATAATTATATGTATAGATCTTTTAAAGGGGTATTACATTCCAAAAATCACTTGGTGGTGTTTTGATAACATTTGGTATCATGAACACCGAATAGGTATTGATATTGCATTATTATAAATGCTAACAACCATAATAATAAAGGTGTGTTATAGTTACCTTGTTTAACTCATAGAAAGTTTTGTATCCACCATGTAGAAGATATACTTCAGGAAAGTTCAGACGTGGATATTGATGTTTGTTCATCTCACGATCTTCACTACGTAGAAAACGATACATTTTTGGACCACGTTCGGATGAAAACTCACAATGGAAGATAAGTACGTGAGGTTTCTCTGACGTCACTGGTGTCGTAAGCAGACTATGAACTTCGTCCTTTGTATACATGTTCGCCGCCCCTCTAATATGTCCACCTTCATACTCGTACGGGTATCTACAATCTACAATGGTCACTCGTCCGAAATCATTGTCGTAATTTCCACGCACAACATCCGCCATTGTCTCAGCAGTAATTGATTTTAGGTCGCTGTGTTTGCCAGGAATTGTGGGTAATGTGTAGTCACGTGATCCATCAGCGATAAGATCACGTGATTCCAGACGTTCAACGGCTTCAATGATGTCCTGAAATAAATATAAAACATATGATTAGACAAATGCAAAATTTTATAAGTACTCAGACTGATTAACTCTGATATCATTTGCGCACATGTAACGTTGTTCAGCGGACAAACGAATTGGGTACTCAAAACGAGTCAATCTTGCCTGTAACAGACTGGTAAATTTCGTTATTTCTATGGATACATTGCTAAATTAAATGTTGAAATGATATAATTCTGCTAAATAGTTTGTGATACTTCAGTAGCATGCTCTCGGTGATTGTGAGTTTGAAAATGAAACATTTAATTGTATTTTAATGCGACATTATTGCGATACAAATTAGAATATTCATTTTACCTGGCTCTGTTCAGTTGGTTCATTCATCAACGATCTCAGTTTCTTAGTACAAGGTGACTCTTCTATCAGATCATCATCTGCCAGACGCTTGCCAGAAAACAAGCTCCTGCGAGCGTCTAGCGATGATCGACGACTTCTTGACTTCCATGAAAAATCAACCTGAAATACATGTATAGATAAATAGAATTAATCAACAATGAAATGAATCAGTAGTACATATATTAGATACAATTATCAATATTTTGAGCTGTTATTGTTTTATACCGAGCATAGCCTTTTTTGCCAGTCAGCTTTATGCTGAAATATTGCAGGCATATATGTGGCCCCACCCGGATTTAGACGGCAAGCGCGTTGACCATTGAGCTACGGAGCCACCCATTTTTACATTTATTTAAATTTTGAATTATTTTTAAAGGTGCTGCCTCACAGATTTGGCTAATTTTTTTGTATATCATGATTTTCCAACCTAACCAAGTATTGATGTAATAGAAAGCTACTGACGGTTGCTTTAGGACAGATTTGGTGCAAATAAGCAATCTTAACCACTCTCGATATCGCCCACCGAGTATTTTTTTCTTGAAAAAAATTAAGTTTCCTTCCAACATGCTTTGTGAATTATGTAATTCACACGTGATCGAATTGTAACATCAGCAAACCACAGCGTAACCACCAATGAGGTATTTGGTTTGTTTTTCCATTATTATTGGAAATCAATGTTTGACACAAAAAGTAAGTTTGTTCGATGTTCAAAGTGATTTGTTGTTGTTGGTAATATTCATGCACATTTTGACATATGTAGTTAGAAAGCAAGATGCTGACAACAGCGATCGTGAAAACACAACTAAATCCACAACCTCATTATACGTAGAAGCAAAGAATGCTGAAAAACAGATACAAGTCCGACTGGAAGATCTAAAATGAAGGCTAATAAGTCATGTGAAGACAGCCTACACACGATCACACAAAACAGAAAGTTTGGTCCACAGATGTGTCCTTCGGGTCCGAACGGTGGGGAGGTGCCAGCAGCCTTCAGAACACGATGCACTTCATCACCACATCATAACTTCGGATATGAACGTAGAAGATGGAACACAGAAAAAGCCATATGTGAATCATATGTAACATCAGTCAACCTTTTTGGAAGCTGACACATTGACTCTCAGCGGGCGGCTAAGTTCATTTTCTTGTTCAGTTGTGTGTTGGGCATTGTGTCGTGTGATTGTGGTCCGTATTGTTGCTGTTTTCTGTCCTCAGCTCTTTCAATTGACTGCTGCTTTTCATGTCCGATTTTTATTATCCTTTTACTTAATACTGCTTAGACTATAGATCTCAGTAGCTAGCCAATCAGCATGGAGAATAAGTGTTGAATAAATCCCGTATACAACACTTTGCTGTGGTATATATAACAATAGATTGCTATATACTATAGTAGGCCAAGCAGAATTCCTGTGATCTTCACAGATCTATACCATAGATCTACTACATTAAACAACAAACACTTTATAACTTATTATATAGTATAATTGTAATAAGCACTTGGGCAAGCTAGCTTACTTTCTATTATCAATACATTCATCATTCTATCAGCAACAGATCATCTCATAAATATGCATACACATTAATATACCAACATCATCTCATATACATAAAGTACATGTAACAAATTTATAGCACATAACACGCATCTTTCCCCATTTTTATGAACTAAAAATTATACGTCTTGTAAGCTCTAAGTGCCAAAAGCTGAATGACCACATACCTTCAATCACTGCGCACGACAACTCGTGCGCTATGGTTACCAACATAACAAGTCCTGATTCGTGCAATCAGAAGATCTTAACCAATCACAGGAAAGCATTTTCCGTCTTATGCGCTTCGCTTAACCGACAGAAAATAAATTAATTGAGCATAGCTATAATAATAATATACAACACCTACTCATGTTCTATCCTATACTTACACCAAATTGTCCTACCTTTCTTGCTATCCTGGACGTGTTAAACGTGTTAGTCCTTCTTACCATGGGGCTTCTTTTTCTAGGTCGGTTGATTCTGGGTCATATACGTTTTTTAGTATTCAGGGGTGTCAACAGGGCCAAATTGAAAATCAGGCAAATCCTATGCGACCGAAAGTTTTTTTCAAATAAGAGGCCCTAAACAATATTGTTTCCATATTCAACTCAGTTTATATTAAAGAACATCCTTCAGACAATATTAAATTGACCATAACTTTGCCATTTCTTGAGATATTTTCATCAAATTATTTTTATATTGGTCAGACGCAATTGCTCTTTCAGGAATGATAAATCGGGAATTCCGGATAAATCAGTAAAATTGACACCCCGAGTAATAATACAAATGGCACAGTTAGGTTATGTGCTCTATTGTCTGATCTGACACTCCACATGAGCATGCATCCATTAACAGCCGAAATGGCCTATCAGCATATGAAACAAGTCATTAAGAATTGAAAGCAATACAGAAGCCCCCTAACGGTTTGAAGCCATGACCCTTTAGATTATTTTCAATGTTTCTGTTGCCATGGCAAGCACATTTTTGTCTGAATAAAAAATAGTCAGATGTGCATAGTCGCCTTATTGGCACCTACCCACATACATTTGTACAAAGTTTCATAATTCTAGCTGAGAAACTGTTATAATTAATAACAGGATCCAGATTTTGAAGTATTTTTACTATTTCCATATCCATAGCAACCACAATTTTTGACTGTATAAACAAGAGTGCCCAAAGGGGCATAGGTCGCTCACCTGTCCTAGTAGTTCATGCACCCCTAAGTGTAGCCTCTATTGCATGTACAAGGTTTTCATATTGTCTTACGCTTTATAATTTACATCACATTTAGACCCAATGACATACTGAAGTTTAAGCCAAGTTTTGTCTATGATTTGACCTAATGACCTAGTTTTTGACCCTAGATGAACCAAATTCGAACTTGACCTAGATTTTGTTGAGATGATCATTGTGGCCAACTTTCATAAATACAAGGCCAACAAGGAGACTGCACAAGGTTTTTCGCAGATTTGAAATTGTGACCTAGGTTTTGACCCCCGATGACCCAATATCGAAGTTGACCTAGATTGTGTTAAGATGATTATTGTGACCAAGTTTCATAAATATTAGGCCAAAATTGTGACCTCTAGTGACTACACAAGGTTTTTCTAAGATTTGACCTTGTGACCTAGTTTTTGACCCCGGATGACCCAATATCGAACTTGGCCTAGATTTTGTTGAGATGATCATTGTGACCGAGTTTCATAAAGATTAGGCCAAAATTGTGACTAGTGACTATATAGGGTTTTTCTATGACTTGACCTTGTGACATAGTTTTTGACGCCGGATGACCCGATATCGAACTTGACCTCGATTTTGATGACATGATCATAGTGACCAAGTTTCATAAAGATTAAGTTAAAATTATGACCTCTACAGACTACACAAGGTTTTTCTTTGATTTGACCTTGTGACCAATTTTTCGACCCCAGATGATCTAATATCGAACTTGACCTAGATTTTGTTGAGATAATCATTGTGACCTAGTTTCATAAAGATTAAGTTAAAATTATGACCTCTACAGACTACACAAGGTTTTTCTTTGATTTGACCTTGTGACCAATTTTTCGACCCCAGATGATCTAATATCGAACTTGACCTAGATTTTGTTGAGATAATCATTGTGACCTAGTTTCATAAAGATTAGGCCAAAATTGTGACATCTAGTGACTACACAAGGTTTTTTATGATTTGACGTTGTGACCTAGTTTTTGATCCCGAATGACCCAATATCGAACTTGACCTAGATTTTGTTCCGATGATTATTGTGACCAAGTTTCATAAAGATTAGGCCAAAATTGTGACCTCTAGTGACTACACAATGTTTTTCTATGATTTGACCTTGTGACCTAGTTTTTGACCCCGGATGACCCAATATCGAACTTGACCTAGATTTTGTTGAGATGATCATTGTGACCAAGTTTCATAATGATTAAGCTAAAACTGTGACCTCTAGTGAATACACAAGGTTTTTTATGATTTGACGTTGTGACCTAGTTTTTGATCCCGAATGACCCAATATCGAACTTGACCTAGATTTTGTTCCGATGATTATTGTGACCAAGTTTCATAAAGATTAGGCCAAAATAGTGACCTCTAGTGACTACACAATGTTTTTCTATGATTTGACCTTGTGACCTAGTTTTTGACCCCGGATGACCCAATATCGAACTTGACCTAGATTTTGTTGAGATGATCATTGTGACCAAGTTTCATAATGATTAAGCTAAAACTGTGACCTCTAGTGAATACACAAGGTTTTTTATGATTTGACCTTGTGGCCTAGTTTTTTATCCCGAATGACCCAATATCGAACTTGACCTAGATTTTGTTGAGATGATTATTGTGACCAAGTTTCATAAAGATTAGGCCAAAATTGTGACCTCTAGTGACTACACAAGGTTTTTCTATGATTTAACCTTGTGACCTAGTTTTTGACCCCGGATGACCCAATATCGAACTTGATCTAGATTTTGTTGAGATGATCATTGTGACCAAGTTTCATAATGATTAAGCTAAAACTGTGACCTCTAGTGTCTACACAAGTAAATTGTGGACGGACGGAGGACGGACAAAGTGATCACAGAAGCTCACTCTGTCATTTTGTGACAGGTGAGCTAAAAATAGATGTGCATAATCTCCTTAATGGTCCCCATCAACAAACTTAGTATCTTAAACCTAGCTTGGAAATTGGTTGAGTTATGGTAGAATCTAGATATCTTGACATACTGATGGCTAGCTGGACAGATGGAAGCAAACATTGTATTGAAAGCCGGTAGGGGACTATTAAGAAGGCCAATAGAGGTGAAATTGCTTTTGGGACACAGGTAAATATATCATTGATGAGGATTTTTTTAAAGAAATTGATTATAGATACTTTTTTCATATTTCTTTCATTTATGTGTTTTCTTTTTCAACGATAGTTACCTAGGTACTGTTTTATCAAAGCACTTACGGAAATCGTAAACTTACGTCCAAATTTAAATTCTTTATAATACTTTAACAAATACAAGCTGTGGTTAATGGATCTGCAATATTAACAATGATTCAGTTAATTAACTCTTACAAAACCATAACAGTCCGAAATTTGTAGTTGTTAAAGCAATATAAGGAATTTAAATTTGAACGTAAGTTTAAGATTTCCGTAAGTGCTTTGATAAAACAGTACCCTTTTGTTTGGGACAGGCGGGTGTAATAAAGACAACAACTCTAGTTACATACTTAGCAATTGAAATTCAGATTTATTCATATTAAATTATCTTCAAGTTAAACAAAAAATTTACAACTGGTTCAACTGATTATAAAAACTAACGAGGAACAATAATCTGAAATTTCATAATACATAGCAATATATATGAACAAAATTTAATTTACTACCAATATGACAAACTTGAGACAAAATGATGATAAAAAATGATGTTAAAAATGATGTAAATGATCTGACGAATACCGTACTTGCCCAAGTATTGCTCACAGCTGTGTATTGGACGCAAAAATATTATAAGTTGGAGAAGATTCAAAGAAAAAATTCAGATGCAAAAATCTTGAAAAATGTGACTATTCCTAATTAGCCCATCATCCAATGGAGACTTGGAACATGTCTAAAGTTGTGTTTACAAAGGATGTATATCAGAGGCGTAGCCAGGCTTGAATTGATGTTACGCACACAAGCCTTGAAGTTGGTGGTTATGGTTGGGGGTCCTCATGATTGCGGAAATTTTGGACTTTAATGCCATTTTGGCTGTATTTATATTTTATTTTTCAAATTAATGTTACGCATATGCGTATGTACGTACGTATCTATGGCTACACCCCTGTTTATGATTTAAGGTTGTGATTTTGTGTTGATAAAAGTGCGGGCAATACTTGAGAGAATACGGTATGTAAGATATGTAAATGAGTATTGACCAGATCTATTATGTCTTCAAATTACCTCTTTTTGTGTGACAAGTAAAGGGAGACAACTGCGATATTGTGATGTAAATATATTGAAACACACTAATCAGGGTTTCTTCCCTTACTGAAAACAAGATTTCTTACACATGCAATTGACGCAATAAGATCCATTATGTCTTCAAATTACCTCTTTTCGTGCGGTTTTTTTTATACAAACAAATAAAGGGAGACAATTGTGATGTAAATAAATTTATGTTCATTAGAGTTACTTCCCTTACTGAAAACAAGATTTCTTACACACGCAATTGACGCAACCAGATTTATTAGTCTTCAAAATACCTCTTTTTGTGCGTTTTTGTTATACACACTGTGAACAAGTAAAGGGAGACAATTTACTGTGATATTGTGATGAAAATAAATTGAAATAGATTCATAAGAGTTACTTCCTTTATTGAAAATAAGATGCAATGCAATATTTTTACTGGAGACTGAACGAAAATGGCCTAGCTTTCATGATTGATTCTAACACATGCATTTGACATAACGACAAAGCCTATTGTTTCGAAGTTGTTTGTCGAAGGGGTTAAAGTTTAAAGCAAATTCATTGGATAACATGCTTATAATTTAAGACTGGTGTCATGTCAAGTTTTTTCTTTTTTTGTCTTTTTCAAGTAAAATATTTAGTAAATACAAAATCATATAACAGTAATTCATTTTAACATAGAATCTAAAGAAAAATAATCTTTGATTTTATAAAAATAGCTTTTTTTCAAATGCCATCAAATCTGGGATACAAATGTTTTTATGTCTAATAAAGTTTGTCTTTACAAAATAATTATTTCAATAAAACAAAACAAAAATAAGTTGGTGTATCACATTAAGATATGCCCATAGATGACCTGGTTAGGTCAAACAAATGCTGATTTTTAATTAAATAAAGAATAAAGACAATTCAGAAAAAAAGATAATTGAATTGGGCAATATACAATATATAACATACTTGAGGAAAAACTCTGTGGGGAAGATTTCTGCCAAAGAGTCAATGATCTTTGAAACCACTTGTTCTACTTGTTTGTTCTGTTTTAATGCTGTTTCTCGATAATTTTTTTCCAGATATTTAAGTTGGCAAATTCACCTAACCAGTTTTCCTGGCCTGTACCCTATCCAGTACTAACTTACCCTTCCACAACTTAAAAGGAAAAGACCTTCTCCACATTCAGAGGAAAATCTCCATTCAATGTAAGTTTCTCATGGAATGGTATGGGAATCAAACCCGTGCTTTAGTGAGATTTATTCCATGTGTTTGGCTAAGGACATGTGTGTATGACAATAGTGTCTGATGCATGACAAAAACAATGTTTCAAAATGTGCCAGACGAAAGCACGATGCAACTTATACATCAAAACAATGAGTGCATGGCTGACATGTTATGTTTAAACACAAGTTAAGATGTCACATGTTTAAACACAAGTTATCAAATGACAAGTTCAAACACAATTTAAAAATTTGTTCAAACGCAACACAATATAATGATGATAATGAAAACGACGGGATGACAGCATACATTGACGTCATATTAAACAATTCTATATTAATAAAGGATACATATTAACCATACTGCACAACGAACCAAGGCCTATAGAACTTACAATGTATTTATACATGTAACATAACACAGCGACTAACCTATAGACTTATGTCAAAACACGAAAACAGGTGGTAAAAATGAAGCATTACACTTACATACTGAAAAGCAGTATAACTCTAGCGCGAAAAATTGCAATTAAAAAACAAACACAAAAAAATCTGCTATATTTATCGTTTCTGAATATTTAGGAGCATGCAAACTTTATATGTTGCCCAAATGTTTGAATGCTTTCATAGGCAAATGTTACGGTCCTTGATTTTAATCCATAACAAAAATATAGGCAATATCGGTTCTTGATTTTAATCCATAACAAAAATATAGGCAATATCGGTCCTCGATTTTAATCCATAACAAAAATATAGGCAATATTGTGTTTGTTTTTGTACTGCAATTTATCGCGTTAGAGTTATAGTATAACTCGTTTAATCAGGTCAGCCACCTGTTAACATAACATTGTGTATATAAACATTGCAAATTCTCATATTAATGTCTTTTTAGTCCCCTACCGGTTTTTGACCGGAGGGGACTATAGGTTTGCCTTCCGTCCGTCCGTCCGTCAGTCAGTCTGTCCGTCAAAAAATCTGGATCCTGACATAACTCAAACAGTTTCCAAGCTAGGTTTATGAAACTTGGTATGTGGATAGGGGGCAATAAGGGGATTATGCACGTCTAAAAATAATTTGATTCTGATAAAAATTGTGGTTGCTATGGCGACAGAAACATTGAAAATGGCTTAAAACTGGTAGGGGACTTCTGTATTGCTTGCAATTCTTAATTACTTGTTATAATAGAGATGTTGCGTATTAGTATATGGCTTTGTGAATTCAATCCAATTAAATTTATTCGCATATGAACATAATTATAAAATACATTCTTTGCCATATAAGGTGGCATCAATTACATTTAAGGTCTTGGTTTTTCGATGCCTTTTTCTCAAATTAATTTTATTGAAACAATAAAAACACAATTTTATGGTATTGCAATGTTTGTATACAAGTGACAGACCTGAGTAAACAGACTATACAATAAAACCTTGTTCACAGACCACAACAACAACAAATTTGTTTGAAATTGATGAAAACATTTATCAAAATTGTCGAATAATCATGTATAATACAAGTAATAATACTATATAATACACTTAGCATTTCATAAAGGACTTTAGAACACATAGAAGTATGGTATATTATAATATAACAGTGAAGTACATAAATACAAACACCATGTTAAAATGTTAAATATTAAATAATTTAGTATTACCGGTAGGGGTTTCTTTAGAACCTTAAGTTGACCCTGTGACCCTTGGAATTGACGAAAAAGCCACATTTTGACCCTCAGGATTCTGACTAAATGGTCCAAAAAATTTCAAATGATTGGAAGTTTAGCTATAATGATGGTATATCCACCAAACACAAATTATATTTATATTTAATTTTATAATCTATTCACGAACAGTTGGCGACTTCAGTTTTTTTTTGTAATTTGACTATAAAATGGTAAAATCAAGTACAAAATTATCAAAATGACGCTTGAATTTCAGCCCCTTGTGTAACCCCTGAGCTATGACATGAATCAAGCCCCATTATTTTTGTGTATCAAAACTTTTTGTGAGACAAAAGTGCCTGTTGTTGCATACATAGTGATGTAAATTGAAACAATTATCAGGTTAATTAAATTCTACTTTAAATTCTATGAAAACATTTTCTTCCAGTTTCATAATATGAAAGTCCATCAGTTAACTTATGAACATTCAGCAATTAAACTTACAAATATTAAGCAATTGTCTTATGAATATTCAGCAATTAATTTGCAAATATTTAGCAATTCTCTTTTGAAAAATCAGCCATTAACTGACAAAATTCATGAACTGTTCAAAACTGGTTCACAAAATTGTCTTAACTTTTAATGTACAAATACTCCTGTGGCTTGTACATTATTTTCTTCAACAAGTTAATACATCAATAAACAAAATAACAAACACTTGTCTGAACAGAGAACAATTTTATGGCCATTCAAAAAGCAACAAATCTACAATACTTGTAAATATTAAATAGATAGCACTTTGCAACAACATTCAAACATAATTTTGGGACTTTACTAGGCCATGACATGGTACGGCAGTACGTAAAAGCCAACAATTACGGAACTAAAGGTGGCTACAACAGATAATTGCAATATAAGTCCATGAAAAAACATGTTGACATTCTTATTGTACAGTATGAACAGCCGGCCATTAGTATTTAAGAGTGTATACAAGTTTTTGGTATTTTTCCCCAAAAAATAGAATTTGTTCAAACTATGTATCGGTGATCATGAGCTAACATGCAAAACTATCAAAAATCATTGTGCTTGTTTAGGAGTTATCTACCTTTAAAAGTGTATTTTTCCTACAAATTTGCATATTCAAGGGCATATAACTCTCGAACAAGCACATGCAATACTTGTGATTGTTTTTTTCACAATTTTTTCATTGTTCTGTTCATAGAACAATATTGTGATCATGTATACATAGTTTAAACAAGTTTTATTACATGTAATAGGAAATTCATGACATATCTCTCATAAAAGGAATGGCAGTATGCGTCTTTAAACATAGTATTACATTAAACGTACAATAAATAACTGAACCCATAAATTGTTTTGTAGCGAAATACACAGATGACATAAATGACCAGTGACTTACATAAACAATGATATAAATAGCGAAATTTTGGTACACGTTAGAAAATTCACGGATATACATGTTAGAAAATTCACGGATGTACATGTTGGAAAATTCACGGAACACAAATTTTACCAAGACAAGATTGTCAATCCTCAAAAGCATAACCACAATAAGTATACAGTAAAATCACAAAATTTCACGAGAGATTAATATTCGCTATATTCGCCAACTTAAAAAGTTCGTGAAATTTAATGCTTGTGAACTTTAACGATGGCAGTATTAAGCACAGAAAGCACTTCTGTTTAATACTTAAAAGTCACAATCATTTAACCTCGCAAAAATTAATTCTGAAAAAAATGGCAAAATTTTGACTTCTGGAAAATAATAGAATCAATATGATTTTACAGCAACATAATGTGTGAAAACTACGGTAAATGGAAATTGTTTTCCGTTGAAAACTTGGTGAAAAACAAAATGAAAATTGTTTTCTATTGAAAACTTGATGAAAAACAAAATGAAAATTGTTTTCTGAAAACAAACAGGTTTGGACCATTAACTTTTAATACACGGATAATGTATCATACATTATTATGTTTAAATCCAAGCACTTTTAGCTAAACAACATGGCAAGTTTTGCAGAAAGCCAACAAATAATTTCTTGATTGAAATACATATACCAGTAGTCAAACTAATGTAAGTTAAAGTTTCTCAAAAGCACATTTCAAAATATTTTAGGATTTCAAAATCATAATAAACAATAGCTACCTGAACGAAAGTATCCCTAGGAACCCTACCCAGCATTCAACATGAGTCTTTAGACATGTCAGTGAATGCTCTTGGGAGCAAAAAGGATGACATACCCTACCCCACGCAAAAAATATTTTTGAACAGGTCAGACTGATTGTGGACCTGGTCAAAAGGTTTAAAGACAAAACGGAAGAAACAGAATCCATGCAAGAAAACATTACTGAAGGATGCAAATACGCTCAATCAGGCCAAACAATACAGACAGAAAGCAAGACTCCCAAATAAGCCCCGTGCAATTCATACCTTGGGGTATAATTACTTGGAAAAGTCGAGCTAAAAAATCATAATTTAACAACAACTAGGATACTCAATAAATAGAGGCAGATAAACTCTATATAGATTTAGGAAGTAATATATAACTACAACTTTGTTGTTCGTAAGAATATATACACCAGAATTAACGAAACAGACATAGTACATAGTCATAGTAGGCAAATGACTAACATTTAACAGGGGTGTCAACAGGGCCAAATTAAAAATCAGGAAAATTGTATTTGGCCAACCATTTTTGCCTAACAAGAGGCCTTCAATCACATTGTTTCCATAATTAAGTCAGTTTGTACTAATAAAATTCCTTCAGAGCAGATTAAATTGACGATAACTTTGTCATTTCTTGAGACATTTTCCTCAAATAACTTTTATTTTGGTCAGAAGCCATTGCTCTTTCAGGAATGATAAATCTGTAATTCCAGATAAATCAGGAAAATTGACAACCCTGATTTAAATATTCCGACATTGTCTCTTACAATACGATTAAATACGAGATGTTTGTAAAATATGTATGCTGCCATGGCAGCCCAATAGTCAGAAATGATAAAGGTCACACCTCAAAATCAATAGGGGTCATCTACTGATGATGACCAACCTCTATGTAAAGTTTGAAGATCCTAAGGCAAAGATTTCTTGAGTTATTGAACGGACACTCTAGTTAGTTTGTATTAAAGGTCATTTAAAGGTCAGTGACCTTGACCTTTGACTAGTTAACAACAGAAGCTTTAGGGTGCATCACCGATCATGACCAACCTTTCTACCATGTTTGCACACCAAGTGTGGACATACACAATTTTTGGCTTATACTGCAAGTAAAAATATGTTAAAGGGGCATGCCCAGAAATTGGAGTGTCTTGGTTTGCATACAAGAAAATTCCGTTTATCACTTGTAAAACCAACTATTACCGAAAAGTTAAAGAAAAATTTTCTTAAAAAAATTACTCTATAACGCGCACTTCGATATTTTGTGTAGCGATTTGAATGAAATGCTGTCAGCCTTTTATTGACGACAACAATATTTAGTTGTTCTTGAAATATTTTTATTAAAAAACTAGCAGGATATTTCGTTACTTTTTTACAGGATTTACATTATTTGACTTAGGTATTAAAATGATACCAACTTGATTGCTATTCCAGACACTTCAGTTCCAGGGCATGCCCCTTTAACACATAGTTTAAAACAAGCATAAGTATTTCATTCTTTGACCGATTTTAACGAGACATCCTAACCCCTCAAGCCTTGAATGAGTACTATCCATGCAACTTAATAGTTTTCTACAAAATGTCACAGTTTTTGCCCGATACCGACTCAACTGCCTGGATAAATTAATGGATGAAATTATCAACAGATGAACCAACTAACCGACATACCTTGTAAAACAATACATATACATACTTCTTTGAAGGATAATATGCTAGAAACTAAACATACATTTATTTAAGGCCAAACTGAATATATTACAATATATTTCTATTTTCATTGCACTATTTGCAATTACCTGGCATACATTGTACAATTACAGTTTTAAACATTTAGATTTTTTAGGGTAGATCAAGATATTGGTAACAAACATAGTTTTTTACGCCTTATTATTCAGTGCTTAGATAAAAGAGCAGATTAATAATTACATGTACAACAAGAGTATACAAGTACGATAATAAGTCACTGGTCGAGATCTCCCGAAAATCTCATTAAGAAATCTCAGATCAAAACGAGATTTTCCTCAAATTTGAGATTTTACTCAAATGTGAGATTTTTCGTCAAATCAGTCTCTGAATTTTAGATAAATCTGAAGTTCAAGCTCTAGAAATTTTACTGTAATAAGCTCAAAATAATTGTGTTTCCCTTTTTGAGATGCAAATTAATTTTGAGTCCAGTCTGTCATGGAAATTGTCTCAAAGATAAACGACAATATTTGATACGAGATTTAGCTCAAATTGAGATGCTTCGGGAGATCAGGACAGTGTAAGTTAATGGACAATATAATTTTTAGGTGAGAGCCATTATAGCATTAGCGTAAACTGTCAATACTTTATTTCATCAGGTTGGGTACAACGCTAAATTTAGTAACGTTTGTAAACATGTGATATTACCATTCACTATCAAAATATTTTTAGTTAGTTGCTTTGTATGTTGTTACAATTAATAAATTAAAATGTTTTGCAGGTAATCTGATTGAAATCGGACGTAAAACAACGAAGTTATTGCATAAATAAAATTTGGAAAATAGTATGAGTTATCTCCCTTTTAATTAAAATAAGTTGATGCAAAAAACGCAACGGTGAAATTTTATTTTTTTGTAAGTTTTCTACATTATAGATGTTACTGAAGAAAACTGCCCAGTCAATTTCTTGCAATTATCAAGCTTAATTATCAAACCAATACAATTCATGCAGTTTTGTCACCATATGTAACTAAATTTAGTTACACAAAGGCGTTACTAAATTTAGTCTTGTCCCCAACCTGTTCATAAGAAAGTGAATGGAAAGGCTATTCGACACTAAGATATCAAAACATTAACAATAGATCATACACAAACATGAAATATTAATTATTAATTAAGCATCTCATCATCCAGCATTTTGAAGACGTTCTTCTAGAATTTTGAAGACGTCTTCTAGAATTTTGAAAACGTTCGTCCAGCATTTTGAAGACGTCTTCTAGAATTTTGAAGACGTTCGTCCAGCAATAATTTCCATAATGGTGTCTTCAAATTTGAAGAGAGATTGTCTGATCATGGTAACATTATTTCTATTTGACAGAAGATTTTGTTCAGGTGCTATGGTAAGACGACAGGGTAGAATTTCTATCCGAAGTTTCACATGACGTCTCGCGTTTCACATACCGATTAGTAGGAGACGTCTAGCGTTTCACATACCGATTAGTAGGAGATAAGTGATGTTTTCACAGACATGTTTTTCACAGACACGTTTTTCATCCAGAATTCTTCCAATCACAGTGCTCAGAAGACGATGACATCAGAAGCGTGTACGTACGTAGTAGTTGATCATGTGGTCCTAACGGCCGACGTGGAGGAACATCGAATATTTTGTAAGCATAATATTATATATAACAAATAAATCTTTCAGATTTAGATTTAGCAATATAGCACATATTTACGCTTATAACACACATTTATCACATTCATTCTCGACAATTTCGCGCACTAATTCAATCAATGCATTTATCGATAAATTCTAGAAATCTTTTTGCGTATTGTTCAGGATGCACGGTTGATATTTCGGCCCCGGCCCCGTGTTTCATTGTCTTTGCCGCCTGGGCCGTTCTTTTCTTCATACCGTACCGAGTTAAAATGTCTATTAATGCAAGAAAATAAACCTCTTTTTTTGGTCCACCTGAAAAAGAAAAAAAATACAGGATTTGTACAATAAACCACTTACACTAAGTATAGTGCACCCAGGATAATGTGATATTTACAAACATGAATTGATTTGGTCAATTGTTGCAAAATTGGTTTTACAAACTACTAAAGTAAACAGATATGGTCAGTTTTGTACTAAAGCCACACTGATAAATCATGCACATCTGATTAATCCACTTTGCGGAATATACCAAATTTTCCCACCTTTCTCATTATCGTGGGTGCACTCACTATGCATACATGCTATATTTCATAGAACCCTTCGCATGACATCAGTGATACAGTGTAGCAATACCTCGTTGTTTTTTACTACAGTTCCAATTAGAAATTTGTAAACATTGGAACATAAATGTAGCCATAAATATTTTATTTCTTCATCGATTTTTATGAAATCTACGTCACGCTAAGGAGAACATTATTTGCTTTCCATGAAATATAAAATCTTTTTAAGCGGGTGTGCCGTTTAGTCCATTACCCTGTGAAACCGTGGAACGTGTAGGTTTCACAGGGTAATGGAAAAATCGGTAAAGCTGCTGAAAAAGATCTTATATTTCATGGAAGGCAAATAATTTTCCCCTTAGCGTGGCGTATATTTCATAGGAATCGATTAAGAAATAAAATACTTATGGCTATTTTATTTTCCAATGTTTACAAATTTCTTCTTGTAACTGTAGCCAAAAGTCACGTGGAATTGCTACACTGTGATAGAAACGCAGGAGATTCCAATAATTTTTCTTGCTCAAACCTTTGACTAGCATTAATAAAGTTTATACAATATTTATGCAATTTTCATTTATTTTACTTGTATGACAATACCATGCATGCTTCATGAAGCAAATTAAACTAATATTTGTAATCATTTTTATAATGTAAACAGCAAATGTCAGGCTCTAGTACGTCAAAGAAGTGCGCGAGATTTGACAAATTTGCAAGCAAGCATGTATGAGTAGAGCCTAAAATGTGTGAGACTAACACAATTTGTATTTGTATGGCTGCCATGAGCAGCTGGTTTTAGAATCTGATTTGACAAAACCTCAATTTTGAGGTTCCTAAACAAGATGCTTCAAGGAGCACTGATTTATGTTTCAATGTTTTAACCCATCAGAAAAAGCTTTCTTCAGCAGAAAATAGCTTTAGGCTGCAGAGAATAGTTTAACCAGCAGACAATAGCTATAACCTAGCAGACAATAGCATTAGCTAGCAGAAAATAGCTTCATCCAGCAGACAATAGCTTTAGCCTGCAGACAATAGCATTAACTAGCCGAAAAGAGATAAATTTAGCCAGCAGATAATAGATATTAGCCAGCAGAAAAAAGCTTTCACCAGCAGATATTAGCTATAGCTAGCAGACAATAGCATTAGCCAGCATCAAATTGCTTCAGCCAGTAGATAATAGATATTAGCCAACAGACAATAACTTTAGCCAACAAACAATAGCTATAAGCATGCAGATTTTAGTAATGAGCCAGCATACAATAGTTAAAGTTATAAACCAGCAGTCAATAACTTTAGCCAGCAGAAAATAGATTTAAGCTATCAGACAATAGCATTGACAGGATATTAGATTTTTTACTTTTAGAATTTAACATCAATAAATCATCTTCTAGGGCTTTGATTGCTTCAAATATAAACTCTGCTATAAATCAGACGTGAAATTGATTTTAGTTGCTATGGAAACTTGAGAAATGAGAAATATCAAACAATAAAGATAGCAATTGAACAAGCTGGTCCTGGATATAAGTAGAACGTTATACGAGAAATATAGTATTCAATGAAACATCTGTTGATGACATTTATAAGAAAACAATACACTGATGACAATGAATGGCTTAATCCCACACAATACTGATGTAGAGTAGGGTTAATAGCAATTAATACAGATGAACTATTTTTTTCAAAATCGCTCAAAGTATGAAACATGTATAAAGCAATACAAACAAGGACAAATCTATATGCCCCCCCCCAAATATTTGGTAGGGGAATAACAAACCATTTTTTTCAAAATTAAAATTCATTTCAAGTAAGCTTTAAAGTTTATATGTATACCATTAAATCCAAGGTTTTTCAATGACTGAGTAAAACTTGAAATAAGTGTCACCAATGCAACTGAGCTGTCAGCCATGCGAGTGAGCTTTTCGTCATGCAACTGAGCTTTTCGTCATGCAACTGAGCTGTCACCCATGCAACTGAGCTGTCGCCCATGCAACTGAGCTGTCACCCATGCAACTGCGTACATAAGGTTGAAATATTATCGGTGAAAATATTTAATGGAGTTGTTGAAGGACGACTATTGGTCAACTGTCAAAGCCGTCTGATGCCGTACAACCACCTATCTTAATTTCTCATGACTGAGCACTTGTCCAGCTATCCAGACGTAATAGATAGAGTTAGTTTTTGATCGACAGTATCCAATGTCTAGCGGATTTAGCTCAATTTCCTATAGCAAGCTTTCGACAAGAAAACGAGTGAAACATTTGAACATTAAATTCAAAGTTTATTTTGCTTGACACGTTGTAAAAATACAAGAGTGATAAACTTAAAGCATTTATGTCCCTAGAAACTCAAATTGAAAAAGTATCTTAATCCAATAATTCTAATTAGTTTCCAGTCCTATCAAAATTTTCAGTCGGTGAAAATTGTCACTATTTTACGATTGGTTGGCTCGAAAAAACCGGTTGCTATTGGATTTCAAATTTTTCTTGAACGAAATTAGTTTTGTTCTTTTGTCAATGAGTCAGGGTTCCCGAATTGCTTGTTTTAACCATTATCTGATCTGTATTTTTAAACAAGAGGGCCCAAAGGGCCATAGGTCGCTCACCTGTCCTAGTAGTTCATACAGACCCCTCTATTGCATGTACAAGATTTTCATATTGTCTTAAAAAGCGACCTTGTTATTTACATCACATAGACCCAATGGCATATTGAAGTTTAAGCCAAGTTTTGTCTATGATTTGACCAAACAACCTAGTTTTTGACCCTAGATGACCCAATATTGAACTTCACCTAGGTCTTGTTGACATGATCATTGTGACCAACTTTCATAAAGATATGGCCAACATTCAGACCTCCAGAGACTACCCAATATCAAACTTGACCTAGATTTTGTTATAATAGAACTCAAACCTTCTGCACTTTTTATTCCAAATCTTTCAATATTTGGATCAATGTCTCCATTGTAAGCAGGTAAAACGTTTGGTTGAGGGCTGTCTGGAGGGGTCGGTGCAAAACCTCCGATATCTGGCACATCTCCTTCATACTCCAGTCCATTCTCTTCATCTCCACTGACGGGTTCATCAGAGTCGGTGTTAGGAGGGTACATCTCCAGCCCCTCGGGGTCCACGCGATCACAGTCGTGTATACCCACAATTAAGCTGTAGTCCATAAGATGTAAACTAGCCAAAAACTGCAAATAAAAAAACATACTTTGTTAGTTTCATTTTTTTCCCTTTGAAACCAAGTGGGTTATCTCAGGCTTCCAACAATGCCGGAATAATCCAGATTTGCTGCATGATATTTTTCTTCCAATATAATAAATCTAGGGGGGTGGGAGGGGGTCCTCATGATTGTGGAAATTGGGGACTTTAATGACATTTTGGCCATATTCATATGTTTCAAATTAATGTTATGCATGTGCATACTTCCGTACCGCTCGCTACGCCCCTGATTATTTTATTTCTATCTAAAGTGAACGTTAAGCTCGTCAATTCCTTGATTAGTTGGCAGACACAAAAATAATCTATCAGAACAGATTAAATTACAGGAATATGAAATCTTCCACAGAGGCTTCCTGCTATGCCTTTACACATTATCGATGCAACCAGCCAACCAGGCCTAAAATAAAATATTGTTTGTTACCCCTATAACTACCTACCTGTACCCGAAAAAAACAGCCCTACCCGAAACATTTCAATGCCCAAATTACAATAAAAAAAATTTTATGAAAAATTGGGGATGAAAATGTGAATTCTAAATCTGCTTGGATTGGGAAGGGGAAACAAAGAATATTTTAAGTTCGGCCCTGTGGTTCATTTTCGGCTAGGCAAAACTTAACAAAATGTTTCAATGTCCAATAATATTAATAAATGATTTTTTTAATAAAACCATGCTTAAGTTAAGAATAAGGACCTGCCACAGTGTAGTTAGGCCAAAATAAAATAAACTAGAAATGTGTCCATAGGACACGGTTGCCCCCGCTAAAAGTTGTCCAATCAGATATGACATAACTACAGAATGGGTACGATTTGAACCTTTATCATTTGACCACTAAGCATGACCTTGACCTTTGAGTTAGTGACCTGTCTCTTCTGTGCGACACATTGTCTTGATGTGTTGAACAATTGTACCAAATATTATAAATATCCAATTAGGAATGACATAGATACAGAGCGGACACGAATCCCATGCCTATTTGAGCCTTTTAACCTTTGACCTCTAAGTGTGAACTTGACATTTGAGCTAGGGACCTGGTTCCTGCGCATGACACATCATCTTTATGTGGTAAACATTTGTACAAAATATTATAAATATCCAATAAGAAATGACATAGTTACAGAGCAGACACGAATCACATGTCTATTTGAGCCTTTTAACCTTTGACCTTTAAGTGTGACCTTGACCTTTGAGCTAGGGACATGGGTCTTGCGCATGACACAACGTCTTGATGTGGTAAACATATGTACCAAAAATTATAAATATCCAATAAGAAACGACAACGTTACAGAGCGGACACGAATCACATGCCTATTTGAGCCCTCTAACCTCTAAGTGTGACCTTGACCTTTGAGCTAGGGACCTGGTTCTTGCGCATGACACATCGTCTTGATGTGGTGAACATTTGTACCGAATATTATAAATATCCAATAAGAAACGACAACGTTATAGAGCGGACACGAATCACATGCCTATTTAAGCCCTTTAACCTTTGACCTCTAAGTGTGACCTTGACCTTTGGACCTGGGTCGTACGCATGGCACATCGTCTTGATGTGGTGAACATTTGTACCGAATATTATAAATATCCAATAAGAAATGACAACGTTACAGAGCGGACACGAATCACATGCCTATTTGAGCCCTTTAACCTCTAAGTGTGACCTTGACCTTTGAGTGGACAGGATTTCACAATTTTCGAACACACACACACAAACACACACACAGACAGGGTGAACACTATATGCCCTTCCGCCATTTCATGGCGGGGACATAAAAAATTCTGAGTGTCAAAGAAATACTTGGGTAGGCAACTTTTTGCTCGTATAGGTAGGTAAAGGGAAACAAATAATATTTTATTTCGCCCTAGGAGAAATGTGTCAAAAGAGGTCTCTCGGGTTCAAAGGATTGAATAATGTTTGTTTGGCCCGGAAACAACGAAACTGGTGTATCAACATTAATAGACCAAAAATAAAATATTGTTTGTTTCCCCTTATCTACATACACAAGCAAAATGTTCCCTCTCAAAAAAAATTATTTTCTAGAAAAGTCGGGTACCAGAGTACGGAAACAAACAAGACTGCGTTCAATAAACGCTTATGCCCCCTGTGGAAGCCTTGTCCATAAGTAAGTCTAAGTCCAAAATTAGGTCAAGGTGAAGGTCAAAATGGGGTCAGGTGGTACAGGTGTGTGGAGAGTGTTCAAATACAACATCCATGCAAGTTTGGAAGCTTTGTAGCAAGCCATAAAGATGCTAGAAGAAACGGTCAATTTGGGTTAACCAGGACGGACGGACGAACGGACGGACGAACGGACGAACGGACGAACGGACGGACAGGTGAATCACTATATGCCTCCCGATCTATCGATACGGGGGCATAAAAAATTATTTTCTAGAAAAGTCGGGTACCAGAGTACGGAAACAAAAAATGTTGGCAATAAAAAATTATTTTTTCTACCTATCCAACCCTAATTGGCTAGGGTCAGGATGGGGAAACAAACAATATTTTATTTTTGGCCTAACAGTAACAATAGTACAAGTGTACCTATATCACACCAACGTTAATAAGCAACATGTTTTACAGGTGGGCTTCTGGAAACAATTTATGCCAAGTTAACTCATAACAGTCATGTCTCATTAAATACAGATCAATACCATACCCTCCTGATATGTATTACAAAACCACCGCCATACTGTCAGGTCATACAACTGATATGTTACAAAACCTCTGCCATACTGTCAGGTCATACCACTGATATATTTATATTACAAAACTACTACAATATTGTCAGGTCACACAGAAATTTGCCAGAATAATAAAAGTTGCATGTTTGTATCTTGTAGCAATTATCCAAGATAGGGGATCACTATAAATATATGTTGACAATTCTCTCTATTGTTCAATATTTCCAGTGAGCATTATAAGCGAGCAAGGTTTTTTTTCTGTTTATATTATTTCCTTCCCAAGAATTGACACTAATTGACAGTTATCATAAAGAATTCCCAGACTTTTCCATGAATTTTGTTAAAATTTCTGATTTCCCTGACCAATTGCAAAATTCCTTGACTTTTCCTTTACCATGGGAACCCTGCAACAGATAACTGTCTCCACATGTGGAGTATCATGACCCTAGACATGACCCTATGTTACTTTAAAATATAATTCTAGCACACCCTCTCAAAGAAAATTTTGATATCACATAAATTTACAATTGAATTACATTTTAGATGACCCCCATGGGAGATAAGGCCTTTGACTTAATGTGTGATTCATCGTTAAATAAAGTGTCTTTTATTATTATTATCATAAAGTTTTTATTATTATTATTATAAAGTTTTTATTATTATTATTATAAAGTTTTTATTATTATTATTATTATAAAGTTTTTATTATTATTATAAAGTTTTTTTTATTATTATCATAAAGTTTTTATTATTATTATTATAAAGTTTTTATTATTATTAATATTATTATTATAATACGCCGATACCTCAACATCACTGGTCAGTCTGGCCAAAAGTTTGTCCTTGGCATCTTGACCGATGTTCAACTTGGCTCCGTCCGTTAAAAAGTCGTTATCTTTAAATGTTGGTAAGTCTTTGGCCTGAAATACAAGTAAACATTCTATACAAATCAATCGCAAAGACAGGGAGAACTGTATAAATGGACATTATAGCACGCAGAAATACTTGCAAATTGGGGATGCATTGGTTCATACAAAATTCTCACACCAAAACTCAAGGACTTTTCAAGGCATTTGTCCGAAATTTTCCACAAGTAATATTGTACTATAACGACTCTCTTTATGTTAGATAGTTTAAACATTAAACGTCATACATAAGAGTATATATATTTGAGTGTGCTCAATTCATTATGTACCATATATTTATACATTTATATAATTTCAACTTGTGAAAAAACGAGTGTTTCTGTTTTCATTTTTTACGCAGATAATGTGTTATGTTGAGAACATCCTTACACTTTTATGGATATTCAAGGTTGTTTGCCTAAGTTCAAGGATTTTCAGTTAAATTCAAGTACAATTTTAGCATTTTTTCAAGACAACACGTAATCTAAGTACTTTTCAAGGTTGATACCAAATTCAAGGACTTTTTAAGTCCTTGTGAACCTTGATGAATGATTACTCAGAGAGTGCCCATGCAAATATAAACAGCATATTGAATACTGATACCTTTTCTTTATCGCTCGCACATCTATCTACTGTGGAACCCTGAAAGAAAGAAATAAGCAGATAATAACTTAGTCAACATTTTCACACACAAAAAAAACTTTGTTCAATGTTTCCAGTGCTCAGGGGTGTCAACAGGGCCAAACCTAAAATCAGGAAAATCATATGCGGCCAACCATTTTTGCCAAACAAGAGGCCTTCAATGGACGGACGGACGGAGGGCAAACCTATAGTCCCCTCCGGTCAAAAACCGGTAGGGACCCCTCCGGTCAAAAACCGGTAGGGGACTTATCAGCACTAACCAGTCCAGCCATACATATAAGCAAATTTTCAAATCTTTGCAGGAAGTAAAACAGTCTTCTATAAAACTGCAAAATTAAAGTTTGCCTTTAATGACACAGCTAGGCAGTTGCTGAGAGGATTTCATTAATTGCCTTGAAAAAAACTTAGTAATCTATAGCTTCAATTCTCAAATCCTATCCAATGTTTTACAGTAACAAATTTATACAATGTAACATCAACTAAATAACAACGCTCTAGTAATTACAGATTTCATACAAATTGTGCGATTTATTGACTACAATTCCATGGCAACAAGACTCAGACGGATTTTGTTACTTCACTAATGAAATAATCAGAAGGGAAGTTTAGTTATACTAGAATACACGCATCGATAGGCCGATAATGCTCTCAAAATGTAACATTTCCCCCTCTCATCACCAACTCCAAATAAGTGGAGAATAATACAGCTTGTTATAATTATATGCCATTAACCCTTTACTCCACCATGGTATCATGCTTTGACGTATATAGCCTCTACACCTACAAGTTTGTGCATCTTAGATTTGAAATAGGTGCATCTGCACAAAAACAATTACACTGGGACCCACCATGTGATAAACAATATCAATTATATGTCTATTAACAAAATTCAAAAACAAATTGAATGCCAAACTGCAAAAAAAATGAAAAATCGGCCTCAATGTTAGATGCAGTCTGCAGTCTTGATATAAACATTTGTGACCTATAAGTTTGTGCACATTAACTGATGACGTCATTAAGAACGCACGGGAAAGATTTTGCTAATAAAAAGCTTTGTTACATAAAGTTTGACCTAGGCCAAAAAAAAAAATTGTGTGTTTAGGGTAACGGTCTGAAAAAAGTTAGGTAGGGTAGGCTTGGGGTTTTTTTTTTTTTTTTTGCCTGCCGGGAAACCAGTCATGAATTTGTGGTGGTTTAAGATGATATATCTGTGTAAATTATATGTATATCTAGCTTCATATTTGATTTCAGATCATTCTAGATGACTGTTATTCTGACTGAAAGCACATTTGATATTTTGACTTACAAATACATTCAACTGTACAAGGGTTTTGTTCGAATTTGTTCTGGAAATTTAGTACTGCAGGTCTGTTTAGTTGACATAATATTGACGGACAGGATGCTGTCAAAAAACGCAACAGCACACTGTGCTCAGATTAGAGCGTATTAAAGAAACATAAACATGAATATACTAAATATGTTCAGTATTTAATGCTGGTTTTGCATTTTATAATAGTAATGTCAGACTTATACAGACTTTCTGTCTTTTACAAAGTATTTTTATCACTAGTCTAGTTTATATCAACAAATGAAAATATATATGAGCTATGTCATGTCAGAAGAAAATATGCCTTTATGACATCTTCAGTATTATGCAACCAGTATGGGTCCAGTCGACCAAAATGAGTTTCACATAGCCAGACCAGGGTCCAAACTATTTACTTCATAGCAACGAAAGAGCCATTTCATTTCAGTATTATAGCTATGTCTTAATTTTACTGTTAGGCCTTCATTGGCACGGAAAGGGGAGGTCAGAATACACTTTCTTGTGACCAGGCTCATATGTACTTTCTTATCTACAAATCATTTTCAGTACTGAAGAGTTTAAACAAATGAAGTTCTACTGTAAATATGATGCAAATAATCAAAAAGTATCTATAAAAATGGTTACATGCTACTCTCATGATTTTGCTCCAACCAGACAAGAAAACATAAGGGTTGACAAACCAAAATATACATGTATGATCCTAAAGAAAGTTGACACAAATTGCAGATGACAAAAGTAATGTACTTTATAGTATTAGAAACATCTGAAAACATTTTTTGACACAAACATTTATGTTGGATAGAGTTTATGAATGAAAATCTTCAGAATGAAGAAACTTAAAGCGACTTTAGAATAAGTGACTTCATCCGATAGAACGTGGAAGGTTCGTAATTCGGCCGCATGTTGGCATTTGGGACGAATGATCCGCACAATAGACGCCATGTTGAAGTTTCCATACGAAGCCTACCCGATTTTCAATGCGATATCCTTATTGGACCATATCAGGCTTCGCGAAAACTTTAAAAACCAGTCAGTCATTCGGACTGACAGAAACAAAAAAATTGTCAGTCCGAACGAACATTTGTCAGTCCGAAAAAATGAAGAGAGATGTATAGATAATGCATGTTCTTCTTAAATTATTCAGTGGTAAATTATTTAGAAATGCATTGTTAGCTTTAACACACAGTTAACAAGTGTTTTCAAATAGGCCTAATTAGAAAGTTTGCCTTTTCACAATGGGCTCATTCAGCCCATTTAATGAGCATATATCAGCCAGGACTTTCTGTCAAGAGAAATGTTATTTTCATTTTACCATTTAATATCAAACATCTTTAAACTAAATCACGTTTTTTCGTGTTAAAAAGCCCCCTCGGAAATCGTCAAAATAAAAATATATTCAGAAAAAAAATTGCGAACATTCCGGAATCCGTACCGTGTACTAAGGGTTTTATCCGCATCCAAAAAATAATCAGTTTTCGCGACCTTCATTTCGCTGAATTATTTTACATTTTTGACGATTTCGGAGGGATATCTTATTGAATCTTGACGAGGATTTATGAAAATACATTCGTGTTACATTCTTTACAATAATTTTCAACTACGATGTGCAAATATTGCCGTCCAGACTTAAAATCTCCGTCGGACCAACGGTCCGACATACAGTCAAATTTTGCCGGACCAAAGCATAAAATTATCGTTGTGGGAACGTTAAAAAATCGTTAGGGTCGGCGCCTTCGGCTAGGTAGGGTCGGGTTACCCGAATCCTACAATTTTTTTTTTGGCCCTATTGTCAGTTAATTAACACCTTTTTCCGTTCGTAAATATATTGCATGTAATGCGAATTTGGAGATTAACAAATGTACAAATGATGCAATGTACAGACATTTTGCATTTCAGACTTTAAAGGCTTGTCAGACTGTTGCAAAATTGATTTTACAATTTTACATCACTGATAAATTGTGCACATCTGATTAATCCACCTTTGTGGAACATATCAAATTTTCCCACCTTTCTTATCATGGGCCAACTATAGGCTATTACAAAAATTGGCATAATTATATGCAATGTTGTTACGAACCTTTAAATCATATTTTTTATGTAATGGCAGTCTTGGGCTGAACACATTTCTCATGACGACCAGGTACGTCTCCGATTCATTCACAGTGATCCGGTACATACCCAGATAATGTGGTAACAAAGTCTGTGCATGACATTCCACTATATGCTGAAAATAGAAAATAAAATATCATGTTTAGTATCATGTTCATCCCAGTTTCATACAGAACTTCAGAGCTCTCTGCAAGCTACTGCAGTCAGCGATTTCACTGACTACTGAGGGATTTACCACCGGCTATTTAACTGATACAGAAGTTAAGAACCAGTTTGAACAAGTTCAATGTTCAAAATAATAAGAAATTAATGGTTGAATAACACATAAACGAAACAAAATTCTAGTACTCTTTTTCAAAGAATTTCCTAGTACATTTCCTCCATTTTCACCGACTAAAATTAGGTTTGTCATTACAAATATACAGGGTGTTTCATAATATCTGACCCCATTACAAAAGCATGCCATGAGGAAATGCTTGATCTCATCTGATGTTTTCATATACCAATGGAAAGCTAACATTTGGACATTTTATTCAATATATAACATGACCATGTAACTATCAATGCAATCCAGGAATTTAGATTCTTGCAAAAAGTCATTTTTTCGATTTTTACTATATATGTAAAGGGATGTGTGATGGACCGACTTGTATAATATTTTATTGAAAGAACTTCAAATTCCCGTGCTCCATGTCATCATTATTTGCGACCATTATATGTGAGGAAAAACAATGGGTCAATATGATGGTGTGTTTTTAATAGTCTAACTTCATCATCTGTTTTGTTATTTTTGTCCATTTTCTAAAAGCCCAAAACTAATTCTAGGCAAATTCACGAAAAATTTAGTGTTTTGTTCCTCAAAATTGGCAATTTCAAATTCAAGAACTTTTCAAGTACTACTTTAGGCGTCAAATTCAAATAGTTTTCAAGGCCCGTGCAAACCTTGTTATTATTTAAATCACAAGGATGTAAAGATATATTCTGCACAATTTAGCTTGTAAGGAACTCATGCGTTAAGGTCGAGGACCAGCTAGGTTAATTTGTTTGCAATATAAAATCAGTTCAGATCATTATGACACTGTACTATTGACGAAGCATTTTAAGATTTTACGACAGGTCATTAAATACGAAATTTATTACTTAAGTAACACTAATGTGTTTTTTAACAAATTTATAACAGTTGCCATAGCAACAAATAGTGCTGATTCCTAAGATACAACTAATCAAAGCATATTTGTTGTAACCTGTACAACTAAATCAATTAAATCATCATAAAACCTAATGACTGGATCATTGATTACTGACATACAGGGTGTGAAAAAAGTTTCTTCTCAATGTTTATCACATAACCTGCTTGCTGTCCATGAGTGCCGTAAAGCCGTGCCGTAAATATCGTTCGGCACTCCCAGACTGTGCAATAAATATTTAAATTAGCTTGACGTGACGTTAGCCAATCCATGCATTGATCCGTCAATGACGTCAGGATAATATCAACGTCGCCATGACGTCGCGCTCATTGTACCGCTGAATTGTGGCTGAAACATATGCAGCGTACATCATCCTTTGAACAATAATGAGTGTGTTCTAAGGTTATACGATAAATAGAATCTAACATTCGTGCTCATTACAAACAAGTTTTACTAAACTCGTCGACAAAAACAATATGACAATCAGCTTCCATTTTGTCCACTTGTTAAATAAAACTTGTATGTAATGAGCACTCATGCAAGATCCTCTATTTAAGGTTAGCATGGTCCTACTGAGGCATAATGTCCAATTCTGAAAATGAGTCGCAAGTCTTCGGGTGCCATTAGCACACATCCCTACACCAAAACTCAGAATCAAACATTGTTCTATTGTTAAAATTCAGCTTATGAAACCGGATTTTTGGATTATTCATTCCGGAATTGTTACAAAGGACCCCTGTTAAGTTTCACTTAATTTATTTTTCCGATCTGTTAATTCCTGAGGGTTCTGCCATAGTTCTAATCTTTCTGGTATTATATGAAGCTATCAGAGTAAGAAATTAAAATTGTACACTGTGTTACATATCTCAGATAAATTTTGTATGAATTCAAATTTTGAGAACAAACTTTTTTAACACCCTGTACATGTACAGTAAAAGCATTGACAGTAATTTTCATGAGTATTGAATTTCCTGGATTGAGGTAAAATGGCAATTAGGTCACATCGTAAATTCCTGGATTTTAATTAATATATCAGGAAAGAAACCCACTTGTTAGCATTTCAAAAGTCAATTAAATTAATTATAATGTGGATTAATATTCAGGGTAGATCAAGGAAAATTGATTCCCTGTTAATTAAGTTCCAGGCTGTCCAATTTTATATTATACTGAAAAGTATAAATGAATGATTACGGTAAGAAGTGAGCTAGAATTAAGCTTTGTGTGTATCATGTGTGCAGCTTTTTGGGACAATTATCAAGATTTATCTCCCTTGATAAGATATGTAGTTAAGTATGTTTCTATAGTTGGATTGTCTCCCATTCGACGTAATTTGTTAATCAAATAACTCATAATTTTGAAAATCATTGGTGATGGTCATACAGGATGGAGGCGATAATTGATGTGGTTCTTATGGAATAATGGGTTAAACACTAAAAACTGTCTGATGCCAGCCAGTATGACAAGTCATGGGAACAGAGAGGAAATTTAATAAAATCTGTAAGATTTCCCGACAGAAATCCTACACCATACTGACAAAAGCTAAAGTGCATTATACTGCAAGGAAAATTAAATTTTCTTCAGGGCTGTTTCTATAGGAACAAGGGAAAATACTGAAATGAATTTAGGAAAATACTGTAACAAATTTAGGAAAATACTGTAACAAATTTAGGAAAATACTGAAATGATTTACGAAAATACTGTAACAAATTTAGGAAAATACTGAAATGATTTTACGAAAATACTGTAACAAATTTAGGAAAATACTGAAATGATTTTACGAAAATACTGTAATGAATTTAAGAAAATATTGTAATGAATTTTTGTTGATCAAAGTTCTAGCATTTAAGAAACATTGATGATTTAATATAGCAGTAAAACAGAATATCCTAGAGGGATTCTAAGGCAATGAATTAAGTTATTTTGATGAAACAATTGCACAAATATTATAGTGATCCCCTTTTAGGGATATTTTACAACTAGAATTGCACTTATGATTGGGGTAAATTCTCCCCGTCTCTCCATCTCACCCCCTCAGCAAGCTTGTTGTTGTTCAATGTTGTTAGAGATATAACCTCAGTAATTGATCAATCTCCTTCATACCGTTTTCATCAGTATTAAAATTTAACTTCGACAGTGCTGCAAGGCCAAAAATAAAATATTGTTTGTTTCCCCTTCCCACCCATGGCCATTGAGGGTTGGGTAGGTACAGGTAGCTAAAATATATTGTTTTGAAAACTATTTTTTTTAAATATTTTATTGTCAATAATTTTTGTTTTGCCTAAGCACTGTAATTACTAGTTCTACTGTTTAAGTGATTGATATTAACTGTGAATACATTATGTATAGTGATCTGTGAGGGCTATTGCCATTATAAACGTCCAAATAGACATTGTGTAATAATTCATAGGGAGTTACAATAGTTTTCCGCCAACCCATCGGTATCATGACTAAGTGCGAATGGGGCTCATTTTTTTATAAAAAATTTTTTTCAGATGATCAATAAAATTTAATGTTTTTATTGTGTAGGGGACTTTTTGCTTGGGTAGGGAGGAAAGGGGAAACAAACAATATTTTATTTTTGGCCCAACCTCTCAATAACAACCAAGCAGTGTGATTTAAGAAGGGGCTGTTACTCAGAGAGGTTTCAACTGTTTAGTATGACCTTTCTAGAACAACAGTCCATTGGAAAACACGAAATCTGGTTGCTGAACAGAGATTGTTGCTCTGGAGAGGTAAAATTGATAATAAAGTGTAATTTCTGAAACAAAATGGCAATGTTGCTAAAGAGAGGTTGTTGCTCAGGAGAAGTAAAATTGATAATGAAGTATAACTTCTGGAACAAAATGTCAATCTTGCTAACGAGAGGTTATTGCTCAAGGAAGGGCTGCTCTTCAGAGAGGTTGTAATGTACTTTTCAATCATTTTGATGATGCAGACTCTGGTATAGAACCAGTTATCACCCTCCAAGGACGCATCGTCTGCCAAATGGCTTACGTAATTACAATACGTTTATATTTGTTGGACACTAGTTTGTTTGTAGTTGCTGGTATTATTGAATCGAATATACATTTTGTACATGTATATTATATTATATGATATTATATGATATCCAGGGGCCATGTGTTATTGTATGATCATATT
Source organism: Spisula solida (assembly GCA_947247005.1). Lineage (NCBI taxonomy): Eukaryota > Metazoa > Mollusca > Bivalvia > Venerida > Mactridae > Spisula > Spisula solida. The sequence continues at coordinate 2,068,446 of OX365958.1, read as the reverse complement.
ATATAATTATTTGATGGTTTCTTTGATGTATTGAAGTGTTTTATCATTCTTGTATTTTGTTTTTTGATAGTATTACTGTATTGGTTTCTCGTATTTTGATAGGTCTACTTACTGAGTGTATTAGTTCTGTTATGGTGGCCATATACACTTATAGTTATTCCAAACTTAAATTTTAAATAACTGTGATAAACAATACTTCCAGAATATTCATTTTCTTAATTACTTACCCTAGCTACAAAATGTAATAGACAACTAATTGAAGCTTTCACATGCACATTAAGTTAATTTTTTACATAAATATATTGTTCATGATGAAGAACCATTTCTTAGATTAGTTCATCATAGAAAATGAAGATAATTTCACATTCTGCTAAGAAAATTTACAGAAAATTGTATAAATAATTGGAAAATTCAGAAAATCTAGAAGCCAATTTTAACAGTTTTACATTTACACTGTATATTAACCCTCTACTACAATCATGTACCTTGTGTTAATAATGTGATTATTGTAAAATATGCAACATACCAACCGGCAATCTACTGGATGAATATTTAAAACCTGTCATACACCAATAGCTAGCTGGTGGGCACATTTGCATATGAATACCTTTGTATACAAACATGATAATTTGTGTCAATTTAAAATACAAGGGATAAGGGAATTGCTATTTGACATCTATTTAACATAATTATCTTTAATATCAATATTTTAAAGAACAATAATTTTTAATTAATTTTTTTTTTTATTTTTGCTCATAAATTTCTTAAAATTGTTCAACAAAAGCAAATTTCGCATTTGATTAACATTCGTCAAAAGATCACAAACTTTTCTCTTTTAGCATAGGTAATTCTAAACATGATGCCAAATACTGCCTCCAACAGACTGAGCTTCAAAACATGACAAACTGTAATCAGAAACTAATTGTTGTTTTAGTTGAAGAAATCCCCAGGAAAAAATGGCTCAGATTTACCAGGTAAAATGTATGTAAGATTACAATTAATATTGCATCACATGCAATTTGCTATATTGCAAATATCTCTTGAGAATTATGTTACGCAAAAGCATAGAGATATTAACCTGATACTAACCTTTTTGCACATTCAGTGTCCTTGTTATACTCCTCGCATATGATACATTCAACCAGAGGTGGTGTTCAATATTGATCTTTAATAATTTAGTTGGAGAATAAAGATTACAGCCAATCATATCGCATGTTACTGGCCAAGAGTTTAATATGGTGTGATCTGATTGGTTGTCCTTATCCTTAAGTCAAGAAAGAATGATATTGAATAAAGCTCAGATAATTTGATATGATCCTGACCTTTATGCATGAATATATTACAAGGTTCTTGCTTTGAATATATAGATTTCTGGGAGCAAATCGTGCAATATCGGTCCTTTTGATTAGTGTTGGTATTATACATTGCGTGTCTTCGTGATACTTCCCGATTATGAAAACATACAACCGTGATTATAAATATAGACACTATATCAGCTGTTAAATTATGCTAATTAAAGTTTGAGAGTCGTGTCAAATTCTCTGGACTATACCTGTGACCCAAGCATTATAAATATAGACATTCGAGAACAATGCTAATAAAAGGTCAAGGAACAAGTCAATATCTCTAAATTAATAGAGACATTCAAGAAAAATGTTAATAGAAGGTCAAGGAACAAGTCAATATCTCTAAATTAATAGAGACATTCAAGAAAAATGTTAATAGAAGGTCAAGGAACAAGTCAATATCTCTAAATTAATAGAGACATTCAAGAAAATGTTAATAGAAGGTCAAGGAACAAGTCAATATCTCTAAATTAATAGAGACATTCAAGAACAATGCTAATAAAAGGTCAAGGAACAAGTCAATATCTCTAAATTAATAGAGACATTCAAGAACAATGCTAATAGAAGGTCAAGGAACAGGTCAAAATCTCCATACTAAAACAATCATTTTACAATGTTCCATGTTATCCAGACAATACTGTTTCAATGTCTAGGTCAAAGTCTACATTATAGATGTGTTTTATATCTTACAGTCCCAGATGGCACATACAGACGAGAAGTTTTAAGAGATCAATGACACGTTTATACCATACTCTGATAGTGAAATGTTTGAAAGAAAACAAGCTAGAATCTAATAGCCTTAAAAACAAGCTAGAATCTAGTAGCCCTAAAAACAAGCTAGCATCAAGTAGCCCTAAAAACAAGCTAGAATCTAATAGCCCTAAAACAAGCTAGCATCAAGTAGCCCTAAAAACAAGCTAGAATCTAGTAGCCCTAAAAACAAGCTAGAATCTAATAGCACTAAAAACAATCTAGACAACAATAGGGAAATTCCACAATGGGCTGCAGGGATCACAATTAAGGCTAATTTAGATGGTACTAGATATTAATTCTTTTTAATCTTGTTTTAAAAGAGCAACAGTTTTACTGGTCAACATATTTCACTAATATGGAGACCTACAAACCCTGCCATATTATGCATCCTGCTACATCTGCTACAGCGGGCGAACCATAGCTGTCTAACATTGTTCAGCTTTTTGTGGCTGAGGCTGGGTCAATCCGCGTTTTTATGACTGAAACTGGGTCTTTCAACTTTTTTACAGCTGCCAGGATTTGGACTTTTTGAGAGCTATTAGACTTGGACTTTCAGCAATTATAGGGTTTATTTTCTTGTTCAGGCAAGAGCATATGTGTCGCCAGTGTACCGTGTGGTTGTATACATATATAAATTATATATATGTATATAGTATATGTGATGTATGTAAGTTTTCTGTGCTCGGCTGTTTATAAAGTCGAGTGCCTCCTTCTCTTTCCAGTTTTTTATTAACTTTTTGACCTAACCATGTTGAGTGCCGTAAGCACGTACAGAAGAAGAAATGTTGCCACTAGCAATTCTGTAGCATTGTGACAGTGTCAACTACCCTATAAGATCTTCAACATTTCTAGACATTTGACATCTAAGTGCCATAGCGACTGTGTCAAGTAAGATCTTCAACATTTCTAGACATTTTACCGCTTATAGCCTGGAATTGCCACATCGTCAAACAAGGTCGTTGACATTTTTATCGACATTTTTACAACCAAACTTTTTATAGTGTCTGAAAAAACCAATGTTATCACGAATCTTAATTCCCATCAGAAGACAAGCTGTGATGTTGTAGTTAAAGCACACTCAGCCTTGCAATGATTCAATATTGTTATTCAAAATCTGAAAGATTTGTCTTTGATGTTATGTCATGAGTAAAAGGTAATTTATAGGTTAGGCCAAAAATAAAATACTGTTTGTGTCCCCTTCCCGACCCTGGTTTAATTATAGGGTTGGGCAAGTAGATATGTAAAATTATATTGTTAAAATAAGCTGATGAATTTTCAAATGACCATAACTTTGTCAATTCTTTGAATTTTTTCACCAAATAACTTTTATTTTCTGCAGAAAAGTTCAATCTTTCTAGTGCAGCAAATCCAGTTATTCAGGAACTGTAGGAGTCTGACTTGAAATTGGATCTTATATACATTTTTACTTTACATTAAATCATCATCCCTGACTATTCAGGCTTGAAGTTATAATGAACAACAACAAAGGGAAAACAGAAAAGATACAGGAAAGACAAATTGATTTGTTGGTATAAATTCTTCATATGGCAGAACATATCAAATTATGTAGAAACAAACTATCCAGACAGTGTATTACATGATGGTGACTATTATATAGCTGATAGCTAATAACACAAGCAAATAAGGCCTAAAATAAAATATTGTTTGTTTCCCCATCCCCTACCTACCCGATTAAAAAGGGCCCTACCCAAAATATTTTATTGCCCGAATTGAAATAATATTTTTTTTATTAAAAATTAGAAGTGAAATTATTTTTTTACTGGCTTCTTAAATCTTAATATTAAATTTAAGACTGTTGGTTTTCACCTTAGAATTAATTCTAAATTTCAATATTGTTGGTTTTACCTTAGGGTTAATTCTAAATTTCATTATTTATATGTCTTTACCAATAACTATCATACTGAAACAGTTAAAAAAAATATTTACCCTACCTACCTACCCATTCTAAATCTGCTAGGGTCGGGATGGGGAAACAAAGAATATTTTAAGTTCGGCCTAATGTTATAGCTTTTGAGAAGCACGCTGGTCCCTCATCTGCTGTATATAAAAATATTTCCAAAGAACATGAGCTTGAATTTGAATGTCAAGTTATTCAAATATCTACATGTATGTCTCTAGTTATAGTAAGTACTATGAGTTCTATTTGACGTGGGAATAAGAGTTTTGAAGCTTGAAATTTAAAAAAGTCACATTTTGACCCTCAATATTTTGGTTTGAAGGGTTTTTTCTCTTAAAATTGTTGGTACTTTGCCTTTCAAATGGAAATATTAATCAAAAGTATCAAAATGACCCTTCAGATCAGAAGCTATTGGAATCCCCTGAGTACTAGGTTTGCATTTTACCCAACCCCTGTGTACTAGATTTGCATTTTACCCAACCCCTGAGTACTAGGTTTGCATTTTACCCAACCCCTTAGTACTAGGTTTGCATTTTACCCACCATTTTCTGAATGTGTTAATTAACTTACCGGTATGTTTGTGTTTGTAACCTCCCTTTGTGATATATGAACACCCTGAATTAATAATTGGCCCATCAAGTTACCATCAAGAATTATATTATGTTGCATTAAACAAGTCGGCAGCTTATAAAGTGCAGAGATTTTAATTATTAGCACAATTTAACAGTTGATATCTTGCCTATAATTTATAACCATAAATGTTTTCATTAGCAGGAAGTAACATACATAACAAAAATGTTCAAAGTGTCATACAATCACAAATCTACAGGACCGATATTACATGATTTGCTCGCAGAAATTGATGTATGCAACGGAAGAACCTTGTACAATTTTCATGAATAAAGGTTAGGATCAGGTCAAAATCTCTGCACTGTAACATAGCCTTCAAATTAACATTATAATAAATAGCAACACACAGGTTTCTACATTTTTAGGCCTACTATTGTGAAACAGGTTTTTCAACTGCTTTAAATCACCCATGACACCTCCTTCATAATGATAGACCATGTAAGAAAAATCGCTGATCTAATAACCTGTTTTTTTTTCCATTGGAAAATCTAGTTAAATGTTGCTATGCATAAGAGTATGATTAAGAGAAGAGAAGCAAGTTTCTGGTTTTAATGCAGAGTTCCAAAATAGCTGTTCAGACCCCCCCCCCCCATCCCTGAGAAAAAATATTTGGTCAGACTCTCTCAACCCCCCCCCCCCCCCCAAACGCCATCCCAGTGAAAAAATGACAAACTAGCTTACACAAAAGTACATAAAAGTAATGAAGTTACGTAAACAGTAAATTGAATCATGTCAACTCAGTTATTGAAGCTACATGATTTGTTAATTTAATTTGAAGTTTTTGTATGAGACTCCGTAGGAAAAAATACTCCGAGATAAGATCAGAACTCTGCAACAAGTCATTCTATTGTAACTTTTTTGTAAGGACTATCAAAAAAAATATTTGTATCTGGCCTTAAGTAACATGACCAAGATATAATAGGGTAGATAATTAAATTAGGGGGATTTATTGGGGACTTAATAATGTTTTTTTACATACACTTTGAAAAGTATAAAAATAGCATTTTTTTATTTTCAGACTGAAAAGTATGAAAATATAGCAATTATTTTTCAAGCACCATAAAATCATTTAGGATCACAGTAATACATTAAGGTTAAAGGTTCGGGTACTGCATGGGAACTAATATTTTTTATGCTCTGATGATTTCAACTACTTAGTAATTGCCTCATTAGTAGAAATGTCAATTGGCTTTTATGAATACCTTTGACAGCCAGTAGGGCCTAAAATAAAATATTGTTTGTTTCCCCATCCCCTACCTACCCGAAAAAAATGGCCCTACCCGAAATATTTATTGCCCAAATTGAAATAATATATTTTTTTATGAAATATTGGGGATGAAAATGTTAATTTTTGTTTACAGGCTTGTTTCTTTCTATTACATTTCGTACATATTCTAAATTTAAGATTGTTGGTTTTCACCTTATAGTTACACATATTACTATATTTCATTATTTGTATGTCTTTACCAATAACTTGTATTCTGAAAGAAATAAAAAAAATATTTAACCTACCTACCTACCCATTCTAAATCTGCTTGAGTCGGGATGGGGAAACAAAGAATATTTTAAATTTGGCCTAGCATTTGTAAAGACAAACAGAAATGTAAACCACTATTATTTTGTTAGGCCTATTATAATAATATAATACAATACTTTTTTTGTTTACACCAAGAAACCTATTTCTTGAGATTCCTTTTAACTCATGCAGACAACATGTCATAGCCTCAAGGAATTGTTCCTTATCTATTCCATCCATCTTTCACAGAAAAGTCATGAGCCAGCAATAATCCAACCCGAGCCCTCAAGTGTATTAGACTAGAACAATGTGTATTATTTACTGTTAAGTCATTATTTTTCAAGGGAATTTTGTTGAATTTTCGTTATTTCGTTGTTTTAAACTTGACCACGAAATCTAATGCCAAACTACAGAACTTGGGTTTATTCTTCAATGTTTTATAAGGCCTAAAATAAAATATTGTTTGTTTCCCCATCCCCTACCTACCCGATTAAAAAGGGCCCTACCCAAAATATTTTATTGCCCAAATTGAAATAATATTTTTTTTTATTAAAAATTAGAAGTGAAATTTTTTTTTTACTGGCTTCTTAAATCTTACCATTAAATTTAAGACTGTTGGTTTTCACCTTAGAATTAATTCTAAATTTCATTATTGTTGGTTTTACCTAAGGGTTAATTCTAAATTTCATTATTTATATGTCTTAACCAATAACTATCATACTGAAACAGTTAAAAAAAATATTTACCCTACCTACCTACCCATTCTAAATCTGCTAGGGTCGGGATGGGGAAACAAAGAATATTTTAAGTTCGGCCTAATCCACAAATTTACCACCCCACAAAAATGCATTTTTATCAAATTCTACTAAATTTAATATCCACGAAAAAAAGTGATTTTACAGTATAAGAAAACAAGAAATTGCCTGAGTTTTGTACATTTATATGAAATGGAACCGTTTCAAGTTTATCCATCATCAACACACAAGATCCAGGAGATGAGACCTCCACATGCTATAGAGCTATTATAGGAATTGGAACACATCACAGAAACAAATAATAAACAAATGATTGAGGTATCTACTTAATTCTGTATTGATTATTCTATGTACTAATTAGCACCCCCTCCCTCGAAGCGGGAGGTCATTGCCATGTCAAATTCACTGGCTTAGAATGAGAAGGTGGTAAGAACAAATTGATATTTAGAGAAAACAAGAAAAAACTGTCGTCGGCATGAGTAGCTCAGATGGTAGAGCATCTGACTTGCAAGCCTGAGGTAGCATGTTCGAGCCCCGTCCTGGGTATGTGATTGTTATGAACTTTTGCTATTGGAAAAACAAGGTTTTTAAACATTGGTTTGGTCAACATTACCAGTTCCGATTTTCATGAAAATAGGCTCATAAGAAGCACCTTGTGATGCAGATTTCAAATATGCATGAGTCTTTTAAGGTTGTAAGTAACACTTTAATATGACCTTCTCATTCTAAGCCAGCGAATTAAGCACGGATAAAACCCAGAGGCCACTCACTACGCAATGTCTCAGTTAAACGCAAAATAAATACAAACCTGATGATATTGTTTGAGTACATGGTGCATCTGTTCCACTTCTTCTGTGACTAGAGTTTTAATGAAGTAACGTTTATCATGTGACATAAGCATCCGAGCCCCGCTACGACCCGCCGAATCTGTACCCTGGGGTTGCTTCGTTAAAGAATTCTGAAAAATAAAAAACTTACAATAAAAATAATTTAAGAATGAAATGGTAACTGTAAATGACCAGTTTCCAGTCCAGTCCGGTATGACGGCATTTCAAGCCTTTCCTTTTTATGCCCCCGAAACAATAGATCGGGAGGCATATAGTGATTCACCTTTCTGTTCGTTCGTCCGTCCGTCCATCTGTTAGACTTATTGAAGGGCTAAATTCTTGGTTAACCCAAAGTGTCCGTTTCTTCTAGCATTTATATGGCTTGCTACAAAGCTTTCATACTTGCATGGATGTTGTATATGAACACTCTCCACACGCCTGCATCACCTAACCCCATTTTGACCTTCACCTTGCAGGGCTCACGCTGTCAATCGACATTATCGCCATTTGCGATAATTTTATCAAAGTGGCGATTATTATTTCAATTTGGCGATGAAAAATGGCGATAATTTTATCAAACTGCAAAAAAAAATATCGGCATAACTTCTTATTTTATTTATCAGCTACGTATCGAGTGTCACAAATGTTCAAGTTCACACTTCAAACTGGACCCATATAATCTTCATTGTTAATTACCAGTAGCCCCAGGAGGTCTAATTACTGATAAATTGTTGTGATAACATCTTTTAATCCTCATTTAATTGGTGTAATCAACTGTCAACAACGTTCGTGGAACAGGTCTAAAATACTGACGAACATATCTAAAATACTGACGCATCCAGGACGTGGGATGCAGACAAGATTAATTGCAATTTAGGGTTAATTATAGTTAATAATAGGTGATTTGATTTATAATCTATCGACTTATGACTGCTTTGACTAAAAAATGAACATACTATTCAATAAAACTTATTTTTACGAGCTGTTTGAAAAACGTAAGTTGACTAGTATTCGGAAATGCCAAATTCGGATAATCGTAATTTGTAAAATATAAGTGCTTATTTTTTAAGAAACTTTAAATAAAATTATCCATTTTAAAATGTTGAAATCCTGCATTCAAGCATTCATGAGGCTTCAGCTTGTTGCTTGAGCTATAAGTCTTGGTCAAAAGAAAGGTTTTATCATTACATATTTTAACAATCAATTCATATCTTTTTCTTATATTTATAAAATCACTGCAGCTGCTTTATATGGATATCTTGGTGCTATATTGGCCATCTTCTAGCTGGACACACCCTAGTATAATGGTGCCTATTTGTATGAAGACAATTCTTAATTAAGTTAAATGATGATCAATTTGTCTTTGACCTGTCACTAGAATGAGTCATAATTAATTAGTCAGGATTTCTAGAATGAAAACTGCCCAGAAGGCACCTGAAGCCCTATCAAATTAAAAAATTTGCCAGTGGAGTATGTGCCAAACTTCCTAGCATTAGATGCCACAAATATTCATTTTGATCAGCTATGGCCCTGACTATGATTCATAAAAAGCCTTAAGTACCATGCATTAAGTTCGAGTCACCATGCATAGATTATAAGTTCGCGTCAATTTTGGCTATAATTTTTGTTGGGCAAAAATAAATGGCTATTTTTTTAAAATGGCCAGTGTGAGCCCTGCCTTGACTTAATTTTGGACAAGGCTTCCACAGGGGGCATAAGCGTTTATAGAACGCAGTCTTGTTCAAACTCAATTTGAAAACTGTTTGTCATAGTTTTAAATTAACTAGCTTCATAAATTCTTGAGACACATATACAGAACCACTTGATGGCTATAAATAATATATACACTATACTATAGTTTACAGAAAACCTCACTTAAAGAACCACAACAATAATAAGTACACCTCTAAATTAAGGCCACAATTTTCAGGTATATTTTCAAGAAACTGCTGACAAAATTATAAGTGGAAATTGTCCTTAAAACTTTATCAAACCAACGCGGACTCGTGTTTTTAGTTGGGCCGTTTTGCTTTCGATCCGGCAGTTTTATGACAGACCTTACCTGACCAAATGACCGACCATTTTTGCCAACTTTTTAATTCTGGATGTCTGGAGTCGGTCCTTATAATATAGCTGAATCGACAGAATTCTCTCGAGAGATTTGAAATTTCATTAAACCACCCTTACAAATTAATTGAATCGTCTCAACTTTTATACTATTGCATTATCAGACAATACATTCCCCAATATAATATGATACACATACCATCATTATCGTTTTTTTCTCAGAGAAAAAGCAACAATTCCCCCCCCCCCCCCCCCAAACAATTTCTGGCTTTCAGTTTCAATTTAATTTAACAAGGCTGAAGACGGAATATAAAAAGAGTAAATCATTTGTGTCTATCATTAGACTGAAAATCAGACAATTCGTGTTAGTGATTCATAGACTTATGGGTAATGATTCACCTATTTTTGGCAGAATTATTGTTCCCTATTTTTCACACAAGAAATTTGGTATTGGATCAATTTACAGCTTAAATCCAATTTCTTCAATTAATTTATAAATAATAATTCCACAAAATCAAATTAAAGATTAAATTTAACCTCTTCACAAATATCATTCATTTTACAGTACATACAAATATTGTTAACATTGTCACGATTCTGATACCATTCTTAACCTTTAACATTTTTCGTGAGTTCATTTTATTACCACGGTAACAAATTTTTTATGTTTGTTTTTTCTAAGAGAAAAAATACAAGGAAATAGCAGAAAAAACACTAACTATATTACATTCTATTTTCAAAAACTTCTCCATGACTCTCTTAATTACGGCTGGATTATTTGTCGATGTCATTTGTCAGTGTAAAAACAGGTTGCAGATTGAATTAGCGCTTGATTTGTGTCCCCCATTAAACATGGTGTGGAATTTCTCAGAATCGGAGGAATTGATAGGAAATGTTTCCTCATATCCCGTGCTAAGTGTTAGCCGTCTGTGACTTCGAAATGGAGAACTTAATGACTGTCACTATCATGTACTGGTTATATTGCATAGACAGAGGTTCAACTTGCTTCTGAATCTGAATAGTCATTTCGATACTTTTGACTACATTTTACCATTTTATAGGCAAAATACCAATGATTTTAAGATTTTACCCTAAATATTGATGGGCCAAAATGAGGCTTTTTGGAAAGTTCAAGGGTCAATTTAAAACCCCAACTTCCGTGTGAAATGGAACTCCTGTTGGACCGTTATGTTTTCAGGTGACATAATATATTCCATGACTATTCTCTTCTCGTGCACACTGTAATATTCCGGATATGGTATATCAATCCTTCTATGTGTGTGTTGGTTTTGGTGTTATGAATAACAAAAGACAGAAATTGAAATTTCACAAGTCACCAACCAAAATTCCACATGTCACCAACCAAAATTCCACATGGCACCAACCAAAATTCCACATGTCACCAACTCAAATTTCACAAGTCAGCCACCAAAATTCCACACGTCAGCCACCAAAATTCCACACGTCAGCCACCAAAATTTCACAAGTCAGCCACCATAATTCCACAAAATTCCACAAGTCAGCCACCAAAATTCCACAAGTCAGCAACCAAAATTTCATAAGTCACCAACCAAAATTCCACAAGCCGGCAACCAAAATTCCGCAAGTCATTGCTGCCACCAAAATTCCACAAGTCAGCCACCGAAATTCCACAAGTAACCAACTAAAATTTCACAAGTCAGCCCCCAAATTCCACAAGTCACCATCTAAAATTCCACAAGTCAGCCACCAACATTCCACAAGTCAGCAACCAAAATTTCACAAGTTACCAACCAAAATTCCACAAGCCGGCAACCAAAATTCCACAAGTCAGCAACCAAAATTCCACTAATCAGCAAGCAAAATTCCACAAGTCTGCCACCAAAATTCCACAAGTCAGCAACCAAATTTCAAAAAGTCATCCACCAAAATTCAACAAGTCCAACAGCCATCAAAATTCCACAAGTCAGACCAAAATTCCACAAGTCAGCAACCAAATTTCAAAAAGTCATCCACCAAAATTCAACAAGTCAGCCAACAAAATTCCACTAGTCAGAGACCAAATATCCACAAGCCAGAAACCAGAATTCCACAAGGTTTTCCAGGTACATAAGAACTCTGATGTACTAGAAAGTCCAGGTTTAAATGAGGTTGACAAAGAACAGACTAATGGAGGTGACAAAGTGACAACCTATCTAGTCTAGACAATGTAACAGTGTAACATTGATCACCCGTATTATACAGACCATAGCACTCGAATGATAGATAGATCCAACAAAAATCTCCAGCATTTGTAATCAAACCACCACCATATGTGAAGGCTTAAATAGCACAGAAAATGTTAATCGGTCTATGGATTCACAATCATTGAAATAGATACGTGGTACTATAATCTTGATACACCGGTTCTCTGTCCTGTTGCGGAATAATGCACTGTTCTCATATAATGCTCTGATAGATCTGAAAACCTATGTAAGGCTCGGACGGAACTCGGGATACATGACATCTGAGTTCCCCCCGAGCGTTACATCAGTTTTCAGTTCAAATACACTGACATCTAAGTTCTCTCAGAGCGTTACTCTATGACTGTAACCTGGACCTCAAACTCACCATATTGATCTGAGAATTTTTGTATTATTAGAATCTTTTGTGAATTTAAGGCACAGTGACCTTGACCTTTGACCTCAAAATCACCATATTGATCTGATAAATTTGCATTATTACCGGTAAGCATCTTTTGTGACTTTTAAATTAGTCACATTTACCTTGACCTTTAACCTCAAAATCACCATAAATCTGTAAATTATTACATTATATTAAGCATCTTTGAGTCAAGTCACAGTGACCTTGACCTGAAGACTTTAAAATCAATATGAAGACACCAGGGGATCCACTAGCTTCTGAATCTGAAAGGTCATTTTGATACTTTTGACTAAATTTTACCATTTTATAGGCCAAATACACATGAGTTTAAGAGAAAATGACCTTTCAAACCAAAATCTTGAGAGTCAAAATGTGGCTTTCTGGAAATTTCAAGGGTCAAAACCCCTACTTCTGAGTCACATGGAACCCCCGCTTACATAATATCATTTCAATAAAGCCTCAGAAGTACAAATGAAAACTGTCAACACAAGAACTAAACAGGTGCTTTAAATAAATCACTTGCAGAAATCTCAGGAACCAAGATTAATTCTTCATCAATTCACAAAACTATAAATGATACCACGGTGTTTCAGAGCATTTTATGGCCTCGGTATTTGGATTAAACTAAATTTAGTTCAAATGATGTTTTTTGTGACAATGTCTCATCAAATGTAGCCAACTGAGTGTTTAATCATTCAAGTCACCGCAGGAGATTGTCAGCGAATTCTTCAGATTACATTGAAAAGGTTAAATGCAAAAAACATGGTTTCGAGGAGATGTAACATATTTCTTAAGATTACATTTCAAATCAGCATTAAAACTTTAAAGGTTACATTTGTAAGGCCAAAAACAAGACAAGAGGCCCCAAAGGGCCCTAGGTCGCTCACCTGTCGAACTTGACCTAGATTTTGTTGAGATGGTCATTGTGACCAAGTTTTATACAGATTAGGCCAATATTGTGACCTCTAGTGACTACACAAGGTTTTTATATGATTGTCCAAATGACCTACTTTTTTACCCCAGATGACCCAATATCGAACTTGACCTAGATTTTGTTGAGATGATTAATGTGACCAAGTTTCTTAAAGATCAAGCCATAACTGTGACCTCTAGTGACTACACAAGGTTTTTCTATTATTTGACCTTGTGACCTAGTTTTTTACCCCGGATCACCCAATATCGAACTTGATGTAGATTTTGTTGAGATGATCATTGTGACCGAGTTTCATAAAGATTAGACCAAAATTGTGACCTCTAGTGACTATGCAAGGTTTTTCTATGATTTGACCTTGTGACCTAGTTTTTGACCCCGGATGACCCAATATCGAACTTGACCTAGATTTTGTTGAGATGATCATTGTGACCAAGTTTCATAAAGATTAATTAAAACTTTTGACCTCTAGTGACTACACAAGGTTTATCTAAGATTTGACCGTGTGACCTAGTTTTTTACCCCGGATGACCCAATATCGAACTTGACCTAGATTTTGTTAGGATGATCATTGTGACCAAGTTTCATAAATATTAAGTCAAAATTGTGACCTCTAATGACTACACAAGGTTTTTCTATAATTTGACCTAGTGACCTAGTTTTTGACCCCAGATGACCCAATATCGAACTTGGCCTAGATTTTGTTGAGATGATCATTGTGACCAAGTTTCATAAGGATTAGGCTAAAATTGTGACCTCTAGTGTCTACACAAGCCAATTGTTGACGGACGGACGACGGACGGACGGACTGACGACGGACAAAGAGTGATCACAAAAGCTCACTCTGTCACTTCGTGACAGGTGAGCTAAAAACAAAATGACGTTGTTGTTCTGATAACCTATTCCTTAAAACTATGCATGGTTCATACACAATTCTCACACCCAAATTCAATTGCCATGCCCCGACTACTGACTACCTAAGTTCCACGTTCAGAACCACTTGACCTTGACCTTGGGTTCATTTAATTAAAACAGACTGAACAACTTTTAATATCCGAGGACTTTGGGCAGCCAAGCATTCTCTATCGTTATCAGTGGAACGTGTTAATTGGAAATTATTTGCTAACCCCGCAGACCAATAATACCGTATATCGGGTAATTTTCCCGTACTGCAAATTTCGCGATTTTCGGTAAAATCAAATTTTAGCGAAGCTAATTTTAGCGATTTCTAACCTGTTTGTTTTTTTATTCGCTTTTTCCATCTTGTAAGGGGAGATTAATCCAACATGATTGTTTTAGCGCAGCTAAAAGCCAGTATGTACCAGTTGGTACCGGCGTGCATATTTTGTTGTCAACAGGGGGATCGCATATTATTAAAAACCAGTACCAGTACCGCGCATTATATTTTGAACTGAGTAAATAAACTCCCTTGTTGTCATACGAATAAAAGATATACTTGTAGACTTATTTAAACACGAAACTTTGCATGAATTTATTTTGGAGTAGAACATTAACAAAACACGATTTTCGTTGTCATATGTATAAAAGATATTTTCACAGGTAAAATACAGAGATATGTATTTCACACCTCGTCATTTATTTTCAATTGTTTCATACATTAGACGGGAAGTTCTTAAGTTAAATTGGCCCCTGTTTGTTTACATTCAAGACTGATGAATAAGTGATAATACGCTTGTTGGTGTAATAGCATCTTAAACAACATAATTGTTTAAACTTTTAAACTTTGAACCTTACAAATCTAGGTGGTTTAGTTAAATAAGTTTTACTAAAAGCTTATGTATGATTGATACAAATTAAGTTATCGTATAGTACTAGTAATTAGTATAAATATTGATTTTCATCACACGTTAATATTACGACGCCGGTAGACGAAAATGAAAGTAGAAACATTCATTTTCTGACAATCGCGAAATTCTGGTATGCATTTTTCGCTGTTTTCAATTTTAGCGAATTGGTTTGAACGCGAATAAAGCAAAAATTAGGTACGCGCGAAAATTACCCGATATATGGTATTGTAACTAAAATGATCATGACAGCAACAGGGTACTGTTTTATCAAAGCACTTACGGAAATCTTAAACTTATGAAGTTATGTTCAAATTTAAATTATTGATTATTTTTAATGCCTACACATTGAGGGACAGATTTAGGTATGCAGGGTCATGTTAACTCAATCTTGATTAAAATTGAACAACCCTTTACCTCAATTTGTAGCTGTCAAAGAATTATAAAGAATTTAATTTTGAACGTAAGCTAATGATTTTCGTAAGTTCTTTGATCAGGGGTTCCAATAAGCTTCTCAATCTGAAGGGTCTTTTTGATACTTTTGACAAAATTTTACCAATTTTATAGGCACTTTTTTAGTACCCATGATTTTAAGAGAAAACAAGAAATATCACTGAATGTGATGAATACCCCCAGAAACTGCTTGACACAGTCAGCTATGCACAACTAGACTTGAAATTGATCTGACCAATGTGTGCCGACGATATGCACAACTAGACTTGGTACTGATAACTCATGCAAAGTTATGTTGAAATCAGACCAATAGTTACACAGAAATAGCGCGGCCAAAATTTTTAAGTGTAAAAAAATAAAGGGCCTTTGTCAGACCAGCATGTGCAGATGATATGCATGCATAACCTGACTTTGTACTTATCAATCATGCAAAGTTTCGTTGAAATCAAACCCAATGGTTACAGAGAAATAGCGCGGACAGAATTTTTTAGTGTAAAAAAAATAAATGGCCATAACTACCTTAAAATTTGTCCGACCAGCATGTTCTGACGATATGCACAACTAGACTTGGTACTGATCACTCATGCAAAGTTTCGTTGAAATCAGACCAATGGTTACAGAGAAATAGCGTGGACAAAATTTGCACGGACAACCGATGGACCAACAGACCAACCAACCTCAAGCATGACTCCAATATAGCCCCCATATACTATGTATCTGGGGGTATAATGACCCTTCAAACTGAGGGTCAAAATGTAGCTTTTAGGAAATTTCAAGGGTCAGAACCCCTACTCCCGAGTCGAATGGAACCCCTTGAAATAATTAATTAATTAACTTACCATATAGTCCTGATCGTCTATTCCAAATCTTTCCCGTAAATTTCTGAACACAATGGGGCAGTACTCCTTCACCTTAAAATGACTCGGCATGTTCTCTCTGTAAAATATACATAAGTTAGTTATTACTATAAAAGTATTAATATTCGTGGTGGATTTATCGTTTATTACATTTTTGACGTCGCGGTAGCGTAATAAAGCCATTATATAAGCAATCACGCGACGTCATTCAAAGGTTAGGCGACGTCGTCAAAGTTGCGCATTTATTATAGTGAAAAATAAGTAGCCGGAAAAGGCTAACATGTGATAAAAAGAACATTACATTTGTGACTTTCCACATTGAATTTATTAAACTTGATGAAAAAAATCGATAAAATGCTCGGCAGAGCCTCGCATTTTATTATTTTCTTCAACTTGTTTAATAAATTCAATATGGAAAGATACTCATGTAATATCCTCTATATAATGAATATGTATATTTTTATGACATTCAAATGACGTCACTTTATCTCCTAAATGATGTCATTATACCCCGTAAATGATGTTTTTTTTGGTGCCATTTATATAACAGAGTCTGTTTTTCAATATAGTTATATGTGATTTTGTGTTAGAAGTGTCATATGATAAAAAGACTCTAACACATGTTGTCAAAAGGTACAAACTTATTATCTTATACAGGGCTCTCATTTGACCATTTGGGGCCGAATATCGGCCCCATTTCCCCCCCCCCCCCCCTAAATGAATATACATTTTCCCCCTATTTTCTGAAAAAAATCCCCTCCAAAAAAAGACAACATTTTTTTGTGTTTTTTTTTAAAATCAAAAAGGAGTCTTAGTTAATGATGTTTTTCCCAAATTCAAAGAAAAGGACCCTTCCCCTACTCTTCAAAAAAAGCACAGGCCCCAATTCCACGAAAAAAACTTAAGTTATTGCTCAGCTGAGACTGTTATTTTAAAAACATATTTAGTTGGTAAATTAACTTTCATGTATACTTGTATATACTGTTTCATCACAGTTAGATGCTTATTTAATATAGCAATACATAGTAAGTCCAATTTTTACAGAAAATAGTGTTTTAAAGTTATAAAAATCTAAAGCAAAAACTTAAGTCTGTAATAACAGGCTCAAGTATGACGTTCTTTATTATTCAGTACTGTTGGATTTCAATGAGCATTACATACAAAAATCACCTACTATATCATTATTTAGCAAAAAATACACAGTTTCGGGTAGCAATCTACATCACAAGACTATACCAGTCCTGTAGTCATAAAATAAATTCAAAATAACAGTCTCAGCTGAGCAATAACATCAGTTTTTTCGTGGAATTGGGGCCTGCTCTCTATATCTATGGAGTAATGGGTTAAACTTAAGGTCCTCGAGTATATTTACATTTATTTTCCTATTGACAAAGTTTTGTACAACAACAACATTGAATTATCTCTCATAATGAGACAACGTCGAGCCAAAAACCGGTTCAAACACATCGATCAAAATACAGAATGTTTTCTCTCTTTAATATATACAATGAAAAGCCATCATTGATGGAAAAACAAGGGGTATAAATACATAAAACACTTGTCTGGCAGTATTTACTGAAATGTGAGAGTACTGTGTACGAAGAAGTTAAGTACAAAAACATATCACAGAACAGAACAGAACAGAGCAGAGCATCAATATGTTTTACTAGATGACACTCGTAATGCATATCAAATAAATACAGACATAGCGTATAATGGAAGAAAATGATGAGATATGGTTATTTTTATCTAACGTTTTAGTCTGAAAATAGGAAATATTTAATTATAGGGTTAAGATTAGGGAACTCCTTCACAAATTTATTTACTGAAACACTG
The DNA here is from genome assembly GCA_947247005.1 of Spisula solida. Classification (NCBI taxonomy): domain Eukaryota; kingdom Metazoa; phylum Mollusca; class Bivalvia; order Venerida; family Mactridae; genus Spisula; species Spisula solida. Next base: position 2,050,130 of record OX365958.1, on the reverse strand, counting down.
GAATAATTGAAAATATTCAGGGTTTTCTTTATTAACTGATTGAAAACATGCAACGCTATATAAATAAATTTGTATGACTTATTGCGAGCAAAAGCACCTGTAACTTCCGATGACTGTATGACTTATTTTGAGAGTACTATTCACATTTCAATGTGTATGACTTTTTGCGATAACCAAAATTTGACTTTTTGATTTATACACTGCGGTCAAACCTGTATGGAAAGACCACCTTCAAAAACTCTCTTAACAGGATTGGTTCAATGTCATTGAAAAGGGTCTAATGGAGGGGAAATTTAATTGGCTTTGTAGAGAGGTTTTGTATTAGTGATCTTTTTCAGACCTATAGCTAAACATCCTAACACAGCATAGAGCATGAAGCTTACACTGTCATGGCAAGAATATATAACGTGAACTTGGAATATAACTGCAGCAGACATATTATACACAGATCAATGCTGTTTGGGATGACCAGACAGAAAAAATTTCAATATACTTTACTGGCTGTATTCTGAAGCCAAACTGAATGGTTCCCAGTAGGCTGTGAGCCGGGAAACAGAAACCTACCTCAGTATAGTAGGATTTTTTTAAAGCTTTTTTATATCCAAGAGTTTTCATGCCAAGAATATTTTACACACTGCTCTCCTTGGGACATAGGCAAACATCTATATCTGATGAGAGAGTCTCAGATATAACTGAGTGATCTCCCTTTGATAGGAAAAATATTTTTATACAAAATGTATACTTTTGCTAAGGCCAAAAATAAAGTATTGTTTGTTTCCCCTTCCCGACCCTGGCTAATAATGGTTGGGTAGGTAGGTAGATAAAAAAATTGTTTTCTCACTCTGGTAACTGACTTTTTTTATAACATAAAAAAAACTATTTAAAGTGTCAAAAATATTCCGGGTAGGGCTTTTTGCTCGGGTAGGTAGGGAAGCCCGGGAAACAAACAATATTTTATTTTTGGCCTTATTTGGTCCAAAAAAAAATTTTTTTTCTGATTTGTCATTAAAACTTTTCTGGTTACAAGGAGTGATTTTGGTGGGTTACAAGGTACCATGAAACAAACAATATTTTGTGTAACCTGTAGGCCTAATGACATTAAACTTACTTGTTAAATAGATGATTATCTACCCTGACCTTTGTGTATGCTTTGAAATCATCGGGCATTAACATCGGAGGTATCGTCACATGGTTCAACTCGCTAACCTGAAAATATACGTCGATAGAACAATGTTATAAATTTCATGTTATTGTTAATACCAAAAATGTTTGTAAAACATGCATGCACCCTTGGCAGCCCAATAATCAGAAATGGTGAAGGTAACAGTGACCTTGACCTTTGACCTACTAACCTTAAAATAGAGATCATCTTAATCTACTGTTGATGACAAACCTCAATGTTAACTTAAGTTAAGTTTGAGAATCCTAACGTCAAGTGTTCATGAGTTATTAAACAGAAATCATTTGGTCTACTGACAGACGGACTGACATGTGTAAAGCAATATACCCCCTCATCAAAGATGAGTGTCTTTGAGACAAAAACAAAATTCTCCTACAAAGGGCCTTAACTCCATCAAAAATCAACTGACCCAAAAATCTGGACAATGTGCACAACTATGCTTGGTAGCATTGAAGTATTCCTGTGAAGTTTCATAGAAATCTGACGTAGACCAATGGTTCAACCTTCGAGAAAAACAAGCGTAGGCAAACTTCGTGACATCCAGGCAGACAGCACAAAATAGTAGTCATGTGACCACACTACTACGTAATATGCTACGTCACAGGTAGTGACGTAGCATCTGGCGTTCTCGTCTTGTTCACTCACGAGTGAGGACATGTTTTTACGTCTGCGTAGAAATGGAACAGAAATTAGACGATTTCATGAAAATTGTGGAAGAAAAGTTTGTTTCTATCGATGCAAAGTTAGCGGACATTAATATTAGTGAAAATCGTGACGGATTTAGTGCAAAATTTGTGCATTCTGCTCCATATTCGGAGCCAATTGACAGTCACTGTGACCACGTGGCCTCCAGACAGACAGCACAAAATCAATATATCTCCCCCACCATATGTTGGAGACATAATTTCATGTAAATATTTACTAAATAATATATATAATTATACATGTATGATGAAATATGATATAATATATATATAAATGTTTATTATAATATAAATGTACGTACATAAAATAAATAATATAACAAAGAAAATTGCTATGATGTTGCAATATAGATAAATGAAGGCTTGGAAAAATATTTGCAAAATGTCTTTTTGATAATAAACATATATACATAATTATGATTTACATTTTTGTGTATCATTTCATTGAATATATGAGTTAAAGAGAACTTCTATAGATTATAAAGGTTACACAGCGTATAAATCAAATCACTGTATGACTTATTGGGAGATTATTCAATTCAACTTGTATGACTTATTGCGAGCAAAAGCACCTTTAACTTCTGGTCACTGTATGACTTATTGGGAGACTATATAATTCAACTTGTATGACTTATTTCTAGCAAACCTTAACTTCTGGTTACTTTATGACTTATTGACAGACTATACAATTCAACATGTATGACTTCTTGCGATAACCAGAAGTTGACTCATTTATACACTGTGGGCTATATTTAAGATTTAATACCAGTGTACTCAGAAACTATGACATATCCTTCATGCAACCAGGCTTTTTCCAATGTGAGGATGAGGGGCCCTGCAGGCCCAGTAACACTGGGGAAAGTATATTTGGTATTTGGGTAACACTAAATTGCCATTTACATAGTCTTTTTCTGACGAAAACTGCATGACCTTTTAACTAGAGGCCTTAAAGGAATGAAAGCGCTATAAGCTAGCAGTTCATGTCCATTCTAATATATATTTTAAATTTTTAAATTAAGAAATTACAACTTACAAAGGAATAACACGGTAACCAAATACAAACATCATTGTCATGTTTCTATATGTTATTATATAAATGGTCAAATCTAGTTACATGTACATTGTATTTTAAGACAACCGGTCAAAATGGACAAACCATGTTAATTCACACATACATTGTGTTATAATTGTTCTCGTAAATAATGGCCAATGTCCGTATGATTGAATCAATCGATATACATTTTTAGTTTATTATATTTGGCATTGAGCCAGTATGCATGTATGTAGTGACAGTATAATTTTGCTATAAAACTATAACATATATATAATTTTTCTAATTAATTCCAGTAATTTGTACAAAGTAAGTAATTTCATTGTTTTGAAATTAGTTGATTATAGTAAATTCACAACTGAAAGGATTTGGACACAGAAGCATACTTCAGACAAAGGGCCATAACGCTTGTCATTAACTGAATTAAGCAACCACCTGTCCTAATCAGCCAGGACAAAGAAATCACCCATTTTTATATCAAATATGCCAGTATTAAAGGGACTGCCTCACGTATTGGTGTATTGCAAAAATAAAATTAAATTGTCAAATATTCATGTAATTTTGGTATAGTTTCCTGTATATGCCATAAACAACCACATTAACATAAAAAATAACTTGGGAAACATCGGCATTTTGTAGTAATTTAGCGTTTTTACACCCAAAATTCTATAGGGTATTAATACCCTATAGATTTAGCACTACTATCACTTAAATTGCCAGAAATTTGTTTCCATTCGATAAAAACGAATTGCGAAACGAACCGAACACCTCACAGATGTTTCGGCTTTAGTTTGTTGAAGTTACAGTTTGATCATGTGTAAATTACGTAATTCACAAAACATTTTGGAAGGAAACTCTGCGATATTTTCAAACAGAAAAATATTGAGTGCTTAATATCAAGAGTGATTCAAATTGCTTATATGCCATAAATCTTTCATAAATCAACCACCAGTGGCTTTCTATTATATAAATACTTGGGTTAGGCAGGAAAATTACGTCATACAAAAATTTTAGCCCGATCTGTGAGGCAGCACCTTTAAACAAATGGGTCAGTATAGCGGATCCCATGATGGTGTTAATAATGTATATTTACATGTAATGTTGTATATGAGGTCATTGATTCACCACTGACCCCTTTAGTAATAAACAGTTGCATGCTTTAAGCAGCAACTTTGCCGTTTCCCTTGATTGGTTACTCAAAGACAGGCCGATAGTGAAACGGTATAATTGATTCAAAATTATTTGCCATTTTATTTGTACTTATCACGACTCATCCTTAAGTCTATTTATAAACATGTTAGTAAGTAATGATGCATTATTGATCAAGTGGAAATTATATTATACAATTAATCACACTTCAATTTTTATGACCACAAAGATATTTTATTACCACAAAGATTGCATAAATTACAGTAAAGTTGCACAATACAATAGAAGCATACATGCGCAACTTTGTGTTTATTTATAAAATTTATATATGTACTTTAACCAAAGCCTAGAATACAAGTGCATTTCCATGTATGCTTTGAACAAATAATTGATTGTGAATGACTCACACACTCATGAGTTCACGCTACCCTGTTTATCAAGTTTTATCAATTGTTGAACAATGTACTGAATAAATTTATCAAGTACCTTCAAGTATTCACTTTATGATCAATTGTCCATTGTTGTCTAATCAAGTTCATTAACAAATTTAATTATTTACAAAACAATGTGTTTGAATTTCATTAGACATTTATAAATGATAATTGTCTAACCAGGCTTAGATTCTTGAATGACATATTCCAGTTACATGTACATGTATAATCAAGCATTATTTTGCAAAGGAGCCTTTTGAGTTTATCAAGCATCTTAATAGTGCACACGGTTACTTTAGTGATGGGACATTGGTTGCAAATCATAATCGATCATCAGCTAGAATCGACTGGCACTTCCGATGCGATTTTTCCGATTAATAATCGGCAGAACAGTGACTGAATATGCAGTGTGCTGATGCCGGTTTTCCTACTTCCCAAGTCGCAAAAAAAGGTCACAAAGGGAAAATCAATGATTTTCAGTAGACGTTTTACTATCTCAGTTTGGCATTAAATTGATTGAAACTTCCATGCTTTGAATTTTCCTAGCAAATACTTTATTAAAGAAGTATATATTGTTTTATATTCCGATATAATTATCCAATGATCAATTATCGATAAATGACATCGATCATCGGAATCCGCTGACTTCTGCACACCACTAACCGATGTTATCCGATAATCGGTACATCACTAGCACACGGCTTCTTTAAAATTCTTAAAATATCAGTCTATTCAACAGGGACACACATCATTAAAATGAAGCTTAGTTCATATACAAATACATTTTAGGTTGATAGAATTTTTAAACACACTTTCTTAGTTCTATAACTGAAGATAATCACTCTGGACACCTCATTCCTGATGGTAAACATCGTGACACTGGTATGAGAAAAGAGCAACCAGTATGGACCCTTTTAAGTGTAAAGACAACATCATCACAGAATTGTTGTTCATATTTATTTCAAGTTTTCATGAAGTTCTACCAGCTACTTACAGAGAAATGACTGAGAATGGACCGACTGACTGACAACGCCATTTCAATAATACCCCTCTACCGATTTCATCGGTGGGGGATAACAAAACATTCCTGTGACAGGTGAGAAAAAATCAACCATAACATTATAAACAAGCCAATGCCGATGATGTTTTTCTAGTTACTATAAACACCTTAAAACGTTACGTCATCTGACATTGTATCCAATTTCGTTTTAGGGTGTTTGTTATTACTAGACAAGTATTATTAGCATATGACAGCAGACACTTGGACCAATGCCATCGTTTTAAGTTAGTGTGGACATATCATGTGGCAGGCCTAGACACTAACTATTTTGGCCACTGGTCCGACAGGGCAAAAATGCCCAATTTGTAAATAGGACAGTTACTGATCCTCAAGAATTTTCACTGGTCCTTCTGGATTTTCACTGGTCTCGGACCAGCGGGACAGTGTTAGTGTCGAGCCCTGATGTGGTTTGTGACGGAATTTTTGTCTTTGAACGCAAGTAAAAATCTGTCCACACAAAGTTAAAAACAACTGTAAGATGTTAAGTATTCTATTATTTGACTGATTGCAACAAGACGTCCTAGACGCTCAAGCTTAAAAAACAAGTATTTTCCGTGAGGCTGCAACTTTTTAAAACGGTTCAAGAACAGCTCAATTATCCGGACAATTGAGACCGTTTCTGACAAAAACTCACGTGACCTATAATAGCATGAAAATACTAAGTTACTAAGTAAGTATGAAGTTGTATGGATTGCAAGTGATAAGATTTGTTGACCGATTTTTACTTTATTTTTAGTTAAAATAACATCAATACCACATGGTACGTATAATATACAGTCCAGTTAGGATATTGTAACAGTGACGTTGCAGTTTATATGTACACAAAAGATGGTCTGAACAGGATTACACCATTATAGTGGACTCGACCGCTGCATCACTGGGTTTTTACCCTGACTGGACTATAAGTCCATACTGTAGATTATAGCGCAGTATTTATCAGCAGCTACGTATAATATTGGTCAGGTTCTGTAACAGTCATTAGTCTCTGATATTTTCACACCTTATATAATATATATAGTATGTAAATCAATAATTCAGCTAATATATACTCCCTCAGCTAACACCTTATTCAATTTCATGATAAATCATTGATTTGTTACCAATATAGCATTAAATCTTCATGTTTAAGGCCTCAAATAACATATTGTGTGTTTCCCCATCCTGCAATCACTGTCATTTGATAGGGTTGGGTACAAATGTAGTTTATAATATATACACGGCATGTATACCAAATCACTGTATGACTAATTGGGATAAACCAATACTGTACGATTCAACTTGTGAGCAAAAGCATCTGTGCATTCCAATCACAGTATGACTAATTGGAAGGCTATACAATTATTATTGTGAGCAAAAGCATCTGTGATTTCTGATCAATCACTGTACGACTTATTGGAAGACTATACAATTCAACTTGATTGTTTGACTGATTGTGAGCAAAAGAATCATTCTGTGATTTCTGATTACTGTATGACTTATTGGAAAACTATACAATTCAATGTGTATGCCTGATTGTGATAACCGGAAGTTGACTCGTATAGGTAGAAAATAATTTCTTACAGTGAATATATTTTCAACAGAAGTAATTACTTTTGCAAATTGTGTAACAAATATTTTTGTTTTTAAATAAAAAGTTTATTTTGTTGGGTAGGAAGCGCAGGAGCGGAAACAAACAATATAAGGCCTAAAATAAAATATTGTTTGTTTCCCCATCCCCTACCTACCCGATTAAAAAGGGCCCTACCCAAAATATTTTATTGCCCAAATTGAAATAATATTTATCTTATTAAAAATTGGAAGTGAAAATTTTATTTTTTTGTTTGCTGGCTTCTTTCTTACCATTGAATTTTTTTAGTTGGTTTTCACCTTAGAGTTAATTCTAAATTTCATTATTTGTATGTTTAGACCATTAACTATCATACTGAAACAATTCCAAAAAAAAAAAATTACCCTACCTGTAACCTACCCATTCTATATCTGCTAGGGTCGGGATGGGGAAACCATGAATATTTTAAGTTCGGCCTTATAATATTTTACTTTAAGCTTCTTTAACAGTATGTCATCTAAATATATAATAATATTTTGCAACTTTGTATAAATTTAAGTTTAATCATGCATGGTTCATTGAACATATTGAAAGTAAATCTCCATTAAAGTTACCAAATTTTGTAAAGCAAATTAAATCATCAAAAAAATTATAAAGTGGTAATAAATTTTCATCTTCCTGATGACGCATTTATACAAGGGGTGATCAGAAAGTTTCTGGATTCTGATTATTCAACAAGTTTTTACAAGGGACGATCAGAAAGTTCCTGGACTTCATCTGTTCAGGGGCGAGCTGAAAGTTCAAGGATTTTGTCTATTCAACAAGTTATTACAAGGGGCACTCTGCCTGAGGCAGTCAGAAATTTCCAAAATTTAGTCTATTCAACAAGTCTTTACAGGGCCATCAGAAAATTCCAAGATATTGTCTATTCAGCAAACTGTTAAAAGGGACAATCAGAAGTTCCAGGATTTTGTCTCATAATTCAACAAGTTTTTACAAGGTATGAACAGAAAGTTCCAGGATTTTGTCTATTCAGCAAATTTTTACGAGAGGTGATCAGAAATTAACTGGACTTTGTTTTTTCAACAAGTTTGTAAGGATAGGTCCACTGGGAAGCTTTAAGTGGCAGGAAATAAGAGCAGCTTAAGTAGGTCCATTTCCTTTTATACATAGAGGATATTACATGAGTGTCTTTCCATATTGAATTTATTAAACGAGTTGAATAAAATAATAAAATGCAAGGCTCTGCCGAGCATTTTATCGATTTTTTTCATTGAGTTTAATAAATTCAATGTGGAAAGTCACAAATGTAATGTTCTTTTTATCACATGTTAGCCTTTTCCGGCCGAAACATAAAAAATCTACTTATTTTTAACTATAATAAACGCGCAACTTTGACGACGTCGCCTATCCTTTGAATGACGTCGCGTGATTGCTTTATTACACTAGTGTATTATCAAAAATAAATAATGGCTTTATTACGCTACCGCGACGTCAAACATGTGATAAATGTATATATGATTCAGTGGTCAAGAAGAAATTTTTATGGTATACTATAAATGACTAATTGAATAGGCTAGGTTTAACAAATACAGCAAAATCAATCATTTTCATAGATATTAAATTTAGCAAATTAGGGTAAAATGATAATTTGGTGGATTCTTAATTTTGTGGACTCAAAATAATGCAAGAAAACCTCTTGTCACATATTTTTGACGTCAATTATTTGAGGGGATTTAATTTTGGGATTTAGTTCAACCCGGAAATCAACAAAAATGAATCCACCATGAATAGTAATAATTTTACAGTAATGCACAAAAGTTGTCAGATAAAGTTTCATTGCTAGCAGAGAATTTGACGTGATCCTGACTATTTGATATGCATGAATATAACTATAAGGTTCTTGCATTGAATATATGAATTCCCGTGAGCAAATCATGCAATATCGGTCCTTTACATTTGTGTTGGTATTACTCATCGAGCGCCTTCGTGATACTTCTCGCTTTGAAAACATACAACTGCAGGGCTTTTTTTCACTATATACGAGGGGCCTATATTAGCATATTAGGCCCCTTCACAATTTCCTATAGGCCCCTTTCACAAAGCCAAAAGGCCCCTTCACAAATAGAATTTGCATCTGGTTTTTGTAAAATCAAGTTCACCACAAATCACCAAACAAACAATCACAGATAAAAATCATATATTCCTGTAGAGGACTTGATATAAAGTATTATATCATAGATACATGCATGTTTCGGAAAAGTTGACAAATACAAATGTATGAACTAACATCCGAACATGTTTTTATCATAATTTGTTAATTTTGATGATTTATAGCGTAAGTTTTTCACAATTTGAAATTTTCAGCCCCACCTTTTTCACAATTTTGAGAATTTTCGCGCTAAATTTTCACAAAACAAAAGGGCTTGGGCCTCTTCACAATTCAGCGAAAAAAAGCCCTGAACTTGGATTAAAAATAGACAATATATCAACTGTTAAATTATGCTAATACAAGGTCCAGAGTCATATCAAATTCTTCATACTACACGACTGGCCGTGGCACCTAGATGTAAGAAATCTTGGAGATATTATGATAATTCTATATAGACATGTCATCATGCAGTAAATAATAGTTTTCTGTACATAAAATACAGCCACATTATTGATTCATTGACTGCGTATAACATCACTAGACAACATGTTGAGGCCAGACAATTTGTTACTTTATCGGAATGGTCTGGGAAGCAATATATTTTTCTTATTTGCAGAATGTTCATGGTATTGATGATCACAATATACCCCCACAAAATTTTTTTTAAAAAATACTTTATTAAAAGAGGCAACACAGTTGTGTATACCCAAGTCTTCCCTATGAGCCTCATAAATCAGAATTCAAGGTTCACTTATTGAAATATCATCAACAAATTATATCATTTTTGTGTATAAACGGGAGTATTATATCAAGTAGTAACCTGTAACGATACGGGGTTCCATTTGACTCAGGAGTAGGGGTTTGGACCCTTGCAATTTCCAAAAATCAACATTTTGACCCTCAAGATATTGATTTGAAGGGTCATTTTCTCTTCAAATCACGGGCATTTTGCCCATAAAATAGTAAAATTTAGTCAAAAGTATCAAAATGACCCTATAGATTAAGAAGATAGTGGAATCACTGTTATTTGTAGAATTTCGATGACTTGAAGTTGATGATCACTGTATATATAATATATCCCTCAAAAATTAAATCTCAAGGTTCATTTTTTTATTTTTTTTCCAACAAATAATTAATTATATCATTTTTATATGTAGAAACCAAAGTATTGTATCAAACAGTTCAGAGAAGAACAAGAGCAAAAAATTAACTGCTTCATGGATTAAAATAATACTTTGAAACTGACGCTATTGATTATCTGGTATGAAAAAAGTGTTTTGTATAAACTAAGGGTTTAATTAAATATTCTCTCTATTCGCTTGATTGGATTTTGTGGAACTTTTTAGAGAGAGACTACTTCAGAATCAGATGGGATAACAAATTCACGAAATTTCGACCTGGCAAAAATAACTGATTAGGCTAGCAGTAGTCTTGAAAGTAGACCTAGACAATAATCCAATAATTGATTTCTTCCATCATGGCCTTAAAAGGAAATTAATTTACAAAGTGTCTGACAGACAATGCTATTACGACCTACGCCTCTATTGTAATAATCGCTATTACTTGACAGTTAATTTGTATCTAATACTTTAATCACAGCCACCATTACCAAGTTAATTCAAAATTCCCGTTTATCGCACAAGACTTTTTATGTTGTTGTTAAGAATTATGTCGAGAAGAATCAGAAAATATGGAAGAACAAGTAATTAAGAATTGCAAGCAATACAGAAGTGTTCAGCAGTTGTTGTAGCTTTTGTTATAGCTTGAAATTGGCTTTTTGTTCAGTTAATATGTATAACTTTCATAATAGTATTGATATTTACCAAAGACAAAATTCCCCTACCTGAGGGCCCTAGTCCCAAAAGTGTAGTGGGAGCCCTGAATTTGTAAATGACCTACTGCTTCGAGGGTGTATATTTTCCCCTAATTTAAGGCCCCATCCATAAGGAAAGAAAAGCAGCTTCATTAACAAAACAAATGACTGGCCATAGGATGGCTTAAATGAATATATATTATTGACTCAAACTCTGAAAAATATGATCAACAATTCTTCCAACATCATCAATGCATATTTAAAGCTGCCGTAACAGATACCGGCGGATTATTGTTTACAGATAATCATTGACGGAGAGATTGACCCTATTATAGCAACTGATAAACAAGCCGCCGGAATGAAATAACGGAATAACAGAATTCAATAGATCTGATGCATAATGGCATCAATAATTAATGCAGCAGACTGTATTCATTGAGCAGATACTGAATGAGATCGGCCGAGAAGCTTAGCTGCTATTCTATTCCGTAAATTTTCTGCATTGCTTGACGGATCTGCACAAAACTACCTGTCAACGCCTGGAAGTGAGAATAGATTATAGATCACTGATGGATGGTGTATTAGAAATTTAAAGTGTTTTCATTCCGTTTGACGTGATGTAATTAATTTTGTCTGACAACACAATACTCGCTGCTTAATTTGTTTCCATTCAGTGAATCAGTTCTAGTTACCTTTTTTTCAACAATTTTCAGATCGACATTTGTTTTGTTTTTTAGTATCTGAGATTATTGATCAGTTTAACATGATAAAAGTTGTCAACAGAATATTTTTTCATCTGTTTTCAGACTGCCATATATACACAGAGGCCTATGTGAGGCATAACTCTAAATTAGGGATCACTAAATATAAATGTTATTTTGAGTTTATTACAGTAAAATTTCAAGAGATGAAACTTCAGATATATCTCTAAGTCTGAATCTGATTTTAGCAAACTCTCAATTTGAGTTGAGATTTCTACTTGAGATCATCAGATGCTTCAGGAGATCGGGGCCTGGTTCCATCCTATTCCTAAGGATGGTGTGCAGGGGTTCCACGAGCTTCTGAATCTTAAGGGTCATTTTGATACTTTTGATTGAATTTTACCAGTTTATAGGCAAAATAGAATTATACCAATGATTTTAAGAGAAAAAAAAAGATCCTTCAAACTAAAATCTTGAGGGTCAAATTGTTGCTTTTTTGAAATTCCAGGGGTCAAAACCCCTACTCCCAAGTCAAATGGAAACCCTGATCACTGACCCAATGAGCTCTCCATGATAATTGAAGCTACGTTTTGACCAATTGGATTCTAAATTATGAAGGATTGAACTGTTATTCTTTAACTTTAGATATTCATTCAGGCTAAATAATTACAAGAATTATATCAAGAGCGCCGCCTACGAATGCTGGACGCTCGACTTGATAGTACCCTTGCACATCTGAGAGTGAAAAATTCTTAGAATAACAAGGGCAGATGACTCATAAATATAGGTCACAGGGTTACCAGCCTTGTCAGTATAGACTCCCCTTGTTATGGTGAATAACAATGTAGAGTTTCAATTGTAACCTTTGATAGTCTTTGAGAAATAGAAATTTTTGTGTAAAAATTCAAAGTCAAGGGGAATAACCCTTATAAAATGCTGGATATATGTATTCCCTCTTGTCAGTAGATGTAGGTCATCACATTCCACAAGTGCATTGACTTTCAAGTTGAAAGCTTTGATAGTGTTTGAGAATTCAGCTTATGAGTAAAATGTGCCACTATTTCTATGAACTAAGTCCAAACAAGGGCGGATAACTCCAAAAATATAGGCCACAGGGTTACCCACCTTGTCAGTATGGTCACCCCATGTGATGGTTTTAAAATAACTATGTTGAGTTTCAAGAAGATACCTTTGATAATCTTTAAGAAAATGACTCTTGACAATAAACTAAACCAACGCAGACGATCCCGTCACGACAATAGCTCTATTTTTTTCTTCGAAAAGTCCAGCTAAAAATGACCCCAAGATATGTCACGTAGCGCGATATATTCAATTATAAATCTGCCAATCATGGAAAACAAGGGGATCAGAGTACCAGACCCAAGCTATTTTCTGAATAGACCTCATTTACATGCCTAATGTCAGACATGTGATGTATAGCACTGTCATAGATTTACTGTTGGATGGGAAACACAGAGAAGTGTTTCTGAAATTTCCAGTGCTCCAGACGGAATCCAAACACTTTCATATTTAAGCCAGAATATCAAAATTTTCTAAATAAAACAGTTGCACTACATCACATACATGTGTACAAAGCATTTAAACCCAATTACATGATTATAATGCTGATTTGTCAACACATACCACCATTTCCAGCCAAATCAAAGTTTTTAAAAGGACTACTTGAGTGTATCTGATTTTGGTCCGCGTAGGCATTTGGTGGTTTGTTACCTTGATGATTGTGTCAAGATTTAACTTTCAGATCCCTAAGGAAACATATTTACGGCTGTTATTCTTATAAATCATTATTGTTGTGATCTTTGGGATGTTCTCTATCTGCTGCAAATGATCAACCCACTTCGTTGTTTGGCTTTAACACGAAAAAGCGATTTCTTTTGGGCACATTACTATGGTAAACTATAATGACGGAAAGAAACAGAGTTAACCAAACAATATTAAACCTTTGATGAAACAGAAATGGCTGATAATTACCAAAGCATGTGCAATGCATTATGATTGTTCATTCATAATTTGGCTAATTTAAGACTTGCCTATCCATTTTTTATATGATCTTTGACTTCTTTCAAAACCGTCCATGATCAGACCTGTCATACTGGACGCATAAATGAACCTAATATGACATTGCCCCAGAGTTGGATCTATACCTAACGGAAGAACTTGGAAGACGAAGGACCCCCATCTGAATCTGCGCATGTCTTTAGACAGTTTATTCAATTCTTATTTCATCGCGTACAAAAATAGCACACATTTATAACAAGTCCATTGAAACAACACAACATGCAATGATGATTCACATGTTGGTCATCGCTTTGTTAGCTCAGCGCTAAATTAAGCAAGAATTCAAGGATTTCTTGGACAATATTTATGCCAGTTCACAAACTGGCCCACCAATCTGAATATTCTCATACGCACAGAGTGAGACAATCATAACAAACTTACCGTGTGGTTAATACCCCACATGAAGACACTAAGTAAAGGCTCATTGGCCCTGAATAGTTTCCTTTTCTGATACACGGCCTTCACTTTCAACACTTTCTGCTTTTGAACCGTCTGAACACTCGCCATTTTCGGTATTTATTGCACTCTGGATGACTAACACAGAAAATTCACTGAATTAAATTGTTCCTTTAATAAAACAAACTCTTATCTCGCACGATCAGACTTCAGTCTTTTCATACTGAATACGAAAATCGATTTTTCTGTCTCAAAACAACACCCTTTCCTGAATTGATGGCGATTAGATTACCCAGAATGCTCTTTACACAAGGGAGGTAATCGAGAGGCCCTGCAATGTGGTCTTACAAAAATATCTGAATACCCCTCGTTAATTCCACTTTCGAGTAGATTATATATCTTTCATTGTACTAGACAGTCAGGAGTAATAAGATGTTGGAGTCTTGAAAGTTCCTGTCAGGAAAGTGAGACTGGAGTAAAATAAATTATAAAAAATAAAATCTAGATCTACAGAGTATGGTAGATTTTTTAACAAGTGTAGTTTATACTCGTCTCGATCCCAGGTGTTACACGTCGCACCAGGAACTATTTCAATTTTCACAAGCACACTTGCATTACGTGTGAGCTAAAACGCGAGAACGAGAGAGCTATGTACACTTTTCTTACATATTCATTTCCACGTGCACACGTACGTAGGGGAGACTGGGGTACTCGGGGCATTGGGGTTTGATAGTACTTTGGGTGCTTTGATTTTAATCTCAATCATACAGAAGACTCATTTTATCAAGTCTCTTCATCTTCAAAAAGTTCATGGTAGCAAGGAAAGGAAAACAATACTAGCGAGTAAAATGTGGTTTTTACCCTCGAAAGTGAAATTCCAAAAAAGTGAATGCTGTTTTCAAATGTTTTAAACTTGGATAGTATTTTGAATGTCAATAGTTACTAATGAGGTGCTATATGTTGCCTTTCATTTGTAATAGAAATAATTGTTTGGTTATGTTTTCTTTGAAAATACTGGTGAAAAAATATGGATGGACGAAGTTGGGGTACTCTGGGAAGAACTTATGTGTCACTCTGGGACTGTACAGTCTGGACATGAAAAGCCATTTTTTATTTTGATCTAAGCAGCTACTTTTAGGTGCTAAGTATAAGGTTAGGTTGCAACATCCTGTTCATGTGAATGAGATCGATCACCAATACTGTTATTAAGACTGTAAAAGTCTGGTAGAACTACACCACTCACATTTTATTCTACTTCGTGAATACATATAGGACCGAATCTTGTTTGCATGTTAATTTGTTAAAGGTTAAAATTCTTGTGAATAATTTTTATTGCATTTTGTTCAGTTTAGTTCTAATTAAGTATATTTAAGCTGAAATGACATTATACAAAGGAAAAGTAAAGGTGTCCCAGAGGGCCCCAAAATGAAGTATGTTCCGAAGTTTTAGATATTTATTTTGTCAATTAAATGTGCTTCTTTTCTTACAAAAAAGAATGTTTCATTCCTGTATAAATGTTAGTATGGAGACGGAAAAATGAAATTTTTGTCCCAGAGTACCCCAGTCTCCCAAATTAATTACTAAATGACAACACGTGCCCTTAGTTAAGGTGATGCACAGAAACCTGACATTTTTATATAACTTTTTTTTTTATATGGCCGAAAACACTACCCAATACCCCGTTACTGAACATCATTATAATCGCGGCTTTGTAATAAATAGAACTAACTATTGCTACATGTATGCATGTTTTGTATACACTAGGCGACATTTATAAGTGCAGGACCTACTTACTTTAAATTGAATACAATTTATTCATTTTCAGTATTATGACCAGACGAATTTTAACTTGAAACTTGCATAGTTTCTTTCCCTATTGATTGATACATGCGAAAAATATAACATTAATAGTTTTATCATTGCATAAAGGGCAATATGACTTGTTTAGTTCAGGTTCATAGACGAAATCTTTAGTCAAAATATTTAATACGGTCAAATTTGCTAAATTAAAGCAATACACATTACATGTTTTAATCTTATTTATATGTTTAAGTTTATATACAATCTATATCCGTAAAGACGAAAATGACATTGTTCAGCAAATATTAATACTTATTCCTGTGATGTACAATTTTTGATTAAAATTTGCGGCGAAACGTTTTGATTTGTTAATCAACTTAAACAAAACCAAGTGCTATGGTCCTTTATTCAATGGTAAACCTATCATCTTAAGTAATTGCCTCACTCCGAGAGGAGTATATTCGCAATTTTAAACACATGCACAACAGAAAGGGCTGACTTTGGTGAGTATACCAAAGTAGCAATAGATTAAAGAAGTAAACGTTCTCATATTTACCTTTAATCTTTAGAATGCGTGTCGTGCTTTTGATAATCTGTTCTTTATATCTTTGCATGTTGGATCAGTGGTGCTGACAAGTTAGCCTAAGTAGATGAAGTTTTCAACCTGATCAATTTCGGTGTTTTCAGCATATAGTCTTGCATTGAGTGTGGTATTGAAGCGCATTTCTTGAGTCTTTTTGGCATTGATTTGTAGACCAACTTGGCTTGCATTGTGACTAAGGCGATTTGTCTTTTCTTGCATATGATCCAATTTGGATGACAGGAGTGCTATATCATCAGCGAAGTCAAGGTCTTCAAGACTTGTAAACATGGACCATGTAATACCTCTTCTTTGGTTATGTGTTTTCTTCATAATCCAATATATGGCTACTAGGAATAGGATAGGTGAGATGATACAACCGTGTCTTACTCCAGATGTGACAGCAAACCAATCTGTAGCATTGTTGTTAAGTAGAACTGCACATTCAAAGTTGGTATAGAAGAATTTAATGAGGGTAACTATCTTTTCTGGCACTCCATATGATGAAAGAATTGTCCAAAGTATGTCTCTATTTATGCTGTCGAATGCTTTCTTGAAATCGATGAAGTTTAGTGATCATATTATATGATGGCGAAAATGCAAAAATGATCGCATGACTGACCATGCAAACTTGGCTCGTGATTTTGATTTTTAATGAATTAAGTGTTAGGACAATTGCTTGAAATGTTTGTGCGTAAAATGTCATCAAACATTATGACCACAATTAAACGTATTTGGTGTTTGAAAAGTGATTATAATAGAAAATTGGTTGAGTGTATTAAATTTTATTTCATAATATTTAAAAATATTTAATAATTTATTTCAATTTAAAGTATGTATTCTTAGAAATGTCGCCTTCTGTATATCTGACAGGCATCAGGCCTACAAGTATAGACATAAACTTTCTTACTGTATTGTTTATAAACATATCAGATGCCTTGAGGATGCATTTTTCAATAGAGGGGTGGGGGTAGTAAGCTAGCGGATTCAGAAGTCTCCGGCCCTAGAATAGCCGGTGCATAGGTGAATGTCAACATTTCTAAATAGAGTCGAGCTATATCATATATACATTAGGTCTTTTTTAAGATCTTTGGTATTCGCAAGGGCTGGTATAATGCAGTTATTATTAATGCGCATAAAAACTTAATATATTAAAACTATAAATTACAATAAAAACAACGAAGCTATTCTAAAGTATATAAGTAAGGCTTGGTTCTGAATTTGGAATACAAATGCATATAAACGGATTTAGCTCAGTGGTAATGCACTGGACTGTCAATCCTGAGGTTGTGGGTTCATCGGAACTTGACATTTCTGAAATTCTATTCGTAGTAATATCCCGCTATATCGGACCGTGTGGACTGCAAAGTATCTGGTGAAAGGTACCAGGGAGCTGTGTATCGGTGCTAAACACCTGGCACATTAAAGAAACCATTCTCGTTCACCAGAGTATTCTTCACCAGTGAGTGGCTAGTATGAAGATGTAAAGAAACAGGCTGTCTATTCGAAATAAGAGCTAGGCGCACTTCTGCAACGCCGGACATGCCTTTGTCTGATGTCTCTCTCTCTCTCCTTTCGGGGGCTTCTCTCGGTCACAACATGCTGTATATACACCGTTAGAGGATGCACTTGCGCCCTAGTGGCTGCAACACTCTATGTGAAGCATTTGAACGTGCGTTCGCATGAAAAGGGTGCTATATAAAACTGGTATATTTGATTTATATCGAAACAAAGTTTAGAAACTTTACATATCAAAGACCTGTAGTGTATATGTCTTTGCAATTATTACAGGGGCGGATCCAGGATTTGGTGTTAGGGCGGGGTACATACATGTATTAATCTCACCCCCCCCCCCCCCGAAATGTTTGAGCAAACGATCTTGAAAAAAATGTATCTCTGAGAAGCATTCAACACAATTTTATTCTTAATATCTTATAATATTCATTGATAAAGTGATAGCGAGAGCAAAGCGAGCAAGAAAAACATGATGCATTAATTATACGAGCAATATGCATGACGCCCCGCATACTAATTTCCTCCTTGACAAAGTTAACTGAAGTGGTTATGCGAGCCAAGCTAGCAAGAAAAAATGAAATAATCTATTTCAGCAGCATACCTCACATTCTTATTACTTGGTAATAATCATTGATAAAGTTATTGTGAGAACTGGAAAACTAGCAGTGTTTATCTTAGCAGCATAGCCAACAGACTTTCATTGAATATACGAATATTTCTACAGCGAGTGAAGCGAGCAAGAAAACACATTGATTATCTGAGCAGCATAGCCCAGATGAACGATAATCAATTGGATAATATTCACTGATATATAGCTATTGTGAGTACGTCACCAAGACAATATGCAATGTCTATCTAAGCAGCATACCCTGCGAACTCTTGGGCTTCACTTTTGTTTAGGGGAAACGTGAAATACCGGGTATTTGGGATCCAGTAACTATAGGGGGTCCAGTGGATTTCTCCCCGGGACCTTTTTAAAAACACTGAATTCGTCTGCTGCATTCTGAGATACCTTATGTTTAATCACTTTAATGAAAATGACAGGTTTATTACAAAATCAAGCCACCTGTATTCATCAATTTTTTCCTTGTTGTGCACGAATCTCGGCATTTCTGTTCCCAATGTAACATTGCTTGTTTGGCACCTTGCTACCAATCAGTCCCTCATCATGTTATTTGCATGCAGCAGTGGGTTCACTTATCAATAAATTGATGAATTATTTGATCACACGAGCGAAGTGAGCGAAATAAATTGCATATCAATATTGTTCTTACATCCAAAATGTGATAGAGTATTACGGTACATGTACCTAGGCTCCGGCGGTTTTATGGGGGGGGGGGGGGGTGGATGCGCCTCCTCTAAAACCGCTAGTGCATTATGCACTAAAGCAGCAAATTTATTATTAAGTTTCTCATCATCAAAGAGTACCCATTATAATCTTTGAGTCAAATCTTAATTAATCACCCCATCAAACAATTAAATAATATACCTATTTTTCTCACTGTAATGATTACATGTAAGTTAGTAACTTACATTTTTACTATCAATTCTTCAAGTCAAACTTTAATTTTTAATCATCATGCTCTAATTTAATGGGATTAAATGGTGATAACCATTGACATCATTATGTAATATCTGACTGACCTTCTTTAATCAACCTAAACACACTTAATTTCTTATCAGTTGCAAAAATCACACCTTCACCATCAGGTGGTCCTGTTGAGTGCTTGGTTAGTCTGGGGGCTATCACCCAATTAACATGCGAAGGGCTATACAATATATACACAGGATGTCATATAGAATGTCCAATATACAGGTCCAGTATGATAGATGCGGAAAGATTTAGTCAGCCCCAAGAAATAGATCAGTGGTGTATTAAATCAATAGTTGTAGGGGCCGAAAAGATATACAAAAACGTAGCTAGCCAGTCAGCTGGGGGGCCAAGGCCCCCTGGCCCCCTACCTGAATACGTGCCTGGTTTTGTACGATATAATTTCGCAAAGAAAAGAAATTAATAATAACGACTAAAAATGTGTTCAAAACTACGCGTTTCATTTTAATTCAACGTCATCAATATATGATCACTGTGCACACAACACATACATAATTAACATAGACCAGTAATGACTTTATAACGTCAAAGAAATAAAGACAAATGCTGCTCCTGAAAACTAAGGTTTTTGTAGCTCCGGCATTTTAGAGTGGTGTCCTCGTAATACAGAATTTAACATTTATTTGAAACTTTAATGAATTTAAAATGCACACTTGGTAAAACACAAGTACATTGTTAAATCGTTATCCTTAAAGGAATGCGAATGTTTGCATTTGTGATAGATCTACGCGTTGCCAATACGGTGCACATAATTATTTATCTGATGTACAAAATGCATTTCACATTTCATTGGCGCATCTTTTTTATCACACGCATGGACATATTGTGAGTTATATAATTTGAAATCCATTTAGGCAGGCTTAAAGCAAATCAAAATAACACATTTTTCGTCAGATTAAATTGGTTATTTTATTTTTTTGTACGCATGTTTTGACTACGGCTTTTAACAGGATAAATATAGTTGACTTTTATTGACTTGACATAATTCTTCACCAAAAACTCAGCTAATTTTAAAAGGTTTAACAGACCTCGTTGCAGGGCCTCAGCATAATTATTTTAAATGACATAAGCGGCCTGCTTAAAAGTGTTGCATTGATGTAAGCGGCTATGTTTACCAAATTAGTGAAATTATTTAGTTTCATTTTGTTTATTCCATTAAAATTCAAAGTGTCATGTTATGAATAGTGAAGTCTTTCACGAAGAAAGCTGCAAACTTTACATGCATGTACTGTATAGACGTCTTTCTTCCTGGTTTTAGAAGTACCTTGGAAATTCGCGATATTGTCATCAGATTTCGCGACGTCACTAAACTTCCTAGAAACTACACTATGAATACATTATTCCTTTTACAGTTTATTTAATACTCTTAGCACATAATACATATAATAAATGACGTGTATATTGTTAGATTTGCCTTCTCTTTGATGTTGTGGGTCGAAATTTTACCCATTTATTGTTGTTGCAGTTGAGTGTAATAATGCGAAGAATGAGTAGGACGCGAACACTGTGTCTGATTGGGATTCCGTCCATTTTCTTTGTTACAATAATCGTGCTTAGTCTGCAACTTCGGACGGGCAATGATACTAGTGTCAGAAGACCAAAACTTGTTGCTGCTCATGGCCAGAGTTATGAGTCCCGTGCTGAAAAAATACTCAATTCTGATAAATTATTGAAAAGTCATCCAGAAGATGTGATATATAGCTCAGAGAGGTTGATATTGCTTGGCCAAGTGGACACACAGGAAGATTCAGATATGAAAGCTAATGGTATCACATTTTCTACTGCACACCTTTTTCAAAATCATAAAACTTATCTAATGATATATTACACTGGTTTTTTCCCTTAAGCATGGGTTCCATTTGACTCGGGTTTTGACCCTTCACATTTCCAATTAACCACATTTCCAATTAACCACATTTGGACACTCAAGATTTTGGTTTGAAGGATCATTTTCTCTTAAGATCATGGGTATTTTTAAAACAATAAAAATGACCCTTCATATTCAGAAGCAAGTGGAACCACTGCTTTAGTTAGTGTGTTGCAACTTTTGTATTTAAAGTAAATAAAAAATTGGTTCCAGAAACTCAGCCTTCCATAAAGGAACGTTCTAATTTAATGTTGTTCTAAGTATAGCTAACCAAATGCATGTTTTCTAGTTGATTCTACAGATGATTGATCCATGTATGTTTAAATAGAGCATAGAGAACTTAAACTGTTGGACTTCACATTTGCTTAATAAAGTATATTAACCACTTGCTTTGGAACCCACAGTGGACAATAACTGCTAAATAAGCAGAGCTACAGATAATAAGCTGCATATTGGGGTAATTACCCAATTAATTTTCTTAAAAACCCAATAGATTTTGATAGGAGGGAGTAAGAAAAAGCAAAGACAATCTGAAATACCGAAATAGAAAATGATGTTACAGTGAAAAACAGTACAAAAAAGATCATTTACCCTATGAGTTTTATTAGATACCCGACTAAAATTTGTCAAAACCCAATCAAATTCGGGGGTAAAATACCCAATGGACTAAAACCTTATCTGTAGTCCTGTAATAAGGCAGATTTACATCATTACTGCAAAACAGCTACCGGTATTTAATCTTACCTGATGCTTTACTAGCTTGTGTGGGTCCCTATCTAGTTTAATTAATAACTATTAAAGTAAGAAATTGACTGGTATTGTTGAGAGATGTTTTTATGTTACTATATTTTAGGTGACAAACTGCACGCGTTCAATGAATTGATAAGTAGCCGGTTGAGCTTGAACAGGGCCATACCTGATACCAGGCACAAGTTGTAAGTTCTGAAATGTTTTAACTTGTTGTTCCGTTGTGACATCTTTTTATACATACATGTGCTATATAATTTCCAAGCAAATACAATTTCAAACATTTAACAAAATAAGCAACATGCTTTGGGAGTTGCAAATACTGGTTGTTGTATAGAGGTTGTTGCTCTACAGGAGGCTGTTCTGGAGAGGTTGTACTGACTTTGGATGTCTGTCACCTGTCATGTTTACTATAAAATTATGAATACAGAGTAGAATAAGGAGAATGGTCTTGAACTTTTTGTTCTCATTGATCGAAGTTTTACTGTATGTACATGTAACCTTCTGTTGTTTTTTTTCAACAAATTAAATAAAACACAGAGGTGTTCGTTTTGACTTGGGAGTAGGGATTCCAACCCTTGAAATTTTATAAAAAGTCACATTTTGACACTCAAGATTTCGGTTCGAAGGGCCATTTTCTCTTAAAATCAAGGGTATTTTGCCTCTAAAATTGTAACATTTAGTCAAAAGTGTCAAAATGACCCTTCAGATTCAGAAACTAGCGTAGCCCTGAGATTCCAGTGACATGAATTACTTTAAATGTTATAATTTTCAGATGTCAAACTAAGACCTACAGAGATGATTTACCTAAAGCCAGCATAATTATTTGTTTCTATAATGAAGCATGGTCTACTCTACTTCGCACCATTCATTCTGTGATCAACAGATCTCCACCCGAGTTCTTACATGAGATTATTCTGGTCGATGATGCGAGTGAACTGCGTATGTATTGTGTATTGAATTATGGAGGAATTTTTTTTATTGAATTTTTGGAAATATAATTAGAATGTATAGTCTAGTGGTACTAAGAGCATCAGATTCTGCTTTGAGTGTGCAAAGTCTGAGCGTTGCTGTGCAGCTGCATCATACCAAAGACATATTAAAAATTGCTCTTCAATGGAGTTATGCTTGTGGTAATGGTTACTGTCAGGAATTAAGTGTTCAGCATGCTTGATATTAATTTGAACTTCTTGATTTGCAATTAATATAAAATAGATAAATATAGAAAAAAAACTTTCATTAATAATTACATGTCCTGTTTTAACATATGTGTTTTTGTCCCGTTTTGTTTAAGCTTTAGTATTTTATTTGTGGCTAATATGCTTAACAGTTAACAATAATACTGGATGAAAATTGAAGTAGAACACATAATGGTATATATTTTATTGTTTCATTATAGAGCACCTTCAGTCCAAGCTTGCAGAATATTTATGGTCGTTACATCCCAATGTGACTCTCGTAAGAATTCCTGACAGGCAAGGGTTGATCAAAGCCAGACTGTATGGGGCACATGTGGCCACTGGAGAGGTTCGTATATGAGGGTCGTCCAAAAATTACCAGGATTAATAACATACTGTACAACCTCGTATATGAGAGTTGTCCAAAATTTACCAGGATTAATAACATACTGTACAACCTAGTATATGAGGGTTGTCCAAAAATTACCAGGATTAATAACATACTGTACAACCTAGTATACGAGGGTTGTCCAAAAATTACCAGGATTAATAACATACTGTACAACCTTGTATAATTATGAGGGTTCTCAAAAAATTACCAGAATTAATAACATACTGTACAACCTCGTATATGAGGGTTGTCCAAAAATTACCAGGATTAATAACATACTGTACAACCTCGTATAAGAGGGTTATCCAAACATTATCAAGATATGAGTAGTGAATAGTTATGTATAGAAATTTAGTGTTTCGATTCTAGGAAACGACCAAATAGGGTCGGAATATTGAGTTATAGCGTGGTTTAGTAATTTATATTCTGTGCTTTTATTCCCAGGTTTTAGTATTCCTTGATAGTCATTGTGAAGTGAACAAACAATGGTTGGAGCCCCTACTGAAAACGGTGGCAGAAAATCGTCGAACAATCGCTATACCTGTCATAGACATTATCAACCCTGGTACCTTTGATTATAAGGCATCTAGTCTGGTGAAAGGAGGCTTCAATTGGGGTCTACACTTTAGCTGGGACCATTTACCTGAGGGCTATTTCAAAAGTTTGTCCATTACAGTTATATTAAAAATCTTATATGAACCCTCACCTGGTGAGGAGAATAAAAAATAAAATAACTTTTTAAATATATTCCAACATACTTATTTACTTTGTACCATACTTTAACATTGACACATTTAAAAAATCATTTTAAGTTGTTTTTCTTATAGTAGAATTTTGTCGTCGGTCATAGTCCAGTTGAGTTGTTTAACTTGATTTTACACTGCGTATGGGTAAATATTTATGGTAAGGATACAGTGTATATGCTTTTATGAAGAAGCATCCCTGGTTCTTTAACGTGCCTGATGAAAAGCATCTTACACGGGACTTCGGTTTTTATAGTCTTGTATGAAAGACTGTTAGTGAAGTTAGGTGGGAAACACTGAAAAGCATTTCTGTTTTTATCCGGCTGTATGCGGGATACTTATTTGAGAGGAATAAAAAACTTGTTTTCCGACCCATTAACTCATTCCATGTTTGTATTATTGTATACATGCTGTATTGACAATAAATACAGTTTGAACTAATGATACTTACATTTCAGATGAACAAAGTTATGTTGAGCCGATAGAGACACCAACAATGGCTGGCGGTTTGTTTGCTGTCAATCGACAATACTTCCGAGATATGGGAGAATATGACCCTGACCTTGATACATGGGGTGGTGAAAATCTGGAAATATCTTTCAGGGTAATAATGATAATAATAACAACTAACGGTATATTTATTGTGGATGACAAGTTTTGTTCAAGACCAATTTTTAATATAGTGATAGCAGGTATTAGGTAATCATTGACATACATGCCATGTTTCATCGAACCCTTTGCGTGAGATTGATGATGGAATTGCAGGAGATTTTCCTGACTCAAATTTTAAATTTAAATGAATGAAGTTATAATGCAGGTTTCACTTATTTTACTTTAATGACAATACCATTCATGCTTCATAAAACAAGAAATGTCAGGTTCTAGTATGTCGCAGAAATGTGTGAGATTATATCAATTTGCCTGCGAGAATAGATACTAAAATGCATGAGACTCACTCAAAAACCTAAAGTTTCTAGTTTAACATAAAGTTTGTTCAAAAACTGCATTTAACCTGATGAAATGAAGAAAAATGCGTGGCGAGGGTTGGGACCGGCCATGGCGAAGATAAATTAATAAATTCAAGTTAACTCAAGCATGTTTGAACAATAACATGTATTATCTCTGATAATTTTCACTACTTAAATGCCTTGCTCACAGACACACCACTTGCCTGTTATGAATGCCTTGGACAGTAGCTATCCATTAAATATTTAAAAATCATCTATAAACCCTCAACCGGTGAATCCCGCCCACCGGCATTTTCGTTCACCAGAGTATTCTTCGTCCGAAACATACTCTGGTTCAATAGGGCCAAATCCTAGCGTGATGAACGAAAAATCAACCAATCAGATCCATTTCGTTCATTTCTATTTATAGCGATTACGATGGGTGTTTCCCTGTCATCGTCCAATCAAAATCGAGCTTTAACAAACAAAATATTCAAATTTATCGTTCGGGAAATCAATCGAAGAAAAAAATATTTGCAATGTTTTTGTATCGATTATAAGATATTATTCAGAATAATAAAAACAACTATTGAACTAAAATTGAACAAGAAACTGATTATTTATTACCTTAACATCTGAATCAGCTGGGCATGGAACATTTTCACTAACGACGAGGGCGAATGAGTTCCGGGGGCACCTGTCCGTTCATCGTTGTTTACAAATTGTTTTTAAATCTGTTTTAGAAGTTCACGGGCACAGTCTCAGTTTTACTTTAATTATTCAATTAGATCTAATGTCTGCGACTTATTGTAATCGTCGTTTGCATGTCTGACACAGCTATATAGATCCATTTCGACTCACGACTTCACGCCCATGGACACTCGTCGTCGAAAACCTTGGACTCTGATTTCATATCACGATATATCTAACCGCTCATACAGTACTCTCTGTTATTATATTAACGGCTGCTTTATAAACTATATTGAATTTAGGATGTACTTTATCCAATTAAGTTTGTTAATATTTAAATCCCATAACTCAATCCATGTTTACATTTTCTCACAAGTTTGTTTATAAAATTCCCCGCGTAGAGTAACAAGCGTTCTGATTGGACGATAGACGGAATCACCAGATATCTAAGAAATGAGCTATTTTTAGGTTTGCGCTCGGAATGACGGGTATTGAATCAGGGGGTAGTCTGGGAACTTGACTAACCACTGATGTATGAGGATGGCCCACCGGGTGAGGGTTCAAATACGATTAATAACATATATGGTTTACTGTTTTACTGTTTGTTAGTCCCCTACCGGTTTTTGACCGGTGGGGACTATAGGTTTGCCCTCCATCCGTCCGTCCGTCAGTCCGTCCGTCAGTCAGTCAGTCAGTCAGTCAGTCAGTCAGTCAGTCAGTCAGTCAGTCAGTCAGTCAGTCAGTCAGTCCGTCCGTCCGTCCGTCCGTCTGTCAAAAAATCTGGATCCTGGCATAACTCAAACAGTTTCCAAGCTAGGTTTATGAAACTTGGTATATGGATAGGGGGCAATAAGGGGATAATGCACGTCCAAAATATTTAGATTCGGACCAATATTGTGGTTGCTGTAGCAACAGAAACATTGAAAATGGCTTAAAACCGGTAGGGGACTTCTGTATTGCTTGCAATTCTCAATTACTTGTTCAGTTATGTGCTGTGCACTGTGCCATGTAATTGTGGTATGTAATTGTGGTATGTGATTGTTTTATGTTTTCAGTGCTCAGCTGGTTAAGTTGAGTGCTGCCATCCCTGTCTGAATTTTATCAACTTTTATTTTACTGTTGTACAGTTCTGGTTGTGTGGGGGAAGGCTAGAGATTATTCCATGTTCGAGGGTTGGTCACATCTTCCGTGATAGACGTCCGTATGGTTCTATAGGTGGTAAAGGTGATACGATGTTAAGGAACTCTGTCAGAGTAGCTAGAGTTTGGATGGATGATTATATCGTAAGTATTTGCAGTTAAACCCTTTATTCCATATGACCCCTAAATTGTAAACTTCATTATCTCTCATTTTCTGAAATTTAGCTCTAGATGATAAAGTGTTACCTCTCCAGGGTGGCCCTTTGTTTGCATTTCACCCTTTATTCCATATGACCCCAGGGGTTCCATTTGACTAAGGACTGTAGGGGTTTTGATCTTTGAAATTTCCAAAAAATCCACATTTCAACCCTGAAGATATTGGTTTGACAGGTCATTTTCTCTTTAAATCATGGGTATTTTGTCTATAAAATGGTAAAATTTAGTCAAAAGTATCAAAATTGCCCTTCAGATTCAGAAGCTAGAGGAACCCCTGTAACCCTTATCCTGTAAACTTCAGTGTCTCTCATTTTCTGAAATTTATATGCAGTCTAGATGATGCAGTGTAACCTCTCCTGAGCAGCCCTCTGTAGAGATTCAACCTCTCTTTAACAACACCTTCAACATTTTCACAAGCCGATATTTACTTTATATAGGTTGTCATTTATTTTAACATGTGCACAATGTTTTCTTCACTGGTTCTGTTGGCTGTTGTAAGATGTAACCCTGTTAAATATATCACTCGTTCTTTAATATTTCACCTTACAGGCTTTATCAAAAATTACAAAGATACTTTTCTTAACTACATGGTCATTTTATGTATGCTTTTGAAAAAACAAGCTGACCATGTAGTGAAGAAAAGTATCTTTGTAATTTTTGATAAAGCCTGTAAGGCGAAATATTAAAGAACGAGTGATATATTTAACAGTTTTACATCTTAAAACAGTGTTATTTGTGAAGTATTCGTCCCTAAATTGGACTTTATTCTGTGTTGTAAGATGGCCAGGAACATCAGATTGTTGATCCTTATCAAAGTTTGAGTAGAATAATGCATCATCTCTATAAGTAGGTGAAACGGGTTTCAATTTTACAAACCACTGATTGTTCTAAAACAATACCATTTTCATGATGGTAACATGATCTGTTTGTCTTGTTGATTGCAGCAATATTTCTTCCAAGTACAACCAGCAGCATCGGGGATAGAATATGGCGATATATCAGCACGAGTGAACTTACGTCAGAAGTTACAGTGTAAGAAGTTTGAATGGTATCTGAAATTCATATATCCTGAACAGGTACTGCAAATCACTTTATATTTCTGTGATTTCTATTGTAACAGGCTTATTGCGAAGATTTATAAATTTTAGGTCGAATATTCCATTGAGGTTTATATGTTATGAAAGTATATTTATGCACATTCATGTGCACTGGATTCGTTGCGACAAGTCATACCCTTCCATGAAAATTTGACAGCAATAACGATTTTTCCCGACATGTGGTGAATTATTGATTCCTTGTGGAAGTAAAAGTTAATACTGGTTAGAATACCATAGAGAAAAACTGCTTACGTGAATTCTTTACCATATACAGGGGTTTTCAGGGCTCTTTTAGGAGTAGGGACCAAATCATGAATTGGGATTTTTTTAATGACAAGAAGCTTAATACAATGTGATCTATATTGTGTCTTAAGCAATTTTTTGGTCCGTAAAAAGTGGTTAACTGATAATTGTGCTTTAAATATCTCAATGTCAAAAACTGTAACATGAAAATTTATACAAGTGGGAAAAATGGATGATACTTTCCATTTGGAATGGGTCCTTTTGCTTTGGGAATGGCCCGAATGGGTCCATTTTCAGTACATACAGAAGGTTCATGAAAACCCTGATATAAAACTGAAATATTGTTGAGAAGCACAGTTTAACCAGAGTAAACAAACATAAGGTTTGTGTATGAAATATGAAACTTGCTATATTTTCAGTCAGTACCAGATAAACAAGGCCATGGTGGTGACATCATCAAGGGTGCTGTGAAACAAAAATATCAACCTAACTTTATCAGAGGAGGACCGGTAGGTGTGATTATATTATTATCCTTCATTTGAATAATTATGTCTAACACATACAGATCTTGGTGGAGACATGCATGGGTGAAAGTTTCCAGGCGCATGTCTGAACTTCAGGTTTTTGAGAATAGCGAAAAGTGTGTTTTCCTTTATTTTTCCTTTATAATTTGTCGATTTTTGAGGATTTAAGTTTTTTTTCAGAATTTCAAACTTTCACCCATGAACATATTAATATTATGATTGACGTTCTGTCTGGATGAATGTCACAATTCTCATGAAGTTTGTTCGCACTCGTTCTCTCTCCTTAACAATTGGTTGGACTTCCATTGAACTCCACATGAGTAATTTGTACCAACGAAGCCTAGTTGTGCATGTTGTAGGTCAGGTGATTTTTGCTGGAGTTATGGCCCTTTGTAGGAGAAAGACATTTTGTGTCAAAAACTTGGTTTGCATGTCAGTCCATTGGTGGACGGAACCATGTCTGATTGAAGATAGTGTCAGTATAGGTTGTTTGAAATTGTGTATGCTGATTTTCCCCTGGTATTTGTTCTGGTTGTGCTGTCTGCAAACAGCCTAACAAATGTGACATGTTCAACAAACAAACAAAGTCATGTGTTCACAAATAATCTTGTTCACATTTTTTGCAGATCAGAAATACAGAACTAAATCTGTGTATCATAAGTGAGGAGAAGATTCCAGCCAAACAATCCAGGTTGACTTTGGGTGTGTGTGATACAAAGAAAAAACATCGGGTAATTGTTTTTCCTGTTAAAAAAAGTCCTAGTTACTATAATCTGCAAACTAAGGTCAACTAAACAGGCTTCTTTTGTCTTATAAACATTTGTGGCAAAAGATACCGTCAGGAATGAGGTGTAGAACTTGTTACACAGTCAGCCTTAATGAGAGACATTTGTGACATATAAATTACCTCCCTTGTAAGATAAAGCCTAAAATAGACAAATTTGTACATTGGTCCAAACTAGTTGAGTTCCTTTGACTGTTGTTTGTCATAGAGATATTCATGATCATTTTAGATGTGAAATTTCTCTATTCTGTGTTACATAAAATGTTAGGACTGCCATGATTTATATACTGTATTGAAACAACATATAGCCAAACTTATTGAATCTGATTATTACAGATGCAAGTTTTTCAACCTAATTACTATTAGGCACACCAGAAAGACAAACGTGTGAAAAACTAATTTTCTGAAAAATAAGGGAAAACCCTGTAACTATAAAACACCTTTTAACCCATATCATGACTTGGACCGGAGCAAAAACATGGCTTTCAAAATAATTTCAAATTTCGTTATGTCGAAGTAATGTTTACAGTCCCGAAAAATTCAAAATAACGAGATTTGTTTGTTTCTCCATTGGTTGAAGTTCCAAAAAGATAATATGAAACTGTGTTTCAGGTATGGAATGAGACTGATGAATGAGAACTAATGCTTGTATATAACAATCAGTGGGCAAAATAATCATGAAAAATATTGTGAAAACTGGTAGATTACTTGCATATATAAACATGTAATAATACATCTGTTTGATGTTTGAATGATTTCTGATAATTTGTGAAATTAGACCTTTTCCTGAAATCTGAAATCCTTGAAATTATGTCCCCATGAAATTGTCTGTTTCGCCAAAAACCATGAAATTTTGTCCCATTGAACTTAAATGAGTTACAGTACATTGTGCTGATAATTACTTTAAATATTTATTGAACAGCCCCAATACTGTTAAATATATTGTGCAGATTTATGTTAGATGTTTCAAGCATTGTGCAGATAATTACTTTAAATATTTATTGAACAGCCCCAATACATAATGTTAAATATATTGTGCAGATTTATGTTAGGTGTTTCAAGCATTGTGCTGATAAAAATTACTTTAAATATTTATTGAACACCCACAATACATAATGTTAAATATATTGTGCAGATTTATGTTAGATGTTTCAAACATTGTGTAGATTATTACAAATATTTGTTGAACACCCCTCTTACATTGTGCAGATTATTTATTGGACACCCCTCATACATTATTGGTGTAAACTATATTTCAGGTGTGGAATGAGACAGATGAACGAGAACTGATGCTAGTATATAACCTCTGTCTGGACGCTCACGATGCACAAGGGAAAGTATCCTATGCTAAATTAATGAAATGTCATGGTATGGGAGGCTCACAAGCTTGGATATGGACTATCAAGGTATGGTTATTATGTCTGCTTGTTTGCGAACTATTGACTGAAACAGTTACCGGTATAAATATGTGGTCATTTGTTTTTCCCTGCCAGAGTGGCCAGTAACCTTTGAGGGGCAAGAGATTTGAAGAAAAAAAAGATGGAAAATGAGAATTTTAGAAAGGGTCAGAAATCGAAATTAATTTCAGCTAGAGTTGTTGCCCTTTGCTACACATGTGGGGTTTTGTCAAGTCAATCAGCATAGCAAGTTCTGTTTAAATAATGTAATGTACATGTATTTAGAAGATTTAAAGAAAAAATTTGAAAAATGCTCAAAGTTAGAATGATCAATTTTATATTGTATATGTATGCAAACATGGCATAGGGACAATAGAAAATTGATTGTTTCAACTTTGAGCATACGCAGCATGGATGCTGACGTGCTTGAAGAACATGTGCATGGAATACTGGAATTCTGGCTTAAGTATTTGTTGTTATTCTGGCACCTGTTCCAAATCTTCAATTTTGTTCATTTGCAGCCTGTATGCTTGCAGAACACGCATGGAGTTATGGTATCTTTGTATACCCCCTATGTTGTTCAGGGACATGTTCCAACTCATCACTGATTGCATTTCTATTTTTATTTCAGAACTACATATACCAACTGTACAACCCACCCAGTGGGAAATGTTTATCACCGGTGAAAGATGGAGACAGCTATCATCTTGTTTTAGAAATCTGTTCATTAAATAATAAATTAACAACTTTTAATATGGACGTTCCATCCTAGCGGATGATTTGGTTAAATTTCTAATACAATAATTTTTATGTCCCGGCATCTACTGATGCAGGAGGCATATAGTGATTGTCCGTCTGTCTGTTTGTTCGTTCGTCCATCAAGGCATTGCTTTTTAACTTAACATACTTGTTTACCATCATTAATATCTTTCATTGTCAATGCCAAAGAAACTTGTGCAACCAGACCGGGCTCGGACCCAGGACCCTTCGCTTACAGGGCAAATGCTCTACCGTCTGAGCTAGCTGGCTGCCTACACAAGTTTCTCCTTATTGGTAATAAAATCCTATACACACTATCCAACATTTCTACAGAATTATGTCCCCTGATTGATTTAGCTAGTTATTATGGACAAGGCTTCCACAGGGGCATGAGCATTTACTGAATGCATTCTTGTTTATACAATATATCATGTGAATAATATTATATGGGAATACCGAAGCAGGGCCTTATTTCATATGTTAAACCAAAACAAAAATCAGATCTTTTTGTTTTCTAGCATTCTAGAGTAAGTGTTTAACAGGTTAGAACGCAAGCTTTCCCAATATTGCTGGTCGCGGCTGGTCATTCCCTTCTATGAAAATTTTACAACATTTTCAATTTTCCTACACATGTGGAAAAGTTAGTGCATGGTTTCCTTGTGGAAGGGTAGGGTTAGTACTGGTTGGAATAAAGTCCTGAAAAAACTGGTCATATGAATCTGTCACCATATTTATCTGCAGAATTGTTTAGAAACAGGGTTAAACCCGCTCAAACAAACAACACTTCATTATGAATTATTATAAATCTGATCTTAGCTTAGTTAATCATGTACAATATGTATATGGAATCTCTTTATATTTTGAATTTCTGTTCTTTTATAGAATCTTTTACAAATGTATGTTTTGATAATTGGGGTGTGTATTTATATGTCCATATCTACTGTATATCGCTGGCTTAGAATGAGAATGTCGTTAGTACAAAATTGATATTTTGTGAAAACAAGAAAAAACGGCCTGAAAACTACTCTTTACTTATGGAAAAAAACAAGCTTTTTCAACTTCAGTGTGGTCAACACGACCTGTTCCGATTATCATAATAATAGGCTCATAAGAATCACCTTGTCATGCAGATTTCTAATATGTATTACAGTATTAGTCTTATAAGGTCGTATGACCTTCTCATTCTAAGCCAGCGATTATATATGTAATAATGTCTTCCTTCTTGTTAGTCCCCTACCGGTTTTTGACCGGAGGGGACTATAGGTTTGCCGTCCGTCCGTCTAAACTTGGTATGTGGATAGGGGGTAATAAGGGGATTATGCTCATCTAACAATATTTTGATTCTGACAAAAATTGTGGTTGCTATGGCAACAGAAAGAGTGAAAATATGCCCAAATCTGGATCCTGCCATAACTCAAGCAGTTTCCAAGCTAGGTTTATGAAACTTGATATGTGGATAGAGGGCAATAAGGGGATTATGCACGTCTAGAAATATTTTGATTTTGACCAAAATTGTGGTTGCTATGGCAACAGAAACATTGAAAATGGCCTCAAACCGGTAGGGGACTTCTGTATTGCTTGCAATTCTTAATTACTTGTTTGACTATGTCATTAAACTATAAATTGTGCCATTGACGATGTTGTTTATTCATTGCCTATTCTTACATTCCATTTGTTACGTATAGAGAATTGTTATCCAAGCAGTCAGATTGTGTTCATTTAGTTTTACTACATTTCTGTAACTTCCAGCACATTAGAATTTTTAGCTCACCTGAGCACTTAGTACTCAAGGTTAGCTATTGTGATCGCCCGGCGTCTACCGTCCGTCATCCACCATCCGTCGTCAACAATTCGACTGTTACACTCTAGAGGTCACAGTTTTCACTTAATCTTTATGAAACTTGGTCACAATGTTTGTCTCTATGCAATATAGGTAAAATTTGTAATTGGGTCCTCTTGAATCAAACACTAGGTCAAATCAAAGAAAAAGATTGTTTACACTCTAGAGGTCACATTTTTTACCTCATCTTTATATAATCTACATCAAATATTAAGGTTATATCATAACAAATACTGATTCTGCCTTAAGTGCTAGTCATCAGGTGAGCGCTTTAAGGCTAATGGCCCTCTCGATAAAGATTTAGTTTACTGCTCTAGAGTTTTAACCATCTACTCCATGATCATGTATTTTCACAACCCAGCTGTTTACAGGGTAGCAATACCACATGGCTTTTGACTACAGTTACAAGTAGAAATTTGTTAACATTGGAACACAAATATAGCCATAAGTATTTTATTTCTTCATTGATTTCTATAATATATACGCCACGCTTAGGGGAAAAGTATTTGCTTTCCGGGAAATATAATGTCTTTTTCAGCAGTTTTTCTGATTTTTCCATTACCCTGTGAAACCTACACGTTCCACGGTTTCACAAGGTAATGGACAAAACGGCATAACCGCTGAAAAAGATTTTATATTTCATGGAAAACAAATAATTGTCCCCTTAGCCTGGCGTATATTTCATAGAAATCAATGAAGAAATAAAATACTAGAGCAATGTCGGGTATAACCGACAGTCGGCACTTATCGACACCTGAAAGTTAATTTCGTTTTTAATTGCCTGTTTAGTCATCTATTGTTATGATGACGTCATCGTATCATGCGCTTATTTGTTTGTAACGTTTACTTTCGTTTTCTGGTAACGAGTAAAGGACATAACCTGTACATTTTTTGGGTTTAAAAAATCGACCGCATGTTGTGACGTCATTCTTATGGACCTTGTCGACTGGCATAAGACGAGTTAGTTCCTTTGTCGTGTTGTATGTGTATGATTTCGCATTTCTCAATCATGTTTTAGGACAGTTACATCAAAGTAAACCTGGATTGCCTGAATGTTTAGTGTCCACTGTCATATCATCGAAAGTAACATTGAAATGAGGGGTGTCGGTAATTGCCGCCGACATTTCAAACGTTCGGTAGTTATCGACACCTATGTATATGCTGCTTGTTTATAGCTCATCCCCCATATAAATGTATCTTCTTAACAGGAAAAATATACAGCGCATTCAAAATGAGAACGTTTTCTGAGATAAACATAAATTTGCTGCCTGCACATATGCGTTGTCATCATCAACAATTGTTGCCACAATTGCCGTAATTAGAAATTAATTGTTTATTCACGAATGTGTGATGAAATAATTTTATTTACATATAAAAGATGCCACCTGGGTCGAATATCTGAAGCATTAAAGGTATAAAATAAGCTACGGATGCTTCATAATAATGTTCTTATATCTTGTGTTTTACTGTTGATCTTAAAGAAAAATCTATTTGGGTGTCGATAACTGCCGAAGTATGTCGGAAAGTGCCGACATGTGTGGTCTTTATACTTTAATTCTTCATAGCTTTTTTGGCGGGAAATATGCGTAATGACGTCGTGTTAATGATTCAAGAAGGATTATGAAATACATGAGTGTCGGTAGATATCGACATCTAACAATTGTGTGCAAAATTCATGTGACTCAATCTTAAAGTGTCGATAACTGCCAACATTGCTCTAATGGCTATTTTATTTTCCAATGTTCTCAAATTTCTTCTTGTAACTGTAGTCAAAAGTCATGTGGTATTGCTACGCTGTGTTTATATATGAGCCAGTCTCCAGGAAAACCTGCTATTGTGACAAAAATATTTATTTTGAGATTTTCCATAGCTTGAAAGAATAATCTTTATGAAGCAAAATACAAAAGAAATTTGGTTAATATCTTGCTTTTTAAGGAAGTTACAGCTGTTTTTGTAGTGTCCCCTTTCGGAGCTTTTTTGCGTGACGTCGCAAACATCATTCAAACGTTAATTGACGTAACTATAACACGTATTTCATAATTACACCACTTGATCAATTATTGACATGAATTGTTCAAAATGGTATCACATTTTAGCAGTATCTTTTAATTTTTAAAATATTTACCAAAATCAAAATTGTTCGCATTCAGAGAAAGGCTACATAAAATAGAATCTATGGATATTTATTTTTTTCTTATATTAGAGCTTTTACAAACCTTGTTACATAATGGTACAGTAATTACATAATCGTCATTATAGCAGGTTTTCCTGGAGACTGGCTCATATATATGCTAGGCAATGGAACTGTACAGTATGTATACATTTAGGAATATATATACATGTATATAATTATAACTACATGTACACCATAAGCTAACTTATTTTTGTATTAAAATTATATCCCTAATGATCTTGTGTTGTTATAGAGCACTCACAAGTTGATAGAGCCTTTCACAAGCTGATAGAGCACTCACAAGTTGATAGAGGACCCACAAGTTGATAGAGCACCCACAAGTTGATAGAGCACCCACACATTGATAGAACACCCACAAGCTGAAAGGGCACCTACAAGTTGATAGAGCATTCACAAGTTGATAGAGCACTGACAAGCTGACAGCACCCACATGCTAATAGAGCACCTACAAGGTGAAAGAGCATTCACAAGTTGATAGAGCACTTACAAGCTGATAGAGCACTCACAAGTTGATAGAGCACCCACAAGTTGATTGAGCATCCACAAGTTGATAGAGCACCCACAAGCTGATAGAGCATTCACAAGCTGATAGAGCACCTACAAGTTGATAGAGCATTCACAAGCTGATAGAGCACTCACAAGTTGATAGAGCACCGATAAGTTGATAGAGCACCCACAAGTTGATAGAGCACCCACAAGTTGATAAGCATTCACAAGCATTTACAAGTTGATAGAGCACTCACAAGTTGATAGAGCACTCACAAGTTGATAGAGCACTCACAAGTTGATAGAGCACTCACAAGTTGATAGAGCACTCACAAGTTGATAGAGCACCTACAAGTTGATAGAGCATTCACAAGTTGATAGAGCACTCACAAGTTGATAGAGCACTCACAAGTTGATAGAGCACTCACCAGTTGATAGAGCATTCACAAGTTGATAGAGCGCTCACAAGTTGATAAAGCACTCGCAAGTGGATAGAGCACTCACAAGTTGATAGAGCACCTACTAGTTAATAGAGCACTCACAAGTTGATATGGCATTCACAAGCTGATAGAGCATTCACAAGTTGATAGAGCACTCGCAAGTTGACAGAGCACTCACAAGCTGATAGAGCACTCAAAAGTTGATAGAGCACCCACAATTTGATAGAGCACCCACAAGCTGATAGAGCATTCACAAGCTGATAGAGCACCTACAAGTTGATAGAGCATTTACAAGCTGATAGAGCACTAACAAGTTGATAGAGCACTGATAAGTTGATAGAGCACCCACAAGTTGATAGAGCACCCGCAAGTTGATAGAGCTATTATAGTTGATAGGATGTCGATGTACAGTGAAATTATTATTAAACACTTTACAGGAACAAGGACACTGATTTCAAGGCGGAAAAATAACCAAGGCGGAAAAACAACCCAGATTTCACTAATGAGACAGATCTTTCATTCGTATAAAAACAACGTGTATAATTTAGATTATGTTAATTTGTTAGCATATTTTATGCAATTTTATACAACCCTTCAGTCAAGCTACAACAGATTATTCAAACGAGTCTAGAAGGTAGCCAAACTAGCAAAGAAATACGCATACATATACATGTTTGTCTGGTAACATGATCAATAAACTCAAAGCGGACATATGGGTCTTTGATAAACTATATTCCTGAACCCGACTTTTTAATTATGCTTTTAAAATCAAACTAAGCGATTCACCACTAAGGGAGGAGGGGGTGTATATATAATCATAAATCAAGTTTGATTTACACAGTTATGTATACTATAATCGGACAAAGATAAATTGGCCGGGCTATAAATAGTACCAGAACATAACATTAATGTTTACCTTTTGCACCTGAAGTAAACTTATAAGGTATATTAACATCACAAGAAGCAATGTGGAAATAGCTCAGTAAGCAAAGGGCAAGGACGAGTTTCAACAAAGTTATGATTTTACTCCGAGCGAGTTCGAATCCAACTGATAACTTTTATAATAAAAAATAATTTGTTTATTTCTATTTTATCTTTTCTTGACTTTTAATTTAAAATTGTTGAGCAAATGGAGAAAAATATTTAAAATGATAAAAAATAAAGACAAAACGTGGATTCGAACCTGCGTACAAAAAAAGCATAACTGGTAAATGAGCCACGGGTGCTATATGAGAATTTAGTTCACCATTACCATGTATATCAAATCTTCTCGGTTAATTAGATGTGAAGGTCATCGTTGTGTTTATTTACTATAGCTAAATTTAGCCCGGCCAATTTATGTTTGTCCAACTATACTCAAAATTTGATAAGGGTCAACACATTTCCCTTGTAACTATTTTGCAAATTTAAAGGGACTGCCTCACATATTGGTATATTGCAAAAACAAAATAAAATTGTCAAATATTCGCGTAATTTTGGTAGTGTTGCCAGTATATCCCATAAAAAACCACACTTACATATAAAATAACTTGAGAAACTTCGGCATTTTGTAGTTATCTAGTATTTTTACATCATAAATTCTATAGGGTATTAAGAATTAACACTACTATTACTTAAAGTGCCTGAAATTTGTTCGCATTTGATGAAAACGAACCAAATACCTCACTGATGTTTACGCTGTAGTTTGTTGATGTTACAGTTCGATCACGAGTGAATTACATAGTTCATAAAGCATGTTGGAAGGAAACTAAGAAAAAAATACTCAGTGGGCGACATCAAGAGTGGATAGAATTCCTTTTTTGCACCAAATCTTTCATAAAGCAACCGTGACTTTCTATTACATCAATACTTGGTTAGGTTGGAAAATCATGATATACACAAATATTACCCATTCTGTGAGGCAACACCTTTAATAAGATTTCAGAAACATAATGTTCAGGGGCGTAGCTAGAGGTATTAGCTAGAGGTATTTGAATGTGTACGCAAAAAGGCTAGGTGGGTCTGGGGGCATGCTCCTCCGGAAAATTGTGTTTGATAGAACGTCTAGATCTCTGGTGCGTTCTGGCGTGTTTTTTGCATCGTCTTTAACATTATTTTACTGATAAAACCATTTTTTTTTGTGTATAGAGCTTTTTAGAAGTGTTTCTAAGAAATGCTGAAACTACTAAAGGATTACCCCCCTTACTGTAGGGCTTAGGCATCAGTTTTTATTGCATTTTTGGATCATTTATTTTTTCACTTTTTGTGAAGAATGTGTACGCAACTGCGTATTCTGCGTACAGGTAGCTACGCGCCTGATGTTACATCAGTATAGATGTACAACGACCATCGAAATATGACCTTTGGGCGAGTTCATTCTCTAAGGTTGAAACAATATTTACCGTTATTTTTCTAATATATTATGAATATATCTTATAAATTCACGTTATCTTTCAAGTTGACAGCGTGGCCTAGTGGTTAAGATGATCTATACTCAGAACAAGTCAGTACTCAGAACATTCTTTTTATATAGACTGTGGGTTCGAGTCCGCTGCTAAAATCTTTTTTCACAAATTTTATTATCATAATACTTGAGCGTTTTTTCATAATTATATTTAATCATTTAATGAATAATAAAATTATGTTTTAGGTTTAATACAAAGTTGCTTTGTTTCGTTTATTTTATTATTTTAGCCCGCCCTGGATATTGTATTTATTTCTCAGATGA
This sequence comes from Spisula solida, assembly GCA_947247005.1. Classification (NCBI taxonomy): domain Eukaryota; kingdom Metazoa; phylum Mollusca; class Bivalvia; order Venerida; family Mactridae; genus Spisula; species Spisula solida. The sequence goes on along the minus strand of OX365958.1, from coordinate 2,009,972 downwards.
CAATCGGGTTGAATTACAAACTATTTGCATCATTGGTTTTGCTGAAATTTGAATTGGAATCACCACTCTAAGAATATGCTGTAGAAACGTCAACATTAATAAGCGTTCACTCTGGTTATACAAGGAGCACAGTTTGGGTGGCCGTTGACCGATATTTCTGTTCAACAATCTTGACGTGGGAATGTTTTCAATGATTAAAATACAAAGGAAATAGATATATTTTAGAAATATATATAAAAAAGACATGCACGCGAATGTTTTATTTAGCAAAATTAAAAAAATGTTCAAAATGGGTGGGATTCGAACCCAAGCAAAAAATCTATTTAGATTCATAAGCAGTAGCTTAGCCTACTGCGCCATGGAGGACGATGCAAGCTACAATTTCAAATAATAGATTTCTATTCCGAATACACCCCTTTTACTAGGATTATTTCATTTTTAAAAGTACATTTACGCCCGAGCGATTGTGTTTTATCTATAGTTATATAAACGATTAAATATAACATTAAAATTTGATGTCTAAGTGCTGATAAGCCCAACCTCTTTAAAATGTTTGTGCTGTAGATAATCTATTCAAATCTCTGAGATAACAACATACGTTACGTTCCTTTATGTTGGCATTTGGGTCTTGTACAATATGAGAATAGAAATAGGACAAACACTCAGTGTTATTCTTGCCACTTTGGTCCCTGTCAATAGGGCTTATCAGTTACCTGAACAAATTGATATTATGTCAAGGCATACCAAATACAATTGATGATTATTGTTTTTAATTTAACTGCAGATTACATGATATTTTAATATTTTCACAACATTTTTGTAATCAGTTTAGTTCACTTAATTTAACACGGACATGAATTGATTTATTGAGCCTTAGGCCAGAGTTCTTTTATTTTTCGTTACTCGGACCCTCCTGTCCAATTTTTTGGCATTTTCAAAAAAAAAATTGAAAAACTGGAAAAAAACAAAATTGCATATAATGATTTGATGATAAATGGACCAGCCTTGTATTATTATTTCATTAATTTGTTAATAATAAGTTTTATTATATTAAATTGGCTGTTTTCTTGAAAACTAACACTGTTGTTGAGTGTTGAATACCTTCAATAGGACCGTTATTGACTATTCTACACAGCAAAAATTTCAGCGTACGATTTTCACTCGAAAAGCGTACGCCTGGCGTACGCCATTTGGCGTACGAACGGCGTAAATTAAGGTCCACGTACGCCTGGCGTACGACATTTGGCGTACGAAAAGCGTGCGAACGGCGTACGCTTTCCATACGCACTGATTTTTTGGCGTACGCCGTTCGTACGCAATGCGTACGAAAAGCATACGCTGTCCAAAGTATACGCTTTTCGTACGCCAAATGTACAATAATGATATAGGTAAAAATTTACTTTGGCGTACGCCGTTCGTACGCAATGCGTACGAAAAGCATACGCCGTCCAAAGTATACGCTTTTCGTACGCCAAATGAACAATAATGATGATAGGTAAATTTAATTTTTTTTGTCCAAAATTCTTGGCAACATCACTGTGATCACTGTGTGTTTGAAGCCAATACTCTGAGCCACTTCTCACTAGGTCTACAAACTAAGAAAATATGGAAAAACAACTTTTGTAACCTGAATATGTATTTAATGGACAGGATTGTTATTTGCCTGTATCTAAGGTTTCACATACATGTAACAGAATAGATTCTTAACAAATACCAAAGATAGATCTATGCCATAAATCCAGTAAATACAATGACGGAAATAGTCTTAAGCGACAACAATAATAAACAAAGAAAGGGGTGGGGAAGGTGAGCCGCAGCAAGCACTGTTCAGTAGAATAAAATAAAGAATTAAAATATCTTAAAGGATCTAAAATGGTTCTATTATACTCAAGTTATATACCTAAAGAAGGCTTGTATTGGTTGGCCTTTGTAAAATGTATGTAATAACTTGAATTAGTAAACAAAGTTTCAAGTGCTAGATGCAAAGATCTAAGCTGGGCAGACAATGCTTGCAACAGTGCGCCTTAGTCTGCGAGATGCTGGGGCTTAGGCTGGCAGCCAATCAGATTGCAGGAAATAAATGCTTGTGACAGTGCGCCTTAGTCTGAGAAATGCTGGGGCTTATGCTGGCAGCCAATCAGATTGGAGGAAATAAAGTGCCAGCTAATGATGGTTATAGGGCTAAGCGTAGCATTTGGTATAATAGCGCTAAATGACAGCGCAGTTAAACAATACAAGTAGCTTAACACAAAGTTACTATAAAATATGCTTTATAGATCAAACAACTAATAGTTAGGTAGACTAGGTGCAATATAATACATTTGAGCCGTTCTCCAGAAAAACAAAAATGCGAAAAATCATGATAATATAGCATTAGAAAGACAAGACTCTTTAATCAGTTTCTGAAAATTTGAGCAAAATATAACATCAAATTACAAAGTTACAGACTTTTAAAACTAACCACTCCCCCCCCCGCCCCTCTTTGTTAGTGACCTCAGAAACGTCATTCAAACGTTATTTGACGTTACGTTGACAAGAAGTTCATAAATCCAGTATTTGATGAATTCTTAACGAAAACTTATCAAAATTGTATCACATTTTAGAATTATAATCTTTTTTTAATAAAACATATCTAAATCGCGATTTTTACCTTTTAGAGAAATGTAGCTACTGTTTTCAACCACTAACCCCTTGTTTTCTCAATATGGATACTCTTCAGAAATTGGTCACCATAGGAATGGCAGACGATATTTTAACATGATTCATGAGAAAAAATAAATTTAAGACATGGTTGTATATTATCAAAGAACTTAAATCAAAGAGCATGACTTTTTTTCATTTAAGAGGGTTTTCTTAACCTTATTACATAATTACTAATACAATGTCACTTAGCCCGGTTTTTCTGGAGAACGGCTCATTTAAATAATGCCCCAGCGTTTGGCAAACCTGTTTACAAAATAGTGTGTGCTGCCTCAACACACAGAATAAACTCAATGTAAGATTCAGAAGTAGCAACTTAGTTATTATCAACAAGAAATATCACTGAAGGTGATGAATACCCCCAGAAACTGCTTGACACAGTCAGATATGCACAACTAGACTTTGTACTGATCATTCATGCAATATTTTTTTGAAAACTGACCATTGACTACAGAAAACTAGCGTGGACAAAATTTATAAAAAAACAAAGGACCATAACTACCTCAAAATTGATCCGACCAACATGTGCCGACGATATGCATAACTAGACTTGGTACTGATAATTCATGCAAAGTTTCGTTGTAATCCGACCATTGGTTCCAGAGAAATAGTGCGGACAAAATTTATAAGTGTAAAAAAGCAAAGGACCATAACTACCTTAAAATTGATCCAACCAACGTGTGTCGAAGATATGCATAACTAGACTTGGTACTGATCATTCATACAAAATTTTGTTAAAATCCGACCAATGGTTACAGAGAAATAGCGTGGACAAAATTTATACGTGTAAAAATACAAAGGGCAATAACTACTTTAAAATTGATTCCACCAACTTGTGCCGACGATGTGCACAACTAGACTTGGTACTGATCATTCATACCAAGTTTCGTTAAAATCTGACCAATGGTGGCAGCCAAATAGCACGGACAAAATTATACGTACCAACCAACCATCCTCAAGCATTACTCCAATATAGCCCCCATATATTTTGTAACTGGGGATATAATAATACTGCTAAACATACATGCAAAGATAAACTCAATATAATTTACACATTTTTAACATTTCAATAATAACTTCAATGTCAACCATACTACGCCATGGTTACAGCAGGTTCTTCCATGGGCGGATAAGTCGATATCAGTAAAACAGATGAAAAGCTTTGCCGAGCAATATTAACAGGTTAGATGATGATATTTACTGAAATTCAATGAACTATACATACATAAATCACTGCTGTACATGTTTAATGATAATTACGGTGATATAATCGCCAAGTGATGCAAGTCATAACCGAGAGGTGAAACTTGCATGATTCTAGTTTTTGACCCCATATGACACAGTTTCAAACTTGACCTAGATTTTATAAAGACAACGATTCTGACCATGTTTGATAAAGATTGGGCCATAATTGTGTCCTCTAATGGATCTCAAGCTTTTTCTAAGATTCAACCTAGTTCCCTGTTTTGGACCCCATATGACCCAATTTTGAACTTTGCCTATATAGATATTTCATAGACAAACAGTCTGACTAACTTTCATCAAGATTGGTTCATAATTGTGTTCTCTAATGTGTTCACAAGCTTTTTCTAAGATTTGACCTTGTGACCTAGTTTTTGACCCCGCAAGACCAAGTTTCGATCTTGACCTAGATATCATAGAGACAAACATTCTGACCAAGTTTCATGAAGATTGGTTCATACTGAAGTCCTGATACGTGTTGCGAGCTTTTTCTCAAATTTAACTGTGTGACCTAGATTTTGACCCCAAATGACCCAGTTTCAAACTTGATCTAGATTTCATAGAGACAAACATTCTGACGAAGTTTCATGAAGATTGGTTTGTAATTGTGTCCTCTAATGTGTTCTCGAGCTTTTTCTAAGATTTGCCTTTGTGATTAGTTTTTGGCAACACATGACCCAGTTTCGAACTTGACCTAGATTTTATAGAGACAAACATTCTGACCAAGGTTAATAATGATTGGGCCATAACTGTTGCCTCTAGTGTGTTTACAAGCAATTGTGGACCGTCGGACAGACGAAGAGTGATCACAAAAGCTCACCATGTCACTATGTGACAGGGGAGCTAATAAAGCATGTATGTATTAAATATTCATACAAAAGCCTCAATATCCAGAACAAAACATTCATTTTTTTCTATAGCAGCAAATCCAGATTTCTGGATTATTCCGGAACTGTAGGATCCCTGTTATTATTTTGACGTCACATCGTACAATATGTAGCTCTGTATATAAGCAAAGTCCGGTTGATTAACTGGATGAAGTTTCATGGAAACAGAAGAAGTGGTTCTCTCCAAGGCATCTGTCAATATTCAGTGAACTGTTCCTTTCACTGCACCATTTATGTATTATAATGCCCAGTCCTGAAAATGAGACGCCAGTCTGCTTCAGGTGCCATTAGGACACCTCCCTTAACAAAACTCTGCTTCAAACATTGTTCTATTGTTAAAATTCAGCTTATGCAACTTCAAATGGCCATAACTTAGCCAATTCTTTAAATTTGTTCCTCAAATAACTTTTATTTTCTGCAGAAAAGTTTCTTCTTTGTAAAGCATCAAATCCGGAATTGTAGAACCCCTGATGTATCTGAAATACCAAGGAAAACATTATATCAGGGCTGCCTCCTCTACTAACTGAAATTTGTGGTTTGTATATAAATGCACATGTATCTCAGTACATGCATTGGCAAACTGTTACACTTGATTTTAATTACTTTTGAAGGTTGCATTCACACAAACATACTAATGATTATTTATTTAATTTTATGTTTTCAAATTGACCTGTTTAAGATTTCTTGGACTATGTCTAAACTATGACAAAGGAGATCGAAGAAGTGTTCAGTGTTTGTAGCGCACTATCCTTTATAGCCCTTAGAAGACCAAAGCCAACTGGAGCCAAGATAGGCTCAAGAAAAAAGTAGGCATGAGCTAGCCCTGCAATGCTTAGAGAGAATTACCCCAGACAAGAAAACTGAAACTAAATATAATATAGAATCGGATCCATCATGAGTTGTCTTTGCAGATCAACATTTCTTAAATGAATCTCGAAAACAGACGTCAGGTTATTAAGAGAGCCTTTGGCATATTTAATCCATTACTTTACATTTCACGCCAAAAAAGCTGGTGACATCACACATTTGTAATCACACACGTTGAAGAACATTGACTTTGTTCCGTGATTTGTTCCCATACATGTGGAAGATCACATAAGGCCTGAAAAAGGGCGGTTTGTTTCCGGTTACCCAAAAGACCGTTTATTTTAACTGACCAAGTTATGTACGAAAATCGGCATTTGTTGTTTTTTTTGTCCGAATTAAGTGCGCGCACCAGACATAAAATCAACACAAAAAAAACCCTACCGACCCTCGTTTTTTTGGGCATGTATTGTAACCAGAAACAAACCACTTTTTTCAGGCCTAATTATTTTTGTGAAAAATATAAATAAATGTAAATGTCACTTCAAGTTCAACATTTCCACTCTTTTAAATTTAAAATTTCTTTTTTTTAAAAACGCAAGCAATAAATAATTTACCTGCATTTGAACCGTCCATTGCCATTCACAATACTCTGCCATTAGACAAACATTTTGATGAATAAGTTCTTTGACTATGGCTTCTATAGGTTCACAGGCTGTATCGACAAACATTAGCTGTAATGACAATAAATTGTTTAAATTAATACAATGATAAACAGGTAGTGACCTACCAGCCAGTGATTTTTTTGGCTATTTTTAGGGCCGAATACAGGCCCCTTCCCCTAGCAAATTAACCTCCATTTTTCCCAAAAAATCATAATTTTTTCCCAAAAAGTAAGCATATTTTCCCCCTTTTGTGTTCGCAGGTTTCAAAGCAACAACAGTTTATATGTAGCTGTTTTAAAGTCGAAAACAATATATTTTCTAACTTGCAAAGGTTGTTGCCACATATGAATAGTGTATTATCAGTAGAAAATACAAAATATGACCACTTTAACCAAAACAAACTTTTTTAATAATTCCCAATTTTGCGAATTGTCGCGCTAAAATTTCCCAATTTTAAAGGCACAGGCCGCTTAATTTTCTTCAAGAAAAATCACTGCCAGCTATTTGGACAAAGACAAAATTCCCCCTTTTTTTTCAAAACGATGCAACCTGAAAAATCCCCATACCTGAGGGTCCTGGCCCCAGACCCCTAAACTTAAAGTGTAGTTAGTGACACCCAGTCTCACAAGGGCAGTAAATCTATTAAAATCAATGCAATTATAGTACTCTATTCGGGTGGGGGAATGTTAGTGAAAAGCGTATCAGAATTCAGATGCGACCATTGACCCAGTCCTAGCTGAGGATAGAACAAGTTAGCGAACTTTCAATGAGCAGTCAAAGAGCGCTATCCGCTTGACCAATTACCACCAGTTGAATAGCCGAAATAAGTTAACTGCAACAGTATCAGCAGCATTTGACGGCCAGTTAACTGTCTGGCGGCATAGGCCTAATGAACCTGGGGCCAGATTTGGGGGTCAAGGGTTCTAGACATCTGGCTCACAACTGTGGCTGCAATGTTTAACAATGCTGGACCCACAGCATATGTGCTTGATCCTTAAAGGTCAGGTCAGGATGGGATTGATAATGACAATGATCATAGTTCATACACCAAATTTCCATGATAATGATGGGTGGTTAGTAGTGATGTACCGATTATCAGATAACATCGATAAGTGGTGTGTGGAAGTCAGCCCATTACGATGATCGATGTCCTTCATCCATAATCTATCATCAGAATCTGATTCAGATAATTATATCGAAATGTTAAACAATACTTGTTTAATCATATATTTGCTATAAAATTTCGAAGCATGGAAGTTTAACCCAATTGAATGCCTATTAGAACCAATTCAAATAAATTCTTCAAATTCTGATAGTAAAACTGAAAATCATTGATTTTCCCTTTGTCACCCTGTTTCGCGACTTGGGAAGTAGGAAAATAGGCACCTGGGCACATTGCGTATTCAGTCACAGTCCTGCCGATTATAAATCGGAAAAATCGCATCGGAAGTGCCAAATGATTCTAGCTGATGATCGATTATGATTTGCAACCGATGTTCCTTCACTAGTGGTTAGAAGCCTGCCAGTAATTATCAGCAATTGATTGCGAGCAGAGTGACATGGGCAGTTCAAAGTTGAAGACCGTCACTAGTGTTTAGCAGGGTGATGGAATTAGAAGCCCACATCATGTAATCTCCTTACGTTTACTGTATAGATGTGAAAAGTCTGAATTACAAATCCAACGTATTCAACCTTTTCAGGTCATTTTGACTTTTTTGTAGCCACGAAGTTTTAACTGAAATGACGACTTTCGACTCGTACCGCCTTCAGTAAAATTAAATCAACATGTATATTACATTCTCCATAGGAGGTTATAACTTCCAGAAATATGGCACCTTTTAATAATTTAATGCAAACCATAAGCAGACTTAGACTTCGTTGGAATTCCGACTTGGTTACGAAACTGCTTGGTATCAAAAAAAGTTGGTTACGAAATCGAAAATGCAACAATTTGAGATGCAAATTCGTTTATATACCTTCGGAAACAGTTACCAGCCTAGGTAACAGATTCTTTAACATTTTCAATCGACAAGAACGTTCATCTCCGTTCATCTCATTGGTTTTATCCCGCAGCAGACGAAAACACAACAGACGCTCACGCGCAAGTGACGGTGTCAACGTTCCATTCTCCCATGCAAAAATAACCGGTTTTTACTAAACGCTAGTATCTACCGTACCTGTTCCGGATATTTCCAAAAGTCGAGCCTGTCGTATAATATTATGTAGAATATATAACTCAGATATTTGAAAACAATTTGTGTTCTCAAGATGGAGAAGAAATAAATTTCTAAAATTAGAAAAAATTAACATCTAGTAGCCCTAAGAGGGTTCAGAATTTGGAAAATAAACTATATTCTATTCTATTGTATGTAGAGCTAGATCTATGCACATAAATATCTTAGTACTTAAAATCTGAGACTGAATATCAGAGTATATTCAGTCTCAAGTATAATGGATCTGAATCAAATTTCCGAGTGAAAATAAAATAAAATTTTCTGGACACTTACTTTTTTTAAGCTTATAGATTTACATTTAGAAATCCTTCACTTTTTATAGAATCTTAAAGATGTTTGGATAATTGCAAAAGTTTGTGTAACTTAAATTCTAAACACCTCATTTCTGATGGTATCCATTGACACAAGGGTATGAGAGTTTGAAGCCTTCCTGCTTTTTCTTTTATGCCAGGTGTTGTAATTAGCAAGGGAAAATGTGCAGCTTGACCAGGTCTCAAACCTCAAGACTTATCTATAGGCTGAATTCTCAACCGACTGAGCTATCCGAGCGCCTACAAAAACTTCACTGCCATTTGTTATCAAATCCTATTCATGCTTTTGTTTATTATTTATGTTTTTCAATTACATAAGACAGCTTATTCACCTAACCAGTTTTTCTGGACTGTTTCCTAACCAGTTTTTATGTGTATGATTTTCATGCATAATGAAAAACGCATGAAAAGATGTTTTTACTATGAAAATCATACCCCCAATGAGAATTTAAGACTGTTCAAAAAGCGGTATGAAAAGTGGCGTATGAAAAGCGTACGCCATTTTGACATTTAATTTCGTACGCCAGGCGTACGCATTATTATGGCGTACGAAAAGCGTACGCCATTTTGACATTTATGTTTGTACGCCAGGCGTACGCATAATTATGGCGTATGAAATGCGTACGCCAGGCGTACGCTTTTCGTACGAACAAATTTGGCGTACGAAATGCGTACGCCAAAATTTGGCGTACGCCTAAAATCGTACGCTTTTCGTACGCATTTTTGGCGTACGCGCTTCATACGACAAAAAAATCGTACGAAAAGCGTACGAACGGCGTACACATTTCGTACGCCAGACCTAAGCGTACGCCAGGCGTACGCCATAATTTTTGCTGTGTACTCCCAGCAGCTCGTGCAAGCTATATTTTGGGAGTTTTTATTTTTATTTTTTTCCCTCCTGTAGACAATTTTCTGAAAAATGTCCGAGTAACTAAAAATTAAAAAACTCTGGCCTTATCAAACGTTAAGTAGTACCACGCATGTTAATTAAATGTATATGACACTCTATATTAACGTAAATATGCTGCCGCTTACACATATCGATCGGCCGATAAACAATGTTACCGCGTTAAGCGTAAAACGCACTAGTCAAATTCTACCCTGCTTTATGTAAGACCTCATAATTTTCGTATCTGTTATCCGATTTTAAATATTTAAAGCTTGTAATGAAGCAGAGATATATGTCTGTCTTTTAATACAACATTCATCACGATACCCTAATTATTAAATCCACGGCGACGAGTAAGAATCCGTTCCGCGTAAAAGTAAGTTTAAAATACCTCTTTTTTTACCAAATAAAAATACAACCAACGGTCGAAAATCATCAAATATGAATTTAATTTCGATTAATTAACATGCGTGGTAATATTAAATATTGACACTAAATTTAAGCTCAGTAATAGTTTTTATTTCACACAAACACGTTGTCAGTTATTTCAGTAAGTAATTTTTTGCCAATGCATGAAAACTATATAAGCCGTATAATGATGACGATAGTCGGAATGCCTTTTTTTCGAAGGCTTGTTTTTTCTCACAGGATAGCTAGATAGGTTTTTGAACTTAGGGTGGATGCTAAACGAAAGAACGATTTGGTATGGCCTAAAGCTGAATACCGAAATGCTTTGAATGCAGGCAGTATTAAGTTCCCGTCTATTGATTCACAAAATAATATTCAAATGCTGAAAATCAACGTTGTGCATCGGAATTCAAATTCTCTCAAACGAATAATCTTCTCAATTAAAAATGATTCCGGAACTTTCCTTTTTGGATGATCTTGCGACAGTACAGATAGGCAAACAGGAAGTGGGAGAGTCGTAAAGATGCTGAACGCTGGTAATATCAGTGTAGCAATACCACGTGACTTTTGACATGCATGTTAATTAACATGCGTGCTTTTGACTACAGTTACAAGAAGAAATTTGTAAACATTGGAAAATAAAATAGCCATAAGTATTTTATTTCTTCATCGATTTCTATGAAATATACGCCACGCTAAGGGGACAATTGTTAGCTTTCCATGAAATATAAAATCTTTTTCAGCGGCTGTGCCGTATTGTCCATTACCTTGTGAAACCGTTGAATGTGTAGGTTTCACAGGGTAATGGAAAAATCGGTAAAACTGCTGAAAAAGATATTATATTTCACGGAAAGCATATACTTTTCCCCTTAGCATGGCGTATATTTTATAGAAATCGATGAAGAAATAAAATACTTATGGCTATATTTGTGTTCCAATGTTTACAAATTTCTTCTTGTAACTGTAGCCAAAACCACGTGGTATTGCTACCCTGAATAATATAGAGCAACACCATTTGGGAGCTGCAAATATTGGCCTTTGTATAGAGGCTGTTGCTCTACAGAGGTTATGAATTTATAGTAAATATTAGCTGATGTACATTTTAAAGAGGTTGTTTCAAAGAGGTTGTTGCTCAACGGAGGGCCGCTCTGGAGGGATTGTACTCGTACAGTAATAATATAGAGGATCTTGCATGAGTGCTCATTACATACGAGTTTTATTAAACGAGTGGACAAAATGATATGACACGAGGCTTTGCCGAGTGTCATATTGTTTTTGTCGACGAGTTTAATAAAACTCGTATGTAATGAGCACGAAGTTACCTTAGAAAACGCTCAATATTGTTCAAAAGGATGATGTACGCTGCATATGTTTCAGCCAAAATTTAGCGGTACAATGAGCGCGACGTCATGGCGAAGTTGATATTATCCTGACGTCAGTGACGGATCAATGCATGGATTGGATAACGTCACGTCAAGCTAATTTAAATATTTATTGCACGGTCTGGGAGTGCCGAACGATATTTACGTCACGGCTTTACGGCACTCTTGGACCACATGATATGTGATAAAATGATATAATAACACTGGTGAATATATTAATTTAAGAATAAAAATAATAATAGGAGAATAATGAAGAAAAGATTGAAGAAGTAAAATGAAGAGATGGTGGGAACAAGTATGTCCACATGAGGGAACATAAAAACCCACAAAGTATAGCTACGAGGTTGTTGGTGGTGGACAAGTCAATGAAGGTCAGATTTAAGACAATCGTGCAACAGCAGTGTAAGTTTTCAAGCCTTGAAAAGCAGCACATTTATCTTACACAACTAGAGCACTGCACCAGCTTGTCATTAACAAAATGATGAAATAATAAAACAAGGCAGATACATAACCATCAAACATTATATGCAATTTTGGTTTTTCAAGTTTCTGTTTTAAACATGACCAAAAATCAAAGAACTGTGGCATTTATGAAGTAATTCTGCGCTATGGTATATTTTTTGTCTATCATCAAGAAGTTTTGCGAGCGTAGTTTCTAAAACCACTGATTGAATTTACTAAAGTTATACTAGTAAGTTCGTAATCTGTCTGAAGTGCATGCATACTGTTCCTTAATGTAAGTTCGGATGACACTAACATCCGTGTCATAAAACCGTTTCTTAAAAAACCGTGTCATCAATCCGTGTCTTAAAACTGTGTCATCAATATGACATTTCACCTAGTATACAGACAGTAAGCTTGTAAAACAGTTTTTAGATTTTTTAAAAAGTTTTTTAATTCATATTGATTTGAATAAAAGTAGAAAGGTGATAACGTTTCTACTTTCACTTTCAAACCTACAAGCTTAAACCATTGTCACAAGCTTGTAAATACATGTAGTGTATGATGACTTTGATGAAGTTTTTGTTTAGTCATTTTCAATTTTGATTGGTATCAAATAAAAAAGTGATAACGTTTCCCCTTTCACTTTCGAACATGCTGTGTCATTCATAAAAAATCAATGAAAAGGACGCATGTCTGAAAGAGACTAACTGGATACTTTATATTTTCATTTGGTATTGGTTAAGGTGACTGGGTCAGACTGGTAAAGACGGAAAGTTGACTATGTGAAAGGTAATTGTCTGTAGATGCAATGGTGTAGACGTCCTATCAATTGATTGATTTAAATCAGATTTGCAATACTATTGATTGAAAATAAAGATGTAAACTGCACAGGTATTTTCACATTCAAATTAAGCGATAGTTTCCATTTTTGTTTAAGTACACTTTTGAATAGATTAAGCGACTTAACATGTGTCGCCCCTTTACATTTGTCGCCCCGCATACATATTTTCAAATTATGCAATTTTATTGCAGCGGTGATTGTGAATTATTCATGCGCATCTTAACTGATTAATACGAATTGAAAGCAATCGATCTACAAAATATTAAGTCATTCTTCATGCAAAAGTTGATACATGTTTGGACTTATTTCATTCATGTATGTTTTAATATACCAAGCAAAGTAGAAATTAACAGCACACTATATCTTCCTTATTTCAAAACTCTTTTGGACTTGATATCTTGGACTTTTTACGTAATTTTTATGCAGTAAGTTTAGTTTTGATATTTCTATTCATAGTTAGACCTAGTTGTTCTCTTTGCTTGGAAAAGATAAATACAGAAGAACATACATGTATATTTAAAATGTACGTATCATTTAATTGAAATTATTTCAAATGCATATAAAACAAGAACCATGTGCACATGGCCATCCCGCCGTATATGTTTGTTACTAACGGAGGTTTAATAGAAACAGGACTAGATGGAAAAAGAAGAAAAATATGTTAGGGAAATTAAATAAAGGGAGATAATTAATAAAATGGAACCAGGCAGAATTCAATAGAAGGAAAATATTAGGAAATTACATCAAGGGAAATATTATAACTTCTTTGGTTAAAAGGAAATACTTCAAGAATGGTACCAGCTAGAGTTATGTTTCTTTGTCACATCGCTTCTCCTAGATGCCAATCAATTGATTACTTATGAAGTTATGCTCTGGACAAAAAATAAATTAAAAGGGGGATGATTTCAAAAAGATTATATAAAGTCAGACAGGGAAGGCAGCACTCAACTTAACCAGCCGAGCACAGAAAACATTAAAACACACAAAGCACAATGCCCAACTGAACCAACCGAGCACAGGAAACATAAAACACATAAAGACACAATGCCCAACTAAACAAGCACAGATCCGCCCAAGTCCAAGCTGTCGAAAAAGTATAATAAGTTATAACTAGCTGAATGACCCAGTTTCCACAGCAAAAGGACTACAATGCCTAGTTTTAGCTGTCAGAAATCTTAAAAAGAAGAAGTGCCCAACACACTACCGACCAAGAAAATTAAACATCCCTTATCCCACTGTTTAAAAGCTGAATAGAAAGGATTCAGCAAACAAAAGGCGGAATGCCTACGCTGAATGACCTAGTTACAACAGTAAAACTGCTGAACTACATAGTTTTAGCAGCCTTTAGTCTCAAAAGTTAAGTAACAGTATTAAAACGTTGAAAGGCCCGATTTCAGCAACAAAAAATCTGAAAGCCATAGTCGGATGGCCTAGTTCAAAACTGGCCCTGATTCCACCAAAAAACTTAAGTTATTGCTCAGCTGAGACTGCTATTTCAAAAACATATTTTGTAGGTTAAATGACTTTATGTATACTTGTATATACTGTTTCGTCACAGTTAGATGCCTATTTAATAAAGCAATACAAAATAAGTCCAATTTTCACAGAAAATAGTGTTTTAAAGTTATAAACAACTAAAGCAAAAACTTAAGTCTGTTATAACAGGCTCAAGTATGACGTTCTTTATTATTCATTGCTGTCGGATTCCCATGAGAATTACATACAAAAATCACCTGCTATATCATTATTTACCAATAAATACACAGTTTCTGGTAGCAATCCACATCACAAGACTATACTTGTAGTCACATAATAAATTCAAAATAACAGTCTCAGCTGAGCAATAACTTAAGTTTTTTCGTGGAATTGGGGCCTGGACTACGTAGAGTTATGGTTCTATCTGCTGACCACTGACCTCCGTTTCTTAGAAATTTAATATTCAGGAGATAAATGGAAATTTAATATTTCTGAACTTCTGAATAAACTTCTGAATAAACTTCTGAACAAACTATTGAAAATTAAACTTCGAATAAACTCCTGAATAAACTTTTGTGAGAAGTAAATACGAGTATTAAATTTTGAATGAACTTTTGTGAGAAGTTAATTCGAGTATTAAATTTTGAATGAATTATTAAATGAACAAATAACAACTTACTGTCAATTTCACAGACCTACATTAATAAGAGAAATTGCAATATTTACGAACACAATTTTATGTAAACAAGTGACTGACCTAAATAATTGATTTACAACTGACATAATGTCGATTAATGTTTTGTTTTTGCTTACAGAAAGCCTAGAACCAATAACACACGAGTTGCTGTATAGTCTGGTTCCCATCGTTTTCGAGAGTATGAGACTAAATTATGCATTTCAACAGTTGAAGAAACGGAGGTCATCGGCCAGCAGATGGGCATTGACTAACCGACATGTGATAACAACAACATTACTGGTTGCTTTAGCGACATATTTGTTGTTCACGTTAGAGGATAATTATTCACCGGAATACAGTAAGTCACGTTTTAAAATGATATTCATTTTCAAACTTATTGCAAGAAATACATAATATTGTGTTTCATGTTTGGGTTTAAGCCTAAAGGATAAAGTGATATTCATTTCGACCTTATGCAAGAAAGACATAATCTATTTTGTCCTTCATGTTTTGGGCTCAATCTGCCAAAAAGGATAAAATGATATTCATGTTCGACCTCATGCAAGAAAGACATTTTTGCTATATACGCACGTACATTTACGAAACTATTGATAATCAAAACGAAAAAGATCCAAGATTCTAAGCAAAAACTACCGGTATAAAGAATTTGAATTTGAGCGTAAATTTACAGAATACCAAGCCAATAAGTGGTACACAACCACAGGTCCATGAAAAAAGTCCAACACCGCCTTTATTTACATAATTATGGCGTCGAGCGCAGGAAAACGTCCCTTACAACGTCACGATGATAACGTCATAAAATGCGTAGTCTGTATCGCGCGTAAAATTGTTTCCTGGGTACTGTTTTATCATAGCACTTACATACAACTTAAAGTTACGCTTTAACAACTGAAAATGGTGACGGATATGGTTTGCAGGAGGTCATTAATTGAATCACTATAAGTTTTGCAGCTCCATACACCATACTTTAGTACTCCGTTTATTTAACCTGTCATGTCAGGCCATTTACAAAATGTTTCATCACATATTTTCTTTTCATTATCAGTTCGACTTCCAACATATGTCGATATCTCCAACTACGAACTTCTCCAGCCTGATGTATTCGAGGATTTCCCTACGGTGGAAGATGGGACCCCTAAAATACCGCACATTATACACCAGACAGCCCCAAGCACGTGTATAAGCCCGTCAAACGTCGGGCATATAAAATCCTTCATCCGCCATAACCCGGATTGGGACTACTTTTTCTGGACGGATGCAGCTGCGCGCGTTTTGATCAAGTATCAGCGACCGGACTTGCTGGATATTTGGGATAATGTGGAGCAGAGAATAAAAAAGGCGGATATTCTACGATATATGGTTTTGTATGAATTTGGAGGAATCTACGCAGATGTTGACGTGGAAAATATCCGACCGTTGGATCGTGTAACTAGAAAATACTCTTGTATAATTCCAACCGAGCCATTCGAGCACAGTGCATTTCTATATAATCGACCCTTTATGATAAACAATGGTATCATGTTTTGCAGTAAAGGGCATCCATTTTTTAAACAATTGTTGGATAATTTGAAGTACAAAATAAACGATGACGTAATGTCAGCCACTGGTCCCGTGTATGTCACAGAACAGTTCATTAAATATAATAAAAATATGCATAAAAACAACTTGGGCGGTCCACCGGAAGATTTTGTAGCCGCATTAGGGTCTGGTGCATACGAAGAAACGGATGAGCGGGCGGTATACGTCCCGAACACCCATTACTTCACGGACACCATCGATATTTGGTCACAGGGGAAAAATTTAAGCGTCTCATGCAGAGAGTTTTCGAGCCTAAATAATCTCCGACAGCGAGCTTGTATAGATTTGGTACACAAAGGATTATCGAGAACTAATACACAGTATGCGTATACATTACATCACTGGTACCATTCTTGGTGTACGTTTGGTACACTTCAACAAGTCAGGAACTTTATTTCAAGTTCGTGTGTGGACATTCACCATATCGTTCCTCATGAACTACTGTTCGTTTTTAATGTTACATTGAACCAGGGAGCTTTCTTATACAGTCCCTGAACTTACGAAATAAGTTATTTTGTATGAATACCAATATCATAGATTCTAACGCAGTAACGTTACGCACAATGTTGGGACTATTTTCTGTAACATGACGTTGACGTTATTTTAGTGCAAAATGTACGTCACACCCATCACTGCTCGTTGAAGATTTAGACAGATGATATTGATATTGATTAGATTAAACAACACCAAGTACAGGGGTGGTATTCAGTATTGATCTTATTTAATTTGAGAATAAGGATAGCCAATCATATTGCCTGTTACTGACTAAGAGTTAAATATTGTGTGATCTGGTTGGTTGTCCTTATCCTTAAGTCGAGTAAGATCAATATTGAATACCACCCCAGGTGTATTTATTTTAACCTTTAGTGGATAAATTTACGACTTTAAATTGTCCATTACATAGCCGTTTAAACGAAATATAATATGAATAATGATGTAGAAAGGTATTGGATTTTTTTTTGCGTAATAGTCATCTTTAATTTTATGATATGCATTTCGTGTATTCATCCTTTCTTTAAATTTACACAGTATTCTTGCATTTTATCTGCATTTGATAGTACTGTAAAACTATTTTGAAATTGATATTTTTACTAATTTTATTGCATTATATTTCTACGAATTCATAAAACGGTAATTCGCATTACAACGTCAAGTACCGCGTTTTTATTCAGTTTCGCGCCATGGCTAGACCTAGCTCAATAACTATAACTTATACGGCTTTTCATGTATCACAACAAAAATTAGTGCAAGTAACTCTGATAAATAAGTCTGTCATTACTTGGATACCTATTTCATACATACATCGGAATTGTAATTTTATATGCTTTGAAAAAACACACATTTACAGATACCAATGAAATTCATACAAAAGTTTCGCCGTGGCTAGACTTTTTCAAACAAATATATCACAATGCTTAACGTGCATGTTTCTTTTGAATGTGATACTAACGTAATCGTTATCAAAGGAGATTTCATTTGGTACCAAGTATATTATCTTTGTCTGTCGTGATTTCTTTTTGTAACAACTTCTTCAAACAGATGCTTACAATCGGAAAACGCCCAGCGTTACGATACTTCCGTCTTCAAGATATATAACGTCACTTCCCACCACAACTATGGCAAAATTGTCCGTAACTTTTTTATTACTTAACAAAAAACATGGCATTTGGGGGTTTATATTCTTAGTTATACCATTTTCTACAAGTTGGTGTATGATTTGATGCAAATTTCTCAAAAAGTTGTTTTCACATATTCACCATACTCCAATATGGCGATTTTAAATTGAGAAATATGAATGGAATAACATATTCATACCCAACCTAACCACGGTGGTAATTTGGCATAAATAGTACTAGTTTTAACACCAGATAAGCATTAAATAAATATAATATGTGTTTGTTTTGATTGAATATGGTTAATATCTCATCTTGTAGTGATACTACACGGTGAGATATAAACTATATTCACTCAAACAAACAAATGTCCTCTATATTCATTATTTCGATTCTAACATAGGCAATAGTATGCATTTGATAACACATCAAGACATGATCTAACCGTTGTACTACTTTATTCCTCGGAACGCTATTGCCTTATTTACTCTAGCTGTGCTTTAAAAGTAAGTAATACACACTTGTTACTATATATAGTAACAAAAATGAGCATATTTGCGACTGATTATGGCCATCACGTGATTGATTATCGCCTATCAGCCTGGTCCGCAATCTCATTATCATAATCGGGCCAGTTGAACGGGCGCACTTTACGTTATTCATGTAAACATGACGTCACGTTGATGCCAAAGTGACGTTACGTTGCTCATAAGCATGATTTCTTTGCCAATTTTGTTTACTCTTAGCGCATTTTTTGGGTTATTTTAGTGTATATCTACATCAGTAATATTTGCATTATTTGTTCTCCATAGATATTATGAAATCGAACAATTGGATTAAAGACTTTAATACACTGAACAGAGCATGACCGGAAGTTGATAATCCGCCCGGAATGAATAATCACCCTCAGGCTGAAGCCCTCGAGGTAATTATTCATTTTCCGTGCGTAATATCGCCTCCCTGCCCGGCTGTGTCGTGTATTAACCTCTAATTCATGCACACCGTGTATATAGGTAAAGTTGCTGATTGTGTTAAAATATGCATTCATACTAGTATCGTATTAATTACTTTTAGTAATTGCTTCCTATGCTACAAACCAGCTTTCAGGCATATTATAAATAACGATGTTCAACCTTGCCCATTGGACCAGTGAATGTTGCATGAAAAGGTCTCATTTGTTGTGTCTTGGACTAAAATAAGACAGAGCCACACAAAAAAGCATCTTTGCAGTACATGTATAATGTACATTCCCCAGTTAATGACACACTATCATTTAGTTTCTATGCGAGAGTTATCTAACTTGGTCAGATAGTGTTGATGACTTGGAAGCTCACCGAGACCCGGATTATACATTCCTGGTGTCAATGTTGAGACATACGTTGAAACTTGTATACAAGGAACCATACTGTCAAATTAAAAGTATGCTTAGCAAGAGTTATAAACAGTACGGACCACCCTCGTACATTGTACATCAGTTTGTTGTGTATTTTAACTACGGTATGTAACTTGTATATTGACATGTTGTATTTTGGGCTGGAGGCCTTTATTTACAATAAAATGATTGAATTGTATCGCATTGCGTGCGATGCGTTGCGTTGCGTTGTAATGCATTGCAATGTATTGTATTGCAATGTATTGTATTATATTGTATTATATTGTATTGTAAAGTAATGTAATGTAATGTATTGTAATGTGTTGCGTTGTATTGTAATGTATTACAATGTAATGTAATTTATTATATACCTAGCAATGTATTGTCACGAATACAGGCCAAATCGCGCAGTGGAATACAACGCGACATATTGTATTTTCTGTATCATACATGTCTGGTTTTCCGAATCCCTATCATGCATGTCTGACGTGTTATATGCCCAACATATGCCAACTTCAATGACGTAAACAAATGCCTTTTTATGAATGGGCGTAGCGGTCTCGTGAGATACGGCATTACACAAGCAACTTGCGGTAATACGGCCCAACGGATCAACACACTGCAGTGATATTCCTTATGTATTGTAATGTATTGTTACCTGCGGGCCCGCAGGTTTGAGCCCGCAGGTCTATTGGTATGGTCAAAGTAAAAAGTCTATAGAGGGGCACGTGATCTATTCTCGATGGTTTGCGATTTCAAAAAAAATCCAAAAAAAGAAGCATTTTGTAAGAATGTCGTGAACCAGACTAATTCCATTATTCCATGCGGATAACATCGGTCTTTGTCGCATAGCAATAGCTTATTTACCGAAGAAATCAGAACTGTCCGAAATTTCACTGTGAGCGCTAGGCAATTGAGGCCATGTATCTAAAAAGCAGGTGTCTGCAGCTGCACAAGCAAAGCGTCTCGGTCAATGATAAATATAGTGAGCAATGGAGTACATCCCGTAGAGAACGCATTGCTAGATTAACATTGCATGGTATATTGATACATGATAAATGTTTTTCAAATTCCTGTGATCTTCACAGATCTATACCATAGATCTACTACATTAAACAACAGACACTTTATAACTTATTATATAGTATAATTGTAATAAGCACTTGGGCAAGCTAGCTTACGTTCTATTATCAATACATTCATCATTCTATCAGCAACAGATCATCTCATAAATATGCATACACATTAATATACCAACATCATATCATATACATAAAGTACATGTAACAAATTTATAGCACATAACACGCATCTTTCCCCATTTTTATGAACTAAAAAATATACGTCTTGTAAGCTCTAAGTGCCCAAAGCTGAATGATCACATACCTTCAATCACTGCGCACGACAACTCGTGCGCTATGGTTACCAACATAACAAGTCCTGATTCGTGCAATCAGAAGATCTTAACCAATCACAGGAAAGCATTTTCCGTCTTATGCGCTTCGCTTAACCGACAGAAAATAAATTTCCTGTGATCTTCACAGATCTATACCATAGATCTACTACATTAAACAACAGACACTTTATAACTTATTATATAGTATAATTGTAATAAGCACTTGGGCAAGCTGAACCTAAAAGAACGGGAAAACCATACGTGCGTGCTATAAACAGTAACTATCAAATTACTAAAATCGCTTTTTAAATTGTTCATTGACATTGTGAAACATCATAATAAAGGACATTACATATAACCACCGTATGCATATTCATAGCAACACTTGTTGTGTCTCTTAAATTCGCATTGTCATGTGTAGATTACGAAACATCAAGAATCAACATGTTCAAACGTTAATATTGTTTTAAATTGTTTCACTTTCTAAGTTGAATACAATATCTGAACGTATCAGCACATTATTCATTGGTTAGTTCGCAGCATTCACAAAAGGTTCTTCATATAAAACCGATGTAAAAAGTAACGTACACATTGATCACTAACACTGAATCTCGGGGGTTTTCATATCAAACCAAACACGTATCCATTTGATTTCATCGTAACACTGAGTGAATTAGAATTACACATATAGGAGAAAAAGAATTGCTCATGATCGGAAGGATATCCTCTTCACCCACAATTACCTCAGGTCCACTTACTACACAATAAAAACCACTCTTGTCACTTAGGTGGTGCTGTCTGTGCGAGCGTCCTTCAGTAATTCCGGGATCCGAGGTATCTAATCCGCAGCCAATTCAGTCAAGTCATCAAATCCGTTATAATCATCCTGAAATAAACAGATTGTATGAACAAACACATTCGTATAAACACCGCTAATAAAGGTCAATAACTCATTATCTACACGTATTATCAAAGCTTAACAGCCTATGTATTATACTCTTCAGCTCAAATATAAAATGACAGACATACCTATTCATATCAAACACAAATGTTAATTGCTTGTTAAATTCATACATACATATACTGTACTGATGTGTGTATTGCTTACGGTCCGCAATATTACCCAAACCAGACGTTAATCTAAATTCAAAATTTTATAGATGCACTGATACATATAAACATTTAATATGGCGCACTATTGTACCAAAAGTTAATAACAACATTCCCAACTTATAAACATATTCGACGGTATTATCTTATACCATGTCCACACATATTATCAAGGCTTGTCAGCCTAGACATACTATTCAATGTCTAGCGATTCTAAAGGCAGCCACGCCGATTCATATCGTCCATTACTTGTTAAAACAGTTCAAACGTAAACATATCAGATGTTAACATATACACATGAATCATTTATACCATAACATATTATCACGACTTGTCAACCTGAACTATACCATGTCACACATATTATCAAGACTTGTCAACCTGAACTATACCATGTCACACATATTATCAAGGCTTGT
Source organism: Spisula solida (assembly GCA_947247005.1). Taxonomy (NCBI): domain Eukaryota; kingdom Metazoa; phylum Mollusca; class Bivalvia; order Venerida; family Mactridae; genus Spisula; species Spisula solida. The sequence goes on along the minus strand of OX365958.1, from coordinate 1,987,504 downwards.
CAGCCTAGACATTCTACTCAATGTCTAGCAATTCTAAAGGCAGCCACGCCAATTCATAAACAAACAAACAAACAAACAAACAAACAAACACACATATCACCAAGACTTGTCAACCTGAACTATACCATGTCACACATATTATCAAGGCTTGTCAGCCTAGACATTCTACTCAATGTCTAGCAATTCTAAAGGCAGCCACGCCAATTCATAAACATGCTTATTTTCCATTACTGATTAAAACAATTAGTTTAAACGAAAACATATGTTAGAAGTTAGCATATTGCACCATAACATGTTATAACTAATATCCCGACTTGTCAGCCGAACAATATATTCATTGTATAGCAACTAAGTACATGATTGTACGTAATAATATTGCTATCCTGGCTAAGTATATTGATTTTAAAATAATTGCAACTGTAAATGTGCTATGTTTAAACACGTCATCGAAGTTTTGTCCGCTTAGAAATAATGCTCAAAAGCAAGCAAAACACGTGCAATACATAAAAATTGCTGATTACTATAGCACAGTCAGGGTAATAATACAGTGACGCGGCGGTCGGGTCCACTATTACGGTGTAAAACCAATATAAAGGCTAAAACAGACAGCAATATTTTCATTGCTAAACTAACAAACTATATTCGCACTACCTATACTGGCAATACTTGTAATCTTATGTGTACACATAAACAGCTACGTCACTGTCACCAGATCCTAACTGGATTATAGTTAAATTAACATGCCAAATTGAATTTAAATTTAGTAAACACCTTAACATAAGATCGAATTTATACCGTGCCAAGTTCAAGTCAAATTTATAACAAATATTTTATAACTTATAAACAAATACGTAAACAAGCTTATCATTTCAGTGTCTACCGGTACACATATTATCAAGGCCTGCAAGCCTAAACAAAATATTCCATGACAAGGAATTATGACATAAATGCCCATTTATATGCATTAAGCTTATGTATTTATGATTTTTATAATATGAACTACTAACATTTCGACGGTATATATACCATGTCCACACATATTATCAAGACTTGTCAGCCTAGACATACTATTCAATGTCTAGCAATTCTAAAGGCAGCCACGCCGTTTCATATCATGCATTACTTGGTTAAAACTTGAAACAGTTCAAACGTAACCATATCAATGCTATCACTTATAATCTACCAAAACAAAATTGTTCCTCGCATCAGGTAATTCTTTTCTCAGAAAATTACTCAGTCAATGCTACCCGTCCAACAACCGTTACCCACTTCGATTCGATCATACCGATCATACCGATTCTAACTTTCACCATTCGTAGGTGTGCCAATAGCCAATAACATTTTCTATAACTCTACCACCTTCAATTTCCAATATTTAATTCAAAGTTGGTATATTGCCAACAACGGTCCTTACTAATACAAGAACTCTTTATTTGCCAGTTTTCTAAATTTACCTTTGTGTCCTCCCTTCATCTAAACAAGACTACATTTGCACATTAGTTCCCATAGCGTATACACAAAACCACTGTATGACTTATTGGGATACTATACATTTCAAAATTTATGACCCACCGCGAGCAAAAGCACCCATGATTTCGATCACTGTATGACTTATTGAAACGTGAATCATTTCTACAAAGATCATGTACACCAACAATAGCTATCATTTCAACTGAGTTATCCATTAATTAACACGAACAGTTAATCTAAGTGCTCTAGCATGGAGCATGTGCTATTAACAATTCTTATTGTAAATAAATGTATGCGGCACATTTTAATTTGCCAATCAGATATAATATAGATATGAAAAACTCCAATACGTTCCACTGTTCTTTATCCCAGAATTAGAATTTAAAGCTACACAACCAGTATGGTTACATTTTCCAAGATTAATAATGCATTAGTTCTGTGATATACATTTTGGATTTTCATAATATGCATACCTAATACATTGCAACTGAATTATACATCGTACTAGTATTCTGTCAGCATGTCCGTGACTGACATTCTAATACAGTATAAACAATATACATATAGTTCAGTCAGGGTAATAATACAGTGACGCAGCGGTCAGGTCCATTATTACGGTGTAAAACCAATTATAAAGGCTTAAACAGACAGCCATAAAATTATATTCAATGCTAAACCAACACACTATATTCGCACTACCTATTCAGACCATGGTTCCAATCTTCTGTGTACACAAACGAATCCCTCACTGTCACCAGATTCTAACTGGATTATACAGTGGCATATCTTAGTAAATAATCAATTTTAGGTCGAAATCTTTTGACAAATATATTATCTTTTCGATTATCAAATCAATTAGGTAGAACATAAATAAGTATGACATTTATATTTTCCTACCCGTCAGTGTTTACATACCAAAATCTACTTTCCACGTGCAGCACCTGTTATAAAGTATCAAAAGCAGTATAAAACATTATGTCATATATTTTAGCCAACATTTCTGTATGTTCATGTACAAAGCTAGTAAATATTTCCATTTTAAACCCATACGGATAACAGAGATTATGATAGTATTCATATCTATACTTGGTCGCAACGTATCAAAAAAGATTTTAAATGCAAACATTTCTTACAATTAAGTAAAAAGCCAATCAATCTAGATGTGTAAAACTACCGAGACTTTAAACAGATTTCTTTGGACGAAATATTCGTGCGTAAATCAATACCACACCTATCAAAACAATAAAACACGTAAAATACTCATCTTCCATTCTGCAGTGCGTGTGTTTATTCATCTACATCGACTCGTTCTGCTTATGGAAATCGTCCAACACGGCCATGCAAAACTCTCGCCATATTAAGTGGTTTCTTGTCCACGTCTCATGGTAGGCATGCAATATCTGGCCCGAACGGGTTCTTCTGTAGAATTCTCCCCAACAGGATAAATGGAACGTTTGCACTGTCAGCACTCCATAGTCAAGTGCGTAGCTGTTCGTCAAACTGGCTGACTAAGACAGTCTCGAATTTCAACTGAATCGTCCATAATGTTAATCGAAACACTATTTTTACTGAGTCCAATTGTTCTAACACTAAACATAACGTCTGCTGAATAACTGCGTTAGGTGTGGTCTCACTATCCACGAAAAATTATACGTCTTGTAAGCTCTAAGTGCCCAAAGCTGAATGATCACATACCTTCAATCACTGCGCACGACAACTCGTGCGCTATGGTTACCAACATAACAAGTCCTGATTCGTGCAATCAGAAGATCTTAACCAATCACAGGAAAGCATTTTCCGTCTTATGCGCTTCGCTTAACCGACAGAAAATAAATTTCTTTGTTAACTTGTTCATTCGCTCGGCACATAACAAAACCAAATAATTAGAGGATATATGTTTGTTTAAACTGAATACGATTTATATATCATCATGACATTTGTTGTAATGTTGTGATAAAGTTCAAAATTACAGTTACATATTATAGTTGGCTATGTTAGATTAATCGGGATTGTCCGATATTACAAGTCATGTATTTGAATTATTTGGACAGATATATTTAAACATATACCGGAATAAATTCGATCAGCATCCAAACTGCAAGAAACACATCCTAAACAATACAACTAAATCCTCTGCCCGCAGAAAACTATTTGACTTGTATTGTATTGTATTGTATTGTAATGTATTGTGATGTGATGTGATGTATTGTGATGTATTGTGATGTGATGTGATTCTTTGAATAAAGGGAGACAAATGATTATGTTTCTGAAAGCCCCATTAAGCCCTTAACTACTATTTTCAACAAGAGGGCCATTGGCCCTATAGCGCTCACCTGATGACTAGCAGTTAAGGCAGAATCAGTGACCTGGTGACCTAGTGACCTAGTTTTTGGCCCCAGATGACCCAGTTGCGAACTGGACCTAGATTTCATAAAGCCACACATTGTGGTCAAGTGTTATTAATATCACATAAAAAATATTACCTCTAGAGTGTAAACAAGGTTTTTCTTTGATGTGACCTTGTGACCAAGTTTTTGACCACAAATGACCCATTTACAAACTTGACCTAGATTTTATACAGACAAACATTGTGACGAAGTTTCATATAGATTAGGTAAAGCAGGTCACCTCTAGAGTGTTAACAAGGTTTTTCTTCAATGTGACCTTGTGACCTAGTTTTTGACCCAAGTTGCAAACTTGACCTAAATTTCAAGAAAACACATATTGTTACCATGTTTTATTCTAATAACATCATAAATATGACCTCTAGAGTGTTAACAAGGTTTTTTTTTTGATGTGACATAGTGACGTAGTCTATGACCCCAGATGACCCAATTACGAACATGACCTAGATTACATAGAGACATTCATTGTGACCAAGTTTCATTAAGATTATGTCAAAAATGTGACATCTAGAGTGTTAACAAGGTTATTCTTTTATTTGACCCGGTGACCTATTTTTTGACCCCAAATGACTCAATTACGAACTTGACCTAGATTTCATAGAGACATAAATTTTGGCCAAGTTTCATTTAGATTATGTCAAAAATGTGACCTCTAGAGTGTTAACAATGTTTTTTTTTGATGTGACCTAGTGACGTAGTCTTTAACCCCAGATGACCCAATTACGAACATGACTTAGATTACATAGAGACATACATTGTGACCAAGTTTCATTAAGATTATGTAAAAAATGTGACATCTAGAGTGTTAACAAGGTTATTCTTTTATTTGACCCGGTGACCTAGTTTTTGACCCCAGATGACTCAATTACGAACTTGACCTAGATTTCATAGAGACATAAATTTTGGTCAAGTTTCATTTAGATTATGTCAAAAATGTGACCCCTAGAGTGTTACCAATGTTGTTTTTATGTGACCTAGTGACGTAGTCTTTGACCCCAGATGACCCAATTACGAACATGACCTAGATTACATAGAGACATACATTGTGACCAAGTTTCATTAAGATTATGTCAAAAATGTGACATCTAGAGTGTTAACAAGGTTATTCTTTTATTTGACCCGGTGACCTAGTTTTTGACCCCAGATGACTCAATTACGAACTTGCCCTAGATTTCATAGAGACATAAATTTTGGCCAAGTTTCATTTAGATCATGTTAAAAATGTGACCTCTAGAGTGTTAACAATGTTTTTTTATGTCACCTAGTGACGTAGTCTTTGACCCCAGATGACCCAATTACGAACATGACCTAGATTACATAGAGACATACATTGTGACCAAGTTTCATTAAGATTATGTCAAAAATGTGACATCTAGAGTGTTAACAAGGTTATTCTTTTATTTGACCCGGTGACCTAGTTTTTGACCCCAGATGACTCAATTACGATCTTGACCTAGATTTCATAGAGACATACATTGTGACCACGTTTCATTAAGATTATGTCAAAAATGTGACCTCTTGAGTGTTAACAAGGTTTTTCTTTGATGTGACCTAGTGACCTAGTTATTGACCAAAGATGACCCAATTACGAACATGACCTAGATTTCATAGAGACATACAATGTGACCAAGTTTCATTAAGATTATGTCAAAAATGTGACCTCTAGAGTGTTAACAAGGTTTTTCTTTTATTTGACCTGGTGACCTAGTTTTTGACCCCAAATGACTCAATTACGCACTTGACCTAGATTTTATAGAGACATACATTGTGACCAAGTTTCATTAAGTTTATGTAAACAAGAGGGCCCAAAGGGCCCTAGGTCGCTCACCTGTCGTACTAGTGCATGCACACACCTATGGTGACCCTACACATTTTCTGAATAAGATTTAAGGAAATTCAGCCTCTATTGCAAGTTTATGATTTGACCATGTTACCTAGCTTTTGACCCCAGATGACTTTATTAATATCAAACTTATACTAGATTGTGTTGAGATGATCATTAGGACCAAATTTCATAAAGATTAAGTCGAAATTGTGACCTCTGGTGACTACACAGTTTTTCTATGATCTGACCTATAATTTAAACAAAATATATTGGGAAAAAATATTTTCCTCCATATAACTGTACAAATAAATCAGTGTAGCAATACCACGTGACAAAATACTACAGTCCAAAGAAGAATTTTGTAAACAAAACCTCCACTTGGAGAAGAAAAATAGGCGTAACTATTTTATTTCTTCACCAATTTCTATGAAATATAGAGCACGCTAAGGGAAAAAATATAAGGTTTCCGCGATATATTGTATATCTCTCCGTAGTTTTGCCGTTTTTTCAATTACCCTGTGAAACCTTGGAAATGTTGCGTGTGAGAGCGGACTACAGTCTCAAGCATTTTCGTTTCCCTCGTAATATCTACTTCATACGTGATTGAAGAGTCATATTTACACCTTCTGGGAACACCAGGGGCTATTTCGCAACCAACAAATACAGAAAGTAACAATGCATGACATTAATATGACATTTTCCTTTAATTTGCAATTATGACTACAGTCACAAGAACAAAAATTTAGACTACAGTTCAAAGCTGTTTTCATAATTTACCATAATACCAAGCAACATGTCATCCATTGAGCTTGGACACTTTCGTTTACCATAAAAAACTATTTATGAACATGCATTCAAAAAATTTGGTTGATTCAACATGGCCTCCACATGTTTAATCGGTATCATTTGGGCTCAGTCGATCATGGCATCATTACAGATATAAACATTCCTAGATGGTAATAATAGATTTATTTCTTCAATCATGGTATTGTGAAGCGCAATAGAATATGTCGTAATAATTTGGCGCTAAATAAATGACATATACTGTAAAATCATCATTTTTGAAGGGGGTTTAATTTTCGTAATTTTCGCTGTTGAACTCGACCACAAAATCTAGTCTCCACGATTAATCGACCTCTCAAATTCAGACATGTTTTACCTTTTTGTGTTCTGTAATCCACGAATTTACGACTCCATGAACATGCATTTTTATCAAAATCCACGAAATTTCATTATTTATATTTGGGTCTACCACAAGTATACTGACGTCAAGAAAAAAACACTACATTGAAAAAAGTAAATAACGTTTTAATTTTCCAAACTATTCCCGTGATTATTGACAGACCATTGTTTAGCTAAGAACGCACAGGTCTGCCGAAGCAAAAAAGTAATCCCGATTTGGCCCAGATTTGCTGAAGTATGGTATGACGCACGATTCGCACGAGCATCCCGAGCTCCTTTACCAAGTGGCATTTCCGTTGGTCGATAAAAGGGCAGTTATATGCTGAAGTTGGTTTACAATGTGAAATTCACAAGGACATTTACAAAATGAAAGCGATTTATATATCTCGACTAAAAAAGGGAAATCGAGCACGGGTTTTTTGAATGCTGGAAAGTGGAATTTCTCAAATTGAAGTCGTTGAACGTTTTGTTGCTTCAAAATAAATTATCGCCAGATTTATTCTTTGCGTAAATGTCACTAGGAGCTTATCAGATAGGTCCCGCTCTGATGCACCGCCTGTGACCTCTATACAAGACGTTTATATCCGTTAATGGAGAGGTTGCGATGCGAATGTGTACGCCTACGTGTACGTGTAGTTACCCGTACATGTATACATACGCGTTGCCATTAAAATTGGCCTGCGAAAGATAACATGTGCTTGTAACATCACATGCCAGGGGTAGCATGATTTCTTCGTGAATCGATAATGATTGTTTATATAAACTCAATGAAATCATTGGCGATGAATTATTGTGTTTCCCGTGCATACGCATACCTGTGCGGCATAGTACACACTATACTTTTGTCTGTCACACGTCGGTTACTTGTAGAAATTACAAATACCTGGATGACGAAATACTCAAAAGTGGTAGTCACGTACACGTTTCATGTTAAATTTCGCAACCTCTCTAATGTCACCCGCGTGTTCGCTTGACAACGGCACATCTGATTTTTTCTCATGTGAAAAGTAATTGTGGTCTGGCTGTGATGTTTTATTTTTCATGTAATACATTCCTATGGAACAAACGTGGGACGTCCTTGATAGTCGTTTACGTCAGTTTTTACGTCAGCTACGAAACGTTTAAAGCCATTACATCTACTCTAAACATTAGGCGTATACACACTATCTCAAGGTACGTGCTTTTTAACTTGTGTTGATCAATTCATTAGGCGAAGATTGCCAGCAGTTGTTGCAGGACATGAAGGGCATACGTGATACTGACGTTTTGGATAGGGTAATGTTTTTGTATCGTACTTTTGCACATATCAATGACGATAATTTCTTATGAGAATTTGCAGACATGTTTGCACATCTCTATATTTTAGTCTCAGAGAAGAAATTATATTTTTCTATCCTAACGTATCGAATATCCGAACATATGGGTAGGTGTAGCGTTTCTTTTTGACGTCAGTATATATTAATGAACTGTATCTAATGTTCCAAATGTCCCATGCACTATAAGTGGCATGGTTTCCAGAGACTGAAGCATATATGGAATAGTTTAAAAAAATCTGAATATGCATGTAAATTTTTTAAATGAAACATTACCTTTCTACTGACAGCAATGTCCATCCTAGTACTTATGTCGTGGCGCGGGCGACTAATTTAGCTATATTTTTAAACATAAACCAAAGCACAAAACATAAACATCTAACCAACATCGTACATGCAACTAATGAATAACATAAGATAAAAATATTATTAAGAATGTCATTATATCAGTATTATGACTTCGGGTAAGTCATAAGACAATTTGTGAAATCGGGAGGAATCGGGAGAACTTCAGCTGAGTTTCCGATTGTATGTGTCACTCCAACTGTTTCGGGGTTGTACTGCCGACGACTGAACTCATAAGATTCACCGGGTAAGTTTTTGGAAGTCTTGATACATTTAGTGTCATGTGGCGGATAATTGTTCGATATTCACTAAAAGGTAGTCCTCTGACCAGCCCCGACCGAGCCACATGTCAAGGGTTGCCTGCAAGACTGCAGTACATCGTTCTTTAATAATAAGCAGTTACGACAGTTTTGCGGGCAACCCTCGATGTGTAAAATGTCCGACTTTTACATACATTTTGTATTTTCAATAAAAAGATGAAAAGCATTGTTACGGATAGCAACTGCCTTACAGTATAGTTCTTTCCTTTTTCTCCTGCAAACCTACTGAAAACCAATCAACGACCTTCCTTACTTACTCAACTGTGTCACTTCACGGTTTAAACGTGCATAAGTCACCTTACCCGTGTCGACATGACATACCACGTGGTATGTTGCGTAATTCAAGGTTAAGAAAACAAAGACAAAATTGTCAACACAAAGTAAAAAAAAAAACTGTAAGTATTTATGTTTTGACCGATTTTTTCCAGGATGGTCCGTTAAAATCAGTCAAACCATAAAATGTGTATGGTTGTTTTTAACTTTGAGTTGCCAGATTATTTGCTTGCGTTCTCAGCCAGAAATTAAGTCACGTACCTCGAGGTATGTCCACACTGTTTAAGTTACATTCTATAATTCACAGTGAATACCAATGGCACCGTCAAATATTTAATTTAGATCAAAAAGCAAATACACGTATGGAAATTACTCAAAATTACCCCACACAAGATTAATATCAATTACTTCATGTATAAATTTTAAACTATTGTTACCCATGTGCGTGCTTGTGTTCTTAAACATGGTATAATCTGTTGTTACAAATTGAGTGTTATGTTAACAAAAATTGCATCAGGAGCGACATGTTCCTTGGTACATAGGGTAAATTATGAAAACAGCTTTGAACTGTAGTCTACATTTTTGTTCTTGGGACTGTAGTCATAATTGCAAATTAAAGGAAAATGTCATATTAATGTCATGCATTGTAACATTCTGTATTTGTTGGTTGCGAAATAGCCCCTGGTGTTCCCAGAAGGTGTAAATATGACTCTTCAATCACGTATGGAGTAGATATTACGAGGGAAACGAAAATGCTTGAGACTGTAGTCCGCTCACACACACAACTTTTCCCAAGGTTTCACAGGGTAATTGAAAAAACGGCAAAACTACGGAGAGATATACAATATATCGCGGAAACCTTATATTTTTTCCCTTAGCGTGCTCTATATTTCATAGAAATTGGTGAAGAAATAAAATAGTTACGCCTATTTTTCTTCTCCAAGTGGAGGTTTTGTTTACAAAATTCTTCTTTGGACTGTAGTATTTTGTCACGTGGTATTGCTACACTGTAAATGGTATAAAGACAAAACAATACCTAAATACTTAAAAAAATAAAAATTATGGTTCCAGTGGGGTTTGAACCCACGACCCTCAGGAAAATGTCAATTGTTTTTGACCCCAGATGACCCAAAATCGAACTTGTCCTAGATTTTGTTGACATGATCATTGTGACAAAGTTTCGTTAAGATTAAAATGAAATTGTAACCTCTGGTGACTACACAAGGTTTTTCTATGATTTGACCTATAATTTAAACAAAATATTTTGGAAAAAATATTTTTTTCCATATAACTGTACAAATACATGCTATAAAGACAAAACAATACCTAAACAGTTAAAAAAATAAAAAAATAAAAATTTTGGTTCCAGTGGGGGTTGAACCCACGGCACTTAGGAAAATGTCAGTTGAAATTGTGATTTTTATAGTTGACATTGTGACCTTGTTTTTGATCCCAGATGACCCAAAATCGCACTGGACCTAGATTTTGTTGACATGATCATTGTGACAAAGTTTCATTAAGATTAAGTTGAAATTGTAACCTCTGGTGACTACACAAGGTTTTTCTATATTTTGACCTAGTGACCTAGTTTTTGACCTGAGATGATCCAATATCGAACTTGACCTAGATTTTGTTGAGATGATCATTGTGACCAAGTTTCATAAAGATTAGGCCAAAATTGTGACCTCTAGAGAGGACATTGACGGACGGACAGACAGACGGACGGACGAAGAGTGATCACAAAAGCTCACTCTGTCACTTTGTGACAGGTGAGCTAAAAATGTGACCTCTAGAGTGTTAACAAGGTTTTTCTTTGATGTGGCCTAGTGACCTAGTTTTTGACCCCAGATGACCCAGTTACGAACTTGACCTGGATTTCATAGAGACAAACATTGTGACCAAGTTTAAAAAAGATTAAGTGAAAATTATGACCTCTAGAGTGTTAACAGTCCAATGTTGACGGTGAACGGCGCACGGTGGACGACGGACAAAAGGGTGATCACAATAGCTAAAAATCATTAACTTGATAACCTATCAGCAGAATGATGCATGTTGAAACACCAAAAAATGGAAGAAAACGAAATACAGCATCCAGTTGGTTTGTTAACAATAAATGCATGATTTATAGTCTAAGGGAAGCAACTCTTGCAAAATTAGTATTTTGACTTCCATAAATTTTACTTAATTGTGACTTTTGGCATACTATTTCGACAGAAAAAGTTAACATGGTGTCATCAATTATTGGTCATTTGTGAAAAGCATCCTAATTCCTTGTATTCACTGGATGATCGGAAACCTATTTTGGAAGAGATAACGGGGCTTTAAAACAAAGTTAACCTAAGAAGAGGACCCAAAAGACCCTAGGTAGTTCACCTGTCATAGTAGTACATGCAGGCCCCTATGGTGACCTGAGTTAATGCTTACAATATCTGACCATGATTCCAGAAAATACAGCCTATATCTCATGTAAAAGGTTTTCATATTGCCTTAAAGGTGCTGCCTCACAGATCGGGCAAAATTATTATATATCGTGATTTTCCAACCTAACCAAGTATTGATGTAATAGAAAGCCACTGACGGTTGCTTTATGAAAACTTTGGTGCAAATCAGCAATTTTAACCACTCTCAAAATAATACCCTATAGAATTTTTGATGTAAAAATACTAAATAAGTACCAAATGCCAAAGTTGCTCAAGTTATTTTAGATGTCAGTGTGGTTGTTTATGGAATACACATTGTAAACTTACATCAGATGACCCATATTCATATTTGATACTCTATCTAGATTCCAAAGTCCAGTAAAAAAACAACAGCCTCTCTAGCATACAAAGATGAGATAAAAGGGAATCGATTTCTTGTGTTTCTTAGCATGAAGTTAAGCTGTAAGGTAGTCAATTTCTTGTTTCTTTGAATACAATCAAGCTATAAAGGGAGACAATTTCTTCTGCTTCTTTGGATCATTTTACGTCAAAATAGGAGACAGTTCAGTGTTTCTTTGAATAAAGTTAAGCTAAAAAGGGAGACAATTGCTGATGTTTCTTTGAATAAAGATAAGTTAAAATGAGAACCAAAATTTTCTTGTGTTTCTCAGAAAAAATTATGCTTAAAGGGAGACAATTGTCTTTTTAATAAGGCTAAAAGGTAGACAACTTCTTTGAATAAAGTTAAGCCAAATAGGGAGACAACGTCTTGTTTTTTTTCTTAAAATATAACATGTTTTCATTCGATATTATTGATTATACTAACACCTAAACATTGTCATATGCACTTGTCTTTTTATTCATTCTATTGTATATACATGTATACATTGCCCACCAAAAAAAAGTACACCTTTACTCATCTGGTATAACACTACATTGTAATAGCAGAACAGTAAAGCAACAACATTTTGAAAATAAGGGATATTTTTGTTTAATAAGTGTATAGACCATACATTAATTGGTACCCAAGGTGCAAAATATAAAGTTTCTTTGTCCTGTTTGAATGGTAACTTAGTCACAAAAAGATGAAAAAATCAGCATTTGGATCACATGAGTATTTATATTAAGAACATCTCCATCTTTATTTCTTTGTCTTTTTGTACTCATATAGTAACGGTAGTTTTTGTTTATTTACTGCATACTTATTTTTGGTGGGCACTGTATGTATGGGTCAGTGGCCTATATGTCACATTAAAATAAAATGAAGCAGATATATATGACCAATTAAAGCAATAAGTATAGATCTATTTATTATACATTCATGTATACATGGATCAGGAAACAAATTATGTCTAAAGAATAACAAGTCATTAAGAATTGCAAGCAATGCAGAAGTTCCCTACCGGTTTGAAGCCATTTTCAATGTTTCTGTTGCCATAGCAACCACAGTTTTTGTCAGAATCAACATATATTTAGACATGCATAATCCCAATATTGCCCCCTATCCACATATTAAGAATCATACATCTAGCATGGAAACTGTGTGAGTTATGGCAGGATCCAGATTTGGGCATATTTTCACTCTTTCTGTCGCCATAGCAACCACAATTTTTGTCAGAATCAAAACAGACGTGCATAATCCCCTTATTGCCCCCTATCCAAATACCAAGTTTCATGAACCTAGCTTGGAAACTGTTTGAGTTATGTCAGGATCCAGATTTTTTGTTTGACGGACGGACGTTCCCACTGACTTGACGTTGTGGGGTTTTTTTTGTTCATCCTTTTGCTTGTAAAACCCCATAAGCAACGGAATGAATAGAATATATAGCCTATTGTTCCACACCCCACAAATACATGTGGCTGAGTACGGACTGACTAACGGACGGAGGGCAAACCTTTAGTCCCCATCGGTCAAAAAACCGGTAGGGGACTAATAAAATTGCAAATGTATATCACCAACATAGCAAAACACTGAAGAATGATGAAGCTTTAAAATAACTGTTTCTGGTGACCGGTAACGTGGGTCAGAAAATCTTCTTTTTTACAATGAAGAAGAACAATTAACTGCCATTAAAAAGGTATAAAAATATTGGTTGTTCTTTCAAACCCCATAAAAATATTTATTTTAGTCACAGAAAATGTTTACGGTCAGTCGGGATACCGAAAACAAACAATATTAAAGTCAATAACAAGAGTTACTTCAATCAATGCTTTAAGTACAAATTTTGTAAACCTGATATTAATTTATCAAAAAGACAATAAAAAATCGGACAGGGAAGGCAGCTGAGCACAGAAAACATGAATACATGACAATACCACAATTACAGGATACTGATATTAACCAATTATCAAGCAGTATTAACTTCTCCACATGTGGAGGACACATGATCTTTGCTATTGTCAGGGGAAGAAAAACCTTCCAATGCAAATAGCTCCAAAAAAAATGTTACAAATTAACTTTTTATAGGCAAGTTTTACAAAACCACTGAAACTGTTTTTGAAGGAGTTGTAGTCACAAACACAGCAGGGAACTCGAACACATGTTTACACAGTACTCAGTATTCCTGATAATCAGAAAGTGTCAATCTGTTCATACCTGGCAGTAACAACTCAACCCACTGAAACACCTACAAGGGTTCCACTAGCTTCTGAATCTGAAGGGTCATTTTGATACTTTTACAAAATTTTACCATTTTAAAGGCAAAAAGCCCATGATATTAGTGAAAATGACCCTTCAAGCCAATATCTTGAGGGTCAAAATGTAGCTTTTTCAAAATTTCAAGGGCAAAACCCCTACTCCCAAGTTAAATGGAACCCCTGTACCTATTACCATCTGTAACTTAAAACAGATACAGTCACAAGTACATATATAATTCTATATATATATAACATCAAATCTCTATGAAGAATCTAGTGGGCGTGGCGGTCCAAACTGGTCTATTGTTTTCACAACAAGGCTTAGATGGTCAAAAAAGGAATTTACACCAACTCGTAAAGATTTGGCTTGGAGTGCATCAAAATGCCTGGAATATATAACATCATTTACAGGTAAGTCATAAGACGATTGTGTGCAATAAACACATAAAAATGGGGCACAAGCTAAGCAGGCCAAGGCCTGCACTTTTAAGCGTAAATATTGATATTTTGGTAACATGAGGAACTGATTTCGAAAGACAAGACTTCCTTGAAAGACACCAATTGTAGAGCATCATGCATGCAGTTAGAGTGCGAGAGGTCCTTGGTTCAATCCCAGACTGCATCATACCAAAGAGGAAATAAAAATGGTACCAGCAAACTCCTTGCTAGACACTCAGCATATGATATGAGGGACAATCTTCCCTCATACCATCATGGTGATGGATAACATCAGGAATGAGGTGTCAAGAGTGATTAATATATATTATTAAGTTACAACTTTAATAATCGACCCAAAATAAATACAGTACAACCTCTGTAGAGCAACTCCCTTTGGTAGCTGCAAATATTGGCTGTTGTATAGAGGTTTTGGCTCTTCAGACGTTATATTTAGAGTAAAATTATATCAGTTTAGGGATATTTTGAAGGTGTTGTTATAGAGGTGGTTGCTATACAGGGGGCAGCTCTGGAGATGCTGTACTGTTACTGTATTAAAATATACACTAAATGTCTACTAACACATGTAGGGTGGTATCTTCAACTGTCATGGACTTTTTACATCCTCCACGTTTAGGTTCTGGATCTACACTCATAGTTCTACAGGCAATTTCAGCTTCTCTCTCAGTGTTGAATGGAACCTGTAAATCTCTGATTTAATTGTCAAGGCGCAAATTATAATATAATGACATTATAAATGGATAAATCATATTACAACATGTAAGTGGACATTTCATTAACTACATTTTGTAATTCTTAATTGAACCAAAGACCTAAGTATGTATATTTAGGTCTTTGATTGAACCATGATGAAAAATTGACAAAAACATAGATGCCTCAAGGTTTTCCTATTTGTATTGAAAAGTTCTCTTAATCAGGGATTTAAGGGTTCAGACGACATAATCAAAAAGGTCAATTGAAGCAAAAACCCCAACACTGGTCCAAATAGATTTAATAAAGAAATTAAGTTAACTTCAGGTACAGGGGTTAATTAGAATATCATTTCATAATCTTTATCGCACAATGTCATGTTTGATAATTAATAGTGTTGACACAAAAAAGAATCAAAACAGAAATATAAACACTTCTTATATCCGAAAAAACGTGTCCGAATGCTACTGCACTTTCATGATTACATGTGGTTTTTGTAAATTATAGGAAGGATACAGTGATAAATGTTTCGTCATAGTCGCTGATTGGTGATTCAAATCAAAGAGGCTTGGTCTCAATAGCACAGGTCCTGTAAATTTCTAGAAAACAAACGCACGACAAAAATATTAATCTTGTCCAATTGTTGTTGTTGTAGTTTGTTAGTACGGGCTAAAGACCACACCGGTACGCGCTTAACGGTAATACCAGCAGCGGTTACTCCCCTTCTTAATCAAGTATCAAATTTTACATGTGACCGCCCCATGATCAATAAGAAGCTCTTTTCGCTACATACAAATTAACGTTGCCTGGTTGACCGTTCCCTTTATGCTTCAATCATTAAAATGACGATTTATTTTAAAAAAAGAAAACTGAATTTTTTGTAGCTTTTATCAAAGAATACGAATTTCGTATTCTTTGCTTTTATCAATATATTCCTCCCTATGGTTTCAGCCACTCCCTTCTTTTGAAAAAGATTGGAAAATATGGTGGAATACGTAAAAAATAGAAACTATTTCCTAACAATGTTCATGAATTGTATTTTTTATAAAATTAACCAATTTTAAGTGATTTTGTAACAAAAAAACAACAAGAAACCATCACTATTTTAAATAGTGGGCATTAATTAAAAAAATAAACATGGTGCTTCATTCCCTGTAGGCATTGTATGTAAATAAATGTATAACTTTTGTTTGATTGTTGGTGTTCACTTTGATTCAATAAAAAATACACATGCATAGATTGTATCAATTGAAGCATTCATTTTGGGCGACTCCTCATAGTTGTCACCTTTCGTTTGTTATATATTAGTTATAGTATGTATTTTTTAAAATGTTACTCTCTTTTTTTACCAATATTAATAACGTCAAGTTAACCCTATCTCCCATCATCTTATAATTTCGGATCAAAACAACTTTTTTTACATACAGAGACACATAAAATGCTTTTCAAGTGCATGAAGGGAGGTAAGATTCTTTAGACCTAAAGCCTTATTTATTTGTGTTACCAAATCAAAATCAAGCCTTATTTACATTCGAAGTTCTTTGTTGTTATGTTTATTTTTTCTACCCATTTTGTTTTATCTGTGATTCATATGTCATGTTATATGACCCTTGATTGGAATTAAACTTTATCTTATCTTATCTTACCTTAAAGACTGGTACAATATGGACAGTAATAAGTATCACGTCTAATTGGTATCCTTCAACTGGTGTTAATTGTTTTTGCAAACCATTTTCATTGCGCATTTTATTCATCCCCATACAGTATATAACACTCAAACTGAAAATACATTTTGATAAGTAATTCCTCTACTTAATTCAAACACAAATCTGAAATTCCACAATAAGGGGGTCACAAACCAGACAATTTTGACGGGGGCGCGGGTTTCCTGTTTTACCTGTCAACCGGATTCAGAGTATCTAGACATACAAAAGCTGTATTTAATTAAATACGTATTTTCGTGAACATTTGTCAGCTTTTTTGTTAGTTGATAATTTTTCTTCCGAAAATGGTGAGGATTTTTTAAACTTGGATTCTCGAATGCGCATTTGCCGATGAAACTCATGGATAAAAGCATGCATATCCGAGGTATTTGACTTGACTTGAAAAATGGTACTTATTTGTTTTGAATAGACTGTGTGCAAGTATAGCATGTAGTGATGGGTGTGGTTCTATACATTCGATGTGTCCTACAGATATTTCAAGAAATAACCCTACAATTACCAGTCGGAAAGGTACCTTCATATTTGGAACTGTCAATAAAAGCTTACATGTAAGTATAGCCCTTTCCCGAAACTAGATTACCTCCCTTGGTAAATCCTCGATAACGTCCCCTGTTTTCAATAATTCCACTTCCGGTGTGTCCTGATAAGATCGGTATATAGTAACATAGAACAAATTGCAGTTATTTTAAGTATTAAGCTTACAAAATGGTTCTTTTTTGTTATGTTTTTGGTATTATCTGTTAGAAAAATTAATTTTGTATCCCATACTGCTGTATTACATTAGAATATTGCGAAATTAATTAGATCTATAGTATAGAATATACAGCGGTAAACAAAAAAAATATTTTGAATTAAAGAAAACGTACGAAGGATATTGTTTGTCTGCTTATTACGATAACCATTTTTGAAAGTATCTGGTAAAATTAAGCAAACTGTTTTATTTTTCATGTGCTCCATAGTTTTTTTAATTATTAAAAGTAAAGTAATTATATTATCTAACGTCAATCCCTCCAGCGTACTTCTACTTTGATATATGTTAAAAGTTTTATATTTTGGTATTTGTGAAATTGTACAATATACATTGTCAATGTGGTTGTAAGATGTTGGCATATTCGTATAAGATACCCGCGAATTTGTAAAAAAATAGTGTGATAGGGTGTTGGCAAAGTACCCCCAATCCCGCGAATGAGCCACACAATGCATGTATTAATTTATGCGCGGCTCAAGAGGGTTGTTCAGACCCACTTGAATTTGGTTGTAATGTAAATATAAATAGTATAAATAGCAAGTAGTAACGGGCTTGGTACTATCCTACAGATGTTTCAACCCTACGTTAACTCAGAAAGATACCTGTATACTTGAAATTGCCAATAGAAGCATAAGTGTAAGGAAATTTCGTTATGTTTTGAAAATATCATGTACACAAACGAATGAATAGATTGGACCTATTCTGACACAATCATTCAGTCTCCTTGTAGAATGACACCATTATGTGAAACAGTTCGCTGGCTTAGAATGAAAAGGTCGTAAGTACAAAATCGATATTTTCAGAAAACAAGACAAATGTCTGAAAACTACTCTTTACTTATGGAAAAGCAAGCCTTCGTTTTGGTCTACATGACCAGTTCCCATTTTCATGAAAATAGGCTTATTAGAAGCGACTCGTGATGTAGATTTCAAACATGCTTGAGTCTTATAAGGTCGTAAGAAGCACACACGACCTTCTCATTCTAAGCCAGCGAGTTGTAGTTGCTCATTCTCGCGAGGATTGATGTTTTTCATAAAAGGCAATCCATGAAAAAACATTCCTACCAAATACGAACTACTGCGTGCCTTGCACGAGGACCACTTGTAAAAAAGCTACTTCGCAACAACCGTTCCGCATTAATGATTATGAACACGAATACATGTTTTCTTTCCTGAAATCGATAGATAAGCGTGTGTAATGAAAAATAGCATAACTATATATTAATTTATTGAATATGTATATCGAATAATCTTATATTTTATAAGGTGGTCAATTAGAAATTTTCTTATTATTATCATCACTTAGTTGCCAATTCAAAATATAGTTTTTAAAAGAATAATTATTGATATCATGCATTAATTCAAATTCTTCATATAATAGGGTCTAAAAAGCATTTAAAACTGCTCCTCGTGCATTGTAATTATTTCTGTTTTCTTAAAATTCAGTATCAAGTTCGGCACTTTCATAGCAGTGGGCACTATTCCTCACGGGATATACCAACTTCAAACTTTGATTAGCCCATTTTACAAATACACGCTCTAGTATAATATAATCATAGACATTTCCAGCGACATGGCAAAAATTGAATAGATCAACCTGTATGATTTCACGCGCATTAATTGAATTTTTTACTAATTTCGTGATGATGTAGCATAATAAAACGTTTAGCTTTTACATTTAAACCTCATGTACGATTAAAGAAAATATTTAATTGACACTAACTATTGCCTCAGGTGTTCAAAACTGAAATGAACCGCGAATTTAATTGCACGGGAGTGGTGGTAAAAAGAGCTTCCGTAGTGAACCCGTACATAAATATTACGGTACGGTCCGGGTATTATCATATTCGAAATGTCGTACGCACTCGATGACGCATTTGTAAACATTTCCGGTGTTCTCGTGTCAACAACATTTTGACAATAATAAGTGGAATTCCTTGCTTAGTCAGTGTTACTATTTCAATATGGGTGACTTAAAGTAGTTATATGTCATTATTTGATAAATTTACATTCATAATTTTGATTTGTGTTCGTTTATTTGGAAGAAAAACGAGTTTTCGTTAGGAAGTTGATTAGGCTTCGGTTAACTTTTCAGAACCAAGCATTTTTACAAAGATGGGGCTTTTGTTTACTAGGTTGTGGAACATGTTCACAAATGAAGGTGAGTGTTTTAGATAAATTGACAAACTAGACGGTATATAATTGAGGCTCATGTACTGTACTAAATGACATGACTGTCACATTGAGTAGAACGGGGAGATTAATTCAAGAAATTTGTTGTTTTTAAAGAATTATTTTAATTTTTTGATATTTAAAGTTGACAAGTGATCAGGTGATGTGGGGTAATCGCAATTCAGCTGCAGGTAGGTTCTGATTTGTTTGGGACCCGGGTAGGCCCCTACTTTTTTATAACCCGTACCTGACTTTGTCATTTTTATTTGACAATGACTGTTTAAATTAACACAATAATGTCATTAAGATATCGTATAATAATACGGTTTTAATCAATTAAGTCTGCTGTAGAGCATCCCTTTGGAGTGTGAGAAGTCTCAGGTTTAATCCCAAAGCTGTTACTATTAAAACCAACACGACATACATGTACAAACTACAATATGAGTATCACGCTGTCGGGCTTGACCATCAGAAATTAAATAGCAGTCACTTGGAGACAGCATGTCAGTCTGTCTAGGTAGGTTACCTAAGATTTAAGGTACTTCTTTAGTATAATCTTGAGTCTTGACACTCAGCATAGTTTAAGTTTCAGGTTTATACTTGCTGGCTCACCCATTGTCATGATAATCAAATACATTAAATGTGTTACTGTATGAAAATTATTTTGACCAGTACAGTAGGGCTTTAAAACATTAAATAAAATAAATTGCCAATCTTGACTTCAGTGAATAGGACTTAAATGCCATTAACTTGATGATTTAATACAGTAAATTACAGCATTTGACCACATTAGACATTTCTTGGATATATTACTACATTTTGTATAGTAACCTTGTTTCTCTTTGTTTCAAACTTCTGTAATTTACTAAATACATACGGTATCAGTGATGTTATATAATCTATTTATCTGACAGTAGATTTGGATTTTTTAACATTATTTCATCAGATATAATAAATAGATCCACTAATCATGAAGTGACAGTTAAATAACCTAAAACAGTATTTCGCTGTTTGATAAATTATTTTGTATAATTTTACTATTCAAAATTGATATTGTCATTCTGAAAGGGGATTTATTATGATATTGAGATAGATATCATTCAATTAACAAGGAACTTAGATTTCTTTTATTTTGAAACAGGAAGTTGGTGACACAATTTCATTTAAGGCTAAGCTACCCAGTAAACGGCAGTTTAGCATGGTGTTGAAACTGTTACAAAAACCCAATTGATATATCTGATATTATTTTCCTGGTATAGTACAGTCAGGATAAAAATCCAGTGACGCAGCGGTCGAGTCCACTATAACGGTGTAAAACCAATTATAAAGGCTTATACTGTACAAACAACTATAATTTCAATGCTAAACTAAATTCTCTACCTGTTTAGACAATGTTTGTGATTTTTTGCGTACACATAAATTGCAACGTCACTGTCACAATATCCTAACTGGACTATATGTGTATTTATAAACACACTTGTCAACTTTTGGTTTCAGGAGATTATTTATGACTAATGGTGAATCCATACAGGGCTTTTTTTCACTATATACAAGGGGCCTATATTAGGCCCCTTCACAATTTGCTATAGGCCCCTTTCACAAACCTAAAAGGCCCCTTAATTCACAATTAGAATTTGCGTCATGGTTTTTGTAAAATCAACTTCACAAAGCACCAAACAAACAAATCACAGATAACAGTCATATATTCCTGTACAGGACTTGATATAAAAGTATTATATCATAGATACATGCATGTTTGGGAAAAGTTGACAAAAAATTAACTAACATCTGAAAATTTTGTATCATAATTTGATGATTTATCGCGTTGAGTTTTTCACAATTTGAAAAGTTTCCGCGCTTACTTTTTCACAATTTTGAGAATTTTCGCGCTAACTTTTCACAAAACAATAGGGCTTGGGCCTCTTCACAATTCAGCGAAAAAAAGCCCTGCCATATATTCTATAATTATAACAGCCAGACTTTTTAAGTATTAATTATTAGAATAGAGTATTACAAACAGTATGAATTTCCCATACTACTGTAATGATAACTCATCAGGTAATGGTCAACTTTTTATGCCCCCGTATCGATAGATCGGGAGGCATATAGTGATTCACCTGTCCGTTTGTCCGTTCGTTCGTCCGTCCTGGTTAACCCAAATTGACCGTTTTTCTAGCATTAATATGGCTTGCTACAAAGCTTTCATACTTGCATGGATGTTGTGTATGAACACTCTCCACACACCTGTATCACCTGACCCCTTTTTGACCTTCACCTTGACCTAATTTTGGACTTAGACTGATTTATGGACAAGGCTTCCACAGGGGGCATTAGCGTTTATTGAACGCAGTCTTGTTTGATCCCTGGTTTTCTTGCTGATTTGACAGTTTATCCTGATTAATTATTTTTATTTAATTATACATGTATATATTTTCACTATCAAATTATTTTGGCTACAAAATGGTAAAATCTTGTATACAATTTTCGAAAATTCCTCGAGTGAAACCAGTGACAATATACATGTAGTATGTACTCATACCCACTGACAGTTACCCCCAAATTAAGGTGATATTTCATCTATTAAGTCATTAGGAAATAATTTGTGATGTTAACTAGACATGGTATGCACTTGGTATATTTGTTGTAAGTCAGTTCATGTTGCCCCAAGGTGACAACCTGTCAAAAATAATACAACTATCATTAGCACTTGTGATAATGTTATCAACTTATCAAGTTATCAAGTACATAGATCTCTACAATGTAACATCATTTTAAGGCCAATGTTTTTTTTATGCCCCCCTATCGATAGATGGGGAGGCATATAGTGATTCACCTGTCCGTCCGTTCGTCCGTCCGTCCTGGTTAACCCAAATTGACCGTTTCTTCTAGCATTAATATGGCTTGCTACAAAGCTTTCATACTTGCATGGATGTTGTGTATGAACACTCTCCACACGCCTGTACCACCTAACCCCATTTTGACCTTCACCTTGACCTAATTTTGGACTTAGACTTATTGATGGACAAGGCTTCCACAGGGGGCATAAGCGTTTAGTGAACGCAGTCTTGTTTATTTTTATGTTTACATTTTTTTTGAAAATTTGCTATTGTGAGCAGGGAAGGGAAAAACAACAAGATCGAGGGCTAAAAGGGCTCTACATGTAGGTCACTCACCTGCTCATGTGTGAACGACCTAAAGCCCCATACATGTAAGGGCATCTTGTTAATTTTCCATTCCTTTAGGTTTAATTCTGCTTAGGAGAGATCACCGTATTCATATGCAAAATGCCCACCAGCTATCTATTGGATGAATGAACAATAATAACCTTCCATTCACCAATAGCTACATGTAGCTGGTCGTACTAATCCCTTTGTATACAAACATGATCTCTCCTATATATAGCAATTTATTTTTAAAAATCCTGTAATTTTAACCAAAAAAATAATATGTCGGCCTTACACAAGTTTAAGAGTAACTTTTAATGTTGAAGTTCAATTTAATACTATTAAATAATACAAGTATTTGTCTACCACTTTGATAATGAGAAGTACCTGGGGCTATGACTATGAGAATGCAAACAGTGACTGTGTGTACATGTACTGTGATTGAGAGGCCCTTATTTTTTTTTGAAGGTAAATTTTATCGAATTTGAGATTTTCTAACCAAGCAGTGTAAAAAATTTAACAAAAGGGATTGATATTATAGTTTTCAAATTGCAAATTGAATACCGATGAAGTTGTATTAAATCTTTCAAAATGGAACAACCTTTATTCAACTTTGAAGACGCCTGCTAATGTGTATCACAACTATACTCACAATATGACAATTTGAAATGTCAATACAAAAACATCAGCCAATAAGAAATAACAGAACTTAAAAAACAAAAAATACATTTCAACTTGCATGCTCAAGTATCATTAGACCTATTTGTCATGCGAGATTGGGAGAATGTGCTAATTAATGGTAATATTAGTTGCCTGTTTGTATTAACGTTCATGCTGAGAACGATGGCATACTGTTGCCACAGTCTTCAAAATAAATCAATACTATGGCTCGAAAAACTAACGTGATACTTGACCTTTGTGCCAGTCTTCAATGGTTAGACTGTAGAAATATATTTATACTATAGTCCAGTTAGGATATTGTGACAGTGACGTTGCAGTTTATGTGTACACAAGAAATCGCATCCATTGTCTAAACAGTTAGAGCGAAGTTTAGTATGTTAGTTTAGCATTGAAATTATAGTGTACAGTATAAGCCTTTATAATTGGTTTTACACCGTTATAGTTGACCTGACCGCTGCGTCACTGGATTTTTATCCTGACTGGACTATACTTACATGTACTTACTTATTGCCCGTTATGCCCTCTGGCATGTAGGTCAACAACAAAGAACCTCCACCGGAGTCTGTCTTTCGCGATCTTCTCAACTGTTCCTAAGGATTTATTCATTTTCTTCAACTCTGCCTTGACAGTGCGCCTCTATGTTGTTTTGGGTCTTCCCCGTTTCCTCTTGCCATCAGGCGTCCAGTGAAGTGCCACCTTCTTGATGGAATTGTTGCCCATTCTCGTCACATGTCCTAACCATTTCCATCTTCTTCTTAGGAGTATTGTACCCATGTCTTCTTGTCTACATTGTTTTAGGAGGTCTTCGTTGGAAATTGTTCTTGGCCAAAATATTCTGAGTATTCTTCTTAAGCTTTTGGTATTGAAGGTTGATAGTTTGTCAAGCAGGGCCTCCGCTGTAGGTCGCAAATGGCGCCATTGGCACAAAAATCAAGAATTTGGCGATAAAAAAATCAATTTGGCGAATTTCATGGCGAAAGCTAATTTCTCTACAAAATTTGACCTAATGTCGTTAAAGATCCATTTCACTGCATGCTTATGTCCTAAATTGTCAAAAATATATAAGAAATCTTGAGAAAGATTTGGCCCAAGTGGCGCTAAAGTGGCGACAACTTTTTTCTTTTGGCGAATGTAGTGGCGAAAGCTAAATATTCTCCAGAGGAAGCCCTGGTCAAGGTCATTTTCAGTCATTCTCCAACACTCTGAACCGTAGAATATATTTATAGGGCAGGTTATTTATTGCTTTAGGACTGGTTGACGTAATAATTATCTTTAATCAGACAGGGAAGGCAGCACTCAACTTAAACAGCCGAGCACAGAAAACATAAAATAACACAGGCCACAATTTAACAGGGCACAATTATAATCACAATGCCTAAGTTCAGCTTACAGCCTTCAGTCTGTAAGATTCGGTATATGTGTTGAATAATAGTGAATAATTGTGTAAACATTGTCATATACTGTAATTAATTATAATTCGTCATTTATCAATTAATTTAATTGTGTATTATAAATTTTAATGACATTAATGAAGTATACATATTACATTATAATTAATACTTTACCTCATTCCCATTAATTTAATAAAAGTGATCTATTTTAATGAACATTTCCTGGTGTCAATTGTTTCACAGTTCAGGCCTAAAATAAAATATTGTTTGTTTCCCCATCCCCTACCTACCCGACTAAAAAGGGCCCTACCCAAAATATTTTATTGCCCAAATTGAAATAATATTTATTTTACTAAAAATTGGAAGTGAAAATGTTAATTTTTGTTTACTGACTTCTTTCTTACCATTAAATTTAAGACTGTTGGTGTTCACCTTAAAGTTAATTCTAAATTTCATTATTTGTATGTCTTAACCAATAACTATCATACTGAAACGGTCCCAAAAAAAAAATTTAACCCTACCTACCTACCCATTCTAAATCTGCTAGGGTCGGGATGGGGAAACCAAGAATATTTTAAGTTCGGCCTCGGTGCATTTATAACTCATAAAATAAACATGTAACAAGTAATTATTTTACATCAGGGTTTCATTTGTCCTCAATTAACTCTCTGACTGATACGTGGGTAGATTTCATAACCTGGGTACTGTTTTATCAAAGCACTTACGGAATTCGTAAAGTTACGTTCAAATTTAAATTCTTTATAATGCGTTAACACCTGCAATTTGGTGATGGATGTGGTTTGTAGGAGTTAATTTACTGAATCATTATTAGTATGGCAGCTCCATTTCCCAAACTGTATAATTGTAAACAAATTTTAGAGATTTTAAATTTGATCGTAACTTTACGAATTCCGTATTTGTCTATTCTTGAAGAGCTATCCTCTCTGACCAAAATAAAAGTTATTTGATGAATATATCTCAAGAAATGGCAAAGTTATGGTCAATTATATCTGCTCTGAAGGATTTTCTTCAATAAAAAGTTTGAAAAACTGAGTTATATATGGTTGACGGCCTCTAGTTTGTCAAAAATGGTCAGCCGCATATGATTTTCAGGATTTTTAATTTGGCTCTGTTGACAACCCTGAATAAGAGAGATGATGTTTGTAAACATAGCTTGAGGTGTTCATACAATCATGCAAATGTGCCCACCAGCAAGCTATTGGTAAATGGCAGGTGTTTATTGTTCATTCATCCAATAAACTGCTGGTGGGCATTTGGCATATGAATGAATAAGTGATCTTCCCTATGCTGCACTTAAAATACCTTGAGCAACATTCTCGACTGATACAATGTATTTTATTGTTGTTCATGAGTCATTACATTAGTCGAGCCGTAACAAAGGGAATACCCGATCTACCCTTCCCGATATGCTACGTTTCTATAATTAATGTAGGAGGTACCGACTGAGTGAGTGAGAACAAAGATTACACACGAAATTTAAGACCATCCTTGGCTCTTTACTCTTTAAATAATTGCTACATGTATAGTACAAACAATTTTACATGATCCTCATTTGTTAAGGAAAGTTTAAAACATGCAAGTATCAATGTAACAAAGAAATTTGCTGCTTTACATGCTTGATGTGTTGGCGGAGCAATTAAGGGAGATTAATTTTAAAGGTGCTGTCTCACAGATTTGGCAAAAGTTTTGTATAACGTGATTTTCCAACCTACCGGTTACCAAGTATTGATGTAATAGAAAGCAACTGACGGTTGCTTTATGAAAGATTTGGTGCAAATAAGCAATTTTAACCGCTTAGACTCGATATCGCCCACTGAGTATTTTTTTCTTGAAAAAAATCCGCTAAGTTTCCTTCCAACATGCTTTGTGAATTATGTAATTCCCACCTGATCGAACTGAAACATCAACAAACTACAGCGTAAACATCAGTGAGGTTTTTGGTTTGTTTTTCTATTCGTTCTCATCAAATGCGAACAAATTTCAGGCAATTTAAGTAATAGTAGTGTTAATACTAAATAACTATAAAATGCAGAAGTTTCTCAAGTTATTTTAGATGTCAGTGTGGATGTTTATGGGATATACAGGCAACTATACCAACATTACGAGAATATGTGACAATTTTATTTTTGCTATTCACAAATATGTGAGGCAGTCCCTTTAATTGTATAATAACTATTAATTGAATTATACCATAGATCTGTCTGGTAAATTTGAAAGCCTGTTACATGTTTCAATCCACAAATAATTTGTTTAAAGGGTGTTTTAAATCTCACTGGTCAACAGACTATTTAAGTCATATTAAATTGGCATTGGAGACTTGTAACCCACTCACATTAATTTATCCGGACACACTGGGCGAACCAGAAGAAAACCGAAAACAAGCCAGACCTGACAACTACATAACATGTGTGTAGTGCTAGTTTAGAGACTACATAAAGTTATTCAGATAGACAAAATACATTGGTAGACAAAGTAGTCTAGACGAAATACAAAATGGTTGACATTAGTTTAAAACTTTCAGGAAGTCTGTTGTAGCTTATAATTATATAAGTCAGAAAATACGGAAGTCTGTTGTATGAATATTTATTGTCGGACACTGCGAAGTGTGTTGCGGAATATATTTAGTCAGAGAAGGACAATTTGACCAGCCATTGATATCACAATTACGGCATCTCTCTGTTAGACTTCGATCTGTAATTGAATTGTTCTTACCACGGAATACAAATGTGAATACAATACTGAATTCTCCTCTCAATGGGCCTGTCCAAGTGTCCTAATTTCCCCCCAAAAAAACGTGAACATTTGCTTTCAAATTTGGCATACTTGTCAATCATCATAAACACCAGAGACGTTTAAGTTTCATTGTCAATGCCATGTAACACTATCCAACATTTCTGCCGAATTATGGCCCCTAATTGACTTAGCTACTTATTATGGACAACCAAGGCCGAGACTTCCACCAGGGCATTTCAACGTTTATTGAACACAGTCTTGTTCGGTATTATAATGGAAGCCTGAGTTTATAAAGCAATGAAAATAACAAAATGTTGTAATAATAGTAATAATAATAATAATAACAACTTTATCAGTCCCCTACCGGTTTTTGACCGGTTGGGGACTATAGGTTTGCCGTCCATCCGTTCGTCAAAAAATCTGGATCCTGACAAAACTCAATGAGTTTCCAAGCTAGGTTTATGAAACTTGGTATGTAGATAGGGGGCAATAAGGGTATAATGCACGTCCAAAAATATTTTGATTCCGACCCAAATTGTGGTTGCTATGGCAACAGAAACATTGAAAATTGATTAAAACCAGTAGGGGACTTCTGTACTGCTAGCAATTCTTAACTTCTTGTTTTCTCTGATAAATCTCTATAATTCATTGATAGGCATATAATGAAATATCATAAATGTACAAAAGTTCTGAGTATGAATAATTTATTAATTATAAAAATTAATGATCAACCACATTATTCTTATAATAAACTGATTTATATGTTTTCCAATGACAATTAATTTATCAGTTGCTAGGCAACACAATATAATTACAGTGAGAAAGAGACAATAATTATTTATGTCATATTTTACTGTCATGCAATTGTCATATTTGTGAATGTTTCATCTTCATTGTGTACAAAGTAACATGCTAAAGGGACATACAGGTAACTTAAATCAGGGCATTTTTTCGCTGTTATAAGGCTGACCCCTTCCCCTGGAAAAAAATCTCACAGTTTTCCCCAAAAATGAATATCATCCTGCATGTTACTATAACACCAGTATTTCCCCCCAATTAAAGATAAGGCCCCATCCCTAGGTTCGAAAAAAAGCCCTGCTTAAATTGATCAAACCCAAAGACTTGCACTCAAAGCACAGACTCTACCACTAAGCTATATCGGGCAGACAGTGCAACATGTACATGTGTATGATGGGTCGTGTTAATTGTTGTACTTGTAAAGTTGTCAAGACATACTTGGTGCATAATGTCAATGTAAGCAATGCTATGTGTATAAATGTGTATAACTGCCATTGTTTGAAGATCAAGTATATACTACATACAGACTTTATACTTTATATACTACAAGTACAAGTTGTTTGAGCTTTGTTCATCAATTGATGCCCGGGATACCAAAGGTTAATTGTTGTGTAATCAGTATATGTCGGAGTGAAGATTATTATTATAATTAATTATAATTATATCAGAATGCATTTTTGCTCCCTCTTACAATTATGTGATCATATTTAAATGCTACATCATTCAGTATATAGAAATAAAATATTTACGGCTATTTTTGTTTTCAAATTTGAAGCGAAGCAAATTTGGTCTTGGATTTGTAGCCTTTAGTGATGTAAAAGTCTTATCATGGTATTGCTACACTGATAATGAAATATATTAGGGAATGGTATGTGCATGTATAGGTTACTTTGTTTTCGGCTCCTTAACACGTTTTGCAGGTGGTCGATGATGGCTTTGTGGCGCCCACCAACTCCTCTTGGGGTTTAATGGGACATTTGTATAATTATTATTAAGAACTATGAGTTGGTGCAGGGTTTTCAACATAATAGATCAACGGGCCATTCCTGTTTATTTTAAATGACTGTTATGATTTATCATTAGACATGCCCTGAAAGCCCAGGAGTGTGTAAGTGTGTGTCCCACATGGCCCATTACATGTACCAATACATATACTGCTATAAACATGTAGAGTAGCCGGACCATCTTAGACTTATGTAACCGAACCCTGCAGAATGTGACTGTCATTATTGGGCTTAAGCTTATCAGCAACATATTTTGATCAAGTAGTAATTCATGCTGGGTTACCATGAGTTATTTATTTTCTTCATTGAGTTACACTCGCTGTGCATCATTCAGTGCCCGTAAACAAAAAAATTGTAATTTTGAAGCAGCGATAAAATATTTTTTTATATATAGTCAGAAAAAAATGAGCTTTTATGAATAATTTCATGAATATTATTTGCATATCTCATAGTTTTGAACAGTATAATAGTGCAGATGTTTTAAAACTTACATTCATGCATTAAAGTGTTAACAAAATGTGAAGAATGTGGGTGTTTACTTTGATTAATCAAACATGATTTATTGACATTATTTATTTAGACAACGCTGTTCTATTGATGCGGTATTCGGTATTCGTAGGTAAAGGTTGGCTAACAGATTTTGTTAAGATGTATTAATCTATACCACATATATATTTTTATTGAATTGCATATTTGAATTGAACCGAGCTACTCCACGGTATGAATCCCGATACACCGCTTCTCAGTTCCGTGAGAGAATTGTTCTATTTTCATATGGCTCTGACAGAACTGAATACCGATGTAACGCTCGGACGGAACTCAAATTTCATGTATCCTGGGTGTTACATTGGTTTTAAGTTCCTACAGAGCCATATGAAAATAGAACAATTCTCTCACGGAACTGAGAAGCGGTGTATCGGGATTCATACTGTGTACTCTCTATTTAGAGCAAGGACATTTTTTGTAAGCAGCTGAATACCATGTGCGTGTAAAGAATAGGCAATGAGTTTTGCTGGTTAAAATTATGATATTTAGACCCGAGCTTTAGCCTTATTTGCCATAAGGGTCATGTTTATAAGATTGTATTGAAAAAAAATTCCTATCTATTTTCAGAGCATAAAGTGATAATTGTGGGACTTGACAATGCAGGGAAAACGACAATATTATATCAATTGTAAGTATACATGTAAATACATGTAAGATTTGGGAAACTGTGAGTTACAGTAAATGAAAAACTACAACTTCAATAAAACCTATCCTAAAGGCCACCTATACACAGGGCTTAACACTAACTTATTTTCCATAATTGTTCGAAGGATCAGCAGCTAAAAATATGAAACATGCTGGTCCGACAGAATTTCAGGTGGTCCTACGGACAATTGAGCAATTGAAAAATTACTTACATCTTACAGTGCAACTATATTCTTACTATCAATGCTACAGTTTGTTTTATTTTGAATAGTTAAATGAGATTTTATTCTACAATTTCCATGATCAGTTTGAATGCTCTCTTTAAAAGTGATTAGATCCTAAATATTTTCTTATTGCTGGTCAATAGGACCTCCTGCATTACAAGAGTTAGTGGTCCTCCATGAAAACCACTGGTCTATGTGTTAGTGTCGATCCCTGATATATATAGATATAATAACACTTCCTCAAAATTACGACCAGATCTTTTCAGGTCCATATCATTCGTTTACTCATTATTGTTATAGTACAGAGAATTTGACACGATCCTCAAACTTCTATTAGCACAATTTACACTTGATATCTTTCTATATTTACAACCTCTGTTGTATGCTAATTATAGGCGGTGAATATCAGGAAGATGCACAATACAAGCACAAATCTTAAGGACTGATATTGCTTAGTTTGTTATTTAGAAATTGATTTAATTTCAATGCAGGAACCTTAATATATTCATGCATAAAGGTAAGGATCACGTCACCATTTCCGTACTATATGCGATGTATATTATTTCTTAAGTACATGCATACTTACTATTATTAAGTCCCTTTTGACATAGCTCAAAAATGGCAGAATCTGATTGTATAAATTATCACAAATTTGTATATTTGGCAGTGATTTTTCTTGAACAAAATTAAACAGCATGTGCCTTTAAAATTGGGAAATTTAGCGCAATTTGGGAATTATTTAAAAAGATTGTTTTGGTTAAAATTGTTCATAAATTGCTATTTTCGACTGATAATACTCTAGTCATATGTGACAACGACTCTTGCAAGTTTGAATATCCATTGTTTTGACTTTAAAACAGCTATACTGTAGTTGCTTTGAAACCAGCGAGCACAAAAGGGGGAAAATATGCATACTTTATGAGAAAAAATTATGATTTTTTGGGGAAAATGGAGGTTATTTTGCTAGGGGAAGGGGCCTGTATTCGGCCTCAAAAATAGCCAAAAATAATCACTGAATTTGAGTATGAATTATTGTGATATTTCCACGCGCAAAAAAGCAAAATATTGCCACAAATCTCCTGTGAATTTTTTTTTCGATATACCGTATTACTATACTTTTGTGCTATTTGCGTAGAATGTGGGAATGTGTGAAAGAATTCAAGCTTAGGTGTTAATTTCGTATTGGTTGATACCTGGGACTATCATATATAATACAGTTTTAGATGATCAATTAGCAACTATATAGCTGGTTATATTGATGTTGGTTAGCGTCCAGTAATAATATTACGTAAATGTAATTAGACCTTTGGTAAACTGGTGGTATAAGTTAATAATACACTGTAAAATTATGGGTGATAAAATTTCACTGATGACTTTGACCACTAAGTCGAATCCCTATGATGACTTGAACTACTGTATGAAAAACTGTTAAAAAGAATTTTAAAAGGTGTTTTCCTTCCAATAATGTTTAACCATAAGGATTGATAAAAGCCAATTATATAATATAGACAGGGATAAAACAGAATGGCTATGTACTAGATGGCTGTCTCAGTCAAACTAAAAAAAATGCAATGAATACAGTACTCACAGATTGAATAGACTTTTCAGTATGTGATATAGTTTTGAGGTATTTAATTATTACATTGTAAATGAAATAAATAAATTTAATTAAAGCAGGTAATTAACAATGGAAATTAGTGTAATGGACCATGACCCGCTGCTGTGCTTGAGATATCAAGGTAATGATGATCAATGCTAATTAAGATGTAAAACACTACACTTAAGTGAGCCTAATTAAATCTCAACTCAAATTTTGTTTCTACATGTTTGAGATAATTTTCATGTGAGACTGGATTCAAAATTGGTATAACTAAATTTTAAAAAGAAGCATTAAATATATATATTGTCCTGAGTCTATACAGAAGAATTCTAAGATCTCTAGTGTACCTTGAAGTTTGTCTCAAACTCAGATCCTGATTTAAGCAAAATCTCAATTTCAGTCTACACAGTATATATCCTGTTACACCACTTCTCAGATCTGCCAGATACTTGTACTGCTTTCATATGGCTCTGACAGAACTTAAAACTGATGTAAGGCCTAAAATAAAATATTGTTTGTTTCCCCATCCCCTACCTACCCGACTAAAAAGGGCCCTACTCAAAATATTTTATTGCCCAAATTGAAATAATGTTTTTTTTATTAAAAATTGGAATTGAAAATTTTATTTTTTTGTTTACTGGCTTCTTTCTTACCATTAACTTTAAGACTGTTGGTTTTTACCTTAGAGTTAATTCTAAATTTCATTATTGTTGGTTTTCACCTTAAAGTTAATTCTAAATTTCATTATTTGTATGTCTTAACCAATAACTATCATACTGAAACAATTCCAAAAAAAAATATTTACCCTACCTACCTACCCATTCTAAATCTGCTAGGGTCGGGATGGGGAAACCAAGAACATTTTAAGTTCGGCCTAATGGTCTGATTGATGAGTATGGATACATAACATCTGAGTTCTGCCAGAGCGTTACATCGGTTTTCAGGTCTGTCAGAGACTCAGAGCCATATAAAAAAGTACAATTATCTGACGGAATTTAGAAGCGGTGTATCGCGATATATACCATGGCCTGGATTTATCGGGAGATTTGAGCCAGGTATATTATATATTGATGCTAGTGATGTAAACATTATGTTTTACCGTATTTAATTAGCTACGTTTTGTATTGATGTCCAATAATACGTTGCATCATTATCACTTTATCTCTGGTGATAAAATACTGAAATAGATCACATAATAACTATATAATAAGTATGCTTTGCCTGACCTCATTCTGTAGTATAATTGCTGACTCGGCTGGCTTCATGCTATAGTATGAAAAATAATATATCGTCATTTTTATGTAGCACATGTACACTAATAAATGGGCTAAATTTTTCCTGAAATAAGTCTTAAAAATCATGCAATTTTACCTCTACGAAATCAGTTCCCCATGTTACTTTTAAATGTCATATTTTCCCCCTAATTAAAATTCTAAGGCCCCTGGAGCCCTGAAGGTTAGAAAAAAGGCCCTGTATAACTTGGTGAAATTGATGATCATAATATTATCTGGAGAGTCAACCACTGTCCTTGAAACGATCATCATATGGTCAACATACTGGTCAGGTCATATGTTCCGGTCATCTAATTTTGTGGGATCATTAATCTCAGATGTCATCAAGCTATCTTATCTAGGTAAATAAGGTGTTTCTTTTCATACAAGTAAGTAATTTGTCTGTTGATTGTATCACATACACCATACACCCAGTATGTAGAGTCTGACAATGACCTTGGAAGGTCACATCTAGTAGACTTCCAATGGTATACAGGCCTCAACAAATATTTTTAAAAGCACTCGTCCTGCAATATAGACAAATAAGAAAACCCCAAAATCTTACTTGTCCTGCTATATAAATAAAGAAGGAAAAAATTGTGCAGGACGAGCGGACGAGTGGATTTATTGAGGCCTGGTATAGTCTAGAGAATTTGACGCGACTCTCTAACTTGGATTAGCATAATTTTACAGCTGATTTATTGTCTATATTTATATCCCCAGTCAAGCTCCAATTTACGTAGGACCAGGATGATTACTGTCTCGGTTAATTGTATACAATTAGATTGCAAGGTGAAACCAGTTTCAATTTTGCAATACCGCTAATTGATCTAAAACAATACACATCCTACAATACCAATAAATTGTATGTTACTGCATGGATACAATAATATCTTTATAACACAGGGGTGTAAATTTTCCTGATTTATCCGGAATTCCAGGTTTATCATACATGAAAGAGCAATGGCTTCTGACTTAAATGAAAGTTATTTGATGAAAATATCTCAAGAAATGGCAAATTTATGGTAAATTCAATCTGCTCTGATACAAATTTAATAGATATGGGAACAATGTTATTGAAGGCTTCTTGTTTGGCAAAAATGTTCGGCAGTATACGATTTCAGGATTTTTAATTGGCCCTGTTGACACCCCTGATAACAACAATTTGCCTGAATGTGTTGATTGACACATAAACAAGCAAACTAGCTGGATGTGTTTGGGTAACAATTATGATATATTTATCCACTATTATCATGATCATAATTTAACAAACAAATCTTATTTTGGTATTGTATACCTCGAAGGATGAAATAAACACACATGAATTCTGCTGCCGAAAGTACCTTGATTAGTTGATATGGTCTTTATGAAAGAAAACAACATTTTCAACAAGGCCGCCGATCAACTTGAGTTTCAAAACATTGAAATTATTCCGGTCCTACTCCAATGTATGTTAAGTGACAAACGATAATTATATATGTCATGTATTCTGGATAACTGAAAGTTAATGTGTCTAGAATAGAAATTCTGAATTGAGGTGAGGTCTAGTAACAATAATTGATTAATATATAATACGACTCGTGTGTAATACACCACATTCTAATGGGCATACACCATGCGACACTGTGCGACATCTATCAATACCATGTGACACCGTGCGACATCTATCAATACCATGTGACACCGTGCCACATCTATCAATACCATGTGACACCGTGTGACATCTATCAATACCATGTGACACCGTGTGACATCTATCAATACCATGTGACACCGTGCGACATCTATCAATACCATGTGACACCGTGTGACATCTATCAATACCATGTGACACCGTGTGACATCTATCAATACCATGTGACACCGTGTGACATCTATCAATACCATGTGACACCGTGCAACATCTATCAATACCATGTGACACCGTGCGACATCTATCAATACCATGTGACACCGTGTAACATCTATCAATACAATGTGACACCGTGTGACATCTATCAATACCATGTGACACCGTGTGACATCTATCAATACCATGTGACACCGTGTGACATCTATCAATACCATGTGACACCGTGTGACATCTATCAATACCATGTGACATCAGTGTTAAGATGTGATCTGGATTGAAATTTATTATATATATACATTATAATATCATTGACCTAGAAATCAAAGTATACATCACCATACTCTTGACATATATAACTATCTGCTCATATATACATGTAGGTAGTTAATTGTTTACTAGTAATTAAATAAACTCTGGGTATTAGGTCAAATACTTAGTATACTTTATCCAGTCACTTCCGGCAAAATCTACCAGTTAACAGGGTGCAGATTAAACTTAGCTTTAATCGGTCACCTGGTCATGTGACTAGTGATAATCCGTCATCCCTTACCACGTGATCTGACAGACTTCTTCTTATATGAGAGTCACTGGTTGCAATTCCATACTCAAGTGTGACGTTTTCCTTTCTTAAATGAGCTGGTGGTTGATCAGTTATTTTCTTCGACTTGCCTGTGTCTACACGACGTCTATCAAGATGTCCGACGTCATTGTTTATCTTGACGTCATGGAACAAACGTGACGTTGTGCGCTATTTAATGAAAGAGTAACAATATAGTCCTGAGTTTGATCCCCTTACTGAGCAAATTAAGCGACTGGATAAATAGAACAATAGGTTAGTGCCTACGGCTCACCAAATAAATTCCTTCGCCTTGCCATATAAACTTTTTCATCCACGGCACTAACCTATTATTCTCTATATGCATATAACTTGTCCTACTTAAATAATGAGTAAATTATATGATCTATCTGATCAGCACAAAGATAAAATCTATGTGTTACATCTATATCTATTTAACACTTAGAGTAATTATACTATAATATATAAAGTGATTATAAAAGTGAGTCTATAAAAGGGGACAGGGTATCCCGAAAAAAAGGGCATGGTTACACACAACCATTTTGTTCCTAAAGTGGCCTCTAATAGAAATTGTGACACTTGCTGGCTGAAACTTGTAAGTATACCACATCAAACTCCGACTTGTAAACCACATCAAAGTCCGACTTGTCAGACATGAACAAGAATCATCTGAGTCTCATTTAATGTGGTCAGACTGTATATGCATAGATCATTATATACAGAGCAAGTTAACTAAATAGTTTAAAACTCTATTTATATGTAAAAAACACTAACGGATGATTATCAGCGGTACAAAAGATCTTAGTGTGTAATAACTGTCATTCTAACATACAATATATCAGGAAATAATGATTACAGATATCATAGAGACAATTCTTGAGGAATTTAGTGTCCCAAATTTTAGATTTGACTACCGTATATCTTCACCCGTAGGTAAAAGGTGCCCAGAAAATTTCAAAAAGTCACTTTCTTTTGTCATAACCCATGCTTTGATATTGACATACAGAGCTACAGATAAGCTGCGTATTGGGGGTAATTACCCAATTAATTTTCCTAAAAACCCAATAGATTTTGATAGGAGGGAGTAAGAAAAAGCAAAGACAATCTGAAATACCCAAATAGAAAATAATATTACAGTGAAAAACAGTACAAAAAAGATCTTATACCCTTTGAGTTTTATTAAATACCCAATTAAAATTTGTCAAAACCCAATCAAAATTGAAACTCGGGGGTAATATACCCAATGGACTAAAACCTTATCTGTAGCCCTGGACATAATAGGTCATAACTTGTACTTCTTATAAGATTTTTTGTCATCGGTCAAAGCCCGGATGACTTTTTGGACTTTTATTTAACTTTATTTTACCCGACTTATTAAAGGGTGAGTATATACAGTATGTCCTGGTTTCTACTATAAATTGCTTAATATTTATTTTGTATCAGAATCATCTGTACCAGTACTGCCAGGGTCTTACAATTTCAGAATAATCCGGAAATCCTGTACTATTGGAAGGATGAACTATTCTGCAGAAAATAAAAGTAATTTGATGAAAAAATTCAAAGTAGTAGCAAAGTTACAGTCATTTGAAGTTTTTAAAGCTGAATTTAACAATAGAACAATGTTTGAAACAGTGTTTTGGTGTACTCAGCCAGGGATGTGTGCAAATTGCACTCGAAACACTTGCATCTAATTTTCAGGATTGAGTATTTTGCCTTAGTAGGACCCCTGATTCTGCCATATTCACCCGAGTATATTGAACGCAGATGTGTATAGGTCACCCAGGCGAAAAATGGGAGAAGGTTGAACAAAATTTGTGCCCTTGAAGTTATTATATATTGGGTTGCTCATAACCCATACAAGGAGCGAAAAAGCCTTGAAGAGATAGCGTGCAATGAAACTGGTTATATGAATGTACTGTAAAATCACATATTTTCGTGGGTATCAAATTTTGTGGATTTTGATAAAAATGCATTTTCGTGGGGTTGTAAATTTGTGGATTACAAAACATGAAAAGATAAACCCATGTTCGATTTTTGAAAGGTCGATTAAATATGGGGATTAGATTATGTGGTTGAGTGCATCAACGAAAATTCAACGTCCTCGAAAAATAATTATTTTACAGTAGATGAATATAGATTAGTATGAGAGAAAGATTTGATCATTCGGTGAGATATTTTTTACTTGGTGTGAAACTCATGAATATATTGACGGTATACTTATATACTTACAGTTTGATGAACGAGGTTGTGCACACGTCGCCGACTATAGGCAGTAACGTAGAGGAAGTTGTCTGGAAAAATATACATTTTCTGATGTGGGATATCGGAGGTCAGGAATCGTTACGATCAGCGTGGAACACATATTATACTAACACACAAGTAAGTATATTGGTTTGTCTCACCACAGGAATTTGAAGTTCTTTCAATGAAATATTATGCAAGTCGGAGTCCATCACAAATCACTCTACATAATATATATATAATTAACAGAGGTGTCAATTTTCCGGATTTATCTGGAAATCCGGATCTATCATTGAAGAGCTATGTGTCACAGGGTGAGAAAAATGTGCAACCAGACCGGGGCTCGAACCCGGGACCCTTCGCTTACAGGGCGAATGCTCTACCGACTGAGCTAGCCGGCTGCCTACACACGTCCTCACCCATACTGTGAACAGGTTCAGACCGTGACATATGCTTTCTGACCAAAATAAAAGTTTTTTGATGAAAATATCTCAAGAAATGGCAAAGTTATGGTCAATTATATCTGCTCTGAAGGATTTTCTTCTATAAAAAGTTTGAAAAACTGAGTTATATATGGTTGACGGCCTCTTGTTTGTCAAAAATGGTCAGCCGCATATGAGTCTCAGGATTTTTAATTTGGCTCTGTTGACACCCCTGAATTAAAGGAACGCAACGCCTCCCCCCCCCCCCAAAATGGAATCCCGTAGCCAGTGCTAACAAAAAGATACAAGCGATCATGGACCGACTTGTATAATATTTTATTGGTAGAACTTCAGATTCCTGTGGTCTCACACACCCTTGGCATGGTGACATTTCACACATCTAGACTAACCAAAGGCACCTGATCAATGATATTTTCGTAGTATATTGTCCAAGGGTGGTATTCAATATTGATCTTACTTGACTTAAGGATAAGGTAAAACCAATCAGATCACACGATATCAAATTCTTGGTCAGTAAGTCAGTAACAGGCAATATGATTGGCTATCCTTATTCTCCAATGAAATAAGATCAATATTGAATACCACCTCTGGTAATGTCTTCATGAGCCTTGTAAAAAGGAGTCTGTGTATCCTGAAAATGGGGCATGTTTGTGCAATTGGGTTGGTCCCTGGTATCGGTTCAACTCTTGAATATCAGTCTGACATACCGGGTAGTTCAGCAACTTACTTCATGGTGGTGCTTGTGCAAGGATACTGTGGTCATACAGTTAGCTTAAGAAATGCTCAGTAATATAATGCTAGCAGTCAAGTCTGGTTATAATAATAATAATAAAGCCAGTTCAGTCTATATGACTTGTTACCTGCGAGCCTTGAGCGAGCAGGTATATTGGATAGCATAAAGTAAAAAGTCCATGGAGGGGCACGTGACATGTTCTCGATGGTTTACGATTTCAAAAAAAAATCCAAAAAAAGATGCATTTTGTAAGAATGTCGTGAACCAGACTAATTCCATTATTCCATGCGGATAACATCGGTCTTTGTTGCATTGCAATAGTTTATTTACCGAAGAAATCAGAACTGTCCGAAATTTCAGTGAGCGCTAGGCAATATTGAGACCATGGATCTAAACAGCAGGTGACTGCAGCTGCATAAGCACAACGCTTCCCAGTCAATTGTCATGGAATAATCGGAATTGGTTTATGATCTTTGATATTGTTGAACACTGAAAACATGTCTTATGATAATACCTTTTAATGAACTGATACGAGGTTTTATATGGAACAAGGGAGTCATAATATGCAATTAAGTGTCTTGAAAATTGGTTTGTCATACATGAAATTATTTAACAATTTGTTGATAAATTTCGTATGTCAAATTATCATGCATATAGTTTTCCCAATTTGAAAGCTACTGGCCTATCGCGCTTATTTGTTTCTCACAATTTTGAGATTTTCATGCTTAATTTTATACACATCAGCTGTTGAATTATGCAGATAGAAGGTCGAGGATCCTGTCAATTCTCTGTCAAATGAAGTCGGTACATTATTTGCTCGCAGGAACTACTTGACATGTATGTTGTTGGCAACATGCAAAACATGGGTTTTAGACATGACAATCCATTTATAGAACAAAATGATTGAGTGCAAAAGTATACTTTAGTGCAGGTTATAAGCCATGTAGCATGAACATTTCAAAGAAGAAATTTATCATCTGTAATAAATTTATTTATTATATAATTATAGCCCCCTGAAATATTTAATTAGTCCCTGAGTGTGTATTGCGCAATAGTTCATCAAACCTTACATAAGTGCCGGTATACTTTCATTACATAAGTATTTTCGATCTTTGTGTATTGGTTATACAATGGTATGGTTAGGTGTATATAACCAGTGAATGACAGCTGGACCTATAATGAAAAAGATTAGAAGGTCTTCGACCTTATGTAATTATCTTCTTTACTCCCGGGAAGTTTATTAACCACTGATGCGATAAAATTTACGGTGTGTGAAGAAATTAACAGCTTTCTTGTACTTTATAACGGCTATAAAAATAGATGACAGTACAACGTCAAGTATTGACATTGATGATGATTGCTGTCGTTAGCGTGGATACATGTTCCGTAAGAACTTACAGAGAAAAATCGATAAATATCAGAGTTTGTAACAAATTAACTCATTAATTAAGTTCAATTTCAAGTACCGTATATTTGCGCCCATAAGTCAGGTAAAAGGTGTCAAAAATATTTCAAAAAGTTACTTATTTATCATGACCCATCCTTTGATAGCGGCATAATAAGGCATAAGTTGTACTTCTTATAGAGTATTCTTTAAAATGGTCAAAGTCGGGTTGACTTTTTGGAATTAGTCTTACTTGATTTTACCCGACTTATGGGCGAGTATATACGGTATGCCGTCAGCTTTTTAATTCTTGATATTTTCCTCAGAAATTTTGTCTCTCACAATAGTTAGGGGAGACATATTTATTTTGTGCTGAACGTCTGACTGTCTGGGTGGATGTCACAAAAATTTGACAGCACTAGTTCTCTTTAACCATTTGTTGGATTTCAATGACACAAAATGATCAAAATCACTCGAATACTTTGTATCAAGCCTAGTCGTCAGGAATTTCAGGTGAGATAATTTTTACCAGAGTTATGGTCCTTTGTCGAAGATCTACATACATGTACGTTTTTTTGTGAAAAATCTAGTTTGCCACAATTCCCTGAACCCACAGGCAGATATTTAAATTAAACCACTCAGACTATTTAATTAAGTATGAGAGGATGAAACACTTTAATACTGCTGTGTACATTCTGTATCACATTTGGCTATAATGATCAATCAGGATGAAGTAATCAGGTTATCTCTAACTTTCAAACCTTGTTGCAATTTCACGGTACACTGATTTCCTGTGATGTTTTTCTGCATCAATTAAATTACAATCTGTGGACTAAATGAGAATACAAGGTTTTTTGGATTACCTGAAGAATCCTTCTGGGCGAAACGTTTTCATTAAATGAATATACATTAAATGTTATTCATGTTTGGTGGTTATATTCTATTTTTGATATAAGGTTTTTTGCTAATTTCTATCTTTTATTTGTAACTTTAAAGTAGTATCTCAGTGTCCATCTTTGCAGGGGTAGGGGAGGGGGGGAAGTTTCCAATCAATGACTTTAGAAATGATGGATTACAGGTTTAATTCATATTGGTCCAATAAAGCCTAAAATAAAATATAAAGTGTGTTTTCCCTTCACATAACCCATGCCATTTAGGGTCAGGTAGGTAGGTAGGAAAATATTTTTGATGTATTTACTGATGCAATATTAAACAACTTTCGCTAAATTTCTCCCAAAGAATTGTCTACAGATTTCTCATTAAAAAAATTGCGGGTGGGGGTAGATTGAGGCGGGTAAGTTATATAGCGGGAGGAGAAACCAGCAACAAATATTATAGGCCTATGAAGTCAGAATTTTAAACTTCTATGCTTGAATGCATAAATGGCAATTTTATGAGTTTAATATGTTTACATGCATATACAAAATATTATTGTATACGCAATATCATTTTATAATATAAATAATAACAACTCTTTGTTCATGCTGTTCTTCCGAAATTTAATTTAACAACATTATGAAAACAAGATGGATATCACTTAATTACGTGTGATTCCAAATTCAAATTATTTTAGTTCCTGAAGAAAGAGCATCAGCTCGAAAATTTGAACAAAGAGTCGTTATTATCTATAATAAACAATTATTTTCCTATTGAGAGACTAGAAATAATTATGTGTTATTTTCTATATTTTCAGTTTATTATTCTAGTCATAGACAGTACAGATAGGGAGAGGTTGTCTATTACCAAAGAAGAATTATATAAAATGATGGCCAATGAGGTGAGTAATGTCGGCAATTTGTATACATTTGTTGCCATTTTGTTTATGATAGCCAGAAGCTGAACTTGGTCCAGTACTACTGAGTAGTTAGGGCAGGCTCTGCAAAAAGTTTTTAAACTTGGCAGTCCAATTGGTAAAATGAGTGAATGTTTCTTTACATCAAATAAAAAACTACAGTTTATGGAGCCTGTTAGGGCACTGTATTCATAACCCTGTCATTCTGGTTTAATACTCCGTCGCGGCTGACCATACCCTTCCATGAAAATGTGACAGTTATGTTGAATATGTTCCCCCACTTGTGGAGAAGTTGCTGGTTTCATGTTGAAGGATAAGTTGGTACTGGTTGGAATATAGTCCAGGAAAACTGGTAAGGTGAATCAGCCTCCATATATAACTTAAAAACTGTTCTCAACAGCCTGGAACCTGAATATTACAGGCTCTGCGAAAAGTTTTTAAACTTGTCAGTCCGAATTAGTAAAATATCAGTAAATGTTCATCGTCTAAAAAAAAAAATACAGAATTTTCTGTCAGTCCGAATCAAAATTTGTCAGTCAGGCCTGACAGTTTTCACATGAGCCCAGAATAAACATAAAACAGTGTTTATTATCTTAGTTGGTAAATAATCACATATTACTGGCACAGTTGTCTCCCTTTAAATAAATTACATCCGTTATTCAATAAATCCGCAATCCTTGAAATTACGTCCCCACGAAATGGTCTTTTTCACCCGAACTACAAAATTTTGACCCATTAAATTGAAATGATTTTACTTTTAAATTTCAGGATTTACGGAAGTCAGCAGTATTGATATTTGCGAACAAACAAGATATAAAGGGATCTATGTCAGCTGCGGAAATCTCCCAGCATTTAAATCTGACTACGATAAAGGACCATCCTTGGCATATACAAGCCTGCTGCGCACTTACTGGTGAAGGGTAAGTATACTGACAGGGCTTTTGTTAAATAATAGGGGCCATTATAAAATACTTTAAAATCATGCAGTTTTCCTCAAAAATGAAGTTTACCTTGATAAAATATTTCCCCATATTACCAAAATACTAATATTTTTTCCCCCGAGGTAAGGCCCCATCCCCAAGGTTAAAAAAAGCTGTGACTGATGCACTAGCTAAAATTTGGACTTAGACTTATTGAGGGCCAAATTCTTGGTTAACCCAAATTGACCGTTTCGTCTTACACCAAGTTTATCAAGGAGGCATTGTGTTCGAACTTGGCATATTTGTTTACCATTCTAAACCCTTTACATTGTCAAAGCCATTGAACACTCTCCAACATTTTAACAGAATTATGGCCCCTGATTGACTTTTATATGGACAAAGCTATTGCCAGGCATAAGTGTTTATTGAATGCAGTCTTGTATGAATGAGCTATAATTATACCCCCGCACAACGAGTT
Source organism: Spisula solida (assembly GCA_947247005.1). Taxonomy (NCBI): domain Eukaryota; kingdom Metazoa; phylum Mollusca; class Bivalvia; order Venerida; family Mactridae; genus Spisula; species Spisula solida. The sequence continues at coordinate 1,943,027 of OX365958.1, read as the reverse complement.
GTAAGGGGGGTATACTGAGATGCAACTCCTACAGTTTTGGCAGGATTTCGCTCAAACTTTCACAGATGAACAACCTCAACATATAGATGTGCATGAAGAAAGGAATTTGTGCTGCAATGAATTTTGGCAGAATTATGGCCCCTTGCCAGCGGGGGTATATTAGTCTACCGAATGGCGACAGCTCTAGTTTGTTATATATTTATCCTTTCAGATTATATCAAGGGCTAGAATGGATAACAAACAATCTAAAGAAGCGATGACCTAATTAATGACATCATAGAGGAATTATTTTAATTTAATCAACACTTGCCAGTATAAAATGGTAGAATTCTTCACAATACGACGGAACATGTGTTAGTTCTACCTTCATTGATGAAGAGGAGTGCTTATTTTACCTTCTTAAGTGAAGAGGAGTGCATATTTTACCTTCTTAAATGAAGAGGTGTGCATATTCGAACTTGTTAAGTCAAGAGGAGTGCATATTTTACCTTCTCTAATGAAGAGATGTGCATATTTAACTTCTTTTGTGAAGAGGTGTGCATATTTAACTTCTTTTGTGAAGAGGTGTGTATATTTAACTTCTTTAAAGAAGAGGAGCGCATATTCAAGAAACCAACTGCCATTTTGATCTCCCTGATTGAAAATTTGAAGAGTTTCACAGAATAAATGCAATTAGGTGCATTTTATGTATTTTCTGGTCTTTACTATGGAACATAATTACATTAAGAACGGTGTTGTGATGAATGACGGAAGGCTTATACCTGCTTGTTTTGACATTTTGAATGCAAGCTACCTTGTTCTAGGGCTGATGATTTATACAATTAACTATACATTGGCTTACAGCTTGTCAGCTTGTTCTAAGTGCCACGGACAATCGGACATGGACGATAAAACATGTTTTAAAACTTATTCTGTGTTCAAGTGTAAGCTTAATATTTTGATTCATAACATCTTGTCTAATAGTATTACAATGTGCTCTGAATTATGGTATCTAACCAGAGAGAATTGTTCTGTTCATGTCAAGCCAAATAATGTTAAAAGTTATACACTAAGTCATATCAATGGTTTGTTCTAGGCAAAAATAAGCATCTCTCTGTGTTAGGAGTAAGACCCCAAAATAAGATAAAATGTCTACCACCCAATCCATTTTCTGGGACAGACTGCCCATCCCCTCCCTGGGGTTAGTCTGTGCTGTCCGCTCCATTAGGTCAGACAGCTAGTCCCCTCCATGAGACCAGACTGCTAGTCCCTCCCTAGGTCAGACTGCTAGTCCCCTCCCTAGGTCAGATTGCTAGTCCCCTCCATGAGACCAGGCCCCGATCTCCTGAAGGATCTCAATTGGAGTTAAATCCCATCTCAAATATTGTCATTTATCTATGGAGTAATTTCCATGGAAGGCTGGACTCAAAATTGGCATCACAAAACAAAAAAATTGTTCTAAGTTTATTACAGTAATATGTAAAGATCATGTATGTAAAATTCATACTCTGATTGATTTGAGCAAAATATCAACTTGAGTTGAGATTTCTACTTGAGATGCTTTGGGAGATCGGGGCCAGACTGCCCAACCCCTCACTGAGACAAAATATTGATAGGTACTTTTGTAAAGACATGATTCATCAATATCAGCACTGAGAGATATTCAGAGGTGTCAATTTTCCTGATTAATCCGGAATTCTTGATTTATCATTCTTCATAGATCCATGGCTTCTGACCAAAATAAAAGTAATTTGATGAAAATATCTCAAGAAATGGCAAAGTTATGGTAAATTTAATCTGCTCAGAAAGATTTTCTTTAATACAAACTGAGTTAATTATGGAAACAATGTCATTAAAGGCCTCTTGTTTGGCAAAAAAGGTCGGCCGCATATGATTTTCCTGATTTTTAATTTGGCCCTGTTGACACCTCTGCATATTTGAGATTCAATTGTCAGTGTCTCAAATATTGGATTTTACTTTTGAACATCTTTCAAAAATGTTGTAAAATAATATTTATATTTTTGTTCATTTGTTTTCATTTCTAAAATCATAATTTAATACTATATACATGAGAAATAACGAACAGAGAATTTCAGTCCGTTATTAAGTATGTCACAAACATGTTCTTGTTCTCCTTAACCATTGGTCCGATTTCAATGAAACTGCACATGAATACTTGGTACCTATCCTAGTTGTGCATATTGTTAGATGATTTTATCAGGAGTTATATTTTGTCTGAGTTATTGCCCTTTGTGGGAGACCTATGATTTTTGTGTCAAAAGCGCTTCTAGTATAGACTTGACTTCACATATATCCTGATGGTAGAAAACCCTTAACCCGATAATTGCAGCATTACCAAGTATTTGTAATTTGGATAGAAAAAAAGTTATTGTATTTTATCAAGTGGTGTGAACCATGTGTATCGTCTGAAATGTTAGTTTATTGTTTTTATGATCACCCTTAAAGAAGAGATAAAGGAACACCAAGGTTTACCCTTCTCTGTTTGTGTCCATCGTGTGGAAATCACTTCCCAATCAATGAAACTTTTAAGTAGAACGATTTTTGCAAGAGTTATAGCCCTTTGTGGGAGACATATGTTTTTGCATTTAAAAGAAACCCCTTAATAAAAATTTAATGGACTTACCAGAAAAAGGTGGCGGCATATGTGTGCTATGGACAAATCTACTTCTGATGGGCATTGATTATTTTACTGATTGCCAATGAAAACAATTGTGATTTTCATTATACATGTATATATATATTTTAATATTGGGACAGGAAAGTCGGACCTGGCCTATAATTTCTTAGGACGTGAAACTAGTTCAGGGTCCTTATTCACCAAATTTTAAGACTGAAATTCAGACTTAGATTTCAAAATGTTCTTTCAGACTTAGTTTCAGACTTTGACTTCAAAAGTCATGAGTTACAGTCTTACATTGTTGATGAATAAGTCCCCTGTGTTTTTTGTATGTCTGTACAGATATGGCTGATATGCCTAGCTTCAGTTTTTACTGTTAAATACTTTGTAAAGCTTATATTGTACATCATGTAAAAACTGCAGTATTCTATAGCTTACTGGTACTGGTAGCGATAACCTTAGAAAGCTTAGAACTAGGGAATTTAATTGGCCCCTTATTTGATCCTTTGTCCCCATGATCTATCCAAAAAGCCAATATTTCAATGTTTCTTTGAATTACAGGTATTAACTATTTTTGGCTCCTTAATTTTGTTTGTCCCCCTGAACATTATAAAAGCAAATTTTCAATACTTCTTTGAATTACAGGTATATTTAAACTATTTTTGCTATCACAATTTTAGTAGAATCTAGTAAAAATTGGAACAAAATTACTCTTACAAACCCTAACAATGTACTTCTTTATCAAATAGAAAATTTGAGTTTTATGTTAAGAGATAGGGCGAACAACTGAGAATATAATTTTCTAATGGTTTGTTTCAATATTGGCCAGTAGGTATTTATGATGGTAATTTACATTAAATTACATATTGATATTTGTGAAATTGTTCAGTAAATAGCATGGTTGTTGATGAGTATTTATTATGCCTTGTAGACATGTATTTGTTATTTCCCAGGTGTAGACCATACTACTGTATTCCTAGATACTTTCGCGGATACAATATTTCGCGTTTTTCATACCGTCGGCATATTCGCGGCTACAAATTTTCGCGGAAGCATAACGACTGCGAATTCCGCGAAACTAAAGTTGCTACGGCATAAAGGTATGTTTGACACATCTTGCAATTTCAATAGGACTGTTTGTCATCACCATCCGTGTATACACAATCAAATTCAATTGAGTGTGACCTTAGCTGACATGATAACAATTACGATGATCAATTAATCTCTTTATAACAAAGGATTTCATAAAGTGTTTTCACTAGGTGTTATCAACATAAACTGGTAAATAGTTACAATAATTTTTATAAATTAACTACCAAACATATGTTAAACAAATAAATGTGAAATGATTATTGTAAATACCTTTACAGGAATACAATGACTTTAATCATGACAAAAACAAACATTCGTATGTAGAAGTAAACTGAATGTGAACACCCCACTCATGTACCCCTGTGCTTGTTTACATTGAGCACATTACACGCTACGTCATAACAGTGTTTATGTCTACACAAGCTAAAATATGCACGATTCTCAGAGGATTGAAATTGATGTTTATATTGAGAAAATTAACGCATTTGCTCTTAGATTTTATAAAGATGGATTTATTTACAGAAATTTCCACGTCATGTATGCGCAAGTACAATTATCCTTCGTCAAATGATTTTGCGATTTTAGCATGTTTAGTATGAAGAAGCTAGAAATGTTCGAGGATTTGTTGGAGGTAACATTTTCGCGGCTATTAAACTTCGCGAAATGATACCTCCCGCGAAAGTCGCTAACTTAAAATGCGCGAAACCATTTCTAGGAATACAGTATTCAATGAAGAACATGTACATGTAGCGCAGAATTCCTGGCTATTACTTTGTTGTGCAAAGTTTGTATGACTTCTTATTTAGTACATAGTGTATCTAAATGAATGTATTTCCGTAAAAATGGTACAGTTTTGCTGGAATTTGAGACAACAACATTTTTGCCCAATCTCAGAATCTGAACCCAGGAGTACAAATGTAACTTTAAATATATTGTAAAACAGATGGCAGTTTCACTGATCCATTAATAAGCTCTTTCCTTTAAATTTAAAGTTTTTGTTTTTAGCTAAAACTAGGCTTGTCCCTTTGATGCAACACGATTGCATTTCTCTTTATACTATATACAGGGGTCCTCGAGTTCCAGAATAATCCGGATTTTAGAAAGAACATATTTTTGTGTAGAAAATAAAAGTTATTTGGTGAAAAAATTCAAAGAATGGACAAAGTTATGGTCATTTGAAGTTCCGTAATCTGAATTTTAACAATAAAACAATGTTTGAAAACCAGTTAAGGTTTAGGGATGTATCAAAATGGCGACCGAAACAGACTTGCAATCTATCATCATGATATAACATTATGCCTCAGTAGGACCCCTACTTTATACTATATAGTGGGATACAACCTTGTTGCCCTAAATGGACAAAGTGTCAAAGGGACATAGATTAAGCCAGTCTTAAAAGGGACAAAAACTTTCACCAATTCACATGTACCTTGCCAACTAGATTGTTCAAAATTTAAGGTGCTAGATTCCTAACAAAGTAGATACACTCCATTTTAAATATTTGTCAAAAAAATAATTCCCAAAGTTAGTACTATATTCCCTCCTGGGCACCATTTATACATTCATGAAATTTCAATTCTGTTTGTTTTAAAATAATGTGTATTGTTTTATTTTCTGTTACTAGTGTATTTCACTGTATGTTTTTGGTTAACAGACGGGCACATTCAGTGCTCTTTTCCTTGTATAGTAAGGACCCTTATTAGGTCCTTTCCCCAGTGAAAAATCTTTAAAATCATAAAGTTTCCCCCAACATTGATGTTTACCTCTGCAAAATATGTTCCCCATGTTACCAAAATACCAATATTTCTCCCCTAATTGAGGTAATTTCCCCCGTTATTAAAGGTTTAAGGCCCCAAAATTAAAATTAAAAAGCCCCCCTAGCCATTTTAACATTAGCAGCAGCACTTACAGAGGAAAGTAAGTGAACAAATTTGATTCAGCTGAGTACTCTAATCGAGAAAAGGATATCAGAAAACGTGAATAAATCCCCTGCAGCCAAATAACAATATGTTTGAGTAATTATTAACGTTGTTAAAAATCTGAGAAATGTATCATTTCTAGTCATTTACTCAATGCTTTGTGCTATTTAGTTCTCATATACACTGCCCACCAAAAATAAGTATACAGATGTTATTTGCCCATTTACTTGTCTGTAATAACACTATTAGTAAAACAGTGAAACAACACTTTTTTTTGTAGAAAAAGGAATATTTTTGTTTATTATATGTAAAGACCATACATTAATTGTTACCCTAGGTGCAAAATATAAAGTTTCTTTGTCCCGATTGAATGGTAACTTAGTCACAAAAAGATGGAAAATTCAGCATTTTAGATCACATGGGTATTTAAATTCAGAACATATTCATCTTTATTTCTATCTCTATTTTGACTCATTTAGTAACTGTAGTTTCAGAAACTAGTATAATTGTGACCGTCTGATAAACAGATATTGAATAATTTAACCAAGTATAATTTTGCAACAATTATTTACTGTATACTTATTTTTGGTGGGCACTGTATTTTATTTATTGAAGTATATATTTTGCTTTAGGGTACGAGGAAGGATTATGTAGATACCAATGACAAATTTTGTTGTAATATTAAAAAAAATCCCAGCTCTGTTAAAATGCGGAGGTCTTAACGTGATCCTGACCTTTATGAATGAATATAATTATTATAAGGTATAACGAAATAAAGGTCATTCCAATGAATACATCTCTATAAAATAGACAATATACTAGGCTCTGATCTTTTAACGAAAATTATGTATTCATGTACATGTATAAAAATGTATTGTCATTATTCAATGTTTTAATTGTAAATACATTTTGTAAATTATTTATATGTTGTTAAACAAGGCTGATACATCTCAGCTAAGTGTATGTAAACAATTTGTGGTGCATATGTAATACTTGTGAGGTTGCAAGATTTGAGTATGAGAAATTGATGTGTGTGATTTTTATCAGCGCTGATCAGTATTTTTGACAGCAGTCGCTTAACCCACCAAAGTTAAAATCGACAAAAACAATCTAGCTTACTGCTGCTTGAAGAAGAAATATTTCTAATTTTCATCTTATATCAATTTAATCATTTGACAGTCATGTTTTAGATTGATACCAGACTTAGTTATTTCAAGATTTGCTATTGTGTGGCTTCATTAAGGTTCGCAGCGGCCTTGGAAAGTCCCTGACTTTGGTGTCAACCTTGAAAATACTTGTATCAAGTGTTGCCTTGAAAAAATGCCAAAACATGCCTTGAAAATACAAATTCTACCTTGAAAACTTCATGAATTTAAGTGTGAGAATCTTGTATAAACAATAAACTGGACCTCATATTCTTCATGTTTTTTCGCCATTGTACCATGAGAATGTTTGGACTTGTTGAAATAAGAAACCTGGTAAGACGATATCCGAATATAGAATATTTATGAGTCAAGAGTGCCATTTAAATATGTTGCCATAATATTTTCTTTTTAAAAAAAATAGAAAAATAGCAACAAGGCCTCTCAATTTCACTTGCTTATAAACAGTATTTTATGTTTATTAAATGAAATGCATGACATCACCTGAAACTGTGTAAAAATAATTCTCTTACACTCTGTTGTCCATTTTGAAATTTTGGGTTGTTTACCTTAGATTATTTAAATTAGTTATGATAAATAGTAAGAGTTGTCTCCCTTTGGTTAGATAATTAATTTGGATATAATTTTCGAGCTGTCTCCCTTTGAATATTTTAAATGAGTTAGGATAATTGGTTCGAGTTGGCTCCCTTTGAATACAAACTGATTTTGGAGGTGTGTGTAGTTCATTTTTTGTGAAACAAGAAATGTGATGTATAATAAATTGCTATTGTACAAAATTTATTATTTTAGATGTGTGTACATGCATGAGTTACGTATTTAACTGAGAAATTGAGATAAATTCCTCAATTTAAATGATCGTTATGATAACATGATGTTTATGTATCCATATAGACACAGTTACATTCTTATAAATTGACTTACTAATTATTTTCTAAAATTCTAGTTACAATACTTCATAATGTATATACCCAATCTGAAACATATCGCTATTAATTTGATTTGGTCTGTAAATTTAAAGTTATAAGTCACTCATTTGGCTCCGACCTCCAGAAGCATCTCAATCTGAGCAAGATCTCATCTCGAATATTGCCATGTGTCTTTATGTTAATTTCCATGCGAGGCTGGACTCAAAATTAGCATCACTAAACAGAAATGTTATTCTGAGTTTATTACAGTACAATTTCAAGAGCTGGAGCTTCTGATTTATTTCTAATTCTGACCATGATTTTACCAAAATCTCAATTGGAGTTTAGATTTCTACTTGAGATGCTTCGGGAGATCGGGGCCTGATCTCCACAACTTCCACACTATTCTGCATCTTCGACCATGTTGATGTGTTTGTTTAGTAGGGTAGAAGGTAGTTCAGGGTGCTCATAAGGCAGGGTACATGCCTGGAACTATTAGGGCAGTAATAGGCATCAAAGTTTGTCTGTATTTATTTTATTAACTTGATAATATAGTTTTAAAAGTTTTAACTGATTATTGATTCTTTTTAAAGAAGGTAAAAAGTGGACAAAACATGAGAAATTATTGTTCGAGGGTGTGGGAACAGTAATCAAGGATTTTATTCATTTTGGTCCTTCTATTAAGTGCTTTTATTTTCTGACCTGCCAGATGTAAGCTATGACACAGGTGACTGTATCTTCAAATTCTTGACGTAGGCCCTTTTAGTTCTACATCACGATACGGTCTCCTGTGGGCTAGACATGTTTGTTCATTGTTTACATGAAATAAATTTTGGATGTTTTGTTTTGTTTACATGGATGTTATTCTACTTGGATGTGTTTTGTGTACATGTATGTTTTTAATGTGCTCTGTTGAAAACAAGTAAGAACAATGAAATAAAATTATGTATATTTTTATTTGTATTTGTTATATACTTATATTTGTTTTGAAATTGTTTAAAGCCGTTTAATGCCATTTCTCAACAATATTTCTGTAACATATGATACGGCGGCTGATCACCTACACAGTTAGCTGGACTGTATCTTAACCTGTACTGACTTGCCCTTCCACAAGGAACAAGCAACCTCTCCACATAAGGACTGTTCTGATATGGCCAAATGATGGACGGGCAGCTAGTTATTTAATGGTAGGGTAGCATGGTGGATGATTGGTTAGCACTCTCGACTACCTATCCGGAGGTCCCTGGTTCGAATCTCTACTTAGGCATTGGCAATTTTAGAAATGCTTTTCAGTATTTCACATCCAACTAGACATGAACTGGTTGGAAATTAACCCAAAGGTAGACTCACATGAATCAGTGCTATACACCAGGCACGTTAAAAAACATGGCATCTATTTGGAAAGAACTAGGGTAGCGTGTCAGATTCCTTGCATCACACAAACTCTTTCTTTTCCGTCGAAGCCAGTGGTCATTGGCCAATTCGGCAGGGATAAGACACAATGGCTACACACTATATCTCAGTCGAACACAAAATTGAATGTCAATTTCATACATGGTAAACAGGTGCTGTCAATTAATCTATGCCAGGACTTAAACAAGACATTACCACATATAGAGTGATCAAGCATTATTATAGAGCTATGAATCTAATGTCTTAACTTAAATATGCATGCCAGTTAATCAAGTTACTTTACAAATTGTATATCAATTGATACCGCCTTCTTTAATTATAGTTGAGGTGTGAGAAGTTTAATTGATTAGCTGATCAATTATACTGATCTCGGTAGATAATGCAACAATAGTTTAAATCAAGCTTGTTTTAGATATTGTAAAATAATATATTTTCGGGAGGGATTAAGTTTTGCTATACAGTACAACCTCTGTAGAGCAAGACCTTTTGAGAGCTGCAACTATTGGGCGTTGTATAGAAGTTGTTGCTCTACGGGTTAAATTTATAGTAAACACTTACATATAGGCTGAGGGAAATTTTGTGGACAATGTCAATAAAACGCAGAAAGTCATATTTAACCCTGTGAACAACTTCAGAATATTTGGTTTTCTTTTTTTGCGTTCAAAGACTTATACATCACAAACAATACAATGTAATAGTAATATGTAGATCTTTGTTACGTTCGACATTCGTGTTGGCCATTCGGATTTATTCATGCCTAATTGGCTAATGACCTCGGGCTTCGAGGGAAGACACAAAACGTTTGTGTGATTCTAGGAATCAAGGGTGCGCTAACCTTGCTCTTTCCGAATAGATTCCTTGGATCTTTAACGTGCCCGGTGTATAGCATCATTATACACGAGACTAACTCTGTGTTTCTAACCAGTTCATATCTAGTTTGGTGGCAAACACTGCAAAGGCGTGTCTGAAATTTCAAGTACCCCGACCTGAGAATATGAAATTCGCGAAAATTTGACCACGCTGAAAATATCTTTTTCAGATTGAACATTACATTCATTACAATGGGTTATCTTCTACTACTGTTAGCATGGGTAATTGTGTGACTTACACATAAAATATGAACACGGAAAAGTACATATATAACTTGCCCATCACGTAGCAAACACGAACACGAGTGCTCCAACAAAGGCAAAGATTCACGAATGGCATAATTCAGCAAGCATATATTTATACAGTGATATTAGAAAACAATACATCTCCTACTATTATAGACATAGACCAAATGTACAGAAATTTATAGAACTCTTATCGAATGAAACAAAAAAGATAGTCAGAAAATTAAGCATTTATATATATAAAGCATTTTTAATACGCAATAATAATAACTACATATAAGGTATTTTTTCAAATTTGTGTAATGATGTTATGAACCTAAATGTGTACATATTGTGCTGTAACATGTGTATTTGTACGTATGTACATGGTGTATGTGTGCGAATGGTTGGGTGTGTGTGCGTGTGTGTGTTGTTTGGTGTGTGTGATGTGTGTACGTGTGTGTACACTTTAATATTTGCATTGTATATATGTTATGTATGTCCACATGGGTCTGTGACCTTCTGGAAATTCAAATAAATTATCTATCTATAAAAAATTCCCTCGTAATCAGCAGATAATTCTACTACAAATATGCAATGCTTAGCAGAAATGGCATTTTTACCGTTTCCTGACGATCCATCACGCAAAATCTTCACTAAAACGGTTAAGCGATTTTCTGACATGGCGTATACTATAAGTAGTCCTGGGTTTTTTTTGCTGAAGAGACAGCTTGTAAAAGAGACAGTGGAGTGTTCTTTCCGAATAAATAAACTCCTTGGTTCTTTGACGTTCCCGTTGTACAACACCGAAACACGCATTACTACCTCTGGCTTACCAACCAGTAAATCTCAGATCCGTTTCCGAAATGACTCAAGTATCCGAGCCGAGATTCGAGCTAAGAACCTCTCGATCAGTAGTCAACAGCATTACCCACTCGACCACCGTGTCACTAAACAAAGTATAACTGTAACTATTCTATGCTTGTAACCGTTTCTAGGACCTGGTCTCGTGGGATTTAATTAAAGTGACTTTTCATAAATCATTTGAATGGATTAATTCACCGGTAAAGCTTATTAAGTTAACAAGTTTTCTACAGAGCAGAGGTTTGTAGTTTTATTGTTTTTTTTGTCTCATCAATGTATGCTTTAAAACCATCGCCAATAAATCATAAAATATTGATGTCATATAAATCTATAAAACAGACAATACATAATTGTCGTGACATTGTACCTCGATAATTGTTTCAAAAACAACTGATTTTATCCTGAAACAAAGTAACTATCGACCTTGCTGACTTTACAATTCAACACATTATAGCATTACATGTAACAATTTAACAATCGAGGATCGCATCGAACACAACAATGCCAAAGTAGGTGCCTTTACGCTTCAATATTTTTACGCAAAACAACTTTAAAATTTAGTTTTTTTGCAGTTCGTGAATTTTGGCAAATTAATTAATTGCTTTAGAAGTAGTGTAATGTTTAATCTTTGATGTTTCTTACTTGTTTAAATGCCATGTTTTAATGTTTGCAAAATACAGATCGTCCAATAAATATCCGGATATTGTAAAAGTTTTAGGATTATTTGTTAGCGGTTTGTACAATTTTATTTATTATAATTTATTATTGAATACAGTGTGTTTGTGCTAAATTACTATTGTTAATTTTTTATGCATATGTTTCCTGTAGTTTGCACTTATACGTATGAATAAACTGAAATGAACGGTTAACATATTTTTAATTCTAAAAGTCATCCAGCTTCAATACCGTAAATGCGTGATTAACAGAGCGAGTGGCATAACACTAGCTACCACTAAAATAAGTAAAGGGAAACAACCCCAATATCAAGAGTGTCTATGTGTCGAATTTTATCAGGGGAGATCACTATGTAAGAAATGGTAAGAATAGTCTGGTTCCCGTGCCCAGTCTTACATTACATAAGTTTGGGATCTTTACTGCGAATATTGTACATATCGGATACCAGTCTAATGGTTAGAAATGTTCAGAAGACGTTCGAGACAGTAGCACTTTACAGGTTTATTGTAGTACATAATAACTGGGTCAAAGCCTCCTTTGGTAATCAAATAGCACTCGCTCTACATATTATTTTACAAATATCTAAAAATCATTAAAACGATGATTGAACTAACACCGTAGCTTAGGAATTAGAATGTATTCTCACAAAATGTGAGACAGAGAATTCACAGATCGGACCGCTCTTGCAATGGCTGTCAGGTCCGGGTCCTTTCAATTACTTTTTGTTGCAGTCTCTCAATAACTGAAGGGCTAGGTTAGCATTATATGCTGTATTCTCCATTGGGTTATGCCATGTTGGTATGTAAATCGTATCATGTTATTTCGTTTAATGCCCATATGGACCTTAACTTGTTAATAAACTTATAAATTTGGAATGGTTGTCTCCGTTTATCTTTGGAATAATATACTTAAAAATAGGGGTGTTATGATTTGACATAAATTGCAAACGAAATTAAGATTTTTTATTCATAATTTTTGTTGTCAAACTTTTACATCCATGTGTTTATTAAAGTCCTTTAGATTCCAAACGCCATCATGCGGCTGAAGAAGATGAGTGATTACATATTGAAATTAGTGGAAGCGCCACCTGGTGAGAGGTCGGAGAGGGACATAAATGCCATCTTACCCGTTCTGACACTGAAAACGGCATGTTTCCGATCTATAGATAGAGGTAAGTATGCTTTTAACTGAACACCTCTTACGTGTTTGTTCTGTCTCAGAATGGTATGATATTCTCACTGTGTATTTAAACGAGTCAACTTTCGGTTATCGCAATAAGTCATACACGTTGAGTTGTATAGTCTCCCAATAAGTCATACATTATCTGGAAATCACAGATACTTTTCCTCGCAATAAGTCATACAAGTTGAATTATGTAGTATCCCAATTAGTCAAACCGTGATAAGGTTTGTACGCAGTGATTCTGGCATTCGGGAAGGTGTGTTTGACCACGTATAAAATCAATTAATAACTACCGTGCTTACATAATATGATACACAAGTTAGACTGTGTTGTTGTCCGAGCCATTTTGCAACTTTGAATTCCAGCATAATGCTGCTTTGTTACTTTCAAGAAACGCAGGTGGACTGCTTTTATTGGGTGTTGTTTTCAATGATGGATCGTCCTTGTAGTATATGATCGCATTATGATTAATTTTGTTCTTGTCTGGCTGAACTGGCTCTTGCTCCGATCAAGAGGTTCAGGCTGAATATCCTTGTTTTATTTTGTCACGAATAAAACAAAACATTTCAGATGTTTCGAATGATAGTATACTTGAATGGTAGGTAACTAGGGTTTAAAGGAAATGCAATTATCTCCCATCGAATATATAATCAATCCGACTTTCGTTTCAAGGAGTTTTCTTAATTTAATCATGTGACCTGTCCGTCACAACGCTACCTTTCGATTGTCCTCTTTCAAATTGTGATAAAAATTAATAAAATAACTTAGTTGTTTCGAATGACGTATTTTTGGACTAAACTGGTACCAAAGCTACTGTCTCATTTTGTACTACATGTATTTTGATAAAAAGGTCGATGGAAGTAGTCCCATTTGATGCATGAAAGCATTTTTTAAAGAAACTATTGTACCGAATTGCGATTACATAATTAATGCCAGAGGGGTAACCTAACTTATAGTACACACAGAATGTTCAGTTTAGGAGGATATTCCCTGTCAGAATCATTCTGTTGTATGGCACTTTGTTGCCCTTGAGCATATTCCAATATGGCCGCCAAAATGGCCGTCATAAATTACCAACACATACACAATTTTATGTTACAGTGAGGAAGATATGAATGAATGTACTGCGAAATGTTTAATTTACTTATTCATTTAATGCTTTATTCGTTTTAGACACGGTTGCATATGTGTTACAAAAAGCAAGATTGGAACGATATATGACCGATGACGTCATTGTGAAACAGGGTGACGTTGGAGATGCGTATGTTAATTAGTTCTTGTTCAATTTTGTTGCTTTTTAATTAATGCACTCGTATATACCCATCGGATGTACTTGAAAATTTTCATATAAAGAGCAATTGTACTATAATTATAATAACCCTTTTAATATAAATATTCATACGTTTTGAAACTCGCGTCGAGATCACTTTTGCGACCGTCGAACACATAGGATAGAAAATGGGTTTTGAAAATGTTTTTAATTAAATAATTTCTTGTTATCAAGGTGTTTTGTGTGTATATCTATGTACAAAAATCCCCCGACCCCCCCCCCGAATATAATGAAAAAATGATGACTGGCGTTGTTAGAATTGAAATTCACACACCTCGTAAAATTTTACAACATTTTTGTAATTTTTATCACAAGGTTTGTTGATTACATGTATATACATTACAATAAACCTACACTGATATTGAACCTTTTTGCTATTCAGGTTCTACATAATATTGAAAGGTTCAGTATCCATTTATCTGGACGTTAAACGTGACGAGAAAACAGTGATATCAGACGATAATCCTTCCTTCCCCTACCCGCCACACAGGAGTTTATCATTCATCACAGACACAGAGAAAGATGGTGGCAGTCAGTCCGACATTCAGTCAGCTACCGGGTCACGTAGAGACTACAGCAGTAAATCAAGACGAGAGCCGAGTGGTAGATCCATTCGAGAGGTATTGTTTTAATGCTTGTACGATAGTAATTAGTTATAGATGCAGATCTGACACAGGACATTATTGTATTAAGCAGTATTGCATTTATTGCACTCGTTTTCGTCGTAATGTTATGTGATACAATGATACAAGAAGGACGAGGGTATTATGCTAGAGCGAGTCGTTTTTATGTTAGAATCCGGCGTTTAATGCTCGTTTGATACTTACGAGACGTCACATTATTCTAGTATTATACGTAATATATTTTATATTTATTATGCAAGTATTAGAGAATTTTGTTTCAACAAAAAGTAAGTTATATAAATATAGTATTTGTATCACAATTATTATAAAACATCTAAAATAGCTTTTTCCATTGAATTACACATAATGGGGCAATAAAACACCGTACAGGGCGAAAACAGGAATGCCGCGAAAAGCACAAACAGAAACACACGAAAAAGAAACATCACAGACCGCAAGCACACGCCATATGACTAACATACACTTATTGAAGATAGTATACTAGTATTTTATTACCAACGTTCTTTTACAGCTGGTTCCGTTTGGACAATTCCAATCACGTCCACAATCTAAAATTCGTCTTGACCATAAAAGGAGACAGAGTACGTTTATCAAAGAGCATGACAAGCGTGGAAGAAAAAAGCTTGGAGTTTGTGTTAACCACCTAAGTAGGTATATTTTACTGACATATAGTCCGAGCGAATTAACCTGATCTCAACCTTTATGCTTCTCTGTGCGGGATGTAGCAATTTCCACAAGTCGTGCCTTGTCATATATTAAGAGCACCTTGTACATATTTATAATGCTATCCGCTTAAGAAAACAATGACCAATAATAAAAGTTTGTACAATAAATGAACTCCACTTATTAAGTTTATACTCTTTTCTTATTTTGTTTCGACAAAAGCCCTTTTCAAAATATCAAATGAATTCCCTATGGAATAAATGGGCTGGTAAAATTATGCTAGATTCAAGGATAACGTTAATTTGTTTGCACTATATTTTACGGATATTTAACGATTTGAAACGTTGTATCGCACTGAAAAAATGTAGCCACGAAGACTCGTTCATACTTCTAGAAAGTTCCAAAACATGTTGTTAACATTCGAACAATCAAAGTCTAAAAATCTGTCAGACCGAAACCAAAAATATGTCCGACGGAAACGGAGATACTGTTTATAAACAAACGACAAAATGGTATCACTAATAATCAGCGTCACGCAAACTGATTCCTGTCGAGATTCTGTTAGTACAAGCCAATTTTGCCAGATACATCGTAGTGACCGCATCCAGGAAATTCTCTTCTTATATCAATACAATACTCTTAGCCAAACATGACGTCACATACCGTCACGAGATATATACACACTGTCAAATAATGACGACACATTGTCAGAACTGAGATGTCTTTGGAGGAGCAGGTTAGTACTGCTATACACGATATAAAAGATACAACATAACAAAGAAAACTAAATTGTATATTTAGGTCAGTTCCAGTCTTTTGGTGAGTTGGCCTTGATCTATCCTAACAGACAACGGAATGCTTCAGCTATTGCCGAGGAACCAACCGATGTTCTATCCATATCATACGAGGTGTTCGAGAAGACATTGCAGGTACATTTTGGTATCAATATGATACATATTATAGGATTAAACGACCATTTGAGTAAAGACCCGAATCAATATGATAATAATTATAATCTATCTTTAAATTACTTTGTTTCATATTACATTTACATTGATTCTAATTGAAGAGGTGTGGCTAAATACATTGGTAATTGATTGAATGGGTTTTAATATTCGAAGGGTACGGCGAGACGAAAATAAACATTCTAAGAACTCCAATATTATCAACATTGACTTCGAGTCTTGTGGAAATCATGCGACGATTTGTCACTACAATTTTCAATTATCGTTTGCCAATACAAAAATGTTAATTATCATTGTACATTGTACATATACATATACGTTTATCAATAAATTTGCCATTGATCGATGCAATTATTTTTTATCATTTGTCAAAACAATTGTCAATTATCAATATAACTTTCATTATCATTTGCCGATACATTGGTCATTTATCTTTATAATTTTTATTATCATTTGTCAATATAATTGTCAAATATCAATTTATCAATTATGATTTGCCAATTTATTTGTCAATATCAATACCATATCCCTTTTTAATATACAATGTTACTGTCAATTATCAATATTATTATCATTACCACAGGACAGACTGGAGCGAGATTTGGATGAGAAACGACTTTTTATTCAGACACACCCCTTTTTCTCTAAATGGAACGTGCATATGCAGCGACAGTTGCAGTGGTCGCTGGTGAGAAGTGAACATAGGATTGGAGATCACATGATCAAACAGGGTGAAACAGTGAACAGTTTGAGCTTCCTAGTGACGTAAGAAGTATTGTTAATCCTTTGCCTCAATTCATCCATGATATATTTACCCATATTATTTTGATTCCAAACTTCCATAACTATTGATGATTGACGAGCATAGCAATCTATTTCGTAATTCAATAATGCGCCGCTGAAATGCATCTGTACGATATACTTAAGAAATAAACATCTGTTCGCGTATTTTGTCGGTGAATAAAACACGGGCAGGAGTTCGGATGCGGAAAAATTAAATCACGAGTGCGTAAAAACGATAATGTCCCGTACTATTTAACTGCGTGTATTCCATTTTCACCCATTTGACATTGAACATATTTCCACGCCTGAAATTGAGTGGCTTATTAGCTGGTACAATTACCTCCCTCGTTAATGAAAACGACCTTCGTAATTTTCTGAAGGAAATAACACATTTTAACATTGAAAAATTTTGATAACGCGAGTATAGGATATCTATTTCATGAAATGAAAAATATAAATAAATTGATTATCAGAAGTTTTAATGAAACTTAGTTTCGAGAGTATATTGGAGTTTCTAAAAATAGATGCGTCATAGCTGTAACACTTGATGCTCGTGCAACTTGCCTTGATCGCGACCCGTTTAAGTTTATACTATAAAGTTTACGTTCTTTCATTTATAAATATGTCACGTGATACGGGGCGTAAATAGTAACAGCTAATTTGATAGGTATATTTTATTGCGGCAATAATACATGCCCTGGTTTGCTCTATGCGTATATGGATTAATCCGCATATCGTGTTAGAATCGTATACTAGTATATATGTGAAGTAATATGTGCAGTACTAGTATATGATGACATTATAAGATGGATTCACATGCTCGTTCAGATGTTCTCACATTTTAATTAATTGATAATTGCAAACTAGTTTAGCCTACCCCTTTAAATGGATCATCGGTGTGCTTAAAAATAGAATAATAAATGTTTTAATATATATTTTGTTTTTACTTTTATAACATAATATATGTAACTATATGTATAGATGCGATAAAATGTGTCATTGTGGCGTAAAGGATCAAATCATGGAATCCTCTGTGATCTAATAACACATTAGTCTTTAGTGTTTGCTTATTTGTGCTTGGCTTAAGCAATGCATCTATATGGGATGCATTTTTGTTATGGTCCTCATGTTTGTCAACTATATTTTCACATCATGGGTATGATAATACTGTATTGTTTCTTACTTCCATATCTCCACAGAGGTAGAGCAAGGATTGCGGGAGAGCCAGTTCGACATAGAATCCTCTTTCCGGATATGTTTATCAAACCAAAGAAAAGTGTGTTTGATAAGGACGAACCACAGCCGTTACAACGTGAAGATACATCAGTTGCAGAGATTGCGTTAGTATCAAACTTGTTATATTACCACACTCGTATAGTCTCAGTTAGAATAAGATAGAGTGATGCAGCGGTCGAGTCTACTATTACAGTATTAAACTTATTATAAAGGCTTATACATACAACTACAAATCCCATGCCAAACTAACATATTATTTTACGCTCTATCCGTTGTGACAATGGTTGGAATATTTGTGTACACATAAATAGCAACGTCACTCTCACAATATCCTAACTTGATATTCAGGTCAGTCACCTGTTTGCATAACATTGTGTATATAAACATTGTAATTTCTCTTTTTACTGTCTTATTTTAATAGATATTTTGCATATTAGTATGTTGGTTAGTGAATTAGGTACAGGTTGTCACTTTTTCTTAAATTAAAATATCTAATTATCTCTGATAATTTTAACTAGGGTGGGTTCATATACGATTTTTAAAATATTTAAATAAATAAAACTACAATGTTATGATAATGCAATGAGTGTATATAATTGACAGACCTGAATAAACGAACTATACTATTAGTATGTTGCAGTAAACTACGGTGTACCGTTTTGACCATTGTGGATGTTGTCGACATATTTTATCTACCAAATATCGATGTTTGCAATTACACAAGCAACAACATTATAGGAATAAATCGGTCATACCGCGCGTAATTCTCGACTTTATTAGGATAAATCGGCCTATTTTCCGACTTTATTTGGATAAATCGGTCATCCCGCGCCTAATTCTCGGCTTTATTAGGACAAATCGATCATCTCGCGCATAATTTCTGACTTTATTAGGATAAATTGGCCATTTCAGTCCTCACTTGTAACATTTCGGCTTTTTCGTGCCTCATAACCTAAGTTTGGAACATCTGCCACCTTGTAACATTATCCCGATAAATTGGTCATCACGGGCCTCATTTGTAACATTATCCCGATAAATCGGCCATCACGGGCCTCATTTGTAACATTATCCCGATAAATTGGTCATCACGGGCCTCATTTGTAACATTATCCCGATAAATTGGTCATCACGGGCCTCATTTGTAACATTATCCCGATAAATTGGTCATCACGGGCCTCATTTGTAATGTTATCCCGATAAATTGGTCATCACGGGCCTCATTTGTAACATTATCCCGATAAATCGGCCATCACGGGCCTCATTTGTAACATTATCCCGATAAATCGGCCATCACGGGCCTCACTTGTAACATTATCCCGATAAATCGGCCATCACGGGCCTCACTTGTAACATTATTCCGATAAATTGGTCATCACGGGCCTCACTTGTAATGTTATCTCCGCAAATCGGCCGTGAAAGCAAACGAATCAATCATGGTAACAGCCGACAGTTATTAAACTAGTGAACCTGCATTAAACAAATAAGTATGATATTTGAAATGACGCACGTGCAAACTAGACATTCGAGGTTGTGTGATTAAGTTACCAGTATCAGACAATAACGCAGTACAGTAAAACCTCATTAAATGATCAGGTCAATATCAAAACCATATAATTTCGAACACATATATTGTCATCCTCATAAATCAGTCGTTAGTTTCTGAAACAGTTGTCAGAAGAATACATTGTGGACGAGAATGCCATATGTTCGCTTTTATTCTAAGACTTTTTCATTTTATTCAATTCCAACACGAAGACCAACGCACATGTACTCGAAAATGCAAGAAAATGCACAATGTTAGTATAGTACAGATAAATTTGAGATTTTTCGCAATATCATTCTCTAATCTAACTATAAGGTCACAAACCACTAAATAAAATAAATAAAATTTAGCTCAATGTAAAGTGACAATTGTCAGCCCAAGATTATATCATGTTAAAGTATATGGTCAGTTGACAGACGTATATCATTGAAAAGCAGTATGTTTCAGCTACAAAATAAGACCAAAAAAAACAACAGGGGGTCATAAGATTTTATTCGTCAAAGGCGGTCGACAAATTCCTAGTCTACTTTCGCTTTGTCAAATATGCCAAAATCTCAAAATATTCAAGATGAAACACATTCACTCATTCAACTACATGTATACAATACCTTTAAACTCAATAAGATGATTCTAGTTCCATTTTGTCACGGCATATCACCATTTCCAGGCAAACAGAAGTTTCTGTAAGGACTATTTGAGTGTATCCGATTTTGGTCCGCGTATGCATTTAGTGGTTTATGACCTATAACGAACACAATGCGTGTATTGAGGAGAGGATATAAATCAAATTATATGATTTTCTATTTTGTTTTCACGTTACATATTGCGCATGCGCGGAAGTTCAAATTTCGATTTGTCTGTGATACAAAATAATCTCTATCTTGTCTTTCAGAATGAAAACACGAAAAATGTTCTTTCCTTTACAGAGATAGCATACGACTGACCAAGACCAGACGTCACATACTGGCTGGCATGGACCCTTTAACGTATATCAGACGAACTGACGGATATGCTGCAGCCGAAAAAGTTGTGAATGAAAAACTGGTTGATCTTTGTAACGTAGAGGAAGGGGAAGTCCTAAGTGATATAGAACTTCTCCTAGGGTTGGATAGGAACATTTTCACCGTTATAGCAACCAGCTCGTGCACAATGTTTCAACTAGAAGCAAAAATATTTGATCGGTTGGTTTACAAGAACGTGCACACGCTTCGTATGATGAAGTTTTTGGCGGAAACTAAATTGAGCAGAAGACTGACCTCTCCTCAAGGCCACCGGATGCCGATAATATCACCGCTCCTTTTCCAGATTCTAGACGTACGTGTAGTGGACCCTGCTGATGATAAAATTAAACCTGAACATTTACCAAAAGTTCGTGTGGTTTCCAAGTTACACCGATCTAAAACCGTGCTTATTGATTGGTTCGTTCATGGGAAAACACCCCTGCTGCAGCCAATCAACAAGGACGCTATATTATATCGCGATATGATACAAAAACGCGCAAAATTTCGAGAACGTGTCCGCGAGAGAGGACCAAAAGAACACAAAGAAGTAAAATCACTTGGAAGGAGGATAAAGGACTCTTATTGGTTCAATATCAAAGAAAAGCGGAAAGCAGTCAACACAATGAAACGGTTAAAGCTGCAAAATTCAGAGCTGACAATGGCGTCTAGATGGAAATAAATGAAAACGGAATTTAACAAGTCATATTACAGTATCTTTTAATAATAACATTGTAATTAGTGAGGTATTGCTAAAGTGTCAATAAATGTATGCAGTTGAAATCCACATTATTTTGAACATGTTCAAATGTGACTCGGGCTTCATTATAATTAATTCAGTGTCACAGAAAAGCTAAAAAAAACCCAGATAAATGAATTATCGGACACCAAGTTTAGAGGCTGGACAAGTTATACGTGGATTACAGTTCATATGATATATTGGTAAGATTGTGATGATATTTATCGACACGCTAGTGAAATTTGCTATACAATTACACCACGTTTGGACGTTTGAAAAGTTAATGGATTACAGGATGTATGCTATATTAGCAACAATGTGATGATAGGTAGTGATACATTAATAAAATATGGTAGTATAACACAAAAAAATAACAAATTTATGGATTACACTACATAATTATTACAAAATATTGTTGATTTAATGTATACAAGTATTGGTTACACTGTCAGTCGGCTGATGGAATCATACCATAAAATATTAAAGCATTACGGAAATACCAGTACATTGTATTATATAACGCTATGTATGATTATCTTTTTTCGGATATTTGCAGACGATGCAGCATTATTTACTTACGACAGAGTTCTTTATTCCCATATAAAATATGTCTACACATTGAACCAACAGTACAATTAAATCGTTTTATTTTTTCTGCATCCATGAGTTCATCACTGTATTCAAGAAATTGACGATGGTATAAATGCATTCCGTATATAGAATGCCATATGTAGTTTGTTTTGTAAACCAATAGTTTAGCTTGGCCCCATGGCCTGGACAACCCACCATACAATACGTTTATTTCACTAGAAAAGTTGGCTGCCAAAAGTTGTGGGTATACCATTGCATTGTATATATACTCATTGGGTCTGTAGTGATTGTTGTAGCCATCTAACCATCTATTTATGAACGTGGAATTCTTTTCAGCAGATATGAAAGATGATGAGAGCACATCACGAACCTGCGCGGACATCGTGCACGGAAATGAACGAAGTTCGTCGATTGGTTTAACGAACACTGTATCAGTATCAATATAAATACCCCCGTATAAAATTAAAGCCTCAAGTCTCATGATATCACTTGAATGTGTCGGATACTTTCTAACCACCCCGCCAATAACCCAAGGTGGCTTTCTCTTAACGAGAATGATACTCGGAAAAATAGCCCGGATGACATTCCAGTAGTCTCCCCTTGGAAGTTGGTCGCCATGAATCAAAATAGCGCAAGGTTTTACAAACCGTATAACACTAATGAAGCTAACGTATTCAAAGAACTGTAACTCGTTCGTTCCATATCGCACATAATGCACGACGTTTGGTACGCGAAACGAGTCGTAACAACAACTTTCAATAAATCGACCCAAACATTTATCTCCGAAATTAACAACTTGGATATTTAAGTTTGTACTCTTTCTACTAAAGACCCTGTAAAATGTGCTCACTTTTGAGAAGTCATCAGAACAAGCGAACGAAATCTGTGTAAACGATTCCCCGCGAGTTACGTTTAGTTTGTAATCACATGTGATTTCGTCAGTAAAATTCCAGTGCGTAATGTTTGTTGTTACTTTAGGATATGACAGAAATCGAGTCCAATCTGTTTTCACTCCGCAAGATGGCCCTTCATTCAAAGTAGCTGACTTGATAAAAATCGGTTGTGACGTCAATGCGTCCGGATATGACGTTGCCGTGGTGGTTGTATGTCTTTTACCATTTCCTGCTCCATGGAGCGTGTACAGTGTAGTCATTTCGGAAGGATCTTTTCCAAACAGTGATCGGTCGGAAACGACTGTAAAT
This sequence comes from Spisula solida, assembly GCA_947247005.1. NCBI lineage: Eukaryota > Metazoa > Mollusca > Bivalvia > Venerida > Mactridae > Spisula > Spisula solida. The sequence goes on along the minus strand of OX365958.1, from coordinate 1,919,409 downwards.
TGAAGTTAAGTTGTAAAGGTAATTATATTGAATTTCGTATTTTATACAATATTTATTCTTACCCGGAATGAATTCATTCCTCTTACTTTCAGTAAAGATATTTAGCCCAATATGGAAGATTGCATTATTGTAAATAAGTTCGCCTCGTAAAATAAAGACTTTACTTAAGTACTACTTACTAAAGATGATGGTAACAGTTGTTATGCATTTATTTATAAAGATCATAGCGTTAGCATGAATGAGTTGAATACAATTGATTTGATAAAACACTTGTAGTGAGTAGCATGTCTTGATATTGCAATAATATAATTATTATTATTTTTTATCATTATTATACCATATTTATATAGCACTTTTATCATGTAACTACACGTTCAAAAGTGCTTTACAATCACATTGAAGACAGGGTTAAAACAATTTTACATAGATATATGCATGCCAACATAACAACAAATGTATATATATATATATATTAAAGTTTAAGGCTAAAATCCTCCCTCAAATACCCCCTAAAATGGGTGTTTCAATATAATATAAAAATCCCAACTCGTTACATTATTGAATTAGTATCCCAACATTGCAATATGATAAATCGTGAAATCACACGATTAACCACAGAAGCACTTTGATGCTTTGCTGCAATGATTTTCTTGGAACTGATAACGATACATGATTAATATATTCACCTTTTAAAGAACTCCTAACTCCGATATTGTAAAACGTCAAGTATACAATATTACTTATCAGTAACACTAAAGTTACAATTGTCAATATCTTTAAACGTGGTCTCGAAGCAGCCATTATTGCATCAACAATTCAAGCAATGCAGTCACTTCCTAATCTAGGATAGGTAATTCCACATGCTCAATTCTAGGACATAGCTCTATTTATCATACACCTCTACTAGAGAGTACTGAATTATTATATTGCATAGAAAAGAAAAGGCACCTGATACTACATGTGTTTTTGTTGTAGAAACGTCGGACAGACACTGTGACGATGATGTGATAAATATGACGTCACGTATGAATTGACGTCACAGCTGTTAACGATTGACTATCAAACACTGAACACAAGCAATTTCAGGCATCTTCACTCGACTCATATACAACTGCGCTCATCCTTAAATATTTATCCACTCGTTGAGCTATTGTTTTCACAAACTCAGGCGGCAAGGCTATAAGAGAAACTGTTTTAGACCCTATACTGTTTCAGATATTTTCGTTAATGCGAGATTGTTGTCGAACATTGTGTAAAAAACAATATTCAGATATGTTGGTATAGTCCAGTCAGGATAAAAATCCAGTGACGCAGCGGTCGAGTCCACTATAACGGTGTAAAACCAATAATAAAGGCTTATACTGTACAAACAACTATAATTTCAATGATAAACTAACATACTAAACTTCGCTCTACCTGTTTAGACAATGGTTGTGATTTTTTGCGTACACATACTTTGCAACGTCACTGTCACAATATCCTAACTGGACTTATACTGTTTCAGATATTTTCGTGGATGTGAGATTGTTGTCGAACATTGTGTAAAAAAACAATATTCAGATATGTTGATACAGTCCTGTTATTCAGGTCTGTCACTTGTATACATACACACGTTGAAATACACACAGTGTATAAACGAGTCAACTTCCGGTTATCGCAATAATGAGTACACGTTGAATTGAATCATCTTTTGAAAATACCAGTGTTGCTTAGAAATAATTATCAACCAGGGCTGGTTTTCACAAAGCATCTTAAATATTTTGGCTTAAGTTATAAACTATGTAGAACTTTAATACTCTTGACATTACTGTTTAGCTGATACACTTAAAGAAATTTTATGTTTTTAAGAAAATTCTAAGTTTTCCCTTAAGATGCTTTGTGAATATTCGCCCATAACTAACTTACTCTTTGGCAAACAAGTTGACACATTATCAATGTCAAGTCAATTTGATAATAGAGAGATTGCGAAAGGCTACGTGTAACGTGTACGTGTACGTCAATACTACTTTTGGGTATTTCGTCATCAAGGTATGTGTAGTTTTTACAAGTAACGGACGTGTGACAGACGATAATATAATGTGTACTATATCACACAGGTATGCCGCGTATGCACGGGAAACCCAAGATTTTATCGCCGGTAGTCTCAGTGAGTTTATATAAACACTCATTATCGATTCACGAAGAAATCATGTTACAACTGCCATGTGATGTTACACGCACACGTTGTGTTTCGCAAGTCAATTTTAATTGCAACGTGTACGTATACATGTACGGGTAGCTACACGTACACGTTGTCGTACACGTTTGAATCGCAACCTCTCTAGTATAGCCAACGTTACGGACGTCACATGACAAACAGGTTCCCTAGATTTTTTCAAGCAATGTACGTACAGTACAGCTGTTGATATTGAGAATAAGATGCTTATTACGCTTGATTAAAACATGTTAGGTATTATAGGGGAAAATATGATTATTTGGGTGTTATATAATTTTTTTTACTTTGTCAAAAATATAGATTGATACATAGAATAATTACGCTTTATGATTCCGACACTCGGATTACATACGCATTGACATTTATAATCCTATTATGTAATCAGATGTTACCTTGCGATAAGATAGACTCTAGTGCTGATTTTATTTGATTACATACATTGCGTCCCAAGAGAGGACATTTTTTTAATCGTAAAACCCTTTCTTTGCCGAAATTACTTATCTGTCACTAAGCAGGGTTTCTTCGATACGGTATACTTAAGCATATTTGTCTAATTAATTGGTGTTGCAGAGTTACCTTTTCAGAGTTTAGTAAGCTGGTCAAATGCGATTGGTTAGTTAAATAAGCTGGGGACACAGGGCGACTCCTGATTGGTCAGTTTTGTGATTGGTTCTCCGTGCTCGGAGGGGAACTTGGATCTACACATCAGTTTATGTTCAAATTTCTGTGTGTTAAGATCAACAAAATAATTAACTAATTAAATACTTGTATCAATTTTAAATTGGCGTTTGTTCCCTGTTTCCCCAAGTATCATCATCACATCATCACATCATCATCATCATCATCATCATCGTCGTCACATCATCATCATCGTCATATCATCATCACATCGGTCTACATCACACAGCCCGAGCATGACAGAAACCGACGCCAGATTCAGCGCTGTAATATAGGTTTGGCGCGAGCTCACTAACATCACCAGGTGCTGCCGCTAAAAGGATAAGAACACATCCTGACGGAGAAGGCAGAACACGTCAGAAACAGTAGAGCACGAGAGCGCAAAAAGAGAACACACGACAAAGAAAGATCACAGATTGCATGCACTGGCTCCGATCATCCGAAGCATCTCAAGTAGAAATCTCATCTCAAATTGAGATTTTGCTCAAATCAGATTCAGAATTTGAGGCAAAGTTGAAGTGCGAGCTCTTTAAATTTTAGTGTTATAACCTAAGTACAAAATGTATAAGGTTTTATGTTTTGTGATGCGAACTTTGAGTCCAGCCTCCTATGGATATTATCTTAAAGAGACATGACAAAATTAGAGATGAGATAGCTCAGATCAAGATGTTTTGGGAGATTGGGGCCTGGTCACAAGAAGGCCACTACAAAAATAACAAGAAAAAAACTAAACAGCAACGAAAACACGACAGTCTACTCCGACTGACTGCTGTTATATTTAAGAAATAATGAATATGTACCGGTGCTTCATCGTAGATTCTAACACGATCCGCGGATTAATCCATATACAAATAGTGCAAACCAGGGCATGTATTATTACCGCGATAAAACATGGTATCAAATTGGCTGTTACTATTTACGCCCCGTATCACGTGACATATTTATGAATGAATGAACGTAAACTTTATAGAAAAAACTTCAACGGGTCGCGAGTTGAACGAGTATCCAGTGTTACAGCTATGACGAATCTATTTTTAGACACTCCAATATACTCTGGAAATTAAGATTCATAAAAACTTCTGATAATCAATTCATTGATATTTTTCATTTCATGAAATAAATACACTATACTCGTGTTATTAAAATTGTTTCAATGTTTAAAATGTGTTATTTCCTTCAGAAATTTACGAAGGTCGTTTTCATTAACGAGGGAGGTAATTGTACCAACTTATAAGCCACTCAATTTCATCGCGGAATTATGTTCAATGTCAATGGGTGAAAATGGAATGCGCGCAGTTAAATAGTGCGGGATATTATCGTATTTAGAATCGAAATAAAAACTCTGTTCTGGTATTATTTCGGTGAATAAAACATGGGCAGGAGTTCGGATGCGGAAAAATTAAATTACGAGTGCGTAGCGAACAGATTTTTATCAAGTTCTTAAATAAAGCACAGTCACGAGTTTAAATGCGTAGTAATTAAATCACGAGTGTCGGATATGGATTATGGATAAAACACAGGTACATATTCATTATTTCGATTCTAACATAGCAAATATTCCACATTTGACAACACACCAAGACATATACCACAGCACTATTTCTTCCACGGAAGCTTATTTGCCGTTTGAAGTTATTCAGCCGAAGCTGTGTTTTATTGGCAGTTATTTCACATCGTGGTTTCCTATATGTGTATAGCTGACACAACTTGTTGTGTTAGCATTTGTATGTTAGCACACATTGATATTGTAACAAGAAATAACAAGTAAAATATTAATCAGTTTCAACAATGTTTTGTTTCCGTGGTAACTAGCCAGTAATCATGTCTATTTCATTGATTGTGAAGCTCAATATGCAATAATACGGAATAAGCCACACCATATGGCTAACAACCGGAACAGGTTTTTATAGACTGGTACCACTTGTCTTATTTTCCGACACGGTCTACAATACATTTGTATTAAGATAGTAGGATCGTGGCACCAGTTTATGTTTTCACAGACAAGGCACTTTGTCTATCTAGTGCGATGATAAAAACCGTACACCCCGGTTGAATGAGGATCGTAGAAATCGTATGGAGCATTTTCGTTCAGGGCAAGTTTTAATGACACTTCATATACTTAACGGATTTAAAAACGGGACACTGGGTATATTGTTTTATAGCAGACAATTCAAGTTTATGCCAGTATTGGAATAGTGCATATTAAAGGTAAAGGTATTGGCGTCACTTGGTACTAAGATGATAAAAATGAGATGAGTATTAACAAATATAAAGTACAATCAATACATCGATCCAGAAAACAAAAGTTGCATTCTGACAAAAACTTCATACATGGTTACCCCCCCCCCCCCCCCCCCCATTGACCATAAACACATAATGCAGGTCTATGAGACAACGGTGTATGTTTCCTGCAACAATGTTTCCGTGTCATATAGACACATTTTAAATAAAAGTTGGATATGTCATTTATTATATTCAATGCAATTTAGAATTTGTATATAGAAGTTAGGCTATCCTTACGTTAATATTCGATCTGTCATACAGGCTTGTCATCTCCAACGATTAGATCAATGCGCCGATAAACATGTTACTTTTGTTTTCTGTACCAATGTCTTATTCGTGCGATAATTTAGTTAATACTCGTTGGATTTTATTAAGTTTGGTATCAAAATGACATTAAATTAGCCTATACTAATACATTTTATATATAATATGTTTTCCTAACATATACCAACATACCTAAATGTCGCGTTTTTAAATCCGTTAACCATATATGTACTATTTCCTGGTGTTCTGTAAGCGCTGTTAAAAAGTAATTGTAGACTCTATATCAAAATAAATGTATATTCAAATTTGTGTAACCGTGAAACTAAATAAATATATTTTATGATGTCATAAAACTATACGAATCTCAACAAATCTGATCATTTTATAGCAGAAGTCCGGGAGCTTACAGAACAGAGTTCGCCAGAGTATTCTTCACCTGTGTATTCTGGGAACTTGAAAACCACTGATGTATGAGGGTGACAGAACACACCTCTTTGTTAGGACTATTGTTTGGCAGAATTGACCGGAGACTGTTTCAACTCTTCATAGATGTTGTATAATGCTTTGAAATGGTTAACTTATAAAAATACGAAATTGGTACTGAACACATAGTTATGCCTAAAATGTATTGTTTTTTCTCTCAAATATGTTTCCTTTTGTTGTTTATTTTACTTTTTATTGACATAAAAAGGAAAAATACCCTAATATAGCCAATTTGTGTCTCTTTATGGATCATAAATTCAAAATGTCAAAATTTGCAATGAAAACAGCTTGAATTATTTTCGATTTATGACCATCTTAAAAGTACAATACGAAACATAGTTAAGAGAAAACAATACATTTCAGGCATAAATAAGTGTCAGTACCAATTTCGTATAAACTGTAACACATTGGACGCCATCTTGGATTCTAAAGCGTTGGGAAAGAGAAAATTTGTAAGAACTGTATTTTCTAAATTTTTCGGTCGTATGACCATGTTTAGTTCAAGTTAAAGAGACGGGCTCATTTTTTTAATAACCGCTCTTAAGTCTAAGCTGTCAAATCAATAGATGATAATAGATTTTTACAAAAAGATTACAAGCGACAAAGTTCTTTATTTCCATATAAAATATGTCTACACATTGAACAAACTGTAGAATTGAATACTTTTACTGTTTCTTCATTCATTTTTGATTTCCGGACAAAAATGCGCTTAAAAATATGAATTCCGTACAGTGATGTCCACCTGTAATTGGTTTCGAATACACGCCTTCCATGTTGAGTATTTGGTCTCGACAACTCGCCATGGAGTACATGTATTTCATTTTGGAATTTAGTTGCTAGTTTTTTAGGATATATCATCGCATTATACATATAATGGTCACGTTTGTAATGCGTGTTATAGCCATCCAACCATCTACTCAAAAACGTAGAATTCTTTTCAGACGATATAAAAGCAGACGAGAACGTCCCCGCTTGTCTGGACATTGTGCACGGAAATGAACGAAGTTTGTCGATTGATTTCACGAACACTGTATCAGTATCAATATAAATACCTCCATATAAAATTAAAGCCTCAAGACGCATGATATCACTCGAATGGGTCGTATACTTCATCTTTTCTCCGGCTACAATCGTAGGAAGCGTTCTCTTCACGTGGATTATATTCGGATAAATTGCCCGGATGTCATTCCAGTAACTTCCGGTTGGAAGCGTGTCGCCATGAAACAAAATGGCGCATGGTTTTACAAACCTAATGACGCTGATAACACTAACGAATGCAAAGAACTCAAACTTTGCCTTGCCATAATGCACGTAGTGGATAACGTTTGGAACACGAAACGAGTCATAACAACAACTTTCAACAAATCGACGCATACATTCATCTCCGAAATTAACAACTTGTATGTCTAAGTTCGTTTTGTCCCTTTGAACGTGTTTGTAAGATGTTTTCACTTTAGGGAATGCATCAGAACAAATGAACGATAATTGTTTAAACCATTTCCCGCGAGTTGCGTTAAGTTTGTAATCACACGTGATCTCGTCAGTAAAATTCCAGTGCGTGATGTTTGTTGTTACTTTTGGATATGACAGAAATTGAGTCCAATCTGTTTTCACTTCGCAAGATGGACGTTTCTTCCATTTTTCTGTCATGATGGAGGTCGTTGGTTGTGACGTCATCACCGCCCTGGTGACGTCATTTACTATGTACAGTGTCGTCATGGCAGAAGCATCTTTTCCCAACGGGGTTGAGTCAGAAATATCTGTAAAAAGAGGTTAAATTGTAGATTTATGTTTAAACTTACAATTACAGTAATTTTACTTTATCGATGTTATAAATTTATATACTGGGCGTCATTGAAAAGTTACCACGTATATATAGACCTACCTCTGTATTTTATGTACAAAATGACATATCGGTACAAAAGTTTTATAGTGTGTGCATTTGAATATTCTTTAAAAAGGATAGCTGTGACTATACAGTAAGGTCAAAACATAGTCATGCTCGGCTTTTAACACAGCGTAACGTACATGCATGTTAAAATATAAGAGTCAAATTCAATAGGATGGTAACTTTTCAGTGACGCCCAGTATATATAATTCTAGATCAACTGTTGACTTGCATTTTGGACCGAACGCCCGAGCAGACGGAATTTTACAGACCGATGACCGTTTACTAAAAGTGGTTTTATTTTTTTAAATTTCAAAACAAAATTTAATCTAATACAGTTTGGTTGTAGCTGTTATGATGTTGGTTGTTTCCACAGTTTAAAGGGGCTGCCTTACATATTGGTGTATTGCAAAAATAAAATAAAATTGTCAAATATTCGTGTAATTTTGGTATAGTTGGCTGTATATCACATAAACAACCACACTAACATATAAAATAACTTGAGAAACTTCGGCATTTGGTAGTTATTTAGTATTTTTACATCAAAATTTCTATAGGGTATTAATACCCTATAGAATTAACACTACTATTACTTAAGGACATGGAGTATGATCTATAGTGGGTTGGTGCATGCTTTTTTCAAATGCATGTTATTCTTCAAATTGATATTTGATGGGTACAATAAGCATAGTATTATGATGCACTACATATACCCTTGAAGTTAAATAAATATTAACAAAGTGCATTTATTGAAGTATGACAGCATGTTCATTGTAAATCTTGCTCGTTCGCAAACACAAAAACTGCCCAGGGGTATTTGCTAAAATATATATCATTCCTACAATATAACTCTAGGGAACAAACTCTTACTTAATTTAAGACTGAAAAATGTATACTAACAAAGATATTAAAGAACCATTGCCATTTTTCTACTTTCGGTTTGCAAGGTCATTGATGATCATTGATTTTTGCATGATACAAGTTCATGAATTTGTTTCATAATCATTTCTCTGTAAGCGTTTGTTCCTTATAATATTGGCTATGATCACGACAACAAATTTTGACTCTTTATGTTACGTTGACTTTGTTTGTGAACGAGCAAGATTTGCAATAAAAATGCTGTCATGCTTCAATACATTCACTTTATAAATATTTATTTTGGTTGAACTTCAAGAGTGCATGAAGTGCATCATAATACAATGCTTATTTTATTCAACAACTCTAATTTAAAGACAAAAACCGCCTTTTAACGAAAATTGCACTATCTCACTAAAGATTAGACTCAACTCCCTTAAATTGCCTGAAATGTGTTCGCATTTGATGAAAACGAACCGAAAATCTAACCAAATACCTCACTGATGTTTACGCTGTAGTTTGTTGATGTTACAGTTCGATCACGTGTGAATTACATAATTCACAGAGCATGTTGAAAGGAAACTTAGCGCTTGTTTTTCAAGAAAAAAACTCAGTGGGCGATATCGAGAGTGGTTAAAATTGCTTATTTGCACCAAATATTTCATATAGCAACCGTCAGTGGCCTTCTATTACATCAATACTTGGTTAGATTGGAAAATCACGATATACAAAAAATTTAGTCCAATCTGTGAGGCAGCACCTTTAATCTTAGTATAGTTGACAAGGACCTACAGGTGGTGGCTATTCATTTGGTGTAGCTCAATTCATGGAAGATTCTGATCAGAAATAAATAAACGAAAAAATAGGAATTAAATAGCGCTCATAATAACAGGTGCTCGTTTTGTGGATATGACCCCGTACCTCTCTACAACCAAACATCATTAAAAAGAATTTAACTAAAATATAAACAAGAGATGTTTGTAAAACACGTATGCCCCCATGGCAGCCCAATAGTCAGAAATGGGGAAGGTCACAGTGACCTTGACCTTTGACCTCAAAATCAATAGGGGTCATCTACTGTTGCTGTGCAACCTCAATGTACAGTTTAAAGATACTAGGTCAAAGCGTTTTTGAGTTATTGAACGGAAACCATTTTAATAGTCAGAAATAGTAAAGGTCACAGTGACCATGACCTTTGACCTACTGACCTCAAAATCAATAGGGACCATCTACTGTTGCCGACCAACCTCAATGTAAAGTTTGAAGATCCTAGGTCAAAGCGTTCTTGAGTTATTGAACGGAAACCATTTACATAGTCAGAAATTGAAAAGGTCACAGTGACCTTGAACTTTGACCTACTGACCTCAAAATCAATAGGGGTTATTTACTGTTGCTGACCAACCTCCATGTAAATTATGAACATCCTAGGTCAAAGCCTTCTTGAGTTATTGAACGGAAACCATTGAAATAGTCAGAAATAGTAAAGGACACAATGACCTTGACCTTTGACCTACTGACCTCAAAATCGAAAGGGGTCATTTACTGATGCTGTCCAACCTCCATGTAAATTTTGAAGATCCTAGGTCAAAGTGTTCTTGAGTTATTGAACGGAAACCATTTTATACGACCGACCGACCGACCGACCGACCGACCGACCGACCGACCGACCGACCGACCGACCGACCGACCGACCGACCGACCGACCGACCGACCGACCGACCGACCGACCGACCGACCGACCGACCGACAGACAGACATGTGCAAAGCAATATACCCCCTCATCAAAGATGGGGGGCATAATTAGAATTATTGAAGGATGACAGCTATTTCATTGCGAATCTTGCTCATTCACAAACATACAGACTGTCAAATGGTACTTGCTAGAATGTATATCATTCATACAATATAACCCCAAGAAACAAACTCTTATTAAGTGTAAGACTGAAAATTGTAAACTTTAAAATATATTCATGAAACATTGCCATTTTTCTATTTTCAGTTTGCAAGGTCATGTAAGTTTTGCATGATACAAGATCATAAATATATTTCATACATTTGTTCCATACATTATTGACTATGTCCCTAACACCAAACTTCGTCTCTTAATGCCATGTTGTCTTTGTTTGTGAACGAGCAAGATTTGCAATGAAATTGCTGTCATGCTTCGATAACTGTTTTGACATTTAGTTTTGCCTAACCCCAAGAGTAAATGTAGTACACCATAATACAATGCTTATTGTATCCAACAACTTAAATTTAAACTTATAGACAAATAACGCTTTTGCACTATCTCGCTATATGTTAGACTCCATCCCCTTAATAGCTCCTTAAGTAAAACTACTGATTAAAAATGATATCATTTTTTTGTACAAAAGTAACTAAATCTAGCGTGGTACCCAACCTGTTCAATTGAGTTGTAGAGAGGTCAAGGGTCATATCTATCAGTCAACATGCCGGGCCCCTGTGCCCACAACCAGACAATTGGCATTGCAATTTACACCAGTCCCCAATAAATTAATATACATGTACCTTATGTTCATCTCACCAGCAAATTATGATCACATAGTCAAATGGATTAGCTTGAAAGCCTTCGACAAAAAGCTTCGACACACATTAAGGCGGAGAAATGTCTGCTTTAGTCGTAATCGGGTAATGACAATAGCACATGTTCTCTACAGTTATTAGGTTATAGATATAATCTGGGGTGGTATTCAATATTGATCTTACTTGACTTAAGGATAAGAACAACCAATCAGATCACACCATGTTATACTCTTTGTCAGTAACAGGCGATATAATTGGCTATCCTTATTCTCCAATTAAAAAAATCAATATTGAATGCCACCCCAGGTCCATTATATCGCCCGATCTGTGTATAATACACAGATTTGTATATCATATTGCCCAGAAAATGAAATAAACTGTTTAAAACTAAGAAGTCTCTGATGGATATCTTTGAATATGTACATATTTTAATAAACAGTCTTATTTTTTCTTTAATAATTATCTTGCTAAATGTGCCTGTTAGGAAACATTTAAAAACGCAAGAAACACACTAATAGGCATAACAATTGATAATTGTGCTGAAACATGTGTTACATACACACATATATATATATATGAGCCAGTCTCCAGGAAAACCTGCTATTTTGACAAAAATATTGATTTCGAGATTTTCCATAGTCTTACAGGATCATGTTAATGAAGCAAAATGCAAAAAAAATTTAGTAAACATCTCGAGTTTTAAGGAAGTTACAGCTTTTTTTACAGTCCCTATTTGGTGTGCTTTTTGTGTGACGTCGCAAACGTCATTGAAACGTTAGTCGACGATACTGCAACGGTAATTTCATAATTACATCATTTGATCAATTCTTGACATAAATTGTTCAAAATAGTATCATGTTTTAGAATTTTGTTTTGATTTGTTAGGATATACATCAAAATCAAAATGGTTTGCATTCAGAGAAAGGCTATTACTGCTTTATACAACTAACTCCTCGTTTTTCTCAACCAGAGTACTTTTCCGGAATTGGTCACCATAGCAACGAAGTATGTGATTTCGACATAATTCAAAAGAAATTTTAAAGCTAAGATATAGTACTATATTGGTAAATAACGTAAAGTAGAATCAATACATATATATTTTTCTCATTTTAGAGCTTTATATAAACCTCGTTACATAATAGTAATTACATAATGTCAATACAGCAGGTTTTCCTGGAGACTGGCTCATATATAGTTTATGCAACGAAGTGCGCATTTTCCTCATTAAAAAGTTATTCCAGTTTTTCTTATGATATATCCCGATTTGTGTATCAACGAATACACAGATCTGTATATGATATACAAATCGGGACGATACACAAATCGGTTTATATAATAGACCTGATGATACAGTACAAACTCTCCAGAGCGACCCTCTGTAGAGCAACAGCATCTCTATAACAACACCTTCAAAATTTCCCTAAGCCGATATTTGCTATTAACGTAACCTCTGCAGAGCAACAACCCCTACACAACTGCGAATATTTACAACTCCCAAAGGGTGTTGCTCTGCAGAGGTTGTACTGTAACTCAAAACAATGCCTGTAAAGTATACTCACCCTTTAACCATATATTGGTAGTATGTCCGATTCCAACAATGTACGTAAGAAAATATACACCAAGAGTACTTATTAAAAACACTACAGTAACAGAGCGAGTCGTGACGTGATGCCAGGCCGCCATTATAATATTGTACACTTTCTAAACAGAAGAACAGTTGGGTCAGTGATTCAAGTCTAGGGTACCATACGACACAGTTGGGTCACTCACTGTGCTGTGTATTTACCAGTTTACCAAGTCAACCTGTGTAGTTGCTATTACATTGCCCAGAAAAGAAATGAAACCAGACTACTAGTATAGGAGAGATCACCGAACTCATATGCAAAATGCCCACCGGCAATCTATTGGATGAATGGACAATAAAAACCTGCCATTCACCAATAGCTAGCTGGTGGTAATAATCCATTCCTATACATGCATGATCTCTCCTAAATCCCTAAATTGTAGTTTTGTATGTATATGTAAAAAATACATAATTACATGGTGGCTTGGTACTGTTTTATCAAAGCACTTACGATAATCTTAAAGTAACGCTCAAATTTAAATTACATGTATTTATAAATCTTTACAACTGCAAAATTGGTGACGGATATGGTTTGTAGGAGCTCATTAGCCTAATCAATTTTTGTATTGCAGCTCCATTTACCACACTTTATAAGTGTAAGAAAATTATAGAGAATTTAAATTTGAGCGTATTTATACTATTTCCGTAAGTGCTTTGATAGAACAGTACCCTGGACACAATATACTAGTATTGTTCTAACACAACCATCAGTTTGACGTATATAACTACACATGGATGAAACCAAGGTGTGCATGTATTACCGTTATAAAACACAGCTACGGCAAATAACTTAATTTAGTGTTCCGAATTAGAATATAGTGCTGTAGTTACTATGTCTTGATGTGTTGTCAAATTTGAAATATTGGCTATGATAGAATAAAAATAATGAAATAGTACCTGCGTTGTATCTATAATAAAGCACAAACTTTTTCGGATGCGTGGTTGAATTACTATGCATTCAAATTCGTGACTACGATAACACACATGTACATATTCATTATTTCTTAAATATAGTAGAGTTTATGGAACTGTCATGCCCTTCTAAGAAAATGTTGCAACAATGTCTATTTTTCTCTACATGTGTTGCTTATTTGAATGTAAGAAGTGATGGTTGGAATACTAGTTAAGGTTAGAAACCACCAAATAAATTTGCTCTTTAGTTAAATGTACAGTTACAGTGGTAGGCCCCCATTTTTACATTTTTACGTCTATGACCAGCAGGAAGACCTATGTCATTTAAAAGATGTACCTTTGAGCTTCAAAATAATACAATAAAAGGGGGGTCATGTATCTTCTAAGAATAATTTTGTCCATCAAACATAGTCTACCTATTTTTACACATGTCCTGACTGATTCAATCCGAGTTTTACCCTATTCTACTTTCACTCTGGTGTCAATGTAAGAATACCAAGATATTCCAGATTTTCCAATTTCACTACATAACATGCATATTTACAACGCAATTTCATCACTCCAGTGCACACTTGTCAAGAAATATCCCCATTTACAGGCAAGCAAAAGTTTTTTTAAGGACTACTTGAGACTTGGCCCGCGTAGGCATTTGGTGGTTCTTAACCTTAAGTGAATCGGCCGCCGCATAAAACCGAAATATTGTTGAGAAATGGCGTTAAACCGAAATAAAATAAAATATTTTTTAATTAAGAAATAATGAATATGTACCTGTGTTTTATCGGTAATTCATGCACATCTCAGTTTCCTATATGTTTATGTAGGCGAAACCACTGGTTGTGTTAGGATTACTTATTTGACATGGTATGCCCGTTATATTTTTAGATAACTATACCAGCCACATATAACTGACCGTGTTTTATCGGGCATCGTGTCCACGTGATTCCCGTGCACACCGAAACTACTAAACCGTTGGTAACACATAACTTATAGTGTATAGATAAATCGCTGGCTTAGAATGAGAAGGTCGTAAGTCCAAAATCGAAATTTTGAGAAAACAAGAAAAATCAGTCTGAAAATACTTATGGCAAAACTAGCTTTTTAAACTTCAGTTTGGTCAACATTACCACTTCCGATTTTCATGAAAATGGGCTCGTAAGAAGCGCCTTTAGGTGCAGATTTCAAATATGCATGAGTCTTATAAGGTCGTAAGTCGCACTTGCGACCTTCTAATTCTAAGCCAGCGATAATTATGTCGTGTTGAAAACATTGAACAAATTGAGAATTGTCTAAGAATTACGTAATACATTACATTATATGCATACGTCCATAGATTTATTGATTAATTAGCCCGACAGGTCTCCTGACGGGATCCGTTAATACTGTATATGCAATAAAGTGGTCTTATTATGAGAATTAAAAGTTTGTTAACCTTGTAAGACAAAATAAATAGCTGACCGAAAGATATTGTTTAAGGGGTTTTATTAAAGCCATACCCATAATAACACAAAGTAAAATTTATAATGCCATATCACATTGTAAAGTTTGTATTGTATATTTATACATTTTTTTGTATTTATAGGTTACAAAGTAACAAATACCACAGCGTATAAACCAATATTGGGATACTATATATATATATGTATATATAATGCAACGTCGTGTATGCCTTATTGCGATAACCGGAAGTTGATTTGTTTATACACTGTGAATACAGAGTATCTCAAAAGCTGATACCGTTAAAGTAGCCGCAATTTTATGTTTTGTCTTATCTGGTACCAAAAAACCGCCCTAACGCCGCCGTTCTGTACATACGAGTCCTGATTCTTTCTGGCACAGCTGTACGTGTGTGAACGTGGAGAGAGTAGTCCGAAGACCGTCTATAACGCGTTTAATCAGGATTTTGAATTTTTATATTTTAAAAAAAATCTAAGTTTTCTACTAAGATGCTGTGTGAATACCATGTAGGGCCCAGGGGTGGTATTCAATATTGATCTTATTTAATTGGAGAATAAGGATAGCCAATCTTATCGCCTGTTACTGACCAGTAGCTTAATATGGTGTGATCTGATTGGTTGTCCTTATCCTCAAGTCAAGTAATATCATTATAGTATATCATCCAAGAATTATAGCCAGTACTTAGACTCAGCACTTAAATATTGAAATTAATTTTGAGGTTTATAGCCATCTTTTTGAGAGAAAGTTTAAGTAATGTTAATTAGATACTAAATATTATTTTTGGCTTACTTCCTAGAGTAAATTAGTGTATTTGTAAGCTATAATTGTAATTTATCAGTCTGAGTGCTGAGTGTGGCACTCAGATTCAATAATTACATCTAAACCTCATAAGTAGTACACAATGGCAATGGACATGCATCAAATGTTATGTTTAACGCTCATATAACAAGTGTATACATTTTACTCATCTAGATAACAATCTAGGACAACTGAAAGCTCATTATAAATTATTACAATTTCAATATTGGAGTTTTGAGTGCTAAATGTAAATATTGGTCGTAATACCGGGCCTGGTGACCAAAATAATTGTCTCAGTACAATTGTATGGCATATTGAACTGTGTGAATACATTGGTTCAATAAACTGTTCTTATTCTTATTCAGAAATTGAAATAATCGTAGAAATTACCATCATCATTTTAATTTATCCATGAGCTCCATAGAATAAATACGGTAGTTTAAAATATGCGATATCTTCACATTCCAGAAATACCCAGCCATACAACAACCTATTATTACCGTATAAACGCAAATCTTGGTCGCAAGTATGTATTGCTCGCAACGGAATTGTTTTATTGTACCGTAAAGTCATTTTCAATATTGCTAGAAAATAACATCATCAGATAGAAGTAAAGTCTACCAAATAGTTTATTTAGACATACTATAGCTTTTTATTTGTATTTATACGTTCTACATCATCAGGACATGACTAAATCACGTGGCAACATGTCTGGACACGTGTAATATGACGTCATTCTTATGACGTCATTGTTATATTAGTAGTACTGAACGTATAAATAACGAGTCACCCTCGACAGAGCTCTTTATTACCGTATAGTATATGCCTACATATTGACCCAATAGTAGAATTAAATATTTTGACTTTTTGTTCATCCATGGCTCTCGCGAAGCTGCGGGAAAATATATGGATTCCATATATGGCTCCCCATTTGTAGTTTGTATCAAAAACAATTCTCCCTATCTGATACCATGGCCGTGACAAGCTTCCATATAGCATATGGATGTCACGTGGATATCTTTTAAACAACCACCGTGGATAAGTCATCGCGTTGTAGGTATACGATGTCGATATATAATTAGTTTTGTAGCCTTTGTGCCAATTATAAACAAACGTTGAATTTCTTTCCGATGATATAAACGCCGATGCTACGTATCCCGACGATTGTGACGACATCGTACACGGAAAGGCACGAAGTGTGTCGATTGGTTTCACAAACACGGTGTCTAAATCCAAATATATGCCCCCGTATTTAATCAATGCTTCAAGTCTCATTATGTCACCGGAATGTTCCGGAAATCCTCGTAGTTTATTTCCGATGATCATAGGTGGCGCTCGTCTTACATGAATTATATTTGGAAAGATGACCCGGATGTAATCCCAATAACTTCCGGTTGGGAGATTATCGCCATGAATCAAAATGGCGCATGGCCGAACAAACCGTATGACACTATAAAAGCTGACAAATTCAAAGAACTTTAGATACCCTTTTTGGTACATGACATAGTGTACTACATTTGGCACACGGTACGAATCGTAACAACACTTCTCGATGAATTTGAGCAAGCATTCGTCACCAAATTCGACAACCTGTATATGACTGTTCGTTTTAGCTTCATTAACTTGATAAACTCTGTTTATTTCATCTGAGTTTTTATCAGAACAGTCGAAATGAAAGTTAAACTTTGTTTTTCTGATGTTGGCGTCCAAAACATTGTCATACATACAATTGATGGCCGCCGTAAAATTCCAATATGTGAGGTCACTCGTTACGGATGGATGGAGAAGGAATTTATTCCAATCAGTTTTAACTTCACAAGCCGTTTGTTCTTGTTGATTTACTGTAAGAAGTGGTGCAAGCATCGATCTTAATTTTAATAGGTTTTCCATGGATTCTGTAACTGCTGTTGTTGAATATTCTGTTGATACGCCCACGTCTATAGACGAAGTAGTCATTTCATTTTGGAGTGTTGTCAAGTGTGTGAAGTTAGTGCTAAGGTGGTTAGATGATACTGAAAGTGAAAACAAAAGATGGTAAAATTTCGAACAGGAAAGGCAGCACTCAACTGCAAAAGCCGAGCACTGAAGACAAATCATGTTTGACACAGTGATGTAGGTATGGTACTGATGAACCATGCAAAGATATGTTGAAATTTGAGATAGACCAACTAATCTCAAGCAAGACTCCAACATACAATATATAACTATCTTAGTTATACATGTTAATTAACTTTTATCAGTAGATTTTATATAGTAACTCCTCCATTTGACATCCTGGAGGAACTTTGGTAAAGATGCACTTTCGTGGGATCGTAAATTCGTGGATTACTGAACATGAAAGGGCACACACATGTCTGAATTTCAGAGGTCGATTAATCGAGGTGATTATATTTTGTGGTCGAGTTCAACAACAAAATCAACGAAAAGTCAACACACTTGAAAAATAATTAATTTACGGTATGAATGAATTTGTTTTAAAACTGACATATCGTATGTGATAACAAAATAAACGAACAAAACACCAGGGTTCGGTCTTATCAAAGCACTTACGGAAATCGTATACTTTGGTTCAAATTTAAATTCTTTATAATTCTTTAAAAAATGCAAATTAAGGACATAATTATATGTTTCATAGGAGTTCATTAAAATCATTATCATTATTGCAGATCCATTACCACACTTAGAAAGTGTTAAAGAATTATGAAAAATATCAATTTGAACGTAATTTTAATATTTCTGTTAGTGCTTTGATAAAATAGTTCCCAGGTATATAAAAGTTTTCAGCTCTTACCATGATATGGCCTCTTGTCCTCCTTTGCGTAACCTTCCATTACATATAACATTAAAAAAGTAATTATCAATAAGCATACAAGAGTTCCTAAAACATGCTTTTTTGTTAACGGAAACATGGTGAGTTAAATACGCGTGTTTTACAACGTTAAATTATCTACTACTCTTTGAAGTACATTGTGACTGGGTTCTTCAAACCATAAATTTATTATATGTTTATGACAAATACTGTTTAAACCACCCATAAATCAATGTAATTATACGTCTGATGGGACACCCGACACTGCCACACCGACAGCTGTGATTGTAAATCTCCGATTTTTTACGCTTCGCAAACTAATTGCTTTATGCTTGAATACAAATGTGCGTTTGTATGATGCCTTATCTTTTAATCGAATTTGGTGGATTTTTTCAGGATTGAATATTCCTAAACCTAACATTTGTTTTATGTATTTGCAATGTTGCTATTTCATGGTTATACGTAACACAAAGGCTGTCCGATGATCCATCGATATATTTTCTGACTAATCGGGTCCGAGTTCAGATGGACATAGACCGGTCTTCAGTGCAACTTGGAATGCTGGCCAGCGGATAATAAAGTAAGTGGTCCTTGCTGACAGTTAAAGCAAAAGTGGTGCTTTTAATCACCAGTGAGGAAATTACACGATCGGGCAATTTGGGATTGCTTTACTACTTGCCCGATCGGAAAATGTCGCTTCAAAATTTGCCTGATCGGGCTAGTCCGGCAGAAGTTGCGATGAACCTGGAAATGTCTTCTATACAAAATGTTTTTGCATTTTCTTGTTGTAGACAATAAAACGCCCTTTGTAGCAAAACCAGCAAGTGTGTAAGGCTATTTGACATTGAGATGACCTGCTTGCACAGTTCGTACCACAAAAGGCTTATTCAAGATCCTTTCGTTCATAATTATTGTCTAAAATCTGAGATATTTGGTGTATTATGTTCACTTTCCCGTAAATACCAAGTCGGACAGGGAATGTAGCACTCAGCACAACACACAACCGAAAGAGAAAATGCTCCGCCTAAGTCCCAGCTGTGAAAAGGGTGTATGAACAAGTTTCAGCAATCAAAAAGCTGAATGTCAAAGCTGAATTAACTAGCGGCTGAAATACCTAGTTTTAGCTGCCTAAGTCCTAAAATGTTAAGAATAACAGTATTAAAAAGCTGATTACCATGGTTTCAGCTGAATGACCTAGTTTCAGCCATAAAAATGCCGAAAGCCACAGCCGGATGACCTAGTTTCAACAAGTTTAATGCCTAAGTTGAATGGCCCAGACTCATCAAGCCAGTCTCAACATGCCGAAGGCAACAGCTCCTGAATGCCACCAGCCGAATAAGCCCACTTTAAACAAGTTGAATAACCACGTTTCATATAGGAGAGATCACCGTATTCATATGCAAAATGCCCACCGGAAATCTATTGGATGAATGAACAATACAAACCAGCCATTCACCAATAGGTGGTATGAATGCCTTTGTATACAAACATAATCTCTCCTATTGCTTTAGCTCTAACAATTAATGGTAAATCCCTGCATACGCACAAATATTTCATAGATGGTATTAAACAAAAATAATAAAAATAATTCTATTGTGGATGAAAGGAAGGGAATGAAAAAACTAGCAACAAAGAAAAACTACATCCGTAACTGTATAACTGCATATTAATTGTCAACGAACCGGATAAGATAGGAATATCGCGAACGAATCAGATAGGGGAAAATAGTGAATGCGAAGAAACAAATCCTACCTCCATTGAATTGGCCCGGTCAGAATGACGAATACTGAGAAATTATGACATATTGTTGATTATTTAAATTTGACTCCACTAAAAACAGAATTAGAGCCAAAAAGGAAATCCAATCCCATATTTTAATTATTAAAACAACAATATGAAACTACGAACAATAGCAACACACAGCAGAGACAGCAGGACACATGATAACAAAAAGCCATAGTGAATGCACAACGTTTCATAAAAGGTGCAGAATATGCCAAACATAAAAGTATGTTTCACGATTACACTTTGAACGTGCGTTGGCATGAAAAGGGCGCTATATAAATCTAGTATATTTATTTAGTGTCCATGTATTCTCTCTTGTGATGGGTATTTGTTCATAAATGGTAGTTCTGTTGTGTTGCTGTGTGTTCATTTTGGGCAATAAATATTGACCCAATCATTTCAACCATTGTAAAAGTCTTAGTTCATCATGGTTTCTAGAATGGAAATTAAAGCTGCGCTTGCTGAATACCTTGGGTAGTATTTTATAATTAACTAATTTATAAAAACGTGATATATGGCTTTACACACTAGTATTGTGTCTAAGTTCCCACTAAGAGCAGAGAACATGATACAAACCCACCTATACTTCTAAACGTTTCTTCCAACTTGCCCCCCCCCCACAAATGCTATCAAACATCCGGCTCACGACATAATGTTTCTAGTTTGCTGTAGTTTGACAGCCTTTGTACAGAGAAATTAAGATTAAAAGTGCATTGTATGGAGGGAGATGTTGCAACAATAAATGTGACCCTAACCATTTTTGCAAAACTATGTCTTCAGAATGAGTTGGTAAAAATAAATCTTTCGCAATTTGTTACCAATAAGATAATTGTATTAACATATAATTATGGCATCTTATAAAAAAGTATTTTAAAACAAATGTCACTGATAAATATGTCGAGGGGTTAGAGCCAAATCCTGCTATGTGCTATTTCCTTATGTTTTCAGCAGAGCGTTTTTTAATAACCATTTGTTAAGATATGGTTATTGTTAAAGTTAAACTATTAAATTATGTAGACAGTTGAATACTTTAAACCCTAATATGAAATATTTGTGAACATTGTAAGGAATAATGTAATTTAAATGCCAAAATATTTTTGGGTTTTCAAAGCCTCACTCATTGATACAATTTGACATTTGCCAGATCCAAATGTAATACGATATATATATGTGGCAAGCAGCTGATGATAAAATAATGGGAAACCTGTCCACACTATACCACGCTTATTTACACTAGACCGGTAGGCAAATCTACTTTCCTCCTGATATCAAAACATTTGAAATGTCAAACCATATTATTGTCATATATATGTATATAGTTTACGATAAACGTCCATGTGATGAAAATTTTAGAAACTTTTTATCATATTCAGTGATGAAATCCTCTGGTTTCATATAAATTGATGTTTGTGGACTAACAAAAAACATCAAGAAAAGATTATATGGTTCATGGTCTGATTAAGCTTAAACGTCAGTGTAAATCAGAATATCATTCAATGCTCAAATTGCTTCCGTAACAGATGTAGCATTTTGGCATATTAAATGAAAAGGAAATGTGACTTGAAAACATAAAAATTATGCAATTGCGATTGTAAATATATGTATATATATATAGGATAATGACCAATACGGTTATGTACTATAATTGCAGTTCACCATGGCCACAAGCTAAGAAACCTTTAAAATTAATTACGAAAGTCAGTGTTCACTGTAACATTCATCACTGTATTCAAATACAGTTAGAATTACATGCCGCAATTAATAGTTTTTAATGAATTTATAAATTTCATGTCGTAATTAATAAAGTTTTTAATAAATTTATAAATTCATTAAAAACTTTAATATTTACGGCTTGTAAATTAAATTTAAAATGTGTTGGTATGTTTGAATTACAAGCAGGTATGAACATTTAAAATATTAACTGGGTAATAAGATACAGAATATGTTTAAAATGAAAATATATTTTAGGATTTGCACAGCAACTTAAATATGTACTACAGAAATTTTAAAACTTCAATATCTTTGAAATGTATGATTTATCTTTTTTGCTTTCGACAGACAGTGTAGTGCGGTTTTATTTCTGCCTAATTGGCAAATGACCTCCAGGAGAAGAGATAGGTTGATGCTTGTGTGATACAAGGAATTCAGACGGGATGTCCTAGTCCAGTCATTCTGACTAGAATTCCTGTGTCCAGACAGAGATTCAAACCTTGGAATTCCAGATTAGTAGTTGATCGAGCTAAGTACTCGACCACCGTTCCACTCTGATATATATATTACTTGCAACAACTGGGCCACGTGTCATTCCATATGGTATTTTCTATTGAGATAATACATAAAGCTATAACCATCTTTTGCATATACAGTAGTGTTGGAAGATATTGTCATAAGAGATGTATATTTTCCTGATACACGTATTTGTCTAAGAGTATAAATGAATCAACTTCCAGTTATCGCAATAAGTCATACACGTTGAATTGTATAGTCTACCAATGAATCACACAGTGACGGGAAATCACAAGTGCTTTAATTCACAATAAGGCACATACTTTGCATTGTATAGTATCCCAATAAGGCATACAGTGATTAGGTTTGTACGCTGTGATTGTGGTCATTTCTGTTTTACCTTAGGAAAGTTAATTAATAACGCTTGACCATTACTTGATACCAAGTTAATGCATACTAGCACCTTCCTTAAGTTTGCTTACGTAGTGGCTAAACAGTCTTTTAACTGAATGTCTTAATACACATTCAAGTGTTTAAGAGTTCTTTTCTGTTTTTCATGTATTACAATTCTTACTTTATACACCTTTATAATCAAACATTACACAGCTATGTTAATATCCATCTCGGCGAATGAACATCATTAATTGATTCGTAATAAATAGTTAATTCGTTTAAACAATACATGCACCGTTCCAAAAATAATTCATATTAGCTGTTACAAAATTAACAAATTCAAGAACATACACGTTTACTAAGTAAGTTATACTTACTGTTATAATTAAGAATTAGCTAGTTTTATGTTCTTTATTTAAGATTATTAGAAGAGCTTCTCATTTACAAAAAGATTAAATAAATGAAAGCAATTTAATGTGTTTCTAAACGCGCAACATTTAAATTCATAAGGAATACTAGTAGTCAAAATAATTTTCGCCAAAACTACATTTTTCTCTCTGTATAAGGTATTCCTGTTTCAATCACACATAGCTAGATGTATACAATCCATTTTAGTCACACTTTGACATCTTATTCGAGTGAAGCTGCTATTATTATACAGCAATATAAACAACAACTGTGGTTTGACATTTAACTTACAGCGATGAAATTGTATGTACTACAGATCAGCACCCGGTGCTTTGTTGTTGACTTATATAAATTGACAAATCAAGGCTGATTTCATTTAACCAAAATGTCATTGTTTTATATGGAACTGTCGAGCGGGACAAATATTATATTAAGACACACAAATGTTATTGGTAGAGATTGATATACAGATTTGATTCATTCTAACAGATGTTAATGTTACATCTACGCAAATATTAAGAGGCCATTGATTTAAAACTTGTTCTGCCTCCAATCAGTTCTGTAGATACACGATAGCTCAAAATGACTATTATCAATATTTAATTAATTAAGTTGGATATTTTGAAATAATTTTGAGAATAAATAACAATGATGACACGGAACTCATTTAACTAAAAAAGTCAATTTGGCCAAGTTTATCAGATAGAAGGTTTTGGCTGTAACCCCTCGATGTATTGCAATTTAAGTTCTCCTCTAACCCATTTGAAGAGTATGCATGTCTGTAAATAGGGTGGCCACAAACTCTGGAACATAAGCAAAACAGTGAAAATGCCAAACGCAAATTCCCTGCAGGGATTTTCCAAATTGGGCAAAAAACAGGAAATTATCAGGAAATTTTACAAACAAATTAAGAAAAATGTGTCTCCTGGCAGCTTCTCTTCATGACCTTATTCAATAGATGTAAACAAACTGTATTTATTATATCATGTCTTTATTAAATAGATGTTAGCAACATGTATTTATTATAAGATATGCATAAATAATGAGTTTTGTGGTGTATATATGTCTACAAGGGGATGTTGGAGACCATATGTTCAGCTGTATCCGAGTTGCGAACACCGAAAACAATCATGGAAAATAACCGTTCGGTGAATGAAAACTTAGGGAATTATAAGGAAATTTATATTATAAGGAATTTCATTTTCTGTGTCCCCTTGAATTGAAACACTGTATCGCTTTATAATGAAATACAAAATCACAAAAGTTCAAAAAGCCTGGTAAGTAATTTTTTTCATTAGAAAATAGTGTCAAAGTGGACGCAGAATGAAAACAATAAAGCTAATGGATTTACTTTTCAATCAATAATACATTGCTCTAACCTAAACAGATTAGCATAGCTTTCTTGTAATCAAGTATGATATGTTTTCCATTTTGTGTGAAGCGTTATAATGCTGATGTTTTTATTCTAACAACCACAGCTGACACCAGTGTCGAATATAGTACATGGATATAATGTTTGAGGATTATGTTGCAATCTACTTCAAAGTGTTACAGTATTTATGTTTTATGTATTTATCATGTTTTCGATGACCAACACACGTGCTCTGGAAACTTTTATATATGTTTTGCTTGTATGTAATGTAATTTACTTAATGTTGTATGCGATGAGAGGCTACACACAGACGGACAGGACGGCGTATCATGGTAAGAGCTGCACACATTTCACTGGCTTAAACTGAGAATGTCGTGTGATACTTACGACCTTGTAAGACACACACATATTTGAAATCTGCATCACAAGGCGCTTCTTATGAGCCTATTGTCATAATAATCGGAATAAGTCATGTCGACTAAAGTGAAGTTAAATAGGCTCGTTTTCAGACTGTATTTTTCTTGTTTTCTTAAAATAGCGATTTTGTACTTCTCATTCTAAGCCATTGATTTATATACATGTACAATGTTCATTATTATGATTGAAATTGGTGCATTATGAACTCTTGCCACAAAAACACTATTATGACAGTGCATGAAGAGTGTTGATTTTATAGGACACATCGCCGATGTACGAGTAAGGGAGTTTCATTAATAGGAATATTTTATTAATAAGAGTGTTGATCTACTAAAAATTATGTATATTTCGAAGATTTTGCAAATGCAGAAATGATTAATACAATAAATAAAGAAATGTTGGTTGGCATTTGAGGCATGTCGTAAAAGCGATATATACCGTCGATACGAGTATTATTGAAACACTAGTACATTAGGAAACAGTGTCTTACGTTATACATGTATTATTGAAACACTAGTACATTAGGAAACAGTGTCTTACGTTATACATGTATTATTGAAACACTAGTACATTATGAAACAGTGTCTTACGTTATACATGTATTATTGAAACACTAGTACATTAGGAAACAGTGTCTTACGTTATACATGTATTATTGAAACACTAGTACATTAGGAAACAGTGTCTTACGTTATACATGTATTATTGAAACACTAGTACATTATGAAACAGTGTCTTACGTTATACATGTATTATTGAAACACTAGTACATTAGGAAACAGTGTCTTACGTTATACATGTTTTATTGAAACACTAGTACATTAGGAAACAGTGTCTTACGTTATACATGTATTATTGAAACACTAGTACATTAGAAAACAGTGTCTTACGTTATATGTGTATTATTGAAACACTAGTACATTAGGAAACAGTGTCTTACGTTATATGTGTATTATTGAAACACTAGTACGTTCGGAAACAGTGTCTTACGTTATATGTGTATTATTGAAACACTAGTACGTTCGGAAACAGTGTCTTACGTTATACATGTATTATTGAAACACTAGTACATTAGGAAACAGTGTCTTACGTTATACATGTATTATTGAAACACTAGTACATTAGGAAACAGTGTCTTACGTTATACATGTATTATTGAAACACTAGTACATTATGAAACAGTGTCTTACGTTATACATGTATTATTGAAACACTAGTACATTAGGAAACAGTGTCTTACGTTATACATGTATTATTGAAACACTAGTACATTATGAAACAGTGTCTTACGTTATACATGTATTATTGAAACACTAGTACATTAGGAAACAGTGTCTTACGTTATACATGTATTATTGAAACACTAGTACATTATGAAACAGTGTCTTACGTTATACATGTTTTATTGAAACACTAGTACATTAGGAAACAGTGTCTTACGTTATATATGTATTATTGAAACTCTAGTACGTTATGAAACAGTGTCTTACGTTATATATGTATAATTGAAACACTAGTACATTATGAAACAGTGTCTTACGTTATACATGTATTATTGAAACACTAGTACATTAGGAAACAGTGTCTTACGTTATATGTGTATTATTGAAACACTAGTACATTAGGAAACAGTGTCTTACGTTATATATGTACTATTGAAACACTAGTACATTAGGAAACAGTGTCTTACGTTATACATGTATTATTGAAACACTAGTACATTAGGAAACAGTGTCTTACGTTATACATGTATTATTGAAACACTAGTACATTAGGAAACAGTGTCTTACGTTATATATGTATTATTGAAACACTAGTACATTATGAAACAGTGTCTTACGTTATATATGTATTATTGAAACACTAGTACATTATGAAACAGTGTCTTAAGTTATACATGTATTATTGAAACACTAGTACATTAGGAAACAGTGTCTTACGTTATATATGTACTATTGAAACACTAGTACATTAGGAAACAGTGTCTTACGTTATACATGTATTATTGAAACACTAGTACATTAGGAAACGGTTTCTTACGTTATACATGTATTATTGAAACACTAGTACATTATGAAACAGTGTCTTACTTTATACATGTATTATTGAAACACTAGTACATTAGGAAACAGTGTCTTACGTTATATATGTATTATTGAAACACTAGTACATTAGGAAACAGTGTCTTACGTTATACATGTATTATAGAAACACTAGTACATTAGGAAACAGTGTCTTACGTTATATATGTATAATTGAAACACTAGTACATTAGGAAACAGTGTCTTACGTTATACATATATTATAGAAACACTAGTACATTAGGAAACAGTGTCTTACATTATACATGTATTATTGAAACACTAGTACATTATGAAACAGTGTCTTACGTTATACATGTATTTTTGAAAACACTAGTACATTAGGAAACAGTGTCTTACGTTATACATGTATTATTGAAACACTAGTACATTAGGAAACAATGTCTTACGTTATACATGTATTATTGAAACACTAGTACATTAGGAAACAGTGTCTTACGTTATACATGTTTTATTGAAACACTAGTACATTAGGAAACAGTGTCATACGTTATACATGTATTATTGAAACACTAGTACATTAGGAAACAGTGTCTTACGTTATACATGTATTATTGAAACACTAGTACATTATGAAACAGTGTCTTACGTTATACATGTATTATTGAAACACTAGTACATTAGGAAACAGTGTCATACGTTATACATGTATTATTGAAACACTATTACATTAGGAAACAGTGTCTTACGTTATATATGTGGTGCAAAATCTCGTCGTAAAAGAGAGATTGTTGGTTTTCAGTGAGATGTTTTGACTTATTGTACTAACTTAATACATAGCATGTAATACCGGCTGGTGGAGTAATGCCCGTGTGGACTGGCAATATAGCTTACGAACCAATCGGATTGAAAGCATTCAATGCTTATATTTGTTTTAATTACAAGTTGTCTGCTGCAAATTAATATTTTATCCTTAAACTTTAAACTGTATAATATACATTTGTTGTTATGTTTGCATGGAAATATATATTTCAAATGGTTTTAACAATGTCTTAAATGTGATTGTACAGCACAGCACTTTTGAACGTGTAATTACATGATAAAAGTGCTATATAAATATGGTATAATTAATAAATCTTATAGTCCACGGGCTGTTCTACATGTACTATTCTTGTCCAAATCTATAATTGGTATGTATGCTAAGTACATAGTGTCCAATTTTCGAAAATCCAGTTCTTATTTGCTCTTTCAGTACGCCCCAGCCGTCTTGGCAGCAGATTCACACCCAAAAGTATAATAACTACTCCGCATATTGACATCGGTGAATCAACAAAACTTTCAGCAGCAGCTTCAGAATCTATCGTATACCCTTCGACATCTAGTTCAAAACTTGCACCACTTCTTGCCATAGATGAACAAGAACGAACGTCCTGTAAAGTTAAAACAGATTGGAATAAATTTCTACTCCATCCATCCGTAACGAGTGACCTCACATATTGGAATTTTACGGCGACCATCAACTGTATGTATGAAAATGTTTTGGACGCCAACATCAGAAAAACAAAGTTTAACTTTCATTTCGACTGTTCTGATAAAAACTCAGCAGATAAAATAAACACAGCTTATCAAGTTAATGAAGCTAAAACGAACAGTCATATACAGGTTGTCGAATTTGGTGACGAATGCTTGCTCAATTTCATCGAGAATTGTTGTTACAATTCGTATCGCGTTCCAAATGTAGTGCACTATGTCATGTACCAAAAATCGTATCTGCAGTTCTTTGAATTTGTCAGTTTTTACAGTGTTATACGATTTGTTCGGCCATGCGCCATTTTGATTCATGGCGATAATCTCCCAACCGGAAGTTATTGGGATTACATCCGGGTCATCTTTCCAAATATAATTCATGTAAGACGTGCGCCACCTATGGTCATTGGCGGTAAGATACGTGGATATTTGGAACATTCCGGTGACATAATGAGACTTGAAGCATTGCTTAAATACGGAGGCATATATTTGGATTTAGACACCGTGTTCGTGAAACCAATCGATAAACTTCGTTCATTTCCGTGCACGATGTCTAAACAATCATCGGCATTAATATCATCAGCTTTTATATCATCGGAAAGAAATTCGTCCTTTATTTACAAATGGTACTCAGAATACCACAATGATTATCAGCCAAGGTTATATCTTTACAACGCCATGATTAGGTCAAGTTGGTTGTCTAGACGATTTCCAAGTGACGTTCATTTATTATATGGAAGCTTGTCACGGCCATGGTATCAGTCAGGGGCAGTTGTCTTTGATACAAACTACAAATGGAGAGACATATATGGAATCCATTTATTTTCCCGCAAATTCAAGTCGGTTATGGATGAAGAAAAAGTGAAAATATTTAATTCTACAATTGGCTCGATTTGCAGACATATCTTATATGGAAATAAAGAACTATGCCACGGGTAATTCGGAATTAATCGATATTGTAGTTTGACAGTACCATCGTTATAAGTCAGCCATAAATCAAACAAGTATGAAACCACGTGACGAATATGCTGATAAAGCAAAATGCATACTTTTCTATCACAAGCAATAGACTTATGTGTGTCTAAATCACTTCACATCTAAGATGTTGTTTAAAGAAAATATGAAATCAATGTACTGACATAACCAAACATTTATTACTTACCTACCCACTGCTGTTCAGTTTGTTTGTTTGTTTTTGAGTTCCATGTTATTACAATGGGTACACGGTATATTTTAGAACTGGAAAATCCGTTACTCGGCATCGCTCTTGCATAGCATTTTTGCAGTTTCGGCGAGGTAATTATGTGCTTTTCTATCTACCACATTGTGATCAAGTAGTGTTGCGTACGCATTTTAGGGATGCCACGTTGCGACACAAGAGCCGTGCAGAGTAACAGAATTTCACGTCATAAAAATATACGGTGTACCCATTGTATTTAGCAAGTCCAGAACAGAGGACGTATCTGCTTAGTGGCTGTATTTTCAGATTTATCTACCCTGATTTTATGACAGGATGTGCTCTAAAACATGCATCTCAAGTTGATATTCTTTATTCTAACATGATCTGCGGATTAATCCATATACGCATAGAGGAATCCAAGCTGTATATTATTACCGCAACACAATACACCTGGCAAATTGGCTGGTACTATTTACGCCCCGCAAACAGCAAATTTGTCATATTTGTTTGTTCGCTCAAAAATGACAAAACAACTCAATAAAATACATAATAAGCATTTATTAAATATACTGTTAGAGTTGTTTCTTAATAAAACTTCAAAAATATGTTTCGTTCCTTCACAAAACATCGAACATCAGCAAGTTCGATTTAAAAGTAGTTCAGTTTAAAACGTGTTCTTTCCTTCACAAAATTACGAAGGTCGTTTTCATTATCGAGGGAGGTAACTGTACCAACTTATAAGCATCCGAACTCCTGTCTGTGTTTCATTAACAGACAAATTATAAGAACAGGTTTCTTTTCTTAATTAACTGAATGGGTTATACCACGTGTACATGTACGAACTTATTTTATTCCATTGTAGTGACTATAAACCAATGTAAGTTTGAACAAACGGTTATCATATTTCAGTGCAACGTTCATAGTGTATTTGACTTTTTAACACTATCCTTGGTCTATGCCTTTTCCATAAAATTGGCACCAGACGATAGATATCATTTTCACGAGCATTAGTTTAGTCAAACTTTCTTTACGAATGTATATATTGTCCACTTTATAGTATACTAGAAAATGACAATAATTTTTGACCATTGTGCCTTTGTACGTATCTGTGTTCATTTTGTATGTACCCATCTGCTATTTCTTTGTCCAACATAATGCTGCTTCGTATCTTTCTTTCAAAATAGCATGTGCACTGTTGCACTTTATCTGTTGTGGGTTGTTCTTGTAATGTGTTTCGTCCGTTTGTTATACTCTTGTCACCTGGCTCTTACTCCAATTTATTTTTACTAATTCAGGCAGCAGACTTTCGGTGTGGGATGTCGTGATTTTGTAGTTGCGTTGGGCATTGTATGTGCCTTTCTGTTATAAAGTCGTCTATTTGTAGTGTTGGCATTGCGCCGAGTTATTGTGGTATATGATGTTTGTTATGTTTTCTGTGCTTGGCTGTTTAAGTTGTGTGCTGCCTACCCTGTGCGATTATCTATTATCTTCTTGTGCTAGTATTTATCTGTTGTTAAGTCCTTCATTTATTAATCATTTTCTTGGTGGTGGATGATTTATGTACTCCACAATATTCAAGGTCTCCTTTAAACTCCTCCAAGAGTTGCCCATGTGTTAAACTGTATTAATTTCTTACTTGCGATTTTGCAACTTTGAAGTCCAGCATAAGGCTCATCAGTTCTTTTAACAATATTCTGTTTCTGTAAGGTGTGACTTGATTAGTTTGCATGCTGATTGCGTCTTCAATCTGGTAATTCGTTAATGACTTCTGACTCTTCCGTCGGTTATATTTGACTGACTCCAGCATAAGGCTTATTCAGTTCTTGTAAAAAATGACTGTTTCTGTTAGGTGTGACTTGATGGGTTTTGGTTGCTGATTGAGTCGTCAAACTGGTGATTCGTTAATGACTACTGACTCTTACGTCGGTTATATTTGACTACATTAGGCGGCATGCTGTCGGAAAAGGTAGTCGTGCTTTTGCAACAGTGCAGTTCAATTGTTTGTGACTCTACGTGGTTATCCTTGTGACTTGCGTTCAGTGTTTTGTCTTTTTCGTTGGTTCTTTTACGTGGTTATCCTTGTGACTTGCGTTCAGTGTTTTGTCTTTTTCGTTTGTTCTGTTACGTGGTTATCCTTGTGACTTGCGTTCAGTGTTTTGTCTTTTTCGTTTGTTTTTTACGTGGTTATCCTTGTGACTTGCGTTCAGTGTTTTGTCTTTTTCGTTTGTTCTTTTACGTGGTTATCCTTGTGACTTGCGTTCAGTGTTTTGTCTTTTTCGTTTGTTCTTTTACGTGGTTATCCTTGTGACTTGCGTTCTCTGTTTTGTCTTTTTCTTTAATACTTTTTATGCCTCTCGTGATTTGCTGTTTCTATTGGGTGGTTTATAGCCAATGCGCCATACCGTATAATAATAATAATTCAAACGTTTCATTTCATATGCTTTATTTCCTCATCAAAGTAAAATTATACATAAATGTTAATGCAAACATGGTTAAACATTTAGTAACAACAAACGTGTGCTTTCTAGCAACGAGAACATATTCAGACCAACCCTCGTTCGTTCGAATAACCGGTCATATCCAAAATAAATAATCAGGTTATGATGGTATATACTTGTACACAGTAATTTGTAATTCGAAACAAGCACTAATCGAAATAAAGATTGCCACCCCTAATTCGAACAGAAACATACGAGGGTTGACTGTATACAGTAATTCAATAATGATTCTGTTCATACGCATCCTTCCAATTGCACCAACTGCCGATTTGATTCCACAGAAAAGCAAGCATAATAATATAAGCCAACATACAATTAATCCATTTGATATTAGATAAATTTTCTGTCATTGAATATTTAGACACTCCATTGTTTTTTCAATTTATCACAACTTTTTATAAATTAAAAATTAAATTTCAATACATTGACACCAATGTATTGGTATAACTCGCCAAAGTCACAGAACTGCATTTTACGGTGATAAGGAAACACATAATAATTAATAAATATTTAACAACAAGAAATAGCGACGTCCATGAAGCACAAAGGGTTATAATCCAAACAGTTTATGTAATAGTTTATCATTGCTTATTTTCCTCCAGAACATGCGCTACAACCACAAGCTGTTGGCGCCGAATACGACTTGGATATCGTTCTACCGCTCTTGCAGGTTAGAGTTACCGTTCTTGTTTCTATCTTGGATGATTGACAGCAGTTGCAACTGTTGGTGAAGCCACGCATGACATGACTGTATGAGGATTTAGAACCACAGTAACCCGAGCATTCTTTCAGATCTGGGATCGGTGCGAGATTCTGACATAGCTCCAAATTGTCCATAACTTTAAAGTATCCAACAGTATTATCTGGTTGGCCGAAAACGAGGCGAGGAGCACATGTCTGGCACACACTGTCTGTGGTGTTCGTTTTAGATTGGGCTGAAAATTAAATTAAAACATTTCATTAAATTCGAATGTTTGTTGGTACAAATTCTAATGCACACTACTAGTAGCTAACTTCTATGTATATTAGGTGGTCATATGTATTTGATGAATCGATAACAGGACAGAGTGTCAATTTCTTACAGGTGTCAATTTCGATATTATATCCTTTTCATTACTAGTATTCAATACTGTTCGAGTACCATTTAACTTTTAATGTACCGTTATATCATCATATTCAATGGACATCTTGTCGACGCCAGTAGAAGCTAGGGTCTTATCAATAAACACTTACTAGTAGTCAAAAAGCCAAACACGATATGTCGTTTAGTTTCTATTGGCATTGCCACATCAATAAACTATATCATGTGTTGTTGTTGGGTAACATAGCTCACATCCGTACATGTATATAGCAAATACATGCGCAATTGTAAGTAACGGTTTACTTTTTTTTGTTAGCCAGTTTGTCTGACTTGTGCCATGGGGATGGTTTGGATATAATTCGATAAGTCATGATATTCGTTTAATATATATACCTTCTGGTATGCATTTCATACAGCATCCATTGTTGTCATATGAGGATTGATTCTGAAAAGCAAATGTTGGTTGTATGAGCACCACAAAGCATGTGAACAAGGCAATAGCATAATCTAAACTGAGTGTTACAATTGCACATCGGTTTATAGTTTTAAAATAGGGTTATATCTCCATATTAATGCCAATAATAACCTTTATCCACTTCGGATATTATTTTTATGGTATTTCACAATAAGCTTTCATCAAGAATGTATTATTAGTTCAGTAGTATCTTTGAACAATGTAAGGAGAAGCCCTTTCTAATAGAATACCATCTTAATAAGTAAGTAGTTCAGTTTACTAGTCTGTTTAATTGTTGGTTATTGTATGTTGATCTATAACCATTATAAAATATTCACCTTTTTGCATGTTGGTAATTTCTCGTATGTTGGGCAATTGGCCGAGGTTTCTGTGGCCACGAATACTCCAAGAGCGAAGTCGTAGTTACATTGTTTGGTGTAACATTTTCTCTTTGTTGGCATACTTTCACCGTCCTGAAATACAGAACAACACAATACTGAAAAGGTTAGAATTCTAGTTTAGTATTTATTTCATTTGAGAAGGAATAATATTTTGCAACAGTCTATGTTGACGTATTTTACAGGTAGGCATTCGATCAGATATAGCCGGTTGGTTAGACACCGTGTGTCGATATGTTTGGTGCTAGGGATTGTAATGTAGGAATCAGGAAGTTAATGTGCTCAGAGAGGAAGTGTTTCTTAAACCATCTTAGCCCTTATAATCACAGGAAAAAGTATCAATGATGAAGATTTTATTTACAGAAATTGATATATAGTTTAAGTTGTAAAAAAATGAATTCATAGTTTTCTATTAGACACGTATATAAATGTTACAAACATGTTTATCTTTGATACAATTACCTGTGCTTATAATAGGAGTGTCAGTAGAGACACTTAACTTCATCTCACAAACATCTCGTCACATGAGAATACGACATAATAAGAATTGTCAAGTACGCACTAGCATTATACAAACGGTACATTCTCACTTACGCTGTATACTTTGTCTTTAACCGCACATCCAATTTCTTTACATTGACCGCAACACTGGCCTGCAACATCAACCTTCTTGTGACCCTAAAACACAATACGCATGTACAGTGAATTTCTATATAGTATTCCATACATATCTACGTAAATGAAGGTACCAAAACATCAAAATATATGTTTGTGAATTTCCATCGGGTTCACGCCCTTTTTCAAGAATGTGTTGGTCATACTTCGCCGTCAGTTGACCTAACCACTTTTCTGAAAATACTTTATCAATCAGCCCTAACTCTTTTTTTCGCAAGCAACTACAAACCTCTACACACGTGAAAGACATTGTTTCGAATCAATGTAATTTGTCTAACCATGCAATTGAACCAGGACCACTCTGACAACAAAACAGTGTTCTATCCGTTGGATATAATTATATCTAAAGTACTGGAGTTCTCCAAAATGGTACGGGAACAAACCATGTTATTTATAAGCAATAACATTAACCATTCGAATAGAAGTTTTGTATTTGTTAGCATTTCTTGATTTTAGTAACAATGATATGCTACACTTACTGCAGGGCAAACTGGACAAGTCTGTTCATGACAAGATGTTTCAGCAGAGCCAGATTTCTCCTCACACAAGCATTGTCTACACAAACCGTCTGTCCATGTCTCTCCGATCTGAAAGATTTGTGAAAAAGTGTTTGCAATCCGAAATGTACACAGATAATATGGAAAATTACCAATGATATTTGCATATCAAATGTAGAACGGAAAAATACTATTAGTTTTCAATATAAGTTTTCAATACCAAATACTTAATATTATCTTTTTTCAATACCAAAAACATTTTGTATTGGATGGAAAATTACCAATGATGTTTGGATATCAAATACATAACGGAAAATTACCTGAAGTTTTCAATAACGAAAACATCTTGCACAAGATGGAAAATCAAATACTGGATGGGACATTACATGTACCAATGCTTTAGTCAATCTAATACTGAATGGAAAATTAACTAAGCTAATGGAAATAAATTTGCGTAATGGAACATTACCAATTTTGTGTGTGCATTGTATATTAAATACAAAATGAAACATTAAAAAGATTGTGAAATGGCCCGTGTCGTATCAAATACAGAATCGAAAATCTCCAAAACGAATCAGGATGACAAATCCTCAGTGACTAAAATTTAAAAAGCGGATTTAAAATATCTGATTGTGTGATGCATCACTGACAGAATGGTACATTAACTTACCTGGTGTACTTGTTCTACTGGTGTTGGGATAACTTGGTCTGTACCATTGACAATTGATCTTGATGCGGTATACTTGCAAGTTCTGGGAGGTGGTACAGTTCCAGTGGCCGTTGGTTTTGATACTGAAAACGTGGATAAGATATCGTTAAATCCTGATATGTTGTAAATAAACAAAACACTTTCAAGAATTTTAAGCAGACGAAAAATACATTTATTTGGACAAAGGAGTTTACTTCGTCTAAAAGAGAAATAGACATAAACGACAAAAAGCTGTTCTAATCTTAATGTACGAGGATGACCCAAAATCGGAAATAAAACGATTACCGTGAAGTTCCGCTAATTAGACCAGTCAAAAAGGTGGTCTTAATAGCGAATCGGTCTTATTAGCGGACCTTTTTCGTTCTAAATTTAATACGTTGGGACATTAAACTGGCAAAAATCTGCATGATTTCAAAATAATCAAAGTGGTCTTATTAGCGGAACTTTACTGTAATATATTCTTATTGCACAAAGGTAAAAAAGGGACTTTTAAAAGAAAAAATCGGCGTAAAGAAAAAACGACGTAAACGTGCTTGAAATAAAGAGGATGGAGTGTATTTGAATGACCATGAAAACAAGCACTTACTGCAAGCATATTGTGTACAATTACAGTCAGCATTCACTTCGATCAATGTACCCTGAAATATTCGAGGATAGCTATTAATAAATGTATATAATAATTATTTAAAATAGATTACAAACTATTTGCAAAAATACTAAGGGCAACGACACCCAGTCTTTCCTCTTTACAAACACTTTTTTCTCCTTCTGTTGCGTATTTTGGCAAAGTGTCGCGTGAAGTGTAATTGGGGTCAGTGTTATTTCTGTTTTCTGTGATCGGCTGTTTCAGTTAAGAGTTGTCATCCTTGTCCGATTTTTTATTATACTTTTCAGCCACACTGGTACGAAACCGATTATCACCCGGTATCAGGTTGACTATCCTTTAACAACTTGCAACCTCCCAATAACCATAACCGATGTCATGGAAGTACCCTACCTAACCAAGTATCTAACTAAGGGCACATGGGTGACAAGCGCTGTCTTTAACATTATTTGGAACATAGTAATTTTGTTACACTATTTGTCAACATTTTAATATAAATACGTCGTATTCATTAGATTAGTTGTAAAATCTTACATCTTGGCATGTCGGTCTCTTCATTTCAGGGCACTGTGGTGGGCACACTGAAAAAATAGACATCAAAATGTTATTTGTAGACAAGTACGTAATGTACAATTTGTCATGTACAAGGTGTTAAAAAGTTTGTTCTCAACATTAAAAGTCACCATTTGATCCGGGTTATGTTCGCAGTGTACAATATTTTTAATTTTTTACACTAATAGCCTCATTTGATGTTCGAAAAAGTAGAACAATGGTATAACCTTCTAGAATTCTACCTGAACACTTTAAAATCTTCAGACGTCAGCAGAATAAACTATTGAAACATAAACAGGAGGACGAACTTTTTTAACACCCTGTAGTTATATTTTGTGATTATTGCATCAGCTCAGTTAGGGTTATTCGCATAAACGAGCTTCTAAATAAGCTTAGCTTGCTACTCAATCCTTGATTTTTGAAAATCAATGTTTGTTATATGTTATGAAAACAAATAATGTTGAAACCAGCCCTACGTTCAAGGAAACATAACGTGGCATTCGTTTCGCACCTGGTACGCACCTGTTTCACACGTGTGCCAATTTTGGCTAACCATATCCAGAGGTGGTGTGCGCGTATTCGTGTTATTAAACAAAATGGCGGACAGAGGCAAACATAAAAATGTGAATAGTAAAACCCTTGCATACGTACATATTTCGAACTGAGAACGGAAAAAACGGGTATTTATTGTCTGCCGCAAACGAAGCGTACAACGAAGGATTAAAGCGATAAAAACCCGTGATTGTTAAACATGTTTGCATGTAGCTTTCCTTGAACGTAAGGCAGACGTAAGCAATATACGGGTACGCATGCATCAGGTACTAATTATATAGTAACAATATGGAGAGGGTTTTTTTTTTGCGCTGGACTTAAAAAATGTTCTTTGTTCGTGGTCAACAGCTTTCCTTATCAGTTTGACCAATGACCTTCGACCTCAAGGTTATGTAGAGGATGAGAAAGCACAACATTGTAATCAGTATTTATGTGCAAATGACACCAAACAATATGGAAAACATTCGAATGGATCGGGTAAACGTAGGTTATCAGCATAGTTGAGAACAGGATCGGTATGCACAAAGCATTTTAAGGGAAAACTTAGAATTCTCTTAAAATTTCCTCAAGTGTATAAGCTAGACAGGAAAATCAAGATTGTGATTTTTACATAGTTTAGAAGCATTGTGTATAGAGCTACACTAATTACAAAGAAAACATGGGTTATTCTTCGTTTCTTGGGATATATATGCAGCTTAATTTTTTAACTTTACTTTACTTTAACCTTAAGTCAAAACTATTTAAGATTCCCTTAAAATACGTTGAGCATACCAGCACAGAACACTTACTGCATCTGTATGTTGGACAGCAATCTTCGACATTTGCGGGTTCAACCATCATCGGTGCTGGGCAATTAAGAGTAGACGGAGCACACTGGTCTGGTTTGCAGAAATTTTCGTAACGCATACAACAATTCATATCATCCATAACTGTACGTACAACTTCACCTTGCTTCACCATAGGACGTACGAGAACTGGGCATTCCTCAGGAACACATACACGTACTGTGAATTATAATATAAATGCAATTTCAATATCGTTTAAAATCAATTGGTAGACCGTCTTCTAATTTTGTGCTCTTTACTAAAGTCTTTTATTTCAAAAACCTTAGTACATGTATCTAGTTTCGACTTATAAAGGGTTCTTTCATTTTGATTAATTAAGCAAAAAGAAATACAGTGTTTGCAACCAAATCGATGTTTTTTAACTCGTAAAGACGATTATCATACATAATTTGGTCACGTGTGTCGATTTTTGGGAGGCGTTTAAGCCTCTCATTACTACCATTGCCCATTTCTTAATACAAAATTAACCGCCTTTAGGCTGCTATGTGAATCCGCATTCAAGTAGTTCCCGAAAATGTCAACATTCACAATACTGCTACATATGTTTTTCCAAATTTTTAAACTGATTTAAGCCAATCAGCAACATTTGTTTATTCTAAGATCAACAATTATTGTGAAACTGTTCGTTAAATCGATATTTTTGCAAAAAAAATCACTACACCCGCCGATAACGAACTTGTTTCATAATATGAAAATGACGTGTTCATCAAATGTTTCGGCTGTATAGCTATTTTTAGAAACTTCAGACTACGGTCAAGTGATGGTTTTATCAATGAATCGTATACGGTCTGCAAAGTACTGTTATGCAATCATATGGTGTCGCTATACTAGCTAGCCGCTTTCTATAGACTGTCTCACGGGGAAGTGATTCCAAGACGGTACTGTAGAACCTGATAAATAGGCGCGTAGTATTATTTATAGCCACTTTTGATATACGCATTCAATACACGTATTACATATAAATTAATATGAACATTTTAACAATTATTTAGATACCCAACATGCCTATATAGTCACATATGCCTATTTTGACATTCAAGGCAAGATCGGCAGTAAGAAAACGAACATTAAACGTGTAAAGTCGGTTTAAGCTTTAGTAGCAGCAACCAGATCGCCTCCCATCAGCACTCTCAGTGCTTTGATTTTACCTCGATATGGATATAAAGAACACTACCGATTCGAAGAAATTAAGTCAGATTGATATAAGAGTACTGTGGTGTTCAGACAATCCAAACCTTAGCTTGTTTGATTAACTTCAGCTTGATGCGCGATCACTTGTGACCATTTTATAAAGTTTGATATTGGCAATATACCGGGTATTGTAATGGTAACATATATAGACATCAGGTTATTACCTGGTACGCCTGTATTGTGGTTTGCAGCAGGGGCAGCGGTTGGTGTGACGTCAATGACCCCTGTTGGAGCGGCCGTACCTTGCTCTAAAACAAAAAAAACTCTATATAATGAAAGTACATGAAGGAAATATAGTGCGCGTATATCGGGTTATTTAGTCGTAAATCGCTAAATATTCTTTTTTTTAAATATGTCTCTTTTCATAACAACAAACACAGAAATATAAGCTCTCGACTTTACTAGGGCCTGTTCGGAACGCTGTTCCGCACATTCCGGACAGTGGAACACACTTACGAACATACCGGAACACTGTTCGGAACATGTTCTTTCTGTGCCCGCCACAGAGGTGGTGCAGCCAGAACAGTCACGTGATTACAGCAAGAACAATGGTCGCTTGTGTCATAAAATAGAATATAATAAATTTATTTTCCAATTATGGGGCATTGCGGGCAAACAGTCACATTCAAATATATCGTTATGCATATTTTTTCTCAAATATTACGACTGCAACTACAATTTTGGTCGTCTTAAACATTTTACTTTCTGTTCCGTTTTGTTCGTAAGGTGTTTGGAGTAGAACATTCGGCACACTGTGCAGGACAGTTCCGTTTTGTTCGTAAGTTGTTCGGAGTAGAACATCCCGCACAGTGTGCGGAACAGACGCTACGAACATGCCCCTAGTCTTCTTCAGCTTACATTTTTGTTTATTTCATTATCAAATCCAATGGTCATGTTGTTTTTTACTAACTGTTTGTGTCATGCTTGTTGTGATTCACTTAACACTTAACGGAGTATCAGCATTCTAATACCACAACAGCACATGGCGTATTTAACCAACAACATTTGATACGTAACTGAATGTCATGTAAGAACAACAGCGTTTAGTTGCAAAACCAATAGTTGGATGCTTTCGTCAGGAATTCATAAATACGCAAAATATGTTAATAGAAACAATGGAATTTGGGAAACCATGATAAGGCGAGTATAAAAGATTAACAGTATACCTTCACACAGACAGAAGTATCTGACTTTGTAATCGCTACAAGGTACTGGGAAATTATTTGCATTCAAACACTCAAGTCCATTGTTTACGGAACACGATGTGATTTCTCCTGAGCTGTATGAGGGAATGCCATCGACGGTGCCACATTCGATTTGATTAACACGACCTCCGGGACAGAAGATTCCAAGTTCTCGAGAAGTCATCTTTTCAATGTCACCATCGCCATCGGGGCTATCTCTGTTGATCCATTTAGACCATCGTGAGTGAAGGCAAGCAAGTGGCTTTATTGTTGGTGGACCGCCATGATGGCCTCCAGTTGTGTGCAGTTTGTTGCCGATCGTTGGTGGTGCTGCAATGTCAGATATTGTTACAATTTATAAATAATCCAGATAAATAATACTACGTGTAGACTATTTGCGCAACTACAAAGAACCGTATTTAACTTCGCCAATAAAACGTAAAACACACATCATTGGTGATTTATTATGTCAACATTAATGCTGATTCCACCAAGAAATAAAATCCAGACAGTCAACCAACCCTCCGTAATGTGATTTTAGAAGACTGTCTTTGAAATTCAGATCTGTGAATTCACAGACCCAATATGTAGTGATGTTCTTAATCTAACATTTGGCGCTTTAAATCACTTTAAGTTTTTGTGTCGTGACCAGGATATGTGAACATCTGCTTCCTGGTGTACTTGTCTTTGTTTTTTTACATATATATTCGACGCATGTTTACATTTTTACGTTTATATATGTCTTGTCACATTCATATGTTGGTCTTTATAAAAAAACTAGTACGCTGATAAATAATACATACCACGTTCAGTAGTGATGACGGTAGGTGGAGCTGTCGATACTGCTTTGGTTGATACTGTAATATATTAAGATAATTCATACGTTAAGGCATGTGTAACAACTTCTAACATTGTCTGTGGAACTATACTATGAAACACCTATGCATAGTTTATAACTATTAAATTCAGTGAAGTGCACCTTCAATATGTTCGCACATAAAACTGACTTCCGTATTTTATGAATGTGTTTGTGAATTATTCGTACCAAATTCTTATTACATATAAATGATCATGAGTTGTATTTTATTACATTGCAGACTATTATGACACGTACCGTCGCATAAACAGAAGTATCTGATCTTGTAATCGCTGCAAGGTATTGGAGCATTGTCATCATTCAAACAGACTGATC
Source organism: Spisula solida (assembly GCA_947247005.1). NCBI lineage: Eukaryota > Metazoa > Mollusca > Bivalvia > Venerida > Mactridae > Spisula > Spisula solida. The sequence continues at coordinate 1,876,819 of OX365958.1, read as the reverse complement.
CGCCTTCTAACGAACATTGCATTATTTCTCCTGTACTGTATGATGCAATACCATCAGTAGTTACGCATTCTATTCCAGTGAGGTGACCTCCAGTACAGAAAGCTTTCTTGTCAGCCCTTGTCCATGCCTGAAACATAGATAAGACAGATTATCATCTATCCGTATTTGGTAGTCTTCACATAACTAGGCCCGACAAATCGATTGCTTAGAATTAGAAGGTCGTAAGTACAAAATCACTATTTTGAGGAAAGAAGAAAAACAGTCTGAAAACTAGCCTTAATTTATGGAAAACAAGATTTTAAACTTCACTTTGGTCAACACGACTACTTCCGATTTTCATGAAAATAGGCTCATAAAAAGTGCCATCTGATGCAGATTTCGAATATGCATGAGTCGTATAAGGTCGTATGTAGTACTTACGATCTTCTCATTCTAAATCAGCGAAATCTACTAACTTATGTCCTATCCATACGATGCCTAACGATAATAGTGTTGATTTTAATATAATTCATACAATTGTGAAACAAGTTCTATTCTATATTATATACATTTAGGTTAAACTTCAACGACCCGTATAATCTAGTTATCTATATATATATATTATTTGAAATGCACGCATTTGTTACCACCTATTACTAAAATATAATTCACAAACCCAATATGTAGTGTTGTTCTTAATCTGACATTTGGTGCTCTAAATTGATTCAAAGCATTTTTGTGTCGTGACCAGGATATGTGAACATTTGCTTCGGGTGTACTTCGTATTTGTTTTTCACCTATATATTTGATGCATATTATATATTTTAACTGGTCAAGTTATGTAGAAAACATGTTCTGTACCTCTCGGTCGCCATCGCCTGTCATTGGGGTATCTGTATTTATCCAGGAAGACCATGAGTCAACGCAAGCTGGTGCTGTTGATTGTGTTGTGTGTTGATTACCCTGGGTAGGTGTCCCAGAATCTGTTAAAATAGAAATTTAAGTATCTTGAAAATCTGACAAAACTCAGCAATGTTCTATAAGAAACATTCAATTTCAATATTCATTTATAATACGGTAATAACTATCATAACGAGTTTTCGACAAAATTACACAAACATTAGAATGTTGACAATGATATATAATGAGCAGATCGTACCATTAAAATGTTTAGATCAAAGGACAGTGACAGAATCACTACAGATACAATGTAAAACATACCTCCGTGTGGTGGACGTTTTGTTGGTGTTTCTGTTGATAAAACATTAGGACCAAGAGTTGGTAAAGCTGTAAAAATATAGAAATATGAGAGTTAAATTGCCTCATTCACACTATTCAACAACCAATAAGTCATATCAACTAATGTGAGAACAACAGGAAAGCCTGACATGACATCTGGATGTGTGTTACATCACAGATATGACATATCAATTTCGGAAGAACTTTGTTTTTTAAACGCCAAGCGTAGCCTTTATTTGCCAGTTAGCTTTCTGTTTAAATATTGCAGGCATAGTAGAGCCCCACCCGTATGAACCCAGGATGCCAGATAAGACAAGCGCGCTAACTAATGAGCTACTGAGGCACGGATGATATACTACAATGTACAGTACCAGATACATTATTAAGTCAATGCAGTTTATAGTCCAGTCAGAATAAAAATCCAGTGACGCAGCGTTCGAGTCCACTATAACGGTGTAAAACTAATTACAAAGGCTTATACTGTACAAACAACTATAATTTCATTGCTAACATAACATACTAAACTCCGCTCTACCTGTTTAGACACTGGTTGGGATTTTTTGCGTACACATAAACTGCAACGTCACTGCCACGAAATCCTAACTGGGCTATACTTACTGGCAGGCCTGTATGGCAATACCTTCAGTTTACAACAACAGGCAAATAGATAATCATAACGATCTTATCAGTTAGCAGCATAGGTTTTTACGTCGAATCAACATACTTATCCCGTACAATTTACATTGCCTAAGTGTGCTTATCAAAAACATGACTTTTGTTTAACATGTTATTTATATAGCGAAAATATATCACATTGAGCCACAAACCTCACCACCTTCTGTTTGAACTCCTACCTATTCATACTCACGAATTTACTTGTACATATACACAAGGGACAACAGTTGGTATCAATCTTTGTTTTTTTTTCAGCGAACTCGCCAAAAACTATCACAAGTATATATACGGGGTACATTTATTTAAAGTATATCGTTGCATAAACTAATACACAATGTATGCCAATGTATGTATTCTCACAAGACACACGTACCGTCGCATTTACAGAAGTATCTGATCTTGTAATCGCTGCAAGGTATTGGAGCATTGTCATCATTCAAACAGACTGATCCGCCTTCTAACGAACATTGCATGATTTCTCCTGTACTGTATGATGCGATACCATCAGTGGTTACACACTCTATTCCATTGAGGTGACCTCCACTACAGAAAGCTTGCTTTTCAGCCCTTGTCCATGCCTGCAAATTAGAAACACTTATTATTTACCGGTATAAGCATACAAGGATGCTGATCCGACTCTAGGTCCAATCGAATGGTACCTAATGTGGTCATAAAGTGTCGCCTTAAACCATACGTTGGCGTTATTGCGATACCCATTTGTGAAACAAAAACTAAATATTCTAGATAGTCACGTACGAATTAACTACCATCAGCTATCCATTTCGCCTTTATACTAAAATACCTTTTGCGAAATCGGGACCAGATACTGTTTTATCAAATCACTAACGGACATCTTACAATCACGTTCAAATTTAAAGGCTTTATCATTATTTTCAAACTACACAGTCTGTGTTTATATGGTTCAAGTAAATTCGTCCAATATAACGAAAAGCACTTGTCCTTACCTCCCGATCACCATCTCCTACCGCTGGACTATCAGTGTTTATCCAGGGTGACCATGATTCAACGCATACTGGTGGTGTTACCTGGGTTGTGGCTGCGTTAGCTTGAGTCGTTGGTGAACCGGAATCTGCCAGAATAAAATACAAAAATAATATTGAATATAATAAAGTCGGCCACGGAAGGCAGTCCTCATCTTAACCAGCCCGAGAACAGAAAACATAAAAAACATCACATACCACAATTGCACAAAATACATAACCGAATCAAAAAATGAACTGCACGAGTCACAACTGTCAAAAAGCTGAATGACCTAGTTTCAATAAAATACTGTACTTTGACAAACAGACACTCAATACAGTGATTGCATAATTAAAAAAAATTGTCGATTATATCTGTAATTTATTTAAGTTTCGTTGAAATGCTAGATGTAGTAGTTGTAATTAGCTTACTTCTCTTTTTTGTGCAACGTTTATGCAACGTTTTTTAATTTATAATTCATAGAAGCAGAGCTTATAACGAAACATTCTAAGGAAGAAAACCTTTAATGTTTCACATCCACAAATAAATTCGTTATTAGTACAAATTGTTTGTTGAAAGTAGCACTTGACTACCTAAACATAATTATTTGCGTTAAACCAATGTATTATTGAAATTAAAATAGTAAGTTATGACATTTACGATGTAAAGCAGTAATTTCGTCGGTATTGTAATCCAAGTTTAATACCAATAAGAAGTGACAAATTATCAGTCCAAGAAAATGTAAATAAATTATGTAGCGCACAGACAACCAAAAGTCACACAGAAACGGCTGCAGCGCCTAGTCACCCATACAGGAGTCAGATATAGAACAAACTATCCATATCTCCAAAAATGGATATTTCAAGCAAGCCTATATACTCGTCCCGCGATGAATCACATACTGAGGGCTGGGAATTTTGTGCATAATAAACCATAAGGGGAAGTAATTATGAATACTATACCTCCATGTGGTGGGCGTTTTGTTGGTGTTTGTGTTGACACTCCATTTGGACCAAGAGTTGGTAAAGCTGAAAGATAAGTCACGTATAAGAACTTCATACATCATTTAATTGTCCCAGTGGTAGAGAGGTTACGGACGTTGGAAAAAGTATTCTTTGAGGATTCGCTAAACTTATTGTATGATTTCAATGTACATGTACCTACGTGTCTGGTATCTGACATCAAAGGAAAGGAATCGTTTGATTTAGGAATATAAAGTCTCCTTAGATCTTGTGGTATTGGCAGAAAAGTGGTGTCACTATTTTAGATGATAATGCTTTATTTAACCTGCCTTATGATATGCTTAATAGTTATTCTACAGGGTCTGGTATATTACGATTTGATCTATAGAAATGAACTATCCATACCGTCGCATGTACAGAAGTATCTGATCTTGTAATCGCTGCAAGGTATTGGAGCATTGTCAGCAGTCAGACAGACTGATCCGCCTTCTAGTGTACATTGCATGATTTCTCCTGTACTGTATGATGCAATACCATCAGTGGTTACGCATTCTATTCCTGTGAGGTGACCTCCAGTACAGAACGCTTGCTTGTCAGCCATTTTCCATGCCTAAAACATACGGAACGTAAATATATGAATGCATAAAGTAATGACGAAACGGACACCAATAATGGATATTTCATTATACTATAGTACATTGCGAGATTACTCCTTTAAGCGAAATGCAATTACTGAAGAATAAGAAGACGACGAAGATGTTGATGATAACGAAACGAACTATCAGATATACCGACAATAAATATCAGCCATTAAATTATTATTCAATATCAAACAAACTTACCTCGAAATCTCCGTCACCAGAATCTGGGGTATCAGTATTAATCCAAGATGACCATTGTTGTTTACACAGATTGGGCTGAGCTACCGTTGTTGTAAGCTGGACACGTGGAGTCACTGAAAATGTCAATAAAATGATTAATGATTTACATAGAAAAACCGCACCCCTTTCTGATCACAAGGAACCGAGTATGCCAACTATTCGAATGTGCAAGAGCAGCACCGTATAAGTACATAAGTAAAAATAAACCAGAATAATCTGATCACAGTGAGAAAACAAGTATTCCCGAACACTCTATTCGAATGTGTAAGAGCAATGTTTGAGTAACTAAGAAAGAAAAAAACGTACATAAATTAATAAATCAATGACCATTTAAGATGATAAGAAGTATTGAATATATGAAGTATTTAACTGGTTCGGATCAACCGAAGAACCTCAAGTAGCAATCTTATCTTTATTTGCGTTCATTAGAAGAGTAGTATTACATATCATACTATATAATTATACTGATTACAAATGTACATCTAATACTTACTTCCGGTATCTACAGGTGGTCCCATTGTTGGGGTTTCAGTTGATACACCACCGGGTTGTAATGTGGGTCGTTCTGGATACAAAGTAAAAATAGTATCAATACTTTATGTACAAAAACCCAATTTGTGCCTTTATCTTCCTTAAAATTGCATCACATTTAAGTTTCTAATAGTTTGTCTCTCAATACGAGTGCACATGTTGTGACAATATTCGTCATATGAAAAATATTTGTTTTTCTTATGGATAGCCATCGTCAATACTGCATCCAAAGTGTGATACATTTTTGTATTAATTGTACAGTTTGATATGTAACTATTGATAAAATAGTAAATTGCCTTGTCTTCAACATACACGTGGTAACAAAGTAAACACTATGTGATAATGTATTTAAAACTATCTAAAATATTTATACCATTCAGGATTATACGAAATTTGCACTTACCGTCGCATTTACAGAAATATCTGACTTTGTAGTCGCTACAAGGTATGGGTTCATTGTCCATGGTCAAGCATGCAGCTCCACCTTCCATTGTACACTGCATTATCTCCCCGGTACTGTATGATGGGATTCCTACAATACACAAACACGCATATAACCAACTGTAAAATCATTAAATAGTGTGGATATTTATTTTCGCGGATTTATGTAAATTTTGAATTAAGTGGTTTCTTAAATTCGTGGATTTTAAATAGTGATAGAAAAATTGGATGCTACGTATTTTTAGATCAATTATTTCGTGATCTATTTCATCAGTGAAATGAAGGAAAATTAATCCACCGGGATTATTTATATTTTTAAAGCATTTTGCACTTATTGTTGGATTCGATCCTATAATCAATGGTGCTATCGTCTAACAATGCACAGTGCGAACGCATCAGGTCACTCGGCTATTGCAATAATCCCCTAAACGATGCGCAAAATCCGGTAATAAGTGACAATGTGCCTATATCACAACAGTAATCAGATTATATATATAACAATACTGCCTCTTATAGCTTTTGCATTCAGTATAAAGTCTTAGTCAGCCATTTCTTCGAACTAAAAATGTTTTACCCGATGAAACTTTTCATTTCACTTTTTTGACGTACGAATGTTTATAAATCGTTTTTGTTGTTGCTTTTTCAGATATTTCTATATATCTTACCATCAGTTGTTATGCATTCTATAGCTGTGATTTTTCCATATGGACAGAATTCAGCAAGCTCTTGTTTTGACAAAACCTCTAAATCACCATCCCCGGTATCTGGTTTATCGCGGTTGTACCATGCTGTCCAGGTGTCTTTGCAAAGTACTGTGAAAGATAAAAAGTAATACTGAGGAATATAAAAGGTAATACTGAGGAACATAAAAAAGGTAATACTGAGGAACATAAAAGGTAATACTGAGGAACATAAAAAAGGTAATACTGAGGAACATAAAAGGTAATACTGAGGAACATAAAAAAGGTAATACTGAGGAACATAAAAGGTAATACTGAGGAACATAAAAAAGGTAATACTGAGGAACATAAAAGGTAATCTTGAGGAACATAAAAGGTAAAACTGAGGAACATAAAAGGTAAAACACTGCAATAAGACGTTACGGCTTACAAATAAGAACTAATTTTTTATGAATCCTCATATATTTAATACAAACAATTGAAATCACAATTCAATCATTATAACCAGATTTTGCCATGTACACATATTTAAATGTTCTAAAGTAGCACTGATATATAAGTCCATTTCCTGCTAGCAAAGTGCGTGGTTCTTAAGTTTTCAGGCCAAAATTAAGACCATATCCAGAGACAAAAAAACTCGAGGAAATTCATTTCTATGGTATATTTGACGCGTTTTGGTCATCAAAATGCATTCCTATTGGATAATTGGATAATTTCTCAATGTTTACCGAGGCACTTACCGCGGGGTGCCTCAGCGTGGCCACAGGCCTGACAACCTTTGTACATTCGTATTTTTCCCGATTATATTATATATAAACCGATCATCAATTTGTGGTATAGCAAATTATTTAGATTTTACCTGGAGCGAGAGAAGCTGTGTGTGCACCAGTGAATGCGTGTGTGTGTGGTGTTCCTGTATTTCCCATGGGTGGAGTAAACAAAGGTGTGGACACTGCAAGGATAAACAAGCATGTTGATAATGATAGAACATGACAGACTGAATATATTGAGTACTCAACTACGTTTGTGGTACATATAATACTGCTTGAAAACAAAAATAACGGACAAAGACTAATTACACTTACGTTGACACATATTCAGGTCTGCATTGTTATTAAAAACAGATCGGTTAATACGCATAGTAAACCCTGTACAAATATAGCAAGCCAATCATAGCAAATATATATCAACACTAGTCTCTAACAAACTCATTTAATAGCATAAACTCCCGGTATTCCTTTGCAAAAGAACTTTGACAAAAGCAATAAGTCGGAGCGATTTCTGGTCTGGTGTAATTTCAATTGACCGTCAGTACTAATTAAACCATTGAATAGATAATGCAATTACCACAGCCGACTTCATCATTGATACAGTCGACGATTCCATCACATCGAAGTGAATTGGGAATACAAACACCATTGCCACAGCGGAATTGTCCAGTTTCACAGGCGTCACATCCACATTTGCATGTGGTCTCATTGAGGGTTACAACAAAACCCTAGATAAAATAATAAAGAAATCACATTTGACCAACTGGAAATGACTTTCCCTTGGAAGAGAATATTTACTAATAATTTGTAACATTTAATATTTCTTTATGAGCGATATTTATTATATAAATAAGCAAACTAAGTAACGATTCATTTGTTGGTAGTTTGTAATTTGTAGCAAGTGTTATGAAATGATTTGCTGATAAATTATCAAAGGAAGTAACAGTTCATTTGTAAGGAGTAATTGTTAATACGACTGCTTCATATAATAGAGAACAAATCATTTATTAAATTAAAGTGTGTATTCAGTAAATAGAAGTTCCATTAGTGAGTAATTATTCATTTCTAGCGAGTAACAAAAAATAATTGTAACATTCTGAAAAAAACAGTATTGAATTATAATTCTCGTATATCTATTTTGTCCAACTTCTTTGAAATAATTGTTTAATGATTTAATACTAATAATTGTTCTACAATTGATACAAAAGATCACAACTTACTGCATCACATGTTGGACAACTCTTTGGTGTGCACATAACTTCACCAGCGACACATTGGCAGGTATCACAGTATGAGTTCTCCTTAAAGGCACCGGGCTGCAATAAAATGAGTATTAATTTTCAGACAATGACTCACATGGCTGCCGTCTACACGGCTACTGTGTATGTTTAATATATCACAACATATAATAATAAGCCGGACAAAGAAGGCAGCACTAAACTCAACCACCCGAAATTAAAGGCACAATGCCCAACATGCAATAACGTTCGCGTAACCCGTTCAACACATTTAAGAATGATAAGAATATCAATAGTAGGCTCATTAAAAATATTAGCACTTATGGATATTTGCGTCGTTCAACACGCATTATTTAAAGAGTTATTGAAAGGTCTACTACGTATGTTTGATATAGCAGATTACAGTATAATGTTTCGGAAATATATTACTGAATGCAAATGTAATACAACCGCGATTAGGAACACTGTTCATAGAAATGTAATATAATAAATGAATTCACTATATTAAAGTTGTATGCAACGTTGGCTTTTTATGTAGTATATACAACTTTTTTAAGCTGAGATAATACAATGCAAACCTGAATAACTTTGCCATCGACTAAGCATGTGCATTCATTCTTTCTAACACACTTGCGGCCATCACAATAGAGACCGTCTTGACAACCTTCGGCTGGACAGGCAGACATGTCCATTCCTTCGAAGCATGGCATAACAAGTGGATATACAGTACCAGTGACCGGAACTGTTGAACCATGGTTGGCACCAGTAGCTGGGGATGTTGATGCCGGTGGTGGAGTTGCCACTATTGAGAAAACACGAACACAGAATTATTATAACACGATGGTATGAAAAAAATAGCAAATCGGTCATTCATTAGCGATACAAACAACACGGACCGGACAAGAACTGTAACACTCGGCAGAAGAAGCAGATCAAGAAAGTCACAAAACCTACATACATATTAGTATGGAGCCATATAACTGCCACCACTTAACTATATGATTTCATGAAAAATTTCGTAAAAATTATGGGATATTTCATGAAAAAATATAATTATCATGAAGACAGATATATTATCTTAACACGAAATTCTGCGTGTTAGTGCTCTGAACTGACACTACATAAAGATGATGCTTTCACGAAACTAAATAAGTTTTCCATGAAAGCATAAAAAAGTTTTGCAAAACGTAAAGATGTTTTGGTGAAAATAATCGACTTTCGTGAAAAGTTTCGCGAAACATAAAAATGACTTCGTGAAAATAATACAATTTCATGACAAGTTAGTTTGTTTCTTAAAAAATTAACAGGAATGTTGTGGCAGATCAAAGCATTAACTGACAATTTTTCACGTTAAGATATTTATCTTGCATTCATAATATTTTTGTGTTTTCATGAAATCCCTCGTTAATTTCACGAAATATTTCATGAAAATTAATATTTATGTGGTGGCAGTTATATGGCTCCATATATTAGCATTTATAATTTGGTACAATTCACTAGGACTAACAGAAAATGAACACGAGAAAATGATTAACCTAAAAATAAACTATCGTTAATATGTAAACTATCCACACTCTGATACACATAGATTCACGATGCCATGTTCATCTCAATATTCTGACTAAAAGTGCTAACTTAGTTGATTTCACTTCTTGTATATAATACACCGGGACAAAATACCAACAATTGTATAATTATTTAAAGAACAGCAATATATATCAGTAGTGCTTACAGCATTCTGGAGTATTCTTCAAGCATCCGAGTCGGACTTTGTAGTCAAAGCAGAGTGGGGTATTGTCAGCATTGAAACAGACAAAGCCGTCCCAGAGGTTACATTTGACGACTTGTCCAGTCTGGCTCGCTGGTAGCTCATCACTGGCACGTACACATTCAATCTTGACTGGTGTAGTGCAGACTTGTGACATAGCCAATACGTCAGCGATCGGTTCTGTGTCACCACCGGATGTAAGGGATAAGTGACCTTGGTTGACCCATGAGTCCCATTCGATACAACTGTCAGCTAAAAGTGAAAATAAATGCATAAATAAATCGAAACAACTTCACGGCTAAAAAGTAAAGATAATTCTTTGTTTTAACGACGATTGCAAAATAAGTTAATACAACTCGTATAAAAACCATATTACAGAACAACTACCTGATTACTAAAAAAGTACATGTCCCCATTTGCTTGGTTAACTATGACGAAACCATCTTACGAGTTAATGACAACGGCAATGACGAATGGGTTTGCTGTTAGAGGAAACACCACTTCACAAGACAGAAATATATTAGAATACGATGCCCAATGACAATATACAAGCACAACAAAATAAATAATGTCGAACAATGCATCAAGTAACATTTGGACATCAAAGGAAAGAATGTGCTACGAAATATATTGCATACATTATGTCATTGGGACGTACATTAAAGAATACATTTAGAAACATGATAACATCAAAGGACCTGTAAGGATATATTATTTACATCTAACAATATATTAGAACTTCACGAAATGAATGAAGGAATGTATGGGCATCAAACATTGCACTGTTATCCTGTTTAATAATTGTACCAACTTCAAACACACTGCCTACCAAAATGAAGTAATAATTGTTATTTTTTCAAAACGATTTTAAGGACTCGCAATGATTATTCAGAATACAGTTACAACTACTCAGTGTCAATTTGTGAAAAGTTCTGAATCCGAATCTAGCCCGTTGAAATGTTGTCATGATACATTATGTGGTTTCAAGAAGTGCTAGAATATTTGAAATATTGCATGTATTCTTCAACTTACCAATTTGTTGGGTAGCTGGTGTTTTAACTGGTGCTAATGTTGTAGGAGGTTGTGGTGGCGTAGCGACAGCTGTAAGAAATAAGAATAATTGTAAAATACAATAATAAGTAGATTGAAACCTGTTATTAGTTGATAAAGTCCAGTCAGGATAAATATCCAGTGATGCTGCGGTCGAGTCCACTATAACGGTGTAAAACCAATTATAAAGGCTTATCTATACTTTCAATGCTAAACTAACATACTAAACTTCGCTCTACCTGTTCATACAATGGTTGTGATTTTTGCGTACACATAAACTGCAACGTCACTGTCACAATATCCTAACTGGACTATACATGCTTGTTGTTTTATACTGCATATAACATACGATATATTAAACTCCTAATCACAATTAAAAGTATTATACATGTATAATTAGCACTGCAATAGTTTCATTTCAAGCAGTCTGTTGGCCGCATTAGAATACTAGTATTATTGTATGTGCTTATTTTAAAGGAAAAATATCCTTTCCAGTAGAATTGCCATTAGTTAGCATTGATGGGCAATCAGATTGAAACATGGTCCTGAGGTCAGGTTAAATACAAACAGTCTGTTGACCGCATTAGACTATAATTGTATGTGCTTATTTTTAAAGGAAAAATATCCTATCCAGTAGAATTGCCATTAGTAAGCATTGACGGGCAATCAGGTTTAAAAACATGGCCCTGAGGAAACATGGTCCCGAGGAAAGGAAATACAACAGTATACTTACTTGGATACCCTTGGTAGCAACCGAGGACTTCAAGTCGCATAGCAATAACGCCCTGCCATGTTTGTGGTACAACGCGAACATATTGAGCTCTGATCGGATGTTCAAACCAGTTAGTGGCTTTGGAATCGGAATCTTTGTTTGCAGTAAATATCTACAAAAGAAGTTTTCAATATGAACACACTTAATATAAAAGAAGGTTATATTTTTCGGACTTCATGCAATGAAGAAAACATGCCTTAGAAGGGAGACTATCCTTTTGCAGGCTGATATCGTCAATCGTATGGGCAAACATACACTGGTGTACATTGCATATTCGAAAAAGTATCTTTCCAAACTTACAAACATTTATTGAAAAGAAAAAGTATAATCATTTCAAAATTACAAACAGAATATATTCAAAGACAAAAATAAAAACAAGTGGTAACACATTAGGATGGTAACAATCAAATAGGCCAAGATAATAATTCCAAAATGTCATCGAAACATAAACACATAACATCTTTAGAAGGGCAAAAGTCTAACAGAGGGTCATTAATGTATGTACAAATGTATTAACATATTTGACATTTTGGACATTTTAACATATCATGATCATACCTACGCAATACATTTATAGTGTCTAAATAAGGTGTTATTAATATTAACAGATTCGGCACGTGGGACCGCTTAAGATAAAATACGTACTCATTACATTTATAGAAAGCCAAACGTCTAAAAGAGGGGTTATTAATTTTAACAGTTTCGACATGTAGGTTTGTTTTACATAGCATACCTACTCACTACTCTCATAGAAAGGCAAAAGTCTAAAACATGAGTTATTAATATTAACAGTTTCGATATGTGGTGCTGATTAACATAGCATACCTACTCATAACATTTTAGAAGGGCAAACGTCTAAAAGATTTGTTATTAATAATAACATATTCTACATGCGGGGCTGATTAACATCGCATACCTACTCATGGCATTTATAGAAGGGTAAACGAATATAAGAGGGGTTATTAATATTAACATATTCGACATGTAGGACTGCTTCACATAGCATACCTTGTCGACGCCATTGGTTTGGTATGGGGTCCAAGTGAAACCATCAGTTGAATGGTATACTTTATATGATGTTACGTACGATGGCACACCATATCGTCCCTGGGTTATTAAACCAGTTATCAGTTGAAGTCCGAGGAAGTTAACCTGAAAAAGAATTGAAACCAAAAATATTCATTTATTTCAATATAAGCAGGCTTCCTTTATGTATGTATGTATTGTTCACTTGATAAAATAAATAGAACATTACAAAGATGGTTGGCCATTATGCTTTTTCATGTAACTGAGTTTATTTTGTGTGTGTGTCCTTCTGCAATTTCGTTGTCCAGCATAAGACTGCTTCGTATCTTTCTAAATAGCATGTAAATGTTGTGGTTTGTCAATGTGAAGTGAAAATGCTTGCTGAAAATGTCTTAACTCGATGATGTTTTAATAACCTAAAATAATATTTCCCGATGCAGTGAAGATGATTCAATTGTTGCACTATTATGGATCAAATCAAGTCTCATGCTCGCTCAATTTGAGTTTAACATGAAAAAGTGTTCTAATCACGGGGTCTTGGTTAATGACTATCGATTATAAAGCTATACTTTATCTGTACCTGTATGTATTGATTCTTGTCATTGGTGTTAGCGGTCCAAGCACCATGACTGTTGAGTCTAGCACTGGATGGATTAATGCTACCATCACGTGATGAGGATACCGTGATCATATTACGTCTGATGGTTCCACTTTCCATTCCCATCTTTTCTTGGCATACCACTATAACCAGATGATATCGGTAAAATTAGGGAAAAAAATTAATTACATATTAAACAGTTCATAAATTGACAACATTAACGAAATGTTTTCTTTATTAATATTATAAAAGTTGGTTCGAATATACATTTAGCTTACATAGGTATACCAAATGGCACATGAGTACCTTTTTATAATAAAAAAAACAATACACTTTTAATTGAGTGCGCGTGTGCTCAACAGTATTACGTACATTGTACAGTGTACTGTCACTTGGAAATAGAACTATTATACTAAGTATATTATATACCTGGTGATATAGGCGTTTTTATCAATTTATTAGCTAAGCAGTAGAGTAAAAACGGTAACTGTTTTAACTATTGTGGAATGAGTGGGAAAATGCTAACGGGGCTGTGGTTTATACGAACTATTAATAACACTCTTACCTGGGAAGTTTACATTAGGTGTTGGCATGGCGGTTGTGGTGGTGAATGGAGATGGTGTGGTGTCTACAACTAAAATATTCATAAGAAATAATAATATATACATGTAACTATAAATATACTACTCAAACTGTGCTAAGGGCCATGAAATTGATTTTGATGTCCGTCTTACTTTAAATGTACAAGACCGATGAAGAAAACGTTGTGCAATTAATAAAATATCATCTTATCTGATTCTAAAATTCAAAGCTTGATGTATTGTATTGGATACGCATTGCCAATATGACGTCGTTTTCCAGGTAACTGATAAGCCGTATTGGCGGGGACTAAAGTGGCTAAATTAACATGGAAATTTTTATCCCGTTTTTATTATCATATCGTGTAAGACCCACAATGCCAAGAAAATGACCGCATTCCGTTACTACAGAGGCTTGAATGCAGTAAAAACATTTTAACGGGGTTGGGCTTATCAGCACTTAGACATTAAATTTTGAAGTAAGCTTTGTTGGTTTACAATATTGCAGATGTAGCATTATGTTTTTGAAAATTCTACCAGTCAATCTTATTTAGTTTGCAAAATATGCAAATGGAAAATTTGTTGGCCCTTATCAAATTTTGAGTAGTATATAGTATACAAATGACAGACCTAAATAAACTGACTGTACTATCAAATGGAATCACATTCGTTCTGGACATAATTCACTTAAGAAAACAAACTCTAGATTGACGCTTTATCTAGTAATCATTTTACACGCACACACACCAATGACTTTAAAACTAACAAGTAGTGTTATAAGAATCGTACCTGGACATGTGCATTCGTATCGAACCTTGTAGTCGCTGCATGGTATTGGAGCATTATCTGCATCATTGCATACAAGTCCTCGTTCCATGGTGCATTCAACAATCTACAATTTCAGATGGTATTGCTATATGTTTCAAAACTAGTTTCCCCAATCCTTTAGCATTTGTAATAAAAACACACAATTCATGTTGTAAAATATTTGTTGTATACATACTATTTAAACTGATGTGAAACATGGTGGGTGGTATTCAACATTGATTTTACTTGACTGAAGGATAATGATAACCATTCAGATAACACCATATCAAACTCTTGGTCAGTAACAGGCGTTATGATTGGCTATCCTTATTCTTTAATTAAGTAAGATCAATATTGAATACCATCCAAGGTCTTGTCAGATTGTCATACAAAACAGGATTAGAGTTTTTCCTGCTTACAGTACGTAAAGACACATTGGCGTTTTTCTTACATTTTGGTTGTAACTAAGCGATTGACAATTCTTTCATAAACTTATAACTGTCGGGAAGTATTTTTGAAGCAATTTAAATATATTCATATCAAGCATTTTTACATTTCTTTTGTATGAATAAATTATTTTTTATATCATTTTGGGTTGCCAATATGCACGTGTGTCTAAATGAAAGTACGCAATCCGTTTTCGGGAAGTATATTTCATAGTAAATTAAAATCACATCAAGCATTATAACATTCTTTTGTATCAATGAAATAAACTTCTATATTATTTCGGGGTACATACACTCAATTGCTGTAATCTACAAAAAACATGCATTACCTCACCAGAGCTGTAGTGCGGAATACCATCAGTAGTAACACACTCAATTGCTGTTATCTTTCCACCAGGACAGAATAATGCCTTCTCTGTTGGACTCATTTTCTCAATTTCATGACCATCAGTTAGTGATGCATCCTTGTTAATCCATGAGGACCAGGTATTATTGCAATCAATATGAGATTGAATGGTTACTGTGCTCGCTTCAACAGTCTTGGTAGTTGGTGTTTGAGTAGATGGAATCAAAGCTTGTGTTGGTGTTACTGTAGACTGAGCTGCTGGAGAGGCTGTTGGGGTTGCCGAGCAATCAATACCTTTGGGCTCACAGAATACGCGGACTTCGTAATCTAAACACATGCCGGATGGTTGATCGAATGCCATACACATAAGTCCACCAGTTGCGATATCGCACATTACATTTACTTGTTGGGTTTCGTTTATCATAAAATGGGAATTAACAACGCGACATTGTATACTTTGGATGTCGGTGTCCTTACAGAATTGATAGCTCACACGTAGATCTGAGAATAACTCTGATTCTCCCATGAAATCATCTGGCTTATGTCCATCCATCCAGTTAGTCCAGCCACAAAGGACGGGCCCAGCTGTTGGTGTTCCGCCAGTTCCAACCGGTGGTTGAGCAGTTGGTGTTCCGCCAGTTCCGGCGCTTGGTTGAGCTGTTGGAGTCTCACCAGAGCCTCCTTGTGGTTGGGCTGTTGGTGTTCCACCAGAGCCTACTGGTGGTTGAGCCGTTGGTGTTCCACCGGAGCCGCCGCTTGGCTGAGCAGTTGGTGTTTCACCAGGTCCAAGTTGTGGTTGGGCTGTTGGTGTTCCTCCTGAGCCGACTGGTGGTTGAGCTGTTGGTGTTCCACCTGACCCACCGCTTGGTTGAGCTGTTGGTGTTTCACCAGGTCCAAGTTGTGGTTGAGCTGTTGGTGTTCCTCCAGAGCCGACAGGTGGTTGAGCTGTTGGTGTTCCTCCAGAACCGACTGGTGGTTGAGCTGTTGGTGTTCCTCCAGAACCGGCGCTTGGTTGAGCTGTTGGTGTTCCACCGGAGCCGACAGGTGGTTGAGCTGTTGGTGTTCCACCGGAGCCGACAGGTGGTTGTGCTGTTGGTGTTCCGCCAGATCCGACTGGTGGTTGAGCTGTTGGTGTTCCACCTGACCCACCGCTTGGTTGAGCTGTTGGTGTTCCTCCAGAGCCGACTGGTGGTTGAGCTGTTGGTGTTCCTCCAGAGCCGACTGGTGGTTGAGCTGTTGGTGTTCCTCCAGAGCCGACTGGTGGTTGAGCTGTTGGTGTTCCTCCAGAGCCGACTGGTGGTTGAGCTGTTGGTGTTCCTCCAGAGCCGACAGATGGTTGAGCTGTTGGTGTTCCGCCAGATCCGACAGGTGGCTGAGCTGTTGGTGTTCCGCCAGATCCGACTGGTGGTTGAGCTGTTGGTGTTCCTCCAGAGCCGACAGGAGGTTGAGCTGTTGGTGTTCCGCCAGATCCGACAGGTGGCTGAGCTGTTGGTGTTCCGCCAGATCCGACTGGTGGTTGAGCTGTTGGTGTTCCGCCGGATCCGAGAGGTGGTTGAGCTGTTGGTGTTCCGCCAGATCCGACTGGTGGTTGAGCAGTTGGTGTTCCCCCAGATCCGACAGTTGGTTGAGCAGTTGGTGTTCCACCTGACCCACCGCTTAGTTGCCCAGCCGTTGGTGTCTCACCTGGTCCCAGTTGTGGTTTAGCTGTTGGTGTTCCTCCAGAACCTGCGCTTGGTTGAGCCGTTGGTGTTCCACCGGAGCCGACAGGTGGTTGAGCTGTTGGTGTTCCACCGGAGCCGACAGGTGGTTGAGCTGTTGGTGTTCCACCGGAGCCGACAGGTGGTTGAGCTGTTGGTGTTCCTCCGGAGCCAACAGGTGGTTGAGCTGTTGGTGTTCCACCAGAACCGGCTGTTGGGGAAACAGTTGTTGCTGTGAAAAAATAATTAATATTTACTCAAATTGTATTAACAAACATGTTGTAAATGAATAGTATTAGGACATTGTATGAATGTGTTATTTCACAGTATAGTACGTAGAATCTGACACGACTAGCATAATTGAACAGCTTATATATTGTCCATATACATAATCCCGTTTGTATGTTTTCATAGGCTGGAAGACGCTCGAGTTGTAATACCAACACAAATGTAAAGCAACGATATTGCACTGCTTACTCGTGAAAATGTATGTATTTCACACAACAGCTGTGTATTATGTTGATGCATAAAGGTCGGGATCATGTCAAATTATCTCTGCTATCCACTGTTAAGAAATAATTACAAAGCAAATACTTTGAATTCCGTGCATAGTTAACCTTTAAGAGAGATAACTATGAATGATAAAACACGTACACTGACATAGGCAGAAGAATCTGATTTGATAGTCAGAGATGAATTTTGAAAACTTGTAACTTAACTTCAACCTTTGTACTTTTAAATATAAGATACATACACAGACATGGACAGAAGAATCTGATTTCGTAGTCAGAGCAGTCTCCAGCATTATCCCAGTTCAAACACTTCAAGCCTGTTTGTAAGTCACATGTGACCTTTTGATGAAGGTCGTGTGTTGGTGTACGTAGATGGACGTCTCGGCATTCAATCATAACGGGTGCGGCACAGAACTGATGGACACGTCGTATCTTGGAGATTGTTTCAAGATCACCGGTACCGACTGATGGCCTGTCACTGTTGATCCATGCTGTCCATCCACATTCTGGGTGAGTTATTATTGGTCCTAAAATGTTAAATGTGTTCGTTACATTTATTGTATTCTACGTACAGGGTGTTAAAAAAATTTGAATTTATACTAAATTTTATCTAAGCTGTGCAAGCCTTGTATAATTTAAATTCTTACTGTAATAACTTCATTTAATACCAGCAAGACAATGGTAGAATCCTCTGGAATTTAACCTAAAAGTTATACATTTTTCTGACGTAAGAAAACATAATCATTTCTGACTTATTTCACAATTTAAGGTTGTCGTATAATCGCTACTAGATTAAATTGAATATTGTATAATTGTTTATTTGAAACATTTGACGAACGATTAACAATTAATGTTAGATTATTATTTTGATAAACACATAAAATTCTTGAATTTTGCAAAAACAATCATGTATATGTCAAAGATAGGAATATAACAATCTAATTAACAGTTTACAGTTTAATTGGTATAATCGGTATTTGAAATGCCTTTGTCCATATTAATTATGCTATTTGTATTACAATGTATTTAGAGGATCTTACATGAGTGCTTATTACATAATATTTTTATTAAACTAGTTGACAAAAAACATGACACGAGGCTTTGCCTGTTTAACGGCACTGCTGGACCTCAATGTTTATTTGTAATCGGTTATTTTTATAATATTTCAGAATTTAAATAAATGGAATAAACAAAACGTACTAATCGTAGGTACACTGCCGTTGATCATTGGCGGTGCAATGGTCGTAGTGGTAGCAGTGAGTTGGATTGCAGAGCAGTTATCGAATTTGGTGCAACGGATTTCATTATTGCCACACTGGCAGCTTGAGCAGTTATCTGTTGGATCCAACCATGTTTCATAAGCCTGTAAATGTGTTAGTATATGCTTTATTAGGTTAAATGATGGTTTTCCTATTGTATTTAAATTCTCCATTATTTTCTAGTTATTAAAGGGACCTCAATCCAGAGTTTTCAAATTGCAAAATTAGTAAAATAGTAACCAACATCTTATCTGAACTCTATCGTGACAAAATCTATCCACAGACATAATTTAAATTATCTCACGAAAATTGCAGCGTAAACTGTCATAGTATACACAATAATTCTGCACTGTTGAAATGATACTTTTATATTTGTGACTAGTTAACAGAAAGATTCCGACACAAAAAAAACATTTTTTAAAATTGTGCAATTCTAAAGTACTCATAAAACATACATCAAAATTAAATCCTACGGAATTTCCACCAGCACTACTGCGTTTGTTATACATTTCACTTACTTCATGTCATGCCCTGATGAAGGCCGAAACGTCGGTATTAATGGATAAGACAAACGCATCTGTTGTTAGTCGTTAGTTCCACACACTTCTTTATTGTTTTTAGATAAATCACTCTAATTTCTCAATATTTCGACCTAACAAGGTCTTCTTCAGGAGGATGAAACACTTTAATTTTGTTCACATTGTTTTAGCTGTAAGTAGCATAGATGCAAAGCTTGTTATGACGTTATGATGCATCTCCATGACGCCATGACGTCATTTCTCGCAATATTGAAAGATATGAGGTCATGACTTCCCTTTTAGGGATATTTTACAACTTCTTTATTGTTTTTAATTTCACTTACTTGTGCAATTGTTCCATCAGGTTTCAAACATGGACACATTTCCTTTTTAACGCAGCTAGTCTTATCCTTCAATAATTCATTAACAGCACAAACAGGTCTTGCTTGTGGGTTTACGCACATTGGTACACATGGGTTGTCACTCTTACACAGACCAGTGGTGGCAGCGTATCCTTCACAAAGGTACTCACATTTAGTGGCACATGGCTCCCAAATTTCTCCAGGCGGACATACAGCTGCAATGAACAATACAGTCAGAAATTACAGTAAGGTCCCTCCTATTAGACAACTCTAACTACTTCACGGTTAACCGTACATATTGTTGCAAGTTTAAGGACTCAGAGTATTACTTTTTGAACAAAAATGCTGTCCGCTATTAACATACCATAACATAACAAAAATTAACATAAGGACGAGTTGTAACTAAGTATTGGAGCTTGTGGCCCAACCTTTGTTCTTATTCGGGCCCCAGAAGGATAACCTTATTTATTCTCACCGTCTGTGGGTTTTATGGGGGTCGGAGAATCATTCCCCGCAAACCTAACAACATTGCATATTAACAAGAACATGTAAAAAAACAAAAACTAATTAACAATACACTTATATAACACATAAATGAAATGTTAGGGGTTAATAAAAAGGGGTTGGGGCCTTTTTTCGTCAAAGAGTGGCAGATAGAGAGAAGAAAAAATCAAGTTGTCTTAATGTGATGCTATCTCTTTTTTGAGGCTCAACTTATTTGAAATTCACTTTGTTTAATATTTGTAAACTATTAAGTGAAAGTTTCATGATCAACAAAACTAATATAAATAACAAGTACCTGTACTCAATGTGAATGGAACGGTTGGCCCAGTTCCAGGTGTTAATGTTGATGGTCCCGTGGGTGTGGCCGAACATTCAGCACCCCAGCAAAGTACGCTGACTTCGTAGTCATGACACATACCACCGGGTTGATCCCTATGTATAACAGTAAACTGTAGTTTGATTGTTTGTTCATACGACTTTACAGCCATTTCTCGAAAATATTTCAGTTATACTCACGTATTAAGGATATTGGAGCGGTTATCAGTTATGCACACATATTAAGCGACTGATTCACGTAATCAGCTTTCCTGGCCTTTATCCTAACCAGTAATACATTTACCTTTCACAAGATAAAAAACAGTAAATAATCGAACAGGGGAGGTAACACTCAAATAAAACAGCCGAGCATAGAAAACAAACACAACGCAATAATGCGGCACAATGCTCAAAACTTAACAAGCTAGTTCTAGATCCGTTCAATGGTTTGCTTTTCATTTGATAATTATATGATTTTACGGAAACTCAAATACAAAACTGACATTCTTGCTATGTAACTATCGCATCAGAATTGTAATTGATATGTTTAAGTAATAGTATAACGTACCTGTTATAACAGCGGAGACCATTCAATGGGTCGCATGCAACTTCAACTTGTCCGGCGGCCGTATAATCAGTGTTGGTGTTTGCAACTCGGCATTTGATATCAACAATACTCTTGCATAGACCAAATTTGGTTTTAAGCGAAGCAATTGTTTCGAGATCGCCTGTATCGGTTGAACCAAAGTTTGGTCTGTCACCGTTCAGCCATGGGGACCAGCCGCAACGTAAATGTAATGTTGGCTCGACGGGTACAGAGAAGGGTGGTTCAAGAGTCGTGGTAGGTTGTGGTGTTGATGATTCTGAAATATACAAACATTCAGCACTGGATTGAACAGGACCATCCCGAGATAAGATAGTAGTTTTACAAAATAATTACGTTCTAGAATTATTGTTAATAATATATTTATTGTCTTGTAACTTTTCTATATTATGTCTTTGCACCATAATGTATTTTTGAACAATTAAGCCATGTTTACGTGTATACATTTTCATTATTTATCTAAGTTAATTTCGTTTCATTTGTTAAATTTACTGTGTTTGAAACTACATGTATCTTGTTACATGTTTGTTTTATATGTTGAGGTCCGCATGGAATATTGTGTTTGTATGCAACTGCGTTAACCTCGTAAATAAAGTCATTATTGTTATGGTGCTAATGTAATATGACCGGTACTATATACACGTTTGAACATCGTTTGACGGCAGGTTAAGTTAATTAGTAGGAATATTGTGTTTGTATGCAACTGCGTTAACCTCGTAAATAAAGTCATTATTGTTATGGTGCTAATGTAACATGACCGGTACTAAATACACGTTTGAACATCGTTTGACGGCAGGTTAAGTCAATTAGTAGGAATATCAAATTATCTTACCATCACATTTGCAGAGGTACCGTATCTTGTAATCTGAACAAGGTACCGGTAAGTTGTCTGCGTTTCTACAAGCGAACCCGTCGCTGAGGTCACATGACACTATTTCTCCAGCGCTGTATGATGGAATTCCAGTATTGGTTACACATTCAATGGCAGAGACAATGCCGCCAATACAGAAGGCCTTGAGTTCATCTTTGGTTAAGCTTTCAAAGTCACCGTCACCCACATTTGGATTATCTTGATTTATCCAGTTACTCCAATGAGTTTTGAAACAACGAGTGACTGTGGTCGAATGTCCAGTAATTGAAGGAGTCTCTCCAGATCCAACGGGTGGTTCAGCTGTCGGTGTTCCACCAGTACCGGCGCTTGGTTGAGCTGTTGGTGTCTCACCAGAGCCTGCATGTGGTTGGGCTGTTGGTGTTCCACCGGAACCGACTGGTGGTTGAGCTGTTGGTGTTCCACCGGAGCCGCCGCTTGGCTGAGCTGTTGGTGTTTCACCAGGTCCAAGTTGTGGTTGAGCTGTTGGTGTTCCTCCAGAACCGGCGCTTGGCTGAGCTGTTGGTGTTCCACCAGACCCGACAGGTGGTTGAGCTGTTGGTGTTCCGCCAGATCCGACAGGTGGTTGAGCTGTTGGTGTTCCACCTGAGCCTACTAGTGGTTGAGCTGTTGGTGTTCCACCAGATCCGACAGGTGGTTGAGCTGTTGGTGTTCCACCTGAGCCTACTGGTGGTTGAGCTGTTGGTGTTCCGCCTGAGCCAACTGGTGGTTGAGCTGTTGGTGTTCCGCCAGAGCCGACTGGTGGTTGAGCTGTTGGTGTTCCACCAGAGCCGACAGGTGGTTGAGCAGTTGGTGTTCCGCCAGATCCGACTGGGGGTTGAGCTGTCGGTGTTCCTCCAGAGCCGACAGGTGGTTGAGCTGTTGGTGTTCCTCCAGAGCCGACAGGTGGTTGAGCTGTTGGTGTTCCGCCAGATCCGACAGGTGGTTGAGCTGTTGGTGTTCCGCCTGAGCCAACTGGTGGTTGAGCTGTTGGTGTTCCACCTGAGCCTACTGGTGGTTGAGCTGTTGGTGTTCCGCCAGATCCGACAGGTGGTTGAGCTGTTGGTGTTCCGCCTGAGCCAACTGGTGGTTGAGCTGTTGGTGTTCCGTCTGAGCCAACTGGTGGTTGAGCTGTGGGTGTTCCGCCGGTGCCTGCCTGTGGCTGAGCTGTTGGAGTTCCGCCAGATCCGACAGGTGGTTGAGCTGTTGGTGTTCCACCAGAGCCGACTGGTGGTTGAGCTGTTGGTGTTCCGCCGGTGCCTGCTTGGGGCTGAGCTGTCGGTGCTGAAATTCAAAAGTTGGAAAAATACAATTACATACCGAAAATACCTGATGTCTTTATTGTACTTTTGAACTGAAAGAAATCCTATTTTGTCATGCTAGCAATAAAATAGCAGAGAGGTTGTTTCTATAAAACATGCCACTTTAACTAAACTTAAAAATGATAGTGTTTTAAATGGTTACTATGGTTACATAACTTACTGCTGCATAGGTACTCCATACATTCATAACGGACCCTGTAGTCTTGGCAACCAACAGGATAATTCTTCATCTCGTCACATACCATACCAACTTCAGGTTTACATTCAGTGATGTCCCCGGAAAGAGTATAGTCTTTTCCATCGATTGTTTGACATTGAATTTGGCTGATTGTTCCCACCTTACAGAACCTCAGCATCTCCTTCGGTGTCATGGATTCCTTGTCTCCTCCATAAATACCAGGGTGGTTTCTGTTGATCCACATTGACCAACGAGTGATGTTCTTACAGTCTACACCAGGAGCAGCAGTTGGAGTCTGACCGGAGCCTGCTGTTGGCTGTGCTGTTGGTGTACCGCCGCTGTTCAGTGGTGGGAAAGCTGTAGGAGTTTTACCGTTGTCACCGAATGGTGGTTTCACTGTGCTCACACCAGGTGAAGACGTAAATGATGTGGTTCCTAATTTTGGAGTTACGTCTGTTGATGGTCCTATAACATTAGAGCAATTAATGAATGTATGCAACGTACGTAAGACATTCGTAATACTAAAACAAATGATGAATAGCTTAAATTTAAATCCAAATTATCAGATATTACCACTAGTGATTAGGTGAAACATCCAATACAGAGACAGTTAATCACACACTCCATAAACTATGAAAAACTCTTCCAGGCAAACATCAAACAAGTATCTCACATATTTAATTAAAATTATTGCATAAAACATGAAATTGTGGCTTCTATAAAATAATACGGTTATTCTTTATGCTACTTTTAATTAAACAACGCAGCAATATCATTTTATTTATCTAACATTTGGGAAAATACCATTAAACGATATTGCAAGTGTTTCGAATACAGTAACTAGAATGATTAAATTCAAGATGTATAACTTATTGTTTGTTACTATCAGTTGCTACATTTGCATGATTTCAGAAAATATGTAAATAAGAAATTCAAATGCAAGATATATATCACGTATTGCTTGTAAATGACTGTTATACTGACCGCCTCCATGGCAACACATAAATTTCCACGTGATTCTGGATCACCCATCGTACTTACCGCCGCAGATGAGCTGTTCACACTGGTATCGGATCATGTAGTCCTGACAACCGTACGGGAAGTTGTCATCATTTATACACTCAAGACCACCTTCTGTGGAACATGTGAGGACTTCCATGGTATCGTACCAAGCAGTATGATCAACTGTAGCGCATTCAACAGTCACAATGTTGCCAGTGTTACAGAACGCCTTCTTCTCCTCACCAGTGAATGTCTATAATAAAATACAATTCAATAAATAAAATAAAATTTAAGATATATTTGTTAGATTAATTACAAATAACACTTAATTAAGAGTAAGTCTCAATAATAAGAAACATATCCAAAATAAATTACACAATGTGAAATGATCAATCATTTTACAGGGGTGGTATTCAATATTGATCTTATTTAATTGGAGAATAAGGATAGCCAATCATATTGCCTGTTACTGACCAAGAGCTTATGATGATTTGATCTGATTGGTTGTCTTTATCCTTTAGTCAAGTAAGATCAATATTGAATACCACTTCTGCTTAAGGATAAGGACAACCAATCAGATCACACCGTATTAAACTATTGGTCAGTAACAGTAGATATGATTGGCTGTCCTTGTTCTCCTATTAAATAAGATCAATATTGAACATCAACGGTTTAGTTTTATTGCTTGCTCAGAACGTTTTCAGTTTTCAACGTTCTTACCATTGAGGTTGAGAATACTGAGGTTGGAACTTGGACTTTCAGCGGACAAATTCATTTTCGCGTTCAGTTGTGTGTTGGACATTGTGCCGTGTAATTGTGACCTTTGTTGTTTCTATGTTTTATGTGCTCGGTTGTTTAAGTTGAGTGTTTTCTTCCCCTTTATTATCTTTTTAATTGTATTTGAAATGTAAATGGGGACACGTCTAACTACTATACATGTTTTAGGAGTGCGGTCTTGGAAACATTTATATAACAAATTAGGTCTTTTCGGATGGACTGTTTTATCGAGTACGTTGCAGCCTGGTTTCCGTCCCCAATATTTCAGTACCTACTATCATATTGAGTCGGGAACCAGCTATTACATGCTCCACAAAACAGACCAGTCGAAAAGGCCAACTGTGTTTGTACAATATACGTGTATTTACACATTTTGTATCATACCTCTCTATCAGCCCCACCGGAAGTGGGCTTGTCCCTGTTGATCCATGGACTCCATGTTTGTATATTCCTACATACGGTGGTAGGGTTCACTGCAGGGGTCACTGTTGTTTGTTGTCCTTGCTGGGGAGTTCCTGTCATTACTGTTGTAGGATTGGGACCAAGTGTATCAGGACCTCGCATCGTTGTTGGCGCTAGAATTATACATACATTTTTTTAACTATGATCAAGCTTTATAAACAATAGCAACATACTAATATTATGACAATGACATACATGTACTTGTAACTTTAAAACAATCTATCTCCTTATCATTAATGTGTATAAAAATGTAACAAGAAATGGAACATTTCTAGTTTATTTAAAGACATTTAGCGGCGTTTTAACAAACTTACTTAATTTGCGTAAAAGTGTGACTTAATTGTGTACAAGTATGCATCACTCTTTTATTCCCGACTATTATTTTTGAAAAATAAATTTATAATTATTGATTTTAGTCTCACTGTAAATTCGCAATTTCAAGACTTGAAAATATACCGACAAATCCAGTCGACTAGCAACATTAGCATTTAGCTACTAATAATTTGAAAATTATTATTATTGTTATTGTGATCGACCATTTATAAATAAAATTTACATTTCTTATTTTAAAAATGTTTGAAACTAATATTTGGGTGAGAGTTAACCGATGCTTAAAGCACATCAATATTCCATTTATCATTGAAACAAACTTCTGAAAAACAATAGTAAAAAGGCATTGCAGGCCTTCAATTTAAAGTACAAAATGTACTTGCATACGTCTAAAATACTCACGGCCACAGATTTGTTCTTGACATTGGTATCTGATCATGTAGTCTTGGCATCCTATCGGGAAATTGTCATCAGATTTGCAGGTAATACCTGAGGCTAAATCACAGGTGGTGCCAATATCACCGGCACTATAGCTTGGTATCTTGTGAATGGTCTGACATTCGACACTCAACAATTTACCACTTCCACAGAAAGCAGCTTTTTCTGGGTCGGTCATGACTTCGTGTTCATCTGTATCAATTGTTGGTGCATTGCGGTTGATCCATTTCGACCATATCAGTTCAACTCGGCACGTCGTAGGCTGAAGCGAAGGTTGAGCAGTTGGTGTTCCACCAGATCCAATTGGTGGTTGAGCAGTTGGTGTTCCTCCAGATCCAACAGGTGGTTGAGCTGTTGGTGTTCCGCCGGATCCAATAGGTGGTTGAGCTGTTGGTGTTCCTCCAGAGCCGACAGGTGGTTGAGCTGTTGGTGTTCCTCCTGATCCGACAGGTGGTTGAGCTGTTGGTGTTCCTCCTGATCCGACATGTGGTTGAGCTGTTGGTGTTCCTCCAGAGCCGACAGGTGGTTGAGCTGTTGGTGTTCCTCCTGATCCGACAGGTGGTTGAGCTGTTGGTGTTCCTCCAGATCCGACAGGTGGTTGAGCTGTTGGTGTTCCGCCTGATCCAATTGGTGGCTGAGCTGTTGGTGTTCCTCCTGATCCGGCAGGTGGTTGAGCTGTTGGTGTTCCTCCAGACCCGACAGGTGGTTGAGCTGTTGGTGTTCCTCCTGATCCGACAGGTGGTTGAGCTGTTGGTGTTCCTCCGGAGCCGACAGGTGGTTGGGCTGTTGGTGTTCCTCCAGAGCCGACAGGTGGTTGAGCTGTTGGTGTTCCTCCAGAGCCAACAGGTGGTTGGGCTGTTGGTGTTCCGCCAGATCCGACAGGTGGTTGGGCTGTTGGTGTTCCACCAGAGCCGACGGGTGGTTGAGCTGTTGGTGTTCCACCAGAGCCGACAGGGGGTTGAGCAGTTGGTGTTCCTCCAGATCCGACAGGTGGTTGAGCCGTTGGTGTTCCACCAGAGCCGACAGGTGGTTGAGCCGTTGGTGTTCCACCAGAGCCGACAGGTGGTTGAGCCGTTGGTGTTCCACCAGAGCCGACAGGGGGTTGAGCAGTTGGTGTTCCGCCAGAGCCAACTGGTGGTTGAGCCGTTGGTGTTCCTCCAGAGCCAACTGGTGGTTGAGCTGTTGGTGTTCCTCCAGAGCCGACAGGTGGTTGAGCTGTTGGTGTTCCTCCAGAACCGACAGGTGGTTGGGCTGTTGGTGTTCCGCCAGATCCGACAGGTGGTTGGGCTGTTGGTGTTCCAACAGAGCCGACGGGTGGTTGAGCTGTTGGTGTTCCACCAGAGCCGACAGGGGGTTGAGCAGTTGGTGTTCCTCCAGATCCGACAGGTGGTTGAGCCGTTGGTGTTCCACCAGAGCCGACAGGGGGTTGAGCAGTTGGTGTTCCTCCAGATCCGACAGGTGGTTGAGCCGTTGGTGTTCCACCAGAGCCGACAGGTGGTTGAGCCGTTGGTGTTCCACCAGAGCCGACAGGTGGTTGAGCCGTTGGTGTTCCACCAGAGCCGACAGGGGGTTGAGCAGTTGGTGTTCCGCCAGAGCCAACTGGTGGTTGAGCTGTTGGTGTTCCTCCAGAGCCAACTGTTGGTTGAGCTGTTGGTGTTCCTCCAGATCCGACAGGTGGTTGAGCCGTTGGTGTTCCACCAGAGCCGACAGGTGGTTGAGCCGTTGGTGTTCCGCCAGAGCCGACAGGTGGTTGAGCTGTTGGTGTTCCGCCAGAGCCGACGGGTGGTTGAGCTGTTGGTGTTCCACCAGATCCAACAGATGGTTGAGCTGTTGGTGTTCCTCCAGAACCGACAGGTGGTTGAGCTGTTGGTGTTCCGCCAGATCCGACAGGTGGTTGAGCTGTTGGTGTTCCTCCTGATCCGACAGGTGGTTGAGCTGTTGGTGTTCCGCCAGATCCGACAGGTGGTTGAGCTGTTGGTGTTCCTCCAGA
Source organism: Spisula solida (assembly GCA_947247005.1). Taxonomy (NCBI): domain Eukaryota; kingdom Metazoa; phylum Mollusca; class Bivalvia; order Venerida; family Mactridae; genus Spisula; species Spisula solida. The sequence goes on along the minus strand of OX365958.1, from coordinate 1,847,913 downwards.
ACCGACAGGTGGTTGAGCTGTTGGTGTTCCTCCAGAACCGACAGGTGGTTGAGCTGTTGGTGTTCCTCCAGAACCGACAGGTGGTTGAGCTGTTGGTGTTCCTCCAGAACCGACAGGTTGTGGAGCTGTTGGTGTTCCGCCGCTGCCAATTGGTGGTTGAGCTGTTGGTGTTCCGCTAGATACTAATGATGGGGAGACTGATGTAACTGAAACGAAAGTAATATTCGTTTTAAATCATAAATTATTATACGTGTGTACTTGAAATTGTGTTTTGTTTTGTTCTCATTGAATGGCATCAACTATATATTATGATAACATATTACTTGTCGTGCCTTACAGGCTAATTAGAATTTCTTGACAATAGAATAGACGCTTACCATCGCATTCGCAGTAATATCTGACTTTGTAATCGTCGCATGGAATGGGGTCGTTGTCGGCATTTCTGCACGTGAATCCACTGATTACCTCGCACGTGGTTCCCAAAGCACCGGAACTATAGGAGGGTATACCAGACACCGTTTGACATTCTATTCTAGTGATATGACCATCACTACACAACTCATGTTGTTTCTTCAATGACATAAATTCATGCTCGACGTAGTTTCCGTCAGTAGTTGGCGTCATATTATTGACCCATGGCAGCCATCTTGATTTACATGCGTATGCTGATGTTGTTTTATGTCCAGTGACCTCTGTGACAGCCTTTGTTGTTGGTGATTGCGTCGTGGACGAACATTCGTCGCAGAAAAATCTGATTTCATAATCCATACAGCTACCGTCAGTTTGGTTCTGAGCTAAGCACACAAGTGCTTTGACGTCATTATTGCAGACTATATTTTGTTCACCGGCTTGGTCGTGTGAGATATGGGTACCAACTGTGCGGCATTCTGTCATAGTAACGTACTTAGTGTCACAGAAACTGATCATTGTTCTCAATTCCCAAAGGTTTTCATATTCGCCGACTTGGTCTGGTTTACTGTTGCTAACCCACGGTGTCCAGTAGGCACAGGCGGTTGCCATGACGTCAGTAGATGCAGTGACGCCACCGGAAGTTGGAGTTTGTTTGGTTGCGGCAGTGGTTGTGGTGACAGGAGGTGTATTTGTAGGAGAGGTACAGCCTAGCATATTGAAACGCATAGCAATACCCTCATGCCATTCAAGTGGATGAATTCTGAAAACAAAACAATTTGACTGCTAACGAATGATCTAGAATCTACTTATAAAAAGTATATTGTTGACATTTGTCTTTATCTAGCATCTAGTTAAAATTTAGTCTATATGAATATATAATTATCACAATACTGTATATGACAAGTGAGCCACTGTCGTATCCGTTTCTACAAAACGAATTTCCCGTGTACAGCAACAAAGCGCTACGAATATATCATTAAAAAGATGATGATATATAATAAAATCTTAACTAATGCTTTATCTGTCAATCACCCGAAATTACAGATCAATACAGTTACATGTATAACAAAACTGAGTTAATGAACTAATAATAATCGGTGTTCAAAAAACATGGTGGAATTTACCAATTTTACTTGATGTTTTTAATTTAAAAATATAACTGCTAATTATGCATGAGTGACAAAGGTTAATCCAAAAGTAACCAAGCACAAGCAATCATTTAAAGGAAACGTCAAATGTGATTGCTTTATTATAGCAGGTTGCTGTTTGAAACTCGTACATAAATAACTTTAAATTATGAATGAATGGTAACCAATCAGAACTCATCAATAGTGCCTACATTTTGTTGTTTATGTGAACAGTGACATGTTGACTTTACTTAAGGAAGATTTGTTGCTGTGCAAGTAACTTACCTTATCCATCGAGCAGCCAACAATGGGAACATATGCGTTTCTGGTGTATTGCGGTCAGTATTGCCAGTGAACACCATTGGTGTGTTATCTACCACTGATCTTGGTACGGACTGGAAGTGTTTTCCGTCTGTACTGTAGAATACCTCATACTTGGTAACCCATTGATCCTTATCCGCTCGACCTTGTGTAACAACTCCACCGATGTAGTATGGGGCCATGAAGTCTACCTGGATATACTGTTTCAGGTTGTTCTCGCTGCAATGTAAATATTCATGCTACATAATTGTTGTTTTGGTTGCATGTGTGTTCGTTGTTTTGTGCTTTTTGATCTCTGTTATTTCTGTTCAGTGATGCCTTCCCTGTCCTATTTGTTTATGTTTATTTTTATTTATCACATGTTTGACGTCGCGGTAGCGTAATAAAGCCATTATTTATTTTTGATAATACACTAGTGTAATAAAGCTATCACGCGACGTCATTCAAAGGATTGGCGACGTCGTCAAGTTGCGCGTTCATTATAGTGAAAAATAAGTAGTTATTTTATGTTTCAGACGTTACAGGCTAACATGTGATAAAAAGAACATTACATTTGTGACTTTCCACATTGAATTTATTAAACTCGTTGAAAAAAATCGATAAAATGCTCGTTTAATAAATTCAATATGGAAAGACACTCATGTAATATCCTCTATATATCTTTTTATGCCATTTTCAACTATTGACCAAATTCATCCGGTTGCATTTTGGGCTATTCCATTTTTATTGAATCAACTACTCGTACTAACTGGTACTAACTTGCTCTTGGTCATCAGTCTGAAGTAGTGCGTCCAGTAATAGAATCACAGTTTGCTTGGTGATTGTCTACCACTCTATTTCTTAAGCCAACACTCCTTATCTGCCATTCAATTTGTGTTATTTTGGTAATTGTTTCAAGCATGCGCTTGATCAAATGGTACTACACTAATATGCATGATTGTGTATATTAACTTAGACAAATTCTTACGAGTAATAGCATTGTGTTCATTGATAACGCATCTACAGAACTCACAGTTTCGAATGAGACAATAACAGTTTTAAACTATATTACCCTGCTACCCATGCTCCAGAAAAGCTGCCGTCCTTATCGCCATACAAACGTGCCCTTTCTGCACCTGTGAACACGTCTTTGGACGATGATGCACTAAGCTGCTGATCTTTGACAATTAGTTGGTTCTCAATACCCATAGGCAATATACAATCTACAAGCGAAACGATCATATTAATTTCTTTATAAAATGCAATAGGAATTTCCAATATCATGATCTTATTTATTTCTTGACAATATGCAATAATAATTTTGTTAATCATATTAGTTCTTTTTAAATGTAATAATAATTCCCCAAGATCATGTAAATTTCTTTAAAAATGCAATAAGAATTCACTATATCATATCAATTGTTTCAATAAATGCAATAGGAATTTCCAAGAAAGTATTAAATTATTTTAAGAAACGAATAGGAATTCCCAAGATCTTTTTTGATTCTTTAAAAAATGAAACTGGATTATTACGTGTAAGTACGGTATGATATCGTATACAGAAAGACACTACTAATAAAGCTGGACTTACATGACGGTGGTATAAGTGGTAAGCCAGGTACTGTAATAAGGTTGCCATATATAGACGTCGTACTTCCATCAACACCTACTGGAGTTGGTGTAGTACCCGATGAGTCAGTGGTACCATTTGGTGATATAACGACTGTGGTCGTCACCTCGGGTGCTGGTGTTGTGATGACCGGTGTGTGTGGAATGTCTGGATTACAACCGAGAATGTTGAATCTGAAGGCAGCTGATGCTCCTTGCCATGCTACAGGGTAGATACGAACGTACTGGGCGGTGATGTTGCGATTGAAAAGGTGACGTTTGAGGTCAACGTTGTTGCTGTTTCCGGTGAACTCCTTTGCTGTGGTTTCTCCAAGTTTATCAGAGTATGGGATAAATGTTTTGCCATCCACGCTTGTACTCACGGTGTACTTTGTCATCCACCTATTACCGTCCTTCTCAGCTTGAGTCCTGATACCTGTGACAAGCTTGGGACGTTTGAAATCCACCTGGATCCATGGCGTTTTGTCATCTGGGCTGTTATCAAAAACATACAACTTTACATAATACAATGAAAGCATTCATTTATGAAGTCCCTCATTAATCAGATGATATGAGTGAATAAGATACCGTGCTTTACAATGAGTATCTGTTTCTTGTTTCAATCAAAATTTCTTTTAGCATTCGGCGGAATAGTGAATTTAATAGGAATTTAATATGCAATATAATAGTGAAACTTTGGAGGACATACGTTCGACCGTTGTTTGCCAAGTCCCAAATTCCCCAAACTTTGACAATCATCGTAAGCCTTTGCACAAACTTAACGTTCGAAGCATGATAAATAAGTATGAAATCTCGACCTACCTTGGAGCCCATCCTGAGTTGCTGTAAATACGTCCTTGGGAGGCTGCGTAGTTAGCGCCTTGTTGGGATGATGCTGAGAACTGAGTGTTGCCAACAATAGCAGAATTTTCCAATCCCATTGGAGTCAAACAAACTGAGAAAAAATTGAGTAATAAGAACCATTAAATTCACATTGGATTTTGCACAACACAATAACTCAACAACCTTCAAAACGAACGTTATAACTTATACAATAACTATCGAAATAATCGATACAAAATCGCCACATAGTCAAATTTCGAAACACAATTATATAGAGATTTAATTAGTGGTATTGTTTTAGTGGTCTTTTTCGTCGGAAATCTTAAATCATATAATTATTACAGTAAAACCTCGGTAATACGAGCAGCAATTATTCGAGCAACCGGCCTAATTCGAGCAAATTTCAAAGTCCCGACGAATTTGCTCTATATTGCACTTTAATACGACTTTCATATGCAATTTGTTGAATTCGGCAAATGTCCACACGATTCAAATTGCGTATATACTTGATAAACAATGACAATATTCGTAGTTACAACCAAATATATGTATCATACGTGTTTTCATTATAAACACAGTTACACTTAGTCATAACAACAATTCATCATAGACTTCGGATATTTCGAGCACCTGGCTTAACTCGAGCATTTGGCTAGTCCCGATGGGTCCTCGAGATAACGAGGTTTTACTGTATTTGAATGTACAAGTATAAGGTATAAAAAATACTATGGTAATGATATTGCTACTCGTACTGATGATATATCTGCATATAGCCTACCTCTTGGTGGTGCCGTCATGTTTGGCATTGGTGGTATAAATATTCCAAAACCAGGAGTTGTTGATTGTTGTAAGGCTGTTGTTGGTACATCAGTGCCCGAACTAGGTTTACGTGTAGGTGTTCCTGTACCTTCTCCACCAGGTGTCTGTGTTGGTGTTTGACCGGTGACCAAGTCTGGTGATGAAGTTGGCGCTGGAGTTGTAGTCCACATTGGTTCAGATGGGTTACAGCCGACGATTTCGAACATCATAGAGGCCGCTGTGTGCCATGTTTTGGGGTAGATACGAATGTAACGTCCGATGATGTTACGATTGAAGAGTCTCATGATTTCTGTCGTGTTATCCGTATTGGCTGTAAACGTTGTTGGGGTGGTGGAGTTGATAACATGGGAATAGGGTATATAGTTCTTGCCATCCAGACTAGTGTACACTTGGTAACTAGTGACCCATTCAGCTTTGTAAGGATTTCCTTTAGTTAACACACCAGATAAGGTTTTTGGTTCGAGGAAGTCGATTTCAATCCAAGGGTCTGGATCTGTTGGGCTGTAAAGTAATTAGTAAAGGTCAGTTGGTATGGACACGTGCAGATAATGGACATGGAATCAGCAGGATTGGTTGTGCATTGAAATACAGGCTATTCTACGTACCATCGTCGCAATAAATCGATCAAATCAATCAATATACAAGTACGTGTACGTGTAACAATATATCAACATCAAAACAAATTATTAAGTCAATCTTAAATACGGAGTTTTAATGATTTATTATAAGGTTGCCATTGCATTAATTAAAACATACTAGATATGGATGTTCATGGTTTATCGTAAGGTTGCCATTTCATAGATTAAAACGAGTTTAATGATTTATTTTACGGTTGCCATCGCATTGTTTCAAACATATAAGATATTGATATTTAATGATTTATTATAAGGTTGCCATTGCATTAATTAAAACATACTCATGGTTTATCTTGAGGTTGCCATTTCATCGATTAAAACGAGTTTAATGATTTATTTTACGGTTGCCATTGCATTGTTTCAAACATATAAGATATTGATATTTAATGATTTATTTTACGGTTGCCATTGCATAGATTAAACCATATTAGATATGGAGTTTAATTATTTATTTTTTAAAAGAAGTTGTCATTGCATTGATTAAAACGAGTTTAATGATTTATTTTACGGTTGCCATCACATTGTTTCAAACATATAAGATATTGATATTTAATGATTTATTATAAGGTTGCCATCGCATAGATTAAACCATATTAGATATGGAGTTTAATTATTTATTTTTTAAAAGAAGTTGTCATTGCATTGATTAAAACATAACGGGATAGAACAGAACAAACAGTTTTGTTTAAGCTTAAGCATATACCGCTCATCGCTATACATTTTACATAGGCGGATCCAGGGGGGGGCGGACCCGGCGTACGCCCCCCCTAAAATCGCCGGAGCCTAGGTAATTTCTCATATTTTGGATGTAAGAACAATATTGATATGCATTTTTTTTTCGCTCGCTTCGCTCGCGTAAATTAACCAATAATCAATTTATGGAATTTAAAGTGAACTTAATGCTGTATGCAAAAACAAGATATGGAACTGATTGGTAGCATGGTGCCAAACATCGGCTACAGAAATGCCGAGATTCTTGCACATTAAAATGTCCGACAAGACATAAACTATTAATAGAGTTGGCTTTATTTTCTAATAAACCTGTCCTTCTCATTAAAAATAAGATACCTCAGAATGCAGCTGACGTGGTTCTATTTAAAAAGTCACGAGGTAGAAAGCCACTGCCCGTGGACTCCCTGGTCGCTGAATCCCAAGTACTTCACATTTCCACTTAAACAAAACTGAAGCCCTGGAGTTCGCAGGGTATGCTGCTCAGATAGACATTGCCTTTTTTCGCGACGAATTCACAGCAGCTATATATCAGTGAATATTATCAAATCGATTATCGTTAGTCCTGACTATGCTGTTCATATAAACAACGATTTTTCTAGCTCGCTTCGCTCGATGAAGAACTACGTAAATTCAATGAAAGCTTTTGATTTACCATTGAGTTGTTTGGGTATGCTGCTCAGACAAACACTGATTTTTTTTCTAATTCTGACAATTACTGCATCAGTGAATATTACCAGGTAATAAGAATGTGGTGTATGAAGCTGAAATAGATAATTGCATTTTTTCTTGCTCGCTACGCTCGCACAACCACTATAAGTTAATTTTTTCAAGTAGGGAATGAGTTTGAGGGATATGCTGTTCAAATAATTAATGCATATATTCTTACTCGCCTTGCTCTCACAATAATATTATCAATTAATATTATAAGATAAAGAACGAAATTGTGTGAAATGCTTCTCAGAGATACATTTTTTTTCTAGCTCGCTTCGCTCGCACATTTTCTTGAGGGGGGGGGGGGTATCAATACATGAATGTACGCCCCCCCTAACGCCAAATCCTGGATCCGCCCCTGTTTTAGCTATGGCTTTTAATAATTTACATTAAGGTTGCCACTGCATTGATGAAAACATGTTAGACTCACTCTGGTGTCCATGGCAGTTTAACTCCAGTAGCTTCTCGTTTTGAAAGCGAGTGATTGGATCCCAAAGCAGACGAAGCCTTGATTTGAGCACCGGAAATGATGTATCTATTTCCCACGCCCATCGGTATAGTACATACTGCGAAAGAGAAAGCATATTATGTTGAAATTGAAGAGCAATAAACATGTGTTATGGAAACGCCTCGATGACAAAATGGCGTCTTTCATCCTCACTTGACGATGAATGCCCACATGATAAAGATTGTTGAACTACTCAATTGGATTACTGTAAAATTTCGCGTATTTTCAAAAAATTGAAATTCGTTGGTTTCTTAAATTCGCTAGAAATGAAATATATGTTAAATTAAATACTAACTTTCCGGGAGGACGGAGAGCAGGACGTTAAACGAACGGGTCAATCCTTAAGGTATTTTACTTAAGTATTTCCTAAGCCATGTTACTTGATTTGTTTGGATTAAACTACAATGGAAATCTTTTTTTCAGATATCAAATACAGTACAACACGTTTAGATGGTGTATTGAACTACCGGGTAGTACGTTGTGTTACAGCTGAGAAAGCCAAACAAATAACGCAATCTGTAGAGAGTTCGGTTTTCTCACATTATACTGTACACTGTTTATTATTATAAATCATTTTCTAATATACATCACTAAATCGCTGGCTTAGAATTAGAAAGTCATAAGTACAAAATCAATATTTCGAGAAAACAAGACACAGCTGTCTGAAAACTACTCTCTTTACTTATGGAAAAACAAGCTTTTTGAACTTCAATTTGTTCAACATGATTCCGATTTGCATGAAAATAGGCTCATAAGTAGCGCCTTGAGATGCAGATTTCAAATATGCATGGGTCTTATAAGGTAGTAAGAAGTACTAACGACCTTCTTATTCTAAGCCAGCGCAATATTAACACATTTGAATATGTTTAGATGGTGTATTAATCTACCTGGGAGTATCTGTGTCACAGCTGGTGTTGGTATAGCTGTAGGTGGAACTGCAGTAGGTATATCTGTCTTTTCGGTGGCAGGAGCAGGGGTTGGCACAGCGCTAGAATAAAACAAAACACATTTGTATAAATACATGTAGCTTGATACATACGAAGTTAGTAGGTAAGAGTGGTAGTTGTTTAGGAAAAGGTTACAAAAGTTTATTTTCTTCTCCTAATAACCTATCGATTCAAATGTCTGTTTGTTCAATTGTTTACAAAACAGATATTATTGGCTCACTACGAAACGGTCGTTAACAACCTTAATCCCGTATGAACGAACACAGTATTAATAAAAGTATAGTGATATGTTTATTTATTATAGTTTTTCCCGACTTAAAAGGCAGCCAATTTGGCTTAAGAGACACTTTCATTCAGATCATATTGATATCCCGACTCTTACCTTTGGTTATAAGGCACAAGGTAGGTATGCATAGGGTAACCAAGATGTATCCAGAATGAACCTCACCAACCCGCCATGTCAAAACATACCCCAACACACCTTTGTATTCTCGCATTAGTAAAAAGCAATTTAAGTTACATATTCAGTAATTAATTTCTAATTTTATAAAACAAATACCTGTAGCAACCAATTAGATTGAATCTCATTCCAATTCCTGATGGACCTCCTTCGATGACATTCAACCTCACGTATTGCGCTTCGATGTCTCGATTGAACAAATTCTTAACAATAGACTGTCTGTCATGGTTGCCGTCAAATACCTTTGGTGGACCACCAATGACTTCAGAGTATGGTGTGAAGGTCATGCCATCCTTTGAAGTTGATACGTAGAACTGAGTAGTCCATTTGTCCAGGTTCGGTAATCCTTGTGTGAGAATACCAGATACATATTTTGGCTTAAGGAAGTCGACCTGGATCCATTGTTTACCAGTACTAGTGGCGCTGCAGTGGAAATAAAAGAACATTGTTTTAAACTAATGAACAACCAAAACGGACAATATCAATAGATATTCAATTATATTCACGTTTATGGGACTAAGTTATGGTTCTGTTCCAGGAAAGGTAAACATATTTTATATCGTAATTTTGTGTTTTGTAAAAGTGAATCAATAGTGAACCTAACATATAAAAAATGGCATTTGTATTTAGCTGTAGCTTTATCACATTGATCCTAACAAGGATACTATAGCCAATGCGATCACACAAAAGAATAAAAAGATGTTATAAATAAAATGTTCACATGGACCTAGTATATATGTAATGCTGGCATACCTTGGTTGCCAACCACCGAACTCGTTGTAAAGCCTGGCAGTAGCTGCTCCAGTCTGTCTGTCCTTTTCTGTGCTTGCCTTCAATTGGTTGTCCTTTACCATCAATGAATTATCTATACCCATTGGCTCCAAACATACTAAAATAAGCATAATTTATATTAACATATTTATTTTAACAACATGGATTCAAAAATGAACTGATACAACAATGCACAAAAGCTTAATACTTGACGTTGACATGAAATAATATTAAACGCCGCTACGCTCGATCGATTATATGTTATAATAATTCGTAAGACCTAGAGAAAAATTGAACTAAGCGTTTTAGTATGTAGATCGTCCACACCATGTCAGAATGAGAATATCATGAATTCAATGCATTCGCTATCTAAGTAACCATACTCAAGATCTTTCAGAAGATATTAGATAAAAATGAGCTAGTAGTAGATATTGAAGACGGGTATCATTTTATTATAATTTGTCTAGGTTTGAATTATTTAGACAGCCATTGTTGTAACCCTAGATAAAGAGTATACTGAAGACGAATACCATTTTATTATAATGTGTCCATGTTTCAATTATTGAGACAGCTACTTTAATAAAGACTATAATACAATGATTTGGCTTACTGGGTGCTGCTGTTGTAGATGCTGTATTGCCAGCAGTGCTCATTCTTGGAGTGGCTCCGGTCTCATTTGGTGGCACAATTGTCGATGTTGGTAAAGGTACTAATCCATAGCATGATATAATCTCAAATCGTAAGGCAACTGCGCTATGCCATGACTTTGGTACAATTCTTACAAAGCGAGCATCAATTTCTCTGTCCAACATAGACGTTACAGCAGTATTTCTGTCGAAATTTGCGAGGAATGTTGTCGGTTTCTTAGCGCCATTATCCATGTAACGATACCAATGTGCACCATCCATACTTGTCTCAAGGTAGAATGATTCTACCCACTGGTCAGCGTCAGGTCGACCTTGTGTTAACACACCAGCAATACGTTCAGATGCATGCTCTCCGAAGTCTACTTGAACCCATTGGTTGTTATCGGAAAATCTATCGGAATATAAGCAAAAGTGACACCGATTTATTTATTGCATAGCAAAGATAGACTGCCTGGTATATAGTATAAACATTCTGTTAAAATGTGACAATTCAGAAATTTTATCAAACTAGATTTATCAACCAATTTATCAACTATTTGAGTTGCTGTCATGGCACACATTGCCTCAAGTACGAATGATTATATAGATGTTGACACATTAAGATGTTTACCTTTTAGACAGCACATGAGTTTTGGTAACAAGAATAATACAAGTATCCTTAACGATTGTAAACTTTGTTGTCAATACTCATTGACAATACATAGTACTCAAGTATGACATTGCTATATGATATAGTTTGTAATAGCAAATGTGTTTCTAACGATAGGTTATACGAGTACATGTACCTCATTATATAGAGGAGAGTTTTCCACGCCTCTGGTATTCGAATTGCAATAAAAAAAACACATTCGAAGTTTCTTTCTGAGACAGTTACTGGCGGATGCTACATTTTTATTTAAGATTTTGTTGACTCTGACGCTAACATAAATACCGACGCCGAGACCGAAATCAAAGGTAGAAGTAACCAAATAATAATAGATTGTCAACTTTTCATCATAAAAGTGTTATGACTATACCTTGGTACCCAAACGCCAGCACTATTCAGACGTCCATTGGAAGCTTCAAAGGAGAAATTATATGCCGTGGATGCAGACAACTGACTGTCTGATATCAATGAAGCATCGGCAACTCCTAAAGGTATGTCACAGTGTGGTCGAGGAGTAGGTGTCTCACCAGAGAACAGAGGTGGACGAGCAGTGGGCGTGACTTGTGAGAAGAGGGAAGGTCTCAATGTTGGTGTTTGTCCACTAACAAATGGTGGTACAACGGTTGTCGTTATATCAGGATTTGGTGTCGCTGCAAATGTTAAAAATAACACTAAGTATTAATGGTTAAATGGAATTTGGTGTCGCTGTAAATAGTAAAAACAATAAGTATGAATCCAAGTTCAATGTACATACGTCAAACTAAAGCTTGAGCAGAAATATTATTGACATTCTACTTCATTAGATTGTGTTCATAAAAGTGACATATCGTGAGCTCATGAGTGAACAACCACTGTGATGATAGATGTGGTAGTATTGTTTATTACATCAATACTAAAGAAAATGACCATGTATACTTGCATATTATAAACATACAAACATGTAGTGGTGTAACGTATGTTATATGGCATGTATAATACCTTGTTATTTACATAAACTATTTGTTGTTGTTTTTTTTTACTTAGAAACACTCATGCTACCGATTCTTAAATCTTAAGTTACTAGTTTATGCCGTAACATACATGTAGCAAACATAAGACTTTAGTAATCAGTTGTTTTTGGCTGAAATGTCTTAATTTAGTGTGTTTTTTAGTATTTTTATGTATTAAACCTAATTTATTTGTGTTTTCACCAATACCAATTAAGCTTTATTTCCTTGAATATCCTTATTTGAAATGTCAATTTTGTTTAAACTTGCCATTATGTTTTATAATTGTGATTCACATACCCTTTTAAATATCCCATAATTGGTTAAACGAACTATAATATTAATAATTCTTATTCTTCTTATTCAAAAAGATAATCAGGGTTACACGAGTACAATATTATCAGGTAGACAGGACTTACTAATTCTGCAATCACAGTAGACCTGAACAGCATAATCTTCGCATTTGCCATCAGATTGGTCTTTTCCATAACACACAAGGCCGACGGTTTGTTCGCATGTTACCTTCTCTCCCATTTCTGCTGCTGTCTTTTCAGATATAAGACCGGTGCACCTTGCGGCGACTATGTTGATCTCCTTACAGAAATCGTACTTCTTTCTTAAATCTGTCATCAGCTCAAGATCATCCCCAGTAATCGAAGGCGTGCTCACGCTCATTGGCTTTGTCCATCCTTGAATACAACTGTAGTCACCGTTGAAGGGTGTGACATGTACCGAAGGTGTTTGTCCAGTACCAGTTGGTGGTTGTTTTGTTGGTGTTCCACCAGTTCCGACAGAAGGTGAAGCTGTAGGTGTCATACCTGTGTCCATATGAGGTAGAGCTGTACGTGTGATACCAGACACTGCACTAGGTTTTACAGTAGGTTCCCCGGAGACGTCAACGGTTGGTTTGGCTGTTGAAAGTGTAGGGCTACCTAAATAAACATTAAAAATGCTATGAGTTATACCATTTTTATACATTGTTGATCTACATGATATCGCTGCTACGTACACACTAACCACACTTAATACTAACAGCAATGGTTATTTAAACCAACAGGGAAAGGGGATACACCGAACAATCAGGGCGTCTGAAATGTTACATTAGTTTAATTAAACATTTGTCATTGAAGTTCGACAATTAGAAATATATAAAACAGAATATCAAAAGTAATTGAAAATGACAATGCATTTGTTTAAACACAACAGCCATATAATGACTCTCATTGTTGTTATCTTAAAATATAAATACCTCAGGGGAATACCAAATACTGAATACAAGACGTTTTGGATAACTCAGACGATACGCAGTATTTCCGTCGTCAAATAACTTTTATTTATGCAGAAAAGTTCATTCTTTCTAGTGCAGCACATTCGGATTTCGGAATATTTCCGACGTTTAGGAACCCTGACACGTAGGGTGTTATTTTGTTGGACTTACATGCACAGTAGAATCTGATCTTGTAATCCAAACAGGTTTGCCTTGGACCATCAACACATTCCAGTCCATTTCTGTTACACTTGACATCTTGACCAGAATAGCTGTATTTCTGTCCCGTGGAAGCTATTGCGCATTCTGACGTCACAATCTCGTCACATGTTGTTGGATAACCTAGAAATGGAAATATTTGTTATTACATTTTGTATCATGTGGAGTTTTTGTCATCGGTTTATGCATTTCTTTCAATCAATTTCTCCAGTCAATAATATTTGGCTGCAAGTTTTCCTGGAATTTTTTTTCTACCAGTACTAATAAAATTTCTCTTCAGTTTCACACGACTGTGCTGGAAAATAAGAGAGGTAGGCCGAATTGGTATATTCCACAAAGGTGGATTTATCAGAGGTACTCGATATATCATTGATAGTTTTGTACAAACCTGACGATATCTGTTTACTTTAGTAATTTGTGAAACCGATTAATGTTTGTAAACATCATATTATCCTAAGCGCACTATAATGGTTGTTTTCTCATTTCAGGCTCATTGATTCAAAGAGGTTCGAATAAACCAGGCCCCAATTCCACGAAAAAACTTAAGTTATTGCTCAGCTGAGACTGCTATTTTAAAAACATATTTTGTGGGTTAAATGACTCAAATGTATACTTGTGTATATTGTTTCATCACAGTTAGATGCCAATTTAATAGAGCAATACATAATAAGTCTGATTTTTACAGAAAATAGTGTTTTAAAGTTCTTAACATCTAAAGCAAAACCTTAAGTCTGTTATAACAGGCTCAAGTATGACCTTCTTTATTATTCATTACAGTTGGATTTCCATGAGCATTTCATACAAAAATCACCTACTATATCATTATTTAGCAATAAATACACAGTTCCAGGTAGAAATCTACATCACAAGACTATACTTGTAGTCATATAATAAATTCAAAATAGCAGTCTCAACTGAGCAATTACTTAAGTTTTTTCGTGGAATTGGGGCCAGGTCACATGTTACATTTAGATTGAAATAAGGACACGGAGTGTTGTAGTATTGTGGACCATAAATGGAATGCCAATTATGTTATCCACAGTAACAATACATGTACGTACGTTATTACCAATGTGTAATTAAATCAAGTAAACGTAAACAGCATACCTGGTATACTTTTATATGATTCAAAGTCGCCTTTCTGTTTTGCAGGATCTACGTCGTTAATCCAATCAGTCCATCCTTCATGACACATCATAAACCATGGTACTGGCATATCAGTAGTACCGCCAGGTGGCGCTGCAGTCGGTGTTCCACTTGGAACAGTACCTGGGGAGGCCGTTGGTGTCTCGCCGGAAACGCCGGTTGGTTTAGCAGTTGGTGTAAATGTTGAACCGCCTGGTGGTACTGCCGACGGTGTTCCACTTGGACCTGTACCTGGCGACGCCGTTGGTGTCTCGCCGGAAACGCCGGTTGGTTTAGCAGTTGGTGTAAATGTTGAACCGCCAGGTGGCACTGCCGATGGTGTTCCACTTTGACCTGTACCTGGGGAGGCAGTTGGAGTCTCGCCTGAAATGCCGGTTGGTTTAGCTGTTGGTGTTAATGTCGAACCGCCAGGTGGCACTGCCGACGATGTTCCACTTTGACCAGTACCTGGGGAGGCCGTTGGTGTCTCGCCGGAAACGCCGGTTGGTTTAGCAGTTGGTGTAAATGTTGAACCGCCTGGTGGCACTGCCGATGGTGTTCCACTTTGACCAGTACCTGGGGAGGCCGTTGGTGTCTCGCCAGCAACGCCGGTTGGTTTAGCAGTTGGTGTAAATGTTGAACCGCCTGGTGGCACTACCGACGGTGTTCCACTTTGACCAGTACCTGGGGAGGCAGTTGGAGTCTCGCCAGAAACGACGCCGGATGGTTTAGCTGTTGGTGTTAATGTCGAACCGCCAGGTGGCACTGCCGACGGTGTTCCACTTTGACCAGTGCCTGGGGAGGCAGTTGGAGTCTCGCCTGAGACACCGGTTGGTTTAGCTGTTGGTGTTAATGTCGAACCGCCAGGGGGCACTGCCGACAATGTTCCGCTTGGACCAGTACCTGGGGAGGCAGTTGGTGTCTCGCCGGAAACGCCGGTTGGTTTAGCTGTTGGTGTAAATGTTGAACCGCCAGGTGGCACTGCCGACGGTGTTCCGCTTGGACCAGTACCTGGGGAGGCAGTTGGTGTCTCGCCGGAAACGCCGGTTGGTTTAGCTGTTGGTGTTAATGTTGAACCACCAGGGGGCACTGCCGATGGTGTTCCACTTTGACCAGTACCTGGGGAGGCAGTTGGTGTCTCGCCTGAAACGCCGGGAGGTTTAGCTGTTGGTGTTAATGTTGAACCACCAGGGGGCACTGCAGACGGTGTTCCACTTGGACCTGTACCTGGGGAGGCAGTTGGAGTCTCGCCTGAAACGCCTGTTGGTTTAGCTGTTGGTGTAAATGTTGAACCGCCAGGGGGCACTGCTGATGGTGTTCCACTTTGACCAGTACCTGGGGAGGCAGTTGGAGTCTCGCCTGAAACGCCGGTTGGTTTAGCTGTTGGTGTAAATGTTGAACCGCCAGGTGGCACTGCCGACGGTGTTCCACTTGGACCAGTACCTGGGGAGGCAGTTGGAGTCTCGCCTGAAACGCCGGTTGGTTTAGCTGTTGGTGTAAATGTTGAACCTCCAGGTGGCACTGCCGATGGTGTTCCACTTTGACCAGTACCTGGGGAGGCAGTTGGAGTCTCGCCTGAAACGCCGGTTGGTTTAGCTGTTGGTGTAAATGTTGAACCGCCAGGTGGCACTGCCGATGGTGTTCCACTTTGCCCAGTACCAGGTGAAGCAGTTGGGATTCCAGTTGAGTCAACACCTGGTGTAACTCCAGACGTACATGCGTCTACGCAGTACACTCTGACTTCATAGTCGAGGCAAAGCTTGCCGTTTTGTCCGATATCATCACACACCAATCCATGATTAACGTCACATGTGACACCTATTTGTCCAATGGTACTGAAGTCTTGCCTTGTGGTAACATCGCGACACTGAATTTGAGCTGGGAATTCACAGAATTCGTACTGCATTCGTAGATTGTGGATTGTTTCATATTCACCATTGCTTGACGGTTTACGTTGGAATCCATTCATGAATGCTGTCCAACCACATCCCGGCTTAGGAGGCATTGGTGTACCAGTTACTCCGGGAGTAGGTGCAGTTACGGCTGGTGTTGCTGTGGAAAAAATAAAACGATTTTACAAAGTAATCTAAGGCATTGTTGAAATAAATATTGTTTTAAACAAATTTACAGTTTCGTATACTTTTATCTACTGGTATTTGTGTTAAAGTTATAATGTATAATTTACAAACTAAACAAGAAAATGTTGTGTACGCTAGAAGACGGGTATGGAGTTTAGTGGTGTATTTAAAACATTAGTAGTACTTACGAGCACAGTCACAGAATACAGCGACTTCGTAATCATCACAGTTGTATCCACCTTGGTTGGCATTAAGACATTCCAATCCCTTTTCTAAGGTACAGCTGACGCCCATGTCTTGATTTAATGGGTCGGTGTAAGGTGTGAACGAAGTAGCTGATTGACACTTAATTCCAGTAGGTTTAGCGCAGAAGCTGTAGTAGTTACGTAGTTCAGTTATTGATTCAATATCACCAGGCCCACTAGATTCCCAAGATTTTGCCATAGTTGGTGTATCGATATTCATCCAGGAGGTCCAGCCTTGCTTACAGGTGTAGGGAACAGCTGTAGACTGGGCACTTGTCACAACAGTTGGTGTTTTACCGTTGTCTAAACCTGGTTTAGCTGTTGGTGTTCCCGTGCCTTGTGTCATAGGACTTGCAGTCGGTGTTTCACCTGTGTCAAGACCAGGAGAGAACGTTTGGGTGCCAGGTGTTGGCTCGGTTCCGCGAGTAGAAAATGATACTGGAACTATAAAAAGATGAAGAGATCAAGAACTCACATAAATGACGACATTGTATATGACCAAGGTACATTTGTAACATGCCCAAATATGGAGGTTGAAAGCAAATATTTCACTATAGAATATCTAAAGATATGTATGAAGAACAAGTCGTGCATGAACAGGTCAGCCTTAATAACAAAACTTCCCCTGGGATCATTTAGACATGGTCTTCTTGTTTACTAGTAGTTGGTATAATATGTATAATATTTAGATTGAATAAAGACTAAACAGTGAACAAGCTATGGACTTCCAAATTGATTTCTAACTTTTGGGATGGTCATACTGTAAGTTTTATTGCTAGTGAAAATAGTTTTAGAATGGGTTTCAAAACCAGTAACTACAAAATTAGAAACCAAAGATAAATGGAATGATCTAACGTTAACAAGAGATATAATTTTTTCTAGTCGCTCAATAGGAAAGTCTAATTGTATAAAAATATTAAATTCTTGACTCGAAGATTTGAACAAAGAGTAGTAATTATTGATCATAGGTTATATGTATTCGTGTTCAATATGTTAAACCTGTATTTACCAAAGGTTCTGCATCCGAGAAGTTCAAATCTCATGGCAGGGGCGATGCTAAAGTCCGTCGGATGAATACGCACACATCGAGCGTTGATGTCCGAGATGAAATTGTGCTGGACAGCGGTATCAGAATCCGTATTGCCTTCAAATAACTGCATGGAAAAAACAGGACACGTGTCTATGAAAGAACCCATGATTAAGCACGTATTGCTCAGACATCATAAGCGTTAACATTGCCAAGAATTTAACTTAGAAAACACAATGATCGGTCAATTTAACATACTAGTATACACAATACTATAGACCGCTTGAGCAATATTAAGTGTTTTTGTTTTATAACGTCTAGTCTCGTTGTATGGTGATTTGGATGGTGTAATATGTACATAACATCATGTCAATTTTAAAGTTTATGTCATTGCCATACCCTTTGCACATATTAAAAAAAGATAGCATTATGTTAAGTGAATTTAGATGCAGAACAAAATTCAGAACAAAATAACATCCGAAGATCATTTCTAAAATGGACACCATTCGATGGCAAAATACACTTAGCAACATCAAAAGAGACATGGCGAATGACTATCAAAAGTGAAATAAAAAATACGGCAAAGACAGTACACGAAATTGCAAATATTGCAAATGATGGACATTAGTGGAGAGACTTGGTAGCAATCTTATGTGCCAACGGGCAAGAAGAGGATTAATAATTGAGTTAATTTGACATTTTGTAATGTTTTACCTGTGGTTTGCCTGTATCGTCTGTGAGGTTGGTGAATGTGGAACAGTCAGTACTGTATGAGATAGTGTAATGTCTGGTGAATACTGGAGCACTCTGAAACAGTTTGATGATTGATGAAATACATTGCATTACATATCCGCAATAAAGGCATAACTTAAACAGCCGAGCACACAAAACATAAAAATATCACATACCACAATTGCACTGCACAACGGCTAAAACTGAACGAGGAAATAAGCTTAACGGTTGAATGTTTTTTTAAAGCAATATATCAGTTTAAAACGTACATATTTGATATTTTTCAAAACGAACAATAATAACAAAACAGGCAGAAGTCGAGGCTAGTACAGTCCTGGTTCTAATCCTTTAATAATAGTGAAATTAAATAGTTATGTCATTTAAAGCAGACATAAATAGAGCAAAGTAGTTTTAAAATGCACCCGTCACAAGAACATTCGATCCCAAGGGCATCGTTAAGGGAACTGGTGCAAATATGGGTTACACTAGGTAGGAGTGTTTTGAAATGCTATTGAATACAGTTTTGTTAGCTTAATCTATATAACCGTGACCTACTCAACCGCTGGTATAGTAACGGATATTTATTGGCAACACAGGAAATAATATCAGTAGTAATAACCTGTTTCGCAAACTATTGGAAAATTATTTAATAAATTATAATTTGTTTAAAACTCAGTGAGCCATTGTTTTGTAATTTATACGGTGGATGTCATGACTATAGTGTACAATGTACCTGCATTCCTTTGGTAAGAATTCCCGAAATGTCGACTGGGTCGATCACATCAACCTGTATCCAAGATGTCTTATCACCATCGGCTGCACGCCATCCACCTGCTGTGAACCATCTGCCGTCCGATGGGGACACTCCAGCAGCAGACGAGGATGCCGAAAATTGACTGTTGCCAACAGTTTGGACATCGCTCAGTAAAGGTTTTTCACAAGCTGTAAGTAAAGACGTCATATTTTATAACGCTAAAATCCTTTAATCACTTGTTGTATGTGAAAACTTACGAACAACAGTGTAACATTGAAAACATGTATTGTATCATGAATACTGTAGTCAAAGCTCTTAAGTTTGTTGTGATCTAATGTACTATGTTTATGTAGCTGTTTTATAAGGAATTGCAATGGTGTAAAGTATATTATAAGATAATTTATACTTCCGTTCTTGCTTAACATACCATGTTACTCTTGTTTGGTCGTATGTTTGTCGTCAGGCAGTTAAAACAAGGTATTTCAGCCGGTTTACTGAAACTAGTTCATTCAGCTTTTTTGATTGCTGAAACTAGGGTAATTCATTTCTCGCTCGGTTATGTGTTGGACATTGTGCCTTGTATGGTTTTCAGTTTTTCTGTACTCGGCTGGTTAAGTTGAATGCTGCCTTCCCTGTCCAACTTAATATTATCGCTTTCTAAATGAATGCCCGTTCATGTTTTATAACACTGGAAAACAATTTGCTATCAACATAGTTATCCCATGCTCGTCACCTTTACATTTTTATGAGAAAATCTATAACCGAGTTCTTCGTAGCGCTCTTCTACATTATTATTCTTTATTCAATTAACCGTAAGGTATCCCCGACAAAGCGCTACGTAGCGATTTAGGTTAGGCAACAACTGTTACGGGCTCTAAACTATGCTCATTGCTTTCCTGTCACAAAACACATTAAGTTTGTTCCTAGTGACCCTATTGTTGAAATTATTCTCATGTCGATATGTGTTCGGGCTCTGTGTGAGGAGGCGCTGTTCTGTGAATGTGCTCTTGGGATGACCATTTGACATATTTGCTTTGTTGAATAATGTTTTGCAGTCAGTTTTGAATTCACATAGAACTCCTTACGACATGTGTGTATGTATAATTCATATAATTTCATTTTGGTTACGCACTTCGATAACTGATATTTATCCATCGTCTTCTACACGAAAGTTTCCAATTTGCATTTTAATTAAAATATGTGTTTAATTGATTTTACCCCATCATAATTCTATATTCAACGTTCGTAGAATAAAGATTATTTCATTAGATTTTGTATATATGTACGTGTGTGTGTAAAATGTATGTTTCATTTTGCTAAAAGGGACATACTATAATGTGTCATTGGTGTCTTTGAAGTGTTGAAAATTGATTTGTTTGCATTCATATGAGTATTGTGAAGTAGATATCAAACGAAATTATCTGATCTATTTATAGAATTAATGGTAATCCTCGTGACGTCACTACACGTCAGCTGACTTTTCCAGAGGCTACATGGCGTAAATATTGTAAGTCTTTCAAAATATACCATTTTCTAAAAAATAAATGTTTTGCCTGTGATAATGTTAGTTCCTACTTATTATATGTATATTTACTAGTAGCATGTACTTGTAATTTGTGACTTTTCGTTTGCGTGTATTCTTTTTGTGTCTTTCGTGTCATGCTTTTTCTGTTGAATGCTGACCCTAGTTTCGTTTTTCAGCATAACCTATTTGAACATGGTGCAAGATCTGATTTTAGACTTCAAAACTGTCAACAGTTAAATTTTCATATCTAAACAAAAGTAAAAAAATTGCATATTTCGTCATTGTGGCAGGGCTACATTCTTACAGAGCTAGCAACTTGTAAACTGCTGTTTTCGTTGTCCCTGATTTCCCTTTCCGATGTGTAGTTATCTCTTACATATGAATGATGTAATTCTATGTTTTTTGCTCATGAAAATATACTAGTAGCAAATACATGCGATGCGTCAAATGAGGTCGTGTCTTTGTTTGAGTCGCTTCCTGCTAAACGTCTTAAGTGAAGTTTATATAAGTTTGTCTTCTATTGAGACCTTTGTATAGTATGTATGTTATGTGTCTGTAATAAATTCTTTAAATGTAACTTATCTTACTTGTATGCTCATGTGAAATTTATTTGGTGTTAATGAAAGGTACATTACTAAGATTACTGTCCGAGTGTACATAATTTATTTATATGGAATTTACGTTACTGCATTTTGTAATAATGTTTTATTGTGTTATTATAGCAAACCTGATGGTACGACGGACAAACACGGAATATCTATTAGTTCTGAGTAAATAATTTCGCGCATAGTATGTAAAGTTCGTTTATTTAGGTATGTCATTTGTGAATAAACCATGGAGGGTAAGTACATAATTATTTTATTGTTTTCAAATTTTCCATTTGATGAAAAGGACGGTAAAACTATTACCTTATCCAAAAGTCCATATACTAATGCATACATCATTTATTGAATTAAGAAGTTAATAAGAGTTATTGCGATGCTTGTAAAACTATGTTAGTATGCAGATGACTGACCTAAATGAACGAGTTATACATCTCGCTGGCTTAAAAGAAGTTCGTAAGTACAAAAACGCTATTTTGAGAAAACAAGAAAGATTACTATTTACTTATGGAAAAACAAGCTTCATCAACTTCAGTTTGGTCAACATGACATGTTCCGATTTTCATCAAAATAGGCTCATAACAAGCGCCTTGTGATGCTGATTTCAAATATGTATGAAACTTTTGAGGTCGTAAGTAGCCACTTATGACCTTCTTATTCTAAGCCAGCCATCTGTTAATGAATTGTATCTTTATATGTCACTCAGGCTAGTACGCATTCCTAAATCGTTTTTGTACGCTTATGTGCAATTTATTGTGTCGTATTCATGGCTTTTTTAAACAACTGTATGTTTATAATTATTGCTATATTGACTTGCGGCCTGTGCAATCCTTAATTGAAACTTAATTGAGTACTTACGTGCTTTGCAGTTGCAGTACACTCTGATCTCGTAATCTTCACACTGTCCATCAGTCTGCATAGCTCCATAACAGGCAAAGCCAGCCTTAGTGCTACAGATAGTGTTGACGTCATCAGCTACGTCATAACTGGCTTTATTTGAAACTTGTCGGCACTGGATGTATTCAACTTGGTCATCTCGACAGAACGAAAATGCTTTGATGATATTTGGTAAGACTTCAATATCGTCTGTGCCAGTTGGTTTGTTGAAGTTCAACCAGTTTGTCCATCCTGGTTCCTTGCACTGTGTGTTCGGGGATCCGCTTGGTACGGTTGATGGTGAGGCCATGTTGGGGTTTGGTGGGCGTATTGTGGGTGACCCTCCTGGTATCAAGTTTGGAGCGATTGTCGTGGTTATTGCTAGACCTGGAAATAGTAACATAGTGCGACTTCAGGCATTTAGTCATATAGGCGTCTAAATAATTGCCATAATTGATATTTTAATTATTCCGACTGTTGATTGCAATGCTTTTAGTTATGTTACTATAACCCTTACTGCTTGTTGTTTACATTTAAATAAACTATTTAAGACTGCATTAGAGTGACATGAACCTACAACATTTCAGAAACTCTAAATATCACAATGCTAAAGCGTTCTGAATGAGATAACAATGTAAGAATTTGTTCATAAGATAAGCGCAAAAGTATGTTTTAAAACATTATTATATATGCATAGGAAATCTACAAGAAAATTCGTGCCACACGCAATATTTATTTCTCAAAATTACCAATAACCATTACAATCGCTCCAAGCTTCTGTTACCAAGTATAATTATGTAAATTCCTCACCAAAGCAATGTTATACCCAAGCCACATCAAAAGCGCATTAGGAACACGTGTTCATGCGACACGCGTCCCTTACCAGGCATCGGGATCATGAAAATCATAAGTTTGACATTGACCTCAAACGCAATAATCGACATAGCCTGTTTCATTGATCGATATTGAGCGTACTGTCAAACTTCCAATTGCATTCATGATCCGGAACCTGAGCAAAGTACAATGACGACTCAAAGTCAGATAAACGTTAAAATAAAAACCGCATGCGATAATACTTGACCACTGGCCTCTTTGTCGTGCTTGATTCTGGTATCACACTTAGTGGAGAGGTTCAATATTGACCTTCATCATCCCAGAAATTGGAACAACAAAACAAAACAAATGTCTACAGAAATTTCAGAATCTTGTTTTCCAAACCTTTGAGTTCACCATTGTACTTTTGTCATCATTGCGTTGAACAGCATGTGTGATGAATGAAAACCAAACAGGTGGTTGCAATGTATGCATATAAGCTTTATTTCTATATTAATTAACACTACTGTGGAAACTATAAACTGTAGTCCAACATCAATAAATTGCAGAATCGTTAAAATATTCATAGATATATAACTACTGTTCGTAGAAAATCAAAACAAAATTTAGAATCTATATAATGTCAAAAAATGTATTGTAAAATGTTTTCGTTAATATTTACACGTTCGATAACCTTAGTTATTGATCGGATGCGAAATGTTTGGCCATTGTAATATGTGATTAAAGTATACAGTTCTAACTATACAAGAGAATCTCCAGAAAATCATCGACACCTACTTCTAGAACATAAACTAACTTCATGGCTTATTGCTCAGTCAGGTATGTGATTAAAAGTTTTATTATAGATACCCTTAACCATACAATAACAGAAAGCTATTCAAAAAGGGAAATGTTTATAAGATAAGTTTTAGAAAAGTACAAAAAAATGTAAAGTCAAATAGAAAATTCAGAGGTAGTAAGGCAAGATTGAGCTATAACAAAATTAGTTGCATAAAAATACAAAATAATAAGGCGTGAAGCATTGGAATAAAAGCAAAAATGTCCACAAAGCACCATTATTGAACCAAAGCACATACAATACCAAACATGTTAAGCGATAATAAAATGAAAAAAAAAAGAAAATATTTTGATTTTTTCAGTTCGACAGAAATGTACAGTTAAACAAGAGTTTTACAATTTCTTGATTACAATGCTCTCACCAATTAATATGTTTCATAAATTAACAAAAAAGTATACACAGTTCGTCAGATACGTTTAATTAACGATCTATTAATCAATTACTTTAATCCACAATTAAACAGTAAAATGATTGTTTTGGCTTAAATGATATCATTTATTCAATCAAAGAACTATACTGGATACTACAAATTGGTAAATCAAGATTCGATCACAATCAATTAATTGTATATTTTCATCTAAAAGTGAAATGTTTACTAAATGTTTAGGTCCGTTCAAACACCAAATCACCAAAAGCAAGCGGCCGTGACAAACCTACTTACCGCAATCACAAGTAATTCTGACTTCATAGTTCAAACATTGTTCGCCATTTTTCTGGTCGCTGTGGTAACATTTCAGTCCATTTCTTAAATCACAGAAAACACGTTGTCCGGAAGCAGCTGATGAGGTTTGCGTACCAACCACACGGCACTCGATGGCGGACATTTGACTGTTGTCACAGAATGTGTATTGGCGTCGAAGGACATCAAAGGATTCAACGTCACCCTGATTGAAGGCGGTTGGTGTACCAACGCTCATCCAACCTGTTGGTCCAT
Organism: Spisula solida; assembly: GCA_947247005.1. Lineage (NCBI taxonomy): Eukaryota > Metazoa > Mollusca > Bivalvia > Venerida > Mactridae > Spisula > Spisula solida. The sequence goes on along the minus strand of OX365958.1, from coordinate 1,822,706 downwards.
CACGAACACACGCTGGTGAAAGTGTTGATGGCATTGTTGGAGAACCAGTGTTGAACTTGGGACTAACTGTTGCCGGTGTTGAGATGCCAGAGGCGGGCGTGGTTCCGGTACAAACTCCGGTACGTTTGATTTCGTTACTGTCACAATAACTAAAAGACAAAATGATATGTTTTAACAAAGTAATACGTTCACTCAAAGTTCGGTAATGCTAGCGCGGTTTTATGTAAATTGGCTATCAATCAATACAATAAATTTGCTAGGAGTTTTAAGAAGTAATATGATAATTATGCATTTTATATATTAAATATAGTAAATCTAGTAAACCCAATTATAATGAATTTTTTTCATCTCTGAACTAGTTACCTGTGTTTGAGAAAAATACCTACATGTATATGGTATATTGGCTGCTAAACTAAAATCCATAGTCTGCCCATACACACTAAAAATAATGGCTTTCAAAAAAATGAAGCCTTAATTATTTAAATGTTTTGACTACTTACCCTTGGTAATTGGTACGAGGGGTGTTCGGAAAGGTTCGGGACAAGTGCCGTCATATTTTTATTTACGGATATTTTTCTATGAAAATTTCTGCAATGGTAGCTACATATAATGTGTAAATATTTAGTGAATACATGAAACGTGTATTTACAATTTTAGAAATTTTCATCGATAAATATTAAGAAATAAAAAATATTAAGGCATTTGCCCGGAAACCTTCAGAACACCCCTCATAGTAAGTCCAATTACTATTTCCAAATATAAGTGTTAACTTACCATACTTCACAGTCCATTCGGCAAACTTTTTCGTCCAGAATTCTCTCCCCTTCCTTGTATTCTCTTCCATTGATTGTAAGACATGTTGTATTACAGAATGCTTCGGGTATGCATTTCAATGGCGCCTTGTCGCTCTCATATACTTGTCCTAAAGTAGAGTGTAAAAGAAATGTCATATATTTGTTATTTACTTCAGAATTTCAATAATGTAATGCATATTAAACGTCACACGGAAGCGATAGTGTATTATGTGATGCACTTAAATGGCGCCCTGTCGCTCGCATATTCTTGTCCCAAAGTACCATATATAAGGTGATATACTTCGTATTGTGAATACAACTGTAAGGCCAAGTCATATTCATCGTTTATGATGTTATTCATGATCACGAGGGTTCCTGTAAAGGAAATGTTGTCATCTATTTTATTTCGTCATCGGTTCGACGCGGTCAATGAGTAATATCCCGAGGTTACACAACCCAATCTAAGCAGAGCATCTTACATTATAAAGTTTCAACTTCTGGTGAAATTTGAACCAAATCGACCATTCCTAACATTACAGCGATAACCGGTATATATCATTACAGTTATTACCTGGTGGGCATGGTTCCATGTCACATCCTTCCACACATGTTTCCTGACCACAATCTTGTGTCAGTGTATCGTATACCAAACGGTTGTCACATGTCTTCTTGGGGCATATACTGATACATGCCTTATACGCCAAACAGTCTTCACACATGATTGCTGAAAAGGAACAGGTAACAGAATAAGATTATAGTGTGTACGGTTCAAGCTGTAAAACTAGTATTTTGTTTAATTCTCGAATTCAGCATTGTTAATAACTTGCAGACTTAGAAACATTATTTTCAGCCAATGAGTAAAATAAAACACAGAAACTGTAAGCACAAACTCATTGGATGTCGTTTCATTGCTAATACATTCTGTTGAAATTCAAATTCGCGGGGTCGTATATTCATGTATTAAAAAACCTGAAAGTTAATGCACTGGTTCCATATTATGGATATATATTATTCGTGGCGATTTTGATTTCATGGCCGTTGACCACAAAATCAACGAAAATCGATTCCTTACAAATTTGAATGACGGTACAGTATTTCAACTTTAATTTAAAAACAAATGCTAAAAATACTTACGACAGAAATCCTTTGTTCTCCATTCAATTGGTACACCGTTCATTGCACACTGATGAGCATAGGCTGCCACAGCAGTACATAAACATTCACAATCACCGCCAGTGTCACATGCACACGCATCAAATATACATCTAGAAATATAAATATAAGAGTGTTATTTGTAAAACGATAATAGAAAATCGGACAGGGAAGGCAGCACTCAACTTAACCTGGCAAGCACAGGAAACATATAAACATCACATACCACAATTACACGACAAAATGCCCAACACAGTCTCATCGGCGTACCTCGGGAAATGGCGAGCTCAAATACTTTGATATAGACATTACATACAAATGTAGTAATGTTCCTCTAATATGACCAGTTTATTTTAAAATCCTGCAGAAATTCATTTAGTTCAAACGAACTTTAATAAATATGTACACTTTACATAATTCAAATACAACATAAATGTATACAAGGGACACGTTGCATGGGTAAAAGGGTCGTGCTACAGATTCCAAAACACAATTACAGCTCATCCGTGAACTCCCGCCTGATTCATATAAGTTCAATCTTATTGTTTATATTTTGTTTGTTCAGTTTTGGCATGTGTTTTGTGACTTTTCTTTTTGAGTGTTCCTTTTTGTGCGTTTCGTGCTCCGCTGTTGCTTGCCAGTTCAATTTGTTATTACCGTTTTGGTGTGAACTATGAGTAACATAAAAAAGTTACTTACTTGTCTACGTATTCCTGGTATGGAATAATGTTGTGACATCGTTCGAAAGTTTTGCTGGCAATGATGTTACATTGTTGCTGTGCCCATGATTGACGTTCAGTGTTAGTTTTACATGTGTCGGTGATCTCCTTGGAGCTACCACAGAAAGCATGTACCTGTTGAATAAAACATAATCAGAATGATGCTTAAATGAAGTAGAACTATGCTGTTACAATACTTTTTTCAGAAAGGTGTTTACTTATATCTCTTACAAGTAACAAAATGTGCTATATATGTGTTTGCTATGATTTGTAAACGAAAAGAAAACCGCCAAACACGGAATAAATTTAGATGTACTAGTATTTGATAAATACGTTTTACTAGCAAGGCTTCATCACGGTCTGATACTTAATGATCTATTAACTGTTGGATCAGGATGGGGACTTAATACCAGCCAGACTTGCGATTGATCTATATACTCTTGAACATCCGGTTCTTTATTGACAGTATTTTAGAGAACGCAATACAAGTTGAATGCCGTGTTTAATGAACAGTCAATGAGGAATGCGCAGTAATAGGCAGTGTATTGTTTTGGTGGTTACACTGCAAGTATTGGAAGTTCTTTTGCTACATACCTTCCAGCTGTCAGCGAATGTGGTTGGTCGAGATGCAGGTGGGCCGCCTTGTGGTGTGGAGAAGTCGTTTTTCTGGTCACCATCGAAATTTCCGCACAGTCCAAAAACCTAATGTGGAAAACACGTAAGTTATGTCTAGATTAATTATTTTCAAATAATGAAAACATTATTTGTGCATGGACTAGCTTTGAAAACAAATATATCAAAGTATCTACATGTACTTGATAGCTTAGCAATCAAATAGTTTGAAACGAATCCCACGATTGTTTGGACAATGATACAACTCGCATGACTCTTAATATAAGCTATTTGCAACTAAAGTCTACAGCGAAATAAGAAAATTGTACAATCGATGCGGGCTGATAGAAGAACATGACGTCATAAACCACATGATATGGTTACACTGAATATGTAACTGTGGCCTGTTTTTGGCGTTCCATAACTTCAAAATTGCAATTTATTAAATACATATGCACTCACTTTTCCTTTGTGTTCCGTTCTGAGTTTAAGGTAAAGTCTGGTACCCTTATCCCATTCCAGTGTTATTCCTTGCGGTGTTGTGATGATAATGAAGTTGCCGACTTCGCGTACTTGGAATGGGGAACCAGGTTCCGGTACCACAGGTTTACCTTGGACAAGTTGGATCCGGTAAAAGTTGGCTGTGCCTAAAGTGAGCAACGAGAAAAAAACATGTTTCAGCAATAGTGTCACGTTTAAAAATTATTGAATCATAATAACAAATTAGACAGGGAAGGGAACTCTCAAAAGAAAAAGAAGAAAACGTAAGGTACAAAAAGGAGCACACAAAAGAAAAATAACAAACAATAAGTACACGATACATGACAAATATAAAAACGGACAAGAAATAAATTACAAATAAAATGATACGTTATTAACATTTTGCACTCACATTTATACGTTATCCTGTTTTGTACGAGTAAGTCTTCATTTTTTAAAACTTTCTATGCATTCTCAATAGCAATAGAAATGAAATATTTTTTATTTTGTAATTCTTTATTTGAATTATGACAGCCGCATAAACGGTTTCACAATTTTGTAAATTTTAAAAGCCACACCCAAATATATGATGTTTATGTTCGCTTAAACACTCAACGAATGTATACATCTATACCTTCCTGAAATTACCGATGTGTGTAATATGTTATATACACGTAGAAATTCAGGAAATTATATCCCATACGAATATAAGGAATCAAAAGTATAACATTTAAGCGAAAATGACAATGTAACAATTAATTTTGGTATCAAATAAAAGTTGCGTAACGTTTGTGGTTGAGTATATATATATATATATATGACATATGGTTACCTTGTTCTCCAATGCTGAAGGATATGGAACGGGTGCAGGTGACTCCTGTAGTTCCGCATGGAATATTCTCGGTCGTAATCTCAAATTTGATTGGACTGTCGGGAGTGGATTTGGCAAACACATAGTCGCAACTTCCTTGGAATTCGTAGGACTTTCCGTCAAAAGTTGTGTAATGGGAGTCACCATAAGCGCTACAAACTGCTGGACAGTCCTTAGATTCACAAACCCAGAGACGGCTTCTACATGTACTGTGAAAGGGACAAGAAGCTCTCGATAGTGCTTAAGTCATAGCTGTAGTACATGTACTTCATCAACGTTTATTTTTTATTTTGGCTTAAAACATTATTATACATATAAAAAAATTATGTTGAAATAACATTTTAGACACGATCTAATTTCTTACAGTGAATTGGTCAACCAAATCTTTACAATTGTAAATAATCGATTGATTTTAATATAGGGTTGATAAATGTTTTTCGTGTTGTAACATATGCAGAGTCTCGAGGGACGGTTGGTGCCCAAGCTCGTGTAATGTAGTTTAAATTAACGGAATTGTGTTTAATATTATATGAGTATCTGATGTTTTCACCGGGTGATACAAACAGTTTCGTACAACATCCCAGACGTTTACAAATGAGCCGACCCGTTCACAGTCATTATTATCATATTGCTAATTTCTCATTGAAATTGCATTCCCTGGCCCTTTTCTTCGTCCGATCACTCAATGTACGAGTTCATAGAGCGGATGTGTGATATACTGGTATATCCCAAGGCTGTAAAGGTTCGTAAATGATTTCGACTAATACTAAATGAACTACCGTGTGTGGCATTATTTATGTTTAAATTAAGTACATGTATATAATTAGACCTACCATTCATTACAATCCATTTGGAAGACCTCGCCCTCTTTGTAAGCCACACCTCCGTGGTAACACGGACATTCAGACCTTAGGATACAGACGTTGCCTGAAAACGATAGCAAACATGAGATGAAAAATGTATTTTTAAGTGACGGTACGATTGTGTTATACATATATTATGACTTTTTAGAAACCAACTAAAACGAAGAAGCGATGTTTCAACACATTTGGCTGTAGTCTTAAAATCATAGCACAAAGTGTCGAGTGACTAACGGATGTGCTCCAATCATTTGTACGCTATTGTGCTTGAGGCATAGTATGCACTTCAAAGATAAAATTATTTTTTTAGTAACAGTAATAACCATCGGACAAGGATGGCAGCACTGAACAGAAATAGCAGAACATGAAAGGCAACCGGAGAGCAATGTACACATTGTCAGCTTTATGAAATACTAAATATTAGACGGGCCCCGATCTCCCGAAACATCTCAATATGAGCTCAATCTCAACTCAAACTTTGTCACCTATCGTTTGAGGTAGTTTCCATGCAAAATTGTACACTAAATTGGTATAACAAAACAGGAACATTATTCTGAGTTTATTACAGCACAATTTTGAGAGTTCAAGATTCACATTGATTATCAAAATCTCAATTTGAGTTGAGATTTCTACTTGAGATGCTTCGGGAGATCGGGGCCATGTTAGGCAGCACTCAAATTAAATAGCAGAGCACAGAAAACATAAAAACCATCACAGACAACAAATACATGACACTCTGCCAAACACACACCTGAACGATTAAAAGGAACCTAACCTTGATAGCCCAAGTTTTAGCTGCCATAAAATTGAAAGCCCAAGTCCCAGTGCAAGACGCCAATGTCATTATGTCGCAATTATCATATTCATGTCTGACCACGATAGCTATTGAGACTTTTAGGAGAAGAAAGAAGATTTTTAAATTTTCTAACAAATATTTTTGTAGAATTTATAACCTACCTTCACGGACGTAGCCTGGTTTGCACACACACCCATCACGGCATACGGTCGTATTGCATGTGGTTGCCGAGACGTTGTTCATGTTTTCACAGGTGGCTGGACAGTCTGAGACACATGTAGAATACTCCATACTCGGTGGACAGATCTTCTGTACGCCATTAATGTGTACATTTGTTGGTTTTGCAGCGCATGACCATCGGCCTTCATAACATGTGCTGGAAAGGTAACAATTGATGATCGAACAGTGTTTTAAACGACCACCACCAACGAACTCAGTCAATACCATCATGAAACATTCGTACATCAGGTGAAATTTATTTGCCCCGGTGCCGGGGGTGCATAGTTTGCTTGTTATGTCAGCTGTTATTTTTTAGCTATTGGACTTATCATTCACCTTTATACAGATTTAACAACGGCACCCACAGAAAGGCTCGAGGACTTTGTTATCATTTGACGGGTAAGGAAATTTGTCAGAATTGTTGGCTCCTGTTGTGTCGACATTCGGATATGTCGACATAAATTTGACGGTCCCGAAAATGTCGACATAACGAGTGTCGATTGTATCTCAAAATTTGCAAATACCTCAATTTTAAAAGCTCTTATTCCAAAAGATAATAACAAATCGGACATGGAAGGAAGAGCACAGCAGAAATAACAATCGGAACGGTCCGTACGGCATTTTTACGGGATAAAATACCTCGGATGTATCAAGCGTATGAATCCAGCAGCGTCTTTCTTTCTTAAATCCTACGCAGAAGAAAATGGGCTGAAGAAAATAGACCGTAACTTATCAGCAGCGGAAATGTCAAAAGATGTTTTATTGATTAAACAATACAATTTCGCTATACTCCTTGAGCATAACACGCAGCTACGCAGCGCTTGCTTGATGGGCATGTATTCCATTGAAGCACTGTTTAAATCTCTTATGATGACGTCATGGCGAAAGACGTTGAAAATGGCGACGTTCTCTTTACACCCGAGAGATGATTCGTAGAGATTGTCCGAGTTGTCCCGATTGCAGAAATAACAGGACAAGGAAGGCCCAAAAAGAACCCACAAAAAACAAAAAAGATTACGCATTACGATTACAAATACGTAGCCAAAACACAAAGGCCTTTTATCTTCAATGTAACTTTCTACAGTCGACATTCGTTATGTCGACATTTTCGGGACCGGCAAAGTTATGTCGACACATCCGGATCCAACAATACTGACAAATATCCCTATCTTGTATACAAAAGTAGTGTAGATACGTGTATTGTAGTCATAACACTTACCAGATCTGGTCGCCACGTTCTACAGCTGTGTTGGCGGCGAATTCTTGGTGATCGAATTTGCAGGGACATTGTGCAATGGCAATACAGTTTCCACTGGTATCTAACGTCTGGTTTACGGGACAACCGCAACCTTCCGCACATACAGCGGTGGGGACGCAGCCAGGATCGTTAGCAATGTTGTAACATGTTCTGGTACATTCATTATTGCACACTTGGTACTCTTGTCCACCTTTGCACGGAATGTCTGCAATAAATAAATTTTAATATGTGTACATGTTATAATTAAGAAATAATGAATATGTACCTGAGTTTATCGGTAGTTTTAGCAGAGCTTGGTTTCCTCTGTGTGTATATAGCTGAAACTACTGGTTGTGTTAGAATCTAGGTTATTACATAGGGTATGTTTATACAAGGTAAAATGTTCATTGACCATCTACTGTCACACCGCGTAGTTAAGGAGTCAGTGCATTAACTGGTAGTTAATGTAATGTTTGGAACATTGTTACCTGTGATCTAAATGTTTGGAACATGAAGGACATCAAATTGGGCAGACATGGATACAAAACAAGGTATATATCAAAATAGCATTATGTTATGACATCATTGAGTTGTTGCCTTTTTCAATCAAAAACAGCTTGTAGAAATTATCAGTCAGAAAATTACATTTACAAGACTACTATTTGTTTGTATGGTCAAGCAAGTATCCTATGTCTTACTTACGACAGCATATTAATCTCACTAAGGGGAGAGCCGTAACTAAGTTTTAGAACTTGTGGCTCGACCCTTTTACCCATGTATATAAAATGTATTTATAGATGTATTTGTATGTCAAATTTTGTATATTTTTGGGTAATAAAATATGTTTAAACTATTAATTGGTTCCAACAAAACAAACTGTATTCTCCATTCAACGTTTCGACTTTATTAAGTCTTCATCAGTAATTAAATGTAATTTTAGAAATAAATAAACAACGTCATGAGTTATGACGTCATAACTTACGACATTCGGGTATTTGGAGTCTCCAGTGGATGTTAACACCAGCTGCTGCGCATGTCTGTGCGTATTCTCCCAACATTGGACATAGACAATCTCTCAAGTTTTCTGAGCATGCGCACATGTCGTACAAACAACTTTTGTAGAAATCTTCAGGGTCAACTGCGTCATGACATGCTGCAAGCAGAGGACATACAATATGTTTAAAACACATACATTTATCTCATTTATCTACCTTCCTGAGTCTACTAAAGTTTGATTCCAAACTTAGGAACGCGATTGTCCGTTTGTATTTGGCTTACTTGAATTACTTCTTCGCTAGAAGTAACATTTGTCATTTGTATACCAGAATAAATAACTGTTTCTAGTTTAACTTATAAAATATTGAATATGAACCTGATAAAACACCGGGTGTTTTCTCACATTAAACACCAATGAAAAGGCTGATAAAAGGAACGAAACTCCCGTTGATTTGCGCACTATTGGCGTACAAAAATATGTTTGCTTTTTAAGTAATACTTTGCACCTATAGTGGGATTCTAACCCATACTGCATGGCGCCATCGCATAGTTCTCAATGTGTACAATGGATTCAAATACGTTATGTAGGGGGAGACTTTTTACCGCTGCCACAAGGCACACATAGCACTGATGTGAAATAAATTGACAACTAAACTTACGTTTGAAGATGTCACCCTTCAGGTAGTTACAGTATTGTTCGGACTGGTTTCGTCTATTGATGTTCTCGTCACATGGATGTCCAGTAGCATTGATTGGTACATCAATACATGTTGGTACAGTCTTCCAACGGTTACCAAAAGCATTTACGTTAGTTTCAATGTCACCTTCCTTTGTCTTAAAGTCATTCTTCTGGTTGAAATCATACGTACCACAAAGTCCTGGAATATCGAAAAATAAGTTTATCTATTTTGCCAATTGGCTACTGTAAAATCATTTGTGGGTATTTAATTTCGTGGATTTTGATATAAATACATTTTCGTGGGATCGCAAATTCGTGGGTTACAAAACATGAAAGGATTTACCTATGTTCGATATTAAAGAGGTAGTTTAATCATGGGGATTAGATTTCATGTTCGAGAGTAACAACGAAATCAACGAAAATTCAACTCCCTCAGTACATATGTTTTTGCCACATGGCTATTTGAAATTTTGGTTGAAATCGTATGTTGCAAAAAGTCCTGGAAATAAGGTCCTTATTTGTTGTTACCACTTTGTTCTTTGTTTTCTGGTAATTTGAAAAAAAAACTGGAAGCTTTGTCGAGTAATAATTTTAAAAAATGATTAAATTTCAACTAATTTGCATAAGAAAGTAGTCCGTGTACCTTTCGTTTTATTCACAAATGTTGGTGGTACTGTAATGTATGCTCTTGTACGCCCATCCCATAATATCTTGATACCGTTAGATAACTCCGCCTTCATGAAGAGTGATGACACCATATATAGCTTGACACCGTTATTCTCGTATGGGGTTGCTGTAACCTCAACTCCGTCAATAAACAGAACATGGTTATGGTCCATTTTGATTTGGTGACCATTGATATGAATGGTGACACCGTTAGTGCAAGATGCTTGACCGTGTCCACATTTCACATTGTCAGCAATAATGTCGAAATTAGGATCGTAGATAAGATAGTAAGAACAGGTGCCCATGAAGTCATAACGCTTGCCGTCAAAGGTCATGTAATGGGGATCTCCAATGGCTGAACACGTGGCTTCACATTTCTTGTTTGTACATTGCCAGGCTCCATCCAGACATGTGCTGCAAAGGTAAAGAGATCCAATTTACTAAAATATCGGACAGCAATCAACAGGTCAAGTAAAGCACAATGCACAAAAAGAACGAGTACAAATTTGCTAGCTCTGCATGAAAGCGACCTAATCAAAATTACGTATATATTCTGTCTCAATTCTTCGTCTATGTACTGAGTCAATTAGTAATAAAAAGCGATGAATTGTGGATAGAATCATTATTCAACAACTTCACGATATAAATAAGCACAAAAATGCAGAAATTCGATTATTTAGTAATATTCAATTTTGGAAGTGCGTATAATCAGCATGGGAATGCAAATTGGTTGAACTAATGATAATTGCTGATTGTACATTGTACATTGCTATGAATGTGATAGAAATATGCAAATGATTGAAAATGAGGTTTCATGATAGGAAAGATGATTAGCTTACAATGCATTGTATTCGTCGTGGTTTCTATGGTAACAAAGATCTCAACATACGGCGCTACGTGCGCAAATGAGCAATAACCTATTACAACAACATACAATTAACCAGGAAGTGTCCGTTTACAATACAGTTTACCTCCCAAGAGCAAAAACATCTGTACAACAAACAAACTTAGTATTGTTATTAATGTCCCGAATAGGAATAATTATGCAAGGAAAATATAGTTTTTCATCTCTTGAAAAAAAGACCAAACCGGGTCGAAGTTTTTAGATATGGAGTGGTTTAGTAATACGCTTAGTGTTTTCGAAAGGATGTTGCTTTTGAGAGGTTGTATTTTACTTAACTTACCATTTGTTGCATTCCTTTGGTACAACATCTCCGCTCTTGTATTCCTTGTTGTTCAAAGAACAAGGACATTCGCTCTTTGAGATACAAACATCATTGTGTAACACCATATTGTCTGGACAGAAACATCCGTCTATACAATCGTGGGTTTCACATGCTGCTGGTGATGATTGGCAAGTCTCCTGGCACATGCTACCACATTCCTTGTGCACTTGGTTGTTGGGACATTGTACGGCTGTAGATAAAATGCGAAGATGTAAATATTCGGAAAAGCAGCATTTTTTATACTTATTGAATTTGGTAGACATGCTACCACATTCATTGTGCACTTGGTTGTTGGGACACTGAACGGCTGTAGATAAAATGCAAATATGTCAATATTCGGAAAAGCATCAAATGTTTTATACTAAGATTGGTAGTAAGATCTTCAACTGCTATTAAGGTGGAAACAGTTTTATTTAAATTTCGGAATCTATCAACAATTTCAACGTCAATTTTACAATGATACCTAAATATGATACTTGTAAATTCGTACATGATTATTAACACTGATTCCGCCTTAATTATCAATTGTGGCACATTGTGTCTGATGTTAATAATCCCCACGAGAGTGTTAGAGTTGGAATTTCAATGTTCCATTTTAATATAAGCGGCTGGTGCTTCGTCTTCATCATAATGTTGTACAAACAATAATAAAATTGGTAAGGACAAAGCAGACTTATGTCATAAAATTATGTCTTCATTAGGAAATTTAAGAAAAAGAACAATTCAAATAATAAGAACTGCAGCAGAAAACGTATTAATCTAAAAATCTATCAATTATTTTCATTTCAGTTTCATGACAGAAATGATATGCATGTATTGTACATAAGCATATGCATAGTTAATGTCAACTTTTCTGTGATCCATTTCCCATTGCCGATTTGAAGATTGAACGCATAAACTGTCTGAAACTGTTTATTTAGTTGATTGTATTATTTCAAAAAAAGTTATTTTCTAAACTTACGACATTGGCTGCTTGATCTCCAGTTAAGTTCAATATTTTGACTCAAACATTCACTGGCGTAGGCCTCTAGACTTGAACACGAGCATCCTTGTCCTGACTCGGAACAACAATCTTCTTTGCAAGCGGCAACATAATTGCTTGGATCAACAGCCTGTGAAGGTTTAAATATTATACTGTAAAATCATTAATTTTCGCGGTTATTAAAAGTCGCGCATTTTTGTGAAATCATTTGGTGGTTTTCTTAAATTCGTGGATTTAAAATATTGAAAGAAAAATCTCTTGTTACGTATTGTGAGGTCCATTATTCGAGCGGATTTAATTTCGCGATCTAGAGTATCCGCGAAATCAACGAAAATTAACCCACCGCGAATATTACTAACTTTACAGTATATAAGTTGTTGAGTAAGCAACGTGGAAAAACTTCTGAATTTCGCCAATTAAGTAAATTCGCTAACATTTCTGTAAATATTTGACAATATTGAATTTTTCTGAGAAATGTTACAAAACGCTAATATTTCAGCTCGCCAAATGACTAAAATTCATAATTCGCTAACTTTTTGATGTAGGATTGTAACCCATACTGTACTGCGCCATCACCAAGCAATGTGACGTACGAAAGCACCAGACCTCTCGGCTATCGGAAAAAAAGTTACGCAAAAAAGTAACAACGTAGATCACATGCCACAAGAAATAGGCTGGTATGTGAAAAAACAACAAAGACGCAAACTATAGCGATATTACTTACATGGTGACAGAGGGCGAAATCTGGACCGTTCAGAATATTGCATGATGTGGTAGCAGCTGCCACGACCTGCGCATCAGCTGAACTACATCCGGTCTGAGGTGTGTCGGCACAGGTTTCTAAAAATAGATTAATAGCATTTTTTAAAACAAATTTAATTTACAAGTTCATCTCAAAATTAACTAAAGCAGGAATATGTTTAAAGCATTTGTAATAGATGATCCGCATTTTAGGGGCGGTTATTCTGTAGTCTGTAATAAGACTATAAAGCTGTAATTACTTTATGATTTAATTGCAATTTTAATATTGGTAAATACGAACGCATCCTCTTTAAATTGAATAAAAGCTAAACACGTGCATACCTCCAGCCAATGAACGTTTCCACGTGGTGACGAAGCTTGCTGGTTCCGTTACTATATTTCCGCTGTCTGTTTTAAAATCGTTGGTCTGGTCCCCGTCATAGACGCCACAAAGACCTTGAGTTTTACCTCTAAGTTCGTCAGTTACTGTAACGAATACCATCTCATACCCATCCCAACGGACCTGGAATCCGATGTTGCTTCTAATGATTGTGTAATGGCTGACTTTCTCGAAGATGACGCCGCCTCTGTTGCTTGGAATCGTAACTGGTTGCCCGTTCCATTTAACACTTGCTCCAGCAGCGTCTCTTTCGAGACTGATTATATCTTTTCCCATGAAGATTTCTAGTTCTCTTTTACATCTGTGGCCAGGTTGACAGTGTTTGTCGTTTTGCACATGGATGTGGAAACTGTTTGCAACCGCATCTTTGACCAATACGTATGAACAAGAGCCTTTGTAATGGTACACCTTATTGTCGAAGGTTCTGTAATGGTCCTGACCCCAGGCAACACAACGTGCACTTCCTGTACTAGGGTGAGTGGCGGTGGATGTGTGGGTAGTGTTGATCACGGTGGATACTGTTAAATATAAAGTCATAAATAATAGCAGCTATTACATTTTTGCAGCTGTGTAATCTGGAAGTGGGTATACAACTACTGTAAGTGAATATAGATCTTATGTGTAAAACAATGAAGTGCTCCGGGTGACGTTTCCATGGCTACATCTGAGGGTTCGTGCCGACACATTATTTTACCAAATTTAAATAGGTTGTTCTTAATCCATTACATACATGTGCAATTTTCAAAATGATCGTACAGAAATGACAGAATTATTGCAAAAGAATTTAAACCCGATAAATTCAACACGAGTATCGCATGTAGACATAGCCGTTCATGATATTGTATATCACAATGCAAACATCGGATTTGCTCATGAATAATAATGAGGTATAAAAAATAAGTATGCACTTAGGATAGCCGCTGTCAAATATCTTAAAGGTTTAAGTGGAAAACTACATGCAATAATTTAAACTACGAAATGTATTATTGTTGATACTCCCTGGTTTATTTCAAAGTTTTATGTAATAGTAAGAATGTAACATCCACCATTTTGATTGGCCGATTGACTTAACGCTAATACAGGACGTCACGTCTACCAAGAGCAAATTTTAACGATTAAATGTTGCATTTCACCAGCCCATATCAACGTTTTCATTGGCCCAAAATGTAAGATATATTCTAAGTAAAAAGAGTGTGACATACGTGTGACACAGTCGGGGATTTCTGTCTTGTGTGGAGCCCAGAATCCGTCAGGAGTGCATACATATTCCGGAGCGATAGTCCACTTGGGTTTGTATCCCTGGTTACACGATGCCGTACATCTTGACCCGGATGTATCCTGATTGCACGTGATCTTGCCATTCTGTGGGTTTGGTGGCGCTGCACAATTACTGGCAGCTGTATGAAACAAAAAACAATTAAACTTATAGCTTGAACAATGCTTTAAATAAAATATTTCTAAAAAGTTCTCTTGGATATGTTTATAATTATGCCACTATGTTGGCATTGGCGTAGTAAACAAGAGACATTCACCGAACGTACCATCTACATTCCAAAAATGGATATAAAATAAGCCTGTACATGTATACAGTCTCTCACGATGCTTGGTACACTGCATGGTTTCTCAAATTTGCCTATTATCATACAGGGAGGTAATTACAAAGTTGCGTTTCGTCTTCAGCCGGTTACTATCATATTGACATGGATAATATACTCACGATACTGGCAGTGTTTTCCCATGAACCCGTTCTGGCAGGTACATGTGTTGGGTAGAATACACTGTCCGCCATTCTCACATGGAGGATCACAATTAGCTATAAATAGAACCAATACATTATGTACATTATAACGTCTATGCGTACTTACTTCTTATTTTACATACTTTTTCTGTTGTTTTATATGGTTTATGTTTGATATAATCGTGGTCATCACCGTTTTCTCAACAATTGTTCAATCATACTGTTCAGTTAGGATACTAATCGAATGACGCAGTAGTCGAGTCCACCATTGCGGTGTAAAACCAATTATAAAGGCTTTTCCAGACATCTATAAATTTAATCTTAAACTAAAATACTTTACCTGATCAGACAATGATTGTAATTTTTGTGTACACATAAAATAGAACGTAACTATCACATTATCTAGATATTACATGTAGGTTTACAGCTGTGACCTAACCAGTTTTCCATGTTTTAAGTGTTCCCCTAAATACAAGAATAATTTTGTTTCAAAATTCGACGCAGCAAGGACATTTTGGTGATACATGTACGAGTATTTAAAATAATGTACGAAAATCAATTTAAATTCCATAAATTGTGACATCATTTCCAACATAGCGTAGCATAAATACTGTATGGTAGTGTCATTCTGCAACGATAGCAAAATTTTAAATTACGCTATATTGAATGGATTAAATGTTTGTGTTGAATGTATCTTATATTAAAATGTTCGTTGTCAATGTATTTTACAATGGATATACTTACGAACGCAATTAGGAATATCTTTGCCCGGTGGATCGAACCATTCTCCGAACATCTGATCACATTCCCGCTTGTCCGATGTCAGTCCGGATGGGAATTTATACCCTGAATCACAGGATGCCGTACAAGCACTGGAATTTAGCATCAACTTATTGATTAACCAATCAGAAGTTGGCTTACATTCATGTAAATCACATCACAGGCGCATTTATTAACTAATCAAAAAGACGCTTTCACGCCAGTTTCAATACACATCTACCAATGAAAAGCTGGTTTATATCCAGTGATGAAATTTAACCTTAATGTAATGAATTATTAGAATCGTCTTCGTAATGTTCTATAGTTCTAAACAGTGTAAATTCAATTAAGCAAATGCTTCTACTTTGTTATTCAAAAACATTTGGGGGAAATATTAGATTGCTGTCATCAACAAAAGCCTAAATCGACACAATATTTATGCCATTAGCACCTAACCATGTATCGTGCATTAAAATAATTCTCTAAAAGTTATGTTCATTAGATATTCTTTAATTGATTGATTTGTTGTTACTTACTAGAATGGAAATCCGGCTCCACAGGCGATTGTTCCGTGGGCGGGGGCGGGTAATGGCTGACATAAATTGGTGTCTGTAAAAGTTACAAAAATAAATACATGTATCAAATTGGTCATCTGACCTTACTGAATCATTTTGATAGTCTGCGTTGATAAACTTAGCCCATGTACACAACCGGCTTATATAATTATATAATGAACAGATTGATGCTTACTATAAGTGATTGGTTCATGAAGATTACCAGTATTACAGGTTGTGTGTTATGCCCATAGTAGACAGTTCACAACGTAAACCGCTGATGAAATCTGAGGTGTAAAAATTTATAATTTGCGGATGAAAGGGTATAAAATTAGTCTCAGAATGGTTATTGCACAAGGCATTAGAAATGCTTAAGAAAGATTCCAGAGCATTTTCCCAGGAGCTTTCTGGGCACCCCTCGAAATAACTAAAATTGAACTCAATATTCCAATTTAATAAAGATGTTATATGAATAGATTTTTATGTTATAATATATGCTTACTTGATCCACCGGTTTGTCCGACTAGATTGGAATCTGGAATTAGAGAAAGTAAATTGTTGCACATTTGTGAATACCGATCAAACTCAGTGGTCCGAATAGTGTTCGGTTTTCTCAGAGAACACTGTATATTCTTAATACGACGCATAACTTTATCAGAAAAGAGAACGACTAGACATGGTCTATCATGAGCTTAATGTTAGCAGGGAGTTGGACTTTCGATCTTTTGACAGCTGAAACTTCGACTATCAGTGGTCAAGTTTATTTTCCCGTTCAGTTGTGTGTTAAGCATTGTTTCGTGTAATTGTGGTCTGTGTTTTTTATGTTTTCCGCGCTCGGCTGTTTAAGTTTGGTGATGTCCTCACTGTCCAATATTTTAGTATTTTTATGATATGCACACTTGTCACTCCACATTACTGATACTTAATGTAGGCCTACTGTGTTTCGGTTACATTCACGACTTCGCGTAGCATTCTTGAAAGAGCAAGGCAAGAAAATATATAATATAAACAAAGCTGTAAGATCATCTATTCAGGCCAACGCAATGTTCCTTTGTTTGGCTGGTTCTGTCCACCCTATAATTTTTTGCCGGACCCTATAAGCGCCCCGAGAGCGTGTGGTTCTGCCTGATTCAGGTTAAATCGAACAAAAGTATAAGTTGTTTTTTGCAGAGACTATTGACATCTCATGCAAATGTTCGTTAACGCTGTGTGTACATTTGCAGGTAATTCACGATAAAAGCCATATAAATGACTCCATAATGCAAACTTCCTAGATGTGATAACATTATATAATATGATAAATGTTCGGTGTTTGGTAATTGTTTGTATTTATACTATACAAATATGCAGACATGAATGTTTTAGCCAAAATTAGCTAAGCAGTGGAAAAGGCCATTGTATTTTTCAATGCATATCCGTATCAATGCGCGACTGATAAAACCTTTCAATCAAATCAATCAGTGTCTGATTAGATTTGGAATGAGTTAATGTCATTTAAATGTAATTAATACATCAATGCAAAATAAATACATGTGTATACGACAACGTCCAGCTATCGCGGTTTTGTAGCATAATAAATATTTACATACACAAAAAATAACATTGATTTATTATCTGTTTTCGCGAGTTTTTCGATAATGTTTGCATCCCCCACTAGCTTATAAACCTTTATTTATTTTTAATACATGTAGGTAGAACGTGTACGTATTTGACTTTTGACTCAAAACATGAAAATTTGCACGACCGTGATCCTCATGCAGATATAATACACCATTTAGAACCGAATATGATAATTAATGTATTTGCATTTTTTATTCATTTTTACTTGAAATAAAGTATGTATTTTTCTTTGATAAGTATTGACATTAAAGGTGCTGCCTCACAGAATGGGCTAAATTGTTTGTAAATCATGATTTTCCAACCTAACCAAGTATTAATGTAATAAAAAGCTTTATGAAATATTTGGTGCAAATAAGCAATTTTAACCACTCTCGATATCGCCCATTGAGTATTTTGTCTTGAAAAAACGCGCTAAGTTTCCTTCCAACATGCTTTGTGAATTATTTGATTCACACGTGATCGAACTATCACATCAACAAACTACAGCGTAAACATCAATGAGGTACAAACATGTATTTGGTTAGTTTTCCGATTCATTTTCATCAAATGCGAACAAATTATAGGCGATTTAAGTAATAGTAGTATTAATTCTATAGGGTATTAATACCATATAGAATTTTTGATGTAAAAATACTAAATAACTACAAAATGTCGAAGTTTCTCAAGTTGTTTTAGACATCAGAGTGGTTGTTTATGGGATATACAGGCAACTATACCAAAATTACGCGAATATTTGACAATTTTATATTATTTTTGAAATAGACCAATATGTGAGGCAGTCCCATTAAGGCAAGTTTAACGAATTTCACACACATGAACAGTAAAGGTGGTCTTTGTCGGCAGATGGTCTCTCTTTACAGGTTAAATATCATTGAATTTGGTCAGATGTGTAATAAATTGATTGTCTTACCCTTACACATGGCAAGAAAAATCCGAGTGACCAGGAACGACGGTCTCAGTCAAACGCATACAAACAAACAAACTCTTGAACGTAAACTTAAGAAACATTATTTAAACTAATAATACATTTTCGCACTTAGTTATCTTATTACCGAGTAAGGAGGTCATATATCGGCCCCTTATCGTTAAGTGAATATTACAGCTGATCTTATGAATAGTCCCCTAATCATTGATCAAATTTAATTAAAACAAGTTAACCGGTGCTACCAAATCTAATTTCAATTTGACCTATCTAATATCACTATAGTATGGGCTTATTGTACTCTTTGATTACTCCCCGAGACTTGGTACTCAGCCATACACCTACAAGACTTAGTAATGTTGGTAAATATTGTATTGGGTTCAGACAAAGAGTGTGGGCAAGGTCAAGTTAACTAAATGCCGAGCATAGCCTTTATTTGACAGTCAGCTTTCTGCTGAAATATGGTAGGCATATATGTGTGCCTCCACCCGGATTTGAACCCGGGTCGCCAGATTAGACGGCAAACGCGCTAACAAACACTGTCATAAAGGTATATTTCTTTTCTAATATCGTCCCAAAGTAAGCAGACTGAAGTAAACCGTCGCTACTAGTTCGTTCGTACAGTGAGATTCGAACATAGTTGATAGTTTATTTTTTCAAAAAATCCAGAAGGTCGTAGACCCATGCGGACAACATATTTACATACATAACATGGTGATAAAGGTACAATTACCAATTGCGTATTACATATATCCATCTATACATCCTTGCATGGGTACATCAATACACACATACATATACATACATACATTCATACTTATATGCAAGCATACGTGTATATATAAAAACTTATATCAAAAGCAAATATATTACAGAAAAAAGCAATAAATTATGATACCTGTCTATATCAGTCTATAATAATGAATCAGTTTGTGTACATAATATTATTCCTAGTACAAATTGCTTTATACACGTAAGTACTAAGTCGTCTTACGTCGTATTTATTCTCAGAGTTAAATAGTTCTACCAATTTATACATACTTGGATTTCTAACATATATTGTACGGCGCCATCGCCTTCCATAGCAAGGTGAAATAAAAAAAGCATACGATCACTGGGCTATCGCTACAATTCCCCCGAAAGGTCTTGATTGGGATGATGGTTTAAATCAGATACATCAAAGAAATGGGAGGTTTCTGTTTCATAGACATACTATAATATACATATAATTGACTCGGCACCATTTAATTGTCGAATGTTTTATCAAAGTTATCTTTAGCGGATCTATTTAATAATAATGATAATATCTTTACATAGAGAAGGTAACATGTACAGACATATGCAATGGACAAATTCTAATACATCTTAGTTTAAACAAGGCCTTCTATAAAACAAACAGCAACAAAACATGTTATTTTGACAATCGCTCAAAGTACACACTATTAGTAAACAATCTAAATATTCAATTTCGTTATTTCCAACATAGATAATTCAAGTCATACATTTATGGTATTTATCATTTTGTTTGCATAATAACAAATATTTTACTGATTTTTTGAACGAATTAAGTGATGTAAGCAGACGAATGTTTGTTTGATCATGCAAACATGTGCAATGTAATTATGCAGCGTTTTTTTTAAACCAAAATTAACTCCTTTCCAAAAACCACGAACTAAAAAATGTTGAAAACATTATTCAACTCACCAACTTGTCTCTTTTTTCTTGCAGCCCTGAAAATATAAAAGAATATCAATCATAAATTAAGGAAAATATCAAACTTACTTGCACAAAAGTATACATTTTAGAAAGTATCGACCATAATTGATAAAAAAAATATCATCGTAAATTATGAACAGGAAGAACCGTTGAGTGTGGAACTATCATCTATACAATATAAGAATATTTATAGAAAGTTTCAATAACTAGTGGCATAGAGAAATGTGACTGTGAACGATCAGATCATTTTTGGTAATGCTTATTGTTATATTTCAGCCATAAAAGTTTATATTTCTGATAATAAACTAAAATATTAGTTTTATTAATTATATTGAAACTATTTGTCCCCTGTTGAAATTGCCAGTCGCTTCAGCTTGTGAAACACATTTCTGAGCAGATTTAATATCCGCCATATGTTCTTTTTGGTAACCATTTTATAATATTCCAAAACGCCGTTTAATGTCGTATACCCAGTATCACTGTGACAGCTAAATTGTTATTGTAAACGTGTTATGCATATGTACCCTGTATTTTACAGGACTTTAAATGCAATTATTAAATAAACTGAAACTGAAACTTTAATGACGGCACCAGATGAACAGACCCTTGCTTACTAATATGTAACTAGCTGGCGGCTGAAGAACCTGTCATGTGAGAACGAATCTCTTCTAGGGTTTGAAAATGTGACATCCCTCCCCGACCACGAGAAACGGTAACATGTATACGCGGGATTACGTATTTATATTTGTATTTATAAGAGATAAATACGAAAATCCTATACGAAAAACAACGCTTTGGTAGGTTAGCTAGATGATTGCGGAACTTTGTGAAGAACTACTTTCAAGAAGCTACATTACAATTCCACTAATTAGACTACATGTACTTTAATTATTTTGAAATAATGAAGATTTATCCAGGTCTTAAGTTTAGAACAAAAAAGTCCGATATTTTGACTGGGCATTTTAGCGGTACTCTACTGCACCTTATTTAGATAGTTTGGTTTTCATTTGTTTCGCACTTGATTTAAGAAAAAGTAATGTCATAAACATTTCTATGAGTAAGGTGAGATAATATGTGTTACATTTCATTATAAAAATACATACAATGTATATGGATATGCAATAGAATATGAGATTACAGTCGAAACGTTTCAAATAATTCTGGAGTTTGTCTTGTTTTATTTTATTTATGAATATGCAATGAAATTCGCCGACTAAAAGATCTATATAGAAGAATAACGTTACGTTTATTTAAAAAATCAAAAGGTCAAAAGGCCCATGAGAACATAGATACACAATACACAATTTACTGGTACTAATAGCTCACACATGATTTGATGGTGTACTGACTGTAGAAGAGTACACAATTATCAAGAAGTGGCAGAAATAAAAAACGATATTTGTAAACTTCTTCACCAACATTTTAAGAATATAAGACTTATTGCTACCGCGATTATACAAAGGAACCAAGTTTGATAAAAAAAATAGCGAAAGCGTACTACATGTATTGATAACAAAAACTTACGCAAGCAAAATTACAATACTTAAGATTCAATAGAAAAGAAATGGTTTATATGTAAGTTATTTGTATGTCAATTGTTATAGCATAGCTCTGTGAGTTTCAGTCAAAGTGAATATTAGTGAATATGTATGTAGAAAGACATAGGTCTCTGTTTTTATATCTCAACTTCTAAATGGTTTTATTTTCCGTAAAGTTAAAACTTCAGCATCGCTACAAAACGTCCCAGCTACACTTTTCGTCAAAGTTACATATTAGAAATTTAGAAATTTATATTAATGGTAAATATGAATCTTACCTTGCGTCTACAAGAGCTGAAATCCAAAGAAGCGTCAAAAACGCAACTTTGAGATTCAAGGCACCGAGTGCCATTTTGTACCTATGACACTGTTCTGGAACAAAATCCTATCTCTAGTTGAAAATATTTGTCCAAACTATAAACAGAATGTTTTATAGAGGCATATAACTGTCGAAACGTTCTGCGGTGCGGCTCTTAGCCTCTCTTGTGGTTTGGACCGAACTACTGGCTTTTATACTATCTGGGCTAGTCACGTGGTATGATTATTTAACTTTCAACCTTTTTAGTACCTATGTGTTGCCAACTTTGAAAAATCGTTTCGTTTGTCCTGAATGACTTTTGTTTTTAGATATAAGAGGTACAATTCGTTCCTTTTATCCGGTCACCGAATCGAATGCTACTATCTTCATTTTGACTATAGTGTATTGAAATCCCTATGATAAATGGGTAAACACTATTGTATATTTGTTTGTTCTTGCTTTTAATTTAATCCATTGAATTTTGAGATTCAATTTCGTCTTAAAGCGGTAGCTTTCGTGACCTATCCTCGTGGACTTATTGCAAAACCAGTAGAAACCAGAGAATTTTGTAGGGTATGCATTAACGACCGTATTGTCCGGTTAAGCCGGGGGATTAGCGTTAAAAGCTTCGGCAATATTAACTGACCTGAACGTTTTGTTGATGCTAAATGTATATATCTATCCAATGGGAGATATTTTTCAACTGATAGAAGGAAACATCATATATAGACATCATACGATATTACATTGATTAAATTAAACGTCTAAATATCAATTAAAATGTAATTGAAATGGCGCTGAAATTTGGACCAAAGTTTTGTTGCTAACTTGCAAAATGTTGTTGTCTGCATTCCTGTACATTGTAGACAGAAAAACACGATGTTGAATGATATTGAGCAGACTTGTCGGTCACTAACAAACAGACAAAATTTCTTTCGAAACTGCGCATAACCCGAATTTAGAAATAACTATACATGTGCATGTGTGTACTCTATGACACACACAAAAAACCAAAAAGATAATTAAAAATTCGGACAGGGGGGGGGGCAGAACTCCACAGAAACAGCTGAACATCAAAGGCAACTGTGATTGTAAATACTTTATACTGAAAACGTCATATACGTTTAAATAATATAATATTACAGGAAACAAAAGTTGTACATTTGATAAAAAATGACAATAAACAATCCAATCGGTGTTCCTGTTATAATGACAAAGTAAATAACACAGGAATGGTATTTATTTCTTTCATTCCGAGTTTATCTTGACATGTGTTATCAGAAATGTTGGATATTACGTCATCCGTTATCAGGAATAATTTACTATATACAAAGTAACATGTACATTGTACATAATACTATGCAATGTGATTGAGCGTCCGCTTCGAATCGGTTCGATCCCAGGCCATGTCATACCAAAGACGAAATAAAAATGTACCAGAAATTCCCTTGATAGCCGCTCATCAGAACAAGGAAACTGGCTTCTCTTCACTCATACCCTTGTTAACGTCAAGAATGAGGTGTCGAGAGTGATAAGTATAAATTGAAAAAAAACTTGTTTCACAAATGACCTTAAACTATGACTTATAAAGTATGTAACACATGGATCACTAATTGAATCCGATCTTCGTCCGATGATCGACAGGCGTATTTTGGTCAGTCGATCGCAAGGACATTGGCCAGTCACCAGGGCATTGTTAGACAAAAACAAAGGCGAGGCTTATCGGCAAATAGATTTGTCTGTGGCGATTCAATGACCGATCTGTATCCACCCGACGACTGACGGACATAGTATGATCATTGGCCGACGCCCGTCCGGAATCCTTTGTGGGATTCAATGCCGAATATTTTCATTCAGAACACCTTACAATAGTAGAAATGTGACAAAAAGGTATTTCATAGATTGTCCGGGGTCAATGAACAAGTATTCAGAAATGGCACTGGTCACGACCGAAATTGTAGTGCCGTTCCCTGTAATTCGAAAACGCAATGCTCTTCAATAAAGAAGTCTGAAATAACCGACGTCGAGTCTATTTTTAGACGACGTTATAACTATGACGTCATATCTAGGTTAGTAACGACGTCGTGACAACACAAGCGGTATGATGCCGAAACTGAATAAATAGAAATAGCCATATTATTGAGACAAGCGAGTAGACGGTAAGTTTTTAACTTGGATTTTATACATTTAATATTTAGCAATAATACAAGCACGTCACCAAGCTCGAACTCAGCATAGTTTTGTGACAAACTAGATACTAAGGTAGGAAGATTCTTAAAATGCGTCTTAGAAAATATGTTCTAATAATGTTTACATTTTATATCGGTTAAAAAAGTTAATAATGAATCGGACAAGATGACAGCTTTCAACTGAAACAGCCGCGCACAGATAATGGAAATAATGCAATCACACGGAACTTAACCGCCGAAAGCCCAAGTTTTAGCTGTCAAAAAGTCGAAAGTCCAAGTCCCAGCTGTTGAAAAGCTGAAAGACGTAGTTTCACCTATAAAAAAGCTGAAAGACGTAGTTTCACCTATAAAAAAGCTGAAAGACGTAGTTTCACCTATAAAAAAGCTGAAAGACGTAGTTTCACCTATAAAAAAGCTGAATGATCCGGTTCTATTTGTACAAAGTTTAACGTCTGGAATGCCTAGTTTTAGCAGTCAAAAACAGTATATTAAGTCAGACAGGGAAGGCAGCACTCAACTTAACCAGCCGAGCACAGTCGGGGTCCGGTTCGATTTACAAGCGAGTACTCTACTGCTGCTATCGGGCGGACAATGAGTGCACGAAGTTTCCAAAGTAATGAAATACGGTCAGATTTAAAATAGCACAAGTCCAACTTATATAAACCTTATTTTACTTATATAAGATGGATAGATAACCCTTGTTGACTTCTCTCGTCAGATTTTCAAAAATCTGTAACTATAATTTATTGTTTTTTATTCTATATATCATAAGTACAAAGATCAAAGAGGACTTATTTAGGTCAACCTAATATAGAAACTGGTATTGTTAGGATATACCCCACGTCGTGCCTAATCTTCCGCGATGTCACTAACGTTAGTGTGCGTCGTATTGGTGTTTATCAGTCCCAATATTGAACGCAATTGATTTTAAGGCCGAGTAATTATAATCCCTAGATTATCATCCCAGTCCGCCTTAAATTGATCCTACCGCCGTGACTTTTTATTTCCTTTTAACCCAAAGATAGATTGGCTAAATGCTCCAAATAATGTGCTGGCTTGTAATGAGATTTGGTACTTACGACCTTATAAGGTTCATATATTTATTTGAAATCTGCATCACAAGCGCTTTTTGTGAGCCTTTTCTCATGAAATTACAAACAGGTCATGTTGACCAAACTGAAGTTAAAAAAGCGTGTTTTTCCATAAGTAAAGAGTAGTTTTCAGACAATTTTGTCTCGTTTTTCAAAATAGCGTTTTTGTACTTATGTCCTTCTAATTATAAACCAGCGGATTATCAAAAACCAGTCAACCAGCCCAAATCAAACTCTCAAACACAAAATAAAACTATAAATCTATCCCCTCCTGTTCGTAAGAAAAAATGATGAAAATCTGATAATTATTTCATTTTGGCCTTACTTAAAAATTCTACAATCTTGACCAGTATCTGTCCTTAAAATTTAATATAAAAAGTTTAATTTAATATGAATGTCACTTTTATTATCATAATACGAACAAATATCACCTAAATTAAAATCAGGGGTTATAGATATACTAGTAACTCTAGTATACTGACGTACATATCACAAGCCATCAGTTCATATCAAATAGATAACAACAAAAACGATGTTGCTAAGGTACGATTTACTACTAAGATGTAAAACTAATCACAATTGCAATTTATTGGACGTCATCGATAGAGAAAAGAGAGTTCATGTCGTGTTACTTTTAAAGGGTCACTCTAAAGTACATCTTTTCAAAATAATATTATGAAAACAGTATACTACGATGTTTAAAATGAAACGATTTGGTATAAAACAAAATATCATGTTTTATTGATTTGTTTTCGATAGTTTGATCTTTGACGTTCCTTTGAAAATGTTGCATGTTTGTTATTTATTCACATGTATAAGTATGTCTTATACAATAATTCGTCCCTTGACAGCCTAACGGAGCAATCGGCCTTCTTGTTCAATATGATGATCTCCTTTAGACTGTCAATGGACAAATAAGTTTACCGTCATGTTACCGTCATGAAGCACAGATATATACATTTTGTATTACAAATGCATTTTAAAATCTAGCCATGGTTCTACATATGTTCGGTCGTATTTGGATTTCGTATTTGAGACTACGCTTCTAACTTGTACTTATGTTAAGTGTTTTCGTTCAGGTAGCTTTATCGGTTGTCCTCGTGAAGTGTAGGCGTCTTACGAAGTTTACTGGCTCTTACTAAGGCTATGTTTGACTAACTGAGGCGGCAGGCGGAGTAGATTGTCATGGTTTTGAACCTGTTTAGTGTATTTTGTTTTGTTGATTTTTATGTTTTTTCTTTAACATGCATTTTTTATTTTTGTAACATGAGATTTTTCGTTTCCATGTGTTCTTATCTGTTCGTTTTGTACTCTACTGTTTCTGCTACGTGCCACCTCCCTTGATTGACACTGGGTGTGTAGTTCAAGTACCGGTTGACCCATTAACCCAATGTGACTGCAATGCTCTCCATAGGACTTGTAAACCCCAAAATTCAAGGACACGGTAACCCCGTATACACTAAAGCTTTCGCATTCTGAGTTCAATATTCAATGCAATGATAAAATGCTGACAACGCCAAACGATAAATTACATGAATTCAGACTAGGGTCAATGTACAATGTATATACACATGCACCGAAATCACCCCACCCACTCCAGGTCAATCAGCACAATTACCATACGGGTACTTTCAGCCATCAAAACATAAACTACACTAAAACCCGGATTTAATATAACAACCGTACATGTACGTGATATGAAATGATAAGAACAAACTCACTGCCTCTGATTAATGCTTACGCACTTTCACATATAAAAAAGAAGTTTAAAGTTCAGTTTAGTACATTATAGTATCAAATACCCCCAGGGTCGAATTTCACAATATTGCGTTAAGATGTTTAAATAGACTTTTTATCAGTAATAGAGGTTATATCAACACCGGTCATTCTAATGTTTTTAGATAATCAAGCATTAAACACACATGCTTTCAGAATTCTAAATTTATATTTAAATGACTATTAGGGGGATTTATATTTCGTAAGCATTGTTAGTGTGTTGGTGACTTTTCTCGATATTGTCGAAGTCACTTCAATGCTTGGCGATGTCGCCGTTGGGATCCCATCCACCGGGTGAGCGTTCATATACGAGTTTTGATATATTTAATGGATAGCAGAACAGAACATAACATTTTATTTTCAGACTTGAGCTGTACAGCTCATCATCATTATAATAAATACATACATAAATAAACGTGAAAGGTGAAGAGAATATGACATTTAGGATAAAGAAATGGAACAGATTAATATTAAACAAGTACAAGAGTCAATGAAAAACAGGATAATATGTTATAAATATTCATAGCAGGTATACAAACTACTTCAAATACATTTTTGTGAAATATATAGATTTGGAGGTTGAACCCGAAATAAACAAACAAACACGCACGCACACCCACACGCACACAAACAACAACAAAAGCTACCGTCCCAGATATTCATAAAAGCCAAACGGCGTGCCCGTCTGCGAGGCAAATAAGTAGTTGTAAAAACATTATCAGAGATAACACTATTTCGATAAAGAATACCATTGGTAGGGAATAGCATTTAGAAATGGAATACCACAACGGTAGGAATACCAATACGGTGGGAAGTAACAGTCAGTTGACAATAAAAGTTCGACATGTCCATGTATAGTTCATGCAAGATTTTAGCAGGAATCTTGGTGGTGTTTTGTACCAAACGAATTATCCTGATAAAAGTGATATCGCTAGCCATTATAAAATCGATACGAAGCCAGTTTCGATATTGCGATTATTCCCCTTGAAGCAATAACGGTATACAAGTGATGATTAAAATGCGTTTGTGTGGCTTTTAGAATAGTTAGTAACGTTTAATTGCAATATCACTTATTAACCTCAGCTAAATAATGCCAAGGGATGTAAATATATTATTACAGACGCCCTGGTTTGAATATGTTTATTTTATATGTTACAGAATATCGGCAGAAATCTGTCTATGAGATCTTCAACATCTCGACAGCTTCGTACGGGACATCTGTCTCCGCTACACGAAACCGAAGATGTCATTGTTTTACCCCGACTATCTGGTAACAATTTCTTTTGTTTTCTTTTTTTTGTAACATTAGTTATAGCTCGTTTGTCATGAGATTAATTTAAAAAAATAAAAATCCAATGCTCCTCTATGCTTCCGTAGTGCACCAGTCAATTGAAACCATGGTCCCATCACCGAAGAGATAGCGGGGGAATAGTCCCGTGTTTTTACCTTTCCGATGTCCCCGCACTGTCGTTTGAGTGCGGGGTTTTTGTTTCGCACAAAAATCCGTGGGGGTATAACCGTGAATGTTGTATCCCTTATGTAACTATGGGGGAGTATATCCAACAGATACATGAATGGTTTTATACTGTGTATTTGATCACATAGATGTGTAGCACTGCATAATATACAAGAGCTGTACACGAACAGCGCGCTCCACTATTCGCAGCGACATGCTAGGATAGTACAATCATTATATTTTCAAAACAAAATGCTTCATTACAGCAGCATTACCCTCTGGTGTGTAGAGGTTGGGGCTTCTAAGTAAAAAAAGGGGGATAATTTGGACAAATTATGCAGGACCATTACCTACTCATGTGTAGGTCCTCTATCGGTCATGACGGTAAACAAATAAGCATTTCTTAGTCCAACACGGGACATAATTTCAACAAAATGCTAAATAGTTATCTTCTCCTGTGTAGGGGTTGGGGTCATGATGGTGAACAAGTATGCAAAGAATCA
Organism: Spisula solida; assembly: GCA_947247005.1. Lineage (NCBI taxonomy): Eukaryota > Metazoa > Mollusca > Bivalvia > Venerida > Mactridae > Spisula > Spisula solida. Next base: position 1,793,116 of record OX365958.1, on the reverse strand, counting down.
AAGCAATATATCAATGCACTTTGAAGATATTAGAGGTTAAAAAACCTGTACCTAAACTTTAACATTTGCATTTCCAAGTCCAAAAGGGGGCATAATTTCATCAAAATGCTTGATAGAGTTACCCACCCCTGTGTAGGGGTTGGGGTCATGATGGAGAACAAGTATGATATCATTATATGAATGCACTTTGAAAATATTAGAGGTGAAAAAAAACCTGTACCTAAACTTTAACATTTGCACTAAGTTTAAAAAGGGGGCATAATTTCACCAAAATGCTTAATAGAGTTACCTACCCCTGTGTATGAGTTTCGGTTATGATGGTGAACATGTATGCAAAGTATCAAAGCAATATGTCTATGTACTATGAAGATATCAGAGGTTAAAAACCCTGTACCTAAACATTAATATTTGCACTATTTGCACTAAGTAGAAAAAGGGGGCATATAATTTCAACAAAATGCCTGATAGAGTTACCTACTCCTGTATATGGGTTGGGGTCATGGTGGCAAACAAGTATGCAAAGTATGATAGCAATATCTCAAAGGACTTAGAGAATATAAGAGGTTAAAAAACTTTTACCTAAACTTTAACAAAAGTGTTACGCCGACGCCAACACCAACGCCGACGCTCGGGTGACTGCAATAGCTCCCCTTATTCTACGAATAGTGGAGCTAATAATATGGCTAAATAAGTAAATGTTGCTACAGTTCAATGTAACTTATCCATTTCCTCAAATCATTCTAATAAGCATGACAAAGTACATTATTAAATAGATGGAATACTAATTTCTTATAATGCATACATAGTATCATGAATTTACATACATAGAGCTATTAAGAGTTATCTTTTAATATAGAATTTCATTTAAGAAACAATACGAACAAAGTACATAATGAATAAACAATTTACCTTAAGTTTGGCTCAAGTGCCTGGTGTCTACCAGCGTACTGACCATCTAAGGTACATGTGGCCTCCGTAGCTCAATCTGGCGACCCGGGTTCAAATTCGGGTGGAGGCACACATATATAGGCCTGCCATATTTCAGCAGAAAGCTGACTGGCAAATAGACATTTTATACTCGCGCTCGACGCGAATAGCGTGAAGCGAATAGCGAACAAAAATCGTGGGGCTCTTCTCAGCATTATTTTGATCAATGTACAAACAATGTCGTCTGCAAAGCGGGGATCAAAATGGGATGCTATGCTAGTGGTATATTCGCCCCTGTAGTTTCGAGAGGACGAGTTGTAATACATAGTTGGAATTTGTCCGTTCGCCGTCCGTCTATTTATTCCGTTGTTTACGAGGTGCAAAATGTTGCTTATGGGGTTTTACAAACAAAAGGATGAACAAAAGAAAACCCCACAATGTCAAGTCAGTGAGAACGTGCGTGCGTGCGTGCGTGCGTGCGTGCGTGCGTGCGTGCGTGCGTGCGTGCGTGCGTGCGTGCGTGCGTGCGTGCGTGCGTGCGTGCGTGCGTGCGTGCGTGCGTGCGTGCGTGCGTGCGTGCGTGCGTGCGTGCGTGCGTGCGTGCGTGCGTGCGTGCGTGCGTGCGTGCGTGCGTGCGTGCGTGCGTGCGTCTGACCCCTACATTTTTGACAGGATTCCCTTCACAAATGACAAACCTTGACATGTGGAAATGCAGGGAGAAAAATAGTGGTTCGATTATGGACATTTATTTGATTCACTTCATAGAGAAGTATTTTGTCGATCTTTGCTACAGCTATGACCATTGTTCTTTTATACAATATATATTCGATGTTTAGTGAAAGATCTTCGAGTAGCAAATCTTCAGGTACAGTTTAGCGGCAATATGTATTTCAAACTATCATAGATAAACGATCTGGATATACATGTATAGATGTGCATGAATGAAAGGATATTAGGCTGCTGAATTGCGACAACTTAACTCTTATACTAATGCATACGACGTTTATTGCAGCGCTACGGTTCAATCTGCAGTATTTAGGAAGTTCCTAAGTTGTTTTTTATTATTAAGATTGAAGAATTATAACCCAGAGACGAATATACTTTTTGTTGCCCGATCAAGTACCTTGAATTCATTCTGCATTCTCGTCTGAACTATTCAGGCCCAGAACACGTAACAATCGGGCATCTTTCTCGTGATAAACTTATTATATTTCTCGTGGTTTTCTCTTATAAGAGACGCCAGCGATCGTTTCCATGGCCTCTTGCGCGGACGTTGTTGCACATGTGCTCTCACGGGCACAGGTAAATGTATCATTGATTAAGGGTTTCTTTTACATAGATGTTATAAATTTTATAAAAAAATATTTTTTGATTTACTCTTTATTACTGATACAGTTACCTGTGCTCACGGGTATTTGATCGTGTTGTTCAGCTACTTACTAAACACAAAGTCATAAATTTTATTGTGCTAATTTAAGCATTCACTATCGATGTATTAAATATATTATATTTGATGATATTGGTGATAATGATTTTTCATTCTCTTGATATTGTATTGTATTTGCTTGAGTTTTGAAACTCACAAGTAAATAATAAATTCATCAAGAGACATTTATGACTATATTTAGACCGACATCATATGGAATTTTAGTCAATGATGTAATTCATTATCTCACAATTATGTTAACTAAAACTACCTGCATTTGCTGGAACGGGACTTCTTCCTCTGCGTCCGACATATTTTGGACTGTGTGGCGACATTCCAGGCCGCTTCTAGCACGCAAAGTTAAAATTATTGCTGGGTTGTATGTAGACGAAAAGATATTGGGTTTGGAATGATTACAATGTTAGATCTTGTATTTAGTTCTGTCATTATACGCTTGTAAATACGCCTTTAATGTGTTCAAGTTTTGTAGTACTTTTTTGCCAGCGGTATAATTTTTTCAATGATATACTAAATTATAAAGTGTTGCACCTATTTATCAATAGACAATTTAAACATTTTAATATGACTGTGAACACCTAATTGATCTAATTTTATAACATAAACAATCGATCATTCACATAATTTACGTTTTCAGTTTCCATCTACTTTAAATCAATCTTGAGAATACGAGCACTGATTGCTACCCCAAAAAAGCGCAAAACTTTTGGAACGTGTCGGGGCTGTCTTCTTCCACCTGGGTGGGGTAGAGCTCTGAGGGTCTAATATAATAACAACACCAATGAGTTTCTGTGTGATCTATAATACCTCCTGTAGTTGTATATTGTATATCGTAGACTTACATCTACTTCTACCTGTAATAATTGATATAAAACACTAATCTATGTATACAATTTATGTAATATATATAACGACATTAAAGTATGAATATCGTGTAATAATTGATATTAAACACTAATCTATGTATGTAAATCATGTAATAATTGATATTAAACACTAATCTATGTATGTAAATCATGTAATATATATAACGACATTAAAGTATATAAAGTTTACCGAATATGTGTATCGTTAAAGTATCGTATATTGATCTAAGGAATTCGATTGATTGATGGCGCGCGGACGGACAAAGGACAAAGGAATAATCAATCGTTACTGTTACTTGGTATGAATATAAAGGAGATCTATTACATGAAATAATGCATTAGAAACAATAATAACAACGTTACAAAACAATATAAAAACAAACTAGTTACCTGCAGGTTTTAAATAAAAACCTACAAAATTGGATTTCATCAACAAATGTTTACTTCTTATATGGTGTAATGGCGGGTGGCTACTGCGGCCGGAAATGGTCAGTGACGTGTTATATATATGGAAAGGTTAAAGTTGAATATGAATATTAATTAAGGTTAGATGTTACTAAATATTAGGTAAGATGTTACTAAATGTTACTTTTACTTCTAAAACTATTCAAACTACATAGGCTACCTACTAATAGAATTCTACCCTACGACATATACCCCCCACTTAGGAAAGTGGCGTCCCGACACTTCAAACATAATTAAAACCATAGAACATATTACACATTTGTACAAATCTTACTTCACTTACTAAATCTTACACACATACACACAATCACTCGTTACCAAACATACAAATGCTTACCCACATACGTATACATAATATACGCATATAACGTATTAAAATAAAATACATATAAAGAATATATGGACGTAATCTGATACACTCCTCTGTAACAACTTCATATCTGCTTCGTCACCAAGTTCAACTTACCGTAATGGAAGTTAAATGCAATACCCAGTACTGTACCCCTAATCTGCATAATACCCTATAACGTTATCATCTAATTAAATGTGCCTTCACATAATGAACAAAAACACCATGACAACTACAAATAGGTTCAAGTTATACACTTCTAGATAAAGCTATGCAGTATATACGTGGTCCGTTACAACACAAGGGAATACAAGTACTTGTACTATAAATATCAAAAGCAGCAAACCAATAATCACTGCACAACGTCGCAAAGCGTTATTACTATAATATGTAATATAATATACATGTAAACTAAACATTATCATGCAAAGCATAATACAATAACCCGGTTACAGGTTAATACCCATTGCACATATATTACTAAAGTATTGATGTCTGCAATGGTACACTCACACCACAAAAAAAACCCATCAAAGTAGTCATTAGCAATAATTACATAAAAAGCAATGTTACTCATTCTCGATTAAGTTTGCTAATCTAATTGAGTATATGTAACGAATAAAATACTAAGTATTGCTCTGTACAAAGATATGATCGTGTTACGCTTCACTCGAACATAGCTTACTGACCTATAATGAGTACATATTACTCTATAGTACCATACGTTACCGTAAAACTTGAAAATTTTACCTTCTCCAGTCGTCTGATTCCAGCCACTTTGGTTGCCGTTTCTTCTTCCCCTTTCATTAAATCGCCTTCCTCTGTATGATCCTCTTCTCCCTCTATCTGTTCCTCTATAGTATTGATTTTCTGTAGTCACTGTTTGATCTTTTGCTATTTGTTCCAGTTTAACTTTCATTTCTTTCATTTCCTCCATTAATTGTTTTATCATGTCCATTTGTTCACAGGATTGGCTATTTACGCTTACATTAGTTGTTTTTCTTTCGCTATCAATTCTCATATCCATTTCTTCCTGTCGGATCATTCTTCTTAATTCCTCAAAGCTGTCAGTCGTTTCGTAAAAAAATTCTTGTTGATGATCTTAATTCAGTGTTGTAAAGGTGTCTCCAAAATCTAGTTCTTAGCAAGTGTTCTTTTTGATTCTTCATCACCTGTCCTTTATCTACTGCTTTCTGTATTAATCCCTCAAGACGTATCCCCCAGTCGGAAATTGTCTCGTTTTTGGCTTGTGACGACTGATAAAACTCTTCTATAATTGATTCACCAGATCTAACGTTCCCATAAATATTCTCTAGTTTGTCAACTATTTGTCTTGTAGATGCCGTTGAGTTCATAGTTAATAAAATTTTCCTAGTATTTCCAGTCAGTGAATTTCTTAAAGCTTGTCTTATAATTTCATCATCATATATTTTAGAATTTATCACAGCATCTACTTCTAATTTCCATTCTTCAAATGTGCTCTCTGTTAGTTTTGGTATTGTCGGTTTAATGGATGGTATGTGCCGTTGATAGCTTCGATCCTCTAAATATCTATGGTTCCCTTCTTCTAAATTATCCAGTGTACATTCTCTTTCTGTGATACTGTTGCGTAATTCGTCTCTTTCCATTTTCAGTTTACTGATCCGTTCCTTTTTGGCTGCTTCTTTGATCTTATAAAGTCGTCTAATTTCAAATTGTTCTTCTTCATATCTCCTTTTTCTCTCTTTCTCCTTCATTTCCTTTAGCAAGTGTCCTTCCTTTATCTTCATTTCTGCTATTTCTTGTTTGATCTCTTCTTCTTCATCATCATCCTCCTCCTTATAATCAATTCTGTCCTCAGAATTCTTACTCTGAATGTTACTCTCTTTCAACTTTTCATTCAACCATTCCATTTCTCTTTCTAATGTGTCTCTCTCCTTAATTATTTTCTGATACGACTGTGCCATATTTCCTTGTCTACTTCTTCTTGATGTAGTGTGGTCGATGGTATTAAGTGCTGTTGTGTCAATATGTAAATCGTCTATATCTAATCCATTGTTATCATCATAGTTTGAATCTTTCCTGGTAAATTCCTGGTGGGATTCGTCGGTATGGTTCTTTAAATGGTTCTTCATTGGTCAAGTTTATTTTATGCTTTACTTTGTCCGTAAATCCAAGGTCCTTTGATGATGTGGGAATTACATTACTCCATTTGTCAAATATGTTGAGCACTTTTTCTTTCTGTTCAGCAGTTAATTCTATATCACCAAATTTGATGTTATGTCCATTGTCGGAAGATGATATTTCCGTGTCTGTACTAGCCAGTTGTTCATCAAAAGGGTCACGGATAACAGTGACCTCATTCAACTTGCATAGCTCTTGTTTTGCATTAATCTTAATGGGCCGTGCGGTGACGTTACACAATCTGACTGGTATTCTGGCGTTACGTCCAGCAGATTTTACTTGAACTAGTCTTGGACAGATGATAGCACTGTGCGTGGCATCGTCGCCATGTTCAGTAATTGCAGATTCAACATCTTTCTGTTTACGCAAAAATCCTGTTACTGTTCTTGTTTCTCCCGGACGTAACGTAATCGGTTTGGTACTTGTAACACGTCCTACATCTGCAGACATCTTGAACAATGCAGATTTCCATTCCGGTGGCATGTTGTCCGAGCCCTGATCCTTAATTTCTCTTATGATGTTGGTCCCTATCAATATCGGTACCTGTTCATTGCACTTTTCTCCTGGTGTTATAAGCATCAGAGTGTGTATTTCTGTATTCGTTACTAGAACAGTTGTTTCTATGTATCCGATATATGGTATGCTTCCTCCATTTGCTCCTTTTAAATCAATACCAAATCCATCCATTGATTTCAATTCGGGTCTTGGATTCATGATCGAATAAAATTCTTCATTGATAGTACTAACTTGAGATCCACTATCTATCAAAGCTTGGACTCGTGTCCCTTCTATTTCAATAGTTGTGACGTTTGCTGGTCCAATCAATCTGTTGATAACCTTACGGTTGTATTCCACATTGAGGCTTTCTATCCTGGGTTTGCTCTCATCCGCCTCTTCGATCAGAGCTGTTGGTCGTTTAAATGTTCTTCTTGATGTTCTTGTTGGGTATAGTAGAACAATCTAGTTGCATGAGTGAGTACTTGTAGATGACCATTATTCGCTACATTTTGTGTGACGATATTGTTTTGATAAGACCCCCCGATATTTAGCTGGCTGTCCGTTCCTCGCTATTCGCGTCAAGCGCGAGTATAAAATGTCTAATAAAGGCTATGCTCGGCATTTAAAAGGTATGGTAGGTGGATATAAATCCTTGCATAATCATTACAACAAATAATTGGTTGGTAATCACGTACAAAGTACTAAGGAAATGAGTGATTACTATTTTATTTAGAGTGATTACTAAAGGAGAGATCACCGTATGCATATGCAAAATGCCCACCAGCTAACTATTGGATGAATGAAAAATAAAAACCTGCCATTCACTAATAGCTAGTTGGTGGTATGATTGCCTTTGTACACGAACATGATCTCTCCTATTCAAAGTGACATGACATGAGAGGACTGAGCAATGTTTAATTTGACAAACTACAAATATACCCTTGGGGAATAAGGCGGGGCAATTTACGGGGGTTTACCATCTTACCATTTTACCCGGGGATTGAAAAGGCAAAAGTAAAAATCACCTTGGGTTGGAGGCCGTCGTTTTGATTGACCTGTGCATAACATCCTCTTAAACCATATGGATTAACTATTTTCGGAAAATTATCATGTTTGATTTCGAACGTCCCTCTTAGAACAATCATACATGTAGGTAATGTTAATGTAAGTAGCATAAATAGGACAGATCACCGTATTCATATGCAAAATGCCTACCAGCAATCTATTGGATGAATGAACAATAAAAATCTGCCATCCACCAATCGCTAGCTGGTGGTGTTAATCCATTTGTATACAAACATGATCTATTCTATAGAAACATTAGTTTAGCGTCGTTGAAACAGTGTTTCTCCAAGTCTTTAATTCACTGGTTTTATTTGTCTTTCAGATGGACTTGAAGAATTAAATAACTCATCGGTTATACCAGTCGATTCATCTAAGATATGGTTTGTATAATTCAAATTGCAAATTAAAAATGGACGTCATCTGGACATTTATTATCTAAATCAATTAAAAAATAAGCGCGAAGTCACTCTTGATTTCGCGGTAGTTTCCCTTTAAGTACTCCAATAGACAACAATAATAATATACACGTCCCGAATTGTTGTATGACTGTTGTTTTTTCTGCCTGGATATCCTGTATTATACGTTTAAGTGCTATATGTTTGTTTTTAGCAATGGTCGAGAGTCCCGGGAGCAACAGAAAGTAACTATGACGTCATATCACCAGGGCAACTACGTCAGTGATATGTACGCGACCAGACGAGATAGTGCAGCGAGTAAAACCTACATTGAATCATGCTCGGGTCGTAAGCATGAAGACACAGAAGTGTTGAAACAGAAATACATAAACAGCGAAATAAGGGATTTACCCGGGTACGTGACCTTCCTCCATATAATGATCAATAATTTAAACAATTTTAGTCGGACAAGATCTATACGTAGTTATTGTTTCTTTGTTTGAACATGTATCCGACTCAAGATAAAGATTGTATTGTATTGCAAAGCGACGGGAGGCCGATTGGTAAAGGTGGCTATATGTAGTCGCTGACTTCAAATAACTTGGTTTCGGATCACGAATCACCTTAAGGTTTCCACCAATCGCATATGTTTCCATCAAATTCAGTTGAAGTCATATTTACATGATTGTACTTAGATTGTTATCGGTGATATCAAGCGTAGTTTGCAAACTAGTGCACGTGACACATATTGTGCTTATTGACGTTACGTCATGACGTCGTAACTATAGTAATTTGATTAACGTCCAAACCACTGGAAACAGTTACCGTATCATTGATCACAGGAACTTGCATAATTGAAAAATAAATTGAAAAAAATATATTTTTCTTGTGCATTGATCAAGAAAAATATGTGTTATGTTTTTTACAGAACCTAATCTAGTATAATAATTTAAAAATTAATTTCTGTATTTGTTATCAATGATACAATTACATGTGGTTCAAACCCTTGAAGAACAAATATCAGAATATGCCGAAATGCAATGTGTTGTACAATGTAATTTTATTTATGTAACAAGTGGTGAATTTCTTAATTTTCTTTCTGATAGATACATCTATTATACATGTACATGTATGTTCATTACAGAAAAGTGAAAAACGCTTTCCACCATCGCCGTCTTTTGAAAACACGGTCTACACATTCCACTACTGGTACCCCGGATTTAAAGAATCATCTACACAAAATGCACGTGAAATCAACACTAAAGACGGGAACCAGCAGCTGTGAAAACCTAACTCCTAAACAAAGATACAGGTGAGAATATTAAATGCCGAGCAAAGCCTTTATTTGCCAGTCAGCTTTCTGCTGAAATAATGTAGGCATATGAGCGACTCCAGTGTCGCGCGCTAACCACTGAACTAGGAAGGCATACTGTGTATATAAATTATAGTTCACAACTTAGATTGCTACAATTTCCCTAAGACACCCTGATAAGTGAAATGAAACCGAATGATCATGCACATAGACTGTCTCAGTTAAACGCAAACAAGCAAAGAACGGACATCGTACGACATGCCGTTCTCGATCGCTCGAAATCTATGTACGGAATCCTGTCATGTCTAAAGTCGTTCGTCGCCCCCAAAACGCGACGCACGACAACGCGATATGATTTTCGCATTGTCGTCCATCATATCACATTGTCGTCCGTCGTATCGCATTGGTTCATCGCGCTGTGTTGTATCGCATTGTCGTATCGTGTTGCTTGCATGGTCGTATCGCGTTGTCGTGAGTCGCGTTGGGGGCGACGGACGATATTCGACATGGCACTAACAGGATTCCGTATAACATGGCCGTTGTAAATCAAAACTACCCCATCTGTTTGTGAATATGTCTTCTTGAATACATTAGTAATGTTGGTCATCGTGAAGTTTGTTCACATTAACACATGTTTTAATACTAACGCCATCATCCTAGGACAACATTTTTTGCATTTTTGAATTTTTGTGTGTGTTTATCATTGTTAGCTGTGCTAAAATATATAATGTTTTTTTTCTCTTCTGTTCTAAGATGCAGAAAGCTGAGTGAATTTAGAGTTCCAACACATATCATGAAGCGATCAATGGCGGAAATTCTATACGGTGATACTATCAATGATGATACAGATTCTGAGATCGCTGCACTCTTTGAAGACTATGTAGAGGAATGTGAACATATTGCTAAAAACAAGCCAGACTCAAACACGGAAGGAAAGGACGGATATGAGAGGTAAGTGTCTATGGTTAAGTTTTTAAAGTCACAAGAAGTTTTTTATGTTTATGTTTAAGTTATGTTTGGCCTAATACTGTAAAATCAAACCTTTGAATCTTAAATTTTCGCGAGGGTTAAATTTTCGCTGTATTCGCGAAATGGATAAATTCGCGAAATTTAATACTTTTTCGCGTTTTTTTTCTCTTTTTCTAAAAATCGAATTTCGCAAACATTTAATCTCGCGAATTATTTATGGATACCAAATTCGTGCCATTTCGATCACTCGAACAGTATCTAGCGTTACAGTATTTCTTGGCACTCATAGTTGCAGTTGTGTGTTGAGATTTTCTTTTGGATGACACTATTTATCGCGAATTTGGTTGAGATAATATTTCGCGATTTATTTATTCGGCAATTAAATTATTGAAAATACCAACCAGAAAATAAATCGATCGCGGAATGTTATTGCAACGATATTTCAAAGTGAATAAGAAAAAGAAACTATGATGGATGCCTGTGTGAACGTATGGGTGAATGGATGTATCATACGTGGATGGTTGGATGCGTGATTGGATGCGTGAATAGATTGATGTATGTAGATTGGTGTATGCGTAGATGCGTAGATTGCAATTGATTGATGCATGCATGTATGGACGCGTGATCGGATGGATGCGTGGATGGATGAATGCTGAATAGATGGATGGATGCGTGAATTGACGGATGGTAAAGTGAGTGGGTGCGTGTATGAGTGAGTGTGTGGATGTTTGGATAGATATATGCATGTATGCGTGGATGGATGGATGGATGGATGGATGGATGGATGGATGGATGGATGGATGGATGGATGGATGGATGGATGGATGGATGGATGGATGGATGGATGGATGGATGGATGGATGGATGGATGGATGGATGGATGGATGGATGGATGGATGGATGGATGGATGGATGGATGGATGGATGGATGGATGGATGGATGGATGGATGGATGGATGGATGGATGGATGGATGGATGGATGGATGGATGGATGGATGGATGGATGGATGGATGGATGGATGGATGGATGGATGGATGGATGGATGGATGGATGGATGGATGGATGGATGGATGGATGGATGGATGGATGGATGGATGGATGGATGGATGGATGGATGGATGGATGGATGGATGGATGGATGGATGGATGGATGGATGGATGGATGGATGGATGGATGGATGGATGGATGGATGGATGGATGGATGGATGGATGGATGGATGGATGTGTTGAAGGATGGATGTGTGCGTGAACGTGTGGATGGAAACGTGGACGAATGATTCATGGACGGACGGACGAACGAAGAAATGTTTGAATGAGGAAACGAACAAGAGAATAGTTATAAGACTCGGATGAAACGGGTGGACAGAATATATAAGTATAATACTGACATACGTACAATTCATTGCAGTTTCATTCATGGCTCGGTGCACGCATTCCTGTGTGGTTTCATAGAAGAAATGTATCGTGACAACAATTCCCGAGCTGAACCTGACGCAGAAGACGAGGACAAATGTAACGAATTGATCACCGATAAGTCATGTGAACAAGATGTTCACTCTAAAACTGATCTGATATCCACCAATCAAGACCTAACACACAAACATCTGAGACTTTGGGAAAAGGAATCTAGGTAGAAACTGTTCAACACGTTACTGCCTTACTGGTGTGGTGTGATGTAATTCTAAGTTACATTGACACTGGCTATTTTCGCCATTTTTTCGTGGTTGTTGCGATGGTCCAATGGTCTAATGCTTTCGTACTTCCCATTTCTAGGCGATGACGTCGTATAGCATGTGTTCGAATCCCACTATAGGTACAGAATCATAAATGTACTGGCTTGTATAGAATTTCATAAACGACAATCCAACTACTTACCTGAAACGATCTATCGCATTCGATTGTTGGCGTGCTTATTGTTGGCGGTTTAGGGAAATTATTTTGGCGGTTTAGCGTACGCGCTTATATTGGCGGTTTAGCGTACGCACTTATATTGGCGGTTTAGCGTACGCACTTATATTGGCGGTTTAGCGTACGCACTTGTATTGGCGGTTTAGCGTACGCACTTGTATTGGCGGTTTAGCGTACGCACTTATATTGGCGGTTTAGCGTACGCACTTGTATTGGCGGTTTAGCGTACGCACTTATATTGGCGGTTTAGCGTACGCACTTATATTGGCGGTTTAGCGTACACACTTGTATTAGCGGTTTAGCGTACGCACTTATATTGGCGGTTTTGCGTACGCACTTATATTGGCGGTTTAGCGTACGCACTTATATTGGCGGTTTAGCGTACGCACTTGTATTAGCGGTTTAGCGTACGCACTTGTATTGGCGGTTTAGCGTACGCACTTATATTGGCGGTTTAGCGTACGCACTTATATTGGCGGTTTAGAGTACGCACTTATATTGGCGGTTTAGCATACGCACTTATATTGGCGGTTTAGCGTACGCACTTGTATTAGCGGTTTAGCGTACGCACTTATATTGGCGGTTTCGCGTACGCACTTATATTGGCGGTTTAGCGTAAGCACTTATATTGGCGGTTTAGCGTACGCACTTGTATTAGCGGTTTAGCGTACGCACTTATATTGGCGGTTTAGCGTACGCACTTATATTGGCGGTTTAGCGTACGCACTTATATTGGCGGTTTAGCGTACGCACTTATATTGGCTGTGTACGAATAACTGCGCTCTTACATCTAGAATAACGAGTGGTCTTTTGTATATATTTATACCAAAAATCACAGCAAACGTTATTTCTTTTACATGTTCATTTTGTACATATTTCGTTTTTTAATTCGAATAATATGTGTGTTAATAATTGCGTCATAGCGTTTCATGACGTATGTATTAATATTCAATGACGTATCATACATTATTTAATAATTTACTTTCTCAGAGATGACAATGGGCAAAAGACAACAGAAAACCAGGCGAACTTGTCCCTTAACAAACTAAAGCTGGAGATCAGTGAAGACTCGGAAACCCAGCATACAACAACACCAACTGGGTACCAGCTTGATATGACGTCACAAAATGTTCTATCCAGTCTTGCGGAGAGTAAGTTAACTTATACGAGGGGTGGTCAATAAATACCCGAGTAAATGCTTTTATTCTTTACTCAATGCGTAATTGTGAGTCTCCAAAACATTCAGAATATGCATGAGCATTTATTTCAAATTGATTCAGAACTGATATTCAGAACAAATGCGGTTTCATATGGCAACGTCACTCGACGTCGGGTGTTCCTATTGTTATTACATGTACTTCCCAACGTTGTACTTTGTCAACTATGACGTACCACCCGTATGTTTGCAACATCGTGATTTGCTTAAGGGTGGGTTTGAATGTGCAAATATATAACAGTAGATCCATGATGGTACATAATACTGAATGAAATAAATACCAGTACAAATATACTAGTATAAGCCATTTGTTCGAAGTTCTTGTCTGAAAATGAGCGCGTAACAAAAACCAGATACGAAAGGGTATATTGTGAATAAATATCACACAAATACCAATAGAAATGTTGCAAAAAGCAAATATGATGGAATGACATGCGAAGTAAGTGTATAAGATGCATATATTCATACACAGATTCCGGAAGTTCAAAGCCACAAATGCAAGTGACACGTCCGACGTCAACGTCAAATCACTTAATTTATCATCCCTGGATTAGTCCACATGGTATTTCGAAGTAGTGACAATGAATAAAAAAAGATAAAAATGATGGGGTTATTTTTCAGGTAAACTTTTTGCAAGAAATGAAAATGTTGACGAAGGTGGTCAAGTGAAACGTCTTGTCGAACAGAAGGTTTTCTCACCCCACATGCGAGAGAAAAGCCTAAACCAGCACAAGTATAAGGCAGTTGATTTGAGCAATCTACGTGAAGAAGACATAAACATAGTTAGACTAGCTAAACAAAAACTGGAACAAAGACTTATGGCAAGTTTTGCTCTGGACGAAGCGTATCTTCACAAGGTTAAAAGCCGAAGTATAACGAATGATTTGAAGCCAGGAATCAGACGTAACAAGACGAGTGATGGACCCAACTATAATAAACTGTATAAGAACAAACTAGAAGAATTTGAAGGCTGGGATACTTTCAAACATAGCTACGACGACCATGACAATCTAGAATCATCTGAATTCCTACATCCGATTGAATCTTTCGATAAATTGTACGATACGTCAATGTGGACACCTTCCAGTAGCACCCCTCTGCTGTATTCACCAATTGACAGCACGGTAAGTAACCACAAAAAGCAAATACATGTACATGTATATACAATTATAAATTCATTGCCATTATTTGCACAATTTATGTCTCCCACATATACTGTATAGCGGGCATTTTTCACGGGGTGCAATGTTCGCGTTTTCTGGATCCTTTTGAATCACTGTGTCTTGATATCGCACAAACAGCCTCGACCGCCATATTTTCTTATTATCAGCAAAATACTTATCTGTCAATGTTCTCAATACCAACATATGATCTGAGGTCCTTTGTTTTGGTAGAAAATACCCACTATACAGTAGTTGAGGAGACATATTGATTTTGTTTTGGATGTCTGTCTAGATGGATGTCACAAAGTTTATCCGCGCTTGTACAAATACTCCATAACCATTTGCGGGATTTCAATGCCAATGAAACTTCACATGAATAATGGGTACCAAGCCTAGAAATCATAATGTCAGGACTTTAGTCGGATGTTTATTGCCGGAGTTATGACCGTTTCTGGGACATGCGTTCGTGTCAAAACCCCTTCTAGTTTAGAAGAACAAAACAATGTTTTAACCAAAAAAACACAACACATACTCGATGATTGAAACAAATCATTGAAGTCCTTGAGCCAAAAGCAAACGATCAGTAAATATTGGTAGAAGTCCAAGTCATATTCCTAATACTAGTACTTGTATTATTGAATATTTATCGTTCATTTCAGACACCAGCTAGGTTACAACCATCGAGAGATATAACACCTGACGTCGCAACGGAAGGATGTCCTACGTGTATGTCCAGTGATTCTTATTATCGAACAAATGGTGATTCAAAAGACATTGGTAACGACCTCACAAAGTCTGCAAAAGATGAAGCCGGGTTTTCAAACGAATATACAAAGGCTGCGAGGCTCATAAAGCTGCGGCTAACTAAATCTAACGACATCGTAGGAAAGGATACAACTTTTGTAGACAAATCATTCGTCAACGTACCTCTATCGCCATGTATCAACTACAACATTGAAAACAATATGCGTGCTGCATCTAACGTTAGAGTGACGACAAGTATAAATTTATCAGAGAAATTAGCCCAGCAATTACGTGAAATGAGTCAAACCAACGACAAGCTTCGACCCAAAGGATTCGACCGAACGGCATTTAACGCGACAAAGCAATCCAAACAGTCAACGTCGACAATTGATGCACAGGATTTACCTAGCATTAATGGTGATAGTATTAACACCAAAGCATCCGAAGTTGGTTTGACAAGCGAAAATATGTGTAGCTTCCCAGATATTCATTCCACAAGTACGACTGAAGCGGGGACAAAAGCGCGGAAAACTATTCCAAGGCAACAAGGTAACACTAATGAAATTGGCGAGCGAGTAGCAGCTGAGGATACCGATCTTCCATCGATATCTGTAAAAGCATTTGCTCACAACGCCTCAAAATGCACTGAGACAGGGATACCAAAACACTGCAACGACGAACAAAGGCCCATATACGGCGGGGTGGCTGTAAGAGCCGGGGTTTGCACATCACCGTATAAGTTTGATAAACAAGACCCGAACATGCTCAGACTCCTGAAGGCTCGTCCATTGCCAGGGCTCCACTCTGTGTGCACCTCGTGCGGAGGTGTGTCTGAGAAACAAGAAAGTCCTCGAAGCGCATGCTCAAGTCGAAGCACAAATATTTGGAGAAGAAAGAGCGATTATAAACTGAAGGAAATACATAAACAATGCTGTAGTGCACATGCGGAAGACAAGTGGAAACTGGATCGCGGAGGTTCTGAGACGGAAGGTTTGCCGAAAGTTGCAGTCGAAAAATTGCCACACTCTCCGGAAAAGAATAGAACTCCGGCGACACCGGTAAGATCAATGGCGCCAGCAAAATCGATGACGCCAAATATGATGCTGGTGCCAACATCAAAGAAACAGAATTGTGAGGAAATGTCGATAAATTTTATGGATAGAAATATCAAATTTCGATTTCAACGGGAGGAAACACTATCTGAAAACGCCGGTAAAGCCGGAAGTGAGTGGTTGAAGCATATATCGGCACCAACTTGTCGTGACAGATTTGAATGTCCAGTGACGTCAGAAACTCGAATTTACAAAGATGATATTAAAAGATGTAAGAAAGATGATAGTAGGTCAAGTGTCAATACTCCAGTTTCGTCTCCATATTTGGATTACTGTAAACACAAGGCGGAACTGAGAGCACTCAGGCAAGATATTATTGGAAGGAAGTTGACTGGGGCCTTTTCAGGTAACTATTTTGAAAGAACAAGCGCGGTTATGTCTTAAATAGTACATGTATACCTGAAACTAATTTTTTTACGCCTAATTGAAATATCATTGGTTTTCGTGTGTAGCAAATTTCGTGGATTTAGGTAAAAAGGCAATATTCTGCATTTAGGTTAAAACGTAATTTCGTGGCTTTAGGTAAAAATGCAATTCTTAGGGGTCTTAATTTTTACGCCTAATTGTAATATCATTGGTTTTCGTGTGTAGCAAATTTCGTGGATTTAGGTAAAAGGTAATATTCTGCATTTAGGTAAAAACGTAATTTCGTGGAATTAGATAAAAACGTAAATTCGTGGAATTAGGTAAAAACTTTATTTCGTGGATCTAGGTAAAAATGCAATTTTGTTGAGTCTTAATTTTGTTGATTGCTAAAATGGAAAAAAAACGATTGAATATCAGTACAAATGTATTGGATCGTCTGTGTGCTAAAGTAATATAACTGAAGAGTAGCACGAATGATTAAAGAAAGATAACTCATATTGAATGTATTTTACTACTATATTTATTATCTCCTATATTCGGAAAACTGTCGTTTTTTTTCAACAATCAAATAAGACTGTAGGATACTGGAGTTAGTGGGTTTTGGACAAGTGTCGTGGTCGGTAATAAAAAACAACATGCATTTGTAATCGGTATATAAATCACTAATGTTGTTTTCTTTCAAGACACTAAATCATCGGTTGAAAAGGTGGATCAAAAAGTGAAGAAAACGAAAACATTCCCAGTTTTACCTATTAAGAAGAGCAAAGAAAAAAGCAGCAGAAAATCTGTGACGCCGAGTTGCAATATGTTCATCATAGGTATGTAATTGGGATAATCTTTATACTAGATCTCTCCCTTTGCCAATACGCTCCTAATATTCAGTTATACATGTATATATTCAAGTTTAATCCCGAAACCGCACAAATGATGTTTGAGTAGTCAACAAAAAGAAAACAAGTAAAGAAATGTACACTGATTCATCTACACGTGAATGCAATACTCTCAGTGCTTTGATTATTTATATATTTCAGGTAAAACGGGTCGTGAAGACAGAACGGATTTATTTGTTAAACCATCGAAGCCAGCATGTCTACCTGAAATAAAAAGTGAAACTTTTGCTTTCTCGAAAGAGAATATCAATAACGTAAGTACCTATTCTCATGTTTATATATAAATAGAAGTAAATAAATAATAATATTGCATTATATAGCTGGCTTAGAAGAAGGTCGTAAGTTCCTTTTTCAACTTCAGTTTGGTCAGTATAAACGGGTTGTGTTTACGTTAAGTTCTTGTCACATAATTTATAAACAGTTGTTGCATGTCTACATTTTATTATATTTTAAAGGACCATACCGGAAATAAGAGCTACGTGTAGTTCTTATTTGTAGTTCTTATTTGTGCCATCCTTTACATGTTATGTTGATTGTCATGACATTATCATTGCATGCATGTTTGTTTATTGTTTTAATGTATATTTTGATATATTTGTCAAGTAAATTGTGCATTGAATGCAGAAATAAATCTATCTATCTAACATTAATAGCATACATAACGATGATAATTAGATATATATGCTATTAATGACGGACGAATAATAGTATACATGTACATGTATAGTAATTCTAATAATGATTAAAAGGCAGTAAAAAAGAACTTACAGACTGTCTCGAAAAATGAACACAAATTTCAAGCAGTAGGCCTACTTATAGTATTGTATTGAATACCAATACATGTATTAGGAATTATTCAAAACATAAATCAATGTCCGAGCCTGAGTGCAAATGGGGGGAAACTTATAATAAGTATTATATTAATGGTGGCTACTGCTGTACGCGCTAGTAGACGGAGATAATCTTTATTAAAGTCTCATCTTACAATATTTACAATACATATTTGAACAATTATAAACGTACTTTGCCGCTCCACACTGGAGCTATAAGAGACTAGATAATTTATATATAAATATCAATAAAAACCGAACTATATTCTTGCAAGGGAACATAGTCGTGCAAAGCGTAGTCTGCACAACCATAAAACAGAATTAAACAAATAAAAATATATATAAATATATATAAAAATCAATTGCATTATCAATTAAGATTGCATAGTATGACATAATGAACGTACGAGTTTATACATGACTGCATTAATTTTGGAATGTATTCTTTGATTTATGTACATGTATTTCATATCATAATATGTTGCCTTTGTTCTTTCAGAATGTCGTCACGTGTATTGACCTCGACGACTAGAATCTGGAGATGTTTAAAATTATTGAAAGAAATAAAATAGTGTATGATTATTACTTTGTTGTGAGTTTTGTTTAAAATGATGTTATTATTGAGTGTAATGTTGTGGTGTACACTATGGGCATCAAACCGTATACACGTGTTGAAAACGAGCACTGCATGTTTTAATCATCCAGACTGAAGAAACGTATCAAAAGTAATTTGCTGACGATAAACGTTGGAATCTTTGTCATACGAAAATTGAATGTCTAGTGAGTGGCTATGAAAGTCACACGAAATAGTTTATGCCTATTGGGCCAAAGGGTACCCAAATTATTCGAGTGACTCCCAAACACACTCGGAATGCACACACTGCTCGTGTGACACAGACGTATAATTATATTGGAGCCGCGCATCAAGCCAACTGAAGTTCAAGCATCATAGCAAACATGTCGACATTTGGATAGCATCGATGATCGCGCACATCCTCTGACACTTAACAAAGTTGGTGTACAAATACATATACATCTATATCAGTCGCACAATGCCTGTGATTTTGAACCCACAATATTAGATTGGCAAGTATGTATCATTAATGAAGGAGTAATTATTTAGAACTGTAATTGTTGGTCGTTTGCTTGTTGCCTTGTGTATTAGTCACTGTCGTGAAATTGTTGGCCCCAAAACAACTTGTAATGTTACTGATTAATGTTAATTAGAGCTAAATTGTAAAATTGAACATGGAAGAGAATAGAAATATTTCACAACGGAACGCAGGTATAAAATCAATACTCAATTTTGTTCTGTGTATTACTATTACAGTCAAGTTAGGATATTGTGAGAGTGACGTTGGCGTGTGTATGTGTGTGTACACAAAGATTACCACCATCCTGTCTGAACAGGTAGAGCGAATATAGTATACATGTGAGTTTAGCATTGAAAGTATAGCTGTCTGCATAAGCCTTTATAATTGGTTTTACCCCGTAATATAAGAAATCTAGTTGACTTGACCGCCACGTCCCTGACTGGACTATACTACATTAATTTCTCTATCATTACACCAAACAAGCAAGACTGGCTATGACAGGGGCGCAAGGCAGGGTAACAATTTGTTAAAAATATAAATGATAAAAAGGATGCTGGAATTCGGAATATAGATGCACATGGAAGGGTCTAGTACATTTTATCAAAAAATATTCGCCCAGCAAGGGGGGTAACTGTGTAGGAGTTTGGTAAAAAATAGTGCAATTTTACCGGGGGCCGAACTTTGTGGTTCGTTTAGTTATTGGGCCGTGTATTGTCATATTCATGCGCGTTATATTATACTTATCAATCCAAAAGCATTTTCTGTTGAAAATATTTTGAAATAAAACCAGATTTAATTAAAATCGTATTCACAAATCAAGATTGTTTCGAGATACTGCGTTCCTAATTTAATTAAGATCTACTTTTTGGCGTATGAACATTCTATTATAGTGATAAGTCAATTGTTTACAACCGGAAGTTGGGAGGATAACAAGGAAGAACTACGAGAGTTTCAGGTCTATAAAAACATGAAGTTTTACGTTTCTATCTCGATCGTTTGTGTTTTGTTACACGCCGTATTAGGGGCCACAACATCTAAGGGCGGTGTCGTCACGACAGAAGCCCCTACAACGCCGAAACCGACCACTGTCACGCCAGCTCCAGGTAAGTTTTTGTCGTTTGTTTACATCATAATTTGTCTCATGAGTATGACGTGATTAATTATAGACCGTGACCTAGATCATTGAGTAAAGACGTGACGTTGAATATCTCATAAATTTAATTATTTTACAATACCTAATCATGACTAGGGTTGCACCTGATTTCTAGTTCTTATCACCAAAACTAATAGTAGACTAATAAAACTGATAAATGAAACATTCTTTGAGTGATAGTTTTATATGATTTTCAAATATCATAAAATTTGTTTGCTTATATTACGCTTTGCTTTGATTGTTTGTACCAATTAAGTCGATATAGGTCCCTTCATCCATTAGGGTGGACAAGTCAAGTGGTCTAGTGGTAAGAGCTAAATACTGACTGCTGATCTGATTCTGAAGGTTGTGGGTTTGATCCCTCCTCCAGCCGGATTAAAACAGAAATGCTTTTAGGTGTTTCCCACCTAACATAACTAAATTTACTAACAGTCTTTCGGATGAGACATTAAGCGAGGTCCCATGTTACCTGACCTCTTCTGGGGGGCCTTGCCCATATAGGTTTCCGATGGCAAAGGTACATATAAATAAAAGCATATAACTATAAATCGGAAGGCAGTGGCTAGCCGTCCGGCGCCGGACGACTAGACATCGAAATTAGTCGTCCGGCATTAGAAATAGATGTAGTAATGGAACATAGAAAGTTTCAATTACAGTATTATGAGGATGGGGATAGTATATGACTTCACTTCATGCTGAAAAAATGAGATTGCTGTTTTTGGTAATTGACAGTTTGGAATGTCACTGGTTATAATAGCGTGAAAACAATGTTACCGTTTATGAATCGTATCATGGTAGGTCCTATTCTAAACTCCCTGATTGTATATTGTATTTAAAATTTACAAAAAATACAATTGTATTGTTTTGTATATATGTGCTATTAAAACTGCGAATGAAAAGTAATTAATTGCCATATATCGTTGTTTGTGTTACTTCGGCAAATTAACGTGCGTACTTTGTTTGTTTTCCAATATGGCGGACATTATACGGTGATACACGGCCGGTCACAAAATGGATGCAGATAAATGCACTAACTTATCTTGCTTAATTCGTAGTTTATTACAAGGTAGAAACATATGTGATACTTATCACAAGAAAATAACTGAAATTATTGATGCCTAATGCATAGAAATAGAATGACAGTTACCTAGCCAATGCATGTATCGTTTGCTAGTCGTCCGATGACGGACGACTAGACAGCGAAATTAGTCGTCCGTCAGTGGACTACTAGCAAACGCTATGTGCATTAGCTAGGGAACCGTCATTCTATTTCTACGCATTATGCATCTACCTTATAATAAAGGTTATAATAAACTACGAATATAGGCAAGACATGTCAATGCCTTATCAGCAACCATTTTGTGACCTCCCGTGTATCTCCGTATATTGTCCGCCATAGTATAAACTGGCACGAATGAATGCGGAAATCGCTGTCGGCATGAGATCTATATATAGTGCAAAAAATATCCAAGTTGATTGAAATGGTAATGCTGTGTTAAAGTGACATACAGTAGCATTATGCTATGCTCATTATGATATATATATTCTTTATTTCGTCTCATTTATGTACATACATATAACATACGACATAAGCAGAACAGATAAAATGTACATAACCATTCAGTTATGAATTATAAGAGACAATTATCAAATCTTAAAATAATCTGATTATCATAAAATCACTATATGACTAGCTTGTACTATGAACTGTCCTATAAACAGTGCTATATCACTATTTATAAACAAAAAAAACATTAATTTATATACAAAATTAAAACTAAGAGAATGTTGTTAATACGTTGAATTAAAATATAGTTAAATTTTTAATTTAAGAAACTGAGATTTGTAAATGAGGCACTAATGCGCTAATTAAAAAATAGTATTAATAGATCATTTATCACCCCGGTCAGACCGTAGATGAACTGATTAACAACATTCCCTTAGATGTCAATAAAACTGGCAATAATTAATAAGATAGTATGAATACATTATTTACACAGATAAAAATGTCGTCTTTGTAAAATCATAAAACAGGTTTTGGCGCAAATTCTTAAAGCGTTTTTCTCAGTAAAAAGAACCCTTAGTTTCATTAAATCATTCAGAGAATAAAAATCAGGACAAATAGTTGCGACCTGTTCATACAAGGTATTTCTTAAATCTGTGTATAAATCACAACTTAAAAGAACATGAGCTTCATCTTCTAAAACTTGACAATTTTGACAAATGCGTTCCGTTAATGGCAAGCCTTCATACCGCCCTGTCTCAATGCGTATTGGAGCAACTCCACATCTAAATTTACAAAAGGCTGATCTATGTCTTAAAGGCAATAGTATATTACAATAATTCTCAACTTCGTAACTATGTTTGAAAGTACAATACGTTCTAAGTTTATTTCGGCCTCTGCCGGATACACCGGTAATACTGTTAATACTAGAATACCAGTCATTAACATATTTGTAAAAAAGATTGTCTGAAACCTGTATTACAAATGAAGACTTTGGTATTGGCACAGAAATATCACAGAACTGGTTCAGGTGAATATCACAGAATTGCTTTTTAACAATATAATACCAGTTTTTACACTTAATTGGTTGTTGGTTTGCCCAGAGTGCGATACGCTTATTTAATCTCGATGAGTTCGTAGTTGATAAACGAGACCAAAATGTTGAAATGGTTTTCCACTGACGGATAAAAGGTGGAGTCCAACCCATATCACCCGACACGGCTGCATTAGGTGTATACTTTCCGACACCAAGAAAAAACCTCATAGCCCTGTTGTGTATAGTATTTATGCATGAGAAAGTTTTGTTTCCCCAAATTGCCGCTCCGTATGAGATAACTGGCCAGACAACCGTATCGTATAATTTGGTGAAAACATTATAAGGAACACCTCCTATAAGCTTACATTTGGCTATGAGAAGACCCAGCGCGCGACCAGCACTCTGAGCAACCATCTTTGCCGTAATGCTATAATCTAAATGTTCATGGAGTACAAGACCTAAATATGTATATTGCATAGTATAGTTTAGTACATTATCACCAACTTTGAAAACAACAATATATCTTGGAGTAGACAGAGTACGAAAATGAACTACATTGCTCTTATTAACATTTATAGACATCTGATTTCGTGTACACCAATCATTCAATGCACTTAACAATAATTGCAAGTCATGTTCATTCTCTGCCAGTATCACAATATCATCAGCATACAGGAGAATACACACCGTTTCATTACCTATACTTACTCCAATGTTAAATGACTTAAGATATATAGCCAAATCATTTATAAAAAGGTTAAACAAAAGAGGAGACAGGATACAACCCTGTCTTAAACCGGATTTAACATCAAACCAGTCAGTGTTGTAGGAATTAACTCGTACACAAGACGAAACGGACGTGTATAGAGACTTAATAGCTTGTAACATTCTACCATTGATTCCTAGATCTACCAATCTATTCCACAATAACGAACGATTAATGTAATCATAAGCTTTTTTAAAATCAATAAAAGCTGTAAATGTGGATAATTTTAATTTATTACGAGTCTCAACAATACTAGTTAAAGAGGATATTTGATCAATAGTTCCTCTATAAGTAGTAGGTAATGGAGATGTAGAAGAAATGGTACATGTGTCACAAACAAAGCTAATGTGGCAATTAATTATTTTTCATTCGCAGTTTTAATGACACATATATACAAAACAATACAATTTACAATTGTACTTTTTATTTGTTTTCATTCTAAATAGAACAACAACAACAATATACAATAGGACCTACCATGATAACATTTATAAACGGCAACATTATATAACCAGTGACATTCCAAACTGCAATTACCTTACACAGCAATTAAATTTTTTCAACATGAAGTAAAATACTTTCATAATCCTCATAATACTGTAATTAAAACATTCTTTGTTCCCTTACTACTTCTAGCTCTATTTCTAATGCCATTTCTAATACACAGCTGCACCATTGCTATTTGTCGCGCTTTATAAAACCCGACAGCGATTTCCGCATTCGTATCGTATCGTCTTCTTTCCCTCCAGATCTGGAGAACCAAGGAATAAATCCTCGTAGTTGAATATGAATAAGTAATCCACCATCACAGTTTCGTACACTAAACACAATCAGTCACAATCAGTTATTAACGTCGCGCAGTATACACTATTCACTATTCATAACAAGAACAAGAATATATATTCACATCATAATTATTATATACGGTAGGATTTTGTGAAGAGTCTTATTCTAACATGCTTAGGGATATAGATATTAGTAAACTCTACTTAAGGTTACAATAAAGAGGTCATACGTTTTAACTATATATTGGAATGGGTAACGGTAAGAGAATACCAGCATATCAACAATTTAATGAGAAAAAAAAAAAAAAAAAAAAAATACGGCGGACAATATACGGAATGTCACAAAATGGTTGCAGATAAGGCATTGCCATGTCTTGCCTATATTCGTAGTTTATTATAATCTTTATTATAAGGTAGATGCATAATGCGTAGAAATAGAATGACGGTTCTCTAGCCAATGCGCGTAGCGTTTGCGAGTAGTCCACTGACGGACGACTAATTTCGCTGTCTAGTCGTCCGGCGCCGGACGACTAATTTCGCTGTCTAGTCGTCCGGCGCCGGACGACTAGCCACTGCCAAATCGGAAACCCTTGATCATAATTAATGATGTAGTGACTGTGGAAACTGATGCAAGCAGTCACCAGTAGCATATAAATCTTTCAATTTGTCCTCTACAGACTGTGCAGTACATACATTGTAAGCCAAGTCTGATGTTGGAAGCCCTGCCAACTGTTTGTCACAATTTGTATGACAGAATAAGGTCCATTTAATCGGATCAATTTATTCATTCGCTTATTTGTGTAATCACATATATAACACATGAAACAGTTTGTAACCTAAAATATGTGCATATATAACTCGTTATGACCTAGGAATGAAAATAGTTTAACTTATAGAAATGTACACGTTCACCGTTTTCATGCCGGAAAGCATTCGGATAGACATCAATATGTCTACTTGATGAGGTTTGTATTTTTCTTTTGTAATTATAGCACATATAGGTGCCAAAGCACATATTTAATGATACGCAACCCCAAATGCGTCCCTAAAACCAACTCTTACTGAAATATATACAGAAAATAATTGCTTTCCGGCAATTCGGTAAAGCGCATTTAATCTTAAAAGTTAGTCAAGGTCCTATGTGGGGTTTGAGTCTGCTGTCTCATTCATTCCACACTAGCTCAGCGTTCTTTCCTTTTCTTAACACATTCAACTTTTCCCTTCACTGTTTCACCAACATGTGCACTAAAACACGACTTTATCATTGATTAATAAACCAAGGGAGAAAAGTGTGTCAATTAAAAGTGGGACTCTAACCTATTCATGAACCACTCAACACTAGCACATTACTCTACCCACTGAGCTATAAGGAGTCCACATCAGGACACATTTAAATCAAAATTATTACACAGATAAGTTCATTGTTAATTGAGCTATAATTTCCATTGTAAGACTCCGACTAAGAGCTTGAATATTTTTGAATGGTCTGATTAATTCTAACTTCATTATCTGTTTCAGAAACAAGCACTCATGCACCAGCTCCAGGGACAACACTCACTCCAAAACAAGGTATTATCAATTAATTGTAATAATACTGGAGCAGTATATCGAGGGCTCAGTGCAAAACTATGGTAACTACATCAATTTATAGTGGCAGGTACAATAGTTTTGCACTGAGCCCTCGATATGTATCAGTAAATTAGGCCTCACTCCCTTAAAATATAGACAATATATCTCTCGCATTGTATAAAGGGATTTCAAGGAGAGGCATGTTGATTTTATGCTGCACACCAAATGGGGTCCTCATTATACAAAACAGGCCCCTAGATACATGTATGCTGTGGCACACTGAGGCGCTTGTCTCAATGAAAATTTGATTGTTGCAGTCTTGCAGAAGTTATGACCCTTTTAAGGCTTTGCAGTAGACGTATATATTTTGTGGCATAGACCTTTTAGTTTATTGGAATGATATAGCAGGGATCGACACTAATGCTGGTACGAGACCAGTGGATTTAATGGAGGACCACTAACTCCTTGACCACATATCATTTTCAAGAACAGGATCTACATGTAGTCACTTTCATAACTTGGTAGTCCTTCGGCCGCTATAAAAAAAAGTTAGTGTCAAGCCCTGTACAGGACTGTGAGAACAGGTATTAGTAATAATATAGGCCTCACTTCTTTTATAAATTAATATTGTCAGTTTAGTTGTGTAGACTGGACTATGCAAATGTTTTGCTATGTGGTGCCAACAGCAAGGTAGTAGGCAAACTGCAGCGCATCCAGAACACGGCTGCTCGTTTGATCACAAAAAAGCGTGAGCACATTACACCGATCCTGCATTCACTGCACTGGCTTCCGGTACCATACAGAGTACAGTACAAGGTCATCATATACACATTTATACGGAATCCTGTTCGGGCCACATTGAATTTCGCATGTCTAACATGTGAACAGGCGATAATTATCGTGTTGAAGGCGATAATTATCGCCTCTTCTCATGGAGAGAGACACTTGTACTAGCGAAATTTAACACCTTCGCGAAAGTTTTGGGGCGATAATTATCGTCTTAATTTTCGCATGTATGACTCAATTTTGGACAAGCGAAATTTAAGGACATGCGAAATTTAACGTTAAATTTCTCGTGTTTTTAGTCCTAGGATACAATTGCTGAGCAAGTAGGGCTGTTTACCCAGGTAGGATCATTTTGACGGACTGATGATGCTGCATGTCGGAGCCGATCATGGGTAGGGCTAATTTCAAACCATTAGAATGTGTGCATATAAAATCGTGTAAAACACGGATATATAAAGAAAGAAAAAATATTTCTGCAGGGTATTATCGCTGTTTATCTAGTCAATTCCGGCTAAAGCTGCCTGTTAACGGGGTGCCGTTAAACTTAGCTATATTCGGTCACCTGGTCATGTGACTAATGATAATCCATCACCTTATCACGTGATCTGACGGACTTTTTTATATGTGAGTCACCGGTTGCAATTCCGTGCCCGAGGGTGAGGTTTTCCCATTCTAAACGAGCTGGTGGTTGATCGGTTATTTTTTCGACTAAACTGCGTCTACACGACGTCTATCAAGATGTCTGACTTCGTTGTTTATCATGAAGTCACGGAACGAACGTGACGATGCGCGCTAGTTAATGAAAGAGTGAGAATATATTCCCGAGTTTCATCCCCTTACTTATGGTGTACGATTAGGGTCATAACTATATGGTGTACGATTAGGGTCATAACTAATATAAACTGTCTGAGACACTTTATAAACTGTCTGAGACAGTTTGGAACCTGTCTGAGACACTTTATAAACTGTCTCAGACACTTTGTAAACTGTCTCAGACAGTTTTCATAGTTATGACCCTTTCGTGCGCATTAGTTTAAACTGTATGAGACAGTTTTCGTCCATATGCTAATTTTGATTAGTTCTCAATAGACCAATCGGAGAGTATTTTACAAATCCCTTTACGAGGTGTGTGTATTCCCCGGCCCTATGCTATTTTAATCAAGAAAAAAGAAGTGATTTCACGACCGCAGAGTTTATTTTTTTATTTATGGACGGATTTTTAAAATGTTGGTATCAAATTAAAGTTGCAACCCTATAGTTTCTAAATAATAGAATAAAGCACAGGCACTCGTTCGGATGCGGAAAAATTAAATCACGAGTGCCACCGACAAAATATAAGAACAGATTTTTATTTCTTAAACAAACAAACATAATCAACGAACGCAATATTTACTTCGATAAAACAGTACCCTGATGCGTGTAAATACACTATGCGGTCCGCGTGACAATAGATACTATTTGCAATTTTTTGTACAGAACGTTTTCCTCAATTACAGTATATCTTTCAATTGTTTTGAAATGAAATACGTTTTAATGGTTGGCTAGAGTATTTGATGTCTATCTTGTTTGTTATTATTCACTAAGGAATGTTAAATTTGGAGGAAAACAAAACTTGGCTAAAGATTATTATAAGAAAAGTAAAAAACAATTAGCTGATGGTAAAAAATTTGTTTACGGTAATCTATAAATAGTATGTTTTTAAGTATGCTATTTAGTATTCGATGCAAAGATCTTTTATTTGTTCTAGTTCAATGAATGCAGACACAGATAAAAGCAACAAGACTGTGTTCTATAAATGTTTATGTCCCTTGTCCATATAAACTAGTTAAGTCTATCAGGGGCCATAATTCTGTTGAAATGGTGGATAGTGTTACATGGCTTTGACAATGTAATGCGTTTATGATGGTAAACAAGTATGCCAAGTTTGAAAGCAATTCCTTGATGGACTTCAAAAGAAGTTGAGTTTCAACAACTTGAAGGTTTTGGTTTACATTTTCGGAACAATAACTATTATGCCTCCGCATCAGTAGATGTCGGGGCATATAAAAAACCTTAGCACAAAGATGGATTGTTAAATATCAGTAATGCTGAACCAGGGACCGGTCACTAGCTGAACCTATGTTTCGAAAAAATGAGATAAATGAAATATTTAAAGTCCCATTATGCCTTAAATGGCTATTTTCAAAAGGCATAATTAAACTCGGCAACCTATCTGCAAATTGATGCAGTGGGCACTTTAGGTGAGTCCCAAAGCTTGAAAACACCATAAGATGGACGAAAACGAAATAAAGCCTCCAGTTGGTTTGTAAACAAAATAACGAAATGTAAACAATAAAGGCATAATCTAAATACTAAGGGGAGCAACTCTTGCAAAATTAGTATTTTGTCATCCATACATTTTACTTAATGTGATTTTTGGCATACTACATGTATTTCAAAAGATATAGCTGACATTCTGTCGTTAATTATAGGTCATTTGTGAAAGCATCTTAATTCTTTGTATTTAGTCAATTTACTAGATGATCGTGAATTTTGTTTGGCACAATGTCAATGAAAATGTCAATGAAAATGTCTGGCACATACTGGGTGGATCGAAGCTCAACTACATTTTTCAGCACTTAACCAATTGAGCACAGAAAACATAAAAACATCACATCCCACAATTACACGACACAACGCCCAACATATAACTGAACGAGAAAATGAACTGCTAAACCCCAAGTTTTAGTTGTGAAATCATCGAACGCACAAGTCCCAGCTGACTGAACGACCTAGTTGCATCTATAAAAAAGCAGAATGTCCCAGTTTTAAGTGTTTAACGAGACTCGAGTTTAATGACCGCTTCATGTTGAAGGCATATTGCATTTTTTAGCTTCTATTATTTATCAAACCTCTGCATTCTACAAACACAACACTTGCACATGCATAGACATAGATGTAAGTTTTTCTGGTATCAGTTTTTAGATTTTATCTCAGAAAATGTTAAAAAATGTCAATTTTTCTAAAATTACCTTATTTTGTGCGTGACGTCTACTCAATAATTCATGACGTTTCTAAGATGGCTGCCATACTTACGTTTCACTTCTTGCATTCATGCTTTGAAACTAAATGTATAATGTAGGACTCGGGTTTATAAAGAAAAGTACATGCTTTGAAACTGGCTTTCATGGCGATTATTGCAATGTAATCCTGCGCTCTGTTTTTTTCTGGCCCATATTTGGTTACATTATCTTTCACATGGGTTACAAAATGAACCTACGCCTCATTCAAGGCCATTGCATTCGCAAATGATCGACTTTTGTATTCAGGGCATATAAATGGGTATAACTTGTGTTGTGGCTAGATACCGTATGCGCAGTTACCTACTTGAAACTTGAAACTTTTCTTATTAAAATACGATGATATTAGCAAAAAACGATAAACCGACTTTCCTCAATATTTAACGTATACAGTACATACGTGCACGATTTATTTGTAGACGGTGTACTTTACATAACCTACACTTAAAATATGTTTCAAAAACAGCTGATACAATATTGAGGAAAACTTGATGTGCAGAAAATGACGACTGTTATTTTATTCGCTTCATTACTTTTAAACCAGATACCCGGGAAAACTTGACCGACATCCCGACTTTCCTCAATATTTAGCATTCAATAGGTACATAATGAACTAATTCTTAGCCTACCCTTGACATATTTTCGAAACGGTACGTTGCACAAAATTGAGGAAAATTTTCTGTTGAAAAAATGACGAATGTTAAAATGAAAATAATCAATAGCTACCCAGTCCTAATTTTAGGCGTCAATGGACACATAAAAGTCTTTATGTCATTGGAAAGCATTTTAGTGCATTTATGACTAAGTACGGTCAGGTACAGGGGTTGTACTGTATGACCACTACAGGGGTTGTACTTTGTGACCACTACAAGGGTTGTACTGTATGACCACTACAGGGGTTGAACTTTGTGACCACTACAAGGGTTGTTCTATAGGACCACTACAGGGGTTGTACTGTGTGACCACTACAAGGGTTGTACTGTGTGACCACTACAGGGGTTGTACTGTGTGACCACTACAGGGGTTGTACTGTGTGACCACTACAAGGGTTGTACTGTGTGACCACTACAGGGGTTGTACTATATGACCACTACAGGGGTTGTACTATAGGACCACTACAGGGGTTGTACTGTGTGACCACTACAGGGGTTGTACTGTGTGACCACTACAAGGGTTGTACTGTATGACCACTACAGGGGTTGTACTGTGTGACCACTACAGGGGTTGTACTGTATGACCACTACAGGGGTTGTACTGTGTGACCACTACAGGGGTTGTACTGTATGACCACTACAGGGGTTGTACTGTGTGACCACTACAGGGGTTGTACTGTATGACCACTACAGGGGTTGTACTGTGTGACCACTACAGGGGTTGTACTGTGTGACCACTACAGGGGTTGTACTGTATGACCACTACAGGGGTTGTACTGTGTGACCACTACAGGGGTTGTACTGTATGACCACTACAGGGGTTGTACTGTGTGACCACTACAGGGGTTGTTCTATAGGACCACTACAGGGGTTGTACTGTGTGACCACTACAGGGGTTGTACTATAGGACCACTACAGGGGTTGTACTGTGTGACCACTACAGGGGTTGTACTGTATGACCACTACAGGGGTTGTACTGTATGACCACTACAGGGGTTGTACTGTATGACCACTACAGGGGTGGTACTGTGTGACCACTACAGGGGTTGTACTGTATGACCACTACAGGGGTTGTACTGTATGTCCACTACAGGGGTTGTTCTATAGGACCACTACAGGGGTTGTACTGTATGTCCACTACAGGGGTTGTTCTATAGGACCACTACAGGGGTTGTTCTATAGGACCACTACAGGGGTTGTACTGTATGACCACTACAGGGGTTGTACTGTATGTCCACTACAGGGGTTGTTCTATAGGACCACTACAGGGGTTGTACTGTATGTCCACTACAGGGGTTGTACTGTATGTCCACTATAGGGGTTGTACTGTGTGACCACTACAGGGGTTGTACTGTGTGACCACTACAGGGGTTGTACTGTATGACCACTACAGGGGTTGTACTGTGTGACCACTATAGGGGTTGTACTATAGGACCACTACAGGGGTTGTACTGTATGTCCACTACAGGGGTTGTACTGTATGTCCACTATAGGGGTTGTACTATAGGACCACTACAAGGGTTGTACTGTATGTCCACTACAGGGGTTGTACTGTATGACCACTACAGGGGTTGTACTGTATGTCCACTACAAGGGTTGTACTGTATGTCCACTACAGGGGTTGTACTGTATGACCACTACAGGGGTTGTACTGTATGACCACTACAGGGGTTGTACTGTATGTCCACTACAGGGGTTGTACTGTATGACCACTACAAGGGTTGTACTGTATGTCCACTACAGGGGCTGTACTGTATGACCACTACAGGGGTTGTACTGTATGTCCACTACAGGGGTTGTACTGTATGACCACTAAAGGGGTTGTACTGTATGACAACTAAAGGGGTTGTACTGTGTGACCACTATAGGGGTTGTACTGTATGTCCACTACAGGGGTTGTACTGTATGACCACTACAGGGGTTGTACTGTATGACCACTAAAGGGGTTGTACTGTGTGACCACTATAGGGGTTGTACTGTATGTCCACTATAGGGGTTGTACTATAGGACCACTACAGGGGTTGTACTGTGTGACCACTAAAGGGGTAGTACTGTGTGACCACTAGAGGGGTTGTACTGTGTGACCACTACAGGGGTTGTACTGTATGTCCACTACAGGGGTTGTACTGTATGACCACTACAGGGGTTGTACTGTATGTCCACTACAGGGGTTGTACTGTGTGACCACTACTGGGGTGGTACTGTGTGACCACTAGAGGGGTTGTACTGTATGTCCACTACAGGGGTTGTACTGTATGACCACTACAGAGGTTGTACTGTATGACCACTACAGGGGTTGTACTATAGGACCACTACAGGGGTTGTACTGTATGACCACTACAGAGGTTGTACTGTATGACCACTACAGAGGTTGTATTGTATGTCCACTACAGGGGTTGTACTATAGGACCACTACAGGGGTTGTACTGTATGACCACTACAGGGGTTATACTGTATGACCACTACAGGGGTTTTACTGTATGTGAACTTTAGAGGTTGTACTGTATATCCACTACAGGGATTGTACTGTGTAACCACTACAGGGGTTGTACTATATATCCACTACAGGGATTGTACTGTGTAACCACTACAGGGATTGTACTGTATATCCACTACAGGGATTGTACTGTGTAACCACTACAGGGGTTGTACTGTGTAACCACTACAGGGATTGTACTGTATATCCACTACAGGGATTGTACTGTGTAACCACTACAGGGGTTGTACTGTGTGACCACTACGGGGGTTGTACTGTGTAACCACTACAGGGATTGTACTGTGTAACCACTACAGGGATTGTACTGTATATCCACTACAGGGATTGTACTGTGTAACCACTACAGGGATTGTACTGTATATCCACTACAGGGATTGTACTGTGTAACCACTACCGGGATTGTACTGTGTAACCACTACAGGGGTTGTACTATATGACCACTACAGGGGTTGTACTATAGGACCACTACAGGGGTTGTACTATAGGACCACTACAGGGGTTGTACTGTATATCCACTACAAGGGTTGAACTGTATGACCACTACAAGGGTTGTACTGTATGACCACTACAAGGGTTGAACTGTATGACCACTACAAGGGTTGTACTGTATGACCACTACAAGGCTTGTACTGTATTACCACTACAAGGGTTGCACTGTATGGCCACTACAAGGGTTGCACTGTATGGCCACTACAAGGGTTGAACTGTATGACCACTACAAGGGTTGTACTGTATGACCACTACAAGGGTTGTACTGTATGACCACTACAAGGGTTGTACTGTTTGACCAATACAAGGGTTGTACTGTATGTCCACTACAAGGGTTGTACTGTATGTCCACTACCGCTATAGAGGTTGTACTGTATGACAAATATAGAGGCTGTACTGTATGACAACTATAGAGGTTGTACTGGTTGACCGCTATAGAGGTTGTACTGCATGTCAACAATAGAGGCTGTACTGTGTGACAACTATAGAGGTTGTACTGTTTGACCGCTATAGAGGCTGTACTGTGTGACAACTATAGAGGTTGTACTGTTTGACCGCTATAGAGGCTGTACTGTATGACAACTATAAAGGTTGTACTGTTTGGCCGCTATAAAGGTTGTACTGTATGACAACTATAGAGGTTGTACTTATGACCAGTAGAGGGGTTGTACTGTTTGACAGCTATAGAGGTTGTACCGTATGACAAATATAGAGGATTACTGTATGACCACTATAGAGGCTGTACTGTATGGCCACTATAGAGGATGTTATGTATGACAACTATGGAGGTTATACTGTATGACCACTTCAGGGGTTGTACTGTCTGACTAGATTGGACGTATGTCCCATATAGGGCCCGTGCATTCTACTAGATTGGACGTATGTCCCATGTAGAAACCCATGCATTCTACTGGATTGGACGTATGTCCCATAAAGGAACCCATGCATTCCACTAGATTGGATGTATGTCCCGTATAGGAACCCATGCATTCTATTGAATTTAAAGTATAACCCGTTACATTCTAATGGATGGGGCGAATAACCCATGTAGGTACACATGTATTCTAAGTGATTGGGCGTATAAACCATGTTGGAGCCCATGTATTCTAGTGGATGGGACGTACAAATCATGTACAAACCCATGAAGACTAATGGATTGGCCGTATAAACCATTTTTGAACCAAACATTCTTAAGGATTTGTTATTTAAACCAGGTATGAACCCTGCTATATGCCTTTCATCAGAGACAATACGACCCGCAGATTTGTTTATTATCCGTTAGTTATACGATTCTCATGCACACATTCTAATAGTTCGGAGTTTTTAATAAATTGTAATGGTTTGTATTTAGCCTTATCCCCATTTTGCCGGCGTAAGAAGGTAACCGGTGTTAACGTAACACCGGGCACACTGATACCACGTGTTAAAAGCCCGCCAAAATTATAAGGGCGAAATTTAACGTTAAATTTCGCATGTCCTTAAATTTCGCTTGTCCATATTCCGTAAAAATTGAGACATACATGCGAAAATTAAGACGATAATTATCGCCCCAAAACTTTCGCGAAGGTGTTAAATTTCGCTAGTACAAGTGTCTCTCTCCATGAGAAGAGGCGATAATTATCGCCTTCGACGCGATAATTATCGCCTGTTTACATGTTAGACAAGCAGAATTTAATGTGGCCCGAACAGGATTCCGTACATTTAAGATCAAACATGAACTGGCTCCTGTTTACATGAAAGAGTTGATAAGTGAGTACCACCCAACAAGATCTCTGAGATCAGACTCAGCCAAATTATTAAACATTCCGAGAACAAAAACTAAGACCTACGGTGAAAGGCGTTTTGACAAATATGCAGCCACCCTGTGGAACAGTCTGCCAATAGAAATAAAAAACATTGACTCTCTGCTGGTTTTTAAAAAGACACTAAAAACTTGCATGTTTAAAATGGCATATCAGTGATCAGTGAATATTAATTGGATTTTCAAGACACTCACCAACTTTTAATGATTTAACTTTCGTGTTTACAGCGCTTTAGAGACTTGTTTTATAAGGGACTATATAAATATTTTCAATTATTATATTATAACTTTGTAGGTCTATGGAATCTAAATTAAAATAATAACACTTGATTTGTGAGCATTTTAAAATATAGTCATTGAATATCACTGCCTGCTTTCTTGTAATGTATATTGAAACACAATGTAATTAAACATGTATTTATAATTATCTGAGTTGTCTAATTAAAAATATTAAAGTTTTATGAAATGATAGATGTTCTAAGAAAGAAAATGTTTTGACCATTGTTTTATACTCATGTATATCGAGGGGTTACAGCCAAAACCTTCTATCTGATAAACTTGGCCAAATTGACTTTTTTAGTTAAATGAGTTCCGCATCACCATTGTTTTTTATTCTCAAAATTATTTCAAAATATCCAACTTAATTAATTAAATATTGATAATAGTCATTTTGAGCTATCGTGTATCTACAGAACTGACTGGAGGCAAAACCAGTTTTAAATCAATGGCCTCTTAATATTTTCGTAGATGTAACATTAACATCTGTTAGAATGAATCAAATCTGTATATCAATCTCTACCAATAACATTTGTGTGTCTTAATATAATATTTGTCCCGCTCAACTGTTCCATATAAAACAATGACATTTTGGTTAAATGACATCAGCCTTGATTTGTCAATTTATATAAGTCAACAACAAGGCACCGGGTGCTGGTCTGTAGTACATACAATTTCATCACTGTAAGTTAAATGTCAAACCACAGTTGTTGTTTATATTGCTGTATAATAATAGCAGCTTCACTCGAATAAGATGTCAAAGTGTGACTAAAATGGATTGTATACATTTAGCTATGTATGATTGAAACAGGAATACCTTATACAGAGAGAAAAATGTAGTTTTGGCGAAAATTATTTTGACTACTAGTATTCCTTATGAATTTAAATGTTGTGCGTTTAGAAACACATTAAATTGCTTTCATTTATTTAATCTTTTTGTAAATGAGAAGCTCTTCTAATAAGCTTAAATAAAGAACATAAACTAGCTAATCCTTATTATAACAGTAAGTATAACTTACTTAGTAAACGT
The DNA here is from genome assembly GCA_947247005.1 of Spisula solida. Classification (NCBI taxonomy): domain Eukaryota; kingdom Metazoa; phylum Mollusca; class Bivalvia; order Venerida; family Mactridae; genus Spisula; species Spisula solida. Next base: position 1,755,933 of record OX365958.1, on the reverse strand, counting down.
GTATGTGCTTGAATTTTTTAATTTTGTAACAGCTAATATGCATTATTTTTTGGAACGGTGCATGTATTATTTAAACGAATAAACTATTTATAACGAATCAATTAATGATTTTCATTCGTCGAGATGGATATTAACATAGCTGTGTAATGTTTGATTATAAAGGTGTATAAAGTAAGAATTGTAATACTTGAAAAACAGAAAAAAACTTTTAAACACTTGAATGTGTATTAAAAGATTCAGTTAAAAGACTGTTTAGCCAGATTCATTGGTAGACTATACAATTCAACTTGTATGACTTATTGCGATAACTGGAAGTTGATTCATTTATACTCTTAGACAAATACGTGTATCAGGAAAATATACATCTCTTATGACAATATCTTCCAACACTACTGTATATGCAAAAGATTGTTATAGCTTTATGTATTATCTCAATAAAAAATACCACATGGAATGACCCGTGGCCCAGTTGTTGCAAGTGATATATATTATATATCATAGTGGAAAGGTGGTCGAGTGCTTAGCTCGCTCAACTACTAATCTGGAATTCCAAGGTTTGAATCTCTGTCGGGACACAGGAAGTCTAGTCAGAATGACTGGACTAGGACATCCCGTCTGAATTCCTTGTATCACACAAGCATCAACCTATCTCTTCTCCTTGAGGTCATTTGCCAATTAGGCAGAGATAAAACCGCACTACAACTGTCTGTCGAAAGCAAAAAAGATAAATCATACATTTCAAAGATATTGAAGTTTTCAATTTCTGTAGTACATATCTAAGTTGCTGTGCCAATCCTAAAATATATTTTCATTTTAAACATATTCTGTATCTTATTACCCAGTTAATATTTTAAATGTTCATACATGCTTGTAATTCAAACACATTTTAAATTTTAATTTACAAGCCGTAAATAATAAAGTTTTTAATGAATTTATAAATTTATGAAAAACTTCATTAATTACGACATGACATTTATAAATTCATTAAAAACTATTAATTACGGCATGGAATTCTAATTGTATATGAATACAGTGATGGATGTCACAGTGAACACTGACTTTCGTAATTAATTTTAAAGGTTTCTTAGCTTGTGGCCATGGTGAACTGCAATTATAGTACATAACCGTATTGGTCATTATCCTATATATATATATACATATATTTACAATCGCCATTGCATAATTTTTATGTTTTCAAGTCACATTTCCTTTACATTTTATATGCCAAAATGCTACATCTGTTACGGAAGCAATTTGAGCATTGAATGATATTCTGATTTACACTGACATTTAAGCTTAATCAGACCATGAACCATATAATCTTTTCTTGATGTTTTTTGTTAGTCCACAAACATCAATTTATATGATACCAGAGGATGTCATCACTGAATATGATACAAAGTTTCTAAAATTTTCATCACATGGACGTTTATCGTAAACTCCATATACATATATATGGCAATAATATGGTTTGACATTTTAAATGTTTTGGTATCAGGAGGAAAGTGGATTTGCCTACCGGTCTAATGAAAATAAGCGTGGTATAGTGTGGACAGGTTTCCCATTATTTTATCATCAGCTGCTTGCCACATATATATATCGTATTACATTTGGATCTGGCAAATGTCAAATTGTATCATTGAGTGAGGGTTTGAAAACCCAAAAATATTTTGGCATTTAAATCACATTATTCCTTACAATGTTCACAAATATTTCATATTAGGGTTTAAAGTATTCAACTGTCTACATAATTTAATAGTTTAACTTTAACAATAACCATATCTTAACAAATGGTTATTAAAAACTGCTCTGCTGAAAACATAAGGAAATAGCACATAGCAGGATTTGGCTCTAACCCCTCGATATTGTAATTATTGTTTTCCACATTATGGCACTTTAAGTAAAAATCTACTTTTCATTCAAGTGCCATCACATGCAATACCATTTAATTAGCCTATGATTAGATGTTGATTATTTAGGTCAATTGTGAATCAAGTTTTTCAAACAAATATTAATGATTTAAATGTTCTTGACACCTCATTCCTGGTGTTATCCATCACCACAAGGTTTGAGAGATCTTGAATCTTTCAAATTGGGTTATAATAATTAGTAAGAATATCAGGATTCCTAAACAATATTATGAATTGTGAGAATCTTGAAATGTCTTCTTCCCGTTTTGGAAAACATTGAAATTCGTGAACTCGGACGGAAGGTACGAAATGGTCTTGGTACGAATTTATCTGTAAAATTCACGACTAACTAATTCTCACGGTACACAACTCATTTTTCGCGGACAATTTGCTATTTCGTCGTTATGGGAGTCTGGAAAGATTTAACGCAAGAGCTAGGTATAATGTCATCTTTTTTTAGGGATAAGTCTTTATGAACAGAATAATAAAACCAGTGACAGGCAGTGTCAGCTTTAGATAATGCATTTTGATGAAATAACATTGGGTTGGTGTGCCGATCGCGAGTGGTCTCCCTTTGACTGTTCTCAATTTTTTAGCTCGAACTTTGAAATCTAGTTTCATTGATTTGTCGTTGTTGCAACTTGTTAAAAATTTGGCCTCTATATGCAGAAATCATGTCTATATTTCATTTACTAATGTTAACGCACTCATTACTGTGCGGCTCCCCAAAAACCATTTTGAACAAACTACAAAATATTCAAAATACAGCTGCCCGCCTCATCGCACGGATACCGCGATACAACCACATCACTCCTGTGCTGGTTACCTGTACAAAACAGAGTGGAGTACAAGGTATTGACTCATGTTTACAAAGCACTACATGGAAAGTCCCCAGGCTACATCAGAAGTATGTTGGAAATATATACTCCACAAAGACAGCTTAGGTCACAAAATGACTCTATTCTTCTAGTTGTGCCGAGGATGAGGACTGTATCGTACGGTGATCGATGTTTCATGGCTGCAGCACCGAAGCTCTGGAATGCACTGCCAACAGCACTCAGAGATAATAAAACACTACCATCATTTAAGAAAGCGCTAAAAACGCACTGTTTTACCAAAGCATATTCTGGCTGATGATTAGTTTGACTTTTTAAGGGTCTCCTAAGAGGTAGTACAGTTATACCTTTTGAGACTGTTTCTTGTAGCAGTGGTATGTGACGCTGTTCTTGAAACACTAGTACAGTAGTAAATAAATCGGGGGTCTCCTGCCTCCTTAAAGGAAGTATCACTATTCCTTTGGAGTTAGTTTCTCATGGCAGTGGTATGTGACACTGCTCTTGAAACACCCATTTTAGGGGGTATTTGAGGGAGGATTTTAGCCTTAAACTTTTATATATATATATACACTTGTTGTTATGTTTGCATGCATATATCTATGTAAAATTGTTTAAAGCATGTCTTAAATGTGATTGTAAAGCACTTTTGAACATGTAATTACATGATAAAAGTGCTATATAAATATGGTATAATAATAATAATTTACATTTGTTATTTTCACGACTTGTTGAGCAAAGACCTAAATTTAGGTCTTTGGGTTGAGAGTCCCTGTCATGTAACCACAGTCAGATAATTCTTGCTGTTTCAGTGTTTGGTTTGAATTTATATTATCATCGCTAGTTGTCAATCAAATTAAATACATGCCCACATTTAACTGTAGGCCTAAATTGTAAGCACAAAAGGTCCAATGAATTGTTTAGAATCCACAACAGTTGAGCCCAGTGGGCTACCAGCAAAATAAAAATATATGTATGCAGATGCCAAACGTTTTAAAACTTGTTAATTTTTTACAACAAACAACCAAAATTGATTTATTGATTATTTATAATTATGCTAAACTTTCTCCACAGAATGTATGCAAGCACAGGATTGTGATTCATGTGTGAAGATTGGATCTGTGCAGGTAAATTTAATTGTAACCCTCATACACTGAACAATTTGTTATACCATATAACATTAATGTCTTTATATGTTTCAACAAAACTGTTATTTTGGGAGGGGGGCACTTTATATATCTCCAGCAATACTTACTTTCCCTTCCACAAGGAACAGGGAACTTCTTTATGTCACCATGATGTGTGGATGAAAATCAACATTGTTGTAAAAAATTTATGGAAAGAAAGGAATGACCTGTCTCAATTAAGAATCGAACCTGGATTGATGGGGGGTTAAGAAAATCTATAAGTAGAGCTCAGCTGTCATCTATAGAAGCGATATCGATGTATCAACAATATTTTTTAGCCGATTGATTATCAATTCACATTGTGAAATATCGATAAATGGGTAAATGAATGGAACCACCCATTTTTTCCTGCACAAAACACTCATTTAATGGAAGTTGACAAAATCTTAAATGGGTCTTAGAAGTCTTAACTCAAATTGAAGCTGCCAGTGTTAGAAGATGAATCTTTACTCAATATATATAATGTTATATTGTAGATCCCCATCAACGGATAAATAAGTCACTCATTACTGATTGGCATGTTGCTAGTTCTTCTATATGCTCAAATTGATGTATATATATTGCTGTATCGTCAATACTTACTGGTCTTTCGATACATCAGAATCATTGAAATGCCTCAGATGGAATCAATGACAGCTCTATCTATTAGTCTACTTTCCTAAAATGAATGCATCACATTTATTTGTTTACAGTGTTTGTGGTGTGCTTCAAACAGTAAATGTCTGCTGAAGGAACACCTTATTCCTACATCGGAGTGTGGTTTGGCTGATGCTAAATGGGCAGTCTGCTGGGGTTTGTTACCTGTCATTTTGTATTTCATTTCACCCAGAAAATGTTTAATGATAGTCCAGGGGTGTCAATATTCCTGATATATCCGGAATTCTGGATTTATCTATCCTGAAACAGCGAGGATTTCTGATGAAAATAAAAGTTATTTGATGAAAATATCTCAAGAAACGGCAAAGTTACGGTCAATTTAATCTTCTCTGAAGGGTTTTATTCAATATAACTGAGATAAATATGAAAACAATGTGGTTGAAGGCCTCTTGTTTGGCAAAATGGTTGGCCGTTTATGATTTTCAGAAATTTTAATTTGGATAAGGAATATGTCAATTGTCCACGTCCACGAAGGATTAGTTCAAGAAATCTTTTTCAGGATCAACTTTGATTCAGAGAAGTTAATCGTTTGTGAAGTTGTGGCCTAATGACTTCTAAATGCAGTGACATCTTAAAATTTGCATTTGTGATAAATAATGACTGTTTATGGCTGGTAACTGTGCTTAGGCCAGAGTTTTTTAATTTTTTGTTACTCGGACATTTTTCAGAAAAAAGTTCACAGGAGGAGGGAATAAAATAAAAATCCGATTTAAAGTAATCAACACTTAACAACTGTGTCAGTTTTCAAGAAAACAGCCAATTTATCTTAAGACTAGTACACAGCAGTGAAACACTTATATAATAAAACTTATTATTAAAAAAATAATGACAACAATACAAGGCTGGTCCATGTATCATCAAAACATTATATGCAACTTTTTTTTCCAGTTTTTCAAAAAAAATTTTTTTGAAAATGCCAATAAATAGGGTAGGAGGGTCCGAGTAACGAAAAATAAAAGAACTCTGGCCTTAATAGAGGTGACTGATTAAACACAAGACTCAATTGTAAATTCAAAGTTGTTTGGTATACATGAAATATGACCCCAGTGATATCCACATTTTTATGCCTGGTAGTTGCTAATATTAACAACCAAGTCAACAACTGTAATCATGATAAAACATATTATATGCAGTAATATGCATAGCAGGAAATATGCAATTCAGTCTAATACATGACTGTATAAAGCATGCTTAGTGTTAATTTCCAAAATTGCTTAAATATCAAAATATGGATGTATCCACTTATCAGTGCTCCGATATCATAATTCAACCAATTATAGAATGTAAAAGGTTACAGTATACTTCCTGGTTGGTTATACTTCTCATTTTGTCGGAGTCTCCCACATTACTGGGGGGGGGGGGCATATTGATTTCGTGCTGGATGTCTGTCAGAATGGATATCATAAAGTTTATCAATGCTCGTTTTCCTTCACCACTGGTAAGATTTCAATGAAACTTCACATGAATAGTTGATACAAAGCCAAGTTGTGTATATTGTGAGGACTTTGAAGTTGGATGAATATTGCTAGAGTTATGGCCCTTTGTGGGAGACTTGCACTTTGATCGTTTTTATTACATTGACAATTTTTAAGTACCAGTATAGCAAAGGAAAGAATTTTTGAAATTTGCTACATTTCAGTGAATTATGAAGCATTGATAAAGTATTGCTATTTGCAATTTTTTTAAATTACATTGACAATTACCAATATTGCAAGAGAATGATTTTTTTATTTTTTTTTACTTTCAGTGAATTATGAAGCATTGATAATTGCATGCAGTGTGATCGGTGGTATACTGTTGATTGGTCTGTTTGTATGTATCTGTTGTTGTTGTTGCTGTAAGAAGAACAACAATGCTAAGTAAGTATCTCTATATATTTCTAAATTGTGTGTTGTTTGACCATTGTTCTCAATCACGATATATTGCTTGCTAAGAAGAATAATGTTGTTAGTGCTACTTACGACCTTACAAGACCCATTTATGCCCCCCATTTTTAATTCTTTGCAAATGCCATTCGTTCAGTCTGTTGGTTAGTTGATTGGTCGGTAGACCAAATGGTTTCCATTTAATAATTCAAGAACACTTGACCCTATGAAGTATGATCCCTCAAACTTTACAGGAGGTGTCAATAGTTGATGACCTCTATAGATTTTGAGGTCAGTAGATCAAAGGTGAAGGTCACCGTTACCTTTACCATATGATATCTGACAAATGGGCTGCCATGGAGGCATACATGTTTTACAAGTATCTCTTGTATTTCTGTTGTGTTTTTATGCCCCCCTATCGATAGATGGGGAGGCATATAGTGATTCACCTGTCCGTCCGTTCGTCCGTCCGTCCTGGTTAACCCAAATTGACCGTTTCTTCTAGCATAAATATGGCTTGCTACAAAGCTTTCATACTTGCACGGATGTTGTGTATGAACACTCTCCACACGCCTGTATCACCTGACCCCATTTTGACCTTCACCTTGACCTAATTTTGGACTTAGACTTATTTATGGACAAGGCTTCCACAGGGGGCATAAGCGTTTATTGAACGCAGTCTTGTTTCTACCATTGTTTTCAGTCTCAATATATTGTCTTATGGTTTATTTCAAAAATTGATGTATTGTAACATTTTGATATTGTGGTAACCCATTCTCCACATGTTAAATATGTCATGAACTTTGATATGGAAATGTGTCTTGGAAACTTTCAGCATAAAAGGCAATCTTGACTTCTCTTCTATCATGTACCCTAGTGGCGATGGATAACATCAGGAATGAGTGTCAAGAGTGATTAATATCAGTTGGAAAAATCGACATAAAGTAAATTAGTATAAACTTATGAAACAAGTACAGCGCCTGGAACTATTATTGCTTTTCATGTGGCTTGTTCTACATAAATCACATGTTTCTATTTCAGGTATGCTAAAGAGGATGCTAGAGCAGAGAGGAAGAAGGCAGACATGAAAGCCAGTCATACTGAAAGGTTTGATAATGTCATTGTTGTTTTAATGCCACTTGTATCATGTTGTTTTAGGTCTCTGTACATTTCTCAAAAGTTCCCATACGTCTTATGACTACAAATGAATGTGGTGATCGTGACATTGAGCATCTGTTTACTCAAGTTTCTATAACTATTTCAATGGATTTTAAGACACTTATTGCATATTTTTGCATTGACAAACCCAATTTGTTAGTCCTTGAAAGTGGGGAAAATGTGCTTGAAGAGTACTTGTATTTGTTGAGGAAAATTCTATATGATCCATGTTTTCTGTCTGTCATAGTACTTAAGTCATGCCTATCGACTTTCCACCTACGATCTTCAAACTTCATCTGTATCTTGCCCATGACAGGTTCTACTAGAGCTACCCATTTTGGCCTCTGTTGCTGTAATAACTTTGCATTTAATGGAAGCATTGTTTGAAAAATACGTCCATTTCATTATTTTGGCAGAAAAAGGTTAATCATTCAAGTTGGCAATGTTCTCCTGATTTCTTTCGATACCACCAGATCATAACACTTTCTTTTGATATCACAAACTGTCTCATGACTTCCCCGAAGCTTCGCTCAGACCATGAGGAACCTGTTCCTGATGTCCTGATAGCTCATTAATTTCAATCGGGAGTACATCGCCGAGGCAAAAATGCTCCTTGGGATCTACGCTTAACATAGTGCTGCAAAACAAATATCCCTGCCTCCTCGATAGCCTAGTAGTAGAGTGTCTTGCTTGGTGTGTCGGAGGTTTCTAGGTAAAACTGTTTGAGGCATTGAAGTTCTACTGTACTTTACAATGTATAGGTACCATAAATGTTAAACTTTTTAATTCAGGAGAGCTGAAAGGAAAGCCAAGACTGATGAAATCAGAAGAAAATACGGTGAGTGACGTCTTTTACTAATACTTTCAAAATACTTACAAGTTTAGAAATATTTCAATGGCTACAAAATCAGGCCTAGAGATAGTACACATATTTGTCTAGTTAATAGTTATGGACAGTGATGCATTTTAACTGTTCATTAATTAAACGACTTTCAAAGACAATAAATTAATTTAATGGCTGTTTACAGCTCTTTCTTTGACCAGAAATCTGGGTTCTAGAAATTTATAGGGAAATGTCTTGTATGATTTCTGTAGGGAACAGATCTGATGATGGGATGTATTAACCCTTTAATCCATACACCCTACACTATTCTGATAAGAGATTGGCTAGAATGTGTACACATCTCATGTCCAGCTTTTTGAGACAAATTTCTAGAACTATCTCCCTTGATTTTATCAATCCATTACCAGATATCGGCTAGTATGTGAACACATCTCATGATTATGCAGCTTCATGTCTCTTTTTGTGACAAATATCAAGAATTATCTCCTTTGATTTTACCAGTCCATTCCTTACTCGTCATTATTGGAAACAGTTAGTGGTGGACATGGTATAGGGGTGTGTACTAACCCTATTGAGTAAAGGGACCTAGGGTCTAATTGTCCTCCTTTGTGAATTATTGTAAATATTAACATAAGAACTTAACATCAAAAAATCTTCAACATTCTTTGGAACTTGTGTGTGTTTCTGTACCCATTGCTATATAAGCATGCTTGTTTATAGACTTATTTGATCCTAATGATTCCAGGTAAGGCCGATACTGTTCTTTAAACTGTTACATTTAAGCCCCATTAATTTGAACACTTTAGTTGATTCCCAAAGGTGGAAAACACCATAAGATGAAAGAAATGTAATACAGCCTCCAGTTTGTTTGTTTACAAAATAATGAATTGTAAACCGTAATGATATAAGCCAAAGGGAAGCAACTCTTGCAAAATTAGTATTTTGTATTTCATACATTTACTTAAATCTGATTTGTGGCATACTATTTCAACAGATATGGTAAACTTTCTGTTGTCAATTATAGGTCATTTGTGAAAAAATCCTTATCCCTTGTATTTACTGGATGATCTGAAATCAAGTTTTGGGAGAGTTAATGGGGCTTTAAGTTTCATCAAGTTGCCTTCCTTATAAAGATTACGCACATTTAATTTTGAAAGTTATACATCATTCCTTTTGACAAGTTCCATTGCCTTCTTGCCATTTAGTTCATTTCTGTCTTTGAAGTTACATAATTTGCTTCTCTTGAAGTCGGAGGTTATCGGCCAATTTGGCTGGGAAAAATGAACGATGACGCATGCACTAACAACTGTCAAACTCAAACAAAGCAAACATTTGGTGTTTATTTGTGATCTTCCTGTAAAAAGGCGTTTTAGAAAATAACCATAAATTTTTATGTTGTTTTTATTCAATCAAAGGAATTCAAGGTAAAATATGTAATACTATGTCTACCGTAGCTTATATTGTCATTTTGCACATTGTGTTTGATTATTACAGTCTTCATTCAATATATATTTTTAAGTTATATGTAAATATTATGTTTTATTTTTTATCTGGGTACTGTTTTATCAAAGCACTTACGAAAATCGTAAACTTATGTTCAAATTATTTATATAAATTTCTGTTTGTTAAATGGTTTACGATTGGTTATCACTTTGTTATATATAGACAATGCCATACATCTATCTTTACTTAGTTCTCTCCCCTGACTACTGCACATGTCTCTTGTTAAAAGAGACCACCTGTCAACAAAAACCACTGTTCGGCTGCTCTCATGAGTGGTCATTACAGACAGGCTTAAGTGTATTGATTATGGCATTGTCTATCCCTGCTGTATTTTTCCTAGTCATTTACTCGTCACCGTAGCTGCTAATAAATGTAGTATGAATGTATAATTATGTTTCTGTATCACAATATGTATTTCTGGAAACTAGAGGCTTACAGACTGCCTATAAGGTTTGTTTTTGAGCAAGTTTGCTCAGTATTAATATGGCTGATAAGGATTGTTTTGGAGCAATTTTGCTCAGTATTAATATGGCTGGGCCTCCATGTGACTGAAAATACTGTTACTGGACCTTTAAACCCCAAAATAAAAGCTCAGTACCTTTTCAATGTATGGTTTGTTTTATCTCATGTGCAAGAGTATAATTAAGTTCAGTTCAATCATTTTGTATATAGTGCACCTTCCATTTTCGTTAATTTATGTTTTTGTCAGTATGTTGTAGTTGTTATTACACAGTGCTCAATATTGACAGGTTCTGTACCTAATTCCAATGTATTTTGGTGGCATAGAAGAGCTGGACAATTCTGGGATAGTTTTGATTATGCGCATATGATGTATTATGAAAAAATATTTTTTTTTACAAAACAGCATTATGCATTACTACAGACATTTTTTATTACAATAAATGCATAACTTTTGTTATAAATATTTTATGACTTGATAGTAAGTATGTAAGTGGTAAAGGTGTCCAAATTAGCTAGGTTTTCTTGATTGACTTTCATAGAAAGTTTGAGGTGGAAAGACCTTCAGGTTTGTATTATGTGGCAAAATTTCACAAAAATAGGAATTTGCACTGTGTATGAATACAACATCATATTAAAACTGGAAATATGAAAGCAATCATAGGTCCATATGTTTGTTTGGGAGTCGTCCGCCCATGAAATATGAATATTTGAGGGCAGATAACTCAAGAAGTTCAAAAAGCATGGTGACCTATGATTGTTCTTACATTTTTCTGTTTCGATCATGATACACTGTCCATGTCAAGTTTGAACAAATTCTATTTTTGGGAAAAATGTCCCTATACCTCACAAGAAACTGCAGACTACACCCTTAAGTGTACATGTACGTATAGTTTACCATACATTTGTTTATCTTCTTGCAGGACTGGTCAAGGAAGATAACCCATACAGCAGATTCGAGGATGAATAAATGGATCTCAATCTTAGAATCTACTTGACAACATAATCAGAAACAGCTCAAAGAAAATACTTAATTTCTAAGACTTGAAAACATTCCCACCTAGAAACGTTTCCTCTGAAGCATATTGTGACATCGTTCACTGCATGGAAGACCTGCTGTATTTTCAAAGATATATACATAAGACAGTTTGCTAAGTAACCACATTTAACTTAATATTTATGTGCCTTGTTTAATCATAAGACAGAAATAAAATATTGTTTTCATATTTTTGTATATAATGTAATGCTATTAATGCGATTGCTGAAATGACATCATATCATATTTCAATTATAAGTTTTTAAAAGTTCTAATTTTTTCTCTATTCAAATCCTTACACATAGAATCTGTTCAGGTACAGCTGTTACAATAATTAGTTGATACTATCGAAGTTTTCATATGATGTAAATATGATACAAAATGCCTAGTCTGTTACAACTACATTTGTTCTTCAATATCTTCATATTCTTGATTGGATATACAAAATGTAGTATTGCATTGTTGTACACACTATTATTAAGATATGCAGATGTCATAGTTTGTTGCTCCGGTGAGCGATTTATTACCAGCTTTCATTGGAATAAACCCATGTCATTTGATTGTCTAATGTAGTGAAGTTTTTGAGCATTTTCCATTACCGTTGCCATATTTATGGTCCTATGTTATGAAACTTTATAGAACTGTTGGTCAGCATCATGTTACATGCACATAGGAAACTTTTTGTTGTCATGGACCAAGTAATGTGAGGTTTAAGCAGATTTATGGCCCCTGTTTGGAAACCTTTTTTTGTGGAATTTGAAATATTTAGCAGGGTAGAAATAAGAAATACCTCTCATAAATAAACTGCTTATACTATGGTATGCATGAAATCAGTTTCTGAATACATGTGTCAACTGCTTGTGTGCCACTGTCTTATGTGCCTTATAATTTAATTTTCATTTTAAGGTGTGAGTCATACATGTAACAAGTTGTGCCTATTTCATACAAAAAATCACTTTTTGAATTTTCCAATTTCTTTCAAATATTTCTACTGATATTTTGGAAAAGAAACATTCAGTATAAAGATAGAATTACTTTGTTCCTGGTTCCTATATTTTGATTGACATTGCAATGAACTGGTCATAAATTGCCTTGCACTTTGTTTATGTCAGTTGGCTTAGGGCCATTCCATGGGACTCTTGTAGGGGTAAAATAAGGGGACCACAACAAAGTTACAATTTTTTATCCCGCCGACATAATATTAACTCATTATCAAAATGTTCCTACGTCTAGATGTTTTCTTTGCACTGACCAGTTCTTGACTAGAATAGTAACTGTTTTTCAAACTATCATTCAACCATGCCTTTGTAATCTGTTGTTTCAAATAATTGTAAATATTTTAGTGCTTTTGTATGTTGATCATTCAATTTAGTATTTTTTTTGTTATTAATTGATTCAGTTAATTTTAGTTTTAGAGTTACATGTAGTTTGTTGATTTGAGTGTATTAACAAATAAAAATAATGTATATTTATATTAATGCGTGTAGATATGAAGTATATTCTTGATAAAGATATAGAAAAGTCTAGCCTGTGATAAGCAATTACAATATAATGTCTATTTTACGATTGTATTTACTTACAATTTTATCGATATTGGTACAGGGATCTCAGTCACTTCTTTTCTCAAAACCAAATCATTGTTATTTTTGCTTCAAATCCCACCAAATATATCTGTATAATTAGGCTGATAATGGATTTTCCATTGTTTATACGATTGAAAGCTTATTTTGAGAATTTTTGAATTTATCTTATACGTTATACAAATGCAGTTGTAAAAAAAAAAAGATTTTTGTCAAAAATTAAAAATAATAATTATGTCGTATTAATTTCCTTTAATGAATAACAACATCTAGAATGGCTACAGAACCATTTTGTTGAATATGTTAAAAAGTAATTAAGTAGGGTGAATTAAACAGTGGTGCAAAGGTGTCAATATTCCTGATTAATCCGGAATTCCGGATTTGTCAATCATTAAAAAGCTAAGATTTCTGATCAAAATAAAAGTTATTTGATGAAATATCTCAAGAAATGTCAAATTTATGGTAAATTAAATCTGCTCTGAAGGATTTTCTTAATACAAACTGAATTAACTATGGAAACAGTGTCGTTGAAGGCCTCTTGTTTGGCAAAAAGGATTGGCCGCATATGTTTTTCCTGATTTTTAAATTGGCCCTGTTGACACGGGGTCACACCCCAGGTGGTGAGAATCGGCCACGTTTTTTTTGATATATATATAAATGCAATAATACTTGAGCAGTAGTCTAGGGCTTGGAAGGTAACAGCATTATCACATGACTGCCTTTCCTTGATACATAACTTCATAACGATAATAGAAAATCGGATAGGGAAAGCAGCTCTCAACTTAACCAGCACCGCACAGAACATCACGGGCAGTACTTCCAATATATCGGCCGCTTCCTAGTTCTGTCAGAGGGTTATGCACGTTTTATCATTTCCGTCAGAGCAACTTATGCAAAACTGTAAACATTAAAGGGACTGCCTCAAATATTGGTGAATTGCAAACATAAAATAAAATTGTCAAATATTCGCGTAATTTTGGTATTGTTGCCTTTATATCCCATAAACAAGCACACTGACATCAAAAATAACTTGAGAAACTTCGGCATTTTACAGTTATTTAGTATTTTTACATAAAAAATTCTATAGGGTATTAATACCCCTATTACTTAAATTGCCTGAAATTTGTTCGCATTTGATGAAAACAAATCGAAAAACGAACTAAATACCTCACTGATGTTTACGCTGTAGTTTGTTGATGTTACAGTTCGATCTCATGTGAATTACATAGTTCACAAAGCATGTTCGAAGGAAACTTAGCAGTTTTTTTTCAAGAAAAAATACTCAGTGGGCGATATCGAGAGTACTTAAAATTGCTTATTTGCACCAAATCTTTCATAAAGCAACCGTCAGTGGCTTTCTATTACATCAATACTTGGTTAGGTTGGAAAATCACGATATACAAAAAATTTAGTCCAATCTGTGATGCAGCACCTTTAAACCTCTGTAGGAACATCGGGACGACTGCCGTGTTTATACCTACGTGGGTGTTTGGTTTGCCATGTGTTGAGGGTTCGTTGTTATTAACACCACTGATTAATCTAGATCATAATATGCTGACAAGCATATATGTACTAAATCTGATATTTTCTGTGTGAAGTTTGTCGCATTTGTAAATTACTAAATCTGATATTTTCTGTGTGAAGTTTGTCGCATTTGTAAATTTCACTCATCTTGTCTTTTTTGTAGATTTGCCTTGATCATCACATCTTGTGAATGTATGCTTCCAATAAATTGTTGATTTTCTTATATCGTCTTGTTTGTGAAATGTATCCGTTTTTACCACAACACATAGATCTAGATGAAAAGTGCTCTAAACTTAAAATTGAGAGTATTTTTATCAGTGTGTGTTGCGGCGTACCAATTGTCTTGAAATTCCCTATCCGACCACGGAAGTTTTGAAAATTCTAAAACCCAACAAAATAATCCTTTCACCAAAATTCAATTTTCTTTACCTACAATATTTCACGATAACCGTTACAATCACGGGGCCCCATCTATGTTAGACTAGAATTAGATGTCTTTCTATTGTCAATGTGAGTCACACACAGAATCGAATGCCTTTTGAGCCATATGAACACTCGATAGGCATCCAATTCTTCGTTTAACTCCCATCGACACTCATCAGGCAGCCACTTATTCGAGTGACTCCCATAGATTCTCGCCAGGCATCCGAGTCTTCGTTTAACTCCCGTAGACACTCATCGGGCATCCAATTATTAGCGGAACTCCCATAATGATATACATTCGAGAGGCATCCAATTCTTCGTTTAACTCCCATCGACACTCATCAGGCAGCCAATTATTCGAGTGACTCCCATAGATTCTCACCAGGCATCCGAGTCTTCGTTTAACTCCCGTAGACACTCATCGGGCATCCAATTATTAGCGGAACTCCCATATACATTCGAGAGGCATCCAATTCTTCGTGTAACTCCTATAGACCCTCGCCAGGTATCAAATCCCTATCACGTGACAATACAAATCAGATGTTTGATGATTGTTTACACGTTCCTCCTATTAAACCTAAAAGTAGGTTATCTCTGGTGATAGGATTAATGGCTAACAACACCTGGTTGATAAGACTATGCATATACTGTTCGAAAATCAATTAAAATTAAAGCTATGTCCATGCTTTTGCAGTATGACAAACCACTGAAAGTGGCTGGATATACTGAATGTCAATCGCTACACCATACAGACGACACATAATGCCGGTGATTGGCGCCAGGAGAACAGCCAAATATATCATATGTAACATTAGTAGTTGTTTACCTGTCCCCAATCTTACAAATGGAAGTTCGACGATATATAATTTTGTGTTCAGGTTTGGCTCGGATTGTGATTTTTCAAGAGACAATCGAATAATACTTACGAAGTATCATGGGTACCACATGCGAGAACGGTCCACTTGAACAGCACACATGCTCTTCGTGGTTGAGGCATCGGTGCTGGGAGCGCTAAGTCAAAGGATGGAGGCACACATGTGCCTGCCATATTTTCAGCAGAAAGCTGACTGGCAAATAAAGGCTATGCTCGGCATTTAAAAAAGTCCTATGTCTATTCTGATAAAGCTGGTTGGTGATGCGGCATCACTTTAGATTAATATGACCATGTACCAAGCAGATTGGTATCTGACAGTAATTGTAAGATGGGATATATAACGTGTCTCGTAAGTTAACGTCGTAGGTCATGCGTTTTGGTTTGTTGCGACGGGCAGTTGAGGACATGTGCTTGGTCGTTTTGGTTTTCCTTTGGCTTCGGGTAAAAGACGGTTATGCGATACAACGAGCCCGGGTACCATACCATAGACTTCCTGGTTCTTTAATTTTTTATTTCGACGGGTGAACAGCACCGATACATGCGAGACTTCATCCGAGTTACTATCCAATTCATCTCTTTGGGGTGGGAATGTCTGAAAAGCGTTTTAGAAATGATCAAGGTCATTTAAATAAGGGCGACACCATTATAAAGCAATACTTACCGAAACTCTAAGTGGCATAACAAAGACAAAACAACAAAATGTTAAGTTCACTATTTTATTTATTTAGGTTTATTTTGGCAGTGCTTACTGCGATAAAAACATCATTCATTTGACGTATAGCAACAACATCAACAACAAAAATATAGAAACATAACATGATTTCTTTGCTTTATAAAAACTACAATATACACGTACATTAACAGTATTAATATTATAAACATAAGATGTATCAAAGACAAGCTATGCCCAAATATTCATAATTACACATGTATTTACATTACTAATGACATATGTACAAGCTTTGGAGCATGATAAAATTATACCTAAAAATACCTATGAAAAAAGAACAACATTTAAAATCAACTGTGAATACAAAGAAACAAAACAATAAACTCAAATATAAATAACGCTGCGAAAATATATATGTTACAGTACGAACTTTCTTTCATATTTTATGACAACATTTGAACCTTTTCAGTTTGTAAAACTTATTGAACGTCAAGTACATGTAGTATGTGAAATATGTATTTATTTTTAACCAACATAATCCTAATTGCATACATGTAAGAATATGGAAACTCCATTACTTCCATGAGCAAATACCTTAGATTGGAAAATCATATTTGAATACATTTATTTGAGGCGCCCTTCTCTGACAACTTCTAGCGGACGACATACATACAGCCATCGAACATTGCACAGATATCTTGATTCTAAGTTGAACGTAATCAGATAAAAAAAATTACACACGTCAATAACAAGAAAAAAAGCTGCCTACGCAACAAACTGTAAATGATACCGTCTTTATAATTGAGAAATTACACGCTGATTAAAGAAACGTGTCTCATATAACGAGCAAGTTAACAAGCGTAATTATACCATTATTAGCTTTTCTAAAATAATCTAGAAAAAATCATCAAGAAACGGTAATACTAGCTGCTCATGTTTTCCAAACTCAAAATTTTACATCAGAAATGCTACGAGAAAGTATAAATAAGAACACCGCCATTATGTATAGTCCGTTAGAATGTGAGAAAAACCAACTACACCAAGAAACGGAAATACTAAAAAAATTAACATTTTTTATTGGCGAACAACAGCAGTCATCTGAAAGGCTACTTGAAAATATTGAGTTAGCCATTACGTATGGGCCGCTAGGAATTAATTTATTTAAAAACTTACTATTTTAAAGATGGTGGTTTACTTTCTTTTACCGATACCACGGTTATAACAAAGATACGCTACTAAAATGCATAATATTTCAATAAAGGTATATTTTATGCTCAGGTGTAAAACGATAAATAAAATAACAGATGCGTACCACATCAACAAATAACAACACAAAGTTGAATAAAATGGTCTTCATCTTCATAGAATTTGTAACATAATATACAAATGTATAAAATAATAATTATAACATTTAAAGAAACTCAGCACTATATATCCTTGTAAAACAATGCCTCCAATGTTTTTGGTAATGTAATACACGTACATTGTCATTTAAAAGAAAACAAATCATGTACATATACACACCTAAATTTAGCACATAGTTCTTGTAGGTAAAAAAGGTTCATGAAATACAACAATAGTTTGTCCTAAATTGAACATACACTAATTGGTCCATAGCACATCTTAGAAGAAAAAGGTTCAACATGGATTGACAAAATGTCTGATCTTATACTACTCAAAATTTGCTAAGGGCCAATAAATCGATTTTTATGTCCGCCTCACGTTAAATGTACAAAACCGATGAAGAAAACGTTGTGCAATAAATAAAATATTATACGATCTCCTGCTAAATTTCGAAACTTGATGTCTTGCATTTGATATGCATTGCCAAAATGACGTCGTTTTCCAGGTAACTGATAAGCCCTTTTGGCGGGGACCATAATGGCTAGATTAACATGGAAATTTTTATCCTGGTTTTATTACCATATCGAGTAAGACCCAAAATGCCAAGAAAATGACAGCATTCCGTTATTACAGAGGCTTGAATGCAGCACAAGCATTTTAATGGGGTTGGGCTTATCAGCACTTAGACATTTCTTTTTGAATTAATCTTTATTGGGTTACAATATTGCAGATGTAGCATTATGTTTCTGAAAATTCTACCAGTCAATCTTATTTAATATGCAAAATATTAACATGTAAAAATTCTTGGCCCTTATAAAATTTTGAATAGTATATTATAACTTCCTAAGGGTCCACTCTTAGACCTATAAACACCTTAATTCATTTTTCCCATCGGGGTCAATCGTGACCATCGCTTTTTGTTACCTGAGCTTTTCACTAACGAAATACAATAATCTGCAAAACATGGTAAAATTCAACAAATGGTCTTAAGCAAGCTGAAACTGTTACAGTAACGTTATGATATTGTACATACATGTACAAATGTAGTACAATATTTGGTACATATATTTAGCGCATACTGAGTCAGATTTAAGTATCAACAAGAGTCGTTCGCAATGCATGTACATGTTACCTCCCTATGGAGCCAAATAGTCAACAATGTTCGAGGGCATGATGACCTTGGCCTATGAGCTATCAACATAAATATCAATATTGGTAATTCAAAGGTCATGATCATCCTATATGCCAAAATTGAGGATCCTCGGCAATACCAATAGTTGTTATTGGTCGGAAATCGTTTGGTCTACCAATCACACACAATGCGCAAACAAGATATATCCCGCTTATTTTTATGGTGGCATAATAATAATTAGCTGACTTTCTGAGTATCCTTTACTCAATGCATATATCACACACACGCTTCACATCTTTAAGGTATTCTTCTTTTCATGGGTCAGCTTTTTCTGTTTTTTGCACTTTCTGATTAACGTTTGGCATTTCCGATAATTTCTGGAACGAAAATTTTATGGTTTATCAACAAGAGGGTCCGTTTTGTATAAAACTTAAAAACTTAATCGCACTAAAATAGTATCACAGAATATATGGCACAAAGAAATAAAAAAATCCCAAACCCCACCCATTTATATGCAATAATAAAGTTTACCTCGTGGTATCCCCATATCAACAGAAAAACATCTATTGGCATCTCTTTGGATCTTTAGGCCCTTATATAATTATACAACCTATCTAGATTCTGGCAACTGTATAGCCACCGTGAAAAGAAGAAATATTGATATAATAATAACAAGAGCTTTTCCGGTCTGAACTTCACATAGAAAGACGATAAAACATATCACAAATTCAGAGTAACAAATGTAGTTATACAATGTATTACTAGTACACAATATTATATATATTTTCAACACAATGTCATTGAAACCGCAGAATACAGAGTTAACCAGGAAAATATCCTCAAAATACAATGCTTCCTAAAATGGTTGTACAAACGTCAAAAATGTTAAATAAATCGTTGGGCTGTCGATCAGTATGCAATATATAGAGCAAAGGAAAGAGAAATGAGCAGTCACACACATACGTATCCCAATCACTAATTTGCACGCACGTCTTAATTCGAAACGAGAAACAAGGGGAAATGTTAACGATCTTAACAGAAAATTTGACTTAACGAGTGTTTGAAATAAAGAGAGTCAACTATTTTATACTGGCATGACATTTATATAATCCATTCTATCCAGATATTTCAGGTAATAGAAGAATTAGGAACAGATTTTGCGCCGAGATCATTCCTGTCAGATAACAGTTTCAGTATGGTAGAGTCATCCTCTTCTCTAATACTAGTTTGAGACAAAACCAACTCCTTAGAACGTCTTGATTCATTATCACATTTAATATTTTCGTTAACCTCTTCTCTAATACTAGTTTGAGACAAAACCATCTCTTTAGAACGTCTTAATTCATTATCACATTTAATATTTTCGTTAACTTCGTTCTTAATATCATCAAGCACATGTAATACATCTAAATCAATGCTTTTATTATCAAGTTCACACTTAGTTGTTGCACTAACTGCAACTGATTCATTCTTCCTTACTGATAAATCTCTCACACCGTCTAAGTCAAGTGTAGTATGTTTAGTTATATCAAAACACTGCTTCAACATTCCTTTCTGAGAACTAGCAACATGTTCTTCATCATCTAAATTAACTAACTTATCACTAGAGTCTACGGAAGAAATAGGAGGAAACGATAGTGTTGCAGTTGTGCCACAACTCGTTTGAGCACATTCGTGCGCGTTGAGAGCTTTCAGAAGTGAGATTTTCTCCGCCGTAAGGGCCTCCATCTTTCGTCGGAGATCGCTATTAACAACCTCCTCTGTATGGAGTTCCTATGAGCAAAAGAAAGACTTGAGTCAGTTACAAATGTCATGAGAAAAAGTAAGTTAAATGATGTTTGATAAAAACCACATGCAATCAGTTCGATCAGTCTTATTTCTTCATAGCATATTCACCAGCAACCAACAAGAGAATGACAAGAGGCGTAGAAGGTACAGTAGTACGTATGGAAATTATTTAGATGCGTAAAATGTTGTATATGAGGAGACCTGCTTAAATGTTATGAGGTGTCGTGTCTAAGAGGGTGTGGTAAGGGCATGAAATGTATCTATTGAGATTCATTAGGGGCATATAATGTATCTGGAGATTTGTAGGGTGTGTAAAATATATATATGCTATTCATTAGAGGACATTAAATGTAGTATACATGGAAATTCGTAAGGGCCAAATCCCCCAATTTTCGCCCCTAAAAACGTTGTTTCTCTGGATAGTGTTAGGGGTAACCAACAATTCAATGTGGTATAGGCAATACGATACAATGCTACATACCAATTTTTCAGATATGTGACACAAGGTTAAGGAAGCAAGGAATTACTACAGAACTTTCTCAAATGACAAAAGATTTCGTAAGTATTGACACATTTCTGATCAGGTTGTATATATCTTTCCGCCAAATACTTTTGCTGACGAAAATTTGAAGATGACAATGAGTGAAAGTTCATTTATTCTGAAACCAGAAAAGTTTAACTTATTCAATATCTTTTGTACAAATAAATATATATCACGAAAATTGATCCGCAAACAATGAGTTAAATTAAATTTACAGGGGTCAACACGGAGCCAGAACTATCGGTTAAGCATAAATATTCTAAAAATAATACACAGAAACTGTCATACATTATAACGACTACATGCATTTAATAGGGTTGTCGTCCACGTGTCTTTCTAAACTACTAGTATACTACTCTGACTCAAAACAACATGCATCAAACAACACGGCAAGAAAAAATCACATAATTATAATGATCTTTTAAAAGAAGCATGCCAAGATGGACCTGCTGTTATGACTTACACAGGAAAATACGGCACGAAAGCATTTTGCTATCTGTTATATGCAAAAAATGATACTACATGAAAACTTCTGCAAGAACGAACGTCGGGACATTTAAGGCATATCTCAATATTATATCACTTGCATACAGCAGTTAGATGACACAACCGATACATGCTCCATGGTTACACACTAATACTAGTACTATATGCATGACGTAATCTTCTTTTCGAGTAACTTACAACATATCCATATAAATACAATGTAGAAAATCAGTCAATGACTTATTCAAGTGCAATTACCAAAAGAAGAACGTAATACATCACGTACCAGTTTTAAATCGCCGACTACTAGATAATAAATAAGCAGAATCGATTTAGACCAAGATACTGATGGAATGAATGCGATTTATATCCCCCACAAGACTGATTTGTCGCACACATGTTTCTAGCAAATCAGAAAGTTACCAGACGGCAATTTTGAATATACAAACTGTATGAAAAAACATGTGCAATGACCAAACCTCTGTGATACTAAGACAGGCCTAAGGAAACCCGTCTATAATTGCTCGTGATATCACTCGTGTAATGAATCTTCACCGGAATCCCTTTAAAAGTATAAACTTTGAAAGTAGTAACTATCACGCGTGTTTTGCATCTGGCCAACGAACAGAACGACGGACCATCCAACCGTAAATATGACAACAATTTACCACCTTCAAACTTGATTTTATCATGGAAGAACGCATGACAGCGTAACGTTTACGCAAAAGAACGAATAAACAAACCATGACAAAATGTGAATGGTGCATATAATTAAATAACATTAATTTTAAGGAAGAAAAGATGGCAATGAAACTAAAGTGAATGAAGAATATAAGAAGTGCAAATATAGATCAAAACGATGAACGGGTTTAACCAAGGGCTGCATGTCAAGCGTCATTTTGATTTCTCAGTAAGTACAGACTTCCACTACATTGCTAATTTTCTATAGTATGGAGAACGTCGAGGGTCAATGAATACGGTAAATGAGTATAACCACATGTGTGTGAAGCTATGCTTGATGCTCTTCAAAAATTAACGTTGGTGGTTTGAAAGCAATAACGATCACAAGTTTGATAGAACAGAAATAACGATGATGATTTTAATAGATATAAAGTTGAACATTTTGATAAAAAATACATTTGGCAAAGTAGATAGAAATGACGTTGATTGTTTTGATAGAAATGACGTTGATTGTTTTGATAGAAATAACATTCACTTTTTAGAAAGAAATAACATTGACTGTTTTGATACAAATAACATTGATGGTTTCAATAGATGTAATGCAAATGGCTGGTCTAAAGAATGAAATGAATGGACATAAGAAAGACAACACCCATGACAAACTAGTAGTACATTTAATATCACAAATAGAAAATATCAACATAAGAACCAAAGAGATGCTGCTTAGAAATACAGTATGTAAAAACAGACCCACTTATGTGTCCCTTGTGTAGTGGAAGCATTCTTCAGCAAATAATACAAACAACAATAATGATGACTAATGAATTCAATTACCTTTTATACTTAAGAACAGTCTAACCTGTCTGAAGCGGCAAGTCAGAGGGTGTATTAAAAGAGGTTGCCAAAGCAGGTGGATGAACAATACTAGTTTATTTAGTACATTTTCGTTAATTGTTGACTGGAATTTATTAATACGGACTGCTTAAAACAGTTGACATTTAATCCAGGAGGCCACTAATACATGGTGACTGTCAGTGAAGGGTATGAATTTAGAAATACACTTGCAAGCAGTGATGAGCATGCATGAACTATTCTAGAACCCAGGGAAGACAAATGCATGGCAAACTACAGTTACCGATTGATGTGACAGTAAAACAGACAAACATGTAATTGAGGCTGACTAACTAACTAACAAGAGGTTATCTCCCTTTTATTCGGTTCTCTCCAATTGTTACAGCTATACAAATGTTATCAAATTTTGTACATGAGCACAATACTCGTATTATATACAAAATTATGAAAACAAAATCATAGGTCACCAAGCTTACTCATGGGTTATATGCCCTTACACGTAGCATATGGAAATCTTAAAAAATAGAGTTTTCAGAGCAGATAACTCACAAATAAGCAAGGGGAATTGTGATAGATTTTTATTTCATTTTTCCACTTCTTACCTGATACTGTGCTCAAATACGAAGAAACAAAACATATTATTGGAAAGATTTGCCCAGTCTCTATAAAGTGTTTTAAGACTTACGCAGTGATAACAATATACACTGTATGCTATCAAGGGTTTACCGTTTAACGCGGAGTTTAGCTTAACAGTCTAACAGGCTATTGAACAGCAAGGACGTTGAGTCCAAAGCACAACTTATTGCACAAGTGACTTCATTCCAAGTACAAATAGAGACAACCTCTCGGGTTCAAACCACACTCAACAAAACATTGACATCCGGACTAGAATTCTACACTGGTGGGGTACTAGCTAGGTACTAAAGTTACTACTAACCTCTAACAAACTGTCTACAAGGTCTTTCTTTCTCATCCTACTTCGCTGAGCTGCTTGCCGGTTACACTCACGTCTATAATGTAACTTGATTTTCTCAGCCTCTGTCATCTATGGGAATAAGTCATTTGAAATTTAAACTCTGCACTCGCATTCTCCCCCTATACCCTTAACCAACATTATTGTAATAAGATTGTGTATACTAACTTCATACAGGTGAAAGCAAAAACATCGAAGTGTATCAGCTTGGAGAAATGTAGATTCGTCAAGGGACAAGTCCCCAATACCCCCAGTAAGTGGATAGAGCACTCGATTGTCAACCAAGTAAACCATTGTAGAAGGTGATGCGTTTGTTCGTCGGAGGTTTTCAGAAAGTGTTATCAGAAAATCATAATCCTATCATAAAGTACGTTCTGTGACTCTCTTGTGTGTGTGGCTAGACGCTACCACCGTTTCTCTATGGCTTCGAATTGTCTGTACATGTACAATGTGTAATAAATCGAATTGAGTACTTGATAGACAAATGGTCAATTCTTAAAATACATGTATTTGGGTTCAAAATTAATAATTGACGTTTTACCTCTGTCGGTTCAGGCTGTTTGAACTCCACCTTTAGATCGTCTAAACCCTGGGATCGTCTACGTGCATAAATCTTTAAGCGTAGCTCTTGTCGTAACAAATCCAGATTGGCGCCAGGTGTACCTGGAGTTGACGGCGTCGAGGGTGAGGGTAGTGAATGAGAATCACTATAATCACTGCTGGTTGCCGGTGACAAGGCTTCTGAGATCTTTGGTGCAGATGACATGAATGTTTTTAGCTGGGTACCAGGTGAATCTTGTTGGGAACCAGCCACGGAATGATTAAATGAATCAAGAATCTTGTCAGAGCTTTTCGAGGGTATATCTAGAGACAGTGGCACCGACGGTTTAGTATCAGCAGGTGAAGCGCTAACAGAATTGCTTGGACCCGGCTTGGTGAAATCTGAAAGAACAAACATACAAGAAGTATGAGCCGTGTACATACAATTGCAACTATTGATTAATGAAATCAGATTTAAAGCCAGTCAATCAGAAAAAAGACAGCTACGGCCCACCTATGATGTCGGAGTTTTGTCAAGTTAAAAAGTTTAAAAGACGTCTTACTTATGTCATTTACAGCAGATTCGTAAGACTAGTAAGACTGTACATGTATACACCTTGATTTCTAAAGGCCAGTTTAAAAGCCAGACCATCAAGTCAAGAGTTAAATACTAAATTAACTTCTTAACATCCTCATACATCAGTGATTAGTCAAGTTCCCAGACTATGTTTCGGACGAAGAATACTCTGGTGAACGAGAATGCTTCTTAAGAACGTACCGGGTAACTACTACTGTTTTATCAAAATAAACAAATTGATCTAAATTCAACGAAGTTGCCACTTTGGGACACACTGGTGCAGGTTTGTAAGTATTTCCGTCAAATCTGGTTAGGTTAACTGACCGCTAATAATTGATATTACGCCAGAACAGAGATCGCTCCAACAATGTAGTGTTTGTCGAAGGTTGGTTGTCGAAAATTTTCAATTGAATTTTTTGAAACATATGCTTTAATTACCCGTTACGATGGTTATAACTTTATACAAAGTGCTTGATGAACAACTGGTGTAGTGTCAATTATGACTAAACAGAAGCAAATGGCGCAATCAGAGTATAAGGAACACAACAGTACTTACCGACGGGCGAGTCTTGCGATGGTAGTTTCTTTCCACTTAGTAGTGTTTTGTACAAAGCACCTGCTGATCTACCATGCTCCATCATATGAAGGTGAAGGTCCGTCTTACTGTACAAAACACGGCTGCAAAGTTCACAGTGGAACATTGGAACCAGAGGTGGTGGGACAGGTGCAGTCTCCACTTTCTTAACATCAACTTGTCCCAACCTTGAGAAGTCAGATGGCAGTGATCGTGAACTGTTTGACCTTGGAATGTCAGAATTATGTGTCTCTTTCGAGAGAGATTTTACATATATGTCAGAGTTATTACTAACACTAGGGGATGGTAATGACGTCTTTGATGAAGATGGGTGGTTTGTCTTGCCTAGATTAGAAACAGAAGTAACGTCTAATGATCGTTTCACTGAAAGGTCCTGAGGTTTATCTAAGTTCGTTAGTGTTTGTGTATGTGACGGCAGATGCCTGCCTGGAGAGATTTGTGATAGAAAATTAGCATCACTAGCAGATGACAAACATGTAACTGGCGAATTATGTACAAGTTTAGTAGGTTCGGATAACGATGCAGATCCTTGAGCTTTCATTAATAAGGAAAGTCTTTCCTGGATGGCCGGATAGTGGCTTTTCATCTTAGGCACATCCGGAGTTAAGTTCCCATCTTTTGCGATATTAGTTTCTCTTAATGCAGGGACACTAGCCGAACGACCAGACCAAGTTCTATGTGCCTGAGCTCGCCTTTGTTTCTCCGACTCAGCCGTGACCTCAAGCACAACTGTTGGAATCTTCGGAGCACCCCCAGCTAGTCCATCAATGACGGCGGGAATTGTATGTTGCTGATGACCAGGATAGGCTGCTGAACGATCTTTGTGATTACTAGGCAATGGTGATACTAACGCGCTGCTCGCAACTAATCCACATACACTACTAGGCACTGCATACTTTACCGAGTCCACACTTACACCTGTCATGTTACTTGCAGTCTGATTTCTAGGACTTTTAGTATCTAAATGTTGACTGTTTGAATGATAAGACACTGCATTTACATTAGTTTCATAAACCGACGTAGGTACCACACTTGAGGTTTTTCTTCGGTTAGCAGATGCAACTGTTTGGTCCATGGATTTTTGCATAGCACCTCGCTTTAAATTTGCTAAAATTTCAATAGTCTCTAACTCCTTTTGTTTCTCTTCCAATTCTTGCTGTTTTAGTTCTTTTTCTTTCTCTGCATTTCTTATATCACTACAAACAGCACTCAGTAAATTCAGAGTCATATTAGCACTAGACATTGACAAATCCTGAGGAGCAGCGATTTTCTTCGGAGACTGAGGTGGGGACCAGTCATTATCTGAAAAATCAGAATTATATCTGGAATGCACTTCTCCTTCTGAATACAAGTAAGTTCTAGCATCATCAGAATCATCATCACAATTGTCCTGATCCTCAGTAATATTATGTTCACTCTTACTGACAACATTGATTATTTTTAATGATAAAGGTTCATTACATTTATTTAATTCCTGAGTCGTAACAGTTTGTTGGACCTTAGAGAGGTTATTATTTTCAATGTCACTTTCTCGCTCTTCATGCACGGCCACTTCATCTGGTCTCTTATCATAAAAGCTACCATCAAGATTTGGTGGCGCTCCTTGATGCAAACGCATGTGCTGTTCAAAAGTATTTCTTCTGTGGAATGTTCGACCACACGGAACACATTTCATTTTGTTTTCTTGACAACTTGTCTTTAAGTGACGAAGTAAGCTGCAACTTTGTGTAAACCTATGTCGACAGATATGACACTCGTATAAATGAGTTTCTACTGTGTTATGAACAGCCATATGAGATTTTAATAACATCACGTTAGGAAACACTTCTTTACACACGCGGCACGATGTTGGATACACACGTGTTTTTCTCACCCGTTTTTGTACGACCTTATGTCCTTCAACAGTAACAGTATCAGATTCACTACAAGTTGAGTCCGTCCGTGTTTTAACCGTATTGGATGAACTTGCCTGTTCGTTATCACCAGATGTACGTTCACTTTCACTTGTTCTTTCAATTTTTTCCGGAGTTTTATTATTACTCAATCTCCCACTCTCCTGAGTAATTAACGGTGGACTTAGATTCCATGGAATGGAATTGGTAGAGCTCGGCAAACTTGCAATAACAGGTGATAGTACTGGTGGTAAGCACTGATCTTCAGTCTTAATTTTCACAGATAAATCTAATGCATCGTACTTATTAGTCTTAGGCAACTTGACGGGTGATCGTTCAGTGAGATCTTGTAGTTTCTGCATCTGTTTTAGCATTCTCTCCTGTTTTAAAATGGAGTACGTATCTAACATTTTCATTTCAAAGTTCCTATCAGCCACTTGCTGCTTCAAACCGGGAGCAGCTGACTTTTCATGAGCCACTTTATGTCTCATTAGACTACTACGATGAATGAACGTTTTCTTACAAACCTCGCAGACATGTGGCCGTGGTAGCATATGGGTAGAGATATGTTTCTGAAGAGTGATTTGTCTAAAGAATGATTTGCCACAAACGTCACATAAGAAGCAGTTATCTTTATGAATTAACGCGTGCATCCTTAACTTCTGTTTGGTGGTATAAGTATTATCACAGGCATGACACAAGTACCGTCTAATGTTATCATCACCTACAACAACTTTTATTGGTGGTTCATCGTCAAGCTCTACACTTAATTCACCACTAACGACATTGTCTAAACTATGTCTTTTACAGGCACTAGTACTTGTAGCAACACTACTTGATTCGTGTTCACCATCACTACAAGGTCGAATATGAGATTCACTTTCAACAACACTCACTGTCTGAGATTTGTCCTTATCACAATTTCTGGAATTCTGAGGAGCCGCTTCAGCCATAAAGTCACGGAAAGCTTTGCGATATAACTTTGTCTGAATCAGTTTCTCGCTGTGTACTCGCATGTGAGAATTTAAACTTTTTTGGAATTTGAAGACTTTCTTGCAAACCTCACAAGTAACGCTCGACTTATTCACAAATCCCATAGCTTTCATTTGATAGTCTTTTGCTTTTTTAAGTGATTGCAACATTGGATTGCGTTTATGAACTGCCATATGTAGTAAAAGATAATGGTTCGAGTGAAACCTTCTAGTGCAAACTTCACATTTCACTTTTCTACCTTTCTTCTTTCCTTTCGTGTGTTTAGGCTTACCACCAGGCGCACTTGAGTCACCGAGTTTTTCAGTACTTGAATGTTTTATTTCATTTTCTAACATAAGCTCTGGTGCATTTTCTAGATTTACATCTTCAAATTTTGGTTTCTTTATCTCTGTTGCTTCAAGCCCTTCATCCTTACAAACCACTCTCTTGATGTTTCTCAAGATAATTTCAACTTCTTTTTCCACATATTCTTTATCTGTTCGACATGATTTAAAATCTTTCAAATCTTTCATATTCTTCATCTGAGTAATTTTATCAAAGATATTTCTACTTTCATGAACAATTGGTTTACTGGCCGTTGAATTCACATTATCTGAACTACTATCCTTCTTCACCAACAAATCATTATCTTCCTTAACAACATTATTGTCCTTGACAACACAATCTTCCTTAACAAAACAATCGTCCTTGACAACACTATCGTCCCTGACAACATCGTCCTTGACAACACTATCTTCCTCAACAATAGTATCTTCCTTGACAATGTTTTTATCTTCCTCAACTACAACATCTTCCATGACAACGCTATCCTCCATAGTAACACTATCTTCCATAGCAGCATTATCATCCTTGACAACGTTATCTTCCTCAAACTTTTTCTCAATCATTTTATCCTCAAAATTCACTTTCTCTTTAACGTCCAGGTCCATTTTATCAACAGTATCACTTTTACTAGAACTATCGGTATTCACATTCAGGGCTTCTTCAGTAACCTCAATTTCTGTAGTTTTGTCATTTACTTCAACTTCCCTGTTGTCATTTAAAGTCGTTTCCATGTCCTCTACACCTTGCTTCTCTTCTTTATCTACCTCTACACCGACAGAATCTGTTAATTTGTCAACATTAACAGCCGCAGTTTTAGCTGTCTGCTTTACCAAACTTTCAATAACATCTTTCACTGTATCGTCTTCACTGACAATTTCGACACAAGTCACTTTCATTTCAATATCATTGTCCGTTTTTGCTAAATTTTCCTCATTTTCATTTTTTATTTCAACTTTGTCTGTTTTCTTACCAATAATCCTTAATTCACCTGTGATACAATCCAACTCTAGCTCATCATCAGATGCATATTCAGGAATAGGATTGGGTTTAAAGTCATTACACGATTGTAGGTTTGTTAAATCACTTTCAGTTCTAACTTCTTCATTGCTTTTGACATTCAAATCTTCTTTTGAACCAGAATCTTTGCTTTCATCCTCAGAATCTTTAAGTATGTAATTATAGTCAGTGTTATTATCATCTTCATTCATTTTTGAAACACTGTTATCTTCAGTCTCGTTTTTATTTGAACATTCAGAGTCACCTGCTTGGATTTCTGCATCATCTTTTACATGATCATCACAGTCAATCTTTTCTTCAGTGTTCACCTTTTTCGCACTTTCATCACTTGTATTTTGGTGTGATTTTATGTCTTTGGTTTTCTGTTTGGTCATTAAATCTGCCTTCAACTTATCAAGAATCATCTTTGGGTTATTTCCGATAATTTCAAGAATTTTCTGATCCTTACTTTCATTATTTGTGTCATATTTTCCAACATCATTTATTTTTATTTCAACAGTAGCATTCACACCTTCGTCATCATCTAGGACAATGACAGGGGCCACTTCTTTTTCAGGTCCCGGTTTCAGAAATGGTAAAGGTTCAGAGGCCACAGATATTAGTTTCTTGTCATGTAATTGTTTAAGTTGGTCCATCGATATTTGACTTACTGGTCCAGTTTCACGTGTATGCTTTCTCAAATGTTTGTGCAGTAAAAATATGGCCATAAATGTCTTTGAGCAGGCATTACATTTAAATGGCTTTTCACCACTGTGTTTTCGTTGGTGGACCACTAAATGATGTCTATGTAAAAATCGACGATTGCAGATTGAGCAACCGTACTGTCGCTCCTCAGATGTTTTATGCACGGTCGTATGAAGTTTCAAAGCTGCTTTAGTTTTGAATGTTTTTGAGCATTGGTTGCATGTGAACCCGGCAAGTGGATGAGTAGGAAGAGTGTGCACATTACTAATGTGTTGATTTAAGTCTTTAGTTGGATGAATCATATACCGTTCAGGCTCCTTAATAGAGTCCACAGAATATCTTTTAATATCCGAACCACTAAGTTTTCGTGAATGTAAACTTCTCTTTGACTGCGAGTGATATCCTGAACTGTAGTTAGGTTGACTTACAGCAAATCCCTGATTGCTAGTGCTTGGTACTGATTGGTTAGCGTCAGTCACACTGACTGTAGAGTTACTGACACTCTGACTGTTGGTATCAGTAGAGTTATGTGGCTGGGGAGTAGTGATAGCGATGGGTTTATGGACACCTTGTATGACAGTACCAGCAGCATGTGGTCCCTGAAGCATGGAAAATCCCAGCGGTCTTGATGACATCGTTGAAAATGGTTTTATTGCTCGAGTGAAGTCTCCGACAGACATACCTAAAACAGATACACCATATCAGGCTTTCATGAAAGTTGTTATGATACATGTAAAATGCACCCTGGAAAATCTCCCCAGTATGTTAAACTGTAA
This sequence comes from Spisula solida, assembly GCA_947247005.1. Lineage (NCBI taxonomy): Eukaryota > Metazoa > Mollusca > Bivalvia > Venerida > Mactridae > Spisula > Spisula solida. The sequence goes on along the minus strand of OX365958.1, from coordinate 1,724,215 downwards.
CATATGAAAAACATATACATGTATTGTAAGAAACATATGTTAAACATGTGCGGAAGTTTTTCCTGTGTAATGCAATCTTTTAGACACATGTCTACCTTCTTTAAAGACTGCGATACACTTGGGGCGATACCCAAGGGTAATCAGATAAATTTACTGTTTTACATGTTAAGCAAAAATACTGCATTATTCATAAAAATACGATTCATTCTGAATCATGAAGGCAATGTCAAAAGGTGACTATTCAGTAATTTTAGGGATCATAGGGTCACTGCACGGGTCGTGAATAAGAAACCCCAGTAGTGTATATGTATAGTTTACTGTAGTACTAGTAGCTTACTGGTAGATTCGTACAATGTGCAGTCTAGAATACATCTGACAGTTGATTTGATCAAACGTAATGCAATTTTTCTAAATTCTTAAAAACGAATACAAGATGGAATTATAACCGTGCACATTGCACTAATCACAGGAATATCTGCTAAAACAAAACCAAACACTAAAATGTCACTAATTGTCAAAGACAATTACCACTACATTAAGTACTCTCAAGTTATTATGTTAATGTTATTAATGCAAAACAGAGCGTATTGCATGGGTGAAAGTAAGACCTGAAATTCTGAAAAATGTCAATTTATAGAGAGAAAACAAAAAAACGAGACTTTTTGACACTCACAAAAACCTGAATTCAGGTATATATACAAAATGTACCTGAAAACTTGCACCCATGGTATTGGGACTAGATTGTTCAGAATTTTGTATTTACAATGTTTGGAACTGTCAGAGAAAACAATGGGAAACAATGAATATTTTGTGACTATTTTTTAATCGTTTTTCCCCCTGAGTTTGCAGTTCTAATACAGTTCTCCTCTACTGGACTGCATTGACATCATATAATAGATTGCTCCAGCTACTAGTATGTTGAAGGTTGCTTGTAAAAGGTTGTCAAGGGAACTTTATAATTATTTATTAGACTACACAATTTACATACCTGCTGTAGTGAAGTTCAATGCCCTCTGCTGAAGTAACAAAGCTGTTGATTGGCTAATAGAGTCAAATGCAGGATGTAAACTGGATGTTGATTGGCTGACAGCATCAAATGCAGGATGTAAGCTGGTTGGTGATTGGCTGACAGCATCGAATGGTTGATTTAAGCCAGCATTTGGTAAGGTGGAATTAAGAGCGGCTTGCAACAAGCTATACTGTTGGCCAGCAGGAGACCTAGAATATCTTGATGATGGTGGAGTGGAAACCAATTGTTGTGTAGGGTTACCATGGTGATACGGCACCTTGCTGGAAACATCTGGTCTGGGTAGGCTGCTTGGTTTACTAAGGTCCAATGCCTCATTCTGGTCCTGTAAGAAAATTGAAAGAAATTTATATAAAGAACCAGTACAGGCATGTTAGAACCCAACAAGACTGCATTCAATAAACACTTATACCTAGTTGGAAGCCTTGCCAATAAAAACTAGCTAAGTCAGACAATCAAGGGCCATAATTATGTTGAAATGTTTGATAGTGTTACATGGCTTTGACAATGTAATGTGTTTATGATGGTTAACAAGTATGCCAAGTTTGAAAGCAATGCCTTGATGGACTTTTCAAATATTTGAGTTTCAAGAACTTGAAATAGTTAACTTTTTAGGATGAACGAACAGACAGGACAATCACTATATACCTCCTGCATAAGTAGTTGCTGAAGCATTAAAAGCCCTGAAAATAGTAAAAAACTTACCTCATTTTTGCCATATCCAGACAGATCCAACGCCGTTTCCTGCTCATTTCTACCCCATTGCTGTTTGTCAGGGTGACCTAGTTTACTGGCCCGCTGTTTCCCGGACAAATCTAAGGCTCCGGGACTTCTGATTGAATTCCCTACAGGTATTTCTACGTTCTGTACGAGCTGATTGTTACTAAGACCAGGTGGATTCTCTCTATAGTGAGGCTGGTTATATTGTATGTATTTCTTCATCTTATATCATTATATGTCATAAATCAACGGCTAACCCATTTTCTTCGTCTTATAGTATACACCTGAAAATACAGAAAGGAATCAAACTTTAAATACAGTACAGCCTGTCCAGAGCAACAATCTCTCTACAAGAACACTTTCAAAATTTCCCTTAGGTGATATTTACTATCAATTTAACCTAAAAGAGCAACAACCTCTACACAACGGCCAATATTTGCAGATCTGAACGGGTGTTGCTGTACAGATCTCAGGTTGTATGGTACATGTATGCACAACCATTAATCAGTTCAAACTATTTTGTTACATTAATTTAAATCAACCTCTGTTTAGCAGCCACTTGCTTTAAACAGACACATTTAAGGTATTTCCAGGAGTCCTACGGAGGTATAATACCGATCCTGAGAATAATGATGCAAGTCTGTTATGGGTGCTATCAGCACACATGCCTGCACCAAACCTATGTTTCAAACATAGTTCTATTATTAAAATTAAAATTCCGTTTCTAAAATTTCAAATGACCATAACTTAGTGAATACTTTGAATTTTTTCATCAAATAACTTTTATTTTGTGCAGAAAAGTTCATTTGTTCTATTGCAGCAAATCCAGATTTCCCAATTATTCAAGAACAGTATGACCCCTGTAATTCCCTAGAATGCCTGCTTAAAACATATTTTATTTTCACTTCAAGAAGTCCATTGCTAACAAGCCATCACATTGACTCATGAATACGAATGTAGGAAATAGATAGATGTGCATAATGCTTCTAGATATCAGTGCTGTATGACTCAGAATCCCAGAATCCCAGGAGAATGCATACAAGACCATGTATACTTAAGGTAGTATCGGGTATATTAAGGTAGTAGGATCGATATTCACAGAGTGACGGAATGCAGTCATTTTTCTCTGACGCTGTCATATCGTACTTATGACTCAAGCATCATCGCAAACCACTCAACTATGATCAATAAACCTCTCAATACTGTAAAGTCACACGTTTTCCATGGTTATTAAATTTCGTGGATTTTGATTAAAAAAACATTTCCGTGGGGTCGTGAATTCATGGATTATGAAACATGAAATGGTAAACCCATCTTCGATATCTGAGAGGTCGATTAGTCGTGGGGATTACATTTTGTGATCGAGTGACACAACGAAATCATCGAAAATTAATCTCCCTCGAAAATAATGATTTTCCAATACTTTTTAAAAGTTGTTAAGCTGACAAAAACATGCATGATTTATAAGTTTGTGCATTCAGCCGTTACTGGGAGGAGTTAGATAAGGGATGTAATACTTAAAATATGGCATAATTTATAGTCTATAAATTATACAATATTTTAATACATTAGACTATCCCAAATGGATTCTAATAATGTAAATACAAATCCGAAGCGAGTATAGAGCCGTGACTACAATTTTAATAATAGACTGTACATATACTACATACTGAAAGGTTGAGGCTCAGAGGACAGAATCTATCTATAATTGCATGACCTTCACATGTACATTTTGTCTTTTTAAGTTTATATCAGTCGTCCGAGCATGACCATGTGTAACGAAGCATTGAAAGCCGTTCTCATGTTTGTCTAGTTTATCAAGTTTATAAGTTCAAACATTCCCCCCCCCCCCCAATCACCGTTACAATTCATCGCACGAAACAATTATATGAAAACTGTGACCTTAACAGGCAAAGATTTAAATAATACCCAAACAAGTACCGGTATTTTACGACAAAATACATAAAATCATTTTATTTTATTTGATGATGCACACTCTTAATCTTTTATTTTTTAGGCAAGTTTTGAGACAAGTTTAAATCGTTAAAACCGTCTTATCCTAAACTTCTAAAATAACCGCAAATAACAAACTCAGGTGTATATAATTTATCAAAGCACACCACGCTAACGTACATGTACAATGAAGTTCCGCTTCATGTAACGCAAAGAGGTTTAGGTAAAGGCTAAATTTAAATGCTGTCTTAAATAAGCTACATTGTATGTTCGAGAAAGACTGGTAATCTTAAGTAGCTGTGTATATAGTACAGAGAAATTTACCTGATCCTGACCTTTACGCATGAGTGACCTTTACGCATGAGTGATTTATATAAGTTTATTACAAGGTTCTTGCGTTTAATACATAAATTTCTGCGAGCAAATAGTGCAATATTGTTCCTTTAGATATTACACCTGAAGCGTCTTAATGATACTCACCGCTTATGAAAACATACAACCGGGATTATAAATATAGGCAATATATCAGCTGTTAAATAATGCAAATAGAAGGTCGAGAGTCGTTTCAAATTCTCTGGACTGTATTACACCTGGAGCATCTTCATAATACTTCCAGCTTTAATATCAAAACATACAACCGGGATTATAAATATAGAAATATAATTCACCTGTTAAATTATATGCTAATAGAAGGTCGAGAATCAAGTCAAATTCTCTGCACTTTACCTACACACTAGATTCGAAGATCTGTAATTCGAAGCTCTGAAGTTGTACGTGAAAATATAACATTGAATTTAATGTACATAGCATGTGGCGTTTTAAGGGTAGGATGAAAACAACGAAACTCTTAGCACACTCTTAGCACGTACATACCGGTAATGTTTGAAACAAATACATGTACATGTATTCTTAGAATGGTTTACATGTGCCTTCCTTTCTATAGTATTGATATTTACATACAACCTGGGTAAACATCTTATCTTAAGCATATGTTACAGTTTTCAGCTAATGTTTTGGCATTACCCATTTTGTTTATATTGTCTGCAGATGATAACACTAGCCTTTGTTTACAACTAAAAATGAAAATTGATGTCCACTTTTGTTCAATCTTGTGCACATTCACTTTTAATGCACATTCTCTTTCAATCTACACTGATAACAAGCGACCAGTAGATCGTGTAGTGTTTATATGATCCATGTTTGTTTATTGATAAGGCTAGAGTTATCCCTGGCGAGCTATGCATGTTTAAGTTTAGCACTAGTATTCTTTACAATTAAATTAAGTATGTAGTAATATCATTAAAGTACAGATTAATAGTGTCTAGAGTAAATGTCCAAATGAGACATTTTGTTTACAAGTACCCAATCAATCTTGTACTGCAGCTTAAAAGGGAGTATTTCTACGGAGTATTTCCGTTCATTGAGCATTTCAATTTATCATGTATACGCCCTGTCTGAAATGCTCGTTCTTTGCAACATGATGTCATGTGTAGAATGAGTAGTAATGTGTATTAAGTATGTTGTGGTAACATAACAATGACAGTGGACACCTCTAGGGTTAAAAAACATTCCGCGTGACTGCAATTAAAGTTATTCAATGTTCTTTGATGTATCTTTACAAGGTATAAATCAAACTCATTATACCTGTATTTACGAAGAAAACATTTATGACAATAATTTTGGAAATTCATAACAGTTTTGCTCCACTAGTTTTTGAAACATTCAAAGATTTTGTGCATACTTTTTACAACTTTCCTTTAGATAAGTATAAACAAAATAGAGAAAATTGATTTTGCCAACACCATAAAAATATTTTGTTGTGTACGGTCATCTTGCACAAAGTTTTACGTTATAGGAAACTAACAATTTATATTGTAAGGGGCTTGGATAGTGTTTGGGCCATATATTTTAAAATATCAGGTTCCTGTGGGCATATCGAAATCAGTGTTAAACTAGAACTGTACATAAACAAGTAAAGAGATACGTACTAATTAACTTACCTTTATTTATCCAATACAAGCATGTTAACTGTATATATTTAAATATTATAGTACATAAAGTACACAGTGTTTATAAATAAATCCGACAACAAATCCCGATGTAAATATTAGTTTATAAGTAGAAATTGCACAAGATTAAACTATCCCTGGCCTTGTGGTGAGACGTTTTTCCAAATTTTAAATCCATACGTAAATTCAATATCACAGTTCACAAAATAATTGAAGATAATTTACAGTATTTATAAGTTAAAATAATGCTTCTATCTATTTTACTAACACATAATGAACAAAGTCCTCATGGTCAGTTTCAAGGAAAATAAAGATCTTTTGCGATAAATTTTTAGTATCCGTTTTACGCATGAATTTATACTATAATAGTCTTCAACAACAAGTTTTTGAACTTATACACAATATTCATGTACATTAGTTCAATCCAGGGAAGAGCATGTATTTACCAAACATGGGCTTTTTTATGTATAATATTGATAGCTTCTGACAGCATGGTAGATTTACACCATTAATCGAACAGCATGGTAGATTCACACCATTGTTCGAAACTATAGCTAAATTTCTAGGATATGCGTGTTATTGTACTTGTACCAGATAGTTTATATAGTAAATCTGTCCGTTTAAACTACCAAGGTCAAAATTTACTTATAGTACTAATCCTTGTCCAAAACTATAGTTCGCTGGAGATAACACTAGCCTTTGTTTACAAATAAAAATGAAAATTAAATACATTTTCGATATTCATTTTTGTTAAATCTTGTGCATATACACTTTTAATGATATACTTTTAAATCTACACTGATAACTGGTGGTCATTCGACCATGCAGTGTTTATAATTTGCTTTGTTTGTTTATTGATAAGACTGGAGTTATCCCGGCGAACTATACTATCCGTTTACTTGGACTAATTAAACCTTTGTGTGTTTTCGTTACTGTACGAAAAGAACGTTTTGTCTGGTTAAAATAACTTATCTGATTGGATGATGAATATTGAGGGGTTCCAGGATTTAAGTCAAAACAAAATATCTATTGGTCTAGCAAAATTAATGGAGTTTAGATGTTTGTAGGGCTGTTTTTAAAGGTTTTACATCTGATACGATCATCAGTTCACATAACTATTTTTCATGAAATAATTTATTAACTACCAAAGTAAATATCTAGGCGCATGTTTATGTACTTTTTACTTTTATCAGAAGAGTTTAATATTAAATCCCCCCCCCCCATTAGACCTGTTTGAGGTCAATATTCACTTTTTACTTGCTCTATAGTCCAGAGAATTTGACACGACTCTCAAACTTCTATTTGCATAATTTAACAGCTGATATATTGTCTATATTTATAATCCCGGTTGTTATGTTTTCATAAGCGGAGAGTATCATGAAGACGCTCAATGTGTAATACCAACACATATCTAAAGGACCGATATTGCACGATTTGCTGAAATTTATATATTCAACGAAAGAACCTTGTAAAATATTCATGCATAAAGGTCAGGATCATGTCAAATTCTCTGTGCTATACTTACCATGTAGGAACTGACAACTTTTCCACTTAGTTAAACAGTACGTCTTTTTTAACGGCAAATATTGACCACTCTAGCGCAGTCCGACCGTATATATTTACTATTAAAATGGCAATGCTTGGCTGCTTACTATACTAAAGTTGCTTGTGTTTTATTTATGCAGGGAATTATAACAAAAGGTAGAGTTGAAAATGTTTGCAAAGCAGGGTGATCAATAAGCCCATTTTTCTCAATGTGGTATAGTATTAGCATATACCTGGGTTACCCATGGACTTATTACAGTCATGAGTCACAATACCGCGCTGTACGGTAGTATGGCTACACAATATGGCCTGATCTAGTCATAGCTTGGAATAGAATACCGACAAGTGTATTGAACAAATTTCACTGAAACCCAGATCGATTTTAGCAATACAATTGATCGTACAGTGGATCACAGCCTTATTGTTCGTCAGACATAAGGTTTACTGATTATACAAGCTGGTACACCATTTTAAATGGTTTTTTTTCAACAACCAAATGCTGATCATTTCATTGGTCAACAGAAGTTTCAAATTTTCCAATTAAGACAATTACCATATACAGTTTCAGAGCGAATTTTTTTGTTAGTCCAATACAAATCAATGAAGAGAGAATTATCAATTTGATCTCACATCACGGACAATGCATTCATTCTTTGCTTTTCATTGTGAGTTAGGAGTAACATAGAAACGCTAAATTGATAACCTATACTCATTGAACGGTTTATAAATGTGCCGATCAAAACCTTAAACTTCAACATGGGTATTTATCTGTTTGTTCAGGACGATCAATATACTATACATGGTCTAAGTAGTTAGACATTGGGGACATAAATAACGTGGTAGATAAGCAGCTCAATCAATCTATCGGTATACTAAAATGCTATGAAACCATGTATTATATGTAGCGCTACCGGTAGTTATAGTACGGAGAATTTCACCTGATCCTGAACTTTATGCATGCATTGATTACAAGGTTCTTGCGTTGAATACATAAATTTCTGCGAGCAACTCGTGCAATTTCGGTTCTGTAGATTTGTATTCAACATCAAGCGTCCTCGTGATATTCACCGCTTATGAAAACATACAACTGGGATTATAAATAAAGACAAGAAATCAGCTGTTAAATTATGGTATAGTCTGTGCCCAGGATAATGAGAAAGGCGGGGAAATTTCGTATATTTCCACTTAGGTGGATTAATCAGATGTGCAAGATTTATCAGCGATGTTTTAAGTACAATACTGACCTTATCTGTTTACTTTAGTAATTTGTAAAACCAATTTTGCAATAGTTGACCATATATACCGGTTCATGTTTGTAAATATCACATTATCCTGGGCGCACTATAGTAGAAGGTTGAGGATCACATCACATCCTCTGTACAACATAATTTTTATACATGAAGTTACGAGTAAGATAGCATTGATATTTTAGTTTGCGTACAATTGCATGGATATAAAATATCGGTATTATGTTCATTGGTATCGATAACGCCTGGCAGCCTGCACAGTTTACTACAGTAACTCGACAGCAGTTAAATTACAAGGGGCAATATTTTATCAGAAATCTATTTGTGGATCTATTTGTGGAAGTAAATCAAGAACTATAAGGGGAAATAAATCATTTATTTACTAATAATTTTGTAGTGTGGCATCATATTAACCTGGTCCTCTTACTGGTACCTCCATTTAATATAATTTAACAGCTGATACCTTGCAAGTTTTCGTAAGTCTGTAAGTCAAAAGTGTTACAAATACGCTTCAACTTTAATACACACAGAAATCCAAAGCACTGCCTGAGTCTGACAAATGCACATTGCACTGCCGCAGAATTTGAATTATATTTAATGCAAGAAACCTTGTAATATATTCATGCATAAAGGTCAGGATCACATCCCTATCACCGCACTAAATTCAATTCAACAAAATACATTGATGCTTATTGCAACAGAGAAGTTATTGCGCAAAACACTGACACTATTTGTTTAATATATAGTTGAAATAAAATATCCATAATTTAATAGAATACCGGTAGGTTTATAAATGGCAAGTGTTTTATTTTTGCATGCAATGACGCACTTTCGTAGCTTTAATGACCTGCGATTTTATGCATGTACTACTGCAAACTAGTTTTATAAATCTGCGGATGTTCTATTTATGGTAACTTACTGTATATATACATGTTTACGCATCCAGACTGAAACACTACGCATACATGATGTCTACGAATACTTTGACTCATTAGATTGTGAGTCACATGACCTGACCCGTACAATCAATAGTTCAATTACAGATTACATGATTACAGAGTAAGTAATTGTATGTACACAATCACAGGTGCAGAAATCATTGAATTTTGTTTTGGAAAATTTATTAAAGATTGTAAACGTAAATAGTTTCAAACAATTTTCAATGACACATGTATGCAGTACACTGAGAAATTTCTATACTTCTCTTTTTTTTAAATATTGTTTAAAATCCAACTGCCTGCATGATCTACCGTACCATATAGAACTTTCCCTTTCACTCAAGTAGTAAAGTTATATAATGAATCAAATACATTTGAATAAATAAGAACGCATTAAATATTAACACATGATTAAAATTTAAAAAAAAATCATCAGTGGTTGAATATTCTGCTCACACGTATTTTAAGAAACCATTAATTATGAAACTAATAAGACAATGTAATTAACAAATCATCCATCAAATGCAAGTTAATTTAAGAATGATTCATTTTCAGTTTAATGTTTGTTCAAGTTCCTTATTGCCATGCTTGAAAACGTACTTCAACTTACCAAACTGATTAATTTTCAGTTCAGTTATTTCCTTCGATCTTGCCGTGCTTAAAACTTTTAATTTACGGAACGTTCTGTTAAGCGTTAACTGTTTAGCATATTGCTGTTGCATTTCATCTGAAGCATATCAAGAAGCTATACTGTAATCTGAACATGTAGCATTCACAAGACATGACTCAGTACTGTGTACATGAATATAACTATAGGTGTAAACTGTATGCAACATTTTTGTAACAAAGGGAGAGAACTCAATTTATACAGAAAAGTAATTTATGGTCAAAGGGAAGCAACCATGATAAAACATTTGTTACTAAAATATTGCTTTGTGGTCAAAGGGAAGTAACTCACATAAAATTGTTTCAAATAATTGTTGATAATGGTCAAAGGGGAGTAACTCTTGCACATATGATTAATACAGAGCTATAAATCATGATATTTTTGTTATGCGTCCAAGGTTATCACTATCAGTTATCGGTTTATTTTTAGTAATTTTGTTTAAGTTATCAAATAAACTGTTCATGTTACACAAGTTGCAATTATCATGACTGTGTAATTTACATATCTTTTTAACAACTTTATTACATAACCAGTTCAGGTGGTAATAAAATCTGCATACAGCTGAGACGGTATATACTGATATATTGTTAATTTATTTCATATACTGTTAACTTCAATAAACCTGCATCCTGTTGACTCTTCCTGGATAGACCCAATCCTATCTCATTTTGACCCCTTTTCGAGCTGAAGGAAGGTTTAAGGATGAACCTGAGAACAAACTCTTCAAATATTGTAGAAACATGTTTCAGATAAGGGGCTAGGGTCACAGTCTGTGAAATAAGCACTTGTCCTGTTGTAGGACTGTGTCCTTGATGAGTTTGTCTTGTTTCTGCAAGTATAGAGTATAAAGTAAAACTATTCTCTTTTGCCTGAATTCTGATGAATACCTGTACAAGGCCACATTGTTCTGAATTTGTTCCAAATCCTGAACTCATAAAATTTAAGTCATGTTATTCTAACATTGCAAAGGTTTCTAAGATAGCAGCAAGTGTGAGTTTTATTAATAAACAAATACAAATTTTCATTCTGTAAAAAAGGGGTGCATATTTGATAATGGGGCTAAATTGAATAAATTTGACTATTTTAGGAAGATCACCAATATAATCACTGGCCTAAGAAATTATATAAAAAATACAGAGTTTGAAATTCCCCATCATCCGGTCATTTACATGTGCAAAGAGAATTGTATATAGTAATGACCTGATGATGGAGAATTTCAAAACTCTGTATTTTGTGATATTATATTATTTCTTAGGCCTGTGATATAAAACAAAAGTAGCTAGGCTAAAGTCACTGTTAAGTATACACATATATATGTAGATAACCAATAAATTCCATGGTATAAGTACTGATAGAGTATACAAACTCACCCTTTTGTATTTGTTTAAGAATTCGAACATTGAAAATGTAAATGAAATTTTAAATCTAAAATTGATTTCACCTTTGATGGAATTCGCTATCAAACAGACAGACATATATTATAACCGCTAAAACGACCGAAACCTTTTCCAGTGATAAACAGCCCAGAGATAACCCATAATGCAATATTCCCCGTTACTAAAAATAGAACATACTTAATGGAAGTTGTAACAGTCGGTATTATACATTGTAACATAGTAATATATCAAATGACATAAGGCCAGGGGTTTTTAATTTTTAGTTTAACGTGAAATTTAAACAATATTGTGCTGTCTGGATTTTTTGGGAAGGGAATTTTTTATATAACTTAAGTATCCTGAAGGGGCCAGCGTCGTAGACAAGGTCGTCACACAATGGCAGATGAGGGACCTAGGACCCTTAAGGCCCTCTGGATAAATACATACGTTTTTATTTCCACCACTTGCTGTCCTGACAGCGAAATTTCAAAACATTGCCTGTAAACTTAAAATGTAAAACTTTGGCCTAAATGTACAAATTTGATATCAATATTGTTATGATATATGTAATATTATACTATACATATTGTACCATTGGCAGGCAATAACAGTAGTCGTGATGTAGAACGGTATATACATACCCATCATATAGTCAGGCCTGTAGCCACACAAAGGCACACCTGGACAAATTTGTGAAATTACCTAAATAAGCATGTCGAAAATAACGCCTCAAAGACGGCCCTGTATACCGTCATATTGTAGTGTAGACCTAGCATTTAATCCAAACTAATCAATAAATAAAATACATATCATTCTATTTCTAGCGTGATCAATAATATTATTGCAATCCAAAAATGAGAACTCTTATTTGATTATTGTTTCTGAATGTTCAGAAGCATGCAATTTTTGCCATACATGTATTAATTTGAACATGGGCGTATCCAGCAATTTTTTCGAAGGGCTTTTTTTAAGGAAGGTATTCAATCAGCTATCTTGCTCGAGGAGGTCTAACAAGCTACTTTTCTTAGAGGGTTGTAACTTATTGAAAGTCCTGATCAGACTGAAGCCCTGACAAACTATTGTAAAAAAAACAAAAAAACTTTATTACAAGGTAACAACATTTTTGCCGAAAGTTCTAGGGAATCCGGAATGCCATGGATCAAATCGATCAAGTTTAGTTCTATACCATATTGTATCATGCCTGAGTAATAGAGCTATTCGCGCATTTTATTAATTTTTGTTCACATTAAGGGGTTCAAATTTCAAGAGCAACTTTAAAGGAGGTACTTCAGAATGAGTCAACCAAAGCTGCCCAAGATTGAAATCAATCTGAAAGGCTCATGTTTTAGCTGTACTGTGTAAAAAGCTTTTAGATGTCATAAGGACCTAAAGACATAGACAAACAATAACAAAACTTTCAATTACATTTTTTAGGATTTAAGGACTTATGTTTTAGCAGCCAAAGTCCTAACAGTTTACAATGTTTTAGACTGACAATTTAAAGTCACAAAAGGTCTGATAAAATTGGTTATACATGAAGGAGTTCTGATATTAAACTTTTCCATTCTTTCGATCATTTTTTTAGTGACCTGCTTTTTAATTACACTTCATAATACTTAAGCTATTAAGAGAACAATCCAAGTAGACATATGTGTTATGCAGAGTTTGACGCCTGCTTGGGACAAGCGTTGCATTGTAATATTCGAGCTAATGTCAGACAGCATCGGTTAATCACTTGCACAGCTTTCAAACCTATAATCACTGTATAATCATTTCTTGTGACACCATATCAATCAATTTGTATGACTTATTGCGAGCAAAACACACCTAGCTGTAACAAGTGTAAGCAACTTCTGATCACTGTATGAATTTAAATTATTGTGAGACTATACTATTCAATGTGTATGTATGTCTATGACTTCTTGTGATAATTGGAAGTTGACTCGTTCATACAATGTACATATTAACTAAAATAACCAATTTGCAAACTATTGAAAAAGTTATTAAGAATCTAAGAAAAGATTTGATAGTTTTATTTGATGATCTGTGTAACAATATAGTATATTATACAGTCATCATCTTTCATATTAAAACACTGTACTTTGGCTTATTATACAAATGTAATTGTATACGCTTGTGAAAAGGAAATAAATACTAAAGAACATCCTATACTATAACATGTATAAGGTTAGCAAAGTGTCATGACTAGTCTATATAAACAATAATGAATTGAAGAACTTAAACTATGGTATAAAAGCTTGATTTTAGTGTGTTGGTTTATTATAATATTTTGTGTCAACTTTTTACTGGTATTTTTTATGTCCTTGGCTTCCACTAGCTTCTGAATCTGAAGGGTCATTTTGATACTTTTGATTAAATTTAACCATTTTATTATATATGCATTGTATAGGCAAAATATCCATGATTTTAAGAGAAAATGACCCTTAAAACTAAAAATCTTGAGGGTCAAAATGTATCTTTTTTGGAAATTTCAAGGGTCAACCTTTCTACTCACGAGTCAAATGGAACCCATAGAGACCGTTTACATGAGCTAGCGCTAAGTAGCACTTTCCACGGGAGGTAATCCATGCCTTCTATTTTTAATTGAACGGGAGGTAACTGAATAAAGGCGCTCGGAAGCGCTTTGCTTAGGCAACAGACCCCTGGTGTTACACTAAATTTTCTCTTTCTCAAGTTGAATGTTGCTTAACAGTTAACATGGAGAGAAAACATAACAAATAATAGACTAAATTTTAAGTATGCCTACAATTGATATTTAATATGAATTATAGCTCTATTTACTCTGTAAATACATTTAATAGAACCGTAATTCAATAGAAAACCTATCTCTGTGCGTCATCCCTTTGTTACTGCCGTAGTTTGTCAATAATAAGATACATTCCTACTGTAGGCTCCTAAACATTCTGTAGAAAGCAAAATGCATGGTGCTCATGCACTGCTCAAATCAATAACTTTATCAATATCTGTATACATTGCAGACGACAGGCAAACAGGATTAAGGTAGCTAGAGTTAGCTACACGTTCAGTAGATAGATCTATTTATAAAAGTTTTATAATCACAAGAAAGAAATCCATGACTAATTCTATAAATAAATAATAAAACGGGGTAGGGCATAGACTTTATAAAAATAGGTAACATAATGTATATATGCGTCGTGCGCATTTTGTACGTCACATCGCCCCTTGTCTGCTCAACTGCTACGACCGTGAAAATCTTATACACTCATATAAACACGAGCAGTGTAGATTAAACAATGGCCTACAGTACTACAATTCTACTATCGGCGCGGTATCTAGCCAGCGATTTATTTCAAGTAGACGAGATTATGTGTCACGCAAACTTGCGCGATACCTCACCGACTTTTGTTTATACATTGTGTATGTATACATATGATCAACAACTCATTGTCAAGGTCTAGTATACAAATTTGTGTAGATCTACTTTAAAAATAGATTTCTTTATACAGATCCTAGACGTACTGGTAAATACTTGGGGGATTTATAGATCTTCTCGAAGTCCTAACTTTTAACCACATGTATGCACTGCAGGCTCAAGATTACGAAACACGAGGTGTATAGTGGTAGCTCATCTGACGCAATATGCCAATAGTCTACCTAGCTTTTCCTGGTAGCGGACAACAGACAGGAACTGTAGCATTACAGCAGAGTGAACTAAACACAAAATCTTACCGATAGGCCTAGAAGTTAATATACACGCATTCCAATTTCATATCCCCACACGTTAGACACGCAGTATGGTCCACGAATGTTGAGCGAATGTCTAATGAATGTAGTAGGTTTTATTCCTGTATATATAACAAATCCTAGTTTCATACACAAAATTATCAAGACTAGCAAACAAAAATCTCGGTCTGACAAAACCAATTATTTGAACAGTTTAGAATGTGTTATCAACCAAACCAACGCTACAAAATCGTTGTATATGACGACTGAATAGCTAAATAGGTCAGCTCGCTTTATCTGCGCTTCAAGCATACATTGAATTTACTGAAGTCGTGATCTATAAATAGAAACTATACATAACACACAGCTTACCTGAGAGCGCAGTATTGTTTACACGGAAATCGGTTTAACACACAAAAACTTCTTATTCCACATTTGTCATTACGTCCATATAACACATTGCAACTTGTATTTCAATATTAAACAGTTAAATCGAAATAACACGAATCCAGTAAACTGTAAACACCGATATATAACTGCAGCGAGTTCTTACAAACTAGCTCGACCTGTTAGCAGTATCGTATGGATTTTCTCCGTACGAGGGGTCGGTTAATAAGTTACAGGCGATGTTTTGTAGTTGAACCGCATTATTTTGGTTGCGGGCCAATTTTCGCTGAAGCGTACAACTATGGGGCGCCGATATCAAAAATCACGCACGTGCAAAAAATGCAAATAACAAGTTATTTTTTAAATACAGCCTTTCTTTGAAGTACAGGTAACTGTATCATTGAAAAAGAATGAAATAAAATGAAAAAAATCTCTTTTTTTTGTAAAATGTATTAACATCTAATAGAGTACACATACATTTCTGTAAAAACCTTCATCAATGAAACATTTACCTGTGGTTGTGATAAATGAAACGAGTCCCTGGTGACAGAGACCAAAGATATGAAAAGATCGATAACCAATACGTTGTTTACAAGTGTTAGTGATCACGTGGAAAACATGCCGAAGAATCTAGATCCAGAAGCTGGTTTTTTGTCAAACTTTCATTTAAAAATCTAGATCTAGATTCTTGTAATTAGAATCTAATCTTGCTCCAAAATTGAATTGGATTTTAATAATCTAAAACATGCATAAAAATGCGCCATTATATGCCTTGAAGAGTATATATAATTGCACGTGCTTTTAACTTTTGAGTTGGGAATATATCTTATCATCTATATGAGTGTGACATAACTTATGAAATAAAATATTATCATGACATCTATATTATGTATGTAACATATATACTACCTTCGGGGACTGCGTATGCTCAAGCGACCTCTAAATAACATAAATGGGCGTTAAAATATTATGCTACGTGAAATACATGTATTCACAGGGGAACTCTTTAGAAAAGGGTTATTTTAATTACTTAATAGATTCGTTCCGGTATACAAAAACTTAGTGTATACTTGTATTGCACCCATTACACGCCATCAAATTATGTCTTATAAACCGGATGCACTTTTCCATCTCTAAACATAGGCACATGGTTTCTCAGTATTTGCCAAGTCCTTACCCGTTAAAGTACAAATACAAAGAGAAGGTAGTACAGCGGCCATGTTTAGCCGCAACGGATATGACGTTACGGAAGCTGGTATCCAGTTCCTCTACAGTTGTCACAGCAATAACGGATGCAAGTTCCTGTGACGTCATATCCGTTGCGGCTAAACATGGCCGCTACACTACCTTCTCTATATATAAGATTATAATAAGTTTGTTTGACTTTAAGTTACCCTCAGATAATTTGAAACCAAGTGCCTATGTTTTTAAAACGGACAAAATTCCCGAACATATTGTAATCTGTAACCACGTGGTACGCGAATACAATAGTACTTTTTGAACATTCCCTTGTATATCAAACAAAAAGCACTCGTTACAACGTCGATAAATTGATCGGCTTATTTCCCGAGCTGTCTGGATTTTACGCGCTTAAAATAGACATTCTTCTCCAAGCTTTACGTATGGCGAGTGGGAAAAAACCGATTATTGAATGTACGGAAGCTTCGCGAGTAACGTATTTAGTTCGCCATGTAGGCCTATACATGCGCGTATATATAACTGTTATTGGACTTATATGATCTTATATTCATAAATAATTAAATAAATGACGTCATTTAGAAAAGGCGTTTAAGCATGCGAAAAGGCTTTAAGCGTGACTAAGTTTACGTTTATTGAAGTGTCTGGCTACCTCACAACGATATACACGACCATTGGATGATCGATATTCCTTGTCTAGCGATGTGTATCTAAAATAATCTGTGCAGGGGCGGCAGAATCAGCCAGCACGCGCGACAATCTTTCCGATAAACATCGGTGATTTCCGTACTCGATCGCACTCCCATTGAATGGTTTACGGAAGGTCAATAGTTCAATGTTGAGAACGT
This sequence comes from Spisula solida, assembly GCA_947247005.1. Lineage (NCBI taxonomy): Eukaryota > Metazoa > Mollusca > Bivalvia > Venerida > Mactridae > Spisula > Spisula solida. The sequence goes on along the minus strand of OX365958.1, from coordinate 1,706,596 downwards.
GAATAGCGTGTATGTCCTTTATCTATTTTTGCAATAAAAAATATTGAATGTACATAATGTAACGTTAGGCCTATTCATAATGGAAAAATTGGAAACTACGATATTGAAAGTTGCGACAAGGCAGGGTCGTGTCATCTGTAGTTAATAAATTAAGTGTCTCTGATAAATAGAGCTAGATCAAGATAGACATAAAATCTGTAATAGAATATACATTATTATTCAGAGTTTGTATCAATGATGCAGTTATAGAATTAGGTATATGTGTGTGTCGTGTCACTTCAATACTGAAGTTCTAAACATTCCGCTTATTTCTACAATCGCAGCACTTAGCTTTTTTGTTAAAGCCAAAGCATTAGAATATAATCTTCCAAGTCTCCGTTAAAACCGTATAACGGGTTCACTCCACTAAATGACAGAACAGTTCATGTAAAGACGTTCCAAAAGCAAACGTAGTCCTTGTAATACAGTCTTATAGGTGTATAATCATATATATACATGTAGATGTAGAAATAAGGTGGTTGCGAAATTGTGAAGCGCACAAATTCTTTACCAGTCTAATTTCGTCTGCCACACGCCCATTACATGTAGAAACAAAACACAATAGTCTTGCGCTATATAGAGCATAAACTTCCTTTTTTAATTTTGGCGGCCATCTTAGACGCCATCTTGGATTTATCAAAGATGATTGGCTCCCACCTACTTTAATCAGCAGACATCCTGAACAATTGTAGTGTGTTAACATGTCTTGTTCCCTTTCAAGGCAGACCCGTGCCATTGGACCCGAATTATTGAAATTGTCACCAGACCACTAACCAACTCCATGTCATTCTTGACAACCCGGTATATCTTAATTTTTATATAGTAAATTTGTAGGTACCTTTAACTAGTACTATACTGAGCAAAAAAAACATTATTCATATATTGATATTTCGATGCTCATTAAAGAAATAACCAAGTTCAGACATCGTGCTATTTTAACTGCCCACACCGTTGAAGATTTCGAGGGAAAGCAACACAGAATGACTGCACGGAAACGGGAAACAACTGATTTTGTTAAAATAGCATTATGCGTATTGAAACTATACATTTATCGGCCGTTGACCTGTTTTAATGTTGTAAACATCGATACACTTATTGGTGTTAAGAAAACAAGTTTGATACTGAATATACTATCTTACGCTGATCAATGCAATTTGGGTCAAACATTGATATTGTTCAAATTACCTCCTTGTAAATCAAAATAAGAGCATATTGACTGTTGCGTTTTTGGTCAACTGTTTGCATAAATTGTTAATTTCTTGAACGAAATGTGTTGGCTGTAGTCCACTGCATTCAACAACACTAATTTTATCAATGCTCGGAAGCTTTAGGTGAATACAGAGTCAACTAAAAATAATAACATTAAGTCGGTCAGGGAAGGTAGCTCTCGTCTTAACCAGCCGAGTACAGAAAACATACAACGCACATTACCCAACACAAAACTGAACAAAAAACGATCCGCCAAAATCCCAGCTGTCAAAAGGTAAGTTGCGTCAATGGAATCTTACCTAATGTAATGTAAAGTTTCTTTTTTGTTGTTGAGTATAGTAGTATTTTGTTTACAATTATCTAACTCACCAAAAAACTGGAAACTATTTTTTTTTCGTATAAAACATATGCACTTTTTCCAAGGAATGGAAGGGTTAAATACCCGGACCCCTATATCTACGCCCCTGATTTTAATAATACTGCAAGTAGCTATCACCGATGAAGGATTGTCAATCCCTGGCGAAAATATTATGCGAACGGAAATCCGGTTTTATCCATGTCCTGATTTAATTGTATGTATATTTACACAAGCTCTGAGTTCAGGTATCCAATTACATGTACACTGTACAATGTTTGACCGATACCATATTTTATATCCAAATAAATAAAGAAACTTTATTCACGAAATTTTAAGTTTTTTTTTAAATTTCAGAAATAATGAATATGTGCCTGTATTTTATCGGTAGTTTTAGCACAGCTCGGGGTCCTCTGTGTTTATATATTTATCACACTTTGCTGATAAGTCACCGTTTTTGTTTCAGAAATGAATATGTTCGCTGATTTGCATGCACATTTTTGGACCGGGTTGTTGTCTTTTCCCTTTTATTTAGAACCAGTCAGCTCGCTTGGTCCAGTAAGACAGAAGAATTGAGCCATCACAGGCATTTTCAACTGTCAGATAATTTGTTAGACGACATACGTGGGGTGATCCAAAACTTGAGAAATGATACAGCGGCTAAAATTTGTAAAGTTAACGTGTTTTAACCATAAAAATATCATATTCCTTAAGGTGCATTTAAAATGCCGATTTATAAGTGTAAACTATAATGTACGAGGGGCGTTCAATATAATGTCTTTTTGGTCACAAATAAGAACATTCATTGATATCTGGAAATATTTTTACATTTCTGGAACCATCAACCATTCCGCGATATTTCGTGAAAATTTCAATAAAATGTAATTTCCGGACTGTTGTATATGTTGTCTTTTTCAAGGGTTAGTAATAGACACTGCGTCTTTATGAGGATAATTGTCCATTAAAATTTCATTTCGGAAAATATTCTTATTCCACAACTTTTATACCGTGAATAATGTAAATGCCTTCCATAAAAACATGATTTTCTGTACTTGATTGCCATTTTTGTACAAAATAAGATCATTTGAAAGTCGCGAAAATAGGTGTCAAAATAAGTTCAGAAAGCATGCTATTTTTCAATTCATATTTTTTATAAGTTTTATTGGTTGGAATTTGGCATATTATACATGGACGTACGCCATAGACCATCAACATTAATTTCTGGGAAGAATTTGCGAACAAAATCGAATTGATCTGAAGTTATTGGTGCGCGGACCAACGAGCAGCATTTGGTATGAATAAGAGTAGCCTCCCTTGTATTTGAACGTCTTGCTCGTAGACAAAACGTGCTTTTACCTCTGGTGGAAACATAATGATTAAGTTATCGTTTGGTATGTTGCAATTAAATAAATACTGACATTTACTTTTCTAAACCACTACTGCATAGATGACACATTTTGCTTAAAATGACAATAAGGCTAGTAAACTCGAGTGTACCCTCTTCTAAGTTCAATAAATTATTTAATTTTTGACGAAAGGCTATGTAATTTTTCAGATAGATCTATAGAATAGAAACATACACCTTATTCTAAATAATGTCATAGCAAAATGCAAAGGACATGGACATTATATATTGAACGCCCCTCGTATATCATCAGTGTTAACAATTACATGTGGTCCACATCTCAAACATGCCACTTGCACACCCCTTTTCACTTTTTATTATGACCAGATTCAATAAAATTTCAGGATTTTCAAGGGTCCTAAATAATGTGGCCGTAATACTGAGGTTCTACTATATCCCGTTTATATACATATTCTTTATTTCCACTTTTCAGTGATTTACAATTACATACACATATCATACATACATAACAATGGTTTACAAGGAAAGTGAAATAGTACAATTATGCTCATGACATGCATATGTACAATAATAAGATAAATGTATATTAACACAATGCATAAATACATATATAAAGTTAGTAATATACGTATATTGTAGCTTTTATGTGCAATAAAATAGATTTACCTTATATCATTTGTCTTAACCGAAATTCGAAAATGTTAAGATCAAATTTAAGGTATGATTACATTATGTACAGTGATGATTGTCCCATACAAAGATTAACTCTTGTTACAATATGTCACATATACTTTGTGGATGAATTTGCAACTTAGGATTTAAAAAGTGCTTGTAATTTAATGAGCATGGCTGTACTTGGAAGACGCCTAGAATGTTTTGATCAAAAAGTGACTGAATGAAAATTTCAGCACTTGAGTGCCACGGTCGCAGGAAGTCTGCTATTGAAGAGTTTACTGGCTGTTAATATTGTCTATAAGTTCTGATCTATCCTGAGCAAACATGATGCATTCGACAAGTAGATGTCTATAAATATCATGATCTGTTTCAGAATGCACATTTTGCATATTAATTCATTATTGGCTATTGAAAGACCTATACAGCAGAACACGAACTGATGAGATAACATGAATTATTTCACTGTTTGTACATGGATATAACCATAAATATAATGGTTTCACTGTATGATGTATGTATACAAATCACTTTTTACTCTTTCTTTCCATTTATTCAATTGAATATTGTGAATTGCTTTGGATACTATGTTTTTCCCATGAATATTTATTCGGAAAGACCGCGTTTTGAAGATACAATGTTAAATAATTGAAAAGTCCGTACAAAACGAGTTTTTACATACATCTGGAACAAAACCTAGTTGGTTACGGAAGCCTTTAGTTGTGTACAAATTTAGTCTGTAGTTGAATAATTGTCGAGTAGTTGTATGTGTAGGCATAGTACATAATTTCTGCAGGAAGGACAGTTTTCTCTTCGCTATGTCTGCGTCGATTGGATGCCAGCCGAGGATACTCAGTGCCATATTGGTTCTTGTAGGATCGGGCAGGTGTTGGGTTTTTTTCGCAGCCATCCTTTGAAATCTTTGTACTTTTCGAAGATCCGCCATCGACATATTATGCCACAGTTCAGCCCCGTACAGTAGAGTTGACAACGATACATAGCGCACAATGGATGCCATTCGAATAGGATTCACGTCTCCAGTTTTGTTTTCTATTGAGAGCACATAATATAACGAAGATTATCCTAATTGTCCTTTTAAGGGTCCTAAATAATGTGCTCGTGATACCGAGGTTCTACTATTTCCCATATAGTTTAATGAAGACCAGGGACCGGGATTACAACCAAGACTTACACTCAGCACTTTGCACTCAAATCTTGAAATTCACTTTTTTGAGGTTAATATGGACATTTTTTGAGAGTAAGAAGTTGTTATTATGTTAAATAGGTACTAACTATTATTTTGGCTTACTTCATCGTGTAATTAAGAGTATTTGTGAGCTATAATTGTAATTTATCAGTCTGAGTGCTGAGTGTGGCACTTAGATTCAATAATTACATATATACCTCATAAATAGCACACAATGGCAAAAAATGTATCGAATGTTATTTTCAATACTCTTATAACAATTCTATACATTTTCCTCATCTAGATTTGCAATCTAGGAAAAGTTGGGGCTCATTATATTTCATTTTCAATATTTGAGTGTTGAATGCTGAGTGTAAGTATTGGTTGTGATTTCCGGCCCAGTTCATTTAGGAATCCAACATACATTTATTTAAAATTCCTTACCAATTTTACTGACTGTACGTATGTTTATTGCGTCATTGGAATCACAGCTTATGTTTCCTTCATTCTGTCTAATTAGCCGACTTTAACTACTAACTATTATTTACACGTGTATCCATACTAGGAGCAATTTTCCCACAAACATACTGTAAAGTTGGTAACAATCGCAAGAATTAAATGTTTTCCCGTTGACTCGTGGATCAATTAAACCGCGAACTTGTTACCAACCAGAACGTTTAAGACTAACATAAATAAGCGAGTTTGTTACCAATACCATAAATTTTTCAAAGTGCGAAGGAACTGTTGCAATTTTAGAATTATACTTCCGGGAAAACTTCACCACGCGAAAATACCCAGTTTAACTGTACATTGTACATGTATTTGAAAATCGTTCTAAATGTGTGTTTGTTGTATTTAGTTACAACGCGAGATGTTGACGTCAGAGTTAATAATTAAGTGGTTATTTCTAGAAGTATAATGCGATCTTATACTAACAATACCTTGTTACAAAATAATTCTGTAATTGTCTATAGCAGAACACTAATTAAGCAAAGCATCTGGACATCTAAAACATGCGAAGAGCCAAAATTGACCGAGTAACCGATATTATGCGCTGAAGAGATTTAAATTTCAAAGAAATCGAACTAATGTTGACAATAATCGTGGGCCCTGAAGTACGTCCTTGTACACGTACCTGGTCGGATATCAATTGTCAGTTTTGGCCACTTCACTTCTGATATTTATATAGCACAAATAATTTGACATGATCCTGACCTTTATGCATGAATATATTACAAGGTTCTTGCGATGAATATATACATTTCCGCGAGCTAATCGTGCAATATCGGTCCTTTAGATTTGTGTAGGTATCACCCCTCGAGCGTCTTCGTGATAGTCCCCGTTTGTGAAAACATACAACCGGGATTATAAATACAGACAATATATCATCTGTTAAATTATGCAAATAGAAGTTCGAGAGTCGAGTCAAATTCTCTGGACTATACAATAATTGAAATAATGAATAAGTATGTACCTGTGTGTTATCGGTAAATCGTGCACACCATGGGTTCCTCTATGTGTGGACCCTTTGCGGGCCTTTGCGGTCCTCTGCGGGCCTATTTGTGGGCCTATGTAAAAGTCGCATTTAAAGCGTTGGTTGTTGTCAATACATTCATAAATAGTGTGTTATTAGATCTTCGAGTTATTATTAATCGGAATATAATATTTTGTGAAGAATAACTATGCACAAAATCGACAATAAAACATGTGGTTGGTGATCAATGTACGTTTCAGGCATGTCTGTGCATATTTTGCTTTTAATTAATATAATTATGCTACTAAATACGTGTTATTGCATCTGGAGTTAAATACATATGCATTTTGTTTTGAATGGAGTAGAAGGTTGGGCAGCGGCCATGTTTAGCCGCAACGGATATGACGTCACAGGAACTTGCATCCGGGTTTGCTATGACAACTGTAGAAAGACTGGTTACCACATTTCGTAACGTCATATTCGTTGCGGCTTTACATGGCCGCTTCCCAACCTTCTACTCTCCGAAGTTCAGTACCCGGATCGATCAGTGACTCGGACAAATCATTAATTTACGGCGAGTTGAAACCAAATGCCTATGGTTAAATATGGGTATTTATAAAACAAACTTGCATATAACTGAAATGTGAAACACTTAATTAGTACTAATAAATATTAATTGATAGTCAGTCTTTGGTATCTTTTAGTATATCCGTCTGGTAATAATTCGCTGGCTTAGAATTAGAAGGTTGTAAGTACAAAATCAATATTTTGAGAAAACAAGAAAAACTGTCTGGTTGTGTTAGAATAGGAGTTTTAATACATTCTTTTTATTAAGCACGTGCGGGGGCGACGCGCTGACGTAGTACATTTATAAAAGGGAGACAACTCTTTCAGCAAAAGACAACTTAATATCGCAGCAGTTAGTTCCCTTTACTTTGAGAAATGTTTGGTCACCCGCGACAGTTGCAGTCTTCCCATACACACGCCTCGGTTCGATACACCACGCAAAGAAACCTACAACATAAATACTAACTACATGTCGTACAAAAACATATGGGTTGGGGTCATGATGGTTAACGTCATGTATGCATTTATTAAAGCAATACATGTATACCAAAGGACTTAAATATAAGAGGTTAAAAACCTGTACTTAAACATACGCATTATGCGAACGCTGACGCTCGGTCGACTGTAATAGCTCCCCATATTCTTCGAATAGTGGAGCTAAAAAGGAATATCTCGGGCAGATTATGTCCAGTCTGCGTATGTTGACGAAAAGCACAAAGTTAAATGTGCCAAGTTATGTCAAAACAAACATTCTGAAGAATAAATGACAAAGTATACGGACCCAGACAAGCCATGTCAATTTTTGACCTTTGCAGTTCCAGTGTGACTTTGACCTTTAAGATTCTTGGCCTGATACAGTCTGTGAATTTAGGATTTTAACTACTTGCCGGAATCGGCCAAACTGAATAGTTTTCCTATGTACATGTACTCTATGTATAATTACTGCAGAAGTAACTTGCCTGAATCAACAATTACTTGTCCCTGACAACCGGACAGAGCTAATTTCGCAGACTGCTGATAGTTCAGCAGCATGTCACACCATCTCATAATGGTTTACATTCAAGTTACATCATAACCACACCATGCACGAAGAGGAAATGCTCTGGACAAACTTCAATTAAACATTTGACAACCTACTGAGACCTTGGCCTTTGCGATAGAAACCTGTGATTTGCACATGACACTCCTCATGAAGATAAACATTCATTCCACATATAAACAAGATTAGTCAATGCATGGTCCAGACAAACTTCAATTTGACCTTTGACCTCCAACTGTGACCTTGGCCTTTGAGATAGGACCCTGAGGTTTGTGCATGACACTCCTTTTCATGGAGATTATCATTCATGCTAAGTACAGTGTATGAACAAGATTGATAAATGCATGAAAAAGGAATGCACCAGACAAACTTCAATTTGATATGTGACATTGACCTTTGAGAGAGGACCCTATGGTTTGTGCATGACACATCTAATCTTGGCATTAAACATTCATGGCAAATATGTGCAAAATTAGTCAATGCATGACAACTTTGTGCTCCGGACTAACTCCCAATTTGACATTTGACCTCCAACTGTGACCTTCACCTTTGAGATAGGCACGTTAGGTTTCGTCATGACACTCTTTTTCATGGAGATAAACATTCGCGACAATATAAGCAAGATTGGTCAATGCATGACAATTCTGATTTACATTAGTGTTTAAAGTTTAAACACCATAAAAACAAGTCATTAAGAATTGGATTTAGCTCAGTGGTAACGCACTGGGCTGTCAATCCAGAGGTCGTGGGTTTTTCATTGTCATACTCGGGTGCTAAATTGTGGAACTCACTTCCATATGATATCAAAGTATCTGAAAGTGTTAACACATTCAAAAGCAAATATCTAAAGTGGTGGTTCTCTGGTGGTCAACAAACCATGTCTTTCATTTGAAAGATCATTTAGGTCCTGGTCTTAGCTCCAACCAGTTGTGTCAATGACTTACTGTATCTATTCCTTATATATGCATAACAGTACATTTTAAACTAAATTTGTTTTCAGCCAAGTCATAATTTTTTGTTATTGTTGTTATTGTTGATTGTTATCTCCTGTTATTACTGTACATATTATGTAAATGTGTTAATGAGGCTCACAGGGAAGACTGGGTATACCAACTGTGTTGCCTCTATAAATAAAGTATTTATTATTATTATTATTATAATCCCTGGCATCGGAACTTGACATTTCTGAAATATTTATAATATTTCCCGCTATATCTGGCCGTGTGATCTGCAAAGTATCTGGAAGTGCCAGGAAGCTGTGTATCGGTGTTATACACCCGGCACATTAAAGAACCAGGCTGTCTATTCGAAATAAGAGCAAGGCGCACCTCTGCAGCGCCGGACATGCCTGTATCTAATGTCTCTCTCTCCCTTCAGGGGCTTTCTCTCAGTCTGTCCCTCTGGTCAGATCATACTGTATCTGCACTGGTAGAGGATGCACCTGCGCCCTTGTGGCTGCAACATGGGTAAAGTGCCTTTGAACGTGCGTTCGCATGAAAAGGGCGCTATATAAATCTGGTATATTATAATTGCAAGCAATACAGAAGTCCCCAACCGGTTTTAAGCCATTTTCAACGTTTTTGTTGCCATAACAACCACAGTTTTGGTCGGAATCAAATATTTTTTAACGTGCATTATCTCTTATTTTCCCTTATCCATATACCAAGTTTCATAAACCCAGCTTGGAAACTGTTGAGTTATGTCAGGATCCAGATTTTTTGACGGACGGACGGACTCACTGACTTGACGTTGTGAGGTTTTCTTTTGTTCTTTCTTTTGTTTGTAAAACCCCATAAGCAACATTTTGCACCCCGTAAGCAACGGAATGAATAGGATCTAAATATAGCCTATTGTTCCACACCCAACAACGTCAAGCGGGCGCGTACGGACGGACGGACGGACGGACGGACTCACTGACTTGACGTTGTGGGGTTTTCTTTTGTTCGTTCTTTTGTTTGTAAAATCCCACAAGCAACATTTTGCACCCCGTAAGCAACGGAATGAATAGAAAGTGTTTGCTAGAGATATTGCCCAGAGTGCTATACGTTTAGTGAAACGAGATGCATGTAGTGAATTTAGCCTTATGTCCAGTATGTAGAGATACAGCTCCACTGTACGTGTGTACAAAATATATCACCAAATAATATTATCACAGTTAAGGTATTTAGGGTTTGAAAAGTGACCAACTAGAAAAGTGTTTGACAGTAGTGCTGTATGAGCAGGGGCGTAACCAGAGGATGTTTAACTGGGGGTGTGTGCTACATCGGTTGTGCTAAATGTTAATAAACGCATGGTTGTTGCGTTGCAATATGCACGAGTTCATGAAAATTTTGGGTGTAATATGTTGTGACTTTGTAAAATATATTTCATTACGTAACGCGCCTGTAACGAGTAACATGGCCGTTTATCTGCCACAATGAATCAATAATTAAATGCAAGTATTATTCTAGTATTGGTATGCCAAATTTCATGCTCCTCCAGGAAATATTTTAATTTCTATATTGTCGCAGTAGCATTCTCGGCGGTTGTCAGACTAAAAAAAACAAGAACGACTACGACTCTCATTTGTTATAGGGTAATTATAATTCACCGAAATATCTAAATCATTAAAATGAATGAAAAATCACACTAGTAGGACTCTACAGTATTGTCTAGATTACATATAAACACAGTATTCTTTATTGTAGGGGGTTTCGAGGACATGCTCCCCCGAATTTTGTGAAATTATATGCTGTCGTATGTGTTCTCTGTGCTGTTTTTAGACTCAATATCAGGTGAGTTTGTCACTCCTATACACCATACCCCCATTGATTTTTATGTTATTTTTGGCATTTTTATTTTTTCAACTTTCTGTGAAAAAGTGTAGGCCGAGGCCTATATGGCCTAGAGGAAGTTACGCCCCTGTAATATTAATTATTTAGAAATCCAAATTTATATATGAACATGATTTAAAATATAATGAGCCAGTCTCCAGGAAAACCTGCTATTTTGACATTACGTAATTACTATTATGTTACAAGGTTTATATAAAGCTCTAAAATGAGAAAAAATACATATCTATTGATTCTACTTTACGTAATTTACCAATATACTACTATATCTTAGCTTTAAAATTTCTTATGAATTATATCGAAATCACATAATTAGTTGCTATGGTGACCAATTCCGGAAAGGACTTCGATTGAGAAAAACGAGGAGTAAGTTGTATAAAGCAGTAATAGCCTTTCTCTGAATGCAAACCATTTTGATTTTGATGTATATTTTAGCAAATCAAAACATTATTCTAAAACATGATACTATTTTGAACAATTAATGTCAAGAATTGATCAAATGATGTAATTATGAAATTATCGTTGCAGTAACATCGACTAACGTTCCAATGACGTTTGCGACGTCACACAAAAAGCACCAAATAGGGACTGTACAAAAACAGCTGTAACTTCCTTAAAACTCGAGATATTTACAAAATTTCTTTTGCATTTTGCTTCATTAATATGATCCTGTAAGACTATGGAAAATCTCAAAATCAATATTTTGTCAAAATAGCAGGTTTTCCTAGAGACTGGCTCATACATATAATGCGCACTTTATAAATTTTGAACTTTAATATTCGGATATAAAATTGTACTACTTCATTTAATTTATGAAACCAATTTCAAATGGTTGCATATTTTAAATAGTTCAAGATTTTTTAAGTCCCATAAATAACAAAATTTGTATAATAGTTAAATATTATTTTCATATCTACATGTATAACTTTGTTGTATATTGTAAGTGAATGTTTGTTTATTTATATCAAGTACCAAAATAATTAATCGCATGTATGTCTTTCCATTCACGATACATATGCTCTATTTTGTTCCATGTCCGTCCGTCCGTCCGTCCGTTAAAGCCCATTAACAACATGCATGTGTTTGTTTTAATCAATTTTGTTAAACAAGCTACTCAAACTCTCGATTTGTCACACAGCAATCACTTGATGACCATAAAAGGCTGCAATACCTCCAATACATTTTATGCTGTGCTGTTTATTGGCAATCAGCAAAACTGTAAACTTCAATTGAGGGATCCCCGCTGCCCTGCAAGGCTGTTGTACGTCCTTCTTTAATAATAATGCAATAACGACAGTCTTGCTGGCAACCATCGCAATGCAAACCGATGTAGAATGTACTAATGTACTTATGAATATATGGGTACATGTCAATGGCAAATATATATAAAAGGAAAACGACAATAATTATTGCTTCGTGATGACATGTTAGCAGAAATTACCAGTTTTAAAGTGGGTTGCTAAGTGCATTAGGTAATTCTTTGTCAGAAACCATGAGTATAATTACTTGTATAGATCGAAAACGACTATTGTGCCGTGGCTGAACTTTAAGCAATATACTTTATAATAGTGGATACACAAAGCACAGGTAACTGTTTCAATGATAAAGAGTAAACACATATTTTTATACAAATGATATTATCTTAGAAAGGTGGATTTGTACTAAAGTGGTCATATTTTCAGGGTATCATAAACAAGAATTGGCTTTCGATATCTTCATATAGTAATTACATTCATTGACAACAGTGTTAGAACTACCTCCATGCAAAATCCCATCGAAATTGATCAAGTAGTTAAAAAGTTATACTAAGAAATGTATACCACGGTGTCAAGTCAATCACTGAGGTGCATTCATTAGAAACGACAATGCTATTGCAAACAAGAAAAAATAAAGTGATTTCACGCGCTGTGGGTTTCTTTTCTTACTTATGAACATTTGTTTTAAATAATGATATCAAATTAAAGACAAAGCTCTCTAGTTTCTGATTATATAAATATATTTAAAACAATGTCAGTAGTAATGAAATGTTGATTAAAAACAAACTGCACCTCAGTGACCGGGTGGTCAATTTCCCGTGTTATAAACTTTCTAAGATATTATAAATTTTATAAAAAAAATTACAATTCATGAATGATACAGTTACCTGTGACACAAAGGTTACGACTCTGAGGTCAGATTATTATTCGCATCGTCAAAGGAAACATGCATCATGCATGCGTTTATATATTTCGATGTTCCTTAGTTACGAGGGGCGTTCAATATAATTATAACGTCCATGTCCTCTGCATTTTTCTATGACACTATGTAGAAGAATTCTACGATTACTGTCTAAAAGGTGAATGTTTCTTCTGCTTGTCTGGAAAATTACAAATAATAATCACGTACAAAGACTGTTGACTTTGTAACTGCGTGCACTCCCTCAATAATTCTACGGCAAGTACAATGGCCTATCATTGCAGAAAACAAGGGGAAATGATTGGTTTTGTTCAAACAGAATTGCGCTAATTCAAACTATCTTATCATGAGCTGGTGAGCTGTTAAGTGTCACGTTTACAATAACTGACCTACCTTTGGATTAGATATTATTATTTTATTTACTGTTGAGTGGCGTTTTTAGTCAATTGTAGTAAAAGAAGTCGGTTAGATTTACTCAGTTTGGGAACAGTATTTCTATCATTGCACTTTAACAAGTAAATTAGCTTATACACAATTTATGCAATTGGTCTTTGGTAAACCTATGTATCAATATAAATGCGTCTACAATCATGGAAACATAGACATTTGCATAGAAGATGAAATTCATCGTCTTGATCATTAGTATTACAATAAATACAAATACGTCAACTCCTCGGCATTCTATATGTTCCATTGCTGCCTGTTTAAACATACATTATAGATGCAGAACAACAACGCGAAGTTATCTAAAATAAAACAACCGAGTGTAAGTTTTCTATCTAGATTTATACTATAGTCGCCAAACCACAAGGTCTATAATACGTGTCTATTATTTTGCATGCAATTAACAATTTTAATACTTACACGGCCTGATAATTTTAAATGAAGACCCAGCACAATTCAACCAATCCATTTGACTTATACAAGATATTTGTAACAATGGAATGTCATTCATAAATTTATTTATCGAAATTCACGTGAATCTTTCCTTTAAAACTTAAAACGTGAATCATTCATTTGAAAATTAAGACCCATCCATCAATTACCATTGTAATTAACCACACCCCTTCAATTAACATCAATAGGCCTTTTCGACTGGGCTGTTTCGTGAAGCAAGTTTTAGCCTGGTTCCCGTCCCCACAATTACAGCCCTACTACAGTAATACAACTGTAAAATTAGAACGGGAACAAGGCTGTAACCTGCTCCACGAAACAGCCCAGTCGAAAAGGCCTAATGTAAATTGGATTAACTATGATAAAGAACGTGGAAAGATGGCAACCGTGACACCTTTGGGCTTTATGCTATTTTGAACGTATTAATCCGTTTACTGCATATCTCAATAAGCCTTAAAATCTCAGGGTTTGTTATAGCACAGGAAATTTGACATGATACCAACCTTTAAGCATGAATATATCACAAGATTTATGCGTTGAATATATAAATTTCCTCGAGCAATATCGGTTCTTTAGATTTGTGTTGGTATTACACATCGAGCGTCTTCGTGATACTAGAACGCCTATGAAAACATGCGACCGGTGTTATAAATATAGACAATATATCAGCTGTTAACTTATGCTAATTGAAGGTCGAGGGTCGTGTCAAATTCTCTGGACTATAGTAACCTATTTATTGTCTTGCGCTTAGAATTACAATTAACAAGGGACACATGTTTATCTTCTATCCTTCTGTTATGTCAATATAAACCATCATTAATGAGTTTTAGAAAGTAAATAATATAAAAGGCAACAATTTTTCATAATCGAGCTAAAATAATTAATACAATATAACATAATGCAAAATACAATTAAATAAATATCAAGACGCGTGTGTCATGGGAGAATAGTGCTTAGTGTCATTGAGCCATATTAATGGATCTGAAGCTCTGGGAGTTTTCCTGTATTGGAACTTTCCCTGATAACTTATACAACTATATATAGCGGTTGTCATTTAAATGCCAATGCCACATATGTCATGAAAAGAACTCTTCGTTACTTGCATGTGATAACTTCGTGTAAACATTGTGTAAACAATCGGGACCCCTCGGACATTACTGACGTCACTTCTGGATAAATGACGGAAAGACCCGAGTAGTTACGATTGGATATATCAGAATAATAACTCTTCGTTACAGGCATGCGATAACTTGGTTTATTTAATGCTAATTGATGAGATATGGAGTTCTATCAGTGAAATAAAACCTATATCAGTCACTGGTTATCACCTACAATGTGACTGATATAAGCTCCGCCCCTCACAGGGACTACTTTAATATACCAAAATCTCAACACTAAAATGTCTGTAACTTTTTTATTACTGAACGGAAACATGTCATGTGGGGGTTTTTATTCTTAGTTAGATCATTTCCTACAAGTTGGTGTATGATTTAATGCAAAATTCTCAAAAAAGTCGTTTTCACCTATTCACCATAATCCAAGATGGCGGATTTTGAAGTGAAAAATATGAATGGACTAACATATTCATACGTAGCCTAACCACAGTGGTAATTTGGCATAAATAGTACCAGTTTTGACACCATAAAAACATTAAATAAATAGAATATTTGTTTGTTTTGATTGAATATGGTTAATATCTCATCTTGTAGTGATAAAATTTTAATATTTTCACTCGCGCTACGCGCTCTTGAAAATATTGAATTTTATCACTACACGATGAGATATAAACCATATTCAATCAAAACAAACAAATATCCTCTATTTATTTAATGCTAATTGATGAGATATGGAGTTCTATCAGTGAAATAAAACCTATATCAGTCACTGGTTATCACCTACAATGTGACTGATATAAGCTCCGCCCCTCACAGGGACTACTTTAATATACCAAAATCTCAACACTAAAATGTCTGTAACTTTTTTATTACTGAACGGAAACATGTCATGTGGGGGTTTTTATTCTTAGTTAGATCATTTCCTACAAGTTGGTGTATGATTTAATGCAAAATTCTCAAAAAAGTCGTTTTCACCTATTCACCATAATCCAAGATGGCGGATTTTGAAGTGAAAAATATGAATGGACTAACATATTCATACGTAGCCTAACCACAGTGGTAATTTGGCATAAATAGTACCAGTTTTGACACCATAAAAACATTAAATAAATAGAATATTTGTTTGTTTTGATTGAATATGGTTAATATCTCATCTTGTAGTGATAAAATTTTAATATTTTCACTCGCGCTACGCGCTCTTGAAAATATTGAATTTTATCACTACACGATGAGATATAAACCATATTCAATCAAAACAAACAAATATCCTCTATTTATCATGGTGATTGTGTCATGATTTTATTTTTTGGAATGGATACGACTCAATCGGGAGCCCTCGGACATTACTGACGTAACTTCTTGATAATTGTCGGAAAGTCCCGAGTAGTTACGATTGGGACACGACTTCTACGCAGTGATCTCCCTTGTCGCTACTCTCTCCTTAAATATACAGCACGTGACGTAATCACTCTGAGGATTTTTTTAGTAATTGAAAGCGTACTTTTACTATAATCGGATATAATGTTATTGACATACTATATAGAGGACATTCATGTTCTTAGTAATAGAAGTTCAACGAATTAATGAGAACGCGCTGTTTGTTTATTACACACTTTATATATTGTAGATGGCATAAATGTGCTTAGTTACAGAAGTTCAACGAAATTAAGCCAAAGCGTGCGTTGTTTATTTATTAATTCCCTGTTTCTCAATACGATTTACGGACTTATACCTTATCTCTATCTCTCTTGCAGTGCTTAGGTTTCGGCGAACAACGACTTTTAAAATGCAAGTGTAAATTACACATTTTTTAAGCAAATTATAAATAATATTTATTAGATCTGTATACTAGTAATTATTATGTTCAAACTATTGGAATTTTTTTCGAACGTGCTACAATGTCGCAAACGCTTGAGCAGATATACCTTTATACGATTATCTGTGTCGTTTTCTTCAAGTAGTTCATGTAGACGAAATGGTAGATTTAATTCTTAATATTTATGCAAATAAATAATATAATTTTTATAAGTAACAAAACCCGTTCTTCTAACAATTTTTGAAGCTGGGAACAAGGAAATTAATGTTATCCAGGTTATTCAAAAACGGGTTAATACATTTTATGTAATGACAATGCATAAAAGCCATATAAATCAGGAAGATTAATATACGTATATTGTATATTATGTACCCAAACGAAGTGCAGTGACTGTGACGTTGGTGCTGTATCCGTGTGCTGTTAATCAACTAGACGCCAGTAGAAGTGTTCGTTCGAAGCAGGGAAGACGAAACTGTTCTTGAAATCAATGACAATGTTGTTTCACTCAGATGTTACTGTGATGTTGTTTGGGACTCTGAGTATGCTTTGTGAAGCTAAGGAACTCAGGGTGCTAGGTATGCTACCTATGACAGGGGACGGATGGCGAGGGGGTGGGGCTTGCCTACCAGCAATCCAGATGGCGGTAGAAGATGTCAATGCGCATGATGGTTTGTTGTCCGGATATAATCTCACATATAAATGGATAGATAGTAAGGTACGATTATTTTCTTCTATTTCCTACACAGTTAGTTTGTAAGCTTACTTAGTTAGTTTATAACACAGTACAACCTCTGTAGAACAACAGCTGTTAGGAGCTGCAAATATTGGCTGTCGTTTAGAGGTTGTTGCCATACGTAGGTAAAATGTATAGTAGATATAGGGTTATGGAAAATTTGAAGGTGTTGTTATAGAGAGGTTGCTGCTCTACAGAGGGCCACTCTGGAGAGGTTATACTGTGTATGCAATTTATTTTAGGTCGACTGTGCTACAAATTTTAAACGTACGTATATTTATCACTCTCGACACCTCATTCCTGATGTTTATACTCACCACCACGAGTAAATGGGAGAAGAGAAGCACGTTTCCCTTTTTGCTGGGCGTTTACCAAGGGGATAATTTTAACTGGTACCATTTTTATTTCGTCTTTGGTATGACGCGGCCTGAGATCAAACCACGAGACCTCCCGCACTCAAAGCGGACGCTTAACCGCTAGGCTATCGAGGAGATGGATAAACTTACTTATTCCCTAAGGCCTGGGATGGAAGATAGGCCACTGATGATATATGCCTCTATCTCGTCATTTTTTCTGCCATTCTCTCCAGATCCCTCATACAGCCTTTATGTCCCATTTATGTTGTTACATTTCGTCTCCAGGTGCTTCTCGGCCGCCCAACTCTTTATCGTTGATTCCACAGAACAAAAAAGGTCTTCGGAAATGCATTTCATTGTCATTTCTATTTGTAAACAAAGGCTAGTGTTGTCGTCGGCGGGCTACCCTGTATACAAGGTTGCAAGCTATAACAAACAGGAAATTCCTTAACAGTATGCTTCCTAATTAACAGCGCATAGTTTACTGTCCAGCTATCACTGTGTGTCAATGGTCAACTCTAGTGGTCAATATGGCCATCGACAAACACGATGATGGAATGTCTCATTATTGCTCATTTCTCAACTTTAATATCGACTGTGAAACGAAGCATTGTTTTGACGATATTTGTTGTTCATTTTGTTTGTATGATCGAATTTAAGTCAACGGAGTGATGACAAAAATCAATATTTTCGCACATGGTATAGTCCGAAGAATTTGACACGAATCTCGACCTTCTATTAGAATAATGTAACAGCTGATATATTGTCTATATTTGATTATTTATAATATCGGATGTATGTTTTCATAAACGGAAAGTATCACGAAGACGCTCGAGATGTAATACCAACACAAATCTAAAGAACCGATAGTTCACGATTTGCTCGCTGAAATTAATATATTCAACGCAAGAACCTTGTTATATATTCATGCATAAAGGTCAGGATAAAGTCAAATTCTCCGTGCTAAATAGTCACAAGTGAAAATATTGTTCATGTAATGAGTTGAGTAGTGTATTCTAGCACAACCAGCCGTTTCACCTATATACACACAGAGGAAACCAAGCGTGCATGAATTACCGTTAAAACACAGCTAGTGTAAATAACGGAATACCCTTCCGAAGAAGAAAATAGTGCAGCGATTATTGTGTTATCGTGTCTTGATGTGTTTTCAAATGAGGCATGTTGGCCATGTTAGAATCGAAATGGTGAATATGTATCCTGTGTTTTATCTGTAATAAAGCACAGTCACTTGTTCGGATGCGTACATTAAATCACTGTGATACGCACTCGTGATTCAATTACTTCGCATGCGCACTCGTGACAGTGCTTTATTTACGATAGAACATGGGTACATATAAATTATTTCTTAAATAAAAATGTTCACGATGTTAAACGACCCATAAACGTATTCAAATATACAGTGCAGCATAAGTGTCCCGCTCCAAAGTATTGAGCAATGCTCAATGTAAAACTTTTAAAGAACACTTCAAATACATGTCATAAAAGTCGGTGGTAAATGCGTCTGTGTGCTATGGAACACCTTTGTACAACTGAACTCCAATACAGTGTTCCCTCTCGTGAAGTCACCTCTCTGAAGAGGCTCTCTCCATTTAACGACAGTCTTACTCCCTGCGGTTTTGCAAAATTTAGGGTAAACTCTTACAAAAACTGTAATTTAATATTGCAGAACTTATGGAAATAACCGCACAAAACTGAAATTAAAAATTGCAAAACTTAGGGAATACCCGTACAAAACTGAAATAAAAAATTGCAAAACTTAGGGAATACCCGTACAAAACTAAAATAAAAAATTGCAAAATTTGGGGAATACCCGTACAAAACTGAAATTAAAAATTGCAAAACTTAGGGAATACCCGTACAAAACTGAAATTAAAAATTGCAAAACTTGGGAAATACCCTTGCAAAACTTGAATACAATGAAAAAAAGATGAAATGATGTTAAAATGCCATAAATTGTTCAGGTACGATGCACATTAACTATATCTACCATAAAAATGTGAGAACATATTGTAACTGAACAACATTGGGAAATTACCACGTTTTACCTGTTATATACTTGGCGAGGTTGGTTAGTTTATCGTTCACATTTATAAGTATGTGAAATGCATCTTTTTTCAAATGCGGTGTAGGCCTAGTCTTTCAGTTACAGCACAGGAATGTGAAATTCTATTCATACATTTAAATTATATCCATAATCATGTATGTTTTGTGTATATATGTGTTTGTAAATATGTTATAACGATGTACATGTTGTACAAGTTAATAAAGTATATGTTCTGTTCTGTTCTGTTCTGTTCATAAAATATCATAGCAGTCCATTCAAAATCGCTCTAGGCATTATTATACTCAGTTAAGAAAACATTAACTGGTACTGTATGAATGACATTTAATTCTGAAGTTTATGATAACATTTGTACTATAAATCTAACATGGAAACAATGTATACAGTCGACTTGTACACATTAAAAATACAAAGTTATGATATTGCAATATTTGTATACAAGTGAAAGACCTGAAAGACCCATTTTTCCATGCCAGAGTCTTTAGTTTTGAGTTCGTGACACTCGATATTTAAATACAATAAATGAGAAATAACACGTGCCATCTTGAACATAACTTAATTAATGACTTCGTGCTTTACAAACCAGTAGAACCTATATATTTATTTACTATGACGTATACCTGTGTTAATAATCTGATTGGTTAAATCATATTATGACGTGACCAAAGGCGCGGAATAACATAATCTGATTGGTTAATCATATTATGACGTGACCAAAGGCGCGGGTAAATTTCTGAAAACGCCATTAGAGATAAAACTAAAAACATATTTAGATCTAAACATTGCCCAATGTTTCTGTGATATTTTCCTTAATTACGTAGAATTAAGTATTTCATTGCGTGATTTACATTTTCACATTCTGATACATCTCGTTAGGAACTTCATTAACACGAGTACGGTATAAAAATCGTGATGATTTGATTATTTTGATTAATGAATTGTTAAACAAATAGAATCGTCATTTATGAGAGTGATTGTCAGTAAAGTACATCACACATATACAGTATCTGATTTTTATATCACACACTTGGACCCAGTGACTAGTCGACAATGTGATGACATACATAATAAGCCTTTTGATCAAGAACGTAAACTGCACCTTCGGTTTTTGCGCTCGGTTTGAAATTTGTGTCGCAATGTTCTTAGAAAATAAACATATCAGAAAAGCAGAAAAGATGAAAAACGCGTTTTACGTACCATATGTTAGGTTAAACGATTATACAATGTACGAAACATTGAACAAATCGACAAAATACAGGGTGTTAAACAAGTTCGTTCTCAATGTTTAAGTTTCAATATGTTATTTTTCTGACCTGACTAAACTGTAAAATTTCAGGTTGAAATCTAAAGTTTTATCATTGTTCTAATCTTACTGACATTAAATGAGACTATTAGAGTAAGAAATTAGCCGTGTCTGCTGTGTACATAGCTAAAAAAACATAATAAGAACTTAAATTTTGAGAACGAACTTTTTTAACACCCTGTAAGTACTAGATCGCCATTTTCTTCAAAATGAAGGTCACGTGTTTACCCACCTCCCCAGTTTGACGTGTAAAAGTTCACCAAGGATTAGCCAGCTGAGTTAGACGTGGAGGTACCTTTGTATCCATTTATCTGTGATAAGTCTTGCAGACTGTATAGAATTAAACATTGACTCAAGCTACGTATTAAAAAGGCAAAGACCTAAATATACATATATTATATATTTTAGGTCTTTGAAAAAGGTAACAACAAATCGGTCAGAGAAGGCAAAAAACAAATAGACCACTAGCACACGACGCAAGTAGAAACACAACCAAAACTATTTTCAAGAGTTAGGTTTTACATGTCCTTTGTGTTCCAATTGATTTACATGTAAAATGTTCTAAATAATTAAAGGGACATATAGCTGTAACGACAGTGCATTGAAAGCATGATGGTGTTAGCGTAACAAGACTTTCAAGTACAACCATGTACTAGACGAACATTTAACAAGAGCACCGCCTACGAGTGCTGGGCGCTCGACTTTCTCGTACTTGATAGTATCATTGTTCATCTGTGAGTCAAAATTCTAAGAATAATAAAGGCAGATAACTCATAAAAATAGGTCACAGATTTACCAGCATTGTATGTATGAACTCAAACAGTGATGGTGAATAACTATGTAAAATTTCAAGTGGATACCTTTGATAGTCTTTGAGTAATTGACATTTTTGTGTAAAGATTCAAAGTCAGAAAAGGGGAATAACTCTCACAAAATACTGGATAGATTTGTTTCCTCTTGTCAGTATATGTAGGTCATCACATTCCACAAGTGTATTGACTTTCAAGTTGAAAGCTTAGATAGTGTTTGAGAAAATTCAGTTTATGTTTAAAGAGTGCCACTATTTCTATGTACTAAGTCCAAACAAGGGCAGATAACTCCATTAATAGGCCACAGAGTTATCAGTCTTGTCAGTATGGACTCCCCTTGTGATGATGAATAACTATGTTGAATTTCAAGCTGATACGTTTGATAGCCTTTGAGAAATGACTCTAACAATAAACCTAACCAACGCACACACAGACACACCACACGCACACACACTCGCACACGATCCCGTCCTTTTTTCTTTGAAAAGTTGAGCTAAAAATAGACAACGATGACAAGAGCAATTCAATTCAATTCAATTCAATTCAATTCAATTCAATTCAATTCAATTCAATTCAATTCAATTCAATTCAATTTACGAGAGTATTGAGTGTACGTCTTGTTCATTTTTTTTTTATTTTCAGTCTTAATAGATTAGACACATCAGTTGATTGTTTTCAAACATATTGTTTCAAGTTTTAGTAATAAATACGCGTAATTATCGCAACATCACATTGTTTCATTAAATCTATTTGCCAATGACCTGATAATTGTCAGTGTAGCAATACAACGTGACTTTTGGCTACAGGTCCAAGACGAAATTTTCTTAAGCTTTCACAGGGTGCTGGACAAAACGGCACAGCTGCCGAAAAATATCTTATATTTCATGGAAAGCAAATAATTTTACCCTCAGCGTGGCGTATATTTCATAGAAAGCGATGAGGAAATAAAATACTTATGGCTAGTTTTGTGTATGTAGTTAAGCAAATTTCGTCTTGGACCTGTAGTCAAAGTCACGTGGTATTTGCTAATCACTTGATAAAGCTTATACATGTATATCAATTTCAAATCGGCTGTAAAATAATTAACATAAGAAGTATAGAACATAAAATGTACATTAAATTGCAGTCAAAGAGAATGAGATTGAACTCATGACCGTAAATGAGGATGAAACTGTGATCGAATTCTGATAACCACGTGATCAAACATATTTAAATGTCATTGAACTGGGATAATATTATAATAAAGTTATTAAGTTAAATTAAGTTACCAGTTTTCAAGGGCAGCTTTCAGCAATTCAGGCGTTCAGCCACCATTCGACATTTCAACTTTCCTTGGTTATTGGTCTACCAATGGAAACAAGCGTTCGTGCCTTCCCGAGGACACTGTTTCTCACCTGGTTTGTGTGCAGCCAACATTGAGACTGCAGAAAACAAAATGAAACTGTAATTCAAATGTGTTTCCATTGTTCATACGAACATTCACACAATTGACGCAATATGTTTCCAATTTTTGTTATGTCTTCTGTACATAGCACAAGACTCTTTACAAAACATATTATAAAAACAAAAGCCAACCGCATAACTCTTTCAATGCATCCTTTTGTGGTTCAGTAAAGGTAGGAGGCAGTGGTGTTGTCAACTACTTGCGTTAAGTATTTCCAACTTCCCTGACTTATTATCCTCCATGATGCTCTTTGTGAAACTAAAATGGTTTACAATGAACTGAGCTCTCTTGTTAGCCCTATATGTATCAATATATCCTTTCCTTGTCCGTTCTGCGTTTTCCCTGCTATGCAATTTCTCTTTCCTGGGTTGTCCCACACCAACCGGTCAAGCACTTGTACTTTCGTGTACGAACCTCTTGTGTAAGTTGTATTCGTTCCGACCTTATTTGCTGTATAGTCCGCTGTCGCCTGTTCTTTTCCGGGGCCATATTGTTCTTTTACTCCCAAGTGAGGTGATCGCAATAGAAGAATCTTAGGTACTTGAACAAAATTATTAATACAAGCTTATAGAACAGTCAAAATAGACCTAAAATGAGCCCAACCGTCAAAACAAATTGCAACCGAAACAAATTAAGCACCAAAGTCAAGATGGTAGACTTCAGACAAAAGTCCTAAAAATTGCTATAATCGATGTAGAATGCAACATAAGGACAATATCTCTCTAACTAAATGTAATTAAGAGCTTAATTGAGCCTTAAAACAGTTCACCAAATTAATACAATTTCGATAATTAAACCAAGCAGTAATTTGGTAAAATGAGAACAATTTTTCCAAATTGAGAATCACCTTTTATTGATCTTAAACATAAGCCCTAAATACTCCAGAGAGCGTTTAAGGATGTCTTCAAAACGCCCCCTAAGCTTTTAAGCTTTCCACAGCTCTATCCAGAAGCCATCCTTATAATTACAGTAACATGCCAGACAAATATGTTGCATTTTCCCCTATGACCATTTCTTCAACTATTAATTAAGCATATTCTAACAAATTAGTAATGATGTGAACGTTCTGACATTTTCAACTGTTCATTCGGCAGGCCCCTCGTATCTTACAGGTTACCAAGTTTATTCAATTTTGCCTCGCCTTTCCTGCACCCATTCTATGACAATTCTAAGACGCAAAACCACTGGACTATATATGTAATCAACCACTTTTTCTTGTTAAATTACAGGGGTGTCAACAAGGCCAAATTTAAAATCAGGAAAATCTGATGTGTCCGAGCATTTTCGCCAAACAGTAGGCGTTAAATGACATTGTTTCAACGATAAACTCAGAACATTCTTCAGAGCAGATTAAATTTACCATAACTTTGCTATTTCTTAAAATATTTTCACTTTTATTTTGATCAGCAGCCATAGCGCTTTCATGAATGATAAATTCGGAATTCCTGATAAATCCGGAAAATTGACACCCCTGGTTGAAACTTAATTGGAACGTTATGCGAGGATAACAATTTGATGCATCTCGGACCACGACAATGCTAAGGAAACGATAATAAACAAATCGGACAGGGAAGGCAGTACTCAACAGAAACGGCCGAGCACGGAAGGCACAACAAGGATCATACACAAAGCGAAAATACCACGAATCACAAGCATACGCCACAGCCCTTCCGCCGCATACATGAATTTTAAACGAACTTGATAGGGTACGAATTCGCGGGAACGAATCGAATAGGAGACGAGCATAATTATATACGAAGCAAATAGCTAGGTTCGCATGAAAATGGCCAGGGTCGAATACTGAGACTTGACGAAATTTAATTGATTGTTTGAGTTTGAAATATATTTCTGTTGACGGTTTTAGGGGCTTAAAATCAGACACAGCAGCATTTTCTAATAATTACATGGAAATACGAAACTAGAAAATTTACATTACATTTTGTATCGCTCTCGTTTTGAATTTTAACTGAGAACTTACATGAATCAGTCACGAGGAAAAATAAAAATTCGAACACAGCTAGACGTTTTATCTTTATAAATATAGAGGAAACCGAGGTGTGCATGAACTAGAATTAAACACAGTTACGGCAAATAACTTAATGGCGTTACGGGGAAGAAACTAGTGCCGTGGTTACTAAGTATTGATGTGTTGTCAAATGCGGAATATTGGCTATATTAGAATCGTATTAATGAAAAATTATGTACCTGTGTTGTATATACATGTATAATAAAGCCAATTACTTGTTAGGGTGCGTACATACATAAATTCACAGAACATTTACTTGTTAGGATGCGTACATTAATTCACTCGTGCTATGCACTCGTGCTTTAATTACTATGCATCCGAACTCGTGACTGTATTTTTTTAACGCGTCCTTTGTACATTGCGGACCACGACAACGATAAGAAAAAGACAATGGACAAATCAGACAGGGAAGGCAGTAAAAATCGCAATCGGATCAGCCTCAGATCATAATGCACAATTTTGTTCTATCTCTAGTTACTGAAATATTTAAAGTCTATTTTCTCAAAATGAACTCTTGTAGACTTTGAACATTCTGAAATTGAGGAGGCCTTTTGTTTCGTAAACTAAAACAATGGTATATTTGCTGTTCTTCCGACGAAGTAAACATAATGTTATTGATATGCATAATATCAACAGTATGACATCTACTATTACGTGTATATTTATGTGTTTGCTTGGTTAATGAGCCTTTGATATACAGCCTTATTATATTTACTTTGGCTGATTATATAGCAGGGGAAGAATTTGACCTGATCCTGACCTTTATGCATGAATATACATTTTGTATTACCAAATTCTTGCATTGAATAAATAAATTTCCGCGAGCAAATCGTGCAATACCGGCCCTTTAAATTTGCGTTGGTATTACACCCAGCGTCTTCGTGATACTTCCATCTTGTGAAAACATACAACCGGAATTTAAAATATAGAAATATATCAACACTTGAATCATGCTTATGGAAGGTCGAGGGTTGTGTCAAATTCTCCGTACTATAGCTAGAGTTCGAACAAATTAACGTAATCCTCATACCTTCTACTATATCGCGGCAACATTGTACTGGGGCGCATTGCTATTCCCAATCGGGACCTCTCGGACATTACTGACGCAAGAGCTTCCGGAATCATGACGGAAAGACCCGAGTAGTTACGAATGTGATATTCCGAGCTAACAGGTTAGCTATTTTAACAACAGATAGGAAAAAATCGGATAGGGAAGGTAGAACTCAACTGACACAGCCGAGCACAGCAAACATAAAAAACAACATGTACATAGGGCGTGAAATTGACGTTTTGAGCGTATATTTCTGTTCTATTAAGGTGTACAATAATTTTCAAAACTCTATTTTTTAGTCCTTCATCCTTTGAATACGTATATGTAAAATTTATAGCAGTTGCGACTAACAATTTCGCAACGAAAACGGTTTTATATCGAACATTGACCTGTATTTTACTGCTTATTTGCGACACCCTACTCACTTCAGGGCGCAATTTGGTCAAGAAAAAGTGATTCAATCAACTAATGAAACATACCGTGGTTTTGCGGTAATTCACCAGAATAAGCACAAACATAAAAAAGGGGGATGATCTCGCATTATTTTCGACAAAATTGAATTTTAATGAAAAACGGACATACGTTAAAGGAATAACGCCGTGCCGTCGCACGACGTTACGGGCTATTGTGGCTACGTCAGCGTCATGATCTTGTGGTGTATCCGGCGCATCGGCACATTGTTTCAATATAAATATTATAAATATAATAAGAAAGCCTTATTGATGAGATCTTCAATATACCCCTAAAATTGTATGAATATTAATTTCTAGTTATATACATGTACGTACATTTTCCCTATAAATAAAGAGATAAAATGAACAAATGCACTGCATCCAGCGGGGATTTCCCATCAGGTTTTTTGATAATCTGATCGAGGAAAAAAAATGACTATGGAATTTGTTTGCTCAACAGAGACTATAGATCTAGCCTCTGGCTGCCAGGCCTTTAATGATGTGACGTCATTTCGACGTCGCCATGTTGTTTTATTTACGTTGGATTAAATAAGATATGTATTTTTTAAATAATTTTCATGATTTGAATCAGGTTTATATACCGAAACGTTATGAAAGAATATGTTAGGACTCAAAAAGTTCGTAATTTGAATACTTCTAATTTCAACCATTCACTTCTTTCGACTCCGCAATTTTCTAAACCGGAAATAACTTTTTCTAAAACGATTAGTACCGACTCGAAACTCTGAAGAACATAGGCACGTGCCTGTTACCGGTATGGGTATTTACAATAGCCAGCGCTAAAGCGCTGGCTATTAAATCCCCTATGAATTTGCTACTAGCACACACTGTATAAAACACTAACCACCTCTCAGAAAGAATATTGTGCTTTAACAATTAGGTTGGTACTTATAGACGATTACTAGTTTATCAGTCTATTCTATGACATAGAATTATATGTCGATTTTATAATATGTCGATTTTATAAAAAAGAGTTATTAAGTATTGTTGTTTTCATAGCAACAAGGCAATGTGATATTTCAGTAGACAGATTATTACATTAATAACATCCTTGAAAACTCTTTGAACTTTAAGACGATTATTAGCTAATCAGTAATTCTATAGATTAGGTAAAGTCGGTTTTATAAAGAGACGTATTGGAGGTTGCAAAATGAACGCGTACGAGGACCTTGATACTGTTTTATCAAACCACTTGAATGAGTGCTTTGAAAAAACCAGTATCCTGTACATGAAACTACCCGTATATGTTGAAAGTTATTTGGGAGGTTGCGACTGTGAACGTGTAGCGTGTACGTCTACGTGAATTCTTCGTTTGTGTATTACGTCATCAAGGTATGTGTAGTTTCTACAAGTAACGGACGTGTGACAGACAAAACTAAAATGTTTACTATATCACAGAGGATGCGTATGCGCATGTATAGTCCAGTCAGGATAACAATTCAGTGACGCAGCGGTCGAGTCCACTATAACGGTGTAAAACCAATTAAAAAGGCTTATACTGTACAAACAACTATAATTTCAATGCTAAACTAACATACTAAACTTCGCTCTACCTGTTTAGACAATGGTTGTGATTTTTGCGTACACATAAACTGCAACGTCACTGTCACAATATCCTAACTGGACTGTAACACTAGATTTCATCACCCGTGAACTCGTTGGGTTTGTATAAACACCTGTCATCAATTCTTCATGAATAAATCATGCTCAAATTGTCACGTGATTTTACACGCACTCGTTTTGTTTCGCGAGCAAATTTCAATTGCAACCTGTATGCCTGTATGTACCGGTGGACACGTACAGTTATTCGTGCACGTTCCTTTCGCACACGTCCCTATTTCCTTGCGAAACAAAACGTGTACGTGTAAAATCATGTGACAGTTGGAACACGAGTTCTTCATGAATCGAGAGTGTATATTTATGCCTCAGTGAGTCCAATCGTAAATTTCCCGTGCGTGTGCATAAATGTGTCATATAGTCCACACCGTTTAGTTTCGTCTATCGCTCGTCCGTTACGTGTAGAAATTACACATATCTTGATGACGTAATGCACATACTTAGTATACTATGTGGGCTAAACTTTCCAAAGAATTGGGAGCTCCAAACTTGAGAGAATTCTGTAATGGACCACATGACTATCAAATTATTGAAATGTCTGGGTTTCCGTCATTTACAATGCCGGATGCATCACGAGTGCTATGCTTCAAAACAGTGGTCCAAACGATACATTTAATGAGTAATTGACATTTATCCTATTATCCTACCAGTGTTTATTAATATACTGTAGTTACATACTTAGCTATCTTAAATAGGTGAATACATATAATTTAATTCTAAATACATTTTATATTAATATTTCATTCTTGTAGTATTGCCCCCGTCCTTCTCTTGTATTTCGTTTCGGCAAGACCATGACCCAGTGGGGAATAGCTGTGTATCTATAAAAAGATTTCATGATACAAACGGTGCCGGTGTCTCATGAAAAACACAAGTTCTATGAATTTTACAAGTTTAACGAAGTGCGCATGCGCGAAGGGTTGCGCGTTTTGCGGCATGAAAAATACAAGTTGGACGGTAATGACGGATCGATGTTTACAACTTCCTTGCAGAAAACAAGTACAGTAAGTGTCACACATTATTTTGTTTGATGTGAATAACTTTGAAGCATATTTTCTGACATATATTTGTACAGCATGACTGTCCGAGAATGCTACGTAACTAGATCTAATCACGAACTTACCAATCCATCTTCCGCACATGCCGAAAACTGGTTTGTTATTGTCTAAACGAAAGTAGAACTAGCATACTCTTGCTATCTGACCGTCGGGTTTTTACAAAGTATGTAATTATTTAATTTGCGCTATACTGTAGTGAAAAAAACAAGTGTTTTTATGTTGCCACAATTAAATAATAGATCTAGTTCTAAGAACGTTATCAAATCCAGGGGGGGTCCGACCAGCTATTTTCAGGAGCGTAGTTAGCGCAATTTATTCTACTTCAGTTATTTGTGTGTCATGGACGTAAGAGAAGGGGGCCAGGGGGGCCAGTCCCCCCAATGTAAGGACAAGGGGGGGGGGCAATCAATGTTAGGACAGGGGGGGGGGAGCCAACATATCGTTTGCTTGCCCCCGGACCCCCCACCCCCCCCCCCCCCTTCTTACAATACTAGTTTAATTAAGATAAGGTTAATTTCTTGTCAGCTCTTTTGACAAGCAAACTTTTACAAGCAAACAACCTAGTAAATATATCTTGCCATAGTAATCATATCCACAAGCATTCACCATAAGCTATTAACACAATTTTGAAGACGCTCCTACGCCCATGTGTGTGTGCACGAAATTTTGTGTGCAAAATTTGTGAAATATGTTGTGTATAAATCTAATCACTGTATTATCATTTCTTGCGATGATACATATACATCAAACTGTATAACTTATTGTGAGCAAAAGCACCTGAAACTTCACTGTATGACTTATCGCAAGGCTATCAATTTGAAGTGTGTACGACCACAAAGTTTAACATGCGTGGTACGACTTCTTGGGATGGTTATAAGTTGACTCTTTTATACACTGAAATTCTATGCATTTAAATTAAAGACTATAGGTGCTTTATTTGTAGTGTGTATAGGTTATTGGATTTTAATATGCACCAGTCAATTGAAACCACGCCCCAGCCCCAACCCGGGGAAGGGCGGGGGTACAGTCCTGTATTTTTACCTTTCCGTTATCCCCTCACTGCTGGTTGAGCGCAGGGCTTCTGTTTAGCGCCAAATGAAGCTGGGAAATATTGCCGGGAGGAATAGGGCGTGGCAATTTGCGAGAATTTTACCATCTGTATGGCCCTTGGTAAAACAAAAGTAAAACTCCCCTTGTTCCCCGGGGTTGGGCGGCTGTTGTTTCAATTGACTGGTGCATAACTAAAATAGCAATCAACTCAATTATGAAGACGGCCAGATTCACCATATTGACATTAATAATAATAATACAATAAAACCTGTTTTCCGGATTATGGAATGAATTGTACAACAATGTTCTAGGTGTTCTGATTGACCCGAGGGGGTTGGTTGTGCACTGCAATTATTTTTGACAAAAGAAGGAATTTGTAAAAATTCTTATACAGTTTATCACAATTACAATACTATTTCACATCCATTTTCATAAATGATTAATTGCCATTGGTATCAAGATTGTTAAGCGACAGTGTAGAATGAAATACAATATTTCAAATAAAAAGCATTTTTAGGACTATTTTCGCTATTTAAAAACAAAAAAAGTTTAATTGATATTGTGCAATAATTTTATAACTGGTATACTTTTTCATATTTAACATTGAAAAATAGCAGATTTATACAATCCCCCTATGCAGCCTATTGGCCATATCCTTTTCTACCCCCCTGACCGTCAAATCCTGGATACAGGACAAATGGTTTTATCCTATGATGTTGATATCAATTAAAGCTCAGTTTGAAGAGATTTGGCCTGTACGTGAAGGATCCCGGGTTTCGACTCCACAGTCAGGCTGCATATTTTTCTCATCCTGTTATACATTTAACACTGAAAATCTACAAGGGTTGGAGCAACTCTCTTGTTTGGGTTGGGTCCGGACAGACTAGCCTCAATATGTAGGATCTAACATGTATAAATAATATGATATAGTTAACATTATTGTGAAATTTCCTGGGGGTCAATGCATGGTTCCAGCTATTTTTCTCAGATGGTCTGACACATTTAATTTAGCCATATAGTTCAGTTTTATTCATAATGTAAAGTGGGGAGAGGTTATTGCACTCTAAAATAGCCCAGACTTTCTCAAAAGGGGATAATAATTATATAGTCTGGCAGTATTTGCAATGAACCGGGGAATGTCTTCTATTCCAAATGTTTTCCCATTTACTTATATTCGAGATACTACCATAACAGATTCTGGATGATGACACTTTGGAGAACTCCCACAACGAGGCCCATGTTCACAAATGAATCAGTATAAACAATTGTACAATCAAACATAAAGCTTAAAGCACCTGTAGCTGTTATATATTTATAAGTCCAATACTGCATGGATTCAAAATATACAGCCTTAAATAATGGTTAATATGAAAATGAGCCCCCTACCAATGATTACAGTCTTAAATATGGCCATTTTGTAGCTGACTATGAAATCTGGCTCATATAGTTTGTTACTTAGTCTAGTTATGAGATCATAATTATAACAATTTGTGAGATTGTACATTAACTTGCAGTTTACATGGCTGTTAATGATTTCTCAATCATATAGTTTGTACTTAGTCTAGTAATGAGGTCAGATATAGTTGCGATGGTAGAGATTGTACATTTACTTGCAGTTTTCATAGCTGTTAATGATTTCTCAATCATAGTGTAATTATGAGGTCAGATATAGTTGCGATGGTAGAGATTGTACATTTACTTGAAGTTTTCATAGCTGTTAATGATATCTCAATCATATAGTTTGTTACTTGTGTAGTTATGAGGTCAGATATAGTCACAATTGGTGAGATTGTACATTTACTTGCAGTTTTCATAGCTGTTAATGATATTTCAATCATATAGTTTGTTACTTAGTCTAGTAATGAGGTCAGATATAGTTGCGATGGGTGAGATTGTACATTTATTTGCAGTTTTCATAGCTGTTAATGATATCTCAATCATATAGTTTGTTATTTAGTGTAGTTATGAGGTCAGATATAGTCACAATTGGTGAGATTGTACATTTACTTGCAGTTTTCATAGCTGTTAATGATATCTCAATCATATAGTTTGTTACTTAGTGTAGTTATGAGGTCAGATACAGTCACAATTGGTGAAATTATACATTAACTTGCAGTTTTCATAGCTGTTAATGATATCTCAATCATATAGTTTGTTACTTAGTGTAGTTATGAGGTCAGATATAGTCACCATTGGTGAGATTGTACATTTACTTGCAGTTTTCATAGCTGTTAATGATATCTCAATCATATAGTTTATTACTTAGTGTAGTTATGAGGTCAGATATAGTTGCGATGGTAGAGATTGTACATTTACTTGCAGTTTTCATAGCTGTTAATGATATCTCAATCATATAGTTTATTACTTAGTGTAGTTATGAGGTCAGATATAGTTGCGATGGTTGAGATTGTACATTTACTTGCAGTTTTCATAGCTGTTAATGATATCTCAATCATATAGTTTGTTACTTAGTGTAGTTATGAGGTCAGATATAGTCACAATTGGTGAGATTGTACATTTACTTGCAGTTTTCATAGCTGTTAATGATATCTCAATCATATAGTTTGTTACTTAGTGTAGTTATGAGGTCAGATATAGTCACCATTGGTGAGATTGTACATTTACTTGCAGTTTTCATAGCTGTTAATGATATCTCAATCATACAGTTTATTACTTAGTGTAGTTATGAGGTCAGATATAGTTGCGATGGTAGAGATTGTACATTTACTTGCAGTTTTCATAGCTGTTAATGATATCTCAATCATATAGTTTGTTACTTAGTGTAGTTATGAGGTCAGATATAGTTGCGATGGTAGAGATTGTACATTTACTTGCAGTTTTTATAGCTGTTAATGATATCTCAATCATATAGTTTATTACTTAGTGTAGTTATGAGGTCAGATATAGTTGCGATGGTTGAGATTGTACATTTACTTGCAGTTTTCATAGCTGTTAATGATATCTCAATCATATAGTTTGTTACTTAGTGTAGTTATGAGGTCAGATATAGTCACAATTGGTGAGATTGTACATTTACTTGCAGTTTTCATAGCTGTTAATGATATCTCAATCATATAGTTTGTTACTTAGTGTAGTTATGAGGTCAGATATAGTCACCATTGGTGAGATTGTACATTTACTTGCAGTTTTCATAGCTGTTAATGATATCTCAATCATATAGTTTATTACTTAGTGTAGTTATGAGGTCAGATATAGTTGCGATGGTAGAGATTGTACATTTACTTGCAGTTTTCATAGCTGTTAATGATATCTCAATCATATAGTTTGTTACTTAGTGTAGTTATGAGGTCAGATACAGTCACAATTGGTGAGATTCTACATTTACTTGCAGTTTTCATAGCTGTTAATGATATCTCAATCATATAGTTTGGTAATTAGTCTAGTAATGAGGTCAGATATAGTTGCGATGGGTGAGATTGTACATTTACTTGCAGTTTTCATAGCTGTTAATGATATCTCAATAGTAATGTTTATTACTTAGTGTAGTTATGAGGTCAGATATAGTCACAATTTGTGAGATTGTACATTTACTTGCAGTTTTCATAGCTGTTAATGATATCTCAATCATATAGTTTGTTACTTAGTGTAGTTATGAGGTCAGATATAGTCACAATTGGTGAGATTGTACATTTACTTGCAGTTTTCATAGCTGTTAATGATATCTCAATCATATAGTTTGTTACTTAGTGTAGTTATGAGGTCAGATATAGTCACAATTGGTGAGATTGTACATTTACTTGCAGTTTTCATAGCTGTTAATGATATCTCAATCATATAGTTTGTTACTTAGTGTAGTTATGAGGTCAGATATAGTCACAATTGGTGAGATTGTACATTTACTTGCAGTTTTCATAACTGTTAATGATATCTCAATCATATAGTTTGTTACTTAGTGTAGTTATGAGGTCAGATATAGTCACCATTGGTGAGATTGTACATTTACTTGCAGTTTTCATAGCTGTTAATGATATCTCAATCATATAGTTTATTACTTAGTGTAGTTATGAGGTCCGATATAGTTGCGATTGGTGAGATTGTACATTAACTTGCAGTTTTCATAGCTGTTGATGATATCTCAGTCATATAGTGGGTTACCTTGTCTAGTTTTGAGGTCATATATAGCCACAATTGGTGAGATTGTATGTTAACTTGCAGTTTTCATAGCTGTTAATGATATCTCAGTCATATAATTTGTAACTTAGTCTAGTAATGACGTCATCTATAGTTGCGATTGGTGAGATTGTTAATTTACTTGCAGTTTTCATAGCTGTTAATGATATCTCAGTAATATAGTGGGTTACTTAATCTAGTTATGAGGTCATATATAGCCACAATTGGTGAGATTGCTGTTAATGATATCTCAATAGTGTAGTTTATTACTTAGTGTAGTTATGAGGTCAGATATAGTTGCGATGGTTGAGATTGTACATTTACTTGCAGTTTTCATAGCTGTTAATGATATCTCAATCATATAGTTTGTTACTTAGTGTAGTTATGAGGTCAGATATAGTCACAATTGGTGAGATTGTACATTTACTTGCAGTTTTCATAGCTGTTAATGATATCTCAATCATATAGTTTGTTACTTAGTGTAGTTATGAGGTCAGATATAGTCACCATTGGTGAGATTGTACATTTACTTGCAGTTTTCATAGCTGTTAATGATATCTCAATCATATAGTTTATTACTTAGTGTAGTTATGAGGTCAGATATAGTTGCGATGGTAGAGATTGTACATTTACTTGCAGTTTTCATAGCTGTTAATGATATCTCAATCATATAGTTTGTTACTTAGTGTAGTTATGAGGTCAGATACAGTCACAATTGGTGAGATTCTACATTTACTTGCAGTTTTCATAGCTGTTAATGATATCTCAATCATATAGTTTGGTAATTAGTCTAGTAATGAGGTCAGATATAGTTGCGATGGGTGAGATTGTACATTTACTTGCAGTTTTCATAGCTGTTAATGATATCTCAATAGTAATGTTTATTACTTAGTGTAGTTATGAGGTCAGATATAGTCACAATTTGTGAGATTGTACATTTACTTGCAGTTTTCATAGCTGTTAATGATATCTCAATCATATAGTTTGTTACTTAGTGTAGTTATGAGGTCAGATATAGTCACAATTGGTGAGATTGTACATTTACTTGCAGTTTTCATAGCTGTTAATGATATCTCAATCATATAGTTTGTTACTTAGTGTAGTTATGAGGTCAGATATAGTCACAATTGGTGAGATTGTACATTTACTTGCAGTTTTCATAGCTGTTAATGATATCTCAATCATATAGTTTGTTACTTAGTGTAGTTATGAGGTCAGATATAGTCACAATTGGTGAGATTGTACATTTACTTGCAGTTTTCATAACTGTTAATGATATCTCAATCATATAGTTTGTTACTTAGTGTAGTTATGAGGTCAGATATAGTCACCATTGGTGAGATTGTACATTTACTTGCAGTTTTCATAGCTGTTAATGATATCTCAATCATATAGTTTATTACTTAGTGTAGTTATGAGGTCCGATATAGTTGCGATTGGTGAGATTGTACATTAACTTGCAGTTTTCATAGCTGTTGATGATATCTCAGTCATATAGTGGGTTACCTTGTCTAGTTTTGAGGTCATATATAGCCACAATTGGTGAGATTGTATGTTAACTTGCAGTTTTCATAGCTGTTAATGATATCTCAGTCATATAATTTGTAACTTAGTCTAGTAATGACGTCATCTATAGTTGCGATTGGTGAGATTGTTAATTTACTTGCAGTTTTCATAGCTGTTAATGATATCTCAGTAATATAGTGGGTTACTTAATCTAGTTATGAGGTCATATATAGCCACAATTGGTGAGATTGCTGTTAATGATATCTCAATAGTGTAGTTTATTACTTAGTGTAGTTATGAGGTCAGATATAGTTGCGATGGGTGAGATTGTACATTTACTTGCAGTTTTCATAGCTGTTGATGATAACTCAGTCTTATAGTTTATTACTTAGTCTAGTTATGAGGTCATATATAGTCATAATTGGTGTGATTGTACATTTTATTGCAATTTTCAAAGCTGTTGTTGATATCTGACTTATATAATTTGTTACTTAGTCTAGTTATGGGGTCATATATACATGTAATTGCGATTGGTGAGTATGTACGTTTACTTGCAGTTTTCATAGCCGTTGATGATATCTCAGTCATATAGTTTGTTAGTTAGTCTAGTTATGATGTCATATATAGTCACGATTGATGAGATTGGTTATTTACTTGCAGTTTTCATAGCTGTTAATGAAATCAATCTCATATAGTTTGTTACTTAGTCTAGTTTTAAGAACATAATAGTCGCAATTTGCTGGATTTTCTTCAGTTTTACAAAACCACTGTATTCATTGTACATGACTGTAAATGATGGAAATTTTGCTGCATTTAACCAAAACTTTGTTCACAAGGCTAGAGAAGTTGAATAATAATGACATAAATGTTACCATCCCCTTCCCATGAGATAATGCCACTGTTGGGGTTCTAGTTCACAACAATTCTTTGTTTATTTCAGCCAATTTATTGCTATACAAGAAGTTTCTGCAGCTGCAAGTAAACTATAAAGCCTTTCAAGGACCAGAAACTGACATATGAAGTCTTCATTTATGGTATGTATTAAATTATTAATACATTGCCTAAAACCCCACCAGAAGAATTCATGAATAATTCACATTTTGTTGTTCATGAACAGTTCATTACATTTCTGTTCTATATGTCAATGTCTGATTTCCTGTTCACGACTGTCAGTGAACAGTTCATGAACCATAGTTCTTCACAAGTTCATGAACTAAGGTTTAAATGCTGTAATAAGTTCATAAACCACACAGATTGGTCAGCCACTGCTAAATGTTTAAGATTACTTCATGAAGTATTCATGAACAACCCATAAAATAAAGTAAGTGCATTAAAATAAAGCGACGAGTCAA
Organism: Spisula solida; assembly: GCA_947247005.1. Taxonomy (NCBI): domain Eukaryota; kingdom Metazoa; phylum Mollusca; class Bivalvia; order Venerida; family Mactridae; genus Spisula; species Spisula solida. Next base: position 1,668,866 of record OX365958.1, on the reverse strand, counting down.
GTGTTCATGAAATCATGAACAATATTTGGTAGGGGAGTGACCATTCGGATTTATAATTCACCAATGACCTCTGGCTTCTAGGGGGTCCCGGACAGAAAGTTTGTGTGATACAAATAATCTGTGTCGTTACCCTAGCTCTGTTCGAATAGATTCCTTGTTTCACTAACATACCCGGGACATCGGGATTGGTAGTCCAGAGCACTAACGACTTGGCCACCGTGCTTCCGCTATAAATAATAGTATGTATTTATATGTTTCAGAATGCAGAAATGTATTTCACTGGATGTGCCCTCCCCCCCACAAGTAATGCAAGTTCACTGCGTTATGAAATGTCAGTAGATATATAGGCTCATGTAGTATCTGAAAGAAGATGTGTGCAACATGCGAGGGTGCAAACAAAAAAGAGAAGTTGCTGCAGCTTTGTACATTGTTGTGTGTTGTAGATGGTCCTATCTGAATGGTTTTAAAATAAACCAGACTGCTGCATTACTAAAAGACTATGACTGTGTGATGTGTACTGCCATGTATAATCAAGCCACAGTTAAGTGTTAAGTGATACCACTCATACAAGTTCAGTTCTATGTGTAATCACAATGCATTTGGGTCAGTTGTGTTTCTCAAATGTAATGTAATGTTACATTTTGAAAATCAATGGCTCATTGTGCATGTAAACTTTTAAAATGGCTAAACTTAAAATGTGTGCACCTTCATAGTTAATAGTGGTATCAGTTACAACAGCATGTATAGTCTGTTTAATTAGGTCTGTCACTTGAATACAAACATTACAATATCATAACATTGTATTTTTTATTGTTTTAAACATTTCAATTTGAGAAATGGGCAGTGAAAACCAATACCTTATTCTCTAAGCTACATACTAATATACGTAATGTCTATTAAAATAATAAATTAATAAGACAGATTGCAATGTCGATGTACACGATGTTATGTAAACAAGTGACCAACCCAATTAATCGATTTATACATTGTAATACTGAGCTATTATAAGAGATTCAGCCATTGTTTTTACATAATCAGGGTATTTTGTTTATTTTGCTCATAAATTATTTTACTGTAACATATCCAGAAAAGCTGTGCTCTGCTGGTTAAGTTGAGTGCTGCCTTCCCTGTCTGACTTAATATAATATTGTTGTACTGTGATTTCAAATAAATCTCAACTGCTCTACTGCAGTTAAAAACACAGGTAGCCGTATCATTGAAAAAGATTTAAAAATAAATTATGTTTAAATGAATTTCTGTTATTAGCAATGATACAGTTACCTGTTTTTAATAAAACCTGCTACCTCTGTTTGAGATATATCATATATTGTTTTGCATTTGTATTTTCATTAGCTCACCAGTCACACACAATTAGAAATAGTGACATTGAACTTCTGAAGATGTGTCCAGTAGGTGTACAAGCTTTTGTGATCAGCCATTGTCCTTCTTTCATACAGCTGTGTTATTTTTAAGTAGGGGCATATAAGTTAAGTTAAGCTACTAGTTCTGGATGACTGCTTCCAGCAAATTAATTTTTCAGCCACCCTTGGTCATTTTACTTCCCCTGGTCATTGCGTTTCCTAAGAAAACCTGAGTTATAGTCTTCCCCAGAGAGACTATTTCTCTCCTGGTTGGTGTGCAACCAACATCGAGATACAGCACCCAGGGATATCAAACATGTACAGACAACACCCTCAGAGGTACTAATTCACACCTGGGTTAGGTGGAGCAGACGGGATCAAACCCAGGACCTCTGGAACCCACAAAATATATAACCTCGGTGCTGTCTGTACTTTCGTCTGTTTGTCTGTCAGAAGGTAACTTGTATGTGTTGAACTCCACTAAAACTTCATATAGAACTTCATATAGAATTTCTTGTGCTTTTATGTTTGCACTGTTTATCCAGATGCATATGATGGACAGCTGGCTCATTAAACCAGTTCCGTGGATTAACTTGGATTAATATAATTATGAATGTCATGTATGTTATTTTAATGATCAAAATTGTCTTTTTTATATTTTACAGCAATAAAAGTGGGAATTTCATATATTTTTTTTATTTTCATTTTTCTTATAGTCATTCAGTCATCGCTTATCAATATGACTGTACAGGGCTATAGCCTATCAATGTGAACCTATACCATACAGGGCTATAGCCTATCAATGTGAACCTATACTGTAGGGAGCTATCGCCTATCAATGTGAACCTATAGTACCGTACAGGGCCATCACATATCATTGTGAACCTATACTGTACAGGGCCATCGCCTATGTGAACCTATACTGTTGGGGGCTATCACCTATCAATGTGAACCTATACTGTTGGGGGCTATCGCCTATCAATGTGAACCTATACCGTACAGCCGGGCTATCGCCTATCAATGTGAACCTATACTGTACGGGGCCATCACCTATCAATGTGAGCCTTTACCGTACAGGGCTATTGCCTATCAATGTGAACCTATACTGTAGGGGGCCATCGCCTATCAATGTGAACCTATATCGTACAGGGCTATCGCCTATCAATGTGAACTTATACTGTACAGGGCCATCACCTTTCAATGTGAACCTATACCATACATGGCTGTAGCCTATCAATGTGAACCTATACCATACAGGGCTATAGCCTATCAATGTGAACCTATACCGTAAGGGGCTATAGTCTATCAATGTGAACCTATATCGTACAGGGCTATGGCCTATCAATGTGAACCTATACCATACAGGGCTTTGGCCTATCAATATGAAGTTATACCATATGGGGCCATCAACTATCAATGTGAAACTATCGCCCATCTATGTGAACCTATACAGTACAGCGTCATTGCCTATCTATGTGAACCTATACCGTAAGGGGATATCGCCTATCAATGTAAACTTATACCGTACATGGCTAGTGAACCTATACCATACGGGGCCATCACCTATCAATGTGAACTTATACCATACAGGGCTATCCCCTATCAATGTGAACCTATGCCGTACAGGGCTATCTCCTATTAATGTGAACCTATACCGTACAGGGCTATTGCCGTAAGGGGCTATCGCCTATCAATGTGAACCTATACAGTATGGGGCTATCGCCTATCAATGTGAACCTATACTGTGAGGGGCTATCGCCCGTCAATGTGAACCTATATCATACAGGGCTATCGCCTATCAATGTGAACCTATACCGTACAAGGCTATCGCCTATCAATGTGAACTTATACCATACAGGGCTATAGCCTATCAATGTGAACCTATACCATACAGGGCTATAGCCTATCAATGTGAACCTATACCGTAAGGGGCTATAGCCTATCAATGTGAACTTATACCATACAGGGCTATAGTCTACCAATATGAAGTTATACCATATGGGGCCATCACCTATCAATGTGAAACTATCGCCTATCTATGTGAACCTATAGTGTACAGCGTCATTGCCTATCTATGTGAACCCATATCGTAAGGGGATATCGCCTATCAATGTAGACCTATACCATACAAGGCTATCGCCTATCAATGTAAACCTATACCGTACGGGGCTATCGCTTATCAATGTGAACCTATACCATACGGGGCCATCACCTATCAATGTAAACTTATACCGTACATGGCTAGTGCCTATCAATGTGAACCTATACCGTACGTGGCTTTCGCCTATCAATGTGAACCTATACCATTCGGGCCATCGCCTATCAATGTAACCTATACCGTACAGGGCCATCACCTATCAATGTGAACCTATACCGTATGGGGCCATCGTCTATCAATGTGAACCTATACCGTATGGGGCCATCGCCTATCAATGTGAACCTATACCGTATGGGGCCATCGCCTATCAATGTGAACCTATACCGTATGGGGCCATCGCCTATCAATGTGAACATATACTGTACAGGGTTAGTGCCTATCAATGTGAACCTATACCATACGGGCCATCACCTATCAATGTGAACCTATACCGTAAGGGGGCTATCGCCTATCAATGTGAACCTATACTGTTGGAGGCTATCGCCTATCAATGTGAACCTATACTGTACAGGGCCATCACCTAGCAATGTGAACCTATACCATACAGGGCTATCACCTATCAATGTGAACCTATACTATACGGGGCCATTGCCTATCAATGTGAACCTATACTGTAGGGAGATATCGCCTATCAATGTGAACCTATACCGTACGGGGCTATCACCTATCAATGTGAACCTATACCGTAAGGGGGCTATCGCCTATCAATGTGAACCTATACTGTTGGAGGCTATCGCCTATCAATGTGAACCTTTACTGTACAGGGCCATCACCTAGCAGTGTGAACCTATACCATACAGGGCTATCGCCTATCAATGTGAACCTATACCGTACGGGGCCATCGCCTATCAATGTGAACCTATACTATACGGGGCCATCGCCTATCAATGTGAACCTATACTGTAGGGGGATATCGCCTATCAATGTGAACCTATATCATACAGGGCTATCGCCTATCAATGTGAACCTACACCGTACGTGGCTTTCGCCTATCAATGTGAACCTATACCATTCGGGCCATCGCCTATCAATGTGAACCTATACCGTACAGGGCCATCACCTATCAATGTAAACTTATACCGTACAGGGCTAGTGCCTATCAATGTGAACCTATACCGTACGGGGCCATCACCTATCAATGTGAACCTATACCGTATGGGGCCATCGCCTATCAATGTGAACCTATACCGTATGGGGCCATCGCCTATCAATGTGAACCTATACCGTATGGGGCCATCGCCTATCAATGTGAACCTATACCGTATGGGGCCATCGCCTATCAATGTGAACATATACTGTACAGGGTTAGTGCCTATCAATGTGAACCTATACCGTAAGGGGGCTATCGCCTATCAATGTGAACCTATACTGTTGGAGGCTATCGCCTATCAATGTGAACCTATACTGTACAGGGCCATCACCTAGCAATGTGAACCTATACCATACAGGGCTATCACCTATCAATGTGAACCTATACTATACGGGGCCATTGCCTATCAATGTGAACCTATACTGTAGGGAGATATCGCCTATCAATGTGAACCTATACCGTACGGGGCTATCACCTATCAATGTGAACCTATACCGTAAGGGGGCTATCGCCTATCAATGTGAACCTATACTGTTGGAGGCTATCGCCTATCAATGTGAACCTATACTGTACAGGGCCATCACCTAGCAGTGTGAACCTATACCATACAGGGCTATCGCCTATCAATGTGAACCTATACCGTACGGGGCCATCGCCTATCAATGTGAACCTATACTATACGGGGCCATCGCCTATCAATGTGAACCTATACTGTAGGGGGATATCGCCTATCAATGTGAACCTATATCATACAGGGCTATCGCCTATCAATGTGAACCTACACCGTACGTGGCTTTCGCCTATCAATGTGAACCTATACCATTCGGGCCATCGCCTATCAATGTGAACCTATACCGTACAGGGCCATCACCTATCAATGTAAACTTATACCGTACAGGGCTAGTGCCTATCAATGTGAACCTATACCATACGGGGCCATCACCTATCAATGTGAACCTATACCGTATGGGGCCATCGCCTATCAATGTGAACCTATACCGTATGGGGCCATCGCCTATCAATGTGAACATATACTGTACAGGGTTAGTGCCTATCAATGTGAACCTATACCATACGGGCCATCACCTATCAATGTGAACCTATACCGTAAGGGGGCTATCGCCTATCAATGTGAACCTATACTGTTGGAGGCTATCGCCTATCAATGTGAACCTATACTGTACAGGGCCATCACCTAGCAATGTGAACCTATACCATACAGGGCTATCACCTATCAATGTGAACCTATACTATACGGGGCCATCGCCTATCAATGTGAACCTATACTGTAGGGAGATATCGCCTATCAATGTGAACCTATACCGTACGGGGCTATCACCTATCAATGTGAACCTATACCGTAAGGGGGCTATCGCCTATCAATGTGAACCTATACTGTTGGAGGCTATCGCCTATCAATGTGAACCTATACTGTACAGGGCCATCACCTAGCAATGTGAACCTATACCATACAGGGCTATCGCCTATCAATGTGAACCTATACCGTACGGGGCCATCGCCTATCAATGTGAACATATACTATACGGGGCCATCGCCTATCAATGTGAACTTATACTGTAGGGGGATATCGCCTATCAATGTGAACCTATACCGTACAGGGCTATCGCCTATCAATGTGAACCTATACCGTACGGGGCTATCGCCTATCAATGTGAACCTATACTGTACAGGGCTATCGCCTATCAATGTGAACCTATACTGTAGAGGGATATCGCCTATCAATGTGAACCTATACCGTACGGGGCTATCGCCTATCAATGTGAACCTATACCGTACGGGGCTATCGCCTATCAATGTGAACCTAGACTGTAGGGGGCTATCGCCTATAATCAATGTGAACCTATAGCATAGAGTTATCAGGTAGCCCATATTGTTGATCATATTGAAAATTTGTCCAGAACCAAATATGCCATCCACAATAAATGAAGTAGTTATTATTATTATTAGCCCCCCCCCCCCCCCCCCCTACCCCGAAAATGTGCTGGGCCGCTCATGTAATTTTTGTTCTGAATGCTAAAGATAGTTTAATTTAAAATAAAAAAATTAAATGAAAGCAAAAAATCTTCTGCCAAAACTTCAAATCAATCGAAGTACAAAACGATTGATACAAATTATTAAATCACCATGGTGCATGAACGGTCGTATATATACATGTATATAAAAACAAGGTCCGTTATATATATCCATCAATTAAAATTCAATACAATGAGAGATCTAATTTTTAATTAAATCTCCGTTATCTAATAAGATCTAGATTCTATATATATAAATTTTAAGGGGGGGGGGGACAATTCAGCGATTATCGAAGTCAAACTTGCAATTCTCACGACTTACGCATCTCATAACCAGTACAGTGAATTTCACAAGTCTAAACCGGAAGCGGAAGCGAAACTTGCATTTTTCATAAACTTGCGGAATTCATACTACACCGGAACGCAAATTTCTACCATACTCTGGCCACCAACACTAATCTACTTTAAGTAGATTTGTTGATATTGAATTTAGGTTATTTAATGTGGAATTCAGTTTTTTATGTAACTACAGCATGTTATTCTGTATTGTTTGTATATACATGTACATTTTTGTATGTGCTCATTACTATATGCTCAGATCTGTTATACATGTAGAGTGAGCTCTTGAGTGTATTTATGTTTGAGTGTACATGTATTTATGTTTGCCATTTGCTACTTGATGTTCCCTTGTATTCTTGCAATTCGTTGTTTTCATATTTTGTGTAGATTTGTTTTATGTATGCATTATGTGAGGGATAAACAACTTAAGCCTTGTGACAATGTATGTATTTACAAAATTGTCCCCATGTCTTCTTGTGTATAAATATTGTCAGGTCATAATATTGTAAAGCTTTGCGATTTAATGATACATATCTTGTTCGATGCAAGTTATGATCTATGTGCTTATAAATTGCTTCTGATATGTGTAATTATGCTTACTAATCTCGTCAATAATGTTGCATGTAACAATCTATAATTAAATTGAATGTATGCTTTGTATTTATTGTTATATAATTATGCTCTTCAATACTGGAGGAAATAAAGATAATAATAACGTAGTCGTACACGTTCTGTAACGCAACCTCACAATTGTTTTCATGTAAACATCCTACAAATGTTTCCAGAAGAAATCGATGAAAACCTGAACTATCTAATTTGATGATTTGATTATCAAAAAAGATTCACTTATTCCTCTGTGGATGTCGTTCTATTTTTTATTAATTTAGTTTGTTATCAAAAAGGTATACGAACAGATTAAACTGTTTACCATGCTTTTCTCCAAGGACAAATGCACTAATTATATCTTTATTGTTTTAATGTTATTGCTCAAAAACAGATAGAAACAAAGGCACATGGTTTCAAATTATCTGAGTGTACTATTTGAGTGCACCCGATACATAGAGAGAATGTTGTGCAGCGGCCATGTTTAGCCGCAACGGATATAATGTTTCGCATGCTGGTACCCAGATTTTCTACAGTTATCACAGCATACACGAACACCAGTTCCTGTGACGTCATATCCGTTGCGGCTAAACATGGCCGCTGCACTACCTACTCTATATATAGGGTGCCCTCAAATAGTACACTCAGATAATTTGAAACGATGTGCTTATTGATAGAAAGTTAATCTGCGACACTCATTCTGTTTTCTCTCACCACCCCATCTTCTACTATTTAATATCAATTGTGAAACAAGTTCTCCTCATTATACTTTTTCGCGACACCTCATTCCTGATGATATCAGCCATCACAAGGGTCACGCGGATCACATCAAATGGTTACAAAATAAAACAATATTGGACTGAATTAACCAATGAAATGTTTGTCGTAAATTATGTTCTGTTCTGATATGTTGTAAATTATATCCGCACATTAATTACAGCGACAAATTTACTATTCAGTTTGAACATAGGTTTTAAACCCTGTTCATAGGAACGCATGGCAGTTTTGCACACTCCTCGATTTCTCCAAATTAAATTGCTCAAACTTGAATAGCACACAGTGAGTATTTCATGCGGATCATGGCGGGCTTGATCGCATTGCAATTGTTTATTTATTTGTATTCTGTCACTTTAGTGGCATTTTACGTTTCTATTGCTGCAGGGTCTAAATTAAAGTCAGATTAATTGGTTATGCAATAAGCTAAACTATCAAATAGTTGTATAAAACGGAGCTGTATGATTGTCGTATATTATCCCTACATCATTTCTATCCGATCACGTCACGAATAAGTGTTGCGTACATATTACGTCAATTGTGGAACAAAAATGGACCCTTGTAACACAATTACTTTATTGAATACCGAATCCCTTTGCTCAAAATAATAAAATACGTGTACACGGTTCTAAATAATGTTGCGCATTAGGGTCAAAACTTCGGCACAGATCACATGTTCATGTTTTAAAAGCACATTACAACTAATATGTAATATGATGAAGCTTTCTTTGTTGTTGGTTTTTATGATAAATGAACATCATATTGTGTGTCTACTAATCTCTTGTACTTTAATTAAATGATCAGGTATCTATAAGCTGGAGTCTGTAGAAAACAATATCATTATGCGTATAAATCGATTACTCAGGTCAGTCACTTGTTGTTCTCCAATTAAAATGTTTAAAACAATAATGAATACCATGTTATGATATTGTAATGTTTGTGTACAAGTGACAGACATGAATAAACGGACGGTATATGTTGATTATAACTGAGAAACAAAGACCTACATGTATTTCATTGGGTTATTATTGTATTTATTTTATGCTGCTATTTTAGTACTGCTTGTAATTATGGTGTTCGAGAAGGGACATAAGTCCGAACGAGTAGGTACGATCTAATTAATAAGTGGATTCCATCTAATAAATTAGTAGGCATCATGTTATTGTTTGTAGCTATTAAATAGTTATTAAAGGTACCTTGTACAAGTACGTATTACAATGTCATATAATAGATGGTACCTACCTATTATGACGTTGACTCTCTCTGGACTGAGTTATGTTGGCAAGTTCCAAAGATCATATAAAATGGATAGGAAAGTCTTAAAATAGCCGAATTATGACTGAAGACCCATAATGCATTGCGCACACTTCAGTTATTATTGGCCATTTCCGTTTTATCAAAGGTTTAATCGTGTTTGGTTAAGTCCGTTTCTTTCCGAGTATACTTTGCAAATTCCTACCAAAGCCTGAATAAAACACACCCATTATTAATTATAAGGCGCCTATTTATTATCCAGGTGAGGTTTCTTCTGAATACCATGGTACAATGCGCTTTCTTAGCAAACCGGAATGCTCCTTACAATTTTGAATAATTGGGGATATTTAAATGTGGAGTTGGTAGGAACGTCTATCACAATATCGTTACAACCCCCCCCCCCCCCCCATTGACATTCGACATTCCGGCCACGCAAAAGCGGATGCGTTTAACAATCGACCTCGGTTATATATGATCATCCAATATACATTGCTCTATTCATAGCGAGAATTGGGTCAAAATAAAATAAAAGTGATGACAACGTCACTCAGTTTTAAATTAAACTGCGTCATAATTGACAAACCCAAAGGACATCTATCTAGAGCGTATGCAAAATAAAAGAAACACTATTGTTTATACAGTTAATACTCAGGGTGACATCCGCTAAAATAGGTACCTTACAAATACACACCTAACTGTCATTATCCGTTCACAAACAGAAGCTTTACACATAGAGGAAACGATAGAGGAACGCCAAAGCACAGCTTTATAAGCAAAAACCGTAATACCGTTCCGAGGAAGAAAGAAGTGGAACGGCTACCGTGTCTTGCTGTGTTGTCAAATGTAGACTATTGGCTATGTTAGAATCGAAATAAAAAAGATGTACCTGCTTTTTGTCGTAGCCTAATCATAACTATATGCCTTCCGGTGTTTAATTTACACGATTGCATCGTTACAATCTGGAAAGAGACAATAAAACATCGGACAGGGAAACCAGCATTAACTGCTGACGTGTCATCTCTGTTTGTCACCCAGAAGAACAAAGTAAAAAATTAATCGTGCAATTCTCAGAGTGCATATTAGCAAGCCATATTTTGATAGTTGTGCACGTTTCTGGTCTTCTATTGACCCGATTACGCCGTTTCAATTTGGGAGACCCATTTGTGCACATTTCGATCCCATTGCGTCTGTCATTGCAACACTTTCGACAAAGGTGATGATCTACTTATTGAGGTCCTATTTCCTGCGTGCCGCAGAAGTTCTGATTTAATGTCACTTTGTGTGACTCAACCTTTTCTCTGAGCCCTTGCCAAGATCTACCGAAGCATCTCAAGTAGAAATCTCAACTCGAATTGAAATTTTGATAATTTATAAGTCTGAATTGGAATAAATATGAATCTTGAACTGTCAAAGTTTTGCTTTTATAAACTCAGAATAATGTTTCTGTTTTGTTTTACCAATTTAGAATACAATTTTGCATGGAAACTACCTCAAACGATAGGTGACAAAATTTGAGTTGAGATTAAGCTCAGATTGAGATTTTTCAGGAGATCGGGGCCTTGAAGTAGTTGACAGGACTGCAACAAGTCTTCAGTAGTATCGTTACCTTTGTCTGATTTGCAGCTCTTAAATTGTTGACCTTACCAGTAGAATTGACAACCGGGGCTAACTTCAACTATCTGGCAACATTGACACAATCGAACCCAGATCTTCAGGCTCATACACGAGCGATTTACTAAATATATTAGCCGGGTGGGCTTCTGTTACCCTGCTCGTTTATTTGTTTGCAATCAAACCAGTTAACGTGTTATATCCAGTTTTCCTCTTGCCTTCCTCTCTGCCTGGATGGCCGGGGCTTTGTATGTCAAAAGTCATTTCTAGATATGTACACATTAGCAGTATCTTGTTCAGTTAATTATTTTTCAAAATTGATAGGAATGTAATAATAAGTAACATGTTAATTACGTAGTTAATTGACGTAATAATAGTGTTTCTATGAGTACTTATCATTAAAACTGTTCTAATGAACAACTAATGAAAAGTTGTTTGACCTAAGTTTTAGTTCATTGGCTATGATATGTCAACAAGATAAAGTGAAAAACATACAGTACGTCTCTAATTTGTGGTCTTTAATCATCTTCAATTAAGTAATAGTAAATGTATACATAAATGAGATAAATATCACGTACTTCGTTACTTTGTTTCCGATTACTTAGTACACGTGTTCCAAGTTATGAGAACATTTCACAAGTATTGTTTAGAATTTCAAAGATCTTATAACAGTGTAGCAACACCACGTGACTTTTGACTACAGTTACAAGAAGAAATTGGTAAACATTGGAAAATAAAATAGCCATAAGTATTTTATTTCTTCATTGATTTCTATGAAATATACGCCACGCTAAGGGGACAAATGTTTGCTTTCCAAGAAATATAAAATCTTTTTAGCGGCTGTGCCGTTTTGTCCATTACCTTGTGTAACCGTGGAACGTGTAGGTTTCACAGAGTAATGGAAAAATCGGTAAAACTGCTGAAAAAGATATTATATTTCACGGAAAGCAAATACCTTTCCCCTTAGCGTGGCGTATATTTTATAGAAATCGATGAAGAAATAAAATACTTATGCCTATATTTGTGTTCCAATGTTTACAAATTTCTACTTGTAACTGTAGCCAAAAGCCACGTGGTATTGCTACCCTGATAACGTGTATTTTAAATGTACAAGGGGTGTAAAGTGGGCGATAACTTGTTTTATATTCAATTAATGTGTATGAAAGTGGACATTTTCTGAAAATACAACCTCACATAGGAAACCAATAAAGCAATATTACAATCGGAAAACATGTCCATTCAGACTTTACACAAGTAGGGATATGGAACACTGGGAATGTGCCGAAATTAAGGTATACCTATAAATCAAAAGGGTTATATTAATGTTCATAATTTCTATAAAATTAGTCAGATTTATTTAGAACATGCATCTTTTGCGGACTACCCTCGTACTTAATCCCGAGTTGCTAAACCCGAGCAGCCAATACTCCCTAATAACATAATTATACACATGTAATATTACTTTTCCCGAGAAGCTAATCCCGAATAACCTGAACTTAACCACAATTAGCATAAATATTTAACCACGAGTAGCCTATAGTTATTCCCGAGTAGCTAATTATAACATACACGTTATATACATTATATTTTCAGTGTGATCCGGGTACGGCAACGTTCGGTATGGTGCAGGCTTTACAAGACGATCCACCGTATGTTATGTTGCTAGGCAGCGGTTGTTCGGTATGTTCCGAGGCTACATCACAAGTCTCGTACCTTTGGAACTTAACACAGGTATGCTATGATATAAAAAGGGCCTAATGTTACAGTTCAGCAAAGCTCTCCGCAATCACATTTGTGCCAAGTAAACATATTTTAAAGCAGTCATTATGTCAGAATGACAGACCGGGGCGACTCAAATGTAAATGTGCTTTGCATTAAACATAGTTTACTAGTACAGGGTAGCAATACCACGTGGCTTTTGGCTACAGTTACAAGTAGAAATTTGTAAACATTAGAACACAAATATAGCCATAAGTATTTTGTTTCTTCATCGATTTCTATAAAATATACGCCACGCTAAGGGGGGGGGGGGGGGGGTTCTTTCCTTGAAATATAATATCTTTTTCAGCATTTTTACCGATTTTTCCATTACCACCCTGTGAAACCTACGAGGTCCACGGTTTCACAAGGTAATGGACAAAACGGCACAGCCATTGAAAAAGATTTTATATTTCACGGAAAGCAAATAATTGTCCCCTTAGCATGGCGTATATTTCATAGAAATCGATGAAGAAATAAAATACTAATGGCTATTTTATTTTCAAATTTTTACAAATTTCTTCTTGTAGCTGTAGTCAAAAGTCACGTGGTATTGCTACACTGTAGTAAATGATACTATTACTTTATATGATGATATTGTACTGTTAAATACTTTACTACGTATTTAATGTTTCACCTAAAAGGCTTTGTCAAACTTATAAAGATATATCCTAAAACGCCATGATAATTATACTTGTTTTATCAAAAACATAAAACATATAGCCTATCCTTTCTCCAGAGTAGAATAATGAAATTATTGTCCTTTAATTGGACTTTATTCTGAGATAATATTTTAGTTTTCATACGGATCTTCGTCACCGACGCTGTCCAATCGGAAGCGGTTCCCGCGTTTCTTCCGTCTTGCACTTCCGGATCAGAAATTGAACTCTGCCCGGATCGATCTGATGAAGGAATTCTCATGGAAGAAAGTAGCGACTATAAATCAAGCTCTGGAATTCTTCTCAGCTGTGAGTATACTATAATTATTATACTTCATGTGATTTATGTGCTACATGACGTCCTATGTGACGTCAGAGGATACTATTTTTTAATAGCACATGGGAGTGAGGATCAAATGAATAGTGTCTACCCCAGAAACAGAAGGTTGTCTGATAGTTATTTCCACACACTTAATTATAAGAGGGGGAACATGTAGCATTTCTAACAGTACTACGATTTGATAAGAGATTATTAAATGTTTTCTTCATGAATAATTAGCGCATCCGTGTAACGACCTTGGTTATGTATTCGCAAAGTAACGTTTAATAAACTAGCCGACTTACCGATTGCTCTACTTTTTCGACAAACAACACCCTTTGTAACAAGCGCATGCGCAGTGGCTTTCAAATAGTTTGTTTATTTGCTTTTATTTATCCTCGCCACCGGAAATCCATATGGGCGAGGCCCCCAGAAGAGGTTAGTCACTTTAGTTCTTGGGGGAAAGTGCATGCTACAGAAGATGCCCTAGTTCTTGAAGCATCCCTGGTTCTTTTACGTGCCGATGTAAAGCATCATACACGGGACCTCGCTTAACGTCTCGTCCCAAAGACTGTTAGTAATTTTAGTTATGTTAGGTGGGAAACACTGAAAAGCATTTCTATTTTTGACCTGTCAGGAATAGGGATCGAACACACACCCTTCAGATCAGCAGTCAGTAGCCCTTACCACTAGACCACTTGTCCACCTTTCATCAAATACGAACATTCTTCAGAGATAAGGCGACGAAAATCGAGCCCTCCCATTGGTCGAAAAAGTAGAACAAACGCCAACTGTAGCATTGTTTGACTTGTGACTACAATAATACACAACCATTTGTTTTATGTAAAGAATCGAGAGTATGCCAATCGTGGTTCAATCTCATTACCTGATCCTAACCTTTAAGGTTCTTGCGTTGAACATTCTATGTATAAATTTCCGCGAGCAAATCGTGCAATATCGGTCCTTTTAATTACATATTGAATGTCTTCGTAATATTTCCCGCTAATGAAAACATACAACCGGGATTATAAATCTAGACAATATATCAGCTGCTGTTAAATTATGCTAATAGAAGGTCGAGAATCACGTCAAATTCAATTCTCTGTACTATCTAGTTGTAAAATATCCCTAAAAAGGAATCACTATAATATTTGTATTAGGTCGAAATATTGAGCAAATAGAGTGAACTATCTGCAAATATCTCTGTACTATATACGAGTTTGGAAGATCGAGTTCCTAAGTCAGATTGATTTGTGTTATGCTTCAGGAATAAATGCTATTCGTATTGTTTTCGTAGGTTATAGAAGATTTTGTCCAAAGTGTAGACGGCTCTGATATTTCAATCATATCACAGGAAATATTTGTCAATAATCCTTACCAACGTGTCAAAAACTTAAAGGTAAGTCAGCAGAAGACTATATAAGACTCGAAATACAATGTAATGAATATGTACCTGTGTCACTTTTTCGGACATGTACATTCATGAGTAGTGCTCCGCATTACTACCAACCCTAACTCGTGACGGTATTTATCTACAATAAAAACAGGTCTATCTGTACGTACTCATTATTTATTGTATAAAATGTGGTCCTTTATTCGAATGCGTTAATTACATCACGAGTGCGTTGCCTCCGACCTCGTGACCATATTTTGTTCTACGATCAGACACAGGCACGTATTTACTATTTCTTCAGTTTATTTCATTTTTACGACAATTGCTAATTTTTTTATTTAGAACCATGATGCAAGAATAATAATGACTGCCATGTACGAGGACAAGGCAAGAGAAGTACTCTGTGCCGTAAGTGTACAGCTTTTATTTTCTAAAATTCTATTAAAAAACCTAGAATCCGTATATTCACTGTGGACATACCACGTGACAAAATGCTATGTTGGTAAAAACGGGGGAAAATCGCTCGACCCAGGTAACATTTTTCCTTTGCGCTCACCAACACAGCATTTTGTCACGTGGTATGTCCACAGTGATATTGATAATAGTCTGCTTGGTACAGAGCCCCATGATGACACCCCGTAAAGTTATATTTCTTTTTCTTCTTTTTTCTACGAAATAATAATTCGGTTAAACGCAATCTTATTGTTTACTCAAAACAAATTTGTCTAAACGAAATTAATAAAAACGTCCCAGTATGATTATGCACTCAGCTGAGTTGAGCGTAACAGAAATATTTATAAACGCACTTAATCTAAAGCATATATTTCAGGCATATAAATTGGGACTGTATGGTCCCAAAATAATTTGGGTGTTTGTCGGTTGGTTTTCTGCGAACTTCTGGAAAGTTCATCTAGAGACTGTGACCTGCACTGAGGAGGAAATGTCGTCTGCTGCGGAGGGTTCCTTTATTACTGGCCCAGTATATAAAAATCCTGTAGAAGAAAGAGGCATCGCTAATATGACTGGTAGGCTACCTTTATTATAGTAAAACACCAACAATAAGACCACTTTGGACCATTGATTTCTAGTATTCTTATGGATAGCAGTTTTGTCTTTCTGTTGAGGTTCATTAAAGAGCAACACTGAAAACATGGCTTGGATATTATATTTTTGTAGATTTAATTGTTAGGCAGTCTTTCACGGCAGATCATTTTGAAATTAACATTTCTGTTGAACACGTTCAATCGACGCCAGCATATCACATAGCTTGTTTTCTAATAGACGTAACACATGCTGCTGTGTATAGTTGTGTAACGTCATGATTATTACGTCAATATAATTGCTGTTTATAATACCAGTTCAATTATCTAAACGTACAAACTATATATGATATAATGTATTGTATCGAATAAAATTGAAACATGTATTTACTATATCAAATAACTACTCTTCTACTGCCAGTGTTTGGAATTACAAATTTTAAAACATGTATAAATGTGTTGACGAGTGCATATATTGTAATACTAGATGTAGAAACATGAGTACATTTTTTCAGCAAGCGGATTCGAAAGCAGATATTTTAGTTTTCCAACATATGACGTCAGTTATAAAGATTACGACTTTTACGCCCATCAATGTTATGACCATATTTGGGTGGCAGCCAAGGCACTCAACTGTTCTATAGAAAAGTTACAACAGAATGGTAGGTACATTTTGTACTTGTACCTAGCGGTACGCCTCCTCGTCCAATCGGGATCTCGATGACACTACTGACGTCACATGCATCGATGACGCAGTGACCAGAGTAGTTACGATAGCATCGGCCCTAGTTAAAAAACCCGTCCAGTCTGTCGCATGACGGATAAGTTCTTCAAATTGTTTTTAGAAAACATCATAACATTATCTAGATTTTATAGCGTCATGCATGGCGTCATCGTAGCGTGACGTTTGGCATTAAATTAATTAACATTATTTGTGATAGATATATTACAAATAATTATAATGTAGATCTACACTGACATTACCTGTTCAAGAATTGTTCTGTATAAACGTATAGGGCCTTGGTATCGATCGTCGTCTAGTTACATTACTGTAGTCAGGAACTCGTAGCGTCCGGTAAAAGATTGTCCGCTCAATGTTACGTGTAGACCCATACGATATCATATTTGTATCTAGATCTAGGGTTCTCTTGTTCCATTAGCAACGGGTCTATCTCTCATTAGCATAGATACTCGCATCGGTCCCATTTATTTCGTCAATATGTGGTTGATACAGAGCTAATATCACAAAAAATGCTGATCTTTTCCAGGACTAAAAGATTTGGACGAGTTCACCTATTCAGATTCTGATGTCAATGACGTCATATTTGAATGTATGGGAAGTACGTCACTAACTGGAGTATCCGGTCGCGTGGTGTTTCATCAAAGTGCGGACCCGAATAGGATCGTCAAAATGGAAAGAATACAAGGTTGGACAATAATTGTATATTTTTATTAACCGGTTAAAGAGACACGTTACGTTTCTCTCTTCTCTGATGACGTCACTACATGACGTCACTATGGTGTGTAAAACGATAGCAGACTTGTCTTTGAGGGCATCTGACCAAAATAATTCCACTGGCTTTAGAATTCAACCTACATTTTGTACCAATAAAAACGCCGATCTGAGCTGTCTTGGCGCCATATTCTATCGGCCAATTAAAATGCTGGATGAAACATTCTAAGTTAGTTTAAAATATACCGATTCCAACGCAATACAAGTATTTTCGCCGGTAAAACATTTCATTTTCATAAAAAATCGCCATATTGTTCTATGCTAAATGAAAACAGAACCAAAATATCACACCATATTAAACTCTTGACCAGTAACGGGGGATATGATTGTCTATCCTTATTCTCCAATTAAATAAGATCAATATTTAATACCACCCGATTCAATAACATTTTTGCTGGTAAGAGAGCAACTTCCTGCTAAATTGACTTTTCACATTTTTATTTTATAATAAATGGCTATATTTCGTGCTGCAAGGAAATGTCGTGCACGATATGTGTACATCACATACACTTATACTAGGTTAAAATGCATTAATTTTACTCATTTAACTTTCTTAATTATATGCATTAGGCAAAAAGTTTTCTGGAAGACATTTCACATTCTATAAAGTGCGCAGAGAAACGACACCAATAGAAATGACATGCAATGTGACGATTAGATCTTAGGTCAATCTAATGTCACATAAATACAACAAGGGCACGCACTTACGGGGCAAAGAACTTGTAAACACAGCATTTGTTTTCAAAGTCATCGTTTGTGTATTTTTGTATTATATTTTACAAAAGACACAGTATTATGTTATCTATTTTATCACATAACCTGCGGTCCAGGAGTGCCGTCAAGCCGTGTCGTAAATATCGCTCGGCCCTCACAGACTGTGCAATAAATATTTAAATTAGCTTGACGTGACGTTAGCCAATCCATGCATTGATCTGTCAATGACGTCAGGATAATATCAACGTCACCATTACGTCGCGCTTATTGTACCGCTGAATTTGGCTGAAACATATGCAGCGTACATCATCATTTTGAACAATACTGTGCATTTTTTAAGGCAATGTGATAAATAGAATCTTACATTCGTGTTCATTACATACGAGTTTTATTAGACTCGTCGACAAAAGCAATATGACACTCGGCAAAGCCTCGTGTCATATCATTTTGTCCACTCGTGTAACAAAACTCGTATGTAATGAGAACTCATGCAATATCCTCTATAGAACACTACGCCCCTTACTCTTATTATACATCAACCAATTCCACAGAGTATTTTTTAAGGTATTTGGATGTTTGTATAATGAACCGGAGGTCAGTCACATTGCTGGTTGTTTGCATCTTTAGGGCTTGTTGTAATAGCCAAAGTGTCTATGCGTTCGTTATTCACATTGCTACGATATGTCAACGTACATTATAGGTTCGAATCACACTATTTGTAGAAACTATTGAATGAACAAACTGGTGTTCTTTTCACGGACCATTTGTCTTAATGTATAAATGTGAATTGACACAAACTTTCGATGACGTTACTTCAAAATACTTGTACCGAAGCAACGACTTTTGTATTTTGAGATTTACATCATTATAATCGTAAAGACGCATCTTTCTGCAAAATGTGAAAGCCATCGTCCAATAAGAAAAGCTTAAGAGTACATGCTATAGCTTTGGAATGTCAAAGTCATCGTCCAATTAGAAATGCTTAAGAGTGCATGCTATAGCTTTGGAATGTCAAAGCCATCGTCTCATTAGAAAAGCTTAAGAGTGCATGCTATAGCTTTGGAATGTCAAAGCCATCGTCAAATTAGAAAAGCGTAAGAGTGCATGCTATAGCTTTGGAATGTCAAAGCCATCGTCCAATTAGAAAAGCGTAAGAGTGCATGCTATAGCTTTGGAATGTCAAAGCCATCGTCAAATTAGAAAAGCGTAAGAGTGCATGCTATAGCTTTGGAATGTCAAAGCCATCGTCCAATTAGAAAAGCGTAAGAGTGCATGCTATAGCTTCGGAATGTCAAAGCCAGTGTCACGGATATGCACTAGAATGGATAGGCATGTTTAAAAATAGCCGAATTATGACTTAAATACCCATAATGCATTGCGCGCTACGGTAATTGTCGGCCGTGGCCATTTTATCAAAGGTTTAACCGCGCTCGGTAAACTCCGTCATTATAGTTTACCGTAGTAGTGTATCGAAAAGAAATCGTGTTTTTGAGTTAATTACCCAAAAACGAAGTGATTTCATCATTTACAACAGATAGAGAACACCCCAAAGATTACAAAAAATAATAATTTATAAGAATAACAGCCGTAAATAAGTTTCCTTAGGGATCTCAAAATTAGATCTTGGAAGGAATCCGAAACCCGTCGATTGAAAAAGCATCGACCCGGAAAGGTCACAGAAAAATTGGTTTATTTCACAATTTATGGATGAATTATCTAAATCATTTATAAAACAACATTCCAAACACTTAATTGGCGAAATAAAAACCCACCTTCGCTATATTTGATCATCAATATGGCGGCGGCTATAGCGGCAAAACAATCGGAATGGTCCGTTCGGCATTTATCGCTACTGACGTACGCCGATCGTCTTATGTCTTTTACAAATGGCGGCTCCTATAGGGAATTTAGCTAAGTGTCAGTTCCATTCTCATGTATTGTTTGCCATTGTTCAATCAGAAAAGCTTAAAATAACAAACTGTAGCTTTGACATATTGCAGTTACTGTTGTAGAAAGGTGTATTGAAGTTCTTCTTTTTGACACGTTATTATACCTAGAACGTGTGAAACAGATTACCGAAAAGATATTGAAACGGACAGAGAAGGTAGCAATCAACTTAAACAGTCAAGTAAAGAAAACATTAAAAACAACACAGACTACAAGCATACGGCACAATGCCCAACAGCCAAACGCACAACGGAACGAGAAAATGAAATTAACCGCCGAAAACACCAAGTTTCATCAGTTAAATGTCAAAAAGTCTAATGCCCAAGTCTCAGCTGTCAAAAAAGCTGAAAGACATACACTATTTTTACTAAAAGTTTTTCAAGATAGCTTGGACACATATCAAAGTTGTTACTGTTTAAATTGCAGTTTTGTACGATACAAATTCACACAAACAAATTGAGAAAATTTGTGCGCCTGAAAACTTAGGTCTTTGTAACATCGGCATTTTAGAGTCGTGCCATCGATTTGTTACATGAGCATTCATTAAATTCCCTTTACATCAGACTTTCTGTATAATCACATTTTGCAGTTTGTATCCACGTCATAAAAATATTTTTATTCACCTACTAATTGGCTCGCCTGATGATAGTTATCACGAGAAATGTGCGTTAATTATGTACATTCAGCAAAACTTGTAAATGAGTGAATTCCTGGAAATAGTGGAAATGCCAATTAGTTCGAATAGAAGTGACTGACCTGATTCATATGACATAATAAAGGGAAAATATTGCATATCAGATACATGAGTAGTTGACTGCAATTATCGCATCTATTACAAAGCATTGTCATTAGCAAGGTCTCTATTGTTAATTAGGGCAATATTGATATCAAGAAATCGCTGGCTTAGAAGAAGAAGGTCGTAAGTACAAAACGCTATTTTGAAAAAACAAGAACCAACTGTTTGAAAACTACTAAATATGTATGAGTCTTATAAAATCGTAAAAAGCACTTTCGACTTTCTCATTCTAAGCCTGCGAAATCTTTGGAGACTTTGTGCGTCATCCAAGAGGTCTCTATTCAGTATTGTTAATTAGGACAATATTGATACCTATCTCTGGTATGAATTGATGTTTGGAGATTTCATGCGATTCCAAGAGGACTTTTCCGACTTGATTAAGTGGTAGATTTAGATAAGCATTACGTGCGAAATAATTTATTTGTGATTATTCTCTGAGAACATGATGTAGCTTAACCGTATTTTGGATAGCAAATTAAGACGTGTCTTGCGTATGATTGACCAGTCACTTTGCGCTATCATTATAAGTAAGTACTTACTAAAAAACAGATAAATAGCAATTTTAAAACATGCAACACTATGGACACGTACCCTTTAACGAATGAAGCCATGCCACGGACAGTCTGATTTTTGTGTGAAACTTCCAACACTTTCTAGTCGCCCGAACTCAGTGCAGTCTGGTTTCTCTGATGATTCGGGTTCGACCGTCGATTCAGTCAGGTCTGAATCACAGGTAATAGTATCATTGATAAGTAAAAAAATATTGTTTTACTCTTTATTAATGATACAGTTACCTGTGGTCTGACACTAGTCGGAATACCTCTTCTCGTTGGTGTTTTCACTCTTCCATTACTGAAGCACAGAGTAGAGAAACCAGACCAATCCCAGACCCAACTCAATTCGGGCAACAATAGAGTTACCGAAGTCAGTCATTGTGTATAGATGTACAACGACCTTCGAAATATGACCTTTGGGCGAGTTCATTTGCTAAGGTTGAAACGATATTTACCGTCCAATATATTATGAATATATCTTATAAATTCACGTTATCTTTCAAGTTGACAGCGTGGCCTAGTGGTTAAGATGATCTATACTCTGAACTAGTCTGTACTCAGAACATTTCTTTTTATATAGTCTGTGGGTTCGAGTCCGCTGCTAAACTCTTTTTCAATAATTTTATTATTATAATACATGAGTGTTTTTTCATATATTTTATTACTTAATGAATATTAAAATTATATTTAACGTTAAATAGTTGCTTTGTTTCGTTTATTTTACGATTTAAGCCTGCCCTGGATATTGTATTTATTGCTCAGATGACAATCGGGTTGAATTACAAAATATTTTCATCATTGGTTTCGCTGGAATTAGAATTGGAATCACCACTCTAAGAATATTCTTTAGAAACTTCAACATTAATAAGCGTTTACTCAGGTAATACAGGGAGCACAGTTCGGGTGACCGTTGACCGATATCTCTGTTCAACAGTCTTGACGTGGGAGTGTTTTCAATGATTAAAATACAGAAAAAATGTACAA
Organism: Spisula solida; assembly: GCA_947247005.1. NCBI lineage: Eukaryota > Metazoa > Mollusca > Bivalvia > Venerida > Mactridae > Spisula > Spisula solida. The sequence continues at coordinate 1,645,966 of OX365958.1, read as the reverse complement.
AGGAAATAGATATATTTTAGAAATATATATAAAAATAGACATGCACGCGAATGTTTTATTTAGCAAAATTAAAAAATATTCAAAATGGGTGGGATTCGAACCCAGACAAAAACTCTATTTAGTTTCATAAGCAGTAGCTTAGCCTACTGCGCCATGGAGGACGATGTAAGCTACAATTTCAAATAATATATTTCTTTTACGAATACACCCCTTTTACCTGGATTATTTCATTATTAAAAGTACAGTTACGCCCGAACGATTGTGGTTTATCTATACCATAGTGCGCCCAGGATAACGTGATGTTTACAAACACGAAGCGGTTTTGTCAACTATTGGAAAGTTGGTTTGCCACATTACTAAAGAAAACAGATAAGGTCAGTTTTGTTCTAAAAACATAACGGATAAATCATTCACACCTGATTAATCCACCTAAATAGGTTATACCAAAATTTCCCGCCTTTCATGTTATCATGGGCGCACTATAGTATCACATCAATTCTGACTATTTTTTTCCGGCTCCAAATATAAGAGTGCCCCATGTTGCTACGTCTTTAATAACACAATACTGTAGCGCAGAGACAATCCAAAGCCACACAGAAACGACGGCAGCTCCTAGCCTTCTACGCAAGAGTCAGACATAGAACGAACCATCCACATCCCCAAAAATGGATATTTCAAGCAAGCCTATATACTCACTCCGCAATGAATGACACACTGTGGACTTCGAATTTTGTGCATAATTAGCCATAAAGGGAGGTAATTATAAATGATAACTACACTGAAAGTTTATGAAAACACAAATTTTATTCTTAACCCTCAGATGGAGCACGGCAGCCAATTGGATTGTATCGACAAGATCAAACACCGAAGTTCTTTGAGTGGATTGAAGGTGCCTTAAAATGGAAGGGTAAGCTGAATGCAATAATAATCTGGAACGATCTGATCCGCAACTTGCAAATCATAGTAAAACACACAACGGGGATTACGTCACATGTTGCAACTTAACTGGGGTACAAAAACACTTAACATCGCTGCGTATTAGTTTGAGCATAATTAAGTTCCAGACCGCTATAAATGAAACACACGTCAGTGAAGTGAATGACAAAGCTGAATAATCCATAACATACACCATGTTCATATGAAAAATATTTACCCACATATTGCTCGATAGTACCTGAGGTCCGTTGCCTAAGTAAAGCGCTACCGAGCGCCTTTATTCAGTTACCTCCCGTTCAATAAAATATAGAAGGCAAGGATTTCATCCCTTGGAAAGCGCTACGTAGCGCTCGCCCATGTTAATGGTCTCCTGACGCTCATCAATATGCTTAACTTGTTAAAATAACATACCGGATGGTACAACGGAAACGCACGGTATTCATGAGATCAAGTAAATAGTTTCGAACAGAACGCAATAATGTGTTTTTCTTTTTTATATACCGTTTTTATAACCGGTTTTTATAACCACTGTTGCCGATCTTCCGTAAGCGATTGACTTACTTAGTAGTGAAAGCTAAGCTTGTATAACCATTAACCAATATCGGAAATAATCTACCATTCTATCATTAAAATTGACATTCTGTGTCAAGCTAATTTATTTTCCCGCGTTTTTTACAGACAACGTGATCCCACGAGATTCTACGGACATTACGTACGAGGAAATCACGATCCCACTAAAGTTGTTCGTTCCTATGACAACCCTGGCGGGGATTGGTTTAACTCTTACAATAGTATTTTTCATATTCAACGTAGTTTACCGAAACAATAGGTAGGTTATATCCATATAATTCTTGATAAGATCAATTAAATTTAAAAGGCTCACGTTAATGTAGTTTTAATTTGCAATTATCTCCCTTTACATTTTGGTAATATGTTTATTTGAGAAAACATGAAATGTGCGATGCATCAATGTGAGGGACACTTCATAGGCTTTCTGGAAATTTTATTTTTTGTGGATTCGAATTGTGCATTCTTAACAAAAAAACGAACGATCTGTCAACCTACCACCAGCCTACCAAAATGACTGACATGCACAATATTGTAATTCAATAACAAAACAAGAAATCTGCTTATTGGTTTCATTCTAGAAAGCAGATTTGGTGTCAGTCTCGCAGCACATTTGGCTTGATTCTAGAAAGCAGATTTGGTTTCATTCTAGAAAGCCGATTTGTTTTGATTCTAGAAAGCAGATTTGGTTTGATTCGTGAAAGCAGATTTGTTTTCATTCTAGAGAACATATTTGTTTTCATTCTAAAGAGCTGATTTGGTTTCCGTCGAGAAAGCAGACTTGTTTTCATTCTAAAGAGCAGATTTGTTCTCATTTTAGAAAGCAGATTTGTTTTCATTCTAAAGTGCAGATTTGTTTTCATTCTTGAAAGCAGACTTGTTTTCATTCTAAAGAGCAGATTTGTTCTCATTTTAGAAAGCAGATTTGTTTTCATTCTAAAGTGCAGATTTGTTTTCATTCTTGAAAGCTGATTTGTTTTCATTCTAAAGAGCAGATTGGTTCTCATTTTAGAAAGCAGATTTGTTTTCATTCTAAAGAGCAGATTGGTTTTCATTCTAGAAAGCAGATTTGTTTTCATTCTAGAAAGCAGATTTGTTTTCATTCTAGAAAGCAGATTTGTTTTCATTCTAGAAAGCAGATTTGTTTTCATTCTAAAGTGCATATTTGTTTTCATTTTAGAACGCAGATTTGTTTTCATTCTAAAGTGCATATTTGTTTTCATTTTAGAAAGCAGATTTTTTTTCATTCTAAAGTGCAGATTTGTTTTCATTCTAGAAAGCAGATTTGTTTTCATTCTAAAGTGCAGATTTGTTTTCATTCTAGAAAGACGTACATATATTCCGACAATCACTCCCATCCCTACTGGTTTAAGCATCCATACATCCTTGCATCATGTTAAATATTTCAGTTATGTGAAGATGTCATCACCCAACATTAATAATGTTCTCCTTCTTGGATGCGTCCTGTGTTACAGTACTGTCTTCTTTAAAACTACAGAAATACAACATGCAGGCTTCTGTCAGGTATGTACGAGGGAGGATAAAAAAGTATGCGGAACTAACAAGTGTTAACAAACGCGGCCCCAGTTTGACGTACATCATCAAATGACGCGGCGTACTTAGTCTGTTGGTACAGCATGCACGCGCGCTTTTCGGTGTAACGCCACGTCGTTTTAACTAATTGAACGATATTTGACAAGTTTCGTCATATATATCATAAAAGTCATGTCATTTGAAAATTCCAAAGCATCCGGAGCTGTGGTTTGTGATTTATTATATGTTTCCGCGTACTTTTTTATCCTTCCTCGTGTAAGTGTTTTACTTATAAACAAGCTAACTGTCAGTATTCTGTGCTAACAGGCTTCCGTCAGGTTTATTCTTCTTTCCGGCTAAATATTCTCGTTAGTCGACATCTAATATTATTACCTAGCACTCTATATAACGAGTAATTCGTTATTTTTGACTGTTTCATGTCTTAATGTTTATTTTTAGATTCAGGTATGAAACAGTTCATTGCCAGGATGGCAACAGTTTTGACTGTTACACCCCTGGATGAACTGTTACCTGCGCACTACGATGCGCAATATTAATTCCTGCAAAAAAAACCTGCTAGATCTATAGCGTATTTTTAATATAACTCTTGAACAATGTTTTGTCCCTTTTTGCTTTATTACATGCCGATTTTATTTGTTTGATAATAAAATCATGGGGATAATGACAGTCTTGAATTTATAACAAAAAATATCCGCTATTAGTTTGACAAAATGTCTTAGAAATATCCTTTTTGTTTGTTGTATAAGCAGAACTTTACTGTAGTAATATAGAGTATTAGGTAATAAAACAGTTATTTCATGTCTGTTTTGGGTTAACAGTCAAAACTATTGTCCCTCGGTATCGGGGAAAACATTTTGAACTGTTGCCCTCGGCCTATCGGCCTCGTGCAACAGTTCAAAAGTCTTCCCCGATACCTCGGGACAATAGTTTTGACTGTTAACCAAACAGACATGAAATAAGTGTATACTATTGGTAAACCACATTAACATGAGACTAACCAGACGTGAACGAGTTTGGCTCAGATGTTAATTTTAATGTGACCAGACAAACAAATATTTATTTTGATTTGTTAAATTTCTTTCTATAAATATGAGCTTGCTCTTCCGTTGGCGATAATTTCATCACTGGTTGCCTTTTGATTATTAAAGCTGACCGGGTCCATTTGTCTAGTTGCAAGATCTTCCTCACAGGGGAATGTGGGTTCCACCGCAATCTGTGACCTACTCTTTGGATCCTCATTTGGTACTCAGTTCAAAAACTTCAATAATAGTAAATAAATTGCAATCTTTTGTGAGATTAAAGCACCGACAGTCTTATTGTTTTGGTTCAACCATTTCTCGTTCACCAACGTATTCTTCTCCTGGATCAATTGGCCTGGTATCTTGACTTACCACTTACGTATATGTGGGAATGGGCTCCACACATTATTTCTTTGTGTTTTAGGCAAGAATATTTCTGTTCAGTCTTGGGTTCACGGCAACGTTTGGAGCATTATTCTCGAAGACCTGGAGAGTTTATCGTATATTCACAAATAAAAAACTTCTTCGTCGGGTATGTATATGCCTTGTTATATAGGGGATATTAAATTAGTGTTGGGTTAGTAAACAATTTATTGAACGAGTTGAATAAAATAATATGAAGCGAGCCTTGGTTATAAAAGTTTAACGTACTATAACTATGACTCATAAATATGCATTTATTGTTTGTTTTTAATCATTTATGCTATTTATATAATGTTGTTTGTACATGGATCAGTTTTACCCAAACAAACTTATAATGATACATTTGTATATCGCTGGCTTAGAATGAGAAGGTCTTCATATCAGTACCAAAACGATAATTTGAGAAAACAAAAACTGTCTGAAAACTACTCTTTATCTATGGAAAAACAAGCATTTTCAAATTTAGTTTGGTCAACATTTCCAGTTCCGATATTCATAAAAATAGACGCATAAGAAGCTTCTTGTGATGCAGATTTCAAATATGTATGGGTCTTATAAGGCACTTACGACCTTTGCATTCTAAGCCAGCGATGATGTAGAACTTATTCTGATTAACTTTTCTCTATATTCTCAATTACCTACAGACTATCAAGGACTACCAACTGATGGCCATTATCTGTGGTATGGTGGGTGGAGTGCTGTTTGTGTTGATACTCTGGCAGGCGATTGGACCACATCAGAAACAAGTCAAGATGTTACCTAAAGATGTAAGCTATTTTTATATGTGTTACAGTATTATGTAAGAACGTATAATAACAGTCTTATGTTTTCTGTGCTCGGCTGGTTCATGTGGGCATTGTACCTTGTGTGTTTTTTTTATGTTTTCTGTGCTCGGCTGGTTAAGCTGAGTGCTGCCTTCCCTGTCTGACTTAATATTATCTTTTTGATCAGACATGTTTTATACGCTGAGCGCTAAACATTGCAAGGGTACGTCACGACATGTGGTTTTACGCATATATAATTGTTGCTCCTCGCATGGGCAAAAGAAAAGCACCTTTCCATTTTAGGACACCGTATGTATTCTTTAGTGCAGCGCCAATAAAGCCCGCCGTTCTTATTGAAGAGTTCAATATGTATACGGTTTACAGGGTCTCCAGAAAGAAAGTATACAGTTTCAGTGTCTATTTATCAAACCTATTCATTCTGATATGGCAAAGAATATTTGCACAATCATGTGTTTACAAAATATGTAAGTTTTTTCTGGAACCAGTTTTAAGATTTTGCCCGTGACGTCTATTCAGTAATTTAAGACGTTCTCAAGATGTCTACCGTTCTGGCGTTTCCCTTCTTGCACTCGTTCTTTGAAACTATTGACTACATTTGCACATGTGTCTAAACTGATATTCTTACCCTTTCTTTTGATGTTCCTTATGGGCATAGATGTGTCTGTTGGATTTTGGCTGGACACTAGCCCCAAAAATGAAGTCGAAATGATTTAGATTCGGGCTGTGGTCAGGCTATGTCACACAACAGAAATTTCTTTGCTATCATCTGTATCGTGAATTCACCCCATTAACTAAATTGTGTAGACCTGGCGTATCTTGCATGAACCATGTATCATTGCAAACAATAAATCACCTGCAGCATTTAGGAATGAACTTGTTTAAAATCTAAGGCTAGTAACGGGTTGAGTTTATTTTTTTAAATTGAGCTTTCTGAATCGCTAGTGTACAGTCTTAAAGGGGCTGCCTCTCAGATCGGGCTAAAACTTATGTATTATGTACTTTTCCTACCCAACCAAGTATTTATACAATAGAAAGCCTCTGACGTTTGCTTTATGAAAGATTTATGACAATAAGAAAATTTAAACCACTCTTTAAATCGGGCACTCTGTGTTTTTTCTTTTAAAAATAGTGCTTAGTTTCCTTCAAATATACTTTGTGAATTTTGTAATTCACAGGTGATCAAACTGTAACATATCGGCAAACTATAGCGTAAACATCAGTGAGGTATTCGGTTCGTTTTGCAATTCGTTTCCATCGAATGCAAAGAAATTCGAAGCAATTTAAGTGATAGTAGTGTTAATGCTATAGGGTATTAATACCCTATATAATTTTGGATGTAAAAATAATTTGGTCAAGTGTAATCGAATTTTGACATACAAACAAAACAAAGGAACATTGACTACAATACATGAATGTTATACATGTATTATATTTAAGGTTTATATGAGAGGAGCCGATTCCGAAGTTCGTCCATACGTTCGTATATGTGTATCAGAGTATGCATCCTATTTTGGATGGGCCTTATATATCATACAAGGCGCCTTGTTGTCATTTGGAACATTCCTCGCCTGGGAAACCAGACACGTAAGTGTGTAATGTCAAACTTGTGTAGGTACCCCCCCCCCCCCCTACGAGAGGGGCCCAACTTTTGGTTGTACAATGTTAAACATCCGATAGTATTATGCTAATGTCATATACTAGTAAGCTGGGTTTTGGCGCTAACTATAGTCTAGTCTGGATCGTTTCTCTGCGCATGTCTGATTTATCCAGACACCAAAACCCATAGTTACGTTTGGGTAGTTTCAATATGACGTAGATGAAAAAAGAATAAAAGCGATTTAGCGATAGTTTGACCATAGTTTAACCACTGAAGGTTTTCGCGATCTCTAGTTAAACTTTGGTGACCTAAGTTAGCGCCAAAACCCAGCCATAAATGAAAACGTTCCTTTTGACAGCGTATAGAAATGTATCTAGTAGCATACACAATCTCATAGAAGCACAAGGGTGCAGGTAGAGCATGGATATATCGTGTCTGTGAAGACGATCTGTACTTTTCGTCACAAAAAGGCCATGCTGGTTTGCGAAATGTGTTTTGCATAATAACCTTTTCCAAAGTATTAATTCTGTACAAAAACGTGTTCCATGTAACATATACGTAGGGTGTTCCAGAAATAATAGGACTTTTTTGATAGCAGCGCGGTAAATGAGAAATTTAGAAAACTTATTTGCTTTAAATAAAAATTTCATCTACCACTGGCGAACATGCGAAATATTAAAGCAATTGGTTGAACAATAAAAAATCTATTAAACATTAAATATATCATGTATCATGGAGGCGGGTCGCGCCGTGACGTTATGATGACGTCGCCTTTCAAACACAGTATTTTAACCGAAAGGCATCCTAAGTATTATTTCTGGTAACCTATAGTATAGTAGTAATATGTATGATCTTCAGAGCACTCAATATCATGTCCATTCCAAAAAGGCGAGGGGGGACTAAACGCAAAGTGTTTAACGAAAACTCGAACTATGTTTGGCAACATGCCCCTTGCGAAATGCTAAACCATAAGTTTGGCGGTTACGCACTCTAGATCAGTTTGAACATGTATGTTTGTATGTTTCTTTTAAGGTAAAGATACAAGCGTTAAATGATTCACATCAGATAGGATTATGTGTGTACAATGTGATCGTGCTAAGTGCTGTAGGGTTGACCCTGTCATTGTTGTTAAAGGACCATGAAGTGTTGATGTATGGCGTCACTTCCGGTGCGCTTATACTCGGAACTACGTTAACACAAATTGTTATTTTTATTCCAAAGGTAAGTACAATAATGTTGGACAAGTACATACTTGGTATTGCAAATTGATTTGCTCTCGTTCGCATACTTTTTCTTTACACTGTATTTCAAATTGTTATGCCAACCTCGTTGTGGTTATTCCTTCCACCATTTTTAAAAATCACAACGCAACATCCGAAGTCGGATACTGTAATAACTGGCATATATCATATACGCGTATATTGAATAACGAATTGCCAGGATCCGCATTTTTGTTTCGTCTAAATGTAATACAATGATTCGACTTATTTATTATTTTTGGTATATTTAAACAGATCCAAGCGGTACGGCATAACGTATCCGGAAGTGACGTCACAAACCGGATAGGGACCACTGTCCACCCAACGACGAGTACGATAGACGTTAACAACCGTCCTCCTCCACAAGTCCAAAGTACAGATTGTCTCTCTGTTGACAAAGCCCATAAAAATAACATCACTAACGCTTAATTGAATGGTGTCTAATACAATCAAGTTGTTATTATGTGTATACATACGTGTTCCGCAAGCGCGTTCCGCATCCATGTTGTTCATGCACAAAATTCGAACAAGCGATTTTCTATAATCCATGTTCCATGCTTGCGTATCCGTATAATACGGAGATATTGATGTGATCCTGACCTTTATGCATGCATATATAACAAGGTTCTTGTAATGAATATATCAATATCCGCAATTAAATCGTGCAATATCGGTCTTTTAGTTATATCCCCCGCACAACGAGTTGTAAGGGGGGTATACTGGATTCAGCTTGTCTGCCCGTCTGTCTGTCCGTAGACGCATTCTTGTGAACGCAACTCTTCCTACAGTTTTTGCAGCATTTCCTTCAAACTTTAACAGATGAACAATCTCAACATGTAGATGTGCATGAAGGAAAGAATTTGCGCTGCTTTTTTTTGTTAAAGAATTATGGCCCTTTGTACTTTTATGGACGATACAATATATAGTGAACAGTTCTTGTGGACGCAACTTCTCCTACAGTTTTTGCAGCATTTCCTTCAAACTTTAACTAATGAACAACCTCAACATGTAGATTTGCATAAAGCAAAAAAATAGCTGCAACGATTTTTGCCACGCGGGGGTATATTAGTCTGTCGAATGGCGACAGTTCTGGTTTTGTGTTTGTATTACACATCTAACTTCTTCGTGATACTCCCAGCTTATAAAAACATATAACCGGGGTTATAAATATAGACAAGAAACCAACTGTAAAATTATGCTAATAGAAGGTCGAGGGTCACATCATATTATCCGTACTTTACTTAATATAATCGATTGTTCAAATTATGCGCATACTGAGTACGAGTGCAGATCGCGAGCTGAACATGAACACGATAGTCGAACTTAACGATGTACGTGAAGTGGTTCCGATTGTGTGTATATATAAAAGTCCCCAATAGGCAACGAGGAAAACCAATTTATCATTTGTTTTATATATGTGTTTAATATACACAACAATTATGTTAGAAGTGTGCCTTTAATGAAAAAAATTCAGGAAAAAAGAATTCCACTTCTGTAACAGTAATTTAAAGCATTTTTAAATACGTGTAGATTGATATTGTGCTTGAAATAAACCTCGTAATGGTGCTGTGTCACATAACGTGGTGTTAATAACACATGTATATTGGGATCAAGTAATAAACCGCTGATTTCAAAGTGTTTCAGTAACTGTATCTAGAGACTGGAATTCAAAATAACGAACAAGACACTATAATGAAGTGATTGTACACATCGGTAAACGATTCCCTGAACTAAATTAAAATGTATTCAGAGACGTATATTGTGTGTAGGTCAGTCAGACGTTGATTTGTTGTGATTCCAGTATATACTTAATACTAGTTAATAGTGTAATAATTTTAAATACCACGTTACTGGCTGAGAGAAAATTGCAGCATTCAAAATGACTTTGTATCTGATGCTAAACGGGTTAAGGTCATCCATGTAAGTAGCGATTTGACACCCATTCTAACCGTTGTTATATCATTATGTTATGTTGTGTTACAAAAACTTACACAAAACTGTATAGGTTAATGTTTTCAAGGAATAGGGTGCGCATAAGTCTTGAAAATAACTTGAATGTGTAACTGCCAAAAAGTCATTGAAAAGTACTAGCATTTTGAGAAAAACCTGATGTGTTGGTAAATTGACATAGGATGAGTTTGCTGCAAATCGAAAACATGCAAAACTATCAAAAACAAATATAAGATGTCAAAAGAATGACAGAAGTTCGACTAAAGTCAACACACCATCTAATTGATTCATCATTTTTGCGAACATATACGACTGCAATTGACCATGGTGACATGGAGCATCTGATTACTCAAGCTTCTATATTTATTTTAACATAAGACACTGATTGTGTATTTTTGTCTTGACAACCCCGATTTATAGCCATTGAAAACGAGCAAAATGTACTTGAAAAGTCCTTGAAAAGAATCTGTATTATACATGAGTGATATTAGCCGCAAAGCCAAACTATTTAGTACACAATATGTATCAGAATAGGGGAGGTAATGTTGCAGATACTATATTCTGGTGTTGATATTCCGTCAAGTGTAGTGTCCCTTCCCCCTATAATGTTGCGTATTTTTTGTTAGTACGAATTCCACTTTGTTGTTTTTATAATCATTTTTTTATTAATAAAGCTACGTTGTGAAAATGCACTTACTATTGTTTTCAGTGGTATATTATGTTTAAAAATAAGATGGACTTAGATAACTTAGATTTTGAGTTGAAACTCATTGTCTATTTTTAGCACAGTAACCCTGATCCCATCGTCCGCACGTTTAACCCCAAGGAGCGACCTTATATCAACAAGTTCAATCACAGATTAACATGCCTATCTAAAGTTATAGAACATAGATTGATTTCTCAGCAGCCTCACGTGCAATTAAAGATGGCGTCCTCACGCAAGCTACTAATACAACAAATTTCATTTCAATGTATCATTCCTAACTAAAATCATTCAGCAGAAACTAATTTTATATTTTAATTACAGTAACATTGACCCCAACAGTCCCACTTTCAATCATAGGCAGTGTCCTTACACAAGCTACTAATACAGCAAGCTTAATTACAATATCAAGTTATTGAGCAGAAACTAATTTTCTAATTTTATTAACAGGGGCATAGACGTTGACCACATCGGCCCCACGTTCAATCAGAAGCGGCGACTTCACACAATGTATACCACGTTTTCTGATGTACCTCAACAATTTATCTGAATTACCAACAAAAATGAGGTCTTTTTTAGTATAGTGACCTTTGACTTCATCGCCTCCCCTTTCGTTCTAAAGATATACTCTGAAATAGAAATTTACCAAAACTGTAATGTGAGAAGACGCCAACGCTGCCGCTGATGCCGTGGATAGTACAATAGCGCTACTTATTCTTCGAATAGTCGAGCTAAACACTTTTCAAACTGCAGAAACGCGACACAGCAATAGATGCTCATGGACATTGCATTGTAGCGTAGTCAACAAAAAAGAGTTAGTGTAAGTGATTTAAAAGTGACATTGTGTCAGTTGAAAGAAACCACGTGTTTCGACCACCTGTTAAGTACAATTGGCGGAACTGCACCCTAAATTCAATCAGTGAATATATGCAAACTGTTGACAAGGTATGCATGTATTTGTTCTAGCCTACCAGTATGAGCCCCATCGTTCCAAGAGCAGATGGGAGCAGTAGTGTTAATCAGGCACAACTTGTACACATACGATAAAGTCATTCTCACATTATCCTAACTTGAGGATATCTTTTCACTGTTCAGCATTGTTACTAGACGGCTGTCCATGTTGGTTCCTAGTCGCACTGGCAATCGATCGTTCTGCTGTAGTGCTTACAGTCGCCATGTCCGTCTTGTTTCGAACTGTGTAAATCTGTTATATATAATAAATAAAAAATGATAATGTATAAATGCAATTACATGCAGTTTAAGTTAAATGCTGATTTACAACAGTGTTATAAACAGTATATTTACCTATATCTTTATTTGGTTTGAAATCAACGAATTTACGACTCAAATAAATTGAATATTTACTTAAATCCACGAAAATGAATGCTAACGAAATTAAGTGATTTTATAGTTCAGAACAGCATCAACAATAAGACCGCTCTTCGAACAATGAAAAACTGGTCTCATTATTTAGTTGGTACCGTGAAACCTCCAGATAATAAGGCCACGATTGAAACATTGAAAAGTGGTCTCATGTTTGAGTTGGTCTAAATAATAAAATTGAATATTACATTTGAAAAACGGATGTAAATGGACCTGAAAATAATGGTTTCATTTTTGTGATGAAAATAATGGCTTGTGGTAAAGTGGTTCCCGTAAAAGACAATATGAGGTGAGGTTTTATCTAAGGAATCAAAATAATGGCTTGTGTTAAAGTGGTTCCCAGTATAGGACACAATTAGACGAGGTTTTACCTTAGGGATGAATATAATAGCTTGTGTTAAGGTGGTTCCGAGTATAAGACATCCACAAGTTACACCATACATCAATATCTCCTGTTCTTCTAGTAGGAGAGACAATGTCAAGCCGACAGCACTCAGTACAACAACGTTATATATACATAATCCTATCTCGTGCGAGTCGTTCAGGGCCTCTATCTTCACCTGTAAGAATTCCATGTAATAAAACATTTTAAAATATTGTCACACAGATCAACAGTATTTCGCTTATATCGAGAGTACGAGTATAGTGCACCCAGGATAATGTGTTGTTTACAAACATGAATCGGTTTGGTCACAGGAACTTGCATAATTTTAAAAAAAATGAAAAAATATATTTTTTTGGATGTTTTTTTTACTATGCCTACTGTAGAGCCAGTATCAAAATATAGTTAATATATTTTAAAAGATCTACAGAATGTTTTTTTTTCATTTTTTTTTTCTTTTTTTTTAAATTATGCAAGTTCCTGTGGTTTGGTCAACTGTTGCGAAATTATAAATTACTAAAGTAAACAGATATGATACATTTTGTACTAAAAACATCACTGATAAATTTCACACATCTGATTAATCCACTTTTGTGGAATATTCCAAGTTTGTTGATTCCAGTTACTAGTATTCAAACATCAAATGAATCTATTTACAATCATATATCACTGGGGAAATATGGCATACTAATGACTTTTCCGACTTAATATTGTCTTTTTGATACGGACCGCATAAAATGCACGCATGAGTTGTATACACACTTCTCAAGTGGTTGCTGCTTTGACTTAAGTTGTGCGCTTATGGAAAAGATGCGCTGTCGAGGTTGAATATGCAAAACGTTTTCTTTTGAATGAACGACAAGTCGCAGTTCGAAAAAAAATAGTGCTACAGTTCGTTTATTAAGATATGTCACTTTTGTATACAGACAATACAATATCAAAACGTTAGCGATTTTTATCGTTTTAATCATTTTAATCGGATAAAATGGCAGTGAAAATCAATACTTAATTAAATAGATCGCATACGCATGTATACGTTATCTAGCAAATTAAGAATTTAATTAGAGAAATTGGAATATTTATGTTCACTGGGTGTTATTTATACAGATTGTTGACCTAAATAAAAGAGTTATATAGGTGTATATTTAGGTTATGTATGCTTTTGTACTTTTACCATGTAGAGTTTATACAATGAATATCCCCGTTTAGCTACTTGAGTTGAAAATTTACCTATAGTACCCGGACTTTACATAGTGGAATAAAAATAGTCCATTTATTCAGGTCTGTCCCTATTATACAAACATTACAATATCATTACATTGTTTTTTGTTGTTTTAAACATTTTAATTGGAGGAAAAAGGCAGTGAAAACTAATATCTGATTCACTAAGCCACATACTAATGCATATAATGTTCTTTCAAATAAGACATTAAAAATAGAAATCGCAATGTTTTTATACACAATGTTACATTTAAACAAGTGACTTACCTGAATAAACGGACTATAGTAAAAGATAACTTACCTGTCTTGTCTCCCAGGCAAGGAAAGCACCAAATGACAACAACGCTCCTTGTATAATGTACAATACCCAACCAAAGTATACAGAATATTCCGAACGACAAACTCTCACAAAAGGTCTGACTTCTGCATCGTTTCCTATCTTGTAAACCTAAGGAGAAATGTATGTAATTATTATTATATACAGCATGTGATCACAGGTAACTGTATCATCAATAAAGAGTACACAAACAAATTTTTTTTTATCAAATTTATAATGTCTTAGAAAGGTTTATAACACGGAAATTGACCACACAGGCACTGAGGTGCTGTTTGTTTTTAATAAACATTTCATTAATATTGGTATTTTTTTAAGATATTTACATAATTAGAAACTAGAGAGCTTCGTCTTTATTTTGATATCAATATTATTAAAACCCGTCTGTAAATAAGAAAATAAAGGCATATGGCATGCAATCACTTTCTTTTTTCTTGTTTAGAAAGCATTGCCGTTTCTGTTGAATGCACCTCAGTTACTGACTGGACACCATGGTATACTTTTCATGGTATAACTTTTTAACTAGTTGATCAATTTTGCTGGAATTGTGCATGGAGGTAGTTCTAACGATGTTGTCTATGGATGTAATTACTTTATGAAGATATCTAAAGCCAATTTTTTATTTTGATACCATGAAAATCTGACCACTTTAGTACAAATGCATCTTTCTAAGATTACATAAATTTTATAAAAAAAAATATTTTACCCTTTATCAATGATACAGTTACCTGTGCATGTGATAGAATGTTATACGTGAGTCAATTATGTACCAGGGCTGGTATTCACAAAGCATTTTAAGGTAAAACTTATATTTTGACTTAAGTTAAACCCTTTCTTTGGGAGTTTTTCCTTAAGGATGCTGGATCGGTTTAGTGCGCATGCCTCATTTGTGATAGTACGTTATGTGCCTTATAAAAATTGAACATAATAATTGTATTATGCAATACAATTAGAAAATACTAATCCAAATGACGGTTGACATTTCGAAAATATATCGCATGACAAAAAAGGTGGGTAGGGTAAAAAATAAAAATATTGCTATTTAGGGGGTCAGAATCGTTTGGTACTGTTTGTTTAATGTGTGTTTATGTGTTTTTGCGATATTTACATGTTCAATAAATTTTACTTGCATTTGAGCCACAATTATCCAAAATAAAAAACAAAATTTGCGAAAAAGATACCTCGGTGGCATATATTTTTTATAGTATAATTTTGAAGATATATATCACTAGACCTATTTAACAAAGTTTTAAAAAAAGTTTAATGTTGGGAAAAAAGTTATAAGGATTTTACCTGGGTGCTATTTTGCTGCATTAAATATGAAGTGGGTGGGGTAAAAGAGCAATATATATTAGACCAAAAATAAATATACCATTTTTGATATCATGACCATGTATAATAATGTATACCCAAACTATGTCGAATTTTTTTTTATTTTTTAGATCACAGACATTAAATAAAAATGTCAAATTTGAACAACACCTCCAATGTACCAATTTCAATGTAATTATAAAAATAATTCATACACACTTCAAACAGGGCTGATTAGTCGGAAAACGAGGCCCGTGCCCGAGTGTTTTTCATCATATTTACGGTCAAAATAGATTTCTCTACTTCCTGGCAAAATTTGAACAAAATCTTTATGAGGAATCCAAACCGCTCCAACATCCTTACCTTGTGAATACCAGCCGTGACAAAAAAGAACGTCTACTATATAGTAGAATAGTGTGAATACCAATCGCGACAAACATTAAACGTCTTCTATATAGAAGTGTGTTTAATTTAATACTACACCCTATTTTCAATTCATTTCTGCTGACATATAGAAGTACCTTTTATTACTGACAGGCATACATTAACAGTTATGATAGCATCAACAAATGAAGCGTACAAATACCGTCAACTGTTCCAATGTAACCAATGTTTTGGTCTGGTTTTTTGAAAACATGGTTAACATGCATGCGCTTGATGGCAATTGTGGACTTTTATTAACCGAATATTTCCTTGTTGTTTTTAATTATTCTCGGTAACAAAGGGAGTTTCTGTTTATCAGCAAATATATATTGAAAAATAATTCGTATTTAATGAGTACTAGTCGTCGCAAAGTTAACCGCTGTATATTGCAATATCTTTTATGCAGACTTTCCTCTTTTGTCTGGTATACAGCACAGAGACATCACAAAGATATTAAAACTCAGGGATAGGGAAAGCAGCGCTCAATGGAAACAGTATTATCACAAAAGGCACAGACAGAGGCACCGTAGAGGGTACAATGAAGCTAATTCGACTAATGTACACGATCTTCTAAACTTCAAAAGTTTGCAGCGTAGCGTCGCGTATACATGTGGAGATTATTTAACGAGTTTGCAACAAAACGACCTCTGTATTATATAATCAGAAGACATCTAGCTAGTCAGTGGTATGTAAGTCATTTGTGCGTAGAATTAGGGATTTTTTATATTCAATTTAATTAAGAATTTGTGTGTAGAAGTTAGACTAACCTTACGTTAACATTCGATCTATTTGACAGGCTGGTCATCTTCAAAGATAAAACCAATGCGCCGATAAACATGTTACTTTTGTTTTCTGGACCAATGTCTTATTCGTGCAATAATTTAATTAATACTCGTTTGATTTTATTAAGCTTGGCATCAAAATGACGACTTGAATTAGCTTTTACGAATATACAAATACATTTTATATGGGACTTTGTTCTCCTAAAATATACCAACAGACACAAGTGTCGCGTTTTTAAATCCGTTAAACATATTACTGAATACTTGACCTCGTTCGGCAGGTATATTGTCACCATTCTATGTGGTCCAATCGACTCCCAGAGGATCAGAACTACAACAACAACACCTACCAGAGCACCAATGATTGCAAGTAACTGAAGATCCTTTATCGTCTGAAACAGAACGTCAGATATAAAGTTTTACTAACACTTTAAACATCTTTGGCACGTGTTAATATATTTTATAATTATTCATAAATTACTGATATAACACACGGTGGAAATAAATACAATAAGACATACAACTTATGTTGAAACATTCATGTGAACATTAGTTCAACAAAAGGTAAATAAAATGTTAGTTAAGTTTCAGCTGTCACAAAGTCGAAAGTCCAGCTCGCAGTTGTCAAAAAGCTACAAGACGTAGTTTCAGCTATAAAAAAAGCTGAATGACCTCGTGTCAGCTTACTTATTATCAGCTGAAGAAAAGGCTAAAACACCTAGTTTTATTAGCCAATAACAGTAAATACTTACACGTCTAAGTAACTTCTTGTTTGTGAAGATCCTATAAACTCGCCATGTCTTGGAGAACAAGGCTCCGAATGTAATAGTAAATCCGAAACTGAACAAACATATCCGAATCTAGAATAATGAAAATGAGTAGACAAAAATCCAAAACTGAACAAACATATCCAAATAGCTAAAATATTGGAACAATTTAAAAGACTAAAATCTTTTAACTGAACAAGTTCATTGTTTATCCAAATCTAAAGTATTGAAACAATAGATAGATAAAAAATCCCAAACTGAACAAACATACCGTAATTGAAAATATTGTAAAAATTGATAAATTAAAATCCCAATTTGACAAGCATATCCGAATCTAAAATATTGAAAAAATAGACAGACTAATGTGTTTAATGAGACAAACAAGAACATTTATTCATTTACAAGAATGCATTGACGGATACCTTGCATATAATGGCGTCTGGCGTTTCTGTTGTTTTAAAGAACACGGTACTATAGCACAGCACACATCCAAACAACAAAACATTGTTGATATTTGGGGAGGACAGCTTCACAAACCTAGAATATATCAACATTATAGTTAACATTTGAGAAAGATGGATCACGTAAGCCTATATAAATATAATCTGACATATGGGCCGTAAGCTTTGCGTATCCAGTATATAAAGTATAAAGCCAAACGTGCAGTCACGGCTCTATATTCGTGTTCGATCTATATCATGCATGCTTATATAAAAATTCGATATTGAATACAAGGGGATAATATTTATAAGCATGCAGTTTTCCTTTCCCAAAACTCAAGTTGACCTCTACAAACTTAGTTTTCCATGTTACAAAAAACACATATGTTATTTCCTCAATGTTAGATAAAATGAAATGGAGATAAGTGGTTACGCAAACACGTTAAGTACTGAAGTGGCCATGTCGTATTTGTACTTTTTCGGCACGACAAGTGATATTGCAAACAGGCGATTAAGTTGTTTTGAAAATAAGGCAAAAGAAGGGCGACAATACGACACCAAATATGTCGTGTCTGTGGTCTTACGTGGAGAAAATGCAAAAAATCATAAACACAATAAAGTCGTGTCGAAAAGCGAAAATACGAGATTGCATATATCATCAGCTATACAGTACCAACCTATTCTTCCTGAACATGATGTTGAACACAAGGAAGCAGATGGTGACGAAGATACCTACAGCAGATAATGCACACATCGTCACATATAATGTTATAGGTATGGTCTTCTCTTCTATTGTGATATCTGTCGAGTCACGTGGTATTATACCATCTGAATTATGACCAATGAAAAAGATGATAACAAATTGGACATGGAGGGCAGCACGAAAGACACAATAAGTAACTCACCTATAAAGATATACCATAGACGAAAAATACAAGCGACAATGACAAACACAAAATGAACAAGAAAAATGAAACATAAAGGCAACTTAGTATTTTCTTCATTAATTTTGTCCATTTGGATCAATAAATGTGTATGCGAGCGTCACAACCCTGTAAATTGTATACCCCGGTAGTTTCGAAAATGAATTTCAACACTTGAAGATGGCACTGACTTTCTGTACTACACTAGTCGAATGTTCTAAGTACACACTTTGTAATTTTCATTTAACAGGAAAAGTATTAGACCTATCAGTGAATCGAATATACCATTGGAATCAGGAAACTATTGTCTATCAAGTTTAGTTAATCACCTTTCTGAAATATAATAACAACATACTAGAAAATGACCATTTAGTTCACTGCTTAAAACAACAAAGTCGCACATCAATATTATGTATGACCACCGTCTGCCCTGATGATAGCCTGACATCCTCTGAGGCATTAAATTGATAATGATGTGTACCAATTGCTGCTGGAGTGCATTCCATTCTAGTAAAGGGTTCGTTGTGAGTTCCTGTACGTTCTGGTGTTACCGTCGTGCTCGGATGCGTCGCCCCAACTATATATATAATACATATCGGATTTTGGTCCGGGCTACAAGGCGGGCATTCAGTCGTGCAACCTAAATAGGAAATTGCATCAAAATCAAATTCCATATGATGAGAATGTGCTCATATCTTACAAAATACATGATTGATCGAAAATAGTGAGTTTTTGTTAAATTGTAGTAGTAATTCGGATGACAAATGCCTATTGAAAGTTACTTCCATGCTCAACTTCAAATTGCTCCATACAAATAAATGGACTTATTCTGTTGAATTCAACGATTCCACATTATTTCACAATCTTTAAGTGGTACAACCATCAGTCAGATGGTGTCATAAACGTGTTTTGACGAATTTAAGGACTAAATGTAAATGACGCCATGTGACGTCTCAATTTTAAATCGAGTCAATAGAAACATGCAGCTTTTTCGAGAATTCAATGCAACAACCATAATAGAAAGTTTCTGCATGTGCTAAGAACCCCAAAACAGCCAATTAATGAATTAAATCTTACCAGTCTTATTGGCATGCCAATTTCAAGCATTCATGTCGCACTTGCGCACTCCTCACGCGTCATTTGCGTCAAATGATACGAACTATTTTTATGGCTTTATATTTGGGGGTCGAATGTTAATCGTGTATGAAATGATTTAAACACATTTACACATATTTGAGGTGTGAGTACGAGAAAAATGTGATGTTGTCATTTTTGTCACGCATCAATGATTTTCACGTAGATCTTGGTTTTTCTTCTTCTGTATTACAGACAATCACCAACATATGCTATATTAACAGTTTTATTGAGTTGAGATGATTATGTTCCTGATTTATTCTAGTTCTTAAAGTGTGTACTTAGAACATTCGTCAAGTGTATTGTATCTATATTGCATGTCCAAATAGACTTAATCAAATTCACTAAAGTGCTGAATCACAGATCGAGCTCAATTTTGTGTGTGACGTTATAGTCCTACCTCACCAGGTGTTTATGTATAGTAAGTCCCTGGTGGTTGCTTAATGAAGATATATTGCAAATAAGCAGTTTAAACCACTCTCGATATCGCGCACTCGGTTCAAGCACGTTTTGTGAGTTTTGTGATTCACACGTGATTGATAAAATTAACAAACTACAGCGTAAACATAAATGAGGTATTCGGTCCGTTTTGTAATTCGTTTTCATCCAATGCGAACAAATTTCAGGTATAGTAAATGATAGTAGTTTTACTTGTATAGAATGTTGGATTCGCAAATACTAAATAACCATAAAAATTTCGATGTTTCGCAAGTTATATTAAATGTCAGCGTGCTAGTTTATAGGATATGTATATATACAATGGCATGTACATGTACAGAAAACTATACCAAAATTATTAAATGTTTACATTACGCCGTAACGTGAGACAGCATCTATTTTCTGAAGCATGTTCCGATTAAAGAATTACGATATTTGTTTTGTACAGCGTATTTATTTAGTATACATGTATATAGGGTATGCCTATCTGAACATTTTTTAATTAATTTAATCATTTTTATTATCACATTGTCTAATATTTCCGTAATTAGTATCATTTTAATGAAAATGCAACTGAAAACATCTCTCAATGTGGCATCATTGTGTGCAGAATTGGTTTGAAATGTCATAAACCCATATAATGAGATAAACATTGATCATTATTTTTTAAAACTTTTCACCAAATGTGCAAGCATGTGCTGGAATTTAACCTATCCATAAAATAGGAGCACTAATGCAAATGACAATTGTGTTACGCGCTTTAATACGACAATAACATATTGGTTCCCTTATGAACGAGTTGGTAAAATACATCGTTAACAACATCATGCGATGATCGAACATTTCTATGCTGATTGGTCGTTACATAAGCTTATGAATTTGTAAATGAAATTAACATTAGTATCTCTCTGTCTCGTCTTGATCAAACACAGTGAATGACAGTTTAGTATGACCACCGACAGTATAACATATTCAAGATGGCCGCTACGCATGCGCCGAAATAGACTCCAAATAGACTTTGAAACAACCGAACGTGTTTGGTTGACTATTAAGCATTGGTTGTCGTATGCACATACTATTGTTATAAAATGTGCCAAATAGGGGATTGCAATCATATTGTCTACTCAATCCCTCTATATCTGAATATGTTGAACCTATTGGGTCTTTTCACATACCTTTCCATTGAATTCCTCCTTCAAACCACTCGAACTGTCCCTCATCATCGACTCGTCTATATAACCCAACTTCTTGTCTAGTTCCCCCTATTGTGTAAAGTAATAACAACTGTAACGTACTTCACTTGGCTGGATTTTTCAATAATATCGTAATTAACCCCGAAAATGACCATGAGGTTTAGTCCTTAGTTACACCAGTCTAGATTCTATATGCTAGTATTTAACATCGTATTTGCGTCTTTGTATTGTATTGTCGTCATTTGACCTTTTAATCTTTTTAGGTAAAGTAGATTCATGTAAAAGCATAACGGTATTTAGCGCTTGACACGATGAAACTATTCTTTAACTGATTAGTAACCGAAGCAGCCAAGTGAACACATAGACCTTTACCTACTTAGTGTTTGCCCCGCCAACAATAGTTGGACTATAATTTTTTATTTAATAAGGTATGCCCTTCCATAAAGCATGCATAATTTGTCCATTGACAGTCAAAATTTGCCATCAGCCTTCTTATTTCATATGGTTATAACTCATTTTGGTTGTCTATGGACGATATTATAGTTGAGTTTGTACTGATACCATATGTTCATTTTCCATGGTTAGAACCGCACGCCATAGCTAGCTCGGACATAATGAAGAGGCATGTTCTACTTGCACACGCGCAGTGGCTTCAAATCACGTCTTGGTGAAGAAGCATCATTCAGTGATCATTCAGTGATAATATGACGAAAACAATATAATAAAAGATTGGTCGAAAAAGTGGAGAAAACGTTGAGAAAACATTATGTTATGTTTAAGCTAACCTTACCTTGGATACGTTGAATCTTCACCACTCTGTCAGGATCAGCTCCGTTTTTAAACACAACTTTTCCGGACACACCAGTAAACCTCATGTCACTCAAACAATCAAATATGACGTCACTAATGTCAGAATCAAGGTACGTGAACATATCTAACGTTTTGGAATGACCTTTAATAATAAACAAGAGATATATTTTAAAACAAGTTAGAATATAACGTACATGTTGAACCAATGAAAACGCCTATATGTGCCGGTTAAATGCTACATTTAATAATTAAAATTTTACTCTTAACATACGTGTAGTCATGTGTTGGCGCGAACTTATATTAACCAATCAAAATACAGGATGATACATGCTGAGTTAGTTAGAACATATTGTTTTCCCAGTCGTAGATGCATTTTTTCGCCATTTAAACTTTAGTGTATCGAAGTATAGACACGTTTAAAGGCGATGACACAAACGGAATTCCGTAGTGTATTCCGTTTGTCTCCAACCGCTATGATCATCGCATGTTTTAAGCAAAAGTTGAGCTTGTTAACAAGCAATTTAGTGACAATGAGTACAGATATGTTGTATCTATACCAAAATAGCTGGCGAATTAGCCGCGTGAATAAGATCCAGAAGATAAAATACTTTAGGTATAATTCTTATGCAATGTCAAGTTCAGTTAATACTCATTATTTAATGACAAAACTAAGCGTGGAAATGGTTTTATAATTGTTAATTAAAGGCCTAGCGTGCATAGTCACATTAGTATTAGAAAATTAGAAGTCGTTAGTGACATCATTAACTCTGTCAATCGAAGCTTTATAAAAGACACATTTAGCCAGCTGTACGTTAATGATTGTACGCCATAATAACAACATCGTTATAAACCAGATTTGAAAGCAATGTATCGGATGTGCTTTGTAATCATTTCTAGTTACGTTTAAGTACGTTCTCGCAAATTGTCTAGGGTATTAATGTCATCACAAAACGCACCAACAAGATCACTAGAATACAATTAAAGGTATTTTAGAACATTCACTGTCGTGACTTTTACAAAAGGCATTAACAATCCATATAATAGCGTACTGTTATGGTGAGCTTATGTTTAAAGTTCAAATGAAGTTAATACATTGAAATGATGTTCAAGGCATTAAGAAAAAAAAAGAAAAATGTGGCCCGACGGACGCCCCCACATACGCTCCTAGGTGGTATTTCCATTGTTCAAGATCAAAGGAATGGCCAATTAAATAACAAAATAATTAAGTGATCACGGACGTCAAGTGTGGAAATGGTGTCAGACCACACCTTCGACCACCTAAGGTAGTTTAAGTGTTTGCGGACGGACTGACAGACAGGGTGATTACTATAGAGCCCAACAGATGACGACAACAACAAAAGTCCATGTTTGCACATTTTGTGCCGTATGTCGGGCGGTTGTCAGGTTGTTAATACACCTGTGTACCTGCTTTGCTGATAAAGTTTTAAAGTGCCTGTGCTTGTCACAGAGACAAAATAAAGAACACAATGATAAAAATAAAAAGGTATTATTAAGTCGGACAGGGAAGGCAGCACTCAATATAACAAGCCGAGCATAGAAAATATAAAAAAAAACGCACAATGCCCAACACACAAGTCCCAGCAGTCAAAAAGCTGAATGAACTAGTTTCAGCAATAAGAAAGCTGAATGCCGAAGCTGAATGACCTAGTCGCAACAGTGACACGGCGGAAATACCTGTTTTAGCTGCCTGAAGTCCTAAACAGTATTAAAAAGCTAAATGTCATGATTTCAGCAGAACCGCCTAGTTTTAGCAATAAAACAGCCAAAAGCCCCAGCCGAATGTGCTAGTTTCAACACGTTTAATGCCTTAGCTGAATGTCCCAGCCTCAACAAACCGAGCTCAATAGCTGAGCGACCTAGCTCCAACAGGCTAAAAGCCAAATGTAGATTTAGAAACGCCGACTTTTTCCAATTTAATGGAAATTTCCAACGGATTACCTCCCCTTGACCATAAAATGACTATAATTCTGAAAAAGTGTTACTACGCATATCTAAAAATTAAATGCTCAGTGAAAACACCTTCTATTTTTGTTTAATTTTACGATCTTATAGTGTGAACTGTTGTAAGTAAGGAATTTCATATCACCGTTACGACTTTATTATTGACTCAATTAAGACTGATAACCATTGATAAAGCTCAGATTTTAATGATCTACCATGAAAAGAGTTTTTTCGATATCATGTTTATACATTTAAGATCGTATCCAGACAATGTTAAGTAAACAAAACTTTTGAGTGATAGCTCTGAATAATCGATTTTTATCCTATATTTTATTGTACTTACCATTATTCCTCATGATAGTGTCGGTACAGTTCAGTGCTAGAGCAGACATCCAAATATTATCATAACATTGATAGGAAACAAAATCAAAGGACTTTGTGGCTATGTTGTACGTAGGGTAGTTTCTAAACAAGTCTTCAAACTCGCTGGCTGAAATGAAATACTTTACAATCATTAATTTTCGTGGGTATAACATTTCTCGGATTTTGGTAAAATGGTAATTTGGTGGGTTCTAAATTTCTTGGATTGTAACTACTAGTATTGAGAGAAAAATATATTGTAACGTATTTTTTAAGTCAATTATTCGAGGGGATTAAATTTCGCGATGTTTTACAGATATGATTACATAACGTGTTTTGTTTCATTTACATGACACTACGAGTTTACACAGAGAGATAAATGCAAAAGATTCAATTACGAGCAAGTAAATGAAGTCAATGTACATTCATGACTAACAATGGCTTTTCTAGTTATGATATTTTAACTATTGTAAGAACGTGTAGGAACTGTACATAACCAACAGTGAATATACATTAAGATTATATATTTTGGTTAATGACCTTAAAATGTGACAAGAAGTAACAATACACGTTTTTAGGTCAGAATACCCAGTGTTTATTCTAAGATTTCGTTCTAATATCAAGTCAAATATTGATCATCGTCGTACAGTGAAAAGAAAGTCACATGATTTTGTGAAAGTCAGAATTTGCTGCTGTGATTGTTAGACGGTCATTGTTAAATTGTCATGTGCTGTGCTATGTGCGCTATGTGCGGCGATAGACAGCTAACAACATTGTATAGTACATCTATTACAGTTCAATTAGACTCAATACAACAGTTTCAGTTGTCACAGATAGGCGTATTATACTGAACGATACAATATCAAAATGACATGTTCTGATCACATATACACGATACCATGTCTAAAATGTTCTTTACTTTCATAAATTGGCCATGTGACAATCATATGTAAACCTAACGCGACCATATCTAAAATGGTCATTGCTTTACATAAATTGGCCATGTGTCAAAAAGATGGGTAAACCTAACTAAATCATGTTTAAAATGGCCATTACATTACATTTTTGTACGTCTTTCGTCAAAGATATGTAAACCTAAAGATGTCTAAAATGGTCTTTGCATTATACAAATATGTCGTGTGTCCAAGATGTGTAAACCGAACGCTACTATACTAAAACGGTTATTGCTCTTTACAAATATGCCGTGTGTAAACCGAACGTTACTATACTAAAACGGTTATTGCTCTTTACAAGTATGCCGTGTGTCAAATATGCAGGGTGGTTACAGAAATTGAGGAATGGAATTCCCTGATAATTCCCTGATTGTTCCCTGACTGAAAGGTGACTTTCCATGATTGTTTGCGGAGTTCACACCTCAGATACAGCTGAAAGTACGGCCCCCAATCTCCCCTTATAGCCGTACATTCAACACCAAACTCATTATGTATACCTATCTGATAACAAATACATATTGATAACAGTCTGTTTGAATAAATACATCTATTAAATGACGTCATGAAGAGAAGCTAGCAGAACACACATTTGTTCCCCAAAGTTTTGTAAAATTCCTTGATTTTTGCCCAATTTTGAAATTCCCTGATTTTTCCCTGCAGTGAATTGTTTTTAGTCATTTTCCCTGTTTTCCAGAGTCTGTGGCCACCCTGAATATGTGTTAACCGAACGATATCATTACTAAAACGGTCATTGCTCTATACAAATACAACGTGTGTCAAGGACGTCGTATTTGTACGGAACAATGGTCATTTTAGAAATAATATCGTTAGATTTACACATCTTTGACACACGGCAACTTGCTATAAAGCAAAGAGCATTTTGAACATGGTATCGTTTCATACGTTGAGAAAATGTAATGTTGATATTGTGCCGCCGTTTTGTGTGACTTTGGATTTTGTCTGTAGGCTACAGTGTGTATGAAATATTTTACTGACAGTTTCACATATGTACATTTATACTACTGTTACACTTGGTTCTACGAGAGGTGTTCAATTTATATTTGAACAAAACTGAATATCGGATTTAGCCATACTAATAAAATAAAATCGATTTATTTCTATTGAGCCATGTAAGAAAATGTGTTAAGTAGTAAATACACTCATTTTGTTTCATAATTGCATTATTTTTCTTACCAAAATCAACCATCTTGTAGAGGTCATTGTGTTTTGTTCTTAAGACAATATGCCCCTATAGAAGCATCAAGTACGTGTTGGTATATTATGAATTACCCATGTCAGTGAAGACAATTAGTAATATTTGTCATATGAAAGGTAGTTTACGTTCACCTGGTTGTTTTGGCGAAATGGCACCAAAAATTAGGATTAAAAATCACCAAAAATGGCCGAAACCTCCAATCGCCATGTCCATTGGTTCTGTAGTATCTAGGACAGATCCAATAACCCAAAGTTGAATGGCAGCGAAGTAAATATCAATAACACCTTTCAATCTAATTATTTCGAAAATTTTAGATGCAGAATTTCAGGATAATGCGGTGTTCAATAGCTCAATGCCAAGCAAAACAAAGAGCGCAGACAAAGGTCTTGGAGGCTATTTATGCGACTACGGAACAGTAATTGGAAACAACTGTATCGTTCCTGTGGAGTTAATGTTTTATCTTAGAGGAAATTATAACATAGACAGTGTCTGCTAGTTTAGAAAGGGTCATAATGATAGACATAAGTTGGAGTTAGTTAAGCTAGGTGTATTCGCGGCCGCTTTCATGACATGGTCTTGTGTTTTATATTTTCGAAAAGCGGAACTCAAAATGATTGAGAGGGGACTAAAGTGAACGCATATTTTATTTATGCAAAAGGTTTAAATAAAACATTTCGACAAAAAAGTGACACGTCCTTTTCCTGGTAACATGCCAAAGACAGGGTGTTTCCCCAAAACTGAATTTCCTGTCACCCTACAAACTATGTAATTATATAAGTACCTTATGAATTAGACTGGGAAGTATAGTGTACCCAAACAGTGGATACCGAAATCACCTGATGAAGTATCAATAAAATTTAAATCTGGAGAATATTGAAACATGGATTAGAGAAGCGAATTGTAAGTATCAGCACTTGGAGGTCTTTGACCTTAAAAATGCAAAATCAACACACTCGATGCAATAGTTGATTCTGTTCTACGGATATTATATATACATTCTACAATGGTTGTTTATATCTCTTGGTACATTACTATACACTATTGAATAGACACACTTCGAATTCGTTGTGAAATTCATGAACATACTGGATGTTCAATTGTGTTCAAATATAAGTTAAACATCTCTCGTACACTAATTTGATGTGTGTCACAAATGTGTTTCTAGACAAAACGCCATCCGAGAAATGTACAAGGCAAAATTAAAAGTTTGCATTTTTTAAGGTATGAGAGCTGGGACTTGCACATTCGTCCTTTTGACAGCTAAGATTTGGACTTACAACAGTTACGTTCCTTTTCTCGTTCAGTTATGTGTTCGGCATTGTGTCGTGTAATTGTGGTTTGTGCTGTTTTTGTTTTCTGTGCTCGGCTGTGCCTTCCCTGTCCTATTTTTACTACCTTATGCGTATTAATACTGCTAGGCGTTATCATTGAGACAAATTGGAAATATTGAACTGAACATGATCCTCTTGATTTAAAACCAGAGCCATTAGATGTAGTACAAGATTTAAACCGTACTTAATGATAAACATAATTATATTGAACCATTAACCTAGGTTTACTACAAATACTTGAGTTAGAATTTAATCGCATCGATATCTGTTAACCAACTTAATGTCGCGTATACACATTTTCGCGTATTTCCAAATGCCGGGATATTCGTGGCTAAAGATGTTCGCCTTTACAGTCTAACATAAACGCTACATATTCGCGTTTTTCGAGTTTGGTACATCTTCCTGGATAATTTAATTTCGCGGATTCATACCACTCGCGAATTCTGCGAATTTAAATCGCGCGAAATAATGTGTTGGTTTACACTACACAACCAGTGGAGAAAACTCGTTATAATAGCAGACTTTCCTGTCCGATTTTCTATTATCTATTTGGAATCTTGTAACCTACGTATTCTATTTAACTACAATAGTTACTTTTAGTATTAGAGATTTTCTGATTTCGCACTTTCTCTAATAATCACTGACCATTGATTACGTTTTGTGTGTCGACTAAAAAGTAAATAATACGATAGATGTGTAATGATTAATACAACTCTCTAATAGTAAGGGACATTTGACCTGATTCACGACCTTCTATTACCTTAATTTAACAGACAATATATTGTCGGTATTTATAACACCGGTTGTATATTTCGTAAGCGGGTGTACCACGAAGACACTGAAGGTGTAATACAAACACAAATCTAAATTGCACGATTTTTTCGCTGAAATTTATATATTCAACGTAAGAAACTTGTAATACGAGGGGTGATCGCGAAGTTCGTATAATTTGCTGATAAATTATTGATATTTTGTTAAATATTGATGAAACTTCACTATCAGAATGATCAACATGATTAGAATATAGAACGGAATAAAAATCCGCTAAATTATGCGACAATTAACGGTACCATTGGCAACGCTGCTACACGTGGTTGCCGCACACCAAAATTGCTATATTTTTCATATTTCGTTCTCCTAAAACAATGCCGTTTTTAAAGTCTTATGTGTGACTAAAATTTACGCAAATATAACACATCATATGTCAACGTCATGGGGTCATTTCAATAAAATATTTGTTTTTACTACGTCCGCTATCAAATTAGCATTGTGTTTATCTGAACAGAATCTGATGATGAAACGGAAATAACGTCATGATGTCAACGGGTGACATTGAATTGAGGCGCGTAACATAATTTGCGTGGGAATATGAAAATAACAAGACTGCGTTCAATAAACGCTTATGCCCCCATGGAAGCGTTGTTCATAAAAAAGCTAATTCAAACAGGGGCCATAATTCTGTTAAAATGTTGGATAGTGTTACATGGCTTTGATAATGTAAGGGGCTTATAATGGTAAACAAGTATGTCAAGTTTGAAGGCAACGCTTTGATGAAAGACTAAATTTGGGTTGAAAAGAACTGGACGCTTAATCAGTCTAAGTCCAAAATTAGGTCAAGGTTAAGGTCAAAATGGGGTCATGTGATACAGGCGTTTGGAGAGTGTTCATATACGACATCCATGCAAGTATGGAAGCTTTGTAGCAAGCCATAAAAATGCTAGAAGAAACGGTCACTTTAGGTTAATCGGACGGACGGACGGGTCAATTACTATATGCCTCCCGATCTATCGATACGGGGGCATAAAAAACTGACTGAAACCAATGAAAATATGAAAATGTGCGATAATTTTAAAACATATAGTCCGGCAATTACCAACAATCAACAAAGACGATTCAAAGTACACAGAAGATCGATTGAAGTCAACAATAGAGAAAGGTTGCCATCGACAGTGATTCCGTGAAAAGTGCGAGGAATCATCCGAAAAGACAGACGTAAAACCATTAGACTGATAGTCAGCGAGCTCGAGAAATCTCCTTCAACTATGTACGTATGTGTTCTTCTACGAAAGAGCTAGGTATGCCAAAATTCAGACATTCGTAGCCTTGTGTTGTGACTTCGTGGAGAAAGTGCTCCATACATTGCACCTACATTGCGTTTGACGTTATGTGACGTCGTTTTGCTTTCTGGTGGGCGGCGTCTATGCATAGTGATTGTTTAGGAATCGTGGTAACTATGTAATTATTTGATGTACTGTTCTCATTTTTATAAGAGAGTTTGATAATGCATAGAAAGTTGTGATGGTATTATTTATTATTCCTTATGAGCAAAACAACACGATTCACAACAAAATTATACGAACTACCCGATCAACCCTCGTATATTCTCATTTGGTGCTCACGCACTATTTGAATATTGATTTTCACTTTTTCAAAGTATTTTTGACACTTCCGAATGGTTAACTGAGTCTGTGAAAGTTAAAACATTGCTACGTACCTGTTCTGTTTGCGAGCCCTTTCTCGTTTACGGGGTTTCGGAACACGTGACCAGTGACAAAAGAACCTTCCGCCGCCAAATCCATTTCTACTGCGGTACAGTCAACATCATCCAGACTAGTTTTCCAGAAGTTAGAAGAAAACCAACCAACAAAAAACCAAACAATTTTTCGACCATACAAACCTGCCTTGTAAGCCTGTTAAAACGAACGAAAGCAATTATAATACTAGTATACTAGCATGTGTAATATATAGAAATTCCTTCCAAATCGACCTTACAGAAGCAGTTACACTATGATCGCAATTCTCATCTTCGGAAGGAATCATACATTCTTCAGTAACAAAATCTACCTACCTACCTAGTCCTTGTTGTGCCCGGAGACACGTAGGACAAGGACTAGAGATTTCCACTCTTCTCTACCTTCGTTAAATTTCCCAATTCACCTGGCAAAGTTTAACTGTAAAGATACAATGCAACCTATCCAGAGCGGTCCTCAATAGAGCCACAATCTCTTCTAAGCAATCAACGCAGTGTGCTCCAGAACTAATAATTTACTACGAAAATTACCTCTCAAAAGCAAAATCCTCTCCGCAACAACCGCAATGTATTTTTCAGTGGATGTTGATGTTTCTCAAGAGACGTTGTACATGTAGGAGCGGGGTCCAGAATGACGTGGTATTTTCCTTATATATACCCTCTTTCAGACGCTGTAATAATTTGTTTGTATCCGATTGAAATTTGGTGTGCTTGACGTGTAATAAGTATCAATATCACATGGTCCACAAATTTGTAACTGTAAGAACAACCGTTTTGAATTAGAGTGAAAGTCCACGTAATTCTGGATCACCCCTCATTTATTGTCTGGTGTAAAGCACTTACCTCACACAGAACTTTTCTTGCTTTATCCTCGTACATACTAGTCAAGATGATTCTAGCATCATGTTCCTGAACAACAGATAGAAAATACAAGCCATCATATAACATTAGCTACCAAACAGTATTTAGTACATTCAGATTGAAAATCACTTAATCCACTTGACTGAATGATAGAAGGGCCTTCAAGACGGGAAAATGTCTGTCTTATGATTATTATAGGATTGCGTGCATAATAAAATTATTACAGATGATTGATTGACCCCCATTAGGTAGGCGTTCTCCAATATAGGTTCAATGCTAAGATCACATTTGCTCAAATGAAGGTGCAATTACACCATTTGATTTGCTCAAATGTATGTTAAGTTCTAAAATAATATTGACTCAAATGTAGGTTAAATTCTAATGTCGGATTGGCACAAATTTAGGTTAAATTCTAAAAGGAGATTTGCTCAAAACTCTAAAATCAGACTGGCTTAAAGGTACGTTAACTTTTAAAATCACATTGACTCAAATCTAGGTTAACTTCTAAAATCAGATTGGCTCAAATGTAGGTTGAATTCTAAAATCAAATTGGCTCAATTGTAGGTTAAATTCTTAAATCGGATTTGCCGTCACATGTTGGTTTAATTCTAAAATCGGATTGGCTCAAATGTAGGATAAATTATATAATCAGATTTGCTCAAATGTTGCTAGGATTCTAAAATCAGATTGGCTCAAATGTATGTTGAATTCTAAAATCAGATTGGCTCAAATGTAGGATAAATTCTCAAATCGGTTTTTCTCAAAAGAAGGTTATATTCACAATCGGATTGGCTCAAATGTAAGACGAATTCTTAAATCAGAGTGGCTCAAATGCATGATAATTCTAAAATCAGATAAACTCAAATGTACGATGAATTCTGAAATCACATTGGCTCAATTGTATGAAAAATGCTAAAATAAGATTGGCGTGAATGTAGGTAAAATTCTTAAATTAAATGGGCTCAAATGCGGGTAAAATATTTCAATCAGTTGGCTCAAATGTAGGTTAAAACAGTTTAAAACCTTTCTCAGACTGTTGTGGATCGTAGTGCAGTTAGGTTATTAAGCTAGGATTATATTTGTAGTACTTAGCAGAGTTGTAGACCATGTGCCTGTTAACCGAATTACCATGAGAATGTCATGGACATACACAAATAGGAATAAATTGCATGTCTGACATAATAATTGTGTATGTGAACTTAATAATCCTAATTTACGGACATTCATAGAAATCAGCTCGTCTTAAAATTAGTTGAGCAATTTGCGCCAGATATGTCTAGCAAATCATAAATCATTTGTACAACTGTATAAATCATGTCATATAAGCTTATGATTTAGTCACATTAATGTTGTTGAATAGCATTCGACACTTTACAGTTTATTCCAATCGTTTACTAAATGAGCGTTCTCTGGGAAAACAGGCTTAGTGACATTGAATGTTATTATGTAAAAATATTTATAAAAGAAAAAGCCATGTTCTTTTATTTGATTTTAAGTGATTGGAAAATAAAGTACTGTCTTTTAGATTTATTTTTTCTCTTGAATTATGTTAAAATAACTTATAAGTCGATTCTATGATGACATATGTCCGAGAAAGTATCCATATTGAGAAAGAAACGGAAGGTTAGCAGTTAAAAGCGATAGCTACTTTTCCCTAAAAGCATATATGGGCTGTTTCAAACAAATGGTACCAAAGTGGTTTGAAACATCAAAATTTTAGTAAAGACAGGATCGTGAAATAATCTTGTGAGAAATAAACCATAAACATCAGTCTAAAACTACAGATCTTGAGTTAACGCTTTATAGATAAAATTCAGCTACTCGAAATTGACTTCAACTGACTCTGCAGTAGTCACACAAGTACACTACTGAATTCCTGTATTTCTGCAAAAAGACAAAAGTAGCGTCAACATTTACTGTTGACAACTAGAACTACCACAGAGTGTCTAATGATATACTGCAAAAAGATTATATTAAGTCAGACAGGGAAAGCAGCACTGAACTTAACCAGCCGAGCACAGAAAACATTAAAAACACACAAAGCACAATGCCCAACTGAACCAACCGAGCACAGGAAACATAAAACACATAAAGACACAATGCCCAACTAAACAATCGCAGATCCGCCCAAGTCCAAGCTGTCGAAAAGTATAATAAATTATAACTAGCTGAATGACACAGTGCCATATTACTTTCACATCCCACGATAAAAGATTTTGTTATGCTCTGGACAATCTAAATTGTGGCAATTTTTTACCTTTGGACTGCCAGTGTGACCTTGACCTTTGAGATCATGAGGTAATTGTTTAGCATGACACACTGTCTGGTAATAGTTAATATTTGTGCAACACTATTTTCTAATCACAATATATATGACTTAGTTATGCTCTGGACAAGCTAAATTATGCCAATGTTCGACCTTTGATCTCCAAGTTTGACCTTGACGTTTGAGATAATGACGTATTTTTTGACATGCCTCACCGTCTGGTAGTAGTGAACATTTGTGCCACATTATTGTCAAATACCACAGTAAATCACTTAGTTATGGGCTGGACAAGTTAAATAATGACCATCATTGTCCTTTGAACTTCAATTGTCACTTGACTTTAGAGATATTGACGTAATTGTTTCGCATGACAGATCGTCTGGTGGTAGTGAACATTTGTGCCTTATTATTGCCAAATCCCACAGTAAATCACTTAGTTATGGCTTGGACAAGCTAGATGATGGCTGGTTAAATTGCTTTATTAACTTGACTGGTTTCAAAATAATCCTATCCCAACTATCAAATGTCACACTTCTTACATACCGGGGTAGGTCCTATTATTGTGCTATAATCACTTAACAGAAAACATTTCATTGCTATTTTATGCAATTGTCTAACAAACAGACATATTTCTACATACAATGAACGCAACATATATCAGTTTTTGGCCAACATGTTTCATGAAGATATATTTTATTGAAATTGGCTTGTATGTTTTTTTAAACAACGACATATTCACTTGAAAATTGACGCATAGACTCAAAACATGTTATCGCAAATCATGAATTGGAAATAAATAATGTTTCTGTGTATAAAAATAAATAAGAGCAAAAAGTATGTTCATTGCCATTTTTTAAACAGCCCATATTTACATTTTTATATGTTTTATTAATATTATCAGGATTAATTTCAATCAAAATTCAATCCATTTTATTTCGGCTCGATCATGCACGGGTTTTATTGTATTACTTTATTATTATTACTCATGAGTGTAGTTTTTATCGTCACTACACACCAGGCCAATCGACCGTTACAATTTATACTGCTCATCCAATGTAGACTATTGTGACGTATACAGGCACCCTTTATAAGCGCTTGTAACCGGGTTTTCGGCCTCATTCTGCTAACAAACGCTTCAGCTAAACCTACGAGTTAGATGTTTTACAACTGTGCACACCTTGGACGGCGAGATTTCGAGGTCAAATAATTGTTGGACGGCGAATTTGAACACAAATATTGCTGTGAGACATTGAAGATGGTAGAAAAGATAAGTAATGTGTTTATTGTTTTTGTAGTCATTGCATGACACGTGGAACAGGTCATATATTCAAAAGGTATCAAAGAAACGAAGAAATGTGACAAGTAATTAATTTGAATTCATGCAGCACGCTTTTTTACTTGACTCAGTTTTGTGCCTTACGTAATGAGTTGAATTTATATTGCTTTGGTAAATATCGAACATTCATGATAGTTTTGTCATGAGTCTGTAATGAATATGTTCATGTAATGATAGCTGTGGCACGAGCCTGTTCATAGCACAAGTTTTGGCATATCTAAATAAACACATGAGTTGGGTTTTAGTTTGAACCTGTCGTGTCGCACGGTGGTTGTGTATGTTCTGTTTGTTATTTCAACATTTCTGCATTGACAAGTGATGTATATTGATTTTAATAAATTATTGGAGTTAATCGTGAAGCGGACCATGCACTTACATTAGTACTCTTGGTTTGTCGCCTAAACGCCACGTGGTAAAAAGTTACTGGTACCATTTTTATTTTGTCTTCAGTACAACAGTACAGCTTAGTGCGTTTGTCTCGGAAAGGAAATGTTTTATTGTTTTGGTTTATAGCTAAGAACGTTTAACTTTGAACATCCGTACATTGTCTTCATTTTAACTTATCGAAACCTGCTATGCTAGGGTAGCGAAAACACACGACGATTAATTAGCGACAGGTCAAATGCTGTCGGCTATACTTCTTATAGCACAGGGTAAAGCCACGTGGTGAAATTTTATTTTGTTTTACTACTTGGTGGCTTATAGTTAGCGACCCGGGCGAATATCTGGTGTACTGGTATGATTTTGTATTAACTGGCATGTGAATTAATTAGCAGACTTGATTAACAATTGTAAACTTTGACTGATCATTTACATTTGTAGTTTGCCACTGTGACGTTTGACTGATTCGACACTTGGTTTGTAAAGATAAAAATTGTTTTGGTTACATTGTATTATGTTTATACTGATACGCTCTAGGGTAGTAGAGTACGCTTGTTGTACCACGGAATTCACGTGCATTTCTGGCGTACTTTAGAATGGATTTAAGATCGGCGAATGTGTCATTATGTTTAGTGTTTAACAGCGGCCGGTGTTTTTATAAATCATCTACAGTTGAGCACGAGATTGTAACTAGTTCTTTGTTATGCCAATCAACGGCACGACTTTCTTCTAACTTTTTAGTAGTGGATGACTGATCACTGTTTTTTCAAATCTAGGCTATAAGGTTAACAATTAGGATAGTCCGGCGAGTTTGATATGCCCCTCAAACTTTCATTAGCATAATTTAACAGTTGATTATGCTGTTTATATCTATAGTGTCGTTGGTATGTTTTCATGGGCTGGAAGTGTCAGAGGACGCTTAGGTGCGATGCAAACACAAATCTAGGTGACCGATACTGCTAGTTTGCTCGCGGAAATTTATATATTCAACGCAATAACCTTACGGTTTGTGTGTGCATAGGGGCCGGGATCATGTCAATTTATCCCAGCTGTAGCAAGATTCAAAACTTACTCGTGGTACAGTAATCATTTTAAGTAGGTTTATCCACGGTGTTCAATTAACACATACTTGCATTATACTACCAGTGGTCTATATTGAAATAGAATCTAGGATCATGTGGTCCTGGGCAGACTACACTATTAGGGTCTTTAAGAGAAGGAATTATGTATATTTATTACACTTCTATATGTTTTATTGTAGTTGTAATATGATTAAAGAGAAACTGGAATTTTGCAGGAGCTAGGAAAAGGATTGACGTCAACGGAAGGCATTGGTTCTGATTCCACTTCTTTAAAAGGGCATCCGATCAAAACTGCAGTTTAGGTTAAGTATAATTAATACATACATAGTTTAATTTGTGCTTGTCATATTTGTTTAGCATCAGTCTGTTACTGCGAAGATGTCAAAGTTACGAGTGCACATGTGACGTTTAGTAATTTTACGGTAATGCTGTTGGTTCGGTATGCAATATGGGAGTTCGGCGAGATCCTCGCCCTCTATGAACATAATTAAACAGCGGTTATCTGGCTACAGTGTATATCTATGACCCGATTGTATGCTTTCATAGGAGAATATCACATTGGCGCTCGATGTGTGGTACAAAAACAGAGCGCAAGGGCCGATTTTGCGCGATTTGCTTGAAAAATTGATATAGTCGGCACAGGGCCTTGTATCGGATTCTTGCTGGGGTTTGGGTCGGGTCATTATCTCCGCACTATATGTGATATGATAGATTCATTGTTTTTGAGGTCATTAAGTTCACTAAGTTTTTTATGTGGACTAACGTATCCTGTCGGCGGTCACATTAGTTTACTATACATTCAAGTTTATGTTTTAATGGCAACTGCATATATGCATATGGCGACATAAAGGAATTCCAATCAGACGCTGTTGATATGAAAACAAACGCCATATCCTGAGTAAGATAATCACAAGACCATGGTAATGGTTCATTGGACGTATTTTGAAATGGCATCATTCTTTTGGACGCTAGCAAATTCCGGATTGTACATTCAGGGTATAAAATGTAATTACAGGTATTGGCAGTTCCAAAAATGAAATACGACAGTATTTATATCGCTAGGCATTATTATAACTAATGTATACAATTTAGTTTCAGGTACATTGGTTGTGGTTATTTATACATGCGATATGTATATTAGTTTATTGTTAACATCTGAGACGATTGAAACAGGAAACTAAATACTACGTGTTAGGGAAAAAGAAAACGATATTTAAAAATACAATGATGAGTTCATTCAGAGCATAAATATTCCCCTGTTAGGTAATTGACCGGTAATGATACATTATATATTTTCGGTATTGCTTTGTTGACGTACAATCGAGAGGGAAAGGCTTAGTATGAATAAAATTGTAATTTCGGAATTTTTGACAGCTGGAATTTAGTCGTTCAATTTTTACTTGGATTCAATCCCTTACTTGGTTGGACAGAGGGTAATATTCAGAAACATACGAGATTTAAAGCTGAGCCCAACTTCCGGTCTTATTAAGGGTCCCACATACTACACTCGGGGAAAACGAGGTGATCTTTATCGAATATTTCTTAAACCATGTTTGAAATGATGTGAATGTTTTATCAAACGTATACATTTTAAAAATGATGCATGAAGCATCGAATATTTGTCTGGGGCCTTTTCCGGAGTCATGTTTCATTTGAATTGAGATACTTGAGATAATTTCATGGTGGTAGAGGAATGTTATAACAAAGCTATTGAAAAGAAGATAATTAATCAATTTGGGCCTAAACATATTCAAAATTAAAACAATTACATTTTAACAGTAGATATAGATATTACAACGACTGGATTCCACAGGGCCGACGGGTGCTACATTTCAAGACCGAATTAGATAGCTCTAGAGAATTATTGTCGAAAATAGTATAGGAATTTTGGGAAAATAAAATCATTATTTTATTTTGTGGCGGAAAATTCTTCAATGTAGGAGCGATCGGGGGTGTACATGGGTCTAATCAATGTGGATAGAATAACTTTTATACATTGACTACATTGCATGCTTATAATCGCTTTATTCCACAGTGAAAAATGTGGGGTGAACAGCGAGTAATAAGCTTCTAAAACTAATCTACGGGCTTGGGTTAAATAAGCATTAAAGAACTGGCCAGATAGCTTTGACTTGGCGCTCTTTAATAGCTTTCTTTTGAGTAGGATCTTTGCTCGCCAAGCGGCGATGGTTTATTTGTTGCACTGGTTTATTTATGTACAAGCGTACTTATTGCTCGGCATGCGCCGATTATTGCTCGCCATGCGGCGAATACTAGTATTGGAATATTGCTCGGCATGCGCCGATTCTTGCTCGCCATGCGGCGAATACTAGTATTGGAATATTGCTCGGCATGCGCCGATTATTGCTCGCCATGCGGCGAATATTGCTCGGCATGCGCCGATTATTGCTCGCCATGCGGCGATTATTCACTTGGGTACAGGCGGGTACCTTGCGGACTGACTGGTTTTATTGCACGCCAGGCGGCGTTTATAATAGTTAAAATGGTAGGCCATGCGGCCATGGTTCGTTTGAATGCCATGCGGCATTCATGTATATTCTTCATACGCCAGGCGGCGTCAACATAATGAGAGCTACCGTGCAACATGGGAAGGGTTTTCGGATTTCAAAAATGTCGCCCCTGATCGCTCCAAGTAAATTCATTAATAGCATATCTTTCTCCGCAGTGTATAAATGCGGAGGAATTCGTCATATGTGTAACTCCGTAGTGTTTAAATACGGAGTGATTACTTGTTTTAATTCTACGCTGCCATGACCATATCTGCCAAAATACACATTAATCCGTCTGTTATACGTATATATTTGAAATATATTATCATAACAATTGGTTATATAGAAGTACCAAATGCTAGAATTATACAGTATGAATCATACAAAGTGGTTGTCGTTATTGATCATAATAGTTTGGCAACACCGAACGGGCACTCATTGGTCCTCTCGTATTTATAATTGTGTAATAACAACTACACACCGTAAGCGCGTATTGAATGGTGACAATACCAAACCCAATAGGATAATGGAGGGACGCGGAAGAATGAGTGCCGGTTGGGGTTTTTGTCGGACTAAGAGTCCTGAAATAATATAAGAATATAATTCTACAATGTGATACAATTTTACAAGTTTATATCAAAATATTATCAAAAGCTAAGTTTCTGAAATGCTTTCAACGATTAACGTTACGACGTAACGTCGAAAGGTGAGGCACACAAGACGTGTAAC
Source organism: Spisula solida (assembly GCA_947247005.1). Taxonomy (NCBI): domain Eukaryota; kingdom Metazoa; phylum Mollusca; class Bivalvia; order Venerida; family Mactridae; genus Spisula; species Spisula solida. The sequence continues at coordinate 1,606,115 of OX365958.1, read as the reverse complement.
GCTTTTGACGCCAAACAGCGTTTGTTAACAACCGTCAGTGTCAGAACTAAATGCGATGTATAAGGGTCTACATTTAAGTAAAACAATGTGCTATTCTTTTATAAATAAATACAGGACACACAATATGTCATGCGCTTATTTACCGTGATTATTTTTCTTACTCAAGAAATTATACGAGTAAATACATAAGGAAACTATGGCCGGAAAAACCGACGACGTCATAATTTGTGGTCTAGGGACATTTATGTATATGCAAGAAAAAAGTTAATATATTTTTTATTTGTTATTCAATCTACTTGAAATTCGCTGGGCTTGTACTACGATAAAAACGAATTTTTATTTATTTTTTTTCAGTTACATAAATTCATATAGAACATTTTTTTGTACGTTCAAAAATGGGATTTTTTAAAATTCACTTTATTTCTGGATTTTTGGACATTTTTGTATATGCTACCTATTCTCCTAGTAAACAGTTATTTCTTATGATATTGAAACAATTTTAGTGCAAACAATTCTTTGGAAAAAACGTATTTTTTTAGTTATAAATTATTCACAAACCCACACATATAAATTAGCAAGTCGACTTTAAACAAAAGAAAATTGAAAATAACGTCAGAAAAATACAAAAGTCTCGCTTTTTTAACTTTGTCTTTTCTTAGCTCCATTTTGAATTTTCTCGACGAAAACGAGCGAAAATAATATGGCATCAGATTTTGTGACTGCTTTAACAGACAACGTTGTTTCTATCCAAATCCGTTCCGTAGTTAATACTTTATTGTAACTGTAACCTATAAGACCATGCGTTTTAGTTACAAGTCTCGCTGCGTTTTTGCGAAAGAAAACGCTCAAATCGACGCATTTTACCGTTCGCCTTTATTATTTCCGTGTACATGTGTATATCGCAAAATGCGCAATTTGTTTCTGCGTTAAGTGATATAAATTTCATTTTTCTAGGCCGAGTTTTGCGAAAGTAATCGTTGAAAATCGTTTGCGATTTGTGCCGTTTTCGAGTGTGCCTCACCTTTTGACGTTACTTCTACGTCGTCATAAAAACGTTTGAATTACGTTGGCGACGCCACTCAAAAAGTAGGCGGGGTAAGTTTGTTTTAAAGGCTGTTTTTTTGAAATGTAAAAGAATGTTATATTTTGCTTAAATTCTCAGTAATTGTTTCTTTCTAATGCTAAATTATCATAATGTTCATAATTTTGTCACTAAACTCGGTTTTCCTGGACAGCGGCTCTAATAAATATGAAAATACCCTCAAGTTATTTAAGAAATAAAAATCTGTTCGCGTATTTTGTCGGTGAATAAAACATGGGCAGGAGATCGGATGCGGAAAAATTAAATCACGAGTGTGTAGCACGAGTGATTTAATTTTCCGCATCCGAACGAGTTTTTATTTCGATTCTAAATACGCCAATATCCCGCACTATTTAACTGCGCGCATTCCATTTTCACCCATTTGACATTGAACATAATTCCACGCTGAAATTGAGTGGCTTATTAGCTGGTACAATTACCTCCCTCGTTAATGAAGGAAATAACACATTTTAAACATTGAAACAATTTTAATAACACAAGTATAGTGAATCTATTTCATGAAATGAAAAATATAAATGAATTGATTATCAGAAGTTTTTATGAATCTTAATTTCGAGAGTATATTGGAGTTTCTAAAAATAGATGCTTCATAGCTGTAACACTGGATACTCGTGCAACTCGCGATCCGTTGAAGATTTTACTATAAAGTTTACGTTCATTCATTCATAAATATGTCACGTGATACGGGGCGTAAATAGTAACAGCCAATTTGATACCATGTTTTATTGCGGTAATAATACATGCTCTGGTTTTCTCTATGTGCATATGGATTAATCCGCGGATCGTGTTAGAATATTATTTTTATAACACTCCTGAATCTCACAAAACAAAACATAACATTACATAACGTAACATAATCTTCATTTGGTATAAAATAGATACATATTTATAACTAAATATAGTATCAGGTGTCCGCATGCAAATATTAAAACAAAACATGCTATTTCTTCAACAAAGACGGGAACATTAATATTATGATTGCACGGAAACATGGTAAGGTAATTATTGAAGATAATAGTAATTAAATTATAATGGCATCTAATGACTATATGCATTTTCTTCAATTATTACAGGCGAGCATACAAACGAGGATAGTGTGTATAATTAACATGTTTTTTTTCATGTGGTATTATGGGGCTTTTTGTTTCTTCTTCTGTTTGATAGCACCACAAACAACGTTTTCTTACCACAAGAAACGGAATGCATGAAATCTAAAAACAGTATATTGCCCGACTCCCCACAACCGCGTCTGAGGGCATACGACAGACCGTTTCTCATAATCATTATTCGAATTCATATTTTGAACTCGGATCATTCATAAATATGTCCTGCGATATTATGCTAGTACATGTACAGTGCCCACCAAAAATGAGAATACAGTAAATAATTTTTGCAAAATTAAACTTTGTTAATTTTTTTATTATCTGTTTATCAGACAGTCACAATTATGCTAGTTTATGCAATCATTTTACAGCTGAAACTAGGTCATTCGGGTTTTTAGCTGAAACTATGTCTTTCTTGAATAACCTGTGACGAATTATAAATAAAGTTCGACTGAAAATTAAGATGCTATAACCTGGTTGGCTTTAGGCTTCAACGTGGAATTTAGCACAAAAATAGATGATAAAACCAACCTAACACTCGCTGCCATTTGTTACAAATATTTATTAAATTCGTTCAGGAAATACGTGTATTAGTAAGCTCGCCATAGACTTGCTTAATGAGAAATTCCAGAACTCGTTTAATAAAAGATATTATCAACTGGTAACTGGTGATAGATTCTCTATTAATCTAACTCTACACAACATGAATAATCACATGTCATTTGTATGAAATTCCTTTTCTATTTGGTTGAAATCGGTATTTTTCCAGATACATGTTATTCAGATGTAATGGCGACCAAAATGACGTCATAGTGACTACACCGTGGACTAGTGCTCCGTTGTTTCTATTGACTGCTGCCTCAGACACTTCTCTGTTTTATCAAAGCACTTGGAAATAGTAAACATACGCTCAAATTTAAATTATTTGTAATTTGTTTAGACTTATAGAGTGTGGTAAATGGAGCCGCAATACTAAAAATGATTAGGCTAATGAGCTCCTACACGGTGGGGAAACCACGTGACCAAAAGCGGTGCAGTGCACGATTTTCGACCCAAAATAACGTCGACTCAGGTAGGTTTTTTCACTCTAACTTCTTTGATACACCATCGTTTTTAGTCAGACAGAGCGCATAAACCCCGCGATTGAAAGCGGTGTCATTGACTTTATGGATCTTGATGCAATTCTACTCCGTTTTTACGTAATCCTTGCCCAACCGATTCCAAATTTGTGAAATGTTTAGATAACGTACACTTCAGTTCGCAAATTATGCATCTAGCACAGCTTCTATGGCAAATATTCTGTCAAATGATGGATTAAATGGAAGCTAGTTAATATTCTAAGCAGTGTGTGAAATATAAAATATGTCTCTTAAGAAACTTTGGAAATATCATCATACGAAGGGTTTGGTAACGTACATTTTGCCATATTTCTGAAGGTAACGTACACGCGATTTTTCATAAGGTAACGTGCACTTACAAATTCATTTTTATAATTGAAATATATAGGGTTAAGTAAAGTAAATTTTATAGTTAAAATCTATTAAGTTAACTCTCTATATCAGCACTGATTGTTATTGATGTTAAAAAGCAGCCACTTCGAGACAGCAAGCTTGTCAAGGCTGTCTATGTGTGATCAAGGATTAACTTATTCATGCTACTTCTCATTTCAGGTTCAATTAAACCTATAGCACCTAGTGATCTACTACTCTGAAGAAGAGGTAATCTCTAGGAGAGGCAGATCGTCATGAGCGACTGGAGTATGCCAGGAAACCAAAAAACATTTTACATGAAATTCCAGCGCAATGACGACTGGTCATGGTCTCATTTACAGACACATGTACACGTACAGTCGTCTGAACAAACACATTTGATTATTTCTGACAGATCTGAAATTAATACCCATACTTCTGTTCCGACATACAAAAGAAAAAATGGGTTCTCTCTTACCCTGGTGGCAATGGATATGAAGTGCAAGGTTTTATTAAAAGGGATTGTCTATTCATTTATGGAATTCAATGTATATGGGGATGGTGTACACAGTTAAACTAGTCTTATATGGTCATATATGGAGTAAAGGGTTAATTGTGCTATTATTGTAAAACTAAAAATGTATATTCATTTTCTGATAAAAATGTGATGTTTTCATGAATTTTATGTATCGGCTCATGATGAAATCAGGGTAGAAACACTGTCGAGTCAGTTGAGTCTCTTTACTACGTAGTACAGATTTTAAGTTCCCTGTGTTAATGGTGAATGTTGACTTTTAAGATCTTTTTCCAATTGTCAGAAGTTTGATACCATTTTCTATCTGTGACAGCACTCCAGAGTACTTTCTACCTTCCAAGCTGAAGGTACAGACATTCTAGTATTTCCAGACTGAGAGATATATAACAAATTAACTTGGTCCTCAAACTTTCTATTTCATTGCATAATTGAACAGTTGATTGCTCAACAATAATTTAATTTCTGTCTTTGTTTTTATCAGCAATTAAGATAATGAATGTATATGAGGTGTAATAAAATAACTTCTATACACCTTCAATATTCAACAAGGCATGACTTTCTTGCAAAATTTGATTTATTCTGCACAAGAACCTTAATGCTTAAAGGTCGAGGACCAGGTTAATTTGTTTCGGGCTATAGTTTGTCTTGCAATTTCAATAACAGAATTTTTACCAATGGTTTTCTACCACAGCAGCTATTCTTTGATAGCAGACTGTCATTTGGATTACAAACCATCCTGATCTGGTTAGAGAACCTAGATACAAAATGGTGGAGTGTAGAAATATGCATTATTCTGTTAGTGTTAAAGTAGGATATATATCAACAGACAGTAATTATACGTATTAAACGCAATATTTTATTTTGGTTTAATAAGTGCATTTTATATACAAATATGCTGTACTGTAATAACAAAACATACATACATTGAATAAATAATACTTTCTTAGAGTGTTTAAATATTGTTGTCTACATGTCATTTACAGCTGCCGATTCACCTAACAAGTTTTCCTGGCATGTTTTCTATACCTTTCCACAAGGTAACACCAACCTTTCTACCTGTGGAAGAAAATCAACATGATTGTAAAATTTTATGGAATGGTATGACTTGCCATTACCTTAAAGTCCTTTCCACAAGGAACCACCAACATCTCCACATGTGGATTAAAATCAACATTGACAATTTTCTTGTCAAAGTTTGACAGAACAGGAAGGATATTACCCGTTCCTACCTCTAAACATCTACACAGAGAGTTCAATAGAAATTACACCAATAAGTACTACTATAAACTCTTTATTTATTGAAGGCGGACAAAGAGTGACAAATGTGTACAGCTTCAAAGCTCCAAATAAACTAACAAACTAGATGACTGATTAAGATAAATTTAATGTTAAGTTTGGCAATGTTTGGCCACGGCTTACAAATTCGGGCTGCCGACAATACAAAGGGCTAGCCCTAACAACAACAACAACAACAACTTCAATAAATCAAGATGTTCACAATGAACAGATAGAATTAGTATTTGAGCCAACTCTGGGTAACAGGTGTTGGGCTCACCTTATTTTATTATTATATATAATAAATGGATTAAGCTGTCTGCCATATGGACCCTACACAAGGAACCACCAACATCTCCACATGTGGATTAAAATCAACATTGACAATTTTCTTGTCAAAGTTTGACAGAACAGGAAGGATATTACCTGTTCCTACCTCTAAACATCTACACAGAGAGTTCAATAGAAATCACACCAATAAGTACTACTATAAACTCTATATTAATCGACGAGTTAAATGGTAGTATTCAGTTCGAGTGTTAGGAATGAAACATTTTACGTGTACGTTACCTTCAGAAATATGGCAAAGTGTACGTTACCAAACCCTTCGTATGATGCTATTTCCAAAGTTTCTTAAGAGACATATTTTATATTTCACACACTGCTTAGAATATTTACTAGCTTCCATTTAATCCATCATTTGACATAATATTTGCCATAGAAGCTGTGCTAGATGCATAATTTGCGAACTGAAGTGTACGTTATCTAAACATTTCACAAATTTGGAATCGGTTGGGCAAGGATTACGTAAAAACGGAGTAGAATTACATCAAGATCCATAAAGTCAATGAAACCGCTTTCAATCGCGGGGTTTATGCGCGCTATCTGACTAAAAACAATGGTGTATTAAAGAAGTTAGAGTGAAAAAACCTACCTGAGTCGTCGTTATTTTGGGTCGAAAATCGTGCACTGCACCGCTTTTGGTCACGTGGTTTCCCCACCGTGTCCTACAAACCATATCCGTCACCAATTTTGCAGTTGTTAAAGATTTATAAATAATTCAAATTTGAACGTAAGTTTAATATTTCCGTAAGTGCTTTGATAAAACAGTACCCCGGTGTTTCTGTTGACTGATGCCTTACACACTTCTCCGATTTATTATAATCGTTTTTAAACTACAAAAATAATGGTCTTCAGGCCCCGATCTCCGGAAGCATCTCAAGTAGAAATCTCAGCTCAAATTGAGATTTTACTCAAATCAGAGTCTGGATTTTAGATACACCAGAAGTTCGTGATCTTCAAATGTTGCTGTAATAAACTCAACATAAAGTGTCTGTTTTGTGATGCCGATTTAGAGGTCAACATATCTTGGAAATTACTCCAAAGATAAATGACAAAATTTGAGATGAGATTTTACTCAAACTGAGACGCTTCGGGAGATCGGGGCCTGGCGTAGGAAAAACATACTAGTACAATATAATATGACACGTCAAAGCCATTAATCGACATTCAGCTTAATATCAGAAAGCAAAATATCCGCTAGATGGCACAAATGAACTAACCAGTTTCCTTACGATTACAATCAATCATAAGATGAGTGAGTTTAATTGGTTGGAAATATTCTTCTGCAGAATGTGCAAAAAATCTGATAAACCGTCTTGATACCATTGAACATGACAATTACATTATGTAATAATATCAATTTGATGCTATCTACGTGTATTTATAAGTCGTTCACATATTGCTTCAAACCACCTCAATTGCATGTGAATGGTTTGGAATGTATTGGAATCACTTCATAATAAACCTCCTTTATGGTGTGCACGAAATTCGCAGTCAATGTGCAGTGCGTCATTCATTGCGGGTGAGTATATAGTTCAGTAGTTCATTTATTTTTAGACAAGACCAATCCGTGACGTCATTTGAATCAAAGATACCATCTGACAAAAATCTGCTGTTTCCCCAAAAATACTTAGTACATGTATACTTTAGTCAACGAAATAAAAACTTAATACGAAATTATGAAATTATGATTTTAATTGGCGCACACAAATAGCCTTCATCTACTATATGTGTCCCCAACAAAGAGCTAAGTACTAGAACCTACATTAAAATTTGAAGTATTCACCTGAGACTATAGTCTCTGCATTCACCTACCATTGAGAAGAACTCCAGTGCTTGGTTGATAGTAGCAACTTTCTTCCAATTGAACACTTTCAGCATATCTATCCGGGCCTGGTTCAACTTTTGATCCGGTGATACCATACGGAAAAACTTTGGAAAACGTTGTCTGTCCGACAGTACTGGTGACGATGAACCATACGAAAACTAAAAAAATACGACAAAATGCAGGGCTGGTATTCACAGAGCATCCTAAGTTAAAACATCACTGCGGTATACCGTACACCGGATATTGCACGTTAATTTGAGTAAAATCATTACATTTCGCGAAATTGGACTGGAAAAGAGCGAAAGTTCAGTCACGGTATTTTCCAAACTACTGATTCCTTTACGCATCCCAAAAGGTTTTAAGCATCTTCTGATATTATATAGCTATAGAAGACATCAAACTATAGCAGGTATTCGTTTAAGTGCGTGAATTTCCATGAAATGGGCGGCTGCTCACTCTCAAACGTTGATAGTGGTGCTTCCAATGTGTTCGAAATAATTATATTACCAACTTGAAGGTATAATCGTTTTTGTATTGAGCATTCTTTTAGTGATGAGCCAAAATATGTTTAGTTCAAATTTCAGTAAAAATGACGAAAGTACAAAAAAGATACTTGCTAAAACATGTACAAGTAACTGTACAGAGTATTGATTTTTACTGTACCGAGTATTTCGGAGTATCTCGTGTACGGAGTATTGAACAACATTATGACTACATTACTCATTTACTCGCAATATCCAGTGTACGGTATACCACAGTGAGCATTGAGCTTCACATATTCCCAAGACACGGAGATTAACCTATGTTTTCTTTGTGATTATTGTAGCTCTTTACATAATGCTTCTAAACTATAATAAAACGTGTAATCATGCTTTCCCTGTTTAGCCGATACACTTAAGGAAAGATTAAGGAAGATTTTAAGAAAATTCTAAGTTTTCCCTTAAGTCGTTTTGTTAATACCACTCCAGATCATACGAAATACACTAACAGTTTAAACTTATTTATCACCTTGCTGTTACATAAACACCTTAACAATGAGGCCACCTTAACAATAATACAGCCAGATCTCAATATAATGACACCCGATTTACTGACAAATTCATTATACTGACATCAAATTTGGGGACAAAAGTATTAAAATGCTCTTTGTATCAATTCAGTATACCGACAAATTCGTTATAACGACATTTTTCTTGGAAACAAACAGCGTCGTTGTATCGAGATCTGACTGCACCACCATTTACAGGGTCTGTTTCATTAGCTTGCTCTTCATTTAATCCCGGGAGTAAAATTAAGACGGACTTAGTTCACGCAAACTAATGTATATTTTTGAGTAATTTTGAGGGGTCGAGTGGCCAACCATTCTATCTTTTTAAGAGATCTCAAAAACATTATTTGTTGGGTTGTAGAGGGGACCATGGGGTCATGTCCACATGCCAATCACCTGTGCTATCATAATTATGTGCGTTTCATTAAAAACCGTACGTCCCGATACAATACCGTAGTTAACTATCGGAATTATCTTCTTTTTTTTCTTTTTTTGTACTATCGGAATTATCTGCCTTAGCATCCATAAAGAAAAATGAAATGTCATGGTACAATTAAATAATTACATATTGTTTTTATAAAATAAATTATTTTTAGTTCAATTAAATCATTATTCTCAATTATTTGTAAACGTGAAATTAATTATAATTAATTACATTATACTTGTAAATGCTGAGCAAAGACTCTCATTTTATTAAATTATAAACGAGCAGGATGCTCTATTTGGTGTAAGAAAATATTTTAATTTACTCAACTGGTGAAATAAATTCATTATGAAATGACTATCGTGTAGTGTCCTCTATTTTGTAGACCATAATGAAAATTTATTTGCCAATCAAGTTATCCCAGAAAATAAATATGTATTTTTGTTTTTTACCTGAGTAAGATTCCATAGATAGGATACCTGGGCAGTTGCTTCGGTGGTCACAGAACACCCATCCCCCAGCAACATAATGTATGGTGGATCAGCATGTAACGTCTCGAACATCCGGTATACTGTGATCCCCGCAGAACACTATAAATGACAAAAGTGTAACATTATTACTATTCGCTGTGGATTAATTTTCGTTAATTTTAGGGAATAACTATATCGCACCGCCTCCTCGATAGCCTAGTGGTTGAACGTCCGCTTCGAGTGCGGGTATCGGGTTCGATCCCAGGCCGCGTCATGCCAAAGACGATATAAAATGGTTCTAGTAATTCCTTTGCTAGACGCTCAGAAAAAAGGAATACTGGCTTCTCTTCTCTCATATCCTCGTGGTGATGGATGACATCAGGAATTAGGTGTCTAGAGTGATTAATATAAGTTGAAAAAACTTGTTTCACAATCGACCTAAAATAAATTAGTATAAAATAAGTTCCCTCGAATAATTGACCTCAAAAATACGTAAGAAGAGATCTCTCTCTCTCTCTCTCAATATTTTAAATCCACGAAATTTGGAAACCACCAAATTACCATTTTACAGAAAATTTAATTCGCGAAATTTTATACCCGCGAAAATGCGTGTTTTTACAGTAGCTGTCTATAGCACCATGTGGAACCAAACCAAACTGCACTATGGAAATGAGATAATGAGAAGTGCGGGAAAATTTGGTATATTCCAAAAAGCTGGATTAATTTATAAATGATATTTTAGCACAAAACTGACCATATCTGTTCATTTAAGTAATTTTTAGAACCGTTTTTACCAAAAATGAGATAAATACACCATTCAATTAGTCTTCCTTGCTCTTTCTTTTAACCCCTGATGTCATGCATGTGCTAAATAATTTAAGGTGTCATATTAACCGATTTAATAGCTGTTCGTATTATGTCCTCGCCTACGATTAGCGTGTATTTTGTCGTAGATCCATCACATAGGTAAGAAATGGTATGGACTAATCAAAGAGCTTCAATTGCCCACGTGACTTCTGATATATTTTGGGAAATGGCTGATATATTTGTAAACTTCCGAAGAAGAAATTTCTTTGAACCAATGCCATAATGAGTAAAAGAAATAGTGTATTTTGAAAACGTAAGTACATTTTGTATTATTTGATTAAATATATAACTGGGATACGTATCTTAATATTATTCCTCTATCGGATGTCACAATTCTCCTTGAATCAGTTAAAAGTACTTAGACATACTTTCGGCTATCCATTTTTTGGATAGTTCAACGTACAGATAGACTTTGTCACGGTATGAAATTATTTAGGCCTTTTGGACAAGGATGACCCATGAAAGTGCAAGCACTTATTTCCAATGGGGTCCTGTGTTTATGCTGAAGGTACATAAAGTAAAAGAGAAAGAGTTGTGACGCAAGGAATCCTGGTGGGTTACCCTAGCTCGTTCCGAAAAGACTCTCTGACCTTTTAACGTGACCGATGTATAGCACCGATACACGCGAGATCAGCTCTAAGCAACCAGTTCGCCTCTAGTTGGGTGGGAAACTATTCAGAAATGACCAAGTGTCCCGGCCTAGATTCGAACCATGGACCTCTCAATCAGTAGTCAAGAGTGTTATCCGCTCGATCACTGATACAATGTATTTAAATGGACTGCGTCAAGTATGTACATTTGGTCACTTTCTTGAAAAAATACAGTGTAACTGTCGTCATACACCGGATGAAATAAATCGTTGCGAATAATTAGTTGCGATTGATGTTGTTTTTCTTCCTGCCTGACCTGATAGAATCATATTGCGTATTTTGTAATTCATCATTACTTACTGACTATTAAAGTGACCAGAGCTTGCATGTGTTTGGATCATATAAGTCGCATTCTGTTTCTTTGGTAAAACGTATGCTGATTACCCATTGTTCTTCACGACTTGTATATTAACGAGGAATTTCAGGAGGTTCATTCTGTAATAGAGTACGTACAACTGGACTTAAGTAATTACCGCGAATGCTTAATGAGTTGACTGTTTCCAGAGCAACAGATAAGGTTTTAGTCCATTGGGTATTTTATCCGCGAGTTTCAATTCTGTTTGGGTTGTGACAAATGTTAACAAAACTCATGGGGTAAATGATCTTTAATGTACTATTGCTCACAATAACATCCTTTTCTATTTGGACATTTCATATTGTCTTTGCTTTGTATTACTCCCTATACTCAAAAATACATTGAGTTTTTAAGAAAAAAGTTGGGTAATTACCCCAATACGCTGCTTATCTGTAGCACTGACATAACTTATGTGTTTAGAATATTGACTATCAAAGTCATAACGAAATTAGTTTACTGAACAATGAGGTGAGCGACAGTGTTCGCAGTTTGTTTCGAATTCTGTTAATAGTGAGTTATGCAATACATTAAAAGACCTCTGGGACATTGGTGGATCATCTTTCTCGTTAGGTTGTGTGTTGGGCATTGTGCCTTGAATGTTTTTTTTTGTTTTCTGTGCTCGACTGGTTAAGTGGAGTATTGCCTTCCCTGTTCGACTTAATGTTATCTTATTGAACACGTGATGACAAAAATAATAAGACATGCATAAATGAATTGAAAACTCAAAAATATTGTTTTTTTCTGCTTAAAGTTGTCCTATACTGCGTTATCTCCACAAACGCACTTTAAGAGTGAAAAATATCAAAATGTCTGGAAATTAAGTTTACTAATTACACGAATTTGCCTTAACAACGCTGAAACATAATAACCATTGACAATACTAATTTATTCGTACATATTCACCATGCTCTAAAATGTGTTTTAGTTCGGATGAATATGAATCTTCAAAGCTCATTTTCTCGAAAATGTGAAATTGGTAGATAGGACACTTTAAAACGGACCATTGTGCTTCTTTTATTCGGGTTAACGCTTCTCTTAAACACTGATGCAGTCTTATGCGTCGACTAAATGTATCACAAACAGATTTGATTCAAAGTCCCCGAAATAGTACCGCAAAGTTGGAACAACATGTAAGAAATAACTGCTGGCATACAAATGTAACACGTAATCTAAGTTGCTATGTATCTGATTCATCGTAACGCCCCCTTTTTACGAGGGGTGTTCGAAAAGAAATGCAATAGAAATACAATTGCATTTCTATTCGAACACCCCTCGTATTACATTTCAGTCTACAAGTTTTAGAAATCAAGTTTGGCCCAGCCATTGACTGAGCAAAGCTACCATTACTACCGATGTACAATTTGGAGTCCTAGCTACAATGGTATTGTCATTAAGATTAAGACCTTGAAGGAGGGGGTAAAATACCGAAAACAAACTTATTTTCGCGAATGCAAATTTTGGCGTTTTGCAGATTGCCTACATATTCGCAGCTTCAAAATTAATGTTCGCCGCGTATTTAACTCTACCGCGAATGCCGCGAAAATTAAGTATAGTCGTGAAAATTTTAACGTATAAACAAACATGAAACTGTTGTCTCGCTCGAGTTAAATCAGCCATAAGGTTAGCACGCGGTCAGTGGTGTCGTTACTTCATCGATTCAATTAGCAGAACTTTGTCTCAGAAAACAGTGAGCAGATATAAGAAAGGATATGCTAATTATATTTACGAGGGTTAGTCCAAAATAACTTAATAATGTTTTGAGAAAATAAGAGGTAGTATTCAATGCATTATCGTGAAATAGGGCCTACATGTGTGGTATCCTTCTGATGTTATGGCAAATACCAATCTAGGTTGACTGACAATAAGATTTTTGTTGCCAGGCAACCACAGAAAACAATCCGCTGTCAGTTGAAAAAAATTATATCTGACATTTTCAAACCTATAACATATACTAGTATTTATTTCGAAATACATTCCATTTACTAGTATATTACTTTTACTGAACTCTGGGAGATAGGTTCATAATCTTATTGGAAAGAAATTGTGAAATACGTGATTAGTTTAAGAACACCTCGGCAGCGAAAAGAATACATACTGAGAAAATTGATACAATGTGATTAAATGTTTTGCTTTATACGAAACCAAAACACAGCATTAGTGACCATTCTGAAATAATTGTTCATCATTGTTTAAGATATGCTATTCTACATAGACACACGTACATGCTATATGTAATAAATCACGCTATAATGGTCTAACAGAAGATTGCCGCGAGATATTGTGAGATTTGGAACATCATTCCAATCTTTGTATTTTTAGATCTTTGATGGCGCGAACGCATAGTCCTTATAGGAGTATTTCTAGGTTATGCATGTGTATGTACTTTAACCATAAATTTTATACAGTTAACCCCCCCCCCACCATTTACCTATAGTGATATTATTTGGTTGCTTGGCAACTATACTTATTGCAACTATATTAATTTTATCAGCCTATATTCGATGATGAAATTCATCAGAGGATCCGCAGGGGATAATATTTGACGAAGATTAATAGAAAATAAATCTGCAAATACACTTTGGAGGTATTAATTATATAAATGTACAAATCTCTTTGCCTTGTATCAATAGTATAGTTTATCGTATTTCAATTTTTGTGGGAAGGTAAGTTTATTTCCCTCGTCTATAAGTAGATGTGGGTCGAGGAAATCACACATACAGGGTGTCCAAAAAGAAAGTATACAGTTTCAGTGTATATTTATCAAATCTCTTCATTCTGCTATCGTAAAGAAAATTTGTACATGTAAAGATCATAACTTGGATATTTTTTAGAAAAATGTAAGTTTACTGAAATTGCCTTTTTTGCCCGTGACGTCTATTCACTAAATTATGACGTTCTCAAGATGTTCACCCTTATTACGTTTACCTTCTTGCACGTTTTTTTAAACCATTGATAACATTTGCACATGTGTCTAAACTGATATTCTTACTTTCTCTTTTGATGTTTCTTGTAATCATAGACGTGTCTGTTGGCTTTGTGCTGTACACTAGCGATTGTTCAAATAGCCCCACAAGAAGAAGTCGCAATGATTTAGATCCGGGGTGTGTGCGGGCCATGTCACACCCTAGTGGTATTTCCTGGAAATTACTTTGGATCCAACTGTTTCACGGAGTTCACCAACCCCTTTAGGTACACGAACGATGCAACAGTCAAACAATAAATCACCTGCGGTGTTTAGGAATGAGCTGGTTTAACAAAGACAAGCAACGGGTTCAGTTTATTTCTTTCTATTGTGCTATCTGAATCACTAATGTGTACAATCTAAAGCGAATGGACACACCAATCCCACTGAGGAACATCAAAAGAGTAGCCTAGGTAATATGATCAGGTAAGACGCCTTTGCATAATTAATGTTAATGATAGTTTCAAAGAACGAGTGCAAGAAAGGAAATGTCAGAGGGCGACATTCATCGTGAAAACGTCGTTGATTACTACAAAATGACGTCACTGACCAAATAAGGTAATTTTAGAAAATTGACATTTTTAAAAAAATAATTTCAGGGATATAATCTTAAAATTGGTCACAGAAAACCCTTACATCTTTTGTCTATACATGTGCAAATTATTGTCGTTGCGATAGCAGATTATAGGGATTTGATAAATATACACTGAAACTGTATACTTTCTTTTTGGACACCCTGTACTACTGTACAAGTTTTACATTATCATGACATTGTGTACTTATTATTTCAAATGTCACGTAGGCAGGCATCTGCTATTTATATAATGTCCAAGTGTTGGTTTTTGAGATGTTCAATACGAATACTATGTTATCTGAGAAAACCGAACATCTTTAGGACCGCCAATTTTATTCGCATTTCACAAAAAGCGGTATTGTCAAATATCTCTTAATATTTATCTATGCCAATGTATTGGCAAAGATGATAAATGACGGCATGGAGGAATGTAGAAATTATAAGGGTGAAATGCGGTATTTATTTGGTGGGTTTTTTTTATACAACATACAGAAAAATATCACACTGTTGTTACTGGGCTAAAGTTGAATATATAATACAAAAAAAATGTTTTGCAAATTTTGATGGAAATCAAAAATTGTTATGCCATTAGGCGTGTACAAATAATACATGTATACGTTTTTAGATCTAACAAAACAATAAAAATAGATGAAAAATATAGAGTTTGATTAAAAAATTTAATAAGGTGTGAGAAATCATGATTGTCGTTATTTTAATGAAACTGGGATAACTAATTAATAATAATAATTAATTATTTCAAAATGTAAATGACCACTTAAAAAGCGACACACTTTTTTATTACAAATAACGTTACGTGATTGTCTATTGCTTCAATATTTATTACGTTTTATCACTTCATCAATATTTTCAGACAAAACCAATTATCCGCTGACACCGTGACTCGAAAAATGAAAGCTGAATAAATAATAAAACCATAAGTTTTCTAATAATTATTTAAATCAAAGATAGGTTGCACGATGGTCCAGCAGGTACTTGTAGTACGGTACAGCTCTTAATTATGGACCGAGGTGTCTGATTCAAGACTCTGCATTTGCTACCCAACTATAGATGAGTAAATTGCTGTTCGTCCCTCGCATATTGGTAGTGTACATCCGGCACCCGGGCTTACAAGTGGTCGGTCGGACGGACAAAAGGAAAGACGAACGAAAAGGCGCTTACCTGACTGTCTATCCACTGGTAAGTTAAATCGTAATCAGCCAACAGGTCATCACGTGCATTGATATCTTCGATTGCCATCTGCACCGCTGGCAAACAAGCCGCACCTCCAATCCATCCATTTCCGGTCATTGGTAATAAACCAAGTAGACGGATCTCACGCGCTTCTTTACAGTTTAAACTCAAGCTACACAGAAAACACGAAATTAACAAACTCCGCATTTTGCTTACGAGGTGTCGAATATTGACACGACGTCCAGCGCGTGCTTTATGACAGTTCTAGAAAGTAATTGTGACCGTATCGATTTCAAACGAATTCTGAAAATCCAAATCTGTTTTCATCTGTCATTTCATGTGATTCTTTGACAGTAATTTTAAGCCACATTTTCTTTCCTGAAATGTCATAACAAGTTTTCAGCAGACGTTCCTTGACAAACCTATATACAAGCTAGTACAAATGTACTTGTAGCATCCATTGTTTGCTTATACGAGGGTTACTCAAAATGTTTTGAGATTTACTAATATGACTATTTTAAGATGGTTTATGAGTTTTTATTTTTACTATATCGTCACACTGATGTGTTTTTCTAACGTTATTACTTATTAGAGAAAATTTTCTGTCAGAGAATCGCATGACCTGAAAGTGGCAGTGTCGTTTGTCTTTTATCAGGAAAATGGGCATTTATACGTAGTATTGGAAAGTGCGCTTCTGAAGTGAAACCGACTCAAAGCAAGCGTCGCCTTCAGCACAGGCATATGGTTTAAATATAAGTCTTTGTCACTGATAGTCCCGGGCACTTCTTTTTTCAGTAACCGGGGCTACAGTGACATGGGCAAATCACTAATTTACGGCGAGTTTAAACCATATGCCTGTTGCCTTCAGTAGCGGTACTACAAAAATAATATTTTGCAAGTGTGATTCCAACCGATACTGTACGGCGCCATCGCCTAGCAAGGTTAGATAGATACTTTTATTCCTCCAAATAATTATATGAAGAGTATAACATTATGTACAAACAATGCAGCAGCATCAAAGATTTACAACAACAAAATTAACACTATGATACAAAATGTCTACAATAAAGATACAAACTTATGTCCAATTTAGCATATGTACATACAGTAACTTTCGTGCCTGTACAACATAGTTTAATAATAATTGGTTGGCAGTAATATAATGTATATACGGTCCATAGTACATGTACTATGCAAAAGCCTTAAACGAAAGCGAAATTAAGACTTGAGCAGTTCTTTGGACCAGGAGCATATCAGCGTCATACTAACGGCATTGCGTTTAGATATTTTACAATCAAAAATTTATCTTAACATTGAAAATGTGTCATTCACATTTGATAAATATTGTAACATTATAAGAAGAGTTTGGCTCGGTCAGTGAAATACCGAGCTATTTTGAATTTGATTTGGCGAAACATCGAAAGTAATCAAACCAAAATTAGACCAATTGCTGGTGCTCGGCTATCGCAACAAGCCGAAAAAATGATAGCGCAAAAGCCACAAATAACCAGAATAAATGTAACAACCATGATAATATTATGTAGATACACGGAGTCAGACCTGAGGATAGTGGAATATGCTTCAATTTTTTGACTTGTTGGTCCCGCAGAAACTGCAACACAATACAGTATACACTGAACCACTTTTCTAATTGGTCACTTTTCTTACACCAAATACGTTTAACTGTGATCATAATGTTTGATGATATTTACGACACAAACTTTTTATGACATTGGTCCTAACACTTAATTCATTAAAAATCAAAAGCACCTACCAAAGTATGCATGGTCAGTCATTCGATCAATGTTGAATCCATACATAAAACCTACGTGTGCAAAATAACATCAAATAATATGATCACAGTTAAGGTATTTCGGGTTTGGAAGGTGACCAATTAGAAAAGTGGTTGAGTGTAGGTGTTTTTAGTTCCGCGGAATCGTTTGTACCTTTTAGTATTAGTATTCCATACTAAAATAGAAAAAAAACGATTGATATTGCAACTTGTTATTGTTAGTTGCTGGATCTTCTGAAGGTGTATTTTCAGTGTTGAGTAGCATTGTCTACATATAGTAAAGCCAGGACTGAGTTTTACCTCATGAAATATGCGATTGAAAAGTGTATTTCTGGTAAGGGAGTATTTTGAAGAACTCGTGTAAGCAAAGGAGCAGGTACTGTAAGGGCTGTTTTTGTCCCCTTGCCCGATTTTAATGGATGTTTTAAATGAAAGATAGAAACACAACTGTAAACGATTTTTATATTTTTTGTTACCGTTCGTGGCCGTAGCAACCGTTTATTCTAATCACTAAAATATGCAACACTCTGTGTTTTTCTTTCAATTTTAACTAAACACCAAAGATATGAACTTATAAGTTTATAATTTCAAAGGTCATGATTATATCGGATGGAAAAGCGCATTTTTTAGTAAGAGGGTAACTATGTTGAAAGACGGTAACCAAATTTCAAAAACGCAAATTACTAGTAGTCATATTTTATACGACAGGTCTCAAAACAATTTGAACATCCCTCGTATGAACATGTTTAACAATTCATGTAAATTGCTGTGTACTTTTTATTTATCTATCTTCTCTTCAATTCTACCTTACATCACCTGTCATGTTTGCAGCTACATAAGTGCATGGAATTAGATTCTGGGTGATAATTAGCCAAGTAAATGATTGTTGATCCGTACGACAATCCTACACGTATCCTAGCAATATCTACAAATACACCGTGCTTTATGGAGGGAATTGTGCGCGGAACAAAGCTATACAGGGTGATACATTAATTCCGCACATTAGTAAATGCTTATAACTTCATCATCTATAAAGCTATCATATTAAAGAAAACATGTAATTGCAGAGTATATGCGTAAGTTTTGTTCTGATCTAAAACGGATATTCAACAATAGAATCCTTATACGTATAAAGCAGACGTTCAATGTGACCACCCATTTTCTCTAAAACGAGTTTCAAACGTCGTTTTAAATTCTGTATATGACGCTGTTGCATGCATAGTCGGGAGTCCATACGGAGAAAATATGACGAGCCATGGCATCGGAGAGTAGAATGTGGCATCCATGCTATATGTTATCTTTGATAAGTGTGTAATCTGAAACGGCCGGATGCCATCCGTGATTTTGCCTCGTTTTCTCAGAATTAGGTCAAAGGTCAAATGAGTGCATTTTTTATATATCTCACTCGAAATATCGTTATATCTCTTGTCAGTTTTTGGTCAATATTTTTACAAATGGTATCAAAATGAAGCTATTGCACTGGGCTATTAATGAACATAACTTTTTATAAATTCATGCATTTGTGTACTCATGAATATTGATGAGAACACCTAAAATTAGCAATATTTTTCATAAAAAGTTGACGTGTATGAACCATATATTTATTATAATGTCGTCATTTATGCAATTTGAAAGTCTAAATGATTCTTATTTAATGGTGAGATACTAAGCTATAGATATGTTAACTTGTAACTTACCTTATCGTTGATGTAAGGGCACACGTTTGCTTAAAGTGGGTGGGGGTAAAATGACACATGAACCCAAACTTACATAATAGCGTCAAAAGTATTATAAATAAGTAATATTATATTTACATTGATTTAAATGGGATGACAAGTAACAACTATTATATTGGTTTTGAAATGTACCAATTCATTTAAAATATGTCAACATTCGTTTAAGGAGGAATGAGCTACCTACACTTAGGCATACACATGAGCTGCAAGTAGTAATTTCAAGTTTAGTATGATAAAAAAGAACAAACATAAAATTAGGTTCAAATTATGCTATAGGAATAAAAAAAATTATGCATACACTTTTACTTGTTCCTTTGTAAAAGCTCAAAATAGGTGGGGAATGGTTCATTTTAAAGCATGAATACTGTTACATAATAATATATTTCCATACATCACCAGATTGATATTTTAATTCATATCTTGTTTAAATTAGAATGAATATAGAGTTAAAGCATGCTTTTCATGTTATAACATCTACAGAGTACCGAGAAACAGCAGGTACCAATGCCCGTCCGTGGGAGCTTTGATAATTAAACACAAGGTGCATATACCCCCTTAAGTGCTTAAGACAATAACGTTCTTGTCGATTTTTAACTATGAATTTATACAGAAAACGCCACAAATCATTCATAAAATTATAGTGTATATATGTACAAATAAGAAAAGCTACAATGTCGCTGTTTAGTTTGAGATTGATTGTGAACATTTGCTGTGGATATATTTGCACGTGAACTTACAAACACCTTCTCAGTTCGATGCAAGCAGTATGAAGAATTAGTAGATCACGTCTTGATTTCTGTATTCATTATGGATGCATCGGCTTGTATCCGTATACAAGTGCCTGGTTGGTAGTTTGCTCTTGTGGTGTGCAGTTCGAGCGCATCACTTCACATCACTGGGGGAGCAGTGACCTAGAGGTAGGGAGGCGCGCTTCGGTCGAAAGGTCCCGGGTTCAATCCCCGTCTCGACCACTGCTCAAATTTCTCTGAGCAAGAATAACCCACATTCTCCACTCAACCAAGGTGTGAGTTGGTGCCTGTTAGGGCGATGTCTGTTCACCTTCGATAATTCTTGGCGCCGCCGATAGATGTTGGCTGCACACTCACTAGGAACCTCGAACGCAGGGTTCCTTAGGTAGCCCAATGACCAGAGAAGTTAAAATGTCAAAGGGTGGCTGAACAGCTGAACTGCTGAAAGCAGCCCTCGAATATTAGTTCTTTTTTAACTTCTTGGCGGAAGTATTTCAAGCCTTGTTTTATAGAGCTTTAACAAACAGGAGTCAATAACAAGTTTGTACAACTCTCTGTCTCATCTGAATGTATGTCTCTTCTAATATCCAACAGAAGGTCATATCTTTTCAAGCAGAAGAATAGTTTCACATCCCGTCAAAGAGAGAAACCCAACAATGATACGGTAGTCGTTTGGGGACATGTTCTGATAACTATATGTATAGTACACAGTTTGGTTTTCTTTGATGGCACAACTTTTATATAGACTTGAATATTTGAATGTCCCAGATGGTGATTCAATATACATCTATATCATGCCATCCGATAATTATTTTGATACCCTTCATACTCTTCTTTAGCAAGTATGCAAACTAGGCTTGACTACAAATTAACACCAGAGAGACACAAGTCATACTTCAGACCTTTGCTGAAGTCTTAGATATTGATCAGGTTGACAACATTATTACATTTAATAGACAAACATAGCGAACCTTTTTTGATCAGCATTATATAGATTACGTCAAATTTGGAAAATCTAAATAGTACAACCAAACAACTACTAGTAAGTTGCGAATCTGCGAATCTATCAAGCAAATTTAAGCTAACATGAAGATACTCATGAGCTGTCAAGTTTCCACAACGGCTACCTACGACAAATCTGAAAAATATTTTGGCCCAAATATTTTTAACATATTATATCTTGACAAATTCTACCTGTCTCATTCAACTATTATCAGACGTAGGCTTCCGGTAACTGGGAGAATTCCCAAGAACATATGTCGGGACTATGCCAAGGTACACGATGCGAACTTATCAGCGATAAGGAATTACACATTTGTTTATGTCTCTCGATACTACCGATCTTCTTGCAGAACTTGATCCCAACACCTCCCGAAGTCCCTAATTTCCATCGGGAGTAAATCATTGAGTGGGCCAGACGTATAACTCCAGGACCATATCGGGAGTCATCCGATGTCTACAGATACCCCCACCCCGATTACTCAAGATGACCCAAAATGTCTCATGCCTTACCCGAAGTTTCCCTTCAGAATTGCAATCCCGAGACCGCGAATGTGTCCCCAAAGTATCACTGGAATGCCTAGCGCATAAGTTTACATGGTAACTGGTATTTCCGAGCGCTTCTGGGATGCCTTTCCGGGTAATTCCCGACATGACAGCGCGAATACATCGGGTAAAAATATGCGTGCATTGAATTTCCCTGACGTATGTACATGTACTCGCGTTTTCACAAGATGTCTCAAGATTCCCAAAAACGTTCAAGAAGCTTACCCGAGACACCGGATAAGCCTTCTTTGAGATAAATGGGATCATAGGCGCCTGCTTAGCTCTTAAATCCACCGGAAGTACATCCCCGAGGAAGAGGAATTGACGCATAACGTATGGAGCACATCGAGAGTTTTTGCAATGCATCCCGATACTCCTAGATCATCATGATTCCTTCTGATGTCACAACTTGTCTGATGACTTCCCCAATACTTCCCCTAGACCACGAGCAACCTGTTTACGATGCCTCCCGAATCTCTATTGGGAGTTCATCCCCTAGAAAAAGACATACGCATTGGGAAATGTATATGATTCAAGCGTCTCAATTGATACCTCGCGGCATTAAGAGACCATAACACGACTGAAAACCTCAAGGCGAAGAACAGTAAAGGCCAAACCTGAGGAAAAACGGAATCAATGAAGAGAACTGAATGATAAATAAGTAAGGCATCCTTCGCTTGAAGCAACCAAAGCATAAAAATGACCCTCGCATCTTTTAATGACATTTGGCATACTTTGCGTATTTTCGTTGTCTTCTGTACATTGTGTTAGCTTTCTCTTACAACAAGCTCGTTCTTTATTAGTAACGTCTCTGACCGTGTTTGCAAACTAAAGACAAGTAACTTAGAGAGTATCGACTTTGGTTTTACTCAATAGCAAGATATAATCGTCTGATTGTTGCATGGGCATACTAGTATCAGGACCAGATATAATTCGACGCAGTGGACGACTTTTTCTACCTCGTTTGAATCCAAGTTGTGTAGTCTTTATTGGTCAGCTTATGATTTGTAAAGTCACAATAGAAACGTTCAAAAAGGAAATTACTCATATGTGCATTCAATACCGTCCTAATCACCATTAATTACTTCACATTGCTACTGATTAAAATTGCAACAAACTGTATTAACTAAGGCTTTATAAACATTATGAAAGTACGGACAAGTCAGGGTACGAAAGAAATGAACTGCAATTGGCTAAGAATAACGTTTTCGTGTTCTTCAATACGACTCTATACATACAACTAAAAGAACATACGTATACCTGGTAGTTTGTTAACAAATACCAACTTATTAATTAAGAGGTTAATATACCAGGCGACATTTTACGTTGACGGCACTACATGTTTTCTTTGATTGGAATTGGTATAATTTGTATAATAACGGTAGAAACTACTGTGGTTTGCCAATGATTATAAGAATAAATAATACAGTTCTAAACGTCATGTACAAACATATATTGTGTAATGAGACACATTTATTGCATTTTTTATAGTTATTAAAAGGCACTGCTTGTTTATCACTCAGATATAGATCCTTATTTGGACGCTATTTGTCATACATGTTCAATACATTATCAGTATTTATAAATATGCAAATTAGTTAATTAGCATAATATTTAAGTAAGTAAAAATCAATTTCCACGAATAAATCATATTTGGATATAAGGAATATGTTTAATGAGTGTTTAATGTTGATTCTGACTGTATTGAGATTTTTACGTTCAGTTTTAAATTTACCCCACCCACCTTTGGCGGTCATTCTCGGTGGAAATAAATTATATTTATCTATAAAAATATACATTTAACGAAAGCCCCATGTCTTCTCATGATTTTAGTACAATTTGGATCTTTAAATAATAGAAATAAGGAAAATATGGCATACATTTGTCAACTATACTAGTAGATTTTTAACGAAAATTTACCAATTTTTGACTTCCTCATTAATATTCATGAGTACGCAAATGTGATAATTTATATAAAATCATTGCAAATGAAGAACCAATGCATTAGCTTCATTTTGATACCATATTGACCATTCTACCTGTAGAATTAGCCAAGATATGGTGCAATTTAAAGTTGGTGTATGCACTTAATTGACCTTTGACCTCATTTATGACCTTCACAGAGGGTTTTGCGCATGGCATCCACCCAAACCATATACAACTGGTATTGGGCAATTCAAATATGGTATTGAAACACTTCTACTAAAAAATGCCATGGGTCATGAAAAATAAGCGACTTTTGTGCCGATGGACTCCCAACTAGCAGTTAGGTTACCAGTCTCTTTTCCCGACGAATCGAATGTTTCATTTCATCCTTCTTGAAGGCACGTGTGTATTTGGACACACTTTTTAAGTTTTCTTTTCACTTAAGTCGCAGATTTTTCCAATTCATAATAGAGTTTTATGATTTGAGTTTGGAAATATTTAACTTTATGACGTCATAGCTGACGTCCTAACGTCACTTTGACGGCACAATGACAAAAACTGTTTTCATTTCAGCAGGAATTTTTGTTTATTACCTTTCCAACAATACCAAATTTATATGTACGTGTAAGTAAAGAAATAGTGAAGTTAAAGGCATTTACTAATGTGCGGAATTAATGGATCACCCTGTATCTACCGTGTTTGAATATTTCGAGAAAATCGAGTTTGAAGTTTTCTGTCAGGAGCGTAGCCAGGCTTGAATGGATGTTACGCCCACCAGCCTTGAAGGTGGATGTAATGGTTTGGGGTCCTCGAGTTCGTGAAAATATTGGTTTTTAATGCCATTTTTGCCATATTTGTATTTTGACTTTTCAAATTAATGTTACGCACGTGCGTACGTCCGTATCGCTGGCTACGCCCCTATCTGTTATCTTTCAACATAAGTATGTGGACAATATCATACTAGTATGTGGATACACAGCATAAGAATAGATTTAAAATATCAATTTAGATGTTTAACACTTAACTATTTGTGCTTGTATGGTTTGCAGAGACCAATTTTGTCAAACTATTTCATTTTTTCTTAAAGGGGAACTTCTCTATCATCTCCAAATACTGGCGCTTTCAGTGGTATTAAAATCTTAATTTGACAAAAAACATAGCACTTATGTACTCGGACGACTAATAATGTTATCGCAGAAATTAGACTGATACCCGGTTAGTATGTAGCGTAATATGGCTAAAGTAATCACTTAACAGTATAGCAGTTTCAACGTTTTATTCAATACATACGCTCCGGTCTGACTGAGAGCTCCAACCATGACTCGGCGCTCCAATTTCAACTCATCTTAACACAAATTGACTTGGCTTATATAGTGTATAGCCAGACATGTTTTACATAACATCTATAATTTAGGTAAACGAATTAATCGGCTTGTTCCGTGTAAAATGACCCCCTCTTGTCAAAATATCAACTTTAAATTTAGCAGCTGTCACCCCGGAGTCAACTCATATGAACTACAACATTGGTACAATGTTACACCTTATCATCTTACCAAAAAAAATAATTAAAAAAAACTACTATACTTGCAATTACTTAATACCAATTTTAATTTCCCCAAATATATACTTATAATTAGTTACTCCAGAACTCCGATTATTGTTTACACCTTATAGCGGAGATGACAATTGAAATGAATTACTAATCCATGTAATTGTCACCTTCGACAACCTTGATCACATAAAACACATACATATCTCTGGATGATCAAGATAATAAATTTTTTTGATATAACAATTCAGATACATCAAAATCTTGCTAGATAGTGTCTATAGTATCGTTTTCCTGAATAACATAATCACACATGACATTAACACAATATAACACTTGAATTTTCTTAAAATTGCGGCTTTTACTGATACAAAATTTATACGGAACGTCTCTGAACACTGGAAGTTTTTAACGACTGTTTGTTGTTTTATGACGTATTCCAGTTCCAGTTACAAGTGAGTCCGTGTTTATCAGCCGCAGTGTCTCAATTTCCTGGAATGTATAGTATTGACATGATTAATATCTATTTATAGTTCTATCTTCTATTTCAATATATGCAGTGACAACTTACTCATAAGAAATAATATATGAAATGTACGTATTTGTACTTATAAGTTGCAAATTACTTCATAATTGATAGGTTTCTAATGTCATCTTACTATATTAAACCTCCGACATGCATAACATCTCTATTCATATTATAAAACTTCCATGAACTTAATCTTAACTCAACTTCATAAAACATAAACAACCGCAACATAAACATATACAACTAATTCAACATTGCCCAACACCCAATAATTAAATTTGTTATTTTTAACCCAACACCTAGTTACAACAACACGAAAAAAACATCTTTTTACATATCATAACACAGTTACATCTTCACTAATATTGATAATGGAAGTAATTTCTATTTTTGTAGTACATATACTAGCATTTTATGGCAAAGTCCTCAAATCAAAATTTAAATCTTACGACAAAAAATCATAACGTACCCATTTGACATATAATTAACATTAGGTACACTTACTAATAATACAACAAAATTTAACATTACTATTTTTACTTTGAATGAACATCCTTAAAAGTACTGTATGAAGCTATTATTATTTGTTATTTTTACCACAACCAATAACACAACCAACCCAAAACATGCAAAGATACTTA
This sequence comes from Spisula solida, assembly GCA_947247005.1. Lineage (NCBI taxonomy): Eukaryota > Metazoa > Mollusca > Bivalvia > Venerida > Mactridae > Spisula > Spisula solida. The sequence continues at coordinate 1,579,453 of OX365958.1, read as the reverse complement.
ATATATGGCATCGGCAATGACTTCTTCGGATTCCAGTTGAACTTTGGCGTCCATCAGCATCTTATTTACTTGCCGTTGTACTATTTCCACAATCATCGTATAGCTGTTGACACATCATTTCCACTTCTCTACGTTGAAACTAGTTGAATAGCCATCCAGCGTCGACGTGCAATAGTTGCCATGGTTGAAACTATTACTATAATATCCATGTTAATTTCATGGATCATCAAATTATTCCTACTTGACCGATGAAGTAATCCCCTTATACTCGTTGACATAGTTCATATACTATTATTCGATATTCTGATAATTCCTGGATCTATCTGGATCTGTCCGTAATACACCGAGCCATCCGTGAAGTTTTAGACTTCTACCCGGAATGATGCCCTGTGCAATCGGCCTTGAAGTATTGTTTCCTCTTGAAGCACACATCTTCTGGTAGGCATATACTTGAATACTGGACTTGGGATTGTTGATGGTCTCGCATCGTTTGGAGTATTACACCATATATGACATGGTTTTGTAATTGTATTGCTCCTGCAGACAATTCTCAAAATGTATTTTTGATTTCATCTCCCATCCGTCTTATTCCCCGAACCTATGTGTTTTCACCGTTGGTCTGGGCAGGTATATAGTGGTATGAATGGTAGTTTCCTATTGCTTGATCAAGTGTTTTTTTAATTTAATACACATATTTTTAACAAAATAAAATTGCTTAGGTACCCAGTGCGGCAATGGTGATCATTATAACTACTCATAATGGAAATTCATGTTGACGACATATCATGGACTTCTATTAAAGTAACTATTGTGATTAATTTATTAGTTTTTCATTGGAAAGTTTCAATTCCTTCTTATGCTTTGATACGCTTACAATTAATTAATTAACTTACTACTATTGTGCTTGAACTTGAGTTCTCAAACTAATATCCTAACATTATATAATCATTGAATGTCTCTAACTTAACGAATTGCATTATTCATTATTTTGCGTACATGACGTAATATAAGTGAAGTGTAACTTTAATATTAAATCTAAAAATATCGGTTAATAACCATTACAACATAATCGACTCTCCGTTTCTATAACAATATTGATACAATCGGATAATACAGTCGTTTTATTGAATAACACATATTCCTATGTTGCTGATTCCCTAACATGCTAATGACTTTTACCGATTTTATCATATTCAATTACTGTATTCATAACATATGTATATAGTCAAATGTTTCTACGCATAATTTCGTTTTTATTATACTTTTCATAAAAATATTTTAAACAATATTTACAACATCAACCGATTATCCTTACAATGATATTATTGCTATTTTCTTGATATTATACTAGTCGTTTTATGAATAAAATCATAATTATATATATGCCTTACCGGCTATCGACTTATGGTAACAATATCGTTAAAAATAACAATAAAACAAAGACTCCAAAATAACCGATCTTCCTCAACTAACCGATCTTCCTCAACTTCTGATATTATAGACAGTCGTTTCAAAATACATTCATATGCCTTCTGATTTCTAATAAATACTGGCCTTCGACTTCTTATATAATATGTCTCTACTACTAATTATGTTCTCATAACATTATCTCAACACAACAATAACACATCCGACCCTCGTATCTAAACTCCAATATTATAATAGTCGTTTATATTGAATAAAACTTATTCATATGCAACTTATTTGCTTTCGACCTCTATTTATAATACTTAATATCTCGACAATATACTCAAAAATTCTTACAAATAATTATGTTCGCATAATATCTATTTGTAGACATCGGTCAACAACCGTAAAACCATAATACACACCCGATTCTCCTAACGAATAATCATATCAACATTATTGACTATTACGACATGTTATACTCACTATTTACAGTCTATACATTTGATACATTATTTAAATTTCAATTTTTTATATAACAACACTGCATTAATATTTACAATTTACAACGTGATGTATATGCACTTGACAACTTGACATGATAAAATTTTAATTAGTAACTATCAATTTCAGTTACGTATTTCAACTTTATATTAAATGAATGATTTTTTTTTGACATTTTAACATTTTTCCTTTTTATACTTAATTTTGTCATTTATATTCATTAATAAGCCTAAAATAGTCTGCATAAGTAACTAAGTATATGTTCTTTCCATTTAATCCATGATTTATATTGATCATATTCTAAGATCACCCTTGCGACACCCTGGTAACTTACAGCTTTTAAAACATTTGCCATAATTAAAAATTGATTATTTACTACACTTGTAAGCAAAAAGAAATTTACAAACATTCACTCACCTTTCTGATCGTATAGGATTCGTACTCGCGTGTGCTGGTCACGATCACCAAAAGTTAGCCTTGTAGCGTAATATGGCTAAAGTAATCACTTAACAGTATAGCAGTTTCAACGTTTTATTCAATACATACGCTCCGGTCTGACTCCGAGCTCCACTCATGACTCGGCGCTCCAATTCCAACTGATTTTAACACAACTTTGCTTGGGTTATAAAGGGTATAGCCAGACATGTATTATACAGAGATCGGTGTAACCAAATGTTCAAGCTTCCTGGTATTATGTAAAATCATCCCCGTCACCACATTAAATGTGTCCAACATACTCAACTGTCAATGAAACCTGCAGTGACCCACCATGCACATGTCAACATTGACATACAATGTTATACCTTATAATGTAACCCCCAAAAAAAACTAATAAAAAAAAAACTACTATACATGTACTTGTATAATATTTGTACCGCCCCTTAATTTGGAATAAATGAAAATAACCTATTTGCTTAATACTCAATTCAATTTCCCCTACATTTATTTAGTACTCAGGAAACTCTGATATTGTTTACACCTTATAGCGGAGATGACAATTGAAATGGAGTACTAATCCATGTAATTGTCACCTTCGACAACCATGATCACATATAAACATCACACCTAAAAACATACATACATATATCTGGATGATCAAGGTAAACAATACATTTTGATATAGCAATTCAATATACATGTTTCCATTTCTTATCATAATTTGCTTGATAGTGTCTATGGTATCGTATTCCTGAATAACATAATCACACGTGACATTGACACAATTAAACACTTGAAATTTCTTAAAATCGCAGCTTCTAAACATAATTTATACGGAACGTCTCTGAACACTGGAAGTTTTTAACGACTGTTTGTTGTTTTATGATGTATTCCAGTTCCAGTTACAAGTGAGTCCGTGTTTATCAGCCGCAGTGTCTTAATTTCCTGGAATGTATAGTATTGACATGATTAATATCTATATATAGTTCTATCTTCTATTTCAATATATGCGGTGATAACAACCCCAACAACCCCGTAAGAAATAATATATAATATGTATGTATTTGTACTTATAAGTTACAATTTACTTCCTAGATACAACATGCTTCATTTATGTTGACATATTCTGCTTATTTAATTGATACGTTTCTAATATCATCTTACTATATTAAACTTCTGATATATCTCTATTCACATAATAAAACTTCCATGAACTTAATATTAACTCAACTTCATAAAACATGAACAACTGCAACATAAACATATACAACTAATTCAACATTGCCCAACACCCAATAATTAAAGTTGTTATTTGTTTTAAACCAACACCTTGTTACAACAACACGAAAAAAACACCTTTTTACATATCATAATACAGTTACATCTTCACTAATATTAATAATGAAAGTAATTTCTATTTTTGTAGTACATGTACATATACTAGCATTTTATGGCAAAATCCTCAAATTCAAAATTTAAATCCTACGACAAAAATCCTGACGTATCCATTTGGCATATAATTAACGTTAGGTACACTCTAATAATACAACAAAATTTAACATTACTATTTCTACTTTGAATGAACATCCTTAAAATACTGTGTGAAGCTATTATTATTTGTTATTTTGCTAATTTACCACAACCAATAACACAACCAACCCAAAACATGCAAAGATACTTAATATACGGCATCGACAATGACTTCTTCTGATTCCAGTTGAACTTTGGCGTCCATCAGCATCTTATTTACTACCCGTTGTACTATTGCCGCAATCATCGCATAGCTGTTGACACATCATTTCTACTTCTCTACGCTGAAACTCAATGAATAGCCATCCAGCGTCGACGTGCAATAGTTGCCATGGTTGAAACTATTTCTATAATACCCATGTTAATTTCATGGATCATCAAATTATTACTTGACCGATGAAGTAATCCCCATATACTCGTTGACATAGTTGATATACTATTATTCGATATTCTGATAATTCCTGGATCTATCTGGATCTGTCGTAATACACCGAGCCATCCGTGAAGTTTTAGACTTCCACCCGGAATGATGCCCTGTGCAATCGGCCTTGAAGTATTGTTTCCTCTTGAAGCACACATTTTCTGGTAGGCATATACTTGAATACTGGACTTGGGATTGTTGATAGTCTCGCATCGTTTGGAGTATTACACCATATATGACATGGTTTTGTAATTGTATTGCTCATGCAGACAATTCTCAAAAGGTATTTTTGATTTCATCTCCCATCCGTCTTATTACCCAAACCGATGTGTTTTCACTGTTGGTCTGGACAGGTATATAGTGGTATGAATGCTATTAGTTCCCTATTGCTTGATCAAGTGTTTTTAATTTAATACACATTTTTTTTAACAAAATAAAATTTCTAAGGTACCCAGTGCGGCAATGGTGATCACTATAACTACTCATAATGGAAATACATGTTGAAGACTTATCATGGACTTCTATCAAAGTAACTATTTTGATTTATTTATTAGTTTATTCATTGGAAAGTTTCAATTCCTTCTTATGCTTTGATACGCTTACAATTAATTAATTAACTTACTACTATTGTGCTTGAACTTGAGTTCTCAAACTAATATCCTAACGTTATATAATCATTGAATGTCCTACAGTTCATGTCTAACTTAACGAATTGCATTATTTATTATTTTGTGTACATGGCGTAATATAAGTGAAGTGTAACTTTAATTTTAAATCTAATAACATCGGTTGATAACCATTACAACATAATCGACTCTCCGTATCTATAACAATATTGATATAATCGGATATTACAGTCGTTTTATTGAATAACAAATATTCCTATGTTGCTGATTGCCTAACATGCTAATGACTTTTACCGATTTCATCATATTCAATTACTGTATTCATAACATATGTATATAGTCAAATGTTTCTACGCATAATTTCGTTTTTATTATACTTTTCATAAAAATATCTTAAACAATATTTACAACATAAACCGATTATCCCTACTATAATCTTATTGCTATCTCTTCATATTATACGAGTCGTTTTATGAATAAAATCATAATTATATATGTGCCTTCTGATTTCCTAAAAAATACCGGCTATCGACTTAGCGTAACAATATCGTTAAAAATAACAATAGAACAAAGACTCCAAAGTAACCGATCTTCCTCAACTAACCGATCTTCCTCAACTTCTGATATTATAGACAGTCGTTTCAAAATACATTCATATGCCTTCTGATTTCTAATAAATACTGGCCTTCGACTTCTTATATAATATGTCTCTACTACTAATTATGTTCTCATAACATTTATCTCAACACAACAATAACACATCCCGACCCTCGTATCTAAACTCCAATATTATAATAGTCGTTATAATGAATAAAACATATTCATATGCAACTTATTTGCTCTCGACTTCTATATAATACTTAATATCTCGACAATATACTCAAAAATTCTTACAAATAATTATGTTCGCATAATATCTATTTGTAGACATCGGTCAACAACCGTAAAACCATAATACACACCCGATTCTCCTAACGAATAATCATATCAACATTATTGACTATTACGACATGTTATACTCACTATTTACAGTCTATACATTTGATACATTATTTAAATTTCAATTTTTTTATATAACAACACTGCATTAATATTTACAATTTACCACGTGATGTATATGCACTTGACAACTTGACATGATAAAATTTTAATTAGTAACTATCAATTTCAGTTACGTATTTGAACGTTTTGACATTTTTCATTTTTATATTTACATGTAATTTTATCATTTATATTTATTAATTAGCCTAAAATAGTCCGCTTAAGTAACTAAGTATAACATTTTCTTTCCATTTTAATCCATGATTTATATTGATTTGAATTTCCATCATATTCTAAGATCACCCTTGCGACACCCTGGGTACTTACAGCTTTTAAACCATTTGCCATAATTTAAATTTTATTATCTTCTCGACACAAGCAAAATAGAAATTTACAAACATTCACTCACCTCTCTCCTGATCGTATAAGGTTCGTACTCGCGTATCCTGGTCACGACACCAAAAGTTAGCCTTGTAGCGTAATATGGCTAAAGTAATCACTTAACAGTATAGCAGTTTCAACGTTTTATTCAATACATACGCTCCGGTCTGACTGAGAGCTCCAACCATGACTCGGCGCTCCAATTTCAACTCATCTTAACACAAATTGACTTGGCTTATATAGTGTATAGCCAGACATGTTTTACATAACATCTATAATTTAGGTAAACGAATTAATCGGCTTGTTCCGTGTAAAATGACCCCCTCTTGTCAAAATATCAACTTTAAATTTAGCAGCTGTCACCCCGGAGTCAACTCATATGAACTACAACATTGGTACAATGTTACAAGTATATTAGTAATTTGCGAAAATCAGTCCGATGTATCAGTTTACCATTCTGATCACCTCGGCCTTTATGCATTGCAATAGACCTCTGACATAACAAGGCGCCATATTGAAACTATTTTCAGTCACATGATTAGAAAATGGCAGCCCCCAGTCTTCAGTACACATTATGGCAATACATGTTCACACAAATATATAGATCTATATAGATATATTATACCAGTAAATACGCACTACAAAATTCCACGGAACGATTAATCACATGTGTGCCAGGCGATAAGTTAACTCGAAATGATCCGAAAGTCAAGTAGTATATTTTGTAAACAAACCCGCTTAAATATGGGTCATGTTTGTTGATGTTTTCGACACGTGCTTGGGAAATATAAATTATGAATACTATTTAAAGATATGGGTTATTTCTTTTATGATATGTCTTCGTATGATCATAAAAATAAGAAAACTGTTCGGGAAAGATAAAATAACCATCTTATTGACGGATACATAATTTGTTACTTTTACGCGTAGGTAGCGACTTTTAACTCACGGTCTGTTGGCTTTGGTGTATTACTACTGTTAGACACGAGGTTATTTACCGGAGATAAACGGAAATGGCCGAGCTTTCACGATTGTCAGTTTACGTGCAAATTCTCATTCTAAACACCTCGGTCTTTATGCATTGCAAAATACCGAAGAATACGGAAATAGCCGAACTTTCACGATTGTCACTTTTTTAATCAGCAATAACTTTCCTCACTTCTCTACGCTATGAAAATGACGTTTACAAATAGAAAGAGAAGACATACCGAACGAACGCGCCTCTTATCTCGTCAGTTTCATTAACACCAGGGGTAGAATATATTCCATTAATTATAAAATGGTGCATGGAACAATTAATCATGAAAGATTATATATGATTTATATCTTGTTAATTGCATTGTTCCTGAGATTGACTATGAGTACACATGACTCTGTCATTTTACTGGAACATTATCATATATTCTAAGACGATCTGCGGATTAATCCATATACACATAGAGCAGACCAGGCCATGTATTATTACCGCAATAAAACATGGTCTCAAATTGGCTATTACTATTTACGCCCCGTATCACGTGACATATTTGGCACAGTGATCGAGTGGTAACGCGCTTGACTACTGATCGAGAGGTCTCTGGTTCGAATCTCGGCCGAGGCACTTGGTCATTTATGAAACGCTTTTCAGTGTGTCCCACCTAACTATAGAGACGAAACTGGTTGGAAACCCAGAGGAAGTCTCGCGTGTATCGGTGCTATACACTGAGCACGTTAAAGAACCAAGGAGTCTATTCGAAATGAGCTAGGGTAACGCATCCGGATTCCTTGTATCACACCTCTTTCTCTTGCTTTTAAGTCTGCCTAGACAAATGTCTACGTCCCCGCAAGGGGTTTGACATTAATGGAAGATAGATAGATCGATATTTATGAATGGATAAACGTTAACTTTATAGTAAAAACTTCAACGGATCGCGAATTGCACGTGTATCCAGTGTTATAGCTATGACGCATCTATTTTTAGAAACTCCAATATACTCTCGAAAGTAAGATTCATAAAAACTTCTGATAATCAATTCACTTATATCTTTCATTTCATGAAATAGATACACTATATTCGTGTTATTAAAATTGTTTCAATGTTAAAAATATGTTAATTTCTTTCAGAAAATCACTCAATTTCAGCGTGGAATTACGTTCAATGCCAAATGGGTGAAAATGACATGCGCGCAGTTAAATAGTGCGGGATATTATCGTATTTAGAATCGAAATAAAAACTCTGTTCTTGTATTCTGTCGATGAATAAAACACGGGCACTCGTTCGGATGCGGAAAATTAAATCACTCGTTCTCGCACTCGTGATTTAATTTTTCCGCATCCGAACTCCTGTCCATGTTTTATTCACCAACAAAATACGCGAACATATTTTTATTTCTTAAATAAACATATTGGTGATTTTGTTTTTACGTTGCATCATGTTGTCGTTAAATATGTAGGTTTTTTTTAAATAATGTTCATTATTTGAAAAAGGCTTATAATTATGCCAAAGCGTCATTAAATGAGTTTAATACACCTGTTACTATATATACGTAGGGTGTTCCAGAAGTAATAGGACTTTTTTAATAGCAGCGCGGTTAATGAGAAATTTAGAAAACTAATTTGCTGTAAATAAAATTTCATCTATCACTGACTAACACGCGAAATATATAAGCAATTGGATTAACAATAAAAAATATATTAAACATTAAATATACCATGTACCATGGAGGCGGGTCGCGCCGTGACGTTATGATGATGTCGCCTTTCAAACACAGTATTTTAACCGAAAGACATCCTTAGTAATTTTTATATATTGTCACCCTGACTTTCAAAACGAATCTGATGTTACTGTCAACGTTGTTTATATTTGTCTCTGTACCAATGTTCCCAAAAAATGAGTTACAGTGATGTAAGAAATTGCTCTAACCTTGAAGCATCTATCAGTGTACGAACGGTGTCTATCAACGTCAAACTACGTTTTTGGGAGGCGTTTAAGCCTCTCATTACTACCATTGTCCATTTCTTAATACAAAATTAACCGCCTTTAGGCTGCTATGTGAATCCGCATTCAAGTAGTTCCAGAAACTGTCAACATTCCCAATACCGATACATATGTTTCTCCAAATGTTTTAACTGATTTAAGCCAATCAGCAACATTTGTTTATTCTAAGATAAAAAAATTATTGTGAACTGTTCGTTAAATCGATATTTTTGCAAAAAAATCACTACACCGGCCGATACCGAACTTGTTTCACAGTACGAAAATGACGTGTTCATCAAATGTCCCGGCTGTAAAGCTATTTTTAGAAACTTCAGACTGCGGTCAAGTGATGGTTTCATCAATGAATCGTATACGTTCTGCAAAGTACTGTTATGCAATCATATGGTGTCGCTGTACTAGCTAGCCGCTTTCTATAGACTGTCTCACGCTGTGAGGGAAGTGATTACAAGACGGCACTGTAGAATCTGATAAATAGGCGCATAGTATTATTTTAAAAGCCACTTTTGATATACGCATTTAATACACGTATTACATATAAATTAATATGCACCTTTTAACAATTATTTAGATACCCAACATGCCTATATAGTCACATATGCCTATTTTGACATTCAAGACAAGATCAGCAGTAAGAAAACGAACATTAAACGTGTAAAGTCGGTTTAAGCTTTAGTAGCAGCAACCAGATCGCCTCCCAACAGTACTCTCAGTGCTTTGATCTGTGACTTGACCTGTGTTCACTTGTTAGTTCATTCATTCGCTATCTGTGAACAGTTTGTGCCAATAGAACACAAGTAGATGCTGAGGATGCTATTATATTTGGCTTATTTAATTATTTTAATGGTTTGCATTGTTGCTTTTGCCAATTTATAACATAATTTAGCAATCGCGCGGTTTCTAGTTTTTGACGTTGACGTCATTTCGTCCATGATGCGCTTGGATATATACACTTGTTTACTCAGTCGTTATCATATACAAACAGCGATTTCTTCGTAAATTTGCATGCACACGTCAGTGACATCAAGGCAATGCCACATAATTTGCCAATATTATTTATTCATTGGTTCCTGAGATATGCACATGTTTAGTAAGGTTAATAATAAAAATTTACAGTGTGACCCGCCAATACGTTACATGGTTTCTATGACAACGCATTGTATAAGCACCACCACCAACAACGAAAATATGTTGTTATCAGTATATAGGGAATGAAATTCTACACATATGAGATAAATTTCATTAAAATGTATGTGTTGAGTAAGAAGTTATGAGAAAAGTCCTATTATTTCTGGAACACCCCTCGTAGTAACATTTTTACGTTGACAAAATCTGTATTATCGCCTCACCAGGGATATTATCATCAACATGTTGAAAACTGATCATATCCCCGATCGAGTGATCAATCAACGACTTGCGAACGTGCGCACGCGCGACGTGACGTTTATTTACGCGGGATTAACGTTAACCACTAGGCCAAATAAAGTAAAGAAAAACGGAACATCCATATATAATTATGTGTTTTACTAAAAAGGTGTATATTTTATTGACCGCTTTCTTTTTAGTTTTATTTTGCCTCATAATTTGAAATATATTGTGCTATTTCTAGTTGTATCGTTGGTTCATTAGTATCAATTGACGAATGATGATCTGCACTAGCGGATTTAGAAGGGACGCATCCGGCGCCCCCCCCCCCCTAAAATTGCCGGAGCCTAGGTAATTTATCACATTTTTTAAGCTAAATGCTGTATGCAAATATCATGATGCAGGATTGAATGGTAGCAAGGTGTCAAACTTAGAGTTCAGAAATGTCGAGATTCGTGCACATCACAAATGTCCAACAAGTCATAAAATGATAAATACGGTTGGCTTGAAATCTGTCCTTTTCTTAAAAAAGTATCTCGGAATGTAGCAGACAAATTCGGTGTTTTTAAAAAACCCGGGTGAGAAAGTCATTTGACCTTCCTAGTCGCTGGATTCAAAATATTTCACGTTTCCCCTTAAACGAAAGTGAAGCCCTAGATTTAGCAGGGTGTGTTGCTCAGATACACATTGTATTTTTATTGATGACGTTACATTGGTGACGCATTAATCTAGGTTATACTGCTCAGATGATCAATGTAGAAATAACTATATGCAAAGAAAGTATTGCATTAGAAAATGAGTTTGTTGGATATGCTGCTCAGATAAAAACTGTTGGTTTTCCAGTTCTCACAGTAACTATATCAATTAAAATTACCAAGTCATAGTAAGGAGGTGGGGCCACTAGGGTATGCTGATGAAATAGATCATTGCATTTTTCTTGCTTGCTTCGCTCGCACAAACACTATCAACTTAGTAGGGAATGAGTATATGGGACATGCTTCTCTAATCATTAATGCATTTTAGTTGCTCTCTATGTCCTCACCATCACTTTATCACTGAATATTATAAAATAAATAATGTAATTGTGTCAAATGCTCCTCAGAAATGCATTTTTTTCTAGCTCGTTTCGCTCGCACATTTTCTGAGTGGGGGTAGAGATCAATACATGAATGTGCGCCCCCCCCCCCCTAACTCCAAATCCTGGATCCGCCCCTGACCTGTAACCTTGGTTCTATGTTTGAAATACCTTGTGTACACGTTTTGGACATTGAAAGGTTTTGCTGGAACATGTATATTAAATAGTTTAATAACTGGGCGCTGTGGCACTGAATGATAATGGCACTCTGGTTAGCGCCCTCGAGCCATTATCGTCGAGCTGGGGATATTATCATCCAATTCCACATCGCGCCCATTTATTAATCTCTAAATAATTTACTGTGCTTTAATCATAAATATCCCTTATGGATCGATCAGTGAAAATAAATTCATTATTTTTCGTAAATAATAATACCAATGAATGGCATACACGCTGGCCTGTGATATTTATTCTATTATACCTAACAATATTATAAGTTTAGCAAAACGTAAAAGTTATAAACAGTACACAAGGCTGCCTTCATATAATTGTTGTGTATAATTCCAAAATATTTTTTTTAATCTTGTATATTTCAACAATCATATAACAATTGTATATACATAAAATTTAGTGCCGAGTCATCATCATCATCATCATCTTCTTCGATAATGGCAAACAGTCATAACTGACTATAATGGCCATGCGTGGGGGTTAAAAAGAATAAGGTTTGCCAAATCGCCCGAACTACCCAGTCCATCCAGGACATGTGGAACTATTGAGCTAATTCTTAAGGAAAAGACAACTCTGTGAAAAGTGATTTTTGTACCTGTGTGTTTGTACGAGTTGTTTCCCTTTACACCACAAAAATCGATAAACATTCCCCATACACAACAATTTCGCTTATCTTAATCCAATCGATTCAGATCGATGTCGGCTATTTCCGTTAGTGGTCGTAAATTTTCCGATAGTCACGAATGATAACGGTAAGCTACATAAATCGTAGCCTGAGGGGCTACTGATCAGATAAAAAGATAAGCAGTCGATTTTTCATATTTTCAGATTTATGATTGTAACTGTCTATTCGTCTCGTGATCATATATACATTTCAATTTGAATTGCTGATGTTGACTTCTGGTAAATTCTGGTATGCGTGTGGTAGTATCTTAGTAACAACAAGATGACTTCGCTTATTATCAAATATTTTCTTAATCCCGATATAAATTATGCTTGTTTTTTTGTAAATTATGTTATATTCGCACGTACAAAAAAAACAAGTACAGTCCAGATTGAGTGATTGTCATCATGAATCAAATAATTAATTTGAGGTGTGTGAGGCGTTTTTTAAAGTCCTCGTGTGTATATGCGTTCTTGTCTATTTAATTCAGTTTGATTACGTAACTTTTATCGTAAAGATTTTGCAATGTTTTACACAGAATGTTGTGTTAATAAATAAGTTCAAGTTCAATAAACTGCTGCAATCAATTATACAATTATTGCGATATAATGAAAATAGGCAAATCATAACAGAATATTTGTATTCATAATAAGTCAAACAAATATATAAAAAGTTAAACCGCCTTAGTACAATACTAATATACAACATTTTATACAATCTCCTATCTGCCTTCATGGAAGATATTTTTACAGGTTTTTACTAATTTTATCCAAATATCGATGGTGTTTTTCACGCATGAGTGGATAATAGCCCATAATTATACATACATATATATAAAGCGATAGAATGTATGACCCTATTGTTTAACTAGATCGATAGACGGTGATCAGACAGGATTAGACTGATAAGGGGCAATAAAACAACTAAGGGATTACACTTCTGCGGCTTTTTATTTCCCGGTCACAAATATGAATACTGACTTAGCTTTATAAGTTTAAAAAGTAGAAACACATACAAACTTTCATTGAAATAGTATAAATGTATTATTAATGTTTTTTTTAAACATTGTTTAAATAAAAAGTAAATACATAGGGAAAAGTTATATTTATGAAAAACTTAAGTCTCGCACATATGGGAACATATATGAATTTTGAAAACAGCCATGGTAACGTGATACCTTTGAATAAAACCATTTTTTTAAACATAACAATGCATGAAGGCCATTTTAATAAAAGTTTGTATGTGTTTTTGTTTATTTTCAAACAGATATAATATACTCTTATTAATATACTTTTAATGTTAACAGTCTCTCATATTTCTATTATAGAAAAAAATCCATTGTGATCATGTTGTTAGAATTGTTTATTGTTTATGCATCTTGGAAAGTGAGACTATCTTATCTGCAATAATTTATTCACCAGTTTCCGGGTTCATGAAGCTGACTGGCAAATAAAGGCTATGCTCGTCATTTTTTAAGAGAAACAAATATTTAGCGAGTTATTTGATTTATCGTAAAGTTTGCTGAAAATTATCAGTTTTTCTACATGGTAAAAGATATGCCGACTTTATAATTAAACACCGGCAAAACCAACGAATCAATTAGCCACATGTTAAATGTATACTTATATTGTATCAGGGACGTATAATATTCTTCCCAGATTGTATAGAACGTGATAATTACACAAGTGTCCCCCCCTTTTTTAAAATAAAATTGTACAAATGTATATGTCAATAATTGCGTCTTATTGGTTTGATTAAATTACTTCCCACCTTCATGATCAAAAGAATAATTAAAAACATATATATATTAATGCACACAAAACGTGTTGAAAACATGCGTTTAAAAAGAAGAACAGAACAGAACAGAACAGAACTTTATTACACCCAGGTATATATCACGTGATAAATGGCGGTAACGGACGTGTTTATTTCGCTCCATGAAAAATTTCGATAAATTGAATATAAGAGTGTATTTGGATAATTTTCTGGACTAACTAAATTGGGAGATCGTGTATGGAGTTATATATTATCATCTTGGATATACTCTGTGATGGGAAAATATAATGAAAAGGAAACAGGGAAGCAGTGGTAGTGACATTGATAAACGGGACACAAAGAAAGTAAATATTGAGGGAGGCCCGGACGATATTGACTTGTCGGTGAGTGATTTACTAAATCAAACAAATAGTGTATTGTATGATACGAACCACGACAGCGTGTTTGTTCCGAATTCACCAACAAACGTCACGTCTACGGAGAACAATAATAATACTTCAGCAAAAATGGCATCCGGAAGTAGTACGCAGCCAGAATCCGTACAATGTTCACAATCCTCTTTAAATGATATCATGTCATGTGTGAAAGGTATTGAGGGTAGACTTGCTCATATGGACAAACGATTGGATGGTTTAGAGGAGGTGAAACAGAAAGTCGATAGATTTGATACGGAGATAAAGAAGCTATGGATAGCATTAGACGATAAGAACAGGAAAGTGATAGATAGAGTGACAGTAGTAGAGGACAAGGTAGAGAGTACGGACTATGCTATGGGTTTACTAAGCGATAAAGTTGTTACGCTCGAGAAAGAGAGAAATGTGTTGAGGGAGGAGGTTACATATCTCCAATCTCAGTCTATGAGAAGTAACCTGTTATTCGGAAACATACCGGAAGTACAACCAGGGGTAACAGAAGATTCTGAGGTGACAGTGAGGAAGTTCATGACTGAGCAAATGAAAGTGGCGCAAGATGTAGTCGATAAAATGGTTCTAGAGAGAGTACATAGGATTGGACCGCAAGAAGAAGGAAAATGTCGGCGAATAGTAGCTAAGTTCCTACAATTTAAGGACAAAGAGTTTATTAGAAAGCAATGGAAGACACTAGAAGAAACTCCGTTTTACGTATCTGAGCAATTTCCTAAGGCAGTGGTAGATCAAAGAAAGAGACTTGTACCAAAGATGAAAGCGGCGAAAAAGGCGGGAAATCGATCATGGATCTCGTATGACACTCTGTACATTAATGGGAAACCTGTGAAAGACTAGGGGGTAGAGGAGGGAGAAGTGAAAGTTCTGTCATGGAATGTAAACGGTTTGTCCCGGGACAAAATGGAATGTGATGACTTTGTACATATACTCGCTAAATATGATATCATATTCCTGTATGAATCTTGGACTTCTTCACACAGTAGAATTGATCTTTCTGGTTATGTATGTCACAATTTGTATAGAAACTTTCAACATAGAAATGCTAGGAGATGTAGTGGTGGCGTAGTATTGTATTATAATGAGTCTTTGAAAAACGGTATTGAAATTATTAAAACACATCATAGTTCGGTAATTTGGATAAAACTTGATCATGTATTTTTCAAAACAAATTGTGACATTTATCTATGTGGTGTTTATTTATGGACAGAAGATTCTCCTGCGTATGGAGTTGTAAGTGTTGATTTTTTTGATTTATTGGAAACTGATATTAGTTACTATAAGGATTTAGGTGATGTATATATTTGTGGTGATTTAAATAGTAGAGTAGGTCTGAAACACGATTTTATAACAAATGATAGTACAAACCCATACTTCGACGATCCGGATTATGTACCAGATGAATACTATAGCAGGGCCTCATTTGATACAAAGTGTAACACCTTCGGGTCAAGGTTATTAGATTTATGTAAAGCCACGTGCATGAGAATCGTGAATGGTAGGTTTGGTGATCAAGGTTCGTTCACTTATGTTTCACGAAATGGTGCGTCGGTAGTTGATTATTTATTATGCGAAGAATGCAATTTTCGCAAAGTCTCGAGTTTTATTGTAAATTCAATGAACGAATGGAGCGATCACGCCCCTATAGGCTTCTCACTCAACTGTAACTACGTGCTACCCACAGAAAATAGTGATTACATTTCAAAATATAAATGGTCACAAATACATAGAGATGCTTTCAGAGCTAGTATTATTGGTCAATTACCGTTATTAAATCAGTTGACATCAAATATTGAGCAATCACAATCTAGCATAAATAATGTGGTATCCAGTTTTACCGAGGTTATTAAGGATACTGCTGATAATTACTTTCTGAAACACGTTAAACAAACTCAGTCGACCTGCTTCGTTGATGAACAATTATGTAACAATGCCGAATGGTTTGATATCGAATGCATCAATGCAAGAAACAGTTATCTTGCAGCGCTACGGGTTTTTAATAATTGTAAATCAGATATAAGCAGAGTAAGTTACTGTGAAAGTAAAAAATATTATAAAACATTAACGCAAAAGAAGAAACAAGCTTATAAATGTAAAAAAATAGATGACATTGAGACACTTAGGCTATGTCAACCGAAAGCATTCTGGAAATACTTTCGAAAGAAGAATTCAAAATCACACAATGATATTTCTAACGACGACTTTTTTAACTATTTTTCAAATCTTGAAAATGATTTATTCACCAGTCAAAACGCTGAGTCCGAAAATTTCTGTGAAAATCACGACTTTGACTGTAGTTCTGTAAATGATGAATTTGACCGCCCAATATGTCCAGATGAAATTAGGAATGCGGTAAAAAGGTTAAAAACAAATAAAGCATACGGGAGTGACTGCCTGTTAAACGAATATTTTATCGAAACTATTGATATTTTGATGCCATATGTATGTGATATCTTTAATGTTGTTTTAGATTCTGGTATTTTCCCTGACCCATGGAGAGATGGCATTATTATACCCCTTCATAAAAAAGGTGATAAAAATGACGTTAACAATTACAGAGGTATAACACTATTAAGCTGCTTATCTAAATTATTCACATCGATATTAAATAACAGAATTGTTACTTTTTGCGAAGAACACCAGGGTATCTCGGATGCGCAATTTGGTTTTAAGAAGGGTAGTTCCACTGTTGATGCTATGTTTGCTCTAAACTCGTTGATAGAACACTATCTCAACCACAACAACAGATTATACGTAGGTTTTATTGATTTAAAAAAATGTTTTGATTCTATTTATAGAAATGCTTTATGGTTTAAACTATTTCGATCAGGGGTTCAAGGTAAAGTTCTTAGAATAATTAAAGACATGTACACTATTGTAAAGGCATGTGTTAAACAGGGCAATACATTCTCAAACTTCTTTGAATACGCCATTGGACTAAGACAAGGGGAGATAATGTCACCTGTTTTAGTTTCCTTATTCCTCGAGGATTTAGAGTTGTTCTTACAAGATAATGAAAACAGCGGATTGTTGATTGATGACATAGTTGTGATCTTATTGCTTTTCGCCGATGACATGGCTATCTTCGGTAAAACACCAGCTGATTTGCAGCATAACCTTGATTTGCTGTACGAATATTGTAACAAATGGGGCATTGAGGTAAATGCGTCCAAAACAAAAATAATGGTTTTCAGAAAACGGGGAGGGTTAAAGCGAGAGGAAAAATGGACTTACAATGGTATAGATGTTGAAGTAGTCGACACATTTAATTATCTGGGAACGCTATTCTCTTATAATGGCAATTTTTCTATGTATCACAATTATATATCTGGTAAAGCAATAAAGGCCTTAAATACTTTATTGTTCAATTGTAAAAAAATACCTTTAAAATTAAGAGTTTTATGTCAACTGTTTGATTCGTTTGTTGGTGCTATCTTAAATTATGGCAGCGAAATTTGTGGGTTCAATAAGTCTAAAGAATTAGAAAGGTTGCATTTAAAGTTCTGCAAGCGTATTTTAAAAGTTCCTATAAATTCTAGCAATTGTGCTGTGTACGGCGAGTTAGAACGCTTTCCTTTGTATGTATCACGTTACTGTAAAATCATAAAATATTGGTGCAAGATTGTAAAATCAAAAAATATTATTTTACAAAAACTGTATAAATTAGCTGTAAACGACTGTTTATCTGGCTATAACAATTGGGTAAGTCGGGTAAAGAAACTGTTAGATGACCATGGTTTCTCTGAAGTGTTTAATAACGCAAATACTCTTGTAAAAGATTTCCACGTTATATTTAAAAGCCGTCTCATAGATTGTTTTAAACAAGAATGGTTTGGATCGGTGGAAAGAAACCGCGTTTTAGAAGAATATAAAGATTTTAAATTGAATTTTGTGTATGAACCATATCTTGATATTGTTCCTAATAATATTAGGTTTTATATTACAAAATTACGCATTTCTGCTCATTCTTTACGAATACATACTGGTAGATTTGGAGTGAACAGATTACCGCGTCACGAACGACTTTGTATATTTTGTAATTTACAAGATATAGAAGATATTTATCATTTTGTTTGCATTTGTCCCAATTATAGAATTATCCGAGTAAAATTTATTCAACAATATTATTATTTGAGACCTTCTGTCTTTAAATTCTATGAATTATTATGTAGCAATAACAAAAAGGAACTGTGCAACCTAGCTTACTTCTTGAAGGAATCTTTTAGAATTAGAAACAATGCTAATATAGTTGTAAATAATTAATAATTTGTGTGTCAAGGTTCGGTGTGTGTGCGATCATGTATTGTGCGAAGGTATTGCCTAAACACCATTATATATTGTTAATGAAATGTGTGAAGTATTTATGTATGTGCATGGAAGGTATGAAGTATATCTGTATGCTCATGGAATGTGTGAAGTGTGTCTGTATGTTCATGGAATGTGTGAAGTATATATGTATGCTCATGGAATGTGTAAAGTATATCTGTATGTTCATGGAATGTGTGAAGTATATCTGTATGTTCATAGCATGTGTGAAGTATATATGTATGTTCATGGAATGTGTGAAGTATATCTGTATGTTCATGGAATGTGTGAAGTATATTTGTATGTTCATGGAATGTGTGAAGTATATCTGTATGTTCATAGAATGTGTGAAGTATATTTGTAGGATAAAAAAAAAACAAAAAAAAACTTTAAATGTTACTAACGTTATTGATGCTTTTTCTCTCCGTTACTAACCCATTTATCACGTGTATTTTGTATTATATATTTATGTATATATATCAGTGTTTGTAGACAATGTACTTGTTACAAGTCTTAATAAATGTATGTTCTGTTCTGTTCTGGTATACATTATACAACATGGGGATATATAACAAACATATATACATAAAACAATACGGGCTTCCGGTCATATATACAGGTAGGGGTGTGGGGAGATTTCATCATTACAATAACAAGTGTACAATATTACAGATACATAGTACATTTAAATAACAAAACAAACAATAGCACGTGTTGGCTAGCACGGTCCATTACTAAGTGGGCGTGGCTTATATATACAAGCGTGATATTTGTCACGTGATTCCGTTCATACACGGTTACCTAGTGAAGTTTAACCACTATATACAATATTACTACAATGTTATGAATGTTTATTGACTGGATATAATTAAGATAGAGAAGAATACATCATCATTACAATATAAAAAGTCGGCATGGGTAGGTAATTTACAATACGTGATTTAACAAAAAGCATATACATGAGAAACAAGTATGGAGGCATTAGAATTAATCGTTCTTGAACTGTTTCATTATTATGTCAGCAAACTTACTGATTTTCTTTAATATAGTTACAGACGTTGACATCATAAGGGTTTTAAATGATATATCGTGTCGGAGAAGTTCAGTATTGAGACAATTTTGTCTTGATTGATTAAAAAACTGGCAATTTAGGAAATAATGCTCTTCCGTACCCACTGAGCCACTGTCGCATAGTGGACACAGTCTGTCATTGTATGGTGTACCGTCATATCTACCACATTCTACTGGGAGAGAGTGATTCGCAGTTCTGAATTTAAAAAGATTAAAGTAATCGTATTCTGTTAGTTTAAGTAGATATGTTTCCAAGAGAGGGTTATCTTTGAAACTTAAGTAGATACTGCCTTTGTTAGAGTTGGAGTTAATTAAGATTTGATTTGAAAACTCCTTACTTTGTTCTACGGGACTTTAAAATCTAAAAGGATTTATTTTCCTTTTTTTTTCAAAAATACTACACAATACGAAACCCCAAAACAACCCACGTATAATAAACGTCTTATTTGCTACACATAGTGATCTCCTCGGCCATTATAGATCGGAGAAAAACGGAAATAGCCGATGTTTCACGATATACATTATACTTGACGATATGAAACCGCGTACTAGAACGTGAATTTCTTCATTTTCAAACTAAATTGGAAGCAATTTCTACATTTGCAAATTTCTTAAAAAATATATTGTAATAATGCTTAGACTTTAAAGAATACTTCACGAGGTTATAAAAAAATGTCATTTAAGTAAAAAGCAACTTTATAGCCTGTCAAAAACGCGGTTTTTAGTATTTTGACAATTTTCATATAGAGTTATATAGGAATGGTAGTCACAAACTTCAAACGAAAATGGAAGCAAAAAGTTGACGTACGACATTAATAAAAATTATATTGAAATAAAGTGCAAAGAATGAAGATTACTTCACGAGGTTATAAAATTTTGTCATCTAATGTTATAAACAAGTTATTAAAGTTAAACCATACGGCTCCTATATAAATCTATAGTAAATCGGTGTATCGTTAAACGTTATCGATGTGATCGATTAGACGTTTTCAAGGGAGGCTACTTTGCCGATAACACCCGATAAGTTACAGCAATGTTCCGTATGGATATTGACAGTGTGTTCAATAAAAAGCCCAGTGGCAAAGCCTACCTTAGCCCTAAAATATCTGAAATGTGCAAGTAACTCTATACAGCCATGGTGAAGGAAACAAGATTGTTAGTGCTCTTGAAAAGATAAAAGATTTTTTTTTTTTTTTACAGGGGAGATAATTTTATTTTCCTCGTCAATAGGTAGATGTGGGTCGAGGGCATCCCACATACTACCGTACAACATGTAGTATAATTGTAAATGAATCATACAATAGTATAATATACATACATTCATTCATTCATTCATTCATTCATTCATTCATACATACATACATGTTTACAAGTGTTGCAACTTATATACATGCTTACACATATAGCATTTCAAAAATTCCCTGCTTGTTTGTTTTTGGTGGGTACAGGTACTTTTTAATGTTTCAATTCCGTCGGTGGTTCCTTTCTTCTATATATGATACTAAAAGCTAGAATTTCTCTGGGCTGAAAGTGCAGAACATTTGAATTATTTTTTTTATTTCTTGAATTATTGGAAAACATTTAAGTACATATTCCAAGTTGCATTAAAAGAGTCCAAACTAATCAATTTAACCGCAACCCCTTTTTGTACCTTATATTGATAATTGACATAATGTTTTGCTCGATTTAGGGTCGGATTAATTTCTTGAACTTTACAGTTGTAAATATATCTTTTAAGGTATGTGAACATAAAGTTAAGTACAGCTTGCTTATGATCTCTGATTCCTAATATAAAAATTTCACAATTGAGAAATGTTTTTATTACTTCATGATTTCCAAAGAAATTTAAAATCAGTTGCTTTATTTTATGACAATCCCAAAATAAATGTTTGATTGTTTCGGTCATAGTTTTACAGAAAGAACAGTTTGCATTATCTATGAAGTTAATTCTAAATAAGAAAGATTTTGTTCCAATAATTATATGTATAATTCTGTATTGAAACCATTGCAAGTTTGAATCTGTTGTTATTTCGAAAGGAGTTGAAAATATGATATTCCAGTCTTTATCTGTTAATTGCAAGCCTAAATCCTCGTCCATTTTGATACACAGGCTGGTTTGACTTCTGTTTTTAACAGAATATTATACATTGGTTGAGTTCCTTGTTTAAATTTTAGAATACTTTTAAAAAGTGTTGGAATGTACGGTCTGGTTATTTTGTCTTTACTATGGCAATCATTCTGTTTCAAGAAATCAGATATAGACCTTATTACACCTTGATATTGAATATAGTTGGTTATGAGATTATTATTTTCTTTAAAATGTTCGAAGCTGTAAAAGTTGCCTTTATTGTCTAACAGGTCCTCGATATTTTGCACACCCGATTTGAACCATGAGTTGTAAAAATGGGTTTATTATTTATAAGGATATTAGGATTGTAAAAGATGGGTTGTGCTATCAATTCTGTTTCATTGATTTCATGTTTTTTACACAATGTTACAAAAGCATTTGATGCATCTCTCCAATAATTATTTTTAATTCCATTTGCAATTAATTATGGGTAGTAATAGCTACATTGTAATAATTTTTGTATGTCAATCATAGTTTTTGCTACGTTTGTCCATTTTCCACTACTCATTACCATTCTTCTGATACATGTCAACTTTAAGGAATGTATAAAAGTATTTATGTCTGTTATTCCTAAACCTCCTTTATGTTTGTGTTGTGTCAGAACACTCTTCTTAATTCTTGCATTTCCTTCCCATATAAATTCAGTTAATGAGTCAGACAATATTTTAATCATATCTTGCGTTGGGTTAGGTAGAGATGTGAATAAATGTATTAATGTAGATAATATAATTGTTTTTATCACTTGTATTCTTCCGATTGGTGTTAAAATTCGTCGTTTCCAGTTAAGTAGCATTTTTTTAATTTTTAGTAGTTTATCATTGTAGTTTAATTCTATCATTTTTTCAAGATCAACGTGAAATGTAATACCAAGCATATCAAAATGTGTTTGGTTCCATTGAAGTTTCCATTTAGTTTTAATGCTATTGGCACTGTACTTTTGTTTTCCAATCCAAACTACTTTAGTTTTGTCAAAGTTCACCTTCAGCCCAGAGAGTGAAGTATATTCAGTTAGTACTTTTAGTGTTTCATTGAGAGACTCAGTAGAGCCATCAAGGACTATTGTTGTATCGTCTGCAAACTGTGACATTTTTATGTTCAATCGCATTTACTTTTATTCCTTTTATAGCTTTAGTCTGTCTAATCTTAAGATATAAAATTTCTGCACACAGTATAAAAACATAACAACTTAAAGGATCACACTGTCGACAGCCTCTCTGAATATTAAAAAAGTCCGATAAAAAGCCACATTGTGTAACAGCCGATACACTGTCTTTGTAGAAAATATTGAACCAGCGTTTTATATCCTCGCCAAAATTGAATACCGTAAGTGTCTTTCGAACAAAACTCCAAGATAATGAATCGAAAGCTTTTTCAAAATCTATAAGCAGAAGTAGGCCTGGAATATTATTAACTTCTGTATATTTCATTAAATCGTAATATAAGTCTTACATTTTCTCCGATAAATCTGTCTTTTATAAATCCCGTTTGGTCACTATTTATAAGTTTATCTAAATATTTTTTAAACCTATTTGCAATACACCCAGAGCCAATTTTGTATATGCAGTTCAACAACGTGATTGGTCTCCAATTTTTTAAGTATTGTTTCGGCTTTTGGAATGCATGTTATTATTCCCTGAGATTGTGTAATTGTTAGATTGCCTGTTATAAATGCTTCATTAAGTGCTCTACATACGAAAATACCAATTTTCTTCCAGAATACTTTATAAAAGTCAGCACTAAAACCTGATGTCCCAGGACTTTTATCATTTGCCATATTTTTTAAAACCCTTGTTGCTTCGTCGATGTGTATTAGACCTTCTAATGAATTTGACTCTTCTATCGTTAGTTTTGGAATTTCTATATCATTTATGAACTTGTTGAAATTCTCTGAGTTATTGTTCGTTTCGTTTTGCGAATATAGCGTCTTATAAAATCTGGATGTTTCATTTAGAATGTCATTTTGATCGTTTAGTTCAGAACCATCTTCGATTAATAATTTGCTTATTGTTTTCGTTGTGTAATTATATTTCTCTAAATTACAGAATAATTTACTTGGCTTTTCGCCATTTATAACCTAGTCTACCTTGGATCGTACTATATTACATTTTAGCTTATTTTCGTGTATAGATTTCAATTCATCCCTAAGGAGTTTTAAAGTATCTGTGTTGTCTTCCGTGAGTGAATTTTCTATTGTTTCTATATCTTTAATTATTTTTATTTCTCGTTCTGTTGTGGTTTTCTTTTTGTATGAGCTATAGGAAATTGATTTTCCACGGATTTCCATCATCAGTGTTTCTAAAAATAACTGGTCGTTTATTGTTAGTTGTAGTTCTGAAATTGGAATTTCATGTATATTTTCTAAGTTGTAAATAGGTAAAGCATATTGTATTTTGATATCTTCTATTGCTTTATTTATCAAATCTAAGTATTCTTTGTCTTTTAACAGAGAATTATTGTGTTTCCACAAGCCTTTCCCGTGTTTAAAATCGGTAAAATTTAATTTCAGAATAACCATTGAATGATCAGACTGATAGCTTGGTTTAATCGCTATGTCTGATATATTCAATTGAGATATTGGGGACATTAAAAAGAAATCAAGTCTTGCTTGTTGCAGAGGATTAGATCTACGCCAAGTATAACGTCTGGTTGTTGGATAGAGATGCCTGAAAGGGTCTATCAGTGCTCTACTTTCAATTTCATTGACTCGCACTAGACGTGCCTTTTTATTATTTAAGTGTTTGTAATTTGAATAGTCAAGATCGGGATTCTGTACTAAGTTAAAGTCGCCACATAGTATGACGTTTTCATTAGCTGTATTATCAATATCATTAAATAATGATTCATAAAAACTGGGCGAATCTGTATTTGGTCCGTATATAGAAGCTAGAGTTATTCTTTGTTCACATATCGACACATCAATGATTACATAATTTCCATTTTTATCAGAATGTGTTCCGTGGATTTTGTAATCTACGTTTTTAGAAAATAAAATGGCAGTCCCTCTAGAATTGGATGATGAAAAACTTAATAAGCACTGAGAACCCCATTCGGTATAAATGTCTTTTAACTGATCTTTGTGAAAATGTGTATCTTGTAAACAGAATATGTCACACTTTGTATCCTTTAAAAACTGAAACACTTGTAATCTTTTACATCGTCCTTGAAGGCCTCTACAGTTCACTGATAGTATTGAAACTTCACTCATAGCATTTTACATTGTGCAAATCGAAGGAACCAACAATGCTTGTAGTGCACCCACCAAAGTAAACATAAATAGAATGATAATAAAAAAGAAAAAGGGCTTATAAACAGAATGCCCACATAACATAAAATGCATAATTCTGTGGGAACATATTATATACAATTTATACGGATTTCATATATAAAACGCGACTCATTATGATACAAGGTAACTTCAAAATGGTTTGTGGTAAGCCAGATAATTTAGACAATAGCACTCTATTAGATTCATGTACTAAACTAAGTGTAATATACACACTTTTTATGCAGAGAAAGAAGTACGTACTACAAGTTCTGTTATATTTTAGTCAATTTGTATCAATTAAACTTATCAGATATATGTTGACGTGATAAGACATCACGTTAGAGAATGTATATAGTGGCAAGAACGGTCTTTACGTTGATCAAACACAATACACTCGAAACTTTAAAATACATGAACAATGGTAACGTTGAAATACAATATACAAGTTTTTGATAGAAGAATAGTTACATCAAATAAGAATGGTATACATGTTTGGTCCGTCTATACAAAACAATAATCAAGCGTGACAAGTCAGTATCTGTTTTAGGAACGCCCAAACTCACCCGAACCACAAACCACATGAATAGCCACTTCCTTAATGTACGTCTTTGCTGCCAATATATTTGTATATACCTGTATAGAAAAATCTTTCGACCATAATGAGGTCTCAAAGTGAAACCTATCCAGTGCAGTTCAAAGTTCAAATGCGTGCAAACGTTCCTAAATTAGACACTTAACTATATCATTTCAGTTAATATATAGTTAATATATAGTGCTTCGGTTCTCCGACAACCCACATATTCTAGGTAGTACATGTTTAAACATTTAAGCATAAACAATTATAATTTAGACACAGTTTATGTTGGGTTTGGATGTTAAGTGCAACATAATGATTCCAATTGTTTGTATGACAAAAATCAACAACAAAAATAATTCAGTGTAGCGTAGATCATTTTGGTGAATGCTAAGTATAAAATACTGCAGGTTGTATTCGTCGGTAATGAATGCTATGAATGTTTAGTGTTGACAGAAGACAAAATAATATCATCTTAAACAGCCTGTGTTTGACGTACATCTTTACAAAGCAATATGACACACGTACCATTTCACATATATAACATTAAAGCATACTAATTATAATGTAGGAGAAGTGTAAGGTTCATGTTGAAGATATTAGACGTAAAGGGAAGGTTATATATTTGTGCAGGTGAAGCACTAGCAATGCAAGATTTTGTTGTTTCAAATACAAAATAAACAAGGACATTTTCATACCGTATGGCATAGAAAATAATATACATAAGGCGAAGGAAATACAATACTGATATTGCTTTGCAACAACTAATATACGTAGTACCAACCTATGTACGAACGTCTACTCGTTTCTATCGGAAGGATCGAGTCTCAAAAGTACTAGACGACACACGTCTTGAATGATATTATCTAGTTTTACAAAGTTGCTTATCAAATACATTTTTAATAAAAACAGCAACAATATATACAGTGTTATGATTTCAGTGGTAGTTTAATATAAAAAATGTAAAATTCATTTTTTATGACATATCAGCATAGTTGAAGTACAGCTTGTCTTCCAAATTACAGAATTTGGGAATGGTCGTCATACTTAATACAGGTAATAAAAAACATATCATGATAATAATTTTAGAACATTGTGTTATAAAAACCAACAATGAACATTTATACAAAATACTTATAATAAATCGCATCATAAATGCATCGTTGACAATAAAGACACAACAACTGATTATCTGCTCACAATGTACAGTATCGTACACACGCATACACGCTCACACATACACACACACGCACGCTCACACATACTCTTCATACATGCGCATGTACTTAAATTTTTACACTTATACACGTAGACACGTAATAATATGTTTTGTTACGATGTTACACATATAATCAATGCATTAATTTAACGAAAAACAAAAATAAATCAATTGAAGAACACATGTAATAGCACTGTGTTCTTGCGATATAAAGGTATTATATTGATATAAATATCACCATAATATGTCCAAGGTTCATCAATTGTGTGTGTTTGTTAGATTGAATATGAAGTAGTAATTACATTTACTTACGTATAGATATATCATGTTATTATTTTGATCCTATTGAGGATGCGTCAATAATGTGAGATAGAAAGACAAAAGAAGGCCGCACACAAGAGTGTGTTCTGGGTCTATAATGTGCGTTTGAAAGATATGGAAAGAAGTTGTGAATGCTTATTGTGGTCTCATTTACCTATTTAAATATGTATCATGTTATTATTTTATCAAATTATTATAACGATTCGTAAATAATGTGAGGTAGAAAAACAAAAGGACGCGACAACAGAAGGCCGCACACAGGAGCGTGTTCAGGGTTGGTCAAAAGCGTGCGTTCAGAAGCTAGTAAAAGAAGTTGGGGATAATTATTGTTGTCCCATTTGACTTATTTATAGATATATAATGTAATTATTGTTATCATATTATTATAAGGATTCGTTAATCAAGTTAGGTGAAAAGACAAAAATAACTCGACCAAAGATTGTTTTAATTTGTTGTTGTTGTTGTTATTCGTATTCTATATACTTGTATTAGTATATATCAACTAACATGATATGATGTTGCTAGATTAGATTTTAAGTATTATTATTGGTGTTAATTAGCGAATTAATAAGAAGACATATTTTAAGTGATGGGTTTCATAGTGTAGATTGATGATTTTAAATACCGTGTAATTACATATTTGCGAGTAATGCAACAAAGGCAATGTATCATGGTATGTACAGTATTCTATGTTTTAAATATCAATAACACACTATAATCACACACTCGGCTATACGTGATTGATCTACTGTTAACACGGGTATATTCATTCATATGGAACGGGAATGTCAACGAGTATACTAACAGCAAAAAGTTAGCGTGCATGTTGTATTGGCCATGGTAGATCTAACCAATGTTCAAATTGATGAAAGGGCACTCGGTGAACTTGATCCTGCTTGTCCTTATAAAACAGTTTCCCTTTTATGGACCATGCCTCGCTAACTTCATCTTGTTGCTTTTTCTTCACACTCATTCAAGAATGTCAGATCTTCATTTATAAAGATGCCGGTGTCTACAAGGGCTTTACGGTTACCAAATACGTTATCCTTTACGTTTCTGGATATGAACCTGACAATGATGTTTCGGGTCTTCTTGGATTGGCTAGGTAGCCTATGAGCAATATCAATATCACTCATTGATATTTCTGCCACACCATGTTGTTTCAGGACTGCTATGACCTTTTCTGCAGATACTTTGGCAGACTCCTTTTTGTCTGTGTCTTCAATTCCAGCAATGACTATGTTGTTTCTTCTGCTATATTGTTCATACTCGTTCTCCATCATTCTTCTATCTTGCTCGTGCTTATTCACTTTATTTTCCAGATCTTCATTAGCTGCTTTCTGTTGGTCTACTTTTTTCTCCAGTGTATTTATTGTTGCTTGCATCCGTTTGCCATCTTCTTCTTTATCGAACAATTTCCCTTCAAGAATTTCTATATTTTTTATTACTGATTTCAGAAGGTCGTCTTACATTTGTAATAATAAGTCCTTGATGGTTGTTCTCAAAGACCCATCATCCTTCATCATCACTCTACCCAGCTGTTCGTTTACCTTGGTCATTGAGCTTTTCATGTTTTCAAGTTTCGTATTCATTTGCTTCACCTCTTCAATCAGGGCGTTCATGTTAGCTTGTAAAGCATCTTCCGAACTTTTCTTTTTCGTAACTGGTTTTTTCCCATCGTCAGCAGCACAGGCTGGAGTTACAAGGCTACTTCCAGTAGCGGTTTCACTTCTGCCTCTCCTTGGAGTAGTTTTCACTGATTTGGTTTCAACCTTCTTTGTTTCAGATTTTTTCATTTTTATGTTCGTAACTTTTGTTGCACAGTATAGATTTGAAAAAATTTAGCGTGGTGTTGTAATCTCGACTCATCAAATTTCTCTTTATTTCATATGTCCAATAAATATTTCACAACTTCAAATCAATTCATGTATCATAATGTCTTACTTTTTCATAATAAAATCCTTTTTTTATGTATATAACTCTATTTAAACATGCATTTTCCACAGAGCGATATTGTTTACATCTTGTTGATATGACCGGAAGTCCTTCGCGAAAAGATAAAAGATATTCACTGTCTGAGGTATGTGAGGCAATGTAGCCAGAGCTGACCAAAGAGCAGGAGCAGTGTCAGCACTGACTAAATGTACCGGTAGAGAGTTCCACTTACGAGTGTAAGTATTGGTTGTAATTCTGGGACATGGTTTACTTAAATTTCGACATGTTTATAGTATGAGAATTTTGAATACATCAAATTGGACGTGGTATGAGCATACTATCCAGCCGCAGATAAAACTTCGTGATCCAACCAAATCACGTGACCCCCGCTTATTGATGAAGTACACAGTTCGGGTCTAATCCCTGCCAACATCCACCATTTTTAAAAAACTATTTGTGCGATGTTTATTTTTGATAATTTTACTAAAAATAGAATATAACCATCAAACACGAATAACATTTAATGCAAATATTATATATTCATTTAATCACAACGTTTCGCCCAGAAGGCTTCTTCAGGAAATGAATTTCGGTAATTTTACTAAAATAACAATGTAACGCATATAATGAGCGTTATTAAACCAAACACGGATTTCAAGAGAAGACACGAAAATATGAAACCGATGTATATTTTGGTCGTCTACTTCTACTTCTACCAATTTATGACCACCGTCATCAGGTTGACTGTTCTGTCACTTTGATCTGCGCATGTATACTAAAACGCTATTTAAAATTGTCAAAAAACAAGACGCTAATTTGTGGTTTGTTTGATTAATTCGTCAAAACACAGAAATAAAGAAACTCGCTGGTCAAAATGATCAAATAAATCCCATCAGATCAGAGTCGACAGTGGTTATATATAAATACAAAGGGAAGTAACCACTGCTCGTCTTTTTCCCGGGTTTTACGATTCCGGAAAGTCAGGATTTTAGTCAATCGAATTTCCCACAATTCCGTACCGTAAACTTCCTTTCAAAATTTCACTCGTTGAAAATGGTGAATATTTTTACATACCCGATATATATCCTCAAGTATCCATCGACTTTATGATGATACTTCGATAAATTCACTTGTATCTGATCAAATAAAGCCTTAGAAATGTTCTGATTGGTATATTTTCTCTGTGCACTCGTTCAATTTCTGAAATTATTGCTCAGCACTTTACTGATTTTTTCTCGAGACAAATTCAAGTTCGGTCAAACTTCTGATAACATTCGATCAGTCTTACACATAATGCAGTGACAACACTGAAGAGTGTTCGAGTGTTGATGCATGGTTAGCTTTATATAGTCCTAAATCAAAATAGTGTATCCCTCATTCATATAGAACCAAGGATAACTAGTAACTTCTTCCAATTTTTGTTTTGTCAATCAATATATCCTAATCTTCGGCCAATGTGTGCAGAGTTGGTTCATGGTGTTATGTATGCCCCTGTTACAAAACAAGTGTCATTTAAAGTATAGATCTCTAGATCATTTATAATGGTGACTGTTAAACTGAACAGTTCAATTAATTGTACATGGTTGTGATTCAATCAGTCTGAAACTTCGGAGTCCATTGCCTAACTATATTTAAAGGTGCTATGAGAGCTTTACTATGCAATGACAGGCTACCAGTGAGCAGTGAACGCCAATAGCATACTGTTAAGTTTCTCAGCACTTGTTGGGCGTGAGCTGCCGCATTTTCTTATGAATCGGACCGCTATGCTATGCAACGGTCTTTTAAAATAGTCGCGAACACCTGCTAGAATATAAATTATTGCTTCGTTCGCTACGACGTAACATAGTGCTTTTTTTAAAGCAATCTGTATCTTGGCATAGTGCTCAGTTGCTATGTCTGCTTGCTGATTGCATGCCGTTTTGTAGCACTTTGCTAGACGAGTCTTGCGTAGTGCTTTCTTGTGCAACTGACGCTTTGGTAGTCAGAATTTCCACATTTAAGCCCTATTTAATTTTTTAACACTAGCTGCAAATATTTCTTGCCCTGTGTTATATGATATTATTTATTTATTTATAGGCCAAGCGCACAAAGAAGGTCGGAATCTGTGGGAAATACGGTACCAGATATGGTGCCTCCCTTAGGAAAACTGTGAAAAGAATGGAAATTTCACAGCATTCAAAGTACACATGCCCATTCTGTGGCAAGGTAAGTTGATTTCTACATTTTCTGCCAGTGTTTCTTTTGGGGAAAGGGGTCCGGGTCCATAGGAGGGGAAAAGTTAACACATGGAAAAGCTGAAAGGGAAATTTTCACTCATTGTTAAATTCTCTTTAAATCATAATATGTCTACTGTGATTGTTTATTTGTAGTAGTTTAAGCATGGGAGGTCAAAACAAACTATTTCAATCCATTCTGCATTCATTTATCAACACAATTTGCTTTATTTATGTGGGAAAAAAAAATCTCCATATATTTTAACCAAAAAAAACACTTTAAAAAGGGAACTGCAGATATTGGCTGTTGTTTATAGGTTGTTTGCTCCACAGAGGTAAAATTTATAATAAGTTATTTTGAATGTGCTGTTATAGAGGTTGTTGCTCTACAGAGGGCCGCTTATTATTATAAAGATTGTGTCAGAAAAAGCTCTTATTGTATGTAGCTAAATGTTAACTGTTGAATAGGTACGTCATATGAAAGGTGTTTTAATGAAAGTTTTATAGTCTGATCATATTTATGTATATATAATCAGCAAACTTAAACAAATTAGACACTTTTACTGGGTCACAAGTGATCTGTTCACGCTCAGCTTCAGAATCATTGGCTTACTTCCCTCACAGGTTTCTTATAATATTAAACACTTTGGTGAAGCGAGGCAAACATGGAATGGATTTTTGCACAGGTGGGACATGAACCAGGCACTTCACAATCCCAAATCAAGTGTCCTACCACTGGATGTTTGCTATAACTGGATCATTCCAATTCCCAAGTGATTTTGTATGTTTTACAGCTATAACTTGTGATTTGATTTAAATGCTCTGCAAATAAGGTGGACTACATTAGTTTACCATAATTTTTCAATGCTAAAATATTGACCGATTGTTTTCAGGATGCCATGAAGAGACGAGCTGTCGGCATCTGGGCATGTGGACGATGCAGAAAAGTTGTTGCCGGAGGCGCTTGGGTATACAGGTAAGCTTAAGTGTCTTATCATGTATTTGCATGCATCTTTACTGGATTTTAAGGAGCCAAATCTGTGGTTAGTGCTCTGGATTTGCCACCTGGCGAGCATAGGTGTAGAAATGTTTTTATGTGGTCAGTTAATTCTCAAAAGTATGCGGTTGGTTTGAAGTCTTTTTAAAGCAATCATGTTCAAATAGCCAATGGATTTTACTGGCTCATTTCTACAATCCTGAGTGAGTCGAGTTCAATTGCCGGTTATGGCAGGTTATATCCTCCCTTGAAAATTTGACTCTGTGGATTTTTTCCTGAAGTGGAGAAATTGCTGGTTTCGTATATAAGTTAGTACTGGTTATGATGCTGTCCAGGAAAACTGGTTTTGTGAATCGGCATCTGTACTATAAAACTGAATATTGTTGAGAAGAGAATCTTTGACAAAGCGTTTTTTCTGTTTCTGTTATCTATGGAAATAACACATTCATGAGCCTTATGTTTAGCAATGTTGGAATTGTGCCTCTGATTTAAAAGTGGTGCTGGAACTTTTTCTTATCTAAAACCTGTAATAACGGGAAAATATTTTATGGAAAATGCCTCCAATAATTTGGAACAGATTTTGTAGAAAAAAATGCATAAATTTAAAGATAAATTCTTTTCTGATGAAGGGGTCTTGAAACACCCCTACTATATAAGAAAAAAGCTCTGTAGGAGCTCATGTGGTGCTGTGGATAGACATGTAGTATAAAATAACATTGTTTTTACCATTCCAGTACAACAGCCGCTGCCACAGTCAGAAGTCAGGTGCGCCGATTGAGAGAAATGAAGGAATCTTAAATTCTTTGTATATCATAGGTGCATTAAACTTCTGTAAATATTTCCTTACTTTTGTTGTTTATATTTATATGATGTACACTTCCTTCTTCAACAGGGGTTCTATTGAGGCGCAATGCCCAATCCTGAAAATTAGACATTTATAAAAGTCTCTTGAGTGCCATTAGCACACATCCCTACACCAAAGCAGTGTTTCAAACATTGTCCTATTGTCAAAATTCGGCATATGAAATTTATAATGTCCATAACTCAGTCAATATTGGAATTTTTTTTCAAGTAACTTTTATCTATGGCAGAAATCTTCAAGTTCTTTTTAGTGCAACAAATCTTAATCTGGAAGTGTAGGACCCCTGCTTCATAAAGTGCAGTGTTTACAATGATAATTAACATATTACTATAGTACAGAGGATTTGACACGAATCTCGAACATTAATAGTATAATTTAACAGTTGATGTTTTTCTATATTTATAATCCCAGTTGTGTGTTTTCATTAGCCGGAAGTATCACAATGGCGCTTGAGGTGTAATACCAACACAAATCTGAAGGACCAATATTGCACAATTTACTTGCGGAAATGTATATATATTATAATGCTAGAACCTTGTAATATCTACATGCATAAAGGTCAGGATCAAGTCAAATTCTCCATGCTATAGTAGTTATGTTTCTGAAGATAAATTATCAAGTGTTCATATGCCGTGTGATTCGGACATCCTGAAATTTGCTGGTCTATGGTTCTGCATGTCAGGAATATTGGCTAGAAGTTTCACACAATTAGGCCCAGGCATTGAAATTACAGAGCACACACAAAATGTAAGGCCTCGAATCTTTGTCCTTGGTCTGCAAGCTAGGAACCAGGAATTTCAATAAGTACAGATGGATGCACACATGCACGGACAAAGATCATTACTGTAATCCCCTCCTACTTTGTGGCGGGATTTTAAAAATCCTAGTTTTATAGCCCCAAGGTGGCATTCAATATTGATCTTACTTGACTTAAGGATAGCCAATCATATCGCCTGTTACTGACCAAGAGTTTAATATGGTGTGATCTGATTGGTTGTCCTTCAGTCAAGCAAGATTAATATTGAATACCATCACCGAAATCCTCTAGATCTGAAATTGAGATTTACTCAATTTAGAAACGAATCTAAAATTGAAGATCTGTATAACTCCAACGTGATAAATTGCAGTACAAAAACAAACACAATATTGCCTATATTTTATAGTTATGGGATTAAAATCAAGGACCGTAACACTGACCAATGAAAGCATTCACACATTTAGCACAACATGTAAAGTTTTCATGCTCCTAAATATTCAGAAACGATAAATATAGCGGATTTTGTGTTTGTTTTTGTATTGCAATTTATCGCGTTGGAGTTATAGGTTTACTATTATATAATATATACTCAAAACACGAGTATTCATGCTTGGAAATTAACACACAGTGAATAACTTCCAGTTATCACAACAAGTCATACACATTGAATTGAAGTCTCCCAAAAAGTTGTCCAGTGACCGGATCTTGCCGATACTTTAGCACGCAATAAGTAATTCAAGTTGAATTGTATAGTCTCCCAATAAATCGTACTGTGATTAGGTTTATCTATATGTTGAGGTTCATCTGTGAAAGTTGAGCGAAATCCTGCCAAAACTGTAGGAGTTGTGTCCACAATAATGCGTCTACCGACAGACAGATGGACGGACAAGCTGAATCCAGTATACCCCCCTTACAACTCGTGCAGGGGTATAAATATGTAAAGACAATATTTGAGCCAAGATTCAGGTCAGATTGAAATGCTTCGAGCGATAAGGGTCAGGTCATGTCACTGGGCACAATACCAACCAGCATAACAAACATTGTTGAGGTTTATAAATAATATATTTTCACCCAAAACATTGAAATTCACAAATATTAACATGTATAAAAATGAAAACAATAAAAATATGTTAACATTTGGTCCATTAACAAAAGCACATTTTATACAAGCTATGACTACATTGAACTGCCGAGAGCAAACAGCTCAGCAGTTATTTAAAATGAATTGCTTCAATTTATTCTATTCTACACACAGCAAGAAATGTTCTAACACATTTTCTAGTTCTCCACTTTTTTTTTCATAGTACGGAGAATATGACATGAAACTCAACCTTCTATTAGCTTAATTCAACAGCTGATACATTGTCTATATTTATATAGTGTACCTGTAATACCAACACAAATCTAAAAGACCGATATTGCAAGATTTGTTCGCATAATTGATATATTCAACGTAAGAATCTTCTAATATATTCATGCATAACAGTAAGGATCACGTCAATATCTCAATAAAATACTAAACATTGTTCATTGTAGTGAATGTACAATAATGTTAAATGTGTTTGAATAACGAGCACTGTAAAATGAAACAAGAGATGTTTGTAAAACACATATGCCCCCATGGCTGCCCAATAGTCATAAATGGTGAAAGTCACAGTGACTTTGACCTACTGACCTCAAAATCAATAGGGGTCATCTACTGTTCCTGCTGACCAACCTCCATGTACAGTTTGAAGATCCTAGGTCAAAGCGTTCTTGAATTATTGAACGGAAACCATTTTATACGACCAACCAACATATCAACAGATAGAAATGTGCAAAGCAATATACCCCCTCATCAAAGATGGGGGGCATAACTAGTTATTTCACTACATCATTATAATACCTACAGCACAAAATAGCAAACTCTGTGATTAATGTTTGGCTTAAATATTTGTACCGGTATATTGCAGATCTATATACATACACACAACACTCGTCATATTTGTTATAACCTATGACTGAATTGCACCTTTGCACAGCATTTTTAGCAGGAATATAACCACAGATTAACATTGGTAAAAGTTTTCTAAGAAAGTTTAAACATCCTGAGAAATTGACATTGGAAATTTACCCTTTTTGGACATCCGAAATCCTGAAAACTTTTACTGATGTGTAAATGGTTGAAGGATGACATTGTGACACCTTTGCACATTTGAAATGAGGCATCAGGCAGCACCGTTAACTAACACATGGCTGCATAACGATTATCATCTGCATAAATGAATGTACTTGTCAGATTTACTCCAGACACCGACCTAGAGAGCACTCCACCCAGTAAACAGTCATTCTGTTGAAACTTTATTGGAAGAAAAACCCAATAAGTCAACCCTTGTAAATGTTGAAGATAAATCAACAATGCAAACTGTTGGCAACTGGTGTCTTTGACTGGAAATTTTCGGTTGAGCAAGTACTGTGCAGAGGTTCCTTGCCTTGCTAATGCAGTTTCCCAGTCAACTATACAAGTAGCCTGTGGCTTAACGAAATAAACTGTAGAGATTGTGGAGAAATGGAAGACAAACTTATCCTTAAAATAAATTGGACTGGTTGAAATTTAGCTACCGGTAATTGAAAGAATACCCAACATTTCCCAGTTGAATACACCTATTTAGACACACTTACTGTAGGTCAGATAAATGGTGTACTTAGTGCTTATATAAGTACCAAATTAGTGTTCACTAATGAAAAACATATTCATGATCACGTAAAAAATGTGAGGTTTATCAAACAAACTGTGAAATCAGCTGCAAAGGTATTATTTTAAATAATGATTGTTTATATGTAACGACCAACTTGTGACTCAGTGAGTAAATGTACAAATGGCTGAATAGACGCATCTCTTAAAAAAGTTGGTACTTTATTTACAGTCATTTCGACTCGCCAAATCGCAGGTAACGAGTATTTTAAATAATTTTAATGCTTATATTTTCAATGAATGCGTACAATGTACGAAGACATGTATACATAATTGTCCACTCGTATTCCAATAGCAACTGGGAGCTCTTCTAGACGATGTGAGTTAACGATGAAAGCAGTATTTGACCCATCAACCAGTTAACTCACAACTTGAGATTGTTTCAACAACAGATCCAGTCTTCCTATCTATCATTTATTCACAGAGCTTCTGCACCATCGGCCTGAAAAAATATACCAAACAGTCAATGACAGTTTTCGTCGACAGTAAAACAAAGCATCGGCACGATTGTATGATTCTATTTATCAAATAACTTAAGAGAATGCTCATTTTAGCTCAAAATGTTTGCTGCATAGGTTTCAACCAAAATTTAGATGTACAATGAAGGCAATGTCTTGACGATGTTGGTATTACCCGACATCATGGGCTGATCAAGGCATGGATTGGCTAATGTCATGTTACATTTATTGCACACACTGGTAATGCCAAATGATATTCCCTGCACATGTTTACAGCACTCCAAGGTACTGTTTTACTAACATTGCGTAAATGTCGCGTAAGTTTGCGCATATATTTGTCACTTACGCAAATCCCTTAGTGTGTTTTACTAATCAATCTCAAGTTTTTGCATACATTTAGGTAAACATATTAAATATTGAACGTAGACCGGGCCACAATATAACCTATTTAACGGGAACCAGAATGAATAAATATACATGTAACATAAAAGTTTGATAAGTTTTGATGATTAAACATGTTTTTATTGCTAATCACAGTCAGAGTCTATAACAACAAGTGATGGTCTCAAATCAACAGTGCATGGCAAAAACTCTTCACTACGTTCATATTTGCTATTTATGGTTACTCTGACCTTGCATAGAGTTATGCCCATTTGCGCAAATATTATGGACGTACGCAATATTTACAAAAAAACTTGAGTTACGCTGGCTTA
This sequence comes from Spisula solida, assembly GCA_947247005.1. Lineage (NCBI taxonomy): Eukaryota > Metazoa > Mollusca > Bivalvia > Venerida > Mactridae > Spisula > Spisula solida. Next base: position 1,541,046 of record OX365958.1, on the reverse strand, counting down.
AAATGCTTTGATTAAACAGTACCCAGGACCTCAAGTAATGAGATCAAATAAATGTTCACAATATCATTATTACATACCGGCTTTGATCCCCAAGACAAATAGTCTGGTTTTGTAGCAGCTGAATATTCATCAACCAGTTTTTGTAATGATTCTCTTGAGTCGTCAAACTCATCCAAGTTGTCTTGAAACATAGCCTCCTTCTTAAACTGTTCCATAAACGCTTCTCTCTTCCTCAATTTGTCATATTGCTGTAACGTTCTGCTGAACAACTGAAATATATAGAGGATCTATCACAAGTTGTCAATTGATATACACTTACATTTAACGAGTTCTGGACATTTTATATCAGCCACCCCCCCCCTCCCATTGAGCAACAACCTCTCTTAAGCAACACATTCATTTTGTTCCAGAAATTGTCATTTTGTTTCAGATGTAACCATTTACTTTACATTTTACCTCTCCTGAGCCAGCATGTCTGTAAAACAACCAAACTTTGCGCTTCCCAAAGCATGTGTTCATTTAGGAATAGGAAGTTTTTCAATAGGGTCATGTAACTCAATGTTTGATCATTATGAACTGGATTTTATCATTTTCTAGGCAACAAACATTTTCAGAAATTTCCGGGTTTGATTAAAGATTTAATTGTCCCATAGACATAGTAATTGCAGTTAGTGTTAAGAACCTGGTTCTTGGATGAAAATTGGCACTTTTGTCAAATCCAAGTCAAAATGAAGCCCTGTACATCAACTGGACAGTGGGACAGATAATTGTATAGGAATAATACTTACGGCTGATATACTTGTGTGATTAGCCAGCATTAATCCACTCACTCGATGAGCTGAGGGAATATACGGTGATTTCCTGGACAACGCTACCTGTATACTAGCTGGTCCCCAAGGTATGAATGTGGCAAGTTTACGTTCTCTGATCCTCTGTAAACTTTTATGTACCTGTATGTAATCATGATAATAGTTTAAAGCACAAAAAATATTGTTAACCAATTTACTTTCACTAATACTAACTTTCGTGTTTTTAAGTTTCCCACAATGTCCATATTAATGTTTTAGCACTTTCGTGCCGAATGAATTTCGTGAAATTCTACCACTTGCACCCTCAACGAAATTATTTCTTGGTTTACAGTATAGTATGCTCATTGAAAACTAGAAGGTTTTTGACACCTAAACGTATCTCCCACAAATGCCATGACTCAAGCGAACATAGTTCAACAGGGCACGACACTAACACTGGTCTGCTGGTCCGAGACCAGTGAACATCCAGAAGGACCAATGAAAATTCTGGAGGACCAGTAACTGTCCTATTTACAAACTGGGCGCTTTTGCCCTGTCGGACCAGTGGCCAAAATAGTTAGTGTCTAGGCCTCTTCACCCTACAACTTCTGACAATATGCATAAATAGGCTTGGTACAAAGTAAAAAGAACAAGGGCAAAACAGACATGCATCCAGACTCTACTAAGTAAGGGGGACATAATTTACAGAATTATCGTATGTAGTGATATTTTTAGAGTTAACATATTTTCCAGCATGGATATGGTCACGAGAGAAAACAAAGGATTCAAATTTCAATTGCATGCCAAAATTATACAAACTGAAAAACAGGATTATTGTCCTGTACATAAAATATTTTATCACATAACCTGCGGTCCAGCAGTGCCTTAAAGTAATGCTGAAAATATCTTTCAGCACCTCCCAAATATTTTAATTAGCCAAAAGTGACTTTAGCCAATCCACGCTTTGATAGGTCCTTAATGTCAGGATAATGCCATTGTCATCAAGACGTCGGGCTAATTGAAACCTTGGTGGTATACATACATTATCCATTTTAAACAAGACTGCGTTCAATAAACGCCTATGCCCCCTGTGGAAGCCTTGTCCATAAATAAGTCTAAGTCCAAAATTAGGTCAAGGGGAAGGTCAAAATGGGGTTAGGTGATACTGGCATGTGGAGAGTGTTCATACACAACATCCATGCAAGTATGAAAGCTTTGTAGCAAGCCATATTAATGCTAGAAGAAACGGTCAATTTGGGTTAACCAGGACGGACGAACGGACGGACGGGTGAATCACTATATGCCTCCCCATCTATCGATAGGGGGGCATAAAAAATGAGCGTTATGTATGGTTATGTTATAAATAGAATCTTACATTCGTCCTCTCTACATAATATGATTAAGAGTTTTATTAAACTCGTCGACAAAAACCATATGACACGCGACAAAGAATAAAAGACTTGTTTCTAAGCAATATGGTTAGCATGTAAATATAGATCTATGACTGTACCTGTGTGGGATCGACCTCTCCTTGTATGATATTGAGAATAGAAATGTAACAATGGTTAGCATGACGAGCTGCTACTGGCGTTGATACCATCATATTCTTAGGCTGTAATAATCGTCTCATCACATCTAATACAGTCGTCTTCCTAACACTGGCAACCTACAAACAGGAATGAGGAGTCAAGAGTGATAAACTTGAACATAAGTTGTAAGAACTTGTACAATTGACCTAAAGTGAATTAGTATAAACCTAACTGACAAATGATTATGCAAAGCGATCTACTCAGAACAAATTGATAAAGGTCAGTCATCCTTTTCTTTTAACTGCGGCCACTCAGTGGTTAGTGTGCAGGGTTTCTAACCAGATGATCTGTGTACGATTGTCGGTTGTGGCAGGTCCTACCATTTCATTTAAATTTGACAACAATGTTGATTTTCCTTCACACACATTGGGGGAAGTTGTCGGTTCCTTGTGGAAGGGTAACCTAGTACTGATTATCATACAGTACAGGAAAACAATAAGGTGAATCAGCCACCATATGTAACTGAAAAATTGTTAAAACAAGACTGCGTTCGATAAATGCTTATGCCCCCCCAGGGAAGCCATGTCCATAAAAAAGCTTAGTCAATCAGGGGCCATAATTCTGTTGAAATGATGGATAGCGTTACATGGCTTTGACAATGTAATGTGTTTATGATGGTACAGGGCTCGACACTAACACTGGTCCGCTGGTCCGAGACCAGTGAAAATCCAGAAGGACCAGTGAAAATTCTGGAGGACCAGTAACTGTCCTATTTACAAATTTGGCGCTTTTGCCCTGTCGGACCAGTGGCAAAAATAGTTAGTGTCTAGGCCTGTGGTAAACAAGTATGCCACCTTTGAAAGCAATGCATTGATGGCCTTCAAAAATATTTGAGTTTCAACAACTTGAAAGTTTTGGATAACATTTTCAATATAACGGACAAACGGACAGACAGGACAATCACTATATGCCTCAACATCAGTAGATACCAGGGCATAACAAGACTGCGTTCAATAAACGCTTATGCCCCCTGTGGAAGCCTTGTCCATAAGTCTAAGTCCAAAATTAGGTCAAGGTGAAGGTCAAAATGGGGTTAGGTGATACTGGCGTGTGGAGAGTGTTCATATACAACATCCATGCAAGTTTGGAAGCTTTGTAGCAAGCCATAATGATGCTAGAAGAAACAGTCAATTTGGGTTAACCAGGACGGACGGACGAACGGACGAACGGACGGACAGGTGAATCACTACTTGCCTCCCGATCTATCGATACGGGGGCATTAAAACGACGTCAATCCAGAACAAACAAACAGCCTGTTCTTACTTGTGCATCTGTTGTTAATGGTGTGTAACCGGTCATCAGGAAGTGTAGACGAGGTGTGGGTATAAGAGATGCTATCAATCCAATCAGATCATTGTTCATGTAACCAGGATAACGTAATGTGGAGGTGGATGTCGCCATCACCGTGGAAACCTGTAACATAATATATACAAATACACTACAACTTCTCCAGCGACACAAAAGTTTGGTTGTTGTACAAGGTTGTTTTTCTGAAAAACTAAACTTTATTGTGCCGGTGTAAATGCTTAAATTTGCAACAAAATGGATACACAACTTAAAAGAAACGTTGCTTTATGGAGGGTTGTCTGGATGGGTTGCAATGTACAAGTCAGTCCAGGTTTTTAAGTGTAACAAATTTTTATTTTTTTATTTTCTCCATTTAATTGACAATTTTTGAGGACTTCTGGTTTTTTTCAGTATTTCTCACTACGATTGACAACTCGTGATATATCCTTATAAACTCACCAGCTGATTGATTTGTTCGAAGGATGGTGCTTCTATATGTAACCTCTCTGCAGCAATTCTGTTCAACGCTGTGTTATCTAACACTACCTGCAATATAACATCAATCATTAGAATCACAACAGTTTTAAGCTAGAAGAGTTTTTGTCACAAAAATATATGTTCCCCACATCGGCCGTAACTTCGACAACAATCATCCAACCTACAATTCATGGCAATATGCAGAACTAGGCTTGGTATCTAGAATTAATGCAGAGTTTCATTGAAATCCAACCAATACTACGGCAATAGTTAAGGAAAATTACAAATTCATGATTTCTACTAGCATAGCAGCTTGAATTCAAGTTCATCCCATGCTTCAGACTAATAATTTATTGTGAACAATGCAAACAAACTGCACTTAAAAGCCATCTACTAATTGTTTGTTAATCTGTGTTTTGTTTGATAATCTGTGTTAAACAGTGTTTCTAAAAATATTTTGAGTTATATATGGCGACTGATATAATTAACCAATTTTCCTGGACTGTGACCAGTACTAACTTACACTTCCAGCAGAAACCAGCACCTTCTCCACATGTGGAGGAAATTATTGTCGACATTGCCGAGTTACATATACAGCTCATTAACCACAGAGATGAAATGTCTTGAACAAAACTGTAAACTTACCACACAATCGGCATTTTGTGTTAGACGTTTTAATGTTAAGATGGAATTGTACGGCTGTACCACGACGTCAGACATTTCATCAAGATTTGGAAACACTGAATATGTCTGTATCAACTTCTTAGGAAATCTGTCATTTAATCGCTCCAGGATGTAGGAACCCATACCTGACCCAGTACCTCCAGCAATCGAGTGACATAACACAAAACCCTGAAGGGAAACAGTAAATCCTATTGATAGATTAAATACATATAAATATCTCAAATTGTTTTGCCCCTAAACACCCAAGAAACCTCACCCAGGTTCTTCGGTTCCAGCAAAATGATGGATGTACTACTATTAAACAGTGAGTACATGCCTTGAACATGAAGGTGGCTCAAACAGTTCGCCAAATTTGAAGGCAGGGTGAGGCGTCGAAGTTCTACTCTACAATTAAATAGCGAGAATTATTTATTGAAAGGATGGTTACTTCTTTACGACAGAGCTCCTTCTGTGTATCAGTGCTGTAAACCAGGCATGTTGAAGAACCAAGGAGTCCACATGAAAGGAACTAGGGCAGCGCTATTAACTATATACCAAATAGGGCAGCACTATATATCTATAACAAACATAACAGAGAACTATATCAAATATTAAAGTTTCATTAAAACAGGTAGATACCTCGAGACTATCGCTTCCATCAGCTTCTCTGTCTATAATATCAAACACATCTTCGTACAATTTCTCAGCCTGTAATACAATGAACAAAAAAACAATGGTACATAACTAGAAGACTTTTTGACACAAAGATGTATGTATCACACGGAGGGCCATAACTCCATCCAAAATCATCCACCCTAAGGTTCCTGATGATATGCATGGTTATAACTATTCATGTGAAGCTTCATTGAAATCCGACCAATGGTTAAGGAGAACAAGCGAGAACAAACTTTGAGACACATAGATCCATCCATCTAGACAAACAGACAACCAGCATAAAATAGTATATTACGTATATGTAGGAACAAGAGGGCCCAAAAGGCCCTAGGTCGCTCACCTGTTGTAGTAGTGCATGCAAACCCTGTGATTTGACCTAGTGACCTAGTTCTTGACCTAATATCACACTTTATTTAATGCTAACTGATGAGATATGGAATTCTATCAGTGAAATAAAACCTATATCAGTCACTGGTTATCACCTACAATGTGACTGATATAAGCTCCGCCCCCTCACAGGGACTACTTTAATTTACCAAAATCTCAACACTATAATGTCTGTAACTTTTTTATTACTGAACGGAAACATGTCATGTGGGGTTTTTTATTCTTAGTTAGACCATTTCCTACAAGTTGGTGTATGATTTAATGCAAAATTCTCACAAAAGTCGTTTTCACCTATTCACCATAATCCAAGATGGCGGATTTTGAATTGAAAAATTTGAATGGAATAACATATTCATACGTAGCCTAACCAAAGTGGTAATTTGGCATAAATAGTACCAGTTTTGACACCATAAAAGCATTAAATAAATAGAATATTTGTTTGTTTTGATGAATATGGTTAATATCTCATCTTGTAGTGATAAAATTTTAATATTTTCACTCGCGCTACGCGCTCTTGAAAATATTGAATTTTATCACTACACGATGAGATATAAACCATATTCAATCAAAACAAACAAATATCCTCTATTGACCTAGATTTTGTTGAGGTTATCATTGTGACCAAGTTTCATAAAGATAAGGTAAAAATTGTAACCTCTAGTGACTACACAGGGTTTTTCTATGATTGGCCCTTGTGACCTAGTTTTTGACCCAGGATTACCCGAAATCGTACTTGACCTAGATTTTGTTGAGATGATCATTGTGACCAAGTTTCATAAATATTAGACCAAAATTGTGACCTCTAGTAAAATTGTGACCTCTAGTGTCTACACAAGCAAACTGTTGACGGACAACATATGACGGACTTAGAGTGATCACAAAAGCTCACTCTGTCACTTTGTGACATGTGAGCTAAAAATTAAACACATCTCATTAAATATGATTGCCAATTCAACTTATCAGTTCTCCTGGACTGCATCCTTACAAGTACATACTAACCCATCCACAAAGAACCAGCCACTTCTCCACATGTGGAGGGAAATCAACATTCATTTGTTAAAATTTTTAATGGAAGGGTATGATGTGCGAGCCTTCCACAGGTAATCGAACCTAACGTGCCGAGTTACCATTCTAGCATACTAACCACTTGATCACGACTGTGGCTATTGAAAAGGAGTACCATAGTGGATTTACATTTAAACACTACCCCTATGACAGTGAAGAAAATGGAAGTAAAGTGCAAATTTAAAGTCTACTTTTAGATGTATGTGTCTAATACTGTCTATGCAGCAGACTAAACATTCATCCCTGGATCACTGAGTGGTAAGTCTCACTCAGTAAAAAGAATGAAACTTTTTCCAATACTAAGTGTATAGATGAAATTACCTGTCCGTAACCGCTAGCCCAATTATTACCAGCACCACCACCATGTTTAGATAGATATATATTCTCAGGGTTGTATAAGTTACTGTATGGTGAATTCATTATCGTGTTGATCACTCTCGGTTCCAGATCCAATAACACAGCTCTCGGTATGTAATGTTCATCGTCAGCCTAGAAATATACATACATGAGCCAGCCTCTAGGAAAACATGCTATTTTGACAAAAATATTTGGGGGGGGGGGGTTTAGGCAGTTATAAATAATGTTTGTGCTATTTGAGATGATCGCAATAACGGCAATGTAATACTGTCCGAGTAAGGACATACTTTACTGGTGTCGCAGTAAAAAGATAATAGTCAGAATAACGTCAAGCAAGATGTTCAAACTGTTTTCCAGTTAACCGCTTGAAAGATTAAATGGTTAACTGGCTTTCCATAATTTATAAGTGCAAAAGAAATTGTTTTCATAGCCTAATCTTTATATGACGTAACTTAAAACAAATATTTCATTTAATAAAGTATTAAATTTTGATAAAAATCTTGACATTAACTTTTTAAAAGAATATCATATTTTAGAATTAATTTTTAAAATATATAATTACATAATGTCAAAATCTTTAATGTTTTGGCACCATTATTTTACCTGATAAAAGAACACATCTTTCCTGTCAGTGCCTTCAGTGGCGTACTCTTCCAACATTCCACCTGTAATTGACATCATTGTACTGGTACAGTACAGTGCTTATCGACAAAAAATCATATCAGTAAATCAGACTGAACTGTCATTTGTGTGTTATGTGTATTTTGTAGAGTAAACGTGTCATCATCAATATTGGAATAGTATACATTGAGAGTGAGAGGATGTTTTAAATGATCAGTAATAATTTCTTAAATCAGACATAAATCTAGGTATAGAGAAAACTAGAGCTGTCGCCATTCGGCAGACTAATATACCCTGCTGGCAAAGGGCCATAATTCTGCCAAAATTCATCGCAGCGCAAATCTCCATGCACATCTGTATGTTGTGGTTGTTCATCTGTGAAAGTTTGAGCGAAATCCTGCTAAAACTGTAGGAGGAGTTGCATCCACAAGAATGCGTCTACAGACAGACAGACTGACTGACGAACAGACAGACAGACAGAAAAGCTGAATCAAGGATACCCCCCTTACAACTCGTTGTGGGGGGTACAATAATTATAATTTGCATGAACAAGAACATTTATGTATCTGATCATTGCCAAGGCACAATAGTCATGATACACTAGTAAAGCAGGTACCAGTACTAATACTATATTATACAGTCACATCTCGTTATAACGACATCCGATATACTGACAAATTCATTATACCAACATCAAATTTGGGGACAAAAGTATTAAAATGCTCTTAGTATCAATTCAGTATACCGACATATTTGTTATAACGACATTTTTCTTGGAAACAAACAGCGTCGTTGTATCGAGATCTGACTGTATTTCAATTTGTATGGAAAATAGATAATTTAGATATGACAAGCAGGTCATAGCTCAATGTATATTGTATTAGGATTTGAATAACACTGTATCACATACCTGGACTTATACCATGCTCTGAGCAAAGTTGCTTCCAAAACTCCATACCAACTGAAAAAGATAAAATATTATCTATGTAAAAAATGTAATTCCTGTTTTATTTTAATTAATATGTTTAGTCTGGTTTTTCACAGGTTTCTTTATTCAGACATACACAGAATTGAAGTCAGATTACCCCATCAATCAATATTTACTAAAAGTTACTTCAAACTCTTTCTTCCACAAACAAATGATGACTTCTCCACATGTGGATGACAAGACCAGAGCCAATGTCACCAAAGAATGAAACCTTCAAAACCAGTATTCAAACCTAGATTGCTCGGACAACAAGCTGTATTCACTAACCACTGCATTAAGCAGGCAATTAATTCCACATTGCCAATAATGTACAATTGTTTATAGCGTGTACAGTTACGGTTTTCCAGTACAACTTCAGTGAGCAATGGTTACCTTCCTTGCATCAGTACTGGAAAACAATCTGCGAAATAGTCCAGCGACATTCGACTGACTTGTGATCCATGCGTTGCCAGGAATCATACCATACAGTAATCGTGGCTGACCCAAGACGGCCACTTGATTACCTGAGTTGGTTCAGTCAACTACTAGTTAACAAGTGTTCATCATCAAGGGTTTGATTCCAATATCAGGTGTCTTTCTCATTTACTTCAATGATGGCAGTGGTGCTAGCCGGCTCAATGTACCTGAACCTCAAATCTTAGTGGATTGATGAGTGTATAGATGTCAAAGCTTTTTGCTAAATTGCTAAACCCAGGCCACTAGTCTGTAGCTCTACAAACTGAGCTAGCTGAACACTTGTCGTGAGTCAGAGACGACTCAGTCTCCACCGTAACCAACTTCGGCCCACCAACTGAGCTAGCCAGAAGCTTCTTGCCTAATCAAACCACTACTGAGTGCTTGATAGTGCTATACTAGGAATTGGATTGCTCCAAAATAAGACAGAGCGAAAAATTCACATGCTACGGGCAAGCGCATGTGGATAGCAGTAGCGTTGCCAAAGTGGTCTGTTGCCTAGCGAAGTGCTGAGAAAGGGTATGTTATTGGGGAACACTGCTTGCTAGTAGTGGTTCATTAAATCTTTTGACATAGTAACGCGCCGCCCAACAACGCTCAATAGCGCCTTAGGCAAAGGGATTCTGGGGCCTGTCATGAAAATTTTCTTAATTCACCCAAACAGTTTCATCATATGACTTCAGACCGTTTTTTTTCAATAAAAACTGAAAAAGGCATCTGAGAAAGAAACATACTCGTAAATCTGTTTAACCGGTCACTGGCGGCCCGGTCAGTTAATTTTTTGCACTGGAGAGTCGCCGGGAAAATGAAATCCGGAAAAAACACTGAATACGTGATGGCACTACAAACTTACTCTGATTTCCACATTGCCCCAGCTGCAATGTTATGATTTCTCTCGGCATTTTGATCTGTTACTGTAAACACGCTGTAAAAACGCAATTTATCGGACCATAACTTGCTCAAACTTCCGCGGCAACCATTTGCAATTTTTGATGAACCGCAAGAGAACGAAAGAGCTCAAAGATAAATAATAGGCGGAAAGAAAATTATTTACCGAAAATATTCTAATGGTTTCCCCCCTAAATATTAAGACCAGTTTTGAAAGGTGGTCTTATTATTGAGGTTTAACTGTATGCATCTTACAACTGGTTGGCACAGTGGTTGAGCTCAAGACTACCAATCCGAAGGTCCCTGGTTTGAATCTGGCTGGGAACTGGAAATATTAGAAACTCTTTTCAGTGTTTCCCACCCAACTAGAGATGAACTGGTACCCCATGTATTGGTGCTATACACTGTGCCCGTTAAAGAACCAAGGAGTGTTTGGAAAGAGCTAGGGTATGCCAACAGGATTCCTTGCATCACACCACTGTCTCTTCTACCACACATGTTAATTACCATGCATGCTTCTACTTGCTGTCCCTTCAGCAAAACATAAGACCCCATTGGAAATAAGTGCTTGCACTTCTATGGGTTATCCTTGACCAGAAGGTCTTAATAATTACATACAAATACCGCATTAATCATATTGTAAAGTAACTTAAGGAGCACCCTATCCTACAGCTCCTTTTGTCAACGGAGTTCGTCTGGCGTCTTGTCAATACTAGTCAGTCTCGATTGCATCAAACTCCTTCCCCGTATTTTTCAGGCATGACCCTAAGCGATGCCAACCACACATTGCTGTGGCGCTGTAAAGAATGGGTTCATATCCCACTATAGTTGCAAACGTTTTATTTCACTATGTGTTGGCCATGAAGTCTTCCTGTTCATGTAGATCAGTATTGTTTTCCATCAATCCACCAATTACTGGTGTGGTGTATAGCTAGATTGATGTTGCATGGTTATTTGCACTAGTTTTATGAAGGGGTTGCATACATTCAAGCACATACTGTACCAGTAAATAATAACCTGGTCATATCTTTTTAGCCTAGTTATTAGGCCATTTCATAGACACATCCTTTCAGCCAGTCTCAAATAAATACAAGACTTTGACGCCGTTACTCCACTGAAGTAAATGTGTATTTGGCCATGCTCATTTTTGGTTCATCACAAAGTTGCTACCGACGACTTTTTCTACTTTGTGGTTTGACTCCTGTGGCCTCCATAGCTCAATGGTTAGCGCGCTTGCCGTCTATTCTGGCAACCCGTGTTGAGGCACACATATATTTCAGCAGAAAGCTGACTGGCAAATAAAGACTATGCTTGGCATGCATGTGCAATATTGTATTTGTTTTGATGCTGTTGACATCGTAATCCTTCATCCATTACCAAAATTGTTGTATAAACGCAGTATTGTTTGCATTGTATTTTATAGTACATAACTTACTGAATACTACAGCAGTCTTCGATCCAAGTAGATCTGCCTTGCCAAGTAATATGCTCTCCATCCTATCGTGTTACCTGATTACAGTACCTCTCAGAGTTACTCCCTTTGGGAAACAAATTTTGGTAGTTGTACCGGGACGGTAAAAATAAATAGTAAATGGTTTCTTCTGCAACAAGATGACACATGTTGCTACAGAGGTTGCAAGTGCTCAAGTCACTCTGAAGAGGTTGCACTGTACAACAGTCATTCCATTTCAATATACGGTATTCATTATCATGTGGGTGGCTAGGCGCTGCCACCAGTTCCATGTGACTTTGGATTGTCTGTGGGATACAATTTTCATAAAGACAGAGATTACTACACTCAACCACTTTTCAAACCCAAAATACCTTAAACTGCGATCATATTATTTGATGGTGAAAATTTTAAAACTTTGGTACATGATTTTGATGATTGAGTGTTAGGACTATGGCACAACAGGTTTGTGTTCAACATAATATTATCATCAAAAATTATCATCACAGTCAACGTGATTAGGGTTTGAAAAGTGACCAATTAGAAAAGTGGTAGAGTGTATACTGGCCAGTTATGTGCAGCATCTTCTGTGTTTTTATTATGTATTATGAGATCGACATTGTATTAAAAATATTCCAGTATATGTCAGACAGCTGATCTAACCAGATTTCCTGATTATCCACCAGTACTAACTGGATCTTCTGTAAAAAACTGATAACTTCATCTGCAAAGGACCAATAGCATACAACTTTCTGACAGCTAACAATGGATTCATTCCACTCAAGAACCCAGGTATATTTTCGTTCTGAACAAATCATCTGTAGTGTGGCAACATTGAACTGGCATGAATATTCCATACTTATTCGTCTTTTAACCATGTTTCAGGGGTGTAAAAATGAGCCAGTAGGCAGAAAAATCAACTGGCTAATAGAACATTCATGCCAGTTACTTTTATAATTTTCTTCTTTTTTACAAAGAAAGAACCCTCAAATCAACCTTACTTTTAAAGTTAACAGGCTACATGAAAACATTTCTACACGCCTGACATTTGTTGTTATAAAATTTAAGAAATCAAAACATTATTATGGTACAGTAATGAAAACACGCAAAGATAACGTGTCCAGTTCAATTATGTTGCCTTATACAAACCATTTGTTGATACAGGGTTTTAAACAAGTAAATGATAACAAATAAAACATCACTGATGTGTAATATGAATTTATTGTAACACAGTCAAGAACACACACAACATGATTGATCTATTTAAAGTGAGGACACAATACTAATACAAGTAGAGATGATGATCGTTTGTAGCACGATATCGTGTTTGATAATATTGAATGGTAGACCAACCTGCAAAATAATACAAAATGAAAAATTTGTCAAAATCTAATTCTACTCATTAGGCCTTTACGACTGGGCTGTTTCAAGGAGCAGGTTAAGGTCTGGTTCCCGTCCCCAACATTTCTGTTGTAGTACATGTACTATTGTAGTGATGCAAGCTTGGGACGGGAACCAGATTATAATCTGCTCCATGAAACAGCCCAGTCCGAAAGGTCAATTGCCGTCCTCTAGTGTTTTCTTCTTACACCAGAATCAGTCTTAAAGACTTAACCACCGATGTCCAGAGGACAATTCTACTTTGTTCAATATTCAATTTGTTCAGAACGAGAAACTTTCAGACTCAACAAGCCTAGTCATGTAATTCAATTTACAACAATGCCTCGTAAACCATTTATATCTTCGTCACTAACAGATTACCTTTTCAAAACCAAAGATTATTCGCAGATTGCTTTCTTTGGAGTCAATAAGTGGACACACTTGGTGCCTTATACATTTGTGTTCATATAACATAACAATGCTCAATTTTATAAAGATGACCATGAATGAATGGTTATTGGTTCTACGAGAAAACTTCTGTGTTTTTGTAAAAAATCCATTTCATCGACATAAAACAGAAACCGTTCTTCATTTTTTCTCACTGAAAATAAACTAGAGCATGTCATATATACAAAATATAATTCTCAGAAAGATTGAAACACGGGAATTTTACCATATAATTATTATGCATCGTCTGACTTTTACTGCGCGCTACGTACAAGTATTTGAATTACCTTTAGAAGCACTCTTCGCTAACAAAATCAGCAACTTAAAATTTAAATTTCGTGACCAACTACAAAAATTACTTATTATTTAAAAGCAATTATTTACTTCCAAAAAAAAAATTAAGCAGGTTCACCGATGGATCGGATTCCGATATTTTACCATCTTCCAACCTCTTCAATTAATTTTCTTTCTTCGATTTTCGCATTTCCGTTATCTTCCAAATATTCACCAATTCCCCCTTTTTTCTTAAACTCTTCATAAACCTTCTATTTTCAGTTTTTCACCCCAAACTTCTCTTCGATCTGACTATTTCAATTTTCTTTTTCACCCCAAACTTCTCTTCGTTCCAACTATTTCAATTTTCTTTCTTCAAAATCCTTTTTGAATACAGAAAAGAATGCTGGATTAATGTGTTCTTTGGTTGGCTTATCTCATTTATAAACAAAAATGAAGCTAAAAAATTGTTCAAATAGGTTGTATTCTTATGTACACTATTGTAGAAGCCAAAATTTGTACCAGAAAAATGATTTTGGCATTGACAAACTTGAGAACTTTATTGCTAGAGCCTCAAATATATTTTGCCAAAGGACTATCGGTATTCTAAAATATAGCAAACCGGTCCAGAAAGCCTCACATATGAAATAAGAAAAGTGTTTCGAAATTTTAATATAATTACATATTTCAGAAAAATATGGTCCCTATAAATAACAATACAATTTATAAACGCTCTCTTTCAGGAATTTATATCAATTGTCACAATTAGTCATATAATAATCAAAATAGAAAACCTAACAAACAAAGAACAGTAAAAGAATAACCACACTATATTGAAATATCAAAATTATGTTTTGACTGACACACAATGTTGAATAAAACTGAAAACAAAACTATATTTTCACCCCAGTTGGGAGGGTCTGGTCACAAACATTAGAAACACATTAACCTGTTTCAAACATAGTTTACCTACAAAAAAGGTATACTAGACATGTAACTCCTTTAACAGATAGGTATTCAAAACAGACAGAATAAATTGTGACAACAATTCACAAATTTCTGAGGTAAATTTTAAGATACTGCCACTTTTGCAACAACATTTTGAAAGAAACACAAAATTCCGATAGTATTAGCAGCATGTATGATAATCTTTTTAACAAGTTCAAAAAATTTAAGACACACTTTTTGCAAAATAGAATCAACATTCAATAAAACAGGGACAGTTGGTATTTGGAATCTTACCCAAATAATGCTAGAGAACATATTTTCGATTTTCGTTTCGTTTCCCCTGACAACCTCAAGGTCTTCCGGTAGCTTTATAAGCCCAAACCAGCCAGAAGCTTGGCAATGAACATACTTCAAGCATCTTAATTCTCAACTTTCTTACTCTTCCTGATTATTTTCTCAGGCCGACAAAAATCTTCAATACTTATTCAACAATCTACATTTTTCCTTATAGATCTTCTCTTCATTTTTCTATCTTTGGCTAATTCTTCGATTTTCTATCTTCGAGCCTTCAGTATAAACATAAAACTAGAAATTTACCATAAACTTAAATTGGTGACAATTGATTTCTCTCTATTGGGACATATTTTTGCAGTAAAAATGAACATAAAAAAGTCCTCTTTTTTCTGACCTTTTAAAAATATGCTGAAACTACTAAGATTCATTTATAAGTTTGTACGTATTTTGCAAACCCCTGCATAATGTTCTATACTTAAAAATACTAACACATATTTCACAAAGATATTAATGTGCAGTCATCATGGAGCAAAAATAAGCGAGTCTTTCAGTCAAACATAAATAACTGCCTCAAAGTACATATTGTTTTAAGCATCTGAAAGCGTTTCATTTTGTCAATATGACTGATATTAAAACATTGAAACTTGGCAAGTATTTTTATATAAACATGAAGTAATGAAACACAGTAAGATTCACAGTTTACACAATACAACATCACTTTCTCATATTAAAAATCAGCATCGTCAAAAACCTTAACACACTCCTTTCTTCTCATCTTCTCATGATGTGATTATTATATGCTATGACAAAGAGCAATGATGAAAACTTGGCCAACTATGTCTACTTTTTTACATAAAGACATACTAGTTTTCAACAGGGTACTAGTCAGTAAACCATACACAACAAATAAACGGTGAGAATAATTTGTCCAATACTTTCAACACTGTGAATAAAGTAAGTTATCAATACAGTAAAGATGAATGGATGAAAATGATGCAAGTCATGTGACAATGATGTTATTCATGTGACCATGATGCTAGTCATGTGACCATGATGCTAGTCATGTGACATTGATGAAAGTCATGTGACAATGAAAACGATGATGATGAATCAAGTTGTTCAAGTAACGTCCCCTCTCGTGCCTCGTTTACCTTCAGTAATGTGACCTGCCTGTGAAAAACAAACAACAAACACCAAAGTCAGACACTGTATTGAATATTAAAATTCCATATTAATCAAGAATACTGTCATCCATGCCCTACTGAGAATACTGATTCTAACTTGAAACACTATAGAGTACAGGGGCTTAGTATTGTCAAGATTTACATTAATTTAAATAGACGTACATCCATTAGCCATAGTAAGTAAAACATCTAAGTGGACAAGTAGACTTCAGGCCACAATCTCCTGAAGCATCTCAATCTGAGTTCAATCTCATTTCAAAAATTGTCATGTGTCTTTATGTCAATTTCATGGGAGACTGCACTCAAAATAGAAACATCACTCTGAGTTTATTACATAGAGGATCTTGCATGAGTGCTCATTACATACGAGTTTTATTAAACGAGTGGACCAAATAATATGACACGAGGCATTGCAGAGTGTCATATTGTTTTTGTCGACGAGTTTAATAAAACTCGTATGTAATGAGCACGAATGTAGGATTCTATTTATCACATAACCTTGTAGAACGCTCATTGTCGTTCAAAATCATGATGTATGCTGCATAGGTTTCATACAAAATTCAGCGGTACAATGAGCGCGACGTCATGGCGACTTTGGTATTATCCTGACGTCATGGTCCAATCAATGCATGGATTGGCTTACGTCGTGTCAGGCTAATTTAAATATTTATTGCACACTCTGGGAGTGCCGAACGATATTTACGGCACGGCTTTATGGCACTGCTGGACCGCAGGTTATGTGATAAAGTAAAATTTTAAGACTCAAAAGATCAGATTTGTCCCAAATACCGATTCTGACATCAGCATTACTGCAAAATCTCAATTTAAGCTGAGATATCTACTCGAGATGCTTCAAGAGATCAGGCCAAGGACACTAAATACAACTAAATGCTGTTTGTGTGAAACCAAAACTAATACAAGCTTCTTTCCTTAAGGGCATGCAGGATTACCCGAGCATGCATCTTAAATAATTGACAAACAGGAACTTAACTAAGTTTAAACATGGTGAATCGAAGTATCTGAACAATAAAACCGAGATCAAGCTTCCACTAACAAAGAGTAGAAAATCAAAATCAATCCAAGCACTTGGGAGCGTGGAACAGATTACTTACGTGGAGAATATGACCTCGATCTGGATCGTGAGTATGAATGACGCCGCCTACGACGATGATAGGGAGACGGTGAACGTCGGTCTCTTTGTGACCTTCCTCCATAGTAACCGCCGCCACCACCACCGCCGCCGCCACGGTAACCACCGCCACCACCACCACTATCATGACCACCACCCTCTTCATATCTTTCCCGCCGACTGAAACCAATAGAATCAAATATTAACTAGAAGGATTTTTGATACAAGTAATTAAGAATTGCAAGCAATACAGAAGTCCCCTACTGGTTTGAAGCCATTTTCAATGTTTCTGTTTTTCTGTTGCCATAGCAACCGCAATTTTTGTCAGAATCAAAATATTTTTAGACGTGCATAATCCCCTTATTGCACCATATCCACATATCAAGTTTCATAAACCTAGCTTGGAAACTGTTTGAGTTATGTCAGGATCCAGATTGTTTGACGGACGGACTGACGGCAAACCTATAGTCCCCTACGGTCAAAAACTGGTAAGGGACTAAAAACATATATGTCTTCCACACAAGGGAATAACTTCGGGCCTTCGGCAAACATTATCCGAAATCAAATTCCTGACAATACGCTCAACTAGGCTTGGTACCAATTATTCATGTGTAATTTCATTGAAATCTGACCAGTGGTTAAGGAGAAGAACTAGCACGATAAAATTTGTGGCATCCATCCAGCACAAAATCAATATAAGTGGAAGCCATAATTACACTGAAAGTTTACGAAGCATTCTAACACAATCTGCGGATTAATCCATATAAACATAGAGCAGACCAAGCCATGTATTATTACTGCAATAAAACATGGTATCAAATTGGCTGTTACTATATTATGAGGCATAATGCCCAGTCCTGAAACTAAAATGCAAGTCTGGTCCAGAAGTACACATCCCTGCTTTAAAACCCTTTGTGTCCAAAATTGTTTTATTGTTAAATTCAGCCTTATAAATGACATTTCAAAAGATCACAACTTACGTCAATACTATTTTCTTCTGCAGAAATTCTTCATAGTGAAGCAAATCCAGATTTTGAGATTATTTCTATTTTGTAGGACACTTGGTACTTAAGAAGGTGGCATAATGTTTAATTTACCTTGTAGGTTTACCAAGATATATACCGGGGGTAGGGGTGTGGGCTCTTCTTGTAATTGAATAATCCACTCGAATTCTTCTACCATCAATCTCAAGTCCGGTACATCTGTCCTTAGCCTGTCAATGATAGTCATATTACAAAAATTAACATCTCAACAAGACTATAAAACTGAAATTTGAGAAATAGAGTGGGCGAGAATTTCCAATATATATAGGGCTTACATAAGGTAGTCTCGCGTGTATCAGTGCTGTACACCAGGCACATTAAAAAGAACCAAGGAGTCTGTTCAGAAAAAACATATTTACACCTAGATTCCTTATAAAACAAGTAATTAAGAATTGCAAGCAATACAGAAGCCCCTACCGGTTTGAGGCCATTTTCAATGTTTCTGTTGCCATACCAACCACAATTTTTGTCAGAATCAAAATATTTCTAGAAGTGCATAATCCCCTTTTTGTCCCCTATCCACATATCAAGTTTCATAAACCTAGCTTGGAAACTGTTTTGAGTTATGGCAGGATCCAGATTTGGGCATATTTTCACTCTTTCTGTTGCCATAGCAACCACAATTTTTGTCAGAATCAAAATATTTTTAGACGTGCATAATCCACTCATTGCCCCCTATCCACATATCAAGTTTCATAAACCTAGCTGAAATGGAACCCCTGTCAGTTGCCAACAAACTTCAAATGAACATAAGTCCTACCTCAATGGCGTCATCAACATTTCTGTAATAAACGAATGCAAATCCTCGGGATCGTCCACTCTGCCTATCGTAGACGACATTACATTCTTCCATGTCTCCATAACGACCAAACACTTCTCTCAAATCTCTCTCCTGTGTGTACAAACTTAAACCAAATATACCCAAACATTTACTCGGCTCTGGATCGTCCTGAATCAAACAAAAAACATGAATTCTATCAGTGAGGATATTTATTTATTAATCTTCATAAAATCTTAAGATAAAACATGAAGTTTAAAAAAATCTCATTGGGACCTAGCAAAAGTTATTGATCAATAACTGATTTTTGATTTGTAGTAATTTTGACCCCACTTTTCAATCTCGAGTAGTGTATTCACAATTATACAGTATCTTATTTGGAATTAAATGTAACAGTCTGAATCTTTCACTATTTTAAGTGACCTTGACCTTACCAGCACCAGTTTCAAACTTGAACAGCCAATTCACTCAAGCAACCTGTACAGCAAGTTTCATCACTGTATCTCATTCTTACTAAAGTTATCGTCGAGAAACCAACAGGCCTGACGGATTGACTGACAGGCTCACACCTATATACTCCCAAACTTTGTTTTGTAGGGGGTAGTGATGGGACATTGGTTGCAAATCATAAACATTATCAGCTAGAATCGACTGACACTACTGATGCAATTTTCCGATTAATAATCAGCAAGACAGTGACTGAATACGCAGTGTGTTAATGCCTGTTTCCTACTTTCCAAGTCGCGAAAAAAAGGTGTAAAAGAAAAAATTGATCATTTTTGGTAGGCGTTTTACTAACTGAGTTTGAAGCAAATATTTGATTAAAGAAGTATTGTTTAGATTTGTTATAATCATCCGATGATTGATTATGGATGAATGACAGCGATCATCGGAATCACTAGGGGTGTTGGTATAAAAATTTGCAATATTTTTAATTTGCACCAACAATATATGATTTTACAATATTTAATTTTTTATAATTCTTACCCTGTTGCCATCATGTCGTCGTCGGGAAGACATCGGTGATCGGCTTCTAGTTCTTTCACGTCTACGACGTCGGTCACGACTATATAATGACAAAACAATTTAGTAAATTTACTGACGTAATAATTTGATGTTTATTATTATGCAACATGTGATATATATATATAGAAATTTGCATGTTTACACTGGAATAATATTAGAATGATTCAACAGGTTCTTTAGTTTGTAGCATAAGTATTACAGCATAAAACATGGCATGAGAGAAGGGTCCAGACCGCTGTTTTAGGTTTCTATGTGAGGATTTTATAGGATCTCAAAAGCAGTTGAAGTGAATAAAGGTTCTCACTAAATACTATTGACACTTCACAGACTCATTGACTCTTGCAAGTTTTTTCAAACTGCGTTAAAGGTGTTTTTTGACCAAAATCATTGTTTTGGACCCTGGACTCCGTTTATCATACCCTAGATGGAACCCTGGTAACTGGTGACCATTGAGTTCATTTGAAACAGATATCAAGAACTGGAATTCTTTACATATGTTTACACTACAGGGGTTTGTTCGTAACGTCTGTTCCGCACACTGTGCGGGATGTTCTACTCCGAACAACTTACAAACAAACGGACTGTCCAGGACAGTGTGCCCAATGTTCTACTCCAAACACCTTACGAACAAAACAGAAAGTAAAATGTTTAAGATGACCAACATTGTAGTTGCAGCCGTAATATTGGAGGAAGAAATATGTAAGTGGATATATTTAAATGTGACTGTTTGCCTGCAAGGGCCCATAATTGGAAAATAAATTTATTATATTCTATTTTATGACAAAAGTGACCATTGTTCTTGCTGTAATCACGTGACTGTTCTGGCTGCACCACCTATGTGGCGGGCACAGAAAGAACATGTTCCGAACAGTGTTCCGATTTGTTAGTGTGTTCCACTGTCCGGGATGTGCGGAACAGCGTTACAAATGCGCCACAGGGGTCCTACAGATGCATAATGGCCAATGCTGAAAATAAGATGGAAGTCTGTTTCGGATGCCATTCGCAGGCAATTTTTCAGGCAACATTGTTCTTCTGTTAAATTTTTTTTCTCCATCCAATAGCTGCAGACTGGAGACATAGTAGAACCAGAGATATAAGTTTACCAAAAAAGTCAAGCATACCTTCTACTTCTTGTGCTGAAAATGAAAAAAATAATCAAATTAATACTTATAAATGGAAACAGATCTGTTTTTTCAATCCGATTGAATTGTAAAATTCTAGGTGTTACGCTTCCTTTTATATTATTTAAGCAAATTAAAAACACATGTTTATCTAGAAAGGGTCTGGTCAACATTCGGGCAAACAAATATAAACAATCCCTGATTTGGAAGTATTTGCAATGAAATAATGATGATACTTCTTATTTCAGGGCTGTCAACAGAGTCAAATTAAAAATCATACGCGGCCAACCATTTTGCCAAACAAAAGGCCGTCAACCACATTGTTTCTATATTTAACTTGTATTGAATAAAATCCTTCTGGCCAAATAAAAATATATGTCTGGTTCAGGAAACATTGCCCAAAAAGTTAGGGGGGCAGGCATTTTTTTTTTTTGGAAACACTTCGACTTCAATGTAGTGCTTTTCAACGCCACTAGGGCATTTACTGAAGAGGATTACCGGTAACACACAGTTTCCATGTGTGCTGCATAAACCATAACATACTTAAGTAGAGATAGTTATCAGACATCATTTTTTAACTTCCAACATGTGATATTGTGGTGTTTGCTTGATATCTGTATTTATTTAGCCATGTAGCTTGCTTATTATACACCATTTGCCTTATAATAATTACCCTATAGATGTACTATGCTATCCTTCACACAGAGTTCACAAATGACACACATCAGGTACCATCTCTTCAATGGTTTCAAATAGAAAATTGTTATCATAGGTCTTTCGTACTAATTTCCCGTACCACAAAAACAATAATTCCCAAAAATCAATAAAGAAAGTTAGGATCCCAAGGAAAAAATAGGGAAGGTCGGGTTCCCTGAACCAGACATATTTTTTTATTTGGCCTCAGTGAAGATTTAATCAACCATAACTTTGCCAATTCTTGAGGTATTTTCATAAAAAAACTTCTATTTTGGTCAAAAATCATCGCTCTTTCAGGATAGATAAATCCGGAATATTGACACCCCTATTATTTTAACACTGAATAATAGAGCAACAAAGCATAATGATACTTGATGTACTCTTATTTCTAATTATCAATTTATTCTGTTAGAAAGCCTATAATGGTGAATGGTAACTTTATACTTACTATCTTGATCTGTTGGGACTTTTAGAATAATGGCGAGACTTGCTACTAGATCTGAAATAAGACATAAATAATACATTTGTAATACTCATGATCAAAGTCTTAAGTTTCTATGATGACAAGTTTAAATTAGTCCATTTTTTTAGTATCAATTGGCACTAAACATTTTAAGGCCACTGGCCCAAATTCCTATTAAAGACTTAGTGTACATTGAATCATTTTTTTTATTAATTGTTAACTGATAAAATTATGTTAAACTAGCCAAAGAAAATCTTTCAGAACAGACAAAATTTGACCAAAACTTTGCCATTTCTCGAGATATTTTCATCAACAACTTATATTTTGGTCAGAAATCATGTTCTTTTAAGATACTTCTGGTCAGAAATCATGTTCTTTTAGGATACTTCTATTAGAATTTAGATAAATCCGGAATTCTGGATAAATCCGGAATATTGACACTCCTGATAATCCATACGCTGGATCAGATACAGGCTAAACTCAACCACTTTTTTTAAATCTGAGATAAATGAAACATTTAATAATACTGTACCTAGAGTAAGATCTCCTCTTTCTGTGATGTCGAGAGCGTGACCTGGAGCCAGACCGGGATCTGGAATATGACTTTGAACGTGACCTTGATCGTTTCCTTGAACCTTCAGGAGATTCATTGCGAGATGGTGATCTCGAGGCAGCATCCTGAAATAATGAATTATTGCTAATATTACAATAACCCTTCATATATAATTATGATCAGAGAAAATAAGACATGTTGCAACATTCTTTTCGGTCAGCAAGCATTTGTCAGTAGCCAGTATTTTTTGCTTTTTGGTAGCAATCTGATTCCTATCAAAGCGCTCCTGGAGCAGACTGCCAAATATACCGCTACCAAATAGCAAATCAAGCTCTTTCCGACATAGATCTAGCTTTCCAAGTACTTTCTTGTGCATCAAACAGCTCCAATATCTGCAAGCAATCACCAGAAGCCCAAATTTTTTTCACTTCATCTGCTACATGTATGACGCTATAAATTTGGTAGAGCCCAGAGCTACAGATAAGCTGCGTATAGGGGTAATTACCCAATTAATTTTCTTAAAAACCCAATTGATTTTGAGAGGAGGGAGTGATAAAAAGCAAAGACAATCTGAAATACCCAAATAGAAAAGGGTGTTATAGTGAAAAATAGTACATAAAAGCTAATTTACCCTTCGGATTTTATTAAATACCCAATTAAAATTTGTCAAAACCCAATCAAAATTGAAACTCGGGGTAAAATACCCAATTAACTAAAACCTTATCTGTAGCTCTGGGTAGAGCCATTAATTTTTATTATCTGTTGTGAATCAAATAATGATTTTTGACAACAACGCGAAGCAACAATTGAAGTTTGGCACTCAACTATTTGAAGTATTTCTAGAAGTAAACAAATCAGCTCTTCAGTTTTGAGAAGAACGCAGCTTTAATATGGTGAAATTTCAAGGACTAGATTTTACGCATTTCTGAGTTACATTGAAAACTGTGTTAAAAATGACACCAAACAGTAGGCCTACTTTCCCCACTTCTCAAAAACGTGACCCACTTTCTGCATACCCGCAACCTAATAAAATGAAAATTGCTGCGTTGGTACTTGTCAGGATAAGGAACATAATTATAATAATATACAAGTTGTGCACGTAAAAAAGGCAAAAATAATAGCATTACAGGTAATTTCAACCGTTTTTCATTCGTTCGTTTTTTGCAGTAAACAAAGGGGTCGCGAAAACATGTGTCATAAACAATAACGCGGAAATTACAAAGTAATTGACACAAGGTCCCAATATAGATAGATAATATTTAAGAAGGGTATAAAATGCATTAATTTACCCCGTTTTCACTCATGGTTATGCTGGTATAAACGCTCTAATTATGATGTTTTATGTTGTCGTTTTCTGTTTCGAGCGGAAACCGCATGGAATGTCGGGCACGTGGAGAGGCTAAAGCCAAACGATTTCGGTCCGCAAACGGCATTTATCCACTCCTTTCACAAATGGCGCCGTTGTTCATCACTTTGTCAAATTGGAGTTTAATTGGCTTCGTATGACATTAAGTATGTATTGTCTTTCTATTCCAATCGCTTTTTACGTATTTTCTAAAGTTTTTTTAATGGTTAATGTGTGCAGTTAATCCATTGTTTTGTTAAATTACAACTTATGAGATCTCACAACAACATCTGACAAACAAGATTCTGAGCCTGGGCATTTATTTTCTTTGAACAATCAACTGCTTGTTTTATCAATTGTCACCGTGTCACTGACACAGTAACAGATCATTTCATCACGGATGCATGTTTCCAGGTATAGTAAAACCTGTCTATAAAGACCACCCACCGGGGAAAAGAAAAACATGGTCTTTGTTTACAGGTGGTCTCGAGACATGGATGCTTGCTGTTTCTCTGATGTTCCCTTTGACCGGGAGGTGAAATTAGCTGGTATTTTCTGACAAGTTAATTCATAGTGGTCTTAGTTTGCAGGTGGTCTTTAACATGGGTTTGTCTGCGGTGATTTTTTTTGAACAAAATCTAACAACCTGTGCCTTTAAAATAGGGAAATTTCAGCGCAACAATTCGCGAAATTGGGAATTATTAAAAAATATTTTGGTTAAAAATGTTCATATTTTGCTAATTTCTACTGATAATACTCTAGTCGTAGATCTATGTGGAAATGACTTTGCAATTTTTAAAATCTAGCTATGGTTTTGACTTTAAAACAGCTATACTGTAGTTGCTTTGAAACCTGCGAGCACAAAAGGGGGAAAATATCCATACTTTTTGGGAAAAAAATAAGATTTTTTGGGAAAAATGGAGGTTATTTTGCTAGGGGAAGGTGCCTGTATTCGGCCCTAAAAATAGCCAAAAAATCACTGCTGTCTGTAAATGCAAAGACCTAAATACTCTTTGGTAAATGCATTCTGCATAAAAACCGTATCATATAATTAATATTCATACATGTATGTATAATGGTCTCAGGATCTGATTAATGTATCTTCAAACTGTATTTATTATTTAAAAGCTGTCAACGTTTGTACTATTTTTAACTACTCATTTTTTCTTGGTTTCAGGAAACAAGTGCCTGATGAAGGATTGTCAATTAAGTGGTAACAGATCTTGATAATTGTGATTCAACCATGAGTCGGGACAGTCAGCAGATACCTGGTTTTGGGTTTGATCCTGGATATGAACCGGCATCCCATCCTGCCCAGGCACCACCCAGCAGTGCTTCAATATTTGGGCTGATATCTAAAGTAAACAAGGGCATTTTAAAAAGTCCTAAATCCAACAACAGTGCTGCTCCTGAGCTCCCGGCTATGAAGCAGGCAAAAGCTGCAGCGGACAGACTGTTGCCTACAGAAACTCCAAGTTTATCTAAACAAAAAGCATTTCAAAATGCCAAGTCGGTTATTGAAAACATTCAGAGAGGTATATGGAATCCACCTGCCTCTGAACCAAGTAGATCCAATGTTCCGGAGCCAGGGTTTAAAGTACCTTTAGGTCTGCCGAAAACAAAGGCAGTTTCATCAACGGTGGGCAATACTCCAGGAGGCAGTGCCGCATTTAATAGAGGAAATAACAAAACCCAGCCAATCAAGCAGCATAATGTTGCTATACCAAAAAGTTTGGTTGCCTATGACGATGAAGATTCCATGAAGAAATCTTGTAACTTTAATCGTGAAAGAGCGCTGGAAGAAATTGATCGTTATCGCGGTCCGTCTACTAACCAACGTAGAGACAACAAGAATGAGGCTAATAGGAAAACAGATAAAGAGCCATATAAGAGTGATTTTGATCGGTACTATTATGCGGACAGGTCTCAGAGAAATGAAATGTCTGATAAATTGTACGGATATGCTGAACGGAAGAGTAATGTGTACAGTAAGAGTACTGAGGAGGTTACGGGAAAACCCTATAATGAAGGGAGTCTGGACTATGACTACAGTGATTATGGTTACACTGAAAACTCTAACTCTGAAACAAGTTACAGAGACTATCAATATGAGGACGAAAAGGAATCATTTTCAAGTCATAAAGGAAATGCTGGTTCCATGCAAGATTCATCGTACAAAATGAACACTGGGGTTATTGACTTAAAATCTCAACATGCTGGGAACCAGTATGGTAAATCTAGCAGTATTGTTGCACATGGGAACCAGTATGACAGATCTAGTGACAGTGATACACGTGGGAACCAGTTTGACCGGCCTAGCGATATTGACGCACGTGGGAACCAGTATGACCGATCTAGAGTTAGTGATGCACGTGGGAACCAGTATAACAAATCTAGCAGTAGTGACATACGTGGGAACCAGTATGATCAATCTAGCGGGAGTAGGGCACATGGGATCCAGTACGACCGATCTAGCGGTAGTGACACACGTGGGAACCAATATGACCGCTCTAGCGGTAGTGATGCACGTGGGGACCAGTTTGACCGTTCTAACGGTAGTGATGCACGTGGGAACCAGTATGACCGATCTAGCAGTGGTGACGCACGTGGGAACCAATATGACAGATCTAGCGGTATTGATGCACATGGGAACCAGTATGATCATTCTAGCAGTAGTGATACACGTGGGAACCAGTATGACCGGTCTAGCCGTAGTGACTCACGTGGGAACCAATATCATGGTAAATCTAATGGCAGTGATTCCCAGGAATTGTACGATTATGGGCACACAGGGCAGTCTTACGGACGTTCATCCTCATCGTACGAAACAAACAGGTCTCGAAGTGACAAAGACACACCTTACAAAAACGATTTAAATACTAGTAGTAGGTCTGATAGAAATCAAGGCGGGACTTATCAATATAGTAACGATAATTCCCAAAATAGAGGTGACTATGATGATAACTATGGAAGAAATAATGATAAATTTTACAGAGGACAAAACAAAGACAGCACTAGGCTTGACGAGGTTGTTGATAAAGTAGAAACCGTGGCAACACGTTCGACAAAAAAGTCACCCGACACTGAGCTGTATGAAAATTACTTGTTCGGGGATGAAGACGCGGGGTATGAACCTAGTGGGAATTATAACCGAAGTAATCAGGTTGAATATGTACCCACTGTATTAGGTAATAAAGAGAAAACTCCTCCAAATTCTGGGTATGTTTCTGCTAACATATCTGGTAGCAGAGAGAGAACACCAAGTACAGGGTACAGTTCAAGTTCCGGGTATAGTTCTGCTGGCTTATCAGGTAGCAGAGATAAAACTCCAAGTTCCGGGTACAGTTCAGCTGGCAGTTACAATACACCCGTATCACATCTAGATATGATGAACCGTAGTACAGGAACCAGTCCGTCAACTAGGTACGATAACCGACCCGTCCGTGATGACATCATAGCTGTAACTGATGATCAAAAAGCCAAAGGTAAGTGTACTTTTACATACTAGTACAGGGTTTCCACGGTCAGGGAAAACCTAATTTTTTCAAGGTCAGGGCAAAGTCAGGGAATCTTAAAATTAGTCAGGGAAATCTGTAAATTGAGCAAAAGTCATGGAATCCTTTATTAGTGTCAATTCCTGTGAAGGAAATATCAAAAACAAAAAATTATTGCTGGCTTTGCTCTCTCAGAACAATTTTAAGTTGTAGTTAGAATATATTAAGTAATATTTTAATGATTAAAAACGGTGGAGCGAGCGTAGCCAGTCCTTTAAGTCATTAAAAATTTACTTAAAATGTTCTAAGTTATTTAGAATGTAACATCCAGCATTGTGATTGGTCGATGGAATATAGCGCAAAGACATGACGTCCAGTCTGTTAATAGTAAAGTTTCAATGATTAAATTTCCATTTAACCGCCAAAATGCGACAATTTCATTGGCTCATAGTGTAGGTTATATTCTAAATTGGTTAATTATGTTATCCACTGAAAATAAAGACATTATTATTATTAAAACTTTGCTTTTTATTCTAATTAAAGGTCAAATACGACAATTTCTATCTTTCATTTTTTAACAAATATATGGTGTATATGTTTGATTTGTGCTATTGTGAGATTTTAGAAATGATTAAATCTCTAATAAGCGGCCGTTAAAAATGACTATATCGGACCGTATGAAAAATATCAGTTACTTTGATTGTGACGTCATCAATGTATGAATATGACTTATTGGATAAATTTCAGAAATAGAAAAAAGAAATTTCAGTTTACATTCTGTTCATTTACTTGAACAAGTATTATTCAGGGGTTCCATTTGACTCGGGAGCAGGGGGTTTGATCCCAGAAATTTCCAAAAGCCACATTTAGACCCTCAAGATTTTAGTTTGAAGGGTCATTTTCTTTTAAAATTATGGTTATTTTTCCCTTAAATGGTAAAATTGGTCAAATATGGTCAAAAGTAGCAAAATGAGTCAAATGACCCTTCAGATTCAGAAGTTAGTGGAACACCTGATTAATACATATATTGCTCATTCAGTTGCAGGAATAGTGAAACAACCAGTACAGGTTTCAACTTATAAGCCCCTTTCAGCTGTTGCCATTCCCAAAGGTGTTCCAGCCCCTGTGCCAGCCCCTGTCAGTGCACCTATACCATCTGGGCCCATTGCACCACCTGGATTATATTGCAAGGTAAGTGAATTTTAAAAAAAAATCTTCTTGATTTAAGGGACTGAATCTTAAGCATTGAATCTTAGTGAGCGATTCTTCATTGTTTGAATCTTGATAATTTTGTGCTGGCTTCATCATTTCATAGCCGAAAACCCTATAGACAAAATAGTCTCGTCAGTTAGAAGTTCAAGAGTAGCAGATAAGATCCCTGGCCGCAACGTAATATCATTCACTATCACTACTGTCACCTGGGACTGGTATAACTAATGTAGAGGGAAATTTCTCGATTGGGGGATTCCTCTAACTACTTACTCAGTTTGGAAATTATGCTGCACGCTTTATTGCCTGAATCCCAATCGAGCAAGTAGTTATAGGTATCCCCAATTTGCCCGCTCTCCACTGATACCCCAAAGTAATATGTCTGGATTCTCTTTGTATGATTGATATACTTCGGTTGCAATCAAACCCAAAATTTAAAAAAATACCACTATATTTATGTATGTTAATCATGTGACTCTTTATTTTATAGGACTGTTGTACCACCTGCCCGGATCAGAACAGTTTTGACTCACATTTGAAGAGTGACATACATATACTGGTAAGTTATGGTTCTTATTAGATACAGCACACTTAAAAAATAATGAATATGTACCTGTGTTTTATCGTAGAATAAAGCACAGTCACGAGTTAGGATGTGTAGATATTAAACCAAGAGTCTGTAGCACAAGTGATTAATTTAATGTACACATCCGAACTAGTGACTGTGCTTTATTGTTGATAAAACACAGGTTCATATTCATTATTTCTATTCTAACATAGCTAAAATTCCGCATTTGACAACACATCAAGACATAGTAACAGCTGCAATATTTTCTTCCTTGGAAGGCTATTAAGTTATTTGCTGTAGCCGTGTTTTAACAGTAATTCATGCACAGCTATATGTATATAGCTGAAACCGCTGGTTGTGTCAGAATTGGCAATAACAATAAATTTGATTGCATTTATCATATGTATCCTTGTTAGTACAGCAAGTACATATATGTTTATTCTTTATTTTCTAAATGACGTCATGATACTCCATTTATGATGTTATTTTTGGCATCATTTATTGAACAGAGTCTATTTTTCAACCGAAAGATGTGTATTTTCTTGTTATTAGTTTATTTCTTTATACACATATTCAAAATGAACCTGATTATATATTTCAGACATTACAAAAGAAGGCACAGGAGCGTATGTATCAATTTCTGAAATTTGAATAATAATAATATATAAACACCTTCTATAAGTATAATTTAACAGCTGATATCTTGTTTATATTTAACTACGATTATAAAAGGTAAAGGTTTTGGTTTATTATAGTGTCACCCTTATTGATAGGGCAAGCCAATCTGAGGTTTGGGACACCTATATTTCATGCGCACAGAACCTCCCCAATCCCTTCTTGTATTGCAGGGCACTTGGCAGAGAAGGCCCTACGGTAACCATTCTTTAACAAGCTGGTGGCTCACCAACCGACCGCATCAATTCTAACCCGCAGGAATTTGATCTCCCACTTCCAAGGTGGACGCCCTAACCACTCGGCCACGGTTTTCTGAAATATTACGAATACAATCTAGGTGTAATACAAACATAAATCTTAATAATGACACTTTGCTCTCTGGGGAAATGCCGTAATGGTAAATTTGGTGCAAGAACTAACTAACCATTATACATGTATATATGTATGTATTGCAGGTAGCAGTCATCCTTTAGATTAATAAAGTTGCGTCGAATCAAGGAAAGTGTTGATACTCATTTATGACTGCTACCTTTATAAATCGGCATTTTGTCAACTTAAAATTAGCTGGCAACACAATATTTCCGGAAGTCAAGAACCTTGTAATATATATATTATATATATTCATGCATAAAGGTTTAGATCAGGTTAATATCTCACTATAGACACTTGTCACAAGACTTCTATACAAAGAGGGGAGATAAGTCAAGCTGCCAATGTCATTCACTACCGTGTTCTATTTCAGTGTTTTGTATGGAAGCCAGACAGAGTAGATTTGATAAAGATAGCAGCGGTAATCCATTAAAAGTTGATGTACTTCCAACTGGCTCAGGTGAGTTTGTCAAAACAATATAAAGGCACACAAAAATGACGACAGTGCCTAGCCACTCAAGCAGGAGTCGAATATAGAACAAACCATCCATATGTGTAGCCTCGTTAAATATAGTCTTTATTTACTAGCTTACTGACTTATACCATTACTTATGACTTATATTTGTATGTCCAAAAAATTAATTAATTTGAATTAATGAATATACATTAAATGTTATTCGTGTTTGGTGCTTTCATTCTATTTTCGATATACAGTGTAATCTGAGAAAACCGAACACCCTTCGGACCGCCTGATTTGTTCGGATTTTACAAAAGTTCGGTATTGTGAAACTACAACTGTTTTGTTATCTTAAATGCGTTGTAGTTGGCCTTGATTGGTGTTGTTTAGTATCAGGCGCCAATATGTGCATAACATGTGTCGGATGTTTAATGAGGGGCTTCGAATAACAAATATAAATACAAAAATACCTTTTATTTATACCAATCGTTATTATGTCAACGACGATATCCGAAGTATCACAAAAATAGGTGTCATCGTAAAATTAACGCATCGTGAAAATTACGAAAATTTATGTGGACATATTAAAACACGATAGACCTAAAGAACAAACAATTCATAGCATGACTTAAGATAAAAGCGAGTTAAACTATTTTATTCAATACGCTCTGCTGAAAGCACAAAGTGTTACATGAAAGAGAGCTCATCGTAAAGAGTTAGAGTAAATATCATGCATTCGTAATTATTACGTTACACTTCTATCGACGAGATTTAAATGGACAATTAACACCTTCGTAGCAGAGGCATACGACTGTTCTGTATACAGTTTTCACGCATTCCCAGGGGTTATTTAACAAATTGATTGTTTGGTAATTTGTTTGTTCGGTATTTAAGCTTTGATTTGTGTGTATTATTACTAGTTGGGGGTCAAAGTAGCCGTCGGTATTCAGATGTCACAAGGCTCCGGTTTTTCAAACAGCTTTTACATTGAATTAAAGAAGAGAAATTTCGGGATCAAATAATTTGGTCGGTTTGGACAACATTCCGGTTTTCCCACGTGTCGGTTTTCTCAGATTACACTGTATGTCCAAAAAAAGAATATTTCAAGCTGGTGTAACAGGCCCCGTCTTCCCCCAGTCAGTATGAATGACATACTGTGGACTTAGAATTTCGTGCATAATTAACCATTAAGGGAGGTAATTATGAATACTTGAAGCACATGGAGACTTTTACAGCTTTTTACTGATGAAAGTTGACTGTTTAAATGTTATAGGTGGTACATATACTGACGATAGATCGGCTGATACGGACAGAAGATCAGAATCTCCAACCAGATACAGCAGTAGAAGTGACGACAGAGTACAAGGTTTGTAGAGTTTGTTTAGGACTTTCAACAGTATTTTATGGCACCACAGACTATATTTCATTGGGTCTTTGTGAAAGTTAGTCAGAATTAGGGCCCTAACTACACTTTTGGGGATTGGGGCCAGGGGCCCTCTGGTAGGGGAATTTCGCGTTCTAATGAAAAAGGGTAATTTTGTCATTTATTGATACTGTACAAAAAAGGCCAATTTCAAGCTGTAACAACAACCACAACAACTGCTGAACAGCATATACAAATGTAAAAAAAGATAATTTTGTTAAAGAGAGGTTGTTGGTCAAAGAAGGGCTTCTCTGAAGTGGTTGCATTGTATTTACTTTTATGTATACATGTATCACCAGTTATCCCACCTTAACCTTGAAAATACAAACTCTGCCTTGAAAAGTCCTTGAATTTTGATGTGAGGATTTTGTATGAACCATTCGTACTTTCTTTTATGTATATCACCAGTTATCCCAACTAAACCTTGAAAATACAACTTTTACCTTGAAAGGTGCTTGAAAAGTCCTTGAATTTTGGTGTGAGAATTTTGTATGAACCATTCGTACTTGCTTTTATGTATATCACTAGTTATCCCAACTAAACCTTGAAAATACAACTTTTACCTTGAAAGGTGCTTAAAAAATCCTTGAATTTTGGGCGAGAATTTTGTATGAACCATGTACCACAGTTACTTTTACTTCTATTACCAGTTATCCCACCTAAACCTCTCGGACCATTAGAAGCGAGATCTTTACATGATACGAGGAGAGACTGTGGAGTAACGATACAGTGGAGAAAACTCCATGAGGAGGAGGAGAAATTGATCGATAAATACGTGGTGGAGTACAGAAACGCACGTGAGATACGATGGGCTAAAGTTGGCTCCACTACCAAACATTACTACGAAGTTAATGGGTAAATCTTTATTTACTTACTTGACGTATGTCTCTTCTCTCCCTGTGGAGAATAGGGCTATAGATAAGGTCCCTCCTATGTCTCTGTTCTGTTCTTTAGATAGTTTTATTTCTACATACAATATACAATTTACACGACTAAAAGTATATTAAAACAATAAACAAGCATGCATGCAATAATAATGTCATGGCAATCAACATTACATGTAGTTGATGACATAAAAAAGAAATACACATAGTTCTTCACTCAGTTCTTATTTCCTTTGTGGTTCTTTGACATATGATATAATAAAATGTAGACATGTAAATATATAGATAATACAAAAACTGTTTATAAATTATGTGACTAGATATATATATAACAAAACCCTGTATGTACTGAAATGATCCATATTAATGTAAATAAAAAAAGAAAACATGCTTTACAAATGACTGGCTGTTGCTACTGTAACTGATTTACCTAATGCTGGCTCTTTCCTTTTCTCCTGATAATAATAATAAACATGAAAAGATAGTCGGCCTGTACGTCTTACTTCTGTTACAAAATTCTATGTCTTGTTTATTCTATGGCATGAAAAAAACATAAGAGGAATTGTGTACACATAATGGGTGTAAACAAACCTAAGGCAGACAAGTTTTGCCGCAGTTACAGCCCTTTGTGTGAGCCTAACATATTGTTTTGTCAAAAACCCTTAACATCTCTTTTTGAATTTTAGGTTACAGGAAGGTACTGACTATCTGTTTAGAGTTTATTCAACAAACAGAAATGAAAAAAGTGACTATCTGGAGTCTGTATTGATAACAACAAAGAAACGTAGAGGTACAATGTATTCTGCATTTATATCGTATCAAGGGGTTCCATGTTACTTGGGAGTAGGGGTTGTGTCCCTTGAATTTTTCATAAAACCATATTTTGACTCTGGAGATTTTGGTTTATAGGGTCATTTTCTCTGAAAATCATGGGTATTTTTCTGTGAAATGATCCATCAGATTAAGAAGCTAGTGGAACTTCTGTTTATATACAATGGATATTTTTGTGGTCATAATGTAAGCTAATTCTGAATATCAGAGATTTGGCATGCAGAAAAATTAGGTTTGTTCTATTTCTATTTACTCTAGAGGAAATATTAGCAAATTTTGTAAATAAGCGAAATTCATCAATGTTTCAACCACCTATACTGTTTGTTGTCTTTATATCTGAATGGACAACCAAATGTTGGCATTTTGGCATGGTTTTGATTGGTTGTCATGAAATAGCATTTTCACGAACAATTGCCAACTTTGTTAGAAATATGAAACTTTAGATATTTTTCAGTAAAATTGGTTGTTGAATTGTGATAATTCATAAAGTGATTTTGTTTCGAAAATATCACTTATGTTGTAAAATGCAACCGTTTTTACACAGGTTTTTCACCTGTTCGAGGTCGCCGACGCTCTAGTCGAGAAAGAGATCATCCTAGACGGTCAAGTAAGGAAACTGATCACAAACCTAACAGGGATCGTGAACCACGACTTAACCGTGATCGGCAGAAACGCTTGAATAATGATAGGGAACGTAGATCCAGTCGAGAACGACCGAGACTGAGAGTTACTGAACGTGATACTGCTGGAAGTAAAGGGGGTAGAAATGAGAAGGACGTCCGAGATGATAGAACTCATAAAGATAGAAAGAATATCAGTAAACCTGAGGATGGAAGGTAAGATAAAAATGTGTACCATTTACTATACTGTAAAATCAATATTTTTTGTGGGAGTTGAATTTTCTTTGATTTCGTTGTTGAACTCAACCAGGAAATCTTATTCCCATGTTTAATCAACCTCTCAAATTCAGACATGGGTTTACCCTTTCATTGTCTGTAATCCACAAATTTACGACTCCACGGAAATGCATTTTTATCAAAACCATAAAATTTGATACCCACGAAAATATGTGATTTTACAGAATGAGCCAGTCTCCAGGAAATTCTGCTTTATGGACATTATGCAATTACTGTATGTAATAAGGTTTTGAAAAAGCTAAGCTCAAGTACTGTATTAATGAAATATCTGTTAAATGTTTCTAACAGTGCCTCAACAAAAACAGCTGTAAAAACACTGTATTTTAAGACAAGAATTTTGTTGTTGTTTTTTTTAAAAAGTAACTTTGTCATAAAAAGATAGAAAATTCAGCCTTTAGGATCACATGGTTATTATAATTCAGGACATTTTCATCTATACTTCTATCTCTTTTTTGACTGTTCAGTATCTCTTCTGTTAAAAACTAGAATACTTGTGAGCATTCTAATAAACAGATATTGAATAATTTAACCAAGTTTGATTTTGCAACTGTATACTTATGTTTAGTGGGTACTGTATATACTTTAATTATGTGATTGCTTAGATCAAAAGAGACCAAAGACAAAGATTCTGAAGAAAGATCAGAAAAGGTTGCCATGGAAACTGATGCCAAGCAACATGAGGGTGAGTTTGTCATCAAAGATTTTCGTGAAAAGATTAGTTTTGACAAAGTTATGGTTAATTTGAAATTTCATTAGCTGAATTTTAACAATAAAACAAAGCTTGAAGTGAGTTTGGAGTAGGGCTGTGTGCTAATGGTAACTGAAAAAGACTTGCAACTCGTTTTCAGGATTAGGCATCATGCCTCAGTGGGACCTTTGTGTACATACATGTATTTACTTTTGTCCAATATCTTTTCCTCATGCAGACGTTTCCTCTGAAGAAGAAACTAATACTAGCGGGGAGACTTCAGAAGCTGTTAAAGAAAATGAGAAAGCGGTTGACAACAATCCAGAAGGTGTTGAATGTCTGTTGTATAAAGAGTTAGACAACTTTGAAGATGAACCTGTTCTAGGTAGATATATATATATATATTATTGTCTAAAATCTATACTTATTATATAACTGATATATATTGTTTCTTGGGTGCGGTAGCAAACCAGTTTTCCTGAACAGCATCCTAACTGGTACTAAGGGTATGACTTGCTGCAACTGGGAATTGAACACAGACCATAGGGTTTCAAATACTGCGCACTAGACTATGGTGTGGTGGTAGTTTCTGTTCTAAGGTGACAATTAATATAAGTTTGATTATATATATGATTAAACTTCCTTGTTTTCCACAGGTTTAGATCATATATACGAGATAAGGAGCTACTCAGCAAAGATACCACCTAGATACATATGCAAACTATGCAACAATAAGGGATCACACAACATCATAGTCAGACATATCTTCGGGTTCCCACATAAACTCAACTATTTTGTAAGTACGATAATGTATAACTATTGTGTAAGTACGATAATTTATAACTATTGTGTAAGTACGATAATGTATAACTATTTTGTAAGTACGAAAGGTACAAAATGTATAACTATTTTGTACAAAAGTATGGAGGGTTGAATGCATTTTTCGCATCTTTGATTGTTCAATCCGCTTCAACAGCCTAGTGTTAGAGCATTAGTTTTGAGTGCAAGAGGTCTCAATTACAGACGGCGGCATACCAGTATGTGAGACAGTTGTATATGATGTTGGTACAACTGTCGCACATGTCACATACTACAAAAATTGCTTTATCAATAAAGCGTAATAAAATCATTCAGTCCGACCAGTAATAAAGGAGAACAAGTGCGGACAAACTTTATCTTACCATGGACTGTTCTGGAACTGTCTTTCGGCAGACACATTAAAA
The DNA here is from genome assembly GCA_947247005.1 of Spisula solida. Taxonomy (NCBI): domain Eukaryota; kingdom Metazoa; phylum Mollusca; class Bivalvia; order Venerida; family Mactridae; genus Spisula; species Spisula solida. The sequence continues at coordinate 1,503,940 of OX365958.1, read as the reverse complement.
CCCAGCAATTTCCCCCAAAATTGACCAAGACAAGTGTACAGCTACAACTCTAGGTATCTAGGCTTGTTATGTCTCTCATATACATTCAGTGGGGGAGACATAGATTTTGTGCTATGTTCGTCCACACTTGTTCGCCTTTATCCCTGGTCGGATTTTAATTGAAATTTCTCATGATAACTTGGTACTAAGCCTAGTTGTGTATATTGTCAGGAAGTTTAGGTCCAATGAATATTGATAAAGTTACAGCCTTATGTGGCAGACACACTGTGATACTTTTCTGCGTCAAAAACCCTTTTATTGCGTATTTGATATGGATTTTTAAATTTTTCCTTTTTTCCAGAAACAATATGATACAGAAGTGTATGACCTCATCAGTATGATAGCAGTAAAGAAACAGCAAGTCGAACGAGCCAATTATGAGGCGCGTTGTATTGAGGACAAAATTGGACGTGGGGCTGTCCGTGTCATGCTGATGTTAAACCCGCACGATAACGACGGGAAGATAAAATACAGGGATCCTATTTTGGTTCAAGGTTAGACATAACGTCACATTTAAAACCTAAATGCTTTAATCACACGACTTTTCTTGTATCCCGCTTATTATAACAAGTATGTATATTCTTATACTACACATCGAATGACGTCACTTTCTCTTCTAAATGACATCATTATATGCCGTAAATGACTTTATATTTGGCTTCAATTATATAACAGTGTATGTTCTTTCACTAGAAAGATGTGTATTTTTGTGTTTTTGGTGCCATATATGATAAAAAGAATCAAACAGTTGTTTTCAAATGATTCAAACTTACATTAATCCGGTTCAGGAAATATTATCAAGCTCGCCAGAACTTTTAAATTTATGAGAAGCTATTTCTGTTACAGGTTAGAAACCACCAAATAAATTTGCTCTTTAGTTCAATGTCAAGTTCAATAGTAGGCCCCAAATTTTTACATCTTTTAGTCTATGGCCAGCAGGAAGACATATATCATTTTAAAGAAGTACCTTTGAGCTTCAAAATAATACAATAAAAAAGGGGGGTCATGCATCTTCTAAGAAAAATTTTGTCCATCAAACATGGTCTACCTCTTTTTACACATGTCCGGACTGATTCAATCCGGGTTTTACCCTATTCTACTTTCACTTTGGTATCAATGTAAGAATACCAAAATATTCCAGATTTTCCAGTTTCACTACATAGCATAGTATATTAACAATGCATTTAAACTCAATTTCATCACTCCAGTGCACGCTTGTCAAGAAATATCCCCATTTACAGGCAAGCCAAATTTTTTTTAAGGACTTCTTGAGTGTATCACCATTTGGCCCGCGTAGGCATTTGGTGGTTCTTTACCTATATTTTTCATTCACTTTAAGCACCACCTCCGAAGAGGAACATAGCAATTGGTGAGATACCAGAGTCTGAAGATGTTCACGACAAGTCTATGTTTGATATACTCTATAACGATGCGGTGGAATCTGGCTATCTACAAGACACTTTACTCATCGGTAGGTCCTTTCATGTTATATCTGATCTGGATATTTACTAATTACTGAGATAAAGATATAAATTCTTACCATTTTTAGCTCAAATTTTTGAATGTCCAGCTATCGTTATCACTCGATAAATTTTCAGGTGATGTCTTTCGTGAGAAAACTTTTCAACAACTTTCAAGGAAATCCAGTTGAAACTTGGATTACTTGTTCATTAAAATATGCCAATGTCATGGCGTAAACATTTGCCTTAATTGTAATTAAGAAATAGTAAATACGTAGCTGTGCTTTGTTGTGTAATAAAATATAGGCACATGTTTGGATGCGTAGTAATTAAATCACAAGTGCGTAGCAGGAATGATTTAATGTACGCATTCAGACGAGTGCCTATATTTTATAACACAACAAAGCACAGCTTCCTATTTATTATTGCAATTCTAAAATTGGCAATGCTCTGCTATTTATAGCACAACAGGACAGGTTGACGTCAAACTACTTTCTTTCCTAGGAATGTTACCGTCACGTGACGTCATCAATCAGCTATGTTTTTTCATGGTAATAAAAAATGGTAAGCTCAATATACGCAAAGAAGGCAAATCTCACGTGCTATGTTAGAATAGACATTATGTTATATGCCGAAAATATGACAATGTTCATGACATCAATGTATACATGTTTACCGTGTTTGCGCGTGTATAAGCATTTTTTTCACTTTCGTGGGTATATAATGAAAGGAACATCACTGCAGTTTGGTTGATACGTTGGACCTAAAGGTCTCGCCAGATAAGGTACTACACAAGCAACTTTAGGCAATACAGTTCTAAGTATCAACACACTACAATAATATTCCGTATGAATCACATGACTTGCTGTTTGTTATCAGGGGTGTCAATTTTCCTGATTTAACTGGAATTTCGGATTTATCATTTCTGATGGAGCAATGGCTTCTGACCAAATAAAAGTTATTTGATAAAAATATCTCAAGAAATGGCAAAGTTTTGGTAAATTTAGTCTGCTCTGAAGGATTTTCTTCAATTATGAAAACATTGTCATTGAAGGCCTCTTGTTTGGCAAAAATGGTTGAGCTCATGTGATTTTCCTGATTTTCAATTTGGCCCCGTTGACACCCCTGTGTTGTATAACAATACTTAATTTTACAGCACTAAATGCTTGAATTCTACATTTATTGTATACTTGTTTGCTTCAGGTCTTAGCCATGTGAAAGAATTAATACACCCTCAACAAGAGAAGGACCCAAAGTTTACATGTGGAATGTGTAACGTAATGTGTTCATCGTTTACCATATTTAAACACATTGTTGGTAAAAAACACAGATTTAATTACCTGGTGAGTGCCTTATATAGTATATGCGTAGCAGTGTAGCACGCTTGTCAAGTGGTTAACGCTCTTGACTACGGATAGAGAGGTCACTGGTTCAAATCTCAGACAGGGCATTTGGTCATTTCTGAAAAGCTTTTTAGTGTTTTAAACCAAACTAGAGATGAACTGGTTGGTAACCCAGATGTAGTTTCATGTGCATCAGTGCTAGATAGCAGGCATGTTATGGAACCAAGGAGTCTATTCAGAAAGTGCTAGGGTATCACACCAAGATTCCTTGTATCAAATAACTAGAAAAAAAAGATTCCTTGTCTCACACAACTGTCTCTTCCCTTGAAGCTGGAGGTCATTGTCCTCTTAGGCAGGGAGATAAACAGATGCCCATGCATTTAAGATTGTCTAAGTAGAATACAGTTAGTAACGTTACCAGAATTGCAATATAATTTTGTTTTAGCCTAAGATTGTGCCAGTTTGTATGATTTAGTGTATAAATGTGCTTGAACTATTGTAGAAATTCATAAATTGGTTAATATGAAACTAACTCCAGCCTCTATTCAACGTTTCAACTTTTATTAAGTCTTCATCTTGTACTATTGTAGAAAGCGTATCATGAAGAAATGTATGAACATGTTCAAAATGCTAAAGTCAACAAGTATGAACTTCTGTATGAGAAGATTAAGGAATTGGCCGAGAAAGATGGCGCCGGAACAATCAAAGCGAAAATTTCTAGAAGTCGAAAGCTATGGAGGGATAGAAACAGTAAGTTTTAGTGTAAAATCATTAATTTTTGCAGGTTCAGTGTTCCCTCTTGTCATGTCACCTCTCTTTTAACGACATTCAAAATTCCTCCCATGCAAGTTTAACGTTAAATTCCCTCTGGGAACCATACCTCCCTACAGCGACAAATGCCACTGACAAAGCCGTACCGACACTTAGAATTCAGTGTCAATTAAGTTTGCAAGTTAGCAACCTCAATAGACTTTATTCATGTTTACATTTGCATGATAGGCTGTATGTGTACATTGTGCACTTGTTTTGGAGGTTAAATCATACGTTTTCAGGGGTGTGGAAATTCCCAAATTGTTCACTTGCACATCGGCAAGTTGGACTGAAAAATCCATTTGCCCGAAAACTAAATCTACTTGCCAGGAAAACACAAAAAAGCAAAAAAATTTCAGTTTAATTCAATTATTTATCATGTGAAAGAGCCTTGTTGACAATTTACAGACAAGGGAGAAGAATCATCCGTACAGACAGAGGAGGCCGTGGAGGAGTATACGGAACATGTGACAGAGGAAGGAATGGAAGCCACAGAGGATGATCCGCAACCTAAAACATCAGTCGCTGCTATAAAATTTGATATAAAGAAATCGGATCCTCAGTCAACAAACATCAATCCTGTCAATGTGCTGGAGCTAGATAAAAGTATGTTTGCAGTAATGTCAGCTCTTCAAAATTGAGGTCTGTTTGAATAGAAAACATTGTTTATCCAGACACTTCTAGCACAATTTGCGTGATAGCATGGTGCAGAATAAACTTTCCTTTACTGTAAAATCACATATTTTTGTGGGTATTAAACTTCATGAATTTTGATAATATATTTCATGGAGTCTTAAATTCGTTAAGTACGATTATAGCATAAAAACGGTGATTTTGACCATACGTTAACGGGACGAAAACCATGCGTAAACATAAAGATTCACGCGCTGTTAACGTCCAGTTTTACCTATGCTAATTTCAGGACCGCACCGCCGACTATAAAGGTTGTACAGCTTCATATGAACAGTTATTCCCATTTTATTTCTAAGTACTAATTAGTTTTCTATAATATTAAAATAATATATTTAAACGAACCCGCAGTATCCATGTTTTCTTGGCATTTGCCGATACCGGAAGTCGACGTGCATAACAATAACTGGTATGACGTTACGTTTGTTTCGCGATGTCGCCACATAATCACCCACCAAAATATCATTATTTTGATATACAAACGCATTAATTGATGTTTTGTATGCTATAATTATAGCGTTTACGCAGGTTTTTTCGCTTTATAACATAAGCAGAGTCCCTCGGGAGCGTTGGTGCCCTCGCGGGCTTGGGCACCAACCGTCCCTCGGGACTCTGCAGATGTTATAGCCCGAAAACGCATGCGTTAACCCTACAAAGGGGCACACTCATGTTCTGTATATGGTATATCAATTAATCGTGGGAATTAGATTTCGTGGTCAAGTTTAAGAACGAAATTAGAGTAAATTAAACTATCTAGCAAAATAATGATTTTACAGTTTTGGGTCACTTGGTCATGTGACTTTTGATAATCTGTCAGTTGACCATGTCATCAGCTGGGTGACATTTTATTGGAGAGTTCCTGAGATTCTGACCATGAGGATAAATGAAACCTATAGAATGAACTGATTGTTGATCAGTTATTTTCTTCCTCCTTGCCTGACCTTATCTGACATTATCAAGATGTCCTACTTCTTCAGGTTATATGACATCACTGAAATGCATTTTGAGGCATTTGGAAATTAATTGGTATATCTATTTTGTCATTGTACATCTGTTTTCACATATGTTAGCCTACTATTAATGTGTTTGTATCTTAGTTATCTGTGTTTACTAGAAGTTACTCATTTACCATCTAGTTACATTATATTATCCCATTGAGTTTTCTCCCTTCGACCACTATCACTGTAACCCTTGAATCACATATTTCAGGTCAAAAAGGCAAAGAAGCTTTTGACTGGAACAAAGAGAATGGTTTACTTCAGTCCAGAATTCAGAATGACACAATTGTAAAGAGTAGCCGGAAGTCTAAGTTCATTACCGTCTATTCTGAGTTCTTCAAAAGAATTCCTGTGATAGGTAAGTGCAATGCATAAATATGACTGTCTTTCATATCTAGTGGTTGGGGCATCGATTTTGCGCTGGGTATTAATCTGGATGGATGTAACAGTTTGTCTGCACTTGTTCTCCTTAATGTGGGATATATATCGAGGTTTTGTTGAAAAAGACTATTTTGTGGGGACATAATTTCAAGGATTTCGGATTTCAGGAAACATATTAATGGTTTTACTGTCCGACTTGTGACAATATTTAGATGTAATTTATCTCAGATTGATGGTTTTCATGAGATAGAGGTTCATAATTATCTCCCCTTAACTTTTAATTATGCACACAAATCAATGTCCTCATTATACCATTTATTGTGGAGTGATTATATATTGCTTGAAATATCCTTTAATTAGGGATATGAATGGCGTGGTTGCCTAGGCATTGGCGCCGGTTCTGTGTGGCTGTGAATTGTCTGTGCTCTACAATATTTAATTATGCCCCCCATATTTGATGAGGGGGTATATTGCTTTGCACATCTCTTGTTGGTTTGTAGGTCTGTTGGTAGGTCAGTCAGTAGACCAAATGGTTTCCATTCAATAACTAAAGAAAGCTTTGCCTTAGGATCTTCAAACATTACATGGAGGTTGGTCAGCAACAGAAGATGAACCCTTATGATTTTGGGGTTAATAGGTCAAAGGTTTCTGTGACCTTAAACATTAATGACTACTGTATTCCTAGAAATGGTTTCGCGCATTTTAAGTTAGCGACTTTCGCGGGAGGTATCATTTCGCGAAGTTTAATAGCCGCGAAAATGTTACCTCCAACGAATCCGCGAACGTTTCTAGCTTCTTCATACTAAAATCGCAAAATCATTTGACGAAGGATAATTGTACTTGCGCATACATGACGTGGGAACTTCTGTCAATAAATCCATCTTTATAAAATCTAAGATTAATTGTGTTAATTATCTCAATTAAAACATCAATTTCGATCTGTAAGAATCGTGCATATCATGCAATTATTTCATGTATGTTTGGTTAACAGTCAAAACTATTGACCCGAGGTATCGGGGAAGACTTTTGAACTGTTGCACGAGGCCGATAGGCCGAGGGCAACAGTTCAAAATGTCTTCCCCGATACCGAGGGACAATAGTTTTGACTGTTAACCAAAAACAGACATGAAATAACTGTTTTATTACCTAATACTCTATATAACTACAGTAAGGTTATACTAAATCAACAAACAAAAAGGATATTTTTAGGACATTTTGTCATACTAATAGCGGACAATTTTTGTTATAAATTCAAGACTGTCATTATCCCAATGATTTTATTATTAAACAAATAAAATTGGCATGTAATAAAGCAAAAAACAGAGATAACATTGTTCAAGAGTTATATTAAAAATACGCTATAGATCTTTCAGTGTGTTTTGCAGGAATTTATATTGCGCATCGTAGTGCGCAGGTAACAGTTCATACAGTGGTGTAACAGTTAAAACTGTTGCCCTCCCTGCAATGAACTGTTTCATACCTGAATTTAAAAATCAATATTAAGACATGAAACAGTCTAAAATAACGAATAACTTGTTATATAGAGTGCTAGGTAATAATTTAGGCTGTGTAGACATAAACACTGATGACGTTACATATAGCGTGTAATGTGCTCAATGTAAACAAGCACGGAGGTACATGGGTGGGGTGTTAACATTCAGTTTACTTCTACATACGAAAGTTTGTTTTTGTCCTGATTAAAGTCAATGTATTCCTGTACAGGTATTTACAATAATCATTTCACATTTATTTGTTTAACATATGTTTGGTGGTTTATTTATAATAATAACTATTTACTGGTTTATGTTGATAACACCTTGTGAAAACACTTTATGAAATCCTTTGTTATGAAGAGATTAATTGATCATCGTAATTGTTATCAGGCCAGTTAAGGTCACAATCAATTGAATTTGATCGTGTATACCCGGATGGTAATGACAAACAGTCCAATTAAAATTGCGAGATGTGTCAAACATACCTTTATGCCATAGCGACTTTAGTTTCACGGAATTCGCGGGCCTTATGATTCCGTGAAAATTTGTAGCCGCGAATATGCCGACGGTATGAAAAACGCGAAATATTGTATCCGCGAAAGTATCTAGGAATACAGTATTTGGTTGCAATGGGGGCATACATGTTTTACAAACATCTCTTGTTAGTCCCCTACCGGTTTTTGACTGAAACAGTTTCCAAGCTAGGTTTATGAAACTTGGTAGGTGGATAGGGGGCAATAAGGCAAAAATAATTAGATTCTGACAAAAGTTGTGGTTGCTATGGCGACAGAAAGAGTGAAAATATGCCAAAATCTGGATCCTGCTATAACTCAACCAGTTTCCAAGCTATATTTATGAAACTTCATATATGGATAGGGGCAATAAGGGGATTATGCTCGTCTAAAAATATTTTAATTCTGACTAAAATTGTGGTTGCTGTGGCAACAGTAACATTGAAAATGGCCACAAACCGGTAGGGGACTTCTGTATTGCTTGCAATTCTTAATAACTTGTTTATCATTTCCCTTGTGTTATCTATTTAAGGTATGCAATGGGTGACAGAGTTCCAGCGACCAGATCCTAAAGCTGAACCATGGTACATGTGCTTCATGTGTCAGTCAAAACTACAGTGGAAGAATATACTCGATCATGTCACCTCTAATCTTCATAGACTCAATTATATGGTAGGTGTGATGCATTCTTTATGATAATGTATGCCACACCCCTTTTATTATTCTCTGCTCCATTATTGTGCCCTGCCCTGTTTTATTATGCCCCTCCCAGTTTTATTACGCCCCTCCCAGTTTTATTACGCCCCTCCCAGTTTTATTACGCCCCTCCCAGTTTTATAACACCCCTCCCAGTTTTATTACGCCCCTCCCAGTTTTATTACGCCCCTCCCAGTTTTATTACGCCCCTCCCAGTTTTATAATGCCCCTCCCAGTTTTATTACGCTCCTCCCAGTTTTATTACGCACTTCACAGTTTTATAACCACCCACCCCCTTTTATCATGCCCTACCCGTGTTATTATGCCCCAGCCTCTTTTATTATGACCTTTCTGTTTTATTATACATATAAAAGTTAACTGTTGACAAAAATGCTACTCGAAATACAACTTATAACGTACTGTGCTGATATTAATAATATGGGACGAAGAAAATAAGTGACTTTTTGGAGTCTTTTTTACCTGACTTATGGGGTGAGTACAGTACTATTTAAACTAAACTTGTTACTTTACACTAGCTTAAAACTTCTTCCTGTGGTATATATGGTACGCCTTTTCTTGTAGAAAAAAACTGAGTACAGACAGAAGTATGATGCCGTATACAATGTCATTAAGACTAACAAGCAGGAGGCTCGACCCATGATTGAGACGTTTTCTAAAGAAATATCAAATGCTGAAGGTCCCCCGACCGAGTTACAGGTCATGTTGGAACTTCAAGTGAATACTGAAGCCTTCAAAGCCGTGGCGAAGGTACAAGGTGAGTCAGAGTGTTATTTGCACCTATCAAAATATTGCCTCACAGGGACCCCTTATCAAAATTTAGCATTTCAGTCTGGGGGTTTAGGACCGTGACACAGGGGGCCCTTATCAAAATACTGTATCCCAGTCTAGGGGTTTAGGGGCGTGACCTAGGTGCCAATATCAAAATGTTGCCTCCCAGTCGGGGGTTTAGGGGCATGACCTAGGGGGGGGGGGCACCTTTCAAAATGTTGCTTTCCAGTTTGGGGGTTTAGGGGCGTGACCCAGGGGGCCTTATCAAAATGTTATTTATGGACGTGACTACTTGGGAAATTAGATGGAACACAGGAGTGCTTTCTGATTTTCCTTTTAATCAATAACTCTTTGAAAGGATATGAATTTAACTTTATAAATATGGGGTTTCATACACATAGGATAGTAAAATGCATCCATGCATGGAGGAGTATAACTTAATGTCACAATGTAGGGGGGCATTTATGTCTTGGAGCCAAGTATTTTGTCCTAGTTCTTGTCCAATTTCTGACTACGGTATTAAAAGTCTATTTTTCCAATTCCCACCTCCAGGCAGCAAAAAATTCCAACGTTTTCCGTAAACCTTTACTATAGTACCGAGAATTTGACTTGATCCTGACCTTTATGAATGGATTTATTACAAGGTTCTTATGTGGAATATATCGATTTCCGTGACCAAATCATGCAATATCGGTCCTTTATATTTGTGTTTGTATTACACCTTAAGCATATTCTGGATACTACATGAAAACATACAATCAGGGTTATGAATATAGACAATATATCAGCTGTTAAATTAGCTAATAGATGGTTGAGGATCAGGCCAAATTCTCCGTGCAATAGGAATCCATATAATGTCATGCATAATTTGTGTTTACATTCTTGATTGTCTTATGGTTCAATCTGAATAAAGTTATTCTTATTTTACGAATTGTTTGTTTGTTTGTTTGTTCATGACATGAATTGATCAACAAATTTACAAGAAGATACAAGTATATTTCAAAGGGTATGTTTCAAACATACAAAAGTTGACACAATTAGGTCAAATCAAAATAATACTGTGGTTCTTGTAACCTTACCTACCCTATTTCTCAGCCTCTACCCTAAACATAAATTTTATAGAAAAATTCCTTTAAATAAAATCAGAAACTAACTCCAATGTTTAAACTTTTTACTCCGTTTCAACACAGTTAAAATGTCTTCAACAGGTGAAATAGAAATTCCTGGAAGTTATCATAGATCATTGGTTAAATAAATTTAAAAAAAAAAGTTTTTCCTACATACCTACCCTTTTGTTTATCAATTTGTTACTTGAACCATAAGATTAATTTGTTTTGGCCTTATCGATTGTCTTGTTTTGTTTTCAATTATAACGTACGGTATATGAACCAGTATGCATTGATATATGAGATAGCACCATCTCATACATGCCATGTTTCGCAGACCCCTTTGCGTGAGATTGGTGATGGGATTCAGGAGATTTCATAATGAAAATGCAGATTTTCCTTGCTGAAACTTTAGACTTGAAGTATTGAAGTTTATATGCAGTTTTCACTTATCTTACTTTGATGACAATACCATGCTGGCTTCATGTAGCAATATAAACTAATAATTGTGATCATTTTCATAATGTAAACAAAAAATGTCAGGTTCCAGTTTGTCCATAAAATGCGTGAGATTTGATAAATTGGCCTCAGATCATGCAGGAGTAGAGTCTCAAATGTGTGAGACTCACGCATGATGCAGGAGATCTGGCATGTATGCCATCTAAATACTTGCGGAACACTGCTAGACAGCCATAGCGACCTTCTTGGAATTGTTGAAAACTTACGACCTAACACCATCGTTCATAGATAATTCATAGTCTGGCACTTATAAGGCCAATACATTCATACCCATTGATCTTTGAATAATTCATGAAGTTTTTATAAATTCCAGAAATTGTATCTATTCTTTATGTATTGTTTTGCGATTTTGATGAATGGGGTGAATGTATAAATGTGTTTCTTCCGTGAATTGAATGTTTTTGAGTGCAAAATTTAATAATAATGTTCTGAATTTTTTATGTGTCCTGGATGCACTAGCAGAATTTCGACATGTGTTGTTATAATATATTTATTGAAATGTTTTGGAGACAAGTGGTGGAAAGTCTGATGTCTATCACTATGACAGATGATGTTTGTATTAATCACTTAACTGTGTCACCGTCGTATATTGGGTATCCTGAGTTCCTTCAGAGGGTTACATCGGTTTTCAGTTCTGTCAGAGCCATACAAACACAGTTCTATCTTTGATGGAACTGAGATGCGGTGTATTGGGATTACTTCAGTGAGCATGGCGATGATATTGCAGTCTTGCCGTTTGGATGTTACAAATTTAAGTTAGTCTGTGCGCGTTCTTCTTTACCATGTACTGGTCGAGTTTTCATGTAACTCATCATGCAAAGTTTGTACCAAGCCTAGTTCTGCATCAGATTGTAAGGAATTTGAGGTTGGACGAGTATTGCCAGAGTCATGGCCCTTTGTTGGAGACATACGGTTAAAAAACTTACAGTGTGGCAGTCATAAACTCTTCTATTTACAGTGACAATTTATATAAAAGTAGATATCACTGAAATGTGGCGCTGTCGTACATTGCATGTATTGTGTAATAAAAATAAATCCACCCCTTTTCCTTTAAAATAAAAAAACTTGATGAAAACCTAGCTATTTCGTTTTTGTTGCCATGGTTACGGCAATACAAGAGAGATGTCATCTCAAGTTTTTGTGCATTACAGATAACCATGCATGTGCAGATATTAACAAATTTTGTTTTTGTACATAGTACAATGGCCTACACTTGTCACTTTGGAATTTTATTGTCATGGTTACAGCTAGTATGACACAAAAATTATCATCTCAACTTTTTGTGCATTATGTATTACGTTTTCTGCAGATATTTACAACTTTTGTTTTTAGTTATGAAAGGATTGCTGTTATTATTCTGTCAACAGGTTTTACATGGAAAATTCCTGAGTGTGTGCATTTTGTTCTTTTGTATTAATGAAATTTATTTGGTTGTCTTCTTGTGTTGGCTTTTTTGCAAGCAGTTTACTTCCTTCTGTGTTGGTAATTTGTGAAATCTCCTTCAAAATCTGAAAAAAAATGAAAAAAAAGAACATTTTTTTTCCAATTTCAAAGGAAAGAAATTGTTTGTTTGGGTGGTTGTTTTGACTGAGCCCAAGTCTTGACAGCTATGAGTTACTGGCCTGGTTTCTAAACCTTGTGGAGTATCCATGTTTCTTGTCTTAACCAGTACATTATCGAAGATGTTTACAATAAAACCTTACTTAAAGACTACCTGAAGAAGAAGACTACGATTTCAGGTCCATTTATTTAACCTTCATATTAAGATTAACTCAATAATAAGACCAATTTTTAATGGTTCCTAAGGTGGACATATTATTGAGGTTTTAATGTACTGTGTCTCATTAAACGTTTTGAATGACCTCAACCACGAAATTAAATCCCTAATGAATAACTATATCAATAAAAATGTCAAGCTTACAGCAGCTGCCATACATGCTTTTAAAGGGACTGCCTCACGTTTTTTTGTATTGTAAAAATAAAATAAAATTGTCAAATATTCACGTTATTTTGGTATAGTTGCCTGTATATGCCATAAACAACCACACTGACATCTAAAATAACTTGCGAAACATCGGCATTTTGTAGTTATTTAGTATTTTTACATCATTACTATTACTTAAATTGCCTGAAATTTGTTCGCATTTGATGAAAACGAATTGAAAAATGAACCAAATACCTCATTGATGTTTGCGCTGTAGTTTGTTGATGTTACAGTTCGATTAAGTGTGAATTATATAATTCACAAAGCATGTTGGAAGGAAACTTAGTGCTTTTTTTTCAAGAAAAATACTCAGTGGGCGTTAAAGAGAGTGGTTAAAATTGCTTATTTGCACCAAATCTTTCATAAAGCAACCGTCAGTAGCTTTCTATTACATCAATACTTGGTTAGGTTGGAAAATCACGATATACAAAAATTTAGCCAAATCTGTGAGGCAGCCCCTTTAAGTTAAACAGTCAAGTATAAGTTTTTTGGAAGTTAACTTGCGTTTATCAACATGTAATAAAACAATTATTTATATCTGTTAGATGTTTGAATTATTTCTGATAATTTGTGTTAATTTTGACCTTTTCATTTTTTCCAAAATCTTTGACATTACATCCCCAATAAATGGCTGTTTTCATCAAAACCACGAAATTTTGTCCCATTGAAATTTACAGTACTTCAATGATAATTCAATGAACAGGAACATATGCTTGCTACACTTGATGTTTCTGGATTGTGTCAATGACACAATACATTTAATTTACTTTCTTAATGCAATATTTCAATTTTCAGTTGCTTGCCCTGTACACATTGCCATTGATATCTTCACCAATGACGACACCTGGCCCCAATCTCCCGAGTCGAGATTATTCTCAAATACTGTCATGTGTTTTTGAGATAATTTCCATGGGAGGCCAGACTCAAAAGTGGCACCACAAAACAGATACATTGTTCTGAATTTAATGCGGTTAAAAATTTTGAGCACAAACTTAAGAATAATCTCAAATTTATACTCTTGACTTGAGCTAAATCTCAATTTGAGTTGAGATTTCTACTTGAGATGCTTTGGGAGATCGGGGCCTGATATACCAACATATTCATATACTGGCATTAATTATTGGGGTCAAATGTTTTATAAGGCTCTTTGTATCAATTCAGTATAGGAGAGATCACCATATTTACATATGCTAAATTCCCACCAGCAATCTATTGGATGAATGAACAATAAAAACCTATCATTCACCAATAGCTTGCTGGTGGTATGAATACCTTTGTATACAAACATGGTCTCTTATACTGACGTGTATATTTGTTACAACATATTCTTGGGAAACGAACAGACCTGACTGTATCATGTACACATCCATGTTTTGCTTTCTCAATTCAATATTTCAATTTTTAGGAGCTTGCCCTATTCTAATAAGCAACAACACTTTATCACCTACACAAATATTATTCGTACAAAGTTTTCTAGACATTTCAGCTGAGTATGAACTTTCTCCAGATTCTAGGAGATTTTGTGAACAAATACCATCCTACCATGCTACCCATGGCTTGCAGATAATGAGAGTGTGAAATGTGCAGTGCAGTGTTTTTGCAATGCTTTCAGTCGAATACATTTCATGTGTTATATTTGTTGGGCTATGACTGCAGAGCTTTGAATGCTTGTGTGTTGTGGATATTTGGTCGAGCGTTTGGTTCTGAAAAGTTGAGTTCTCGCGTCATGTCTTTCAGCTCTGGAGCTTTGATGTCCTTAAAGGTTCGCAAAATGTTATAAATGCATAATTAGACTAGAAATAAATTGCTGCCAATACAAAATAGGACAAAATTGACAAAACAGATCGAAGATGAGAAAGAAGTAACATCTTAAAATCAACACACGATATAATTGATTCATCTTTTTTCCTTGCAGTTACAGATGAACATGACCACAGCGATATAGAGTATCTGATTATTACTCAAGCTTCTTTCATTATTTCATTTGATTTATTGGACACATATTGATTATTTTTGCCAGGCCACCCAATATAATTAACTCTATACTCCATAAACCCTTAATTAATTTATTTCTGTCTCCCACATATAGTGGGGGAGACAGTGGTTTTGCACCATATGTCTGTCTGGATGGATGTAAAAAAGTTTGTCCACACTTGGTTTTCTTAATCTTGGTCATGCTCTGATTTCAATGAAATTTCACATAAATTCCAATACCAAACCTAGTTGTGCATATATATGGAAATTTTGGTTGTACAATTTTTGCCAGAGCTATGGCCCTTTGTTCCAAAGATACGTTTTTGTGTCAAAACCCCTTCTAGTTATTGATTCAAGACTGCTACTAGTTATGCTGTGTTTGTTTATAGTTTCTATTTGATTTACATGACATGTTTGTGCATATTGATGCTAAGATGCTAACAATTAATCAACATTGGAACATGTGAAAATTACAGGTTACGAGGTAAATCAAAGAGTTCATATTGGCGAGGTGTGGTTTTAAAACATTTGACGCCGCAGGATACGCTCCGACTTTGAGTTGAACAATAGATTTTAGGTGCGAAATAGTTAATTGGGACTTTGAATACAAGATTACGAGAAACTCCAAGGTCCAAAAAACAAGGACATGGTTGATCACAATCATACAGAGCTGTCTAGTGTTATAAAATATATAACCATCTTCAACAGCTTTGAAAAACTCTACAGAGTGTAAAAAGTAATCTCAAAGATGTAGGAGGAGAAACGACAAAGACTGACAGTACTGGCACTTGCTAGTGCAGACACTTAATGGAACAGATACTTAATCGTACAGACAATATCTCAGAGGTTTGGGATACTGGAGACGAAATTACCTACAGAATAATAACTGATAAAGAGGTTTGTACATCAACATGTTTTTAGCTCACCTGTCACAAAGTGACAGAGTGAGCTTTTGTGATCACACTTCGTCCGTCGTCCGTCCGTTAACAATTGGGTTGTGTCCTCTCTAGAGGTCACAATTTTGGCCTAATCTTTATGAAACTTGGTCACAATGATCATCTCAATAAAATCTAGGTCAAGTTCGATATTGGGTCATCTGAGGTCAAAAACCAGCTCACTAGGTCAAATTATAGAAAAACCTTGTGTAGTCACCAGAGGTTACAATTTCAACTTAATCTTTATGAAACTTTGTCACAATGATCATGTCAACAAAATCTAGGTCAAGTTCGATTTTGGGTCATCTGGGGTCAAAAACAAAGTCACAATGTCAATTACAAAAATCACAATGTCAATTGATATTTTTCTGAGGGTCGTGGGTTCAAACCCCACTGGAGCCATACTTTTTTTTTTTTTTTTTTTTTTTTGAGTGTTTAGGTATTGTTTTGTCTTTATAACATGTATTTGTACAGTTATATGAAGGAAAATATTTTGTTTAAATTATAGGTCAAATCATAGAAAAACCTTGTGTAGTCACCAGAGGTTACAATTTCAACTTAATCTTTATGGAACTTTGTCACAATGATCCTGTCAACAAAATCTAGGTTAAGTTCGATTTTAGGTCATCTGGGGTCAAAAACAAGGTCACACTGTCAATTGACATTTTCTACTCTTCAATTGCCTCGCCCGAAACTACATTTGTCAAGGCTCTGCATTGTATGTAAAACGTGTGTGTTAAAAGAATGACTTGTATTATATATTAATACTCTCGCACTATCAGTTTATCATACTGATTGTAACAAATTAATAATGACCAGTGTGTAGAACCATGAAATATTTAAACCTCCGACAGTGTGTGTACTCATTTAAACCTTTCAACATGTAGTCTTCATGGTCACTAAACTCTCTGCTGTAACTCTCTCTGTATACATACAAGTAAACTTTCATCAACCAATGAAAATGTGTATCAGGGTTCACAGCAGTTTTGTAAAGGTCAAATATCAAAATATTCTAGTATTTTAAGCAGGGTGCGAATTGTTATGGTTAAGAGGAAATCAAAGCGCTGTAGGGAGCGTAGACATTTTCCTGAGGGTCGTGGGTTCAAACCCAACTGGAACCATAATTTTTATTTTTTTAATTTTTATTTTTTTAAGTATTTAGGTATTGTTTTGTCTTCATGGCATGTATTCGTACAGTTATATGGAGGAAAATATTATTCCCAAAATATCTTGTTTAAATTATAGGTCAAATCATAGAAAAACCGTGTGTAGTCACCAGAGGTTACAATTTCAACTTAATCTTTATGAAACTTTGTCACAATGATCATGTCAACAAAATCTAGGCCAAATTCGATTTTGGGTCATCTGGGGTCAAAAACAAGGTCACATGGTCAAATCATTAAAAAATTTGCAATAGAGGCTGAATTTCCTTAAATTTTATTCAGAAAATGTGTAGGGTCACCATAGGGGTGTGCATGCACTAGTACGACAGGTGAGCGACCTAGGGCCCTGTGGGCCCTCTTGTCAATATTATGTCTTTCATATATCAAATAAGACGTCATATTTCATTCAATTCAAGCAAACCTAACAAAGTGACTGGCCCTCTGTAGAGTAACAACATCTCTTTAAACACATGCAAAATTTCCCTAAGATGATACTACAAATTTAACATGTAGAGCAACAACCTCTATAACAACACTTAAAATAGTTTCCTACGCTGATACTTACTATAAATTTAACCTCTGTAGAGTAACATCCTCTACACAACGGTCAATATTTGCAGCTATCGAAGGGTGTTGCTCTACAGAGGTTGTACTGTTCTTAGGAAAAAATAAATTTACTTACAAGTTGATGTTAAACACACACCACTGTACTATATATTTAACAAAAATTAAAAGTATCCTTAGGGAAGCTTAGGTTTTTGCTTAGTGTTTTTGTTCAATTATATTATCCATCTATAAAAATTTCATTATTTGAAAATAAATTATGATTTGTAGGTTCATGCTTGCTGCTGACTACTAAGATGCCTTGAGATGTTTGGCTCACCCGAATGAATCCCCGATTTATCCATTCACTGACAAATGTGTGCAATGCAACATTACTTATTTGATACAACTATGGATGCATAGCCACTGACACTGGGAATCCGGATTTGCTGTTCTAGAAAGACTGTACTAAGAAAATATTGAGTATGACATGATCGATGCTGAATTCAACGGCCATAGAAGGTGTAGGGTTGTGTGTTAATGGCAACCAAAACAGACTTGCATCTTGTTTTCAGGATTGGGCATTATGCCTCAGGAGGGCCCCTGTAACAGGAAGCACAAAATTGACATTGAGAAAATAGAGTGGGTTGGCATTAGTGCCACTGTTCAAACCCCTGTAACTTCTGGACCTTGCATGTTTCGTGTTTCTAACTCAACTGTATGTATCAGAAACACCCCACATTTAGTGGATATTTTTTTATGCCCTCACCAAATATTTAGGGGGCATATATATTTGCCCTTTAGATTTATCTTATTAAGCTGTATTGGTTATGCATTGTCTGAGGATAATCCTGTTTATATTGGATCATCCCTGTTCATCTATAAATTGAATGACTAGTTAAAATGTGATCTTGATAACTAGTTTTGTTTAATTATGTGTTGTTTTTCATAGCTGTTTGAGTTTTTGGCACAGTTATGCCTTAGCCAACATAACAAGTTGAAGTGTGATCTTGGATAGTTTTGTTATACTCATTGATATTCTTTTCCTTGGAGAATAAAGTTGCCATTTTGTTTGTGTGTTGGTTTTTCATAACATTTTCAGTTGATGAGTAATCTGCATGATTCGTGAATAAACATCTTTGCCCATTTACAACACTGACCACTCCATATCAGAATATGTTAAAGACAAATGGCAAAATTGTGAATTACTAAACGTAATAACTTTTCACAACAGGATCATGTTTGCAGAACTCTGGTTATATGTGGAGATGGAGTGGATTGTTGATTCAACAAGATGGCTTAGGAGCATGGTTCATAGTGCTGGTCAAATCTTATAATTTGCTAAAATTTTCAATAATAATGTGCTTCTTTATGTTTCAGAGAACGTGAAAGCACATGCATCAAGCGTTGCCGTGACGACCACTACATCCACCAACATTATGATCAATATAGCAACAACGTAAGTAACTGGAAAGTGGTTCCACTATACATAGTTCTGAAGGGGACCAAGGCAGAGCTTCAGCAAAGGAAACTGAAATAGAAGAATTTAGATAAACATCTACTTTATTTTGTTGATTTGTATCATTCAATTGATCTTGCACCTTTATGTGGACAGCTTTACGTTGACGCATGTTGTAATCATGATTTCAACTTAGGAATTTACAATATCATCAGTACACATTCATGATTTCAACTTAGGAATTTTCAATTTCATCTGTACACTTTCATGATTTCAACTTAGGAATTTTCAATATCATCAGTACACATTCATGATTTCAACTTAAGAATTTACAATATCACCTGTACACATTCATGATTTCAACTTAGGAATTTTCAATATCATCTGTACACATTCATGATTTCAACTTAGGAATTTTCAATTTCTTCTGTACACATTCATGATTTCAACTTAGGAATTTACACTATCATCAGTACACATTCATGATTTCAACGTATGAATTTACAATACCACCATTTGCACAAAGGACAAGGTTCACTAATGGCTTAATTTGGCCCTGTGATTTTTCAAAAAATAAAAATGCATGTTCCTATAAATCTGTCCTATATTGCAAATAACTTAACATTTCCTGTGTAAAAAAAAGCATACTTATCCCAAGTTCCCTTGTAATTTGTTGACAAAACTGCCAAGAATATGACGTATATGTCATGTTTAGCCCAAAATGTAATTTTTTACCATTTTCACGACTATTAACGACGTAAATCCTTCCCAAACACCACGATGGCACTCTTGCGACACTTTTATATTTTCACATAACCAGTGTTTTGCAAGTCTTTATATATGTACAAAATATCAAAGTGTCGCAAGAGTGCCATCGTGGTTTTTGGGAAGGTTTTACGCCATAAAAAGCCATGAAAATACCTAAAAATGACATTTTTTGGTAAACTTAACCTATTTCAAGTAGATTTGTCGACATATTACGAGGGAAATTTGGAAAAGTATTCTTAATTTTTTGAAAGACAATGTTAGTCTATTAGAAACATAGAACAGATTTATAGAAAGATGCATTTCTATTTTTCGATAAAACTCAGGGCCAAATTAAGCCACAAATTGTCCTTTGGGGATAAAATACCCCACACTTTATTGGAGTTCAATTTTAGCCATTTCTGTTCATGCCACTGCCAAGGTTAATTGAGGGGCATATAGATTATTCGCCCTTGTATCCATATGTTTGTGTGTGATCTTAACGTTTCTGCATCATGGTAGTCATTGATAACCTATATGGTGTATTGTCTAAACATAGATGTAATCAAGGGATTACAAGGGATGTTTTCTGCATATATTCTTATGATAATCAGTCATTGTTTCTATTTCAGGTCTTTGCCTCAAACACTGTCTTCTGTACACAACAGAGACATTCCACTGAATAGCAAGCCAGTGATGTCTGAGATTCAAACAAGCAGCGTACCTTCATCACAAGTACCTTCATCACAACAGTGGCCTGGTAGTGGTCAGTCCCTAATCCAGGGTCCAAGTGGTGTATGTCCCCCGGTTCCACCACCTTTGTTGCCGCTGGCATCTGTCCGTCTGCAAGGATCTACATCAGCTATTCCTCAACAGAGTGTTCCAATGCATTCATCTGTTCCCAATGTTCAGAATTTGGCTTATCCGCCTCAAAATACTACACCAGGGTTTCAGAATGTTAGAATGCCTAACATTTATGCTCCCCCACCTGTGTATCCGAATCAAGGCATGCCAAGCTTGCCAATAGTACCAAATGCAGGCATCAACCTAGGCCAGGCTGTTCCAAGTTCAAACAATATGGCTGTTCCTGTTAGAGGACTTGTTCCAAATGTAGCGAATCCTCCCCCGTTTCAGCCTATCTTTCAACAGCATGTACCTAATGCCAGGCCCTTGTTGCCACCACCTGGTCTTGTGACCCAGCTTCCTCCTCCAGTGACACAAATGGCTCCGGTATCTGTGTATCCACCCGCAATTCCAGGACAGACTCAAGGGCAAATTCTTTCCATGAATGAAGTTGCACCTGTACAAAATGTGTCCTCAAACTTAGCTCCTTCAAATTCTGCTGCAATAGCAACCACTATGCACTCCACTAATCCAATGGTTAGACCTCCAAGTTTTGGAACTCAGCCACCTTGGCAACGACAACCAAGTCAGTTTATGCCAAATCAAGTTGGACCACGACAGATGATGAATCCAAGACCATTACTGTCCATGCCAAACCCAAGAATGGTCCCACCTCCAGGATTTGTGAGTAAGCCATCAGAAGTTAGTCTTCCTGCATCGTCCTCAACAAATGCTTATTCTGCATCTTCTTTAACAAATGCTTATTCTGCATCTTCTTTAACAAATGCTTATCCTGTGGGCAATAACACTAATGTGGCATACAAAGTCAGTGAGCCTAGTAAACCAAGCAGCAGCAGCACGCATGTTAAACCTGTTAGTTCTAGTTCAGAAATCATTCCTGGATTTAACCATACCAAGAGAAATATTTCTGAGACGTCGAATGTTCCGTCGGACCATTTCACTACCAGGAATATTGATCGTGACCCTGATGGATTCACTGGAAGAAATAGAAGTGGTTTCACTGAGACGGATAGTACTAGGTTCACTGGCAGAGATAGTAGAACTAGTAGAGATAGTGGAATCACTGGAGATAGTACTGGAATCACTCAGAGAGATGGCGGAAGGGGAATGGGTGGCAGAGATAGTGGAAATAATGGCAGAGATAGTGGAAACTCCAGTAAAGATCGTGGAAGAGAAAGAGAAATCAGTACTGGCAGAGGTAGAGGCAGAGATAGTGGAATCACTGGCAGAGATATTGGCAGAGAAAGTGGAATCGCTGAAAGGAACAGTGGTAGAGATAGTGGAATCACTGGAAGGGATAGTGATAGAGATAGGGTCATTGCTGGAAGAGATAGCCGTGGGTTCCCTGAGAGGGATAGTACTAGCTTCCCTAGTAGAGATTATAGAACTGGTAGAGATAGTATTGGAATCAGTGGAAGAGATACTGAGAGAGATACTGGTAGATATGGTGGCAGAGATAGTGGAACTACTGTTAGAGATAGTGGAACTACTGTTAGAGATAGTGGAACTACTGTTAGAGATAGTGGATTCACTAGTAGAGACTCTGGTAGAGAGAGTAGATTCGCTAGCAAAGATAGTAGGTACACTGGTAGAGAAAGTGGAAGAGATAGAGAAAACACTGGAAGAAATAGTGGAATCCCTGGCAGAGATAGCGATATAAGCAATTTGTCAAGGAGAGGTGTGAAACGACTAAGTGGAGAAAGGGAAGAATTTGACCCAGTGAAACGGATTAGATCTGATGATAGACATTCTTCAAGTCCTCGTAGAGATTATGGTGGAAGGATTTCACAAGAAAGTAGTTCTAAATCAGACAGGTCACAAGAAAGTAGTTCTACATTAGACAGGGAGAGGGAACACATGAGCAGAAAAAACATTCAGAGGAGACACGACCAACCAAACTTTCGGGATAACCCACGCGATGGCAATAACTCAGGTGGTCGCAATAATCAAGATAATCTAAGAAGTAATGATAACTATGATAAACGTCAAGCAAGAAGTCCACCCAGACGAAGATGGTCTCCAAATACACCAAATCTCGGACAACCTAGAGGAACTTCACCTCACGGTCATCGGTCCAGGAGTCCTCCGGTACGGCGGCATCATCCTAGTAGAAGTCCGCCACTACGTAGGCGATACTCTAGAAGTCCTCCAATTCAACAAAGATCTGTGAGCCCTCCAGGTAGACCAGATAGAAGACATCAATACCAACCCAGAGGAAGAGAAGATAAATTTGCACATGGTTCCAATAATGATTACGGACTGAGCTCAAGAAAAGAAATGTATAGAAAGGACGTTGAAACTGACAGGTACTTTGATAAAGAAGATAATGATAGGTTTAGTGATGAGAGTGCACCTTTAGACACAGCTGAGGTTGATGATCTAGTGAGACAGTACAGCGATAGAGTAGACGAGGAGTATGGATTTGGGGCTGACGTCGACAATGTTCCTGAAATTTATAATGCAGTTGAAAGGGAAAGAAGTTACGAAGAGGTTGGAAACTATTATGATGGTGAAGGAGCTGCACATAGAGGGGAATTACATGCAAGAAGTGCTAGAAATGATCGAAATATAGCTGCAAGTCAGTACCGATCAGATAGAGACAGAGACAATCATAGAGGTGGTGATCAGAATGAATTCAGAAGGATGGAATCTCAAAATGTAGACCGAAGTCGCAGTGGTAGAAATTGTGATTCACAAAGGGATGTTGAATTTATTGATAACAGTAGAGATACTGACTCATATAGAGATAACAGCTCTCATGGTAAATATATGTCTGATAACCATATGATGTCTTCCTCAATAGATGACAGAAATACAGGCAGACATTACAGTGATAAAAACACTGAACAGAAATCAAGAATGAACCAAGAGGCAAGGTTAAGCAGTGGCTCTGATCGTAAAAGAAATGATAACAGAGATAATTTTCAGTCAGCTGGATATAATCAGAAAGCTGGGCATGGGTCTAGACAAAGAGATGATAGAAGGGCTGGTTATGGTGATGCTAATAGAGAGGGTTACCATGGTGACATGGATGATGGTGCAGCACGTATATCATATGACAGGATGGTTTGTATTCGCTTTTAGCTCTCTATAGTTTTATAACTATGAATTTGAAATGGTATTCGCTGTATTTTACAAGAAAATAAAATGGTATTCGTTTCAGTTCTCTATATTTTACAGAATAAATGGAAATGATATTGGTTTCAGTTCTCTGTAACTTAACAAAAAATAAAAGTTATATATATATTAGTTTAAATCATCTGCAATTTCTACAATGAATTTGAAAATTGTACATACGTTTCAGATTTCTATATTGTCTACAATGAGTTTGAATAGTTTCAGTTCCCTATTTTTTACGATGAATTTAAAATGGTATTAGTTTCATATCTTTGTAATTTTACAAAGAAATTGAAATGGTATTAGTTGCAGTTTTCGATGGATTCATAATGGTATTAGATCAATAGTTTCAGTTTTCCGTATTTTAGCTTTTAATTAAAAATTTATACTTGAAATTAGTATCTGTTTTTTTTCTCTCAATGATTTGAAAGTGTACTAGTTTTATTTCTCAGTATATTTTACAATGAATTGATATGGTTTCAGTTCTCGGTATATTTTTTACAATGAATTTGAAATGATATTAATTTCAGTTCTCTGTCTTTCAATGAATTTGAAATGATATTAAATTAATGGTTTCAGTTGTCTGTTTTTTAACTGTGAATTTATGTGAAAATGTATACTTTTTTGTAGTTATCTCATGTTTTCAATTATGAATTTAGATGGTATTAGTTTTAGTTCTCAGTATATTTGACAATGAATTGAAATTGTATTAGTTTGAGTTTTCAGTATATTATTACAATGATTTGAAATGGTATAAGTTTCAGATCTCTGTTTATTTTCAATGACTTTGATATACAGCTTGTTTGATAGCACTAAAACTGTCTCGAGATTACTATTTTTACTACTTGATTAATGAACAAATGTGTTATTTAGCATTTAATTATGTTTCAGCCTGACCCACCAAGAGAAGAAATCGAGGAATTGTTGAGAAGAGCTGTGAGTAAACTTTAACATTGATATCCCAACTAGTAAACTAACCGGTAGTCAGAAGTCAAACATGCAAATGACTGAACACTAGTTGAACAAGTAATTAAGAATTGCAAGCAATACAGAAGTCCCCTACCGGTTTGAAGCCATTTTCAATGTTTCTGTTGCCATAGCAACCACAATTTTTGTCAGAATCAAAATATTTTTAGACATGCATAATCCCCTTATTGCCCTGTAACCACATATCAAGTTTCATAAACCTAGCTTGGAAACTGTTTTGAGTTATGGCCGGATCCAGATTTTATGACGGACGGACGGAGGGCAAACCTATAGGGGACTAAAAACGGGAGTTAAGCCCAAACAAACACACACAAACAAACAGTAGTCAAATTAATGTTTTGTGATTGATGTTTGGTTAGTTCATATTATAGTTTGTGTTCCTTTAAAGAACATGGGGCAGTGTATACACCAGTGACTAGATCAAAGCATTATTGGATTGTTGCTTTTTGCACTTTTATTCTCTCTCTGTCCATACCATTTTGCTGTTATCATTTTCATTTGTGAAATACTGTGAAGTTCCTCAAGGTTTTGAAGCTTGAATACTGTGTCAGACAATATATCTGGTGGTATTCATCATCTTCAGTGATAGGTCTTGTTCATTTTGGTGATAAATTGGTGTTGTATTAATGTCTATGACATCATACCATCTGTCTATTTCAATACCATTGACATATCTGAGATAATCTCCGAATAATTGGCTAGACGAGTTGTCTTAGGTCAGACTTTCCCAAATGTTGACAAATAGCGGTCAATGCCAAAGTCTGGCAACCTCTGGGGAGCAGAAATATTGGCAATTAATAAGCACATGATCAACCCATCTGCAGATAATCCTGAGCTTATAGTATGTGTCAGTGGGCATGTGAATGGTCGTACTAACTGTCTATCTGGTAATCTTGGGTACAATGTCTAGTTCATTGTGTTCAATATTTAGAAGTCATTTCTTTTTGTCGAAATGCAAAGTTCTTGGTCACTTTTATACTCGGCCCATAACTTCTTTTTTACTTCAAGCAAGCAGATTAGCATGGACTCTAATGATTATTTTATTTTCTGCTGTTCCAGACTACCATGGTGACACCACCGCTGGATGAATTCGAAGACTACCAGGTGAGATGGCAGATTATGTAGGAACAGTTACACGTTTTGGCAAAAGGTTGTTCCATGTTAATTATTACTCAGTTAATAAACGAACCATATCTGACCCGAAAGTGATGGTTTTTTGTTAAAAAATTAAGATTAAAAAAGTGCTTAATTAAGATTGCACTCTGCAGTTTTGTTGCACTATAAAGGTGATTTGTGCGATGTGCCTATGTTGTACATCTGTTGTTCTGTTTTACTTTAAAGGTGGATGATCAGATTGACAATGTTGAAAGCCATCGGAATACAGACAGAATGTACAATGACAGATCATTGGGTCACTATGGAAACACATCACGTGATGGTTACAGTGGTCGTGATAACAGAAGCAGGAGATAGTATGATAGTCTGATTCTCAATATTTCATCTAATGCCTTATGTAATAGACACTTGAACTTGTAATGAACTTTTAAATATACACCAGGGGCCTTTTCATAGACACATCTTACCTAAGAGCAGACTTTTCCGATTTTCTAATGCCTTATGTAATAGATACAGTTCTAGTTTTTGACCAAAAGTGTCTGATTACCCGGGCTATAGTATAGTTCTGTAAGGAACAACAACAAATTTGTCTAGATCTGGTTACGAATATATAATGGAATCAGTGAACATGTTAGCGTATAAATTAGTTAAAATACTAGATTATCACCCTGGGCCCATTTCTTAGACATATCTTGACGTAGATATGGCTTTTCATCAAACCAAGTCAACTACTACGTTAATAACTCTTTCAATTTGGCAAAAATGTATGGGTTCAATAATTATGCTCTTGATATCTAAAGAATAGTCTGATCTTATCTAAGATATTCTATAAAAGGGCCCCTGATGTTTCTTTAGTTAATGTATTGAATTTTACAGCTAATGTAAATAAAGCCAAAAGCTACACGAAAACTAGGGTGATCATCTACTCACATTTTTTTCAAGCCGAGTAATCCTTTCAACGTTATTTATTACCTTTCTTTTAGATCTCCTGAAATAGTTAGTTACAATATTTTTTTTCTTGAAATTGATTTATGAAGGAAAATGTATATTTAAAAAAAACTTATTAAATCTTTTTGTGCCATCTGTGTCTTGGTAGATGATGAGTTTCATGCTTTAAATAAATAAATCGTATTCAAGCATTGTCTTACATACTCATTTGAGATAAACAATATTTCAATTTAAGACCAGGTTTTTGTAAATACGAGTTATATGGAATGTGGGGGAATGACAACTGGTGTTTAAATTAATGTATTTTGTATGTGATTTATATGTTGGATTTTCCATAAACATTTCAGGGTTGGATAGGTAATCGGACATTGACTGTCCCTTGTGGAGCGTATGTTAACTTCAATGTCTGGTGGTATTCCTGTGTATGATGTTTACTGCTTCCTCGGGATTCTCGTTCATTGCATAAACACCTAAGGCTTGTCACTTGACAAATGTTTTGTGGACAATTTATGGAGGCAGTGTGAAGATGCTGGGAGAACATTTCCTATAGCTTAGTCCATTAAAGCTTAAAGGTCGGTTATAACTTAGCATCAAACAACTATGTGAATACATTTAACAGATAAGTGGTTTATCAAATACACTATGGATGTTTGTTTGACTGAACTGGGAGGGCGAGAAGGAATTGTTTTCATATCATCAGTTTTGTGACAGAAGTGTATAAAGTCGGGGTGGTGAATGAAATGTGGTCAGTGTTTACCACTGTGTGTGTACCGAATATTTTACGGACAATGAGAAAACTTGTAAGAATTGTTTGACTTTTGCCAATAGCATTTAATTTAGTATTCTCAAATTTGTCTTGATGATTAAATGGTGAATGGTTTGTCAATAGCACAAACAAATTATAGTGTTCATGATATTGACCTGCAATAATGAATGTTCTAGTATAAAAATAGTTTATGCGCTGAATATTGTTGAAAGGATTAACATCCCAAGGGTGTGAATATGTATATGCTTCAACACTATTTTAAGTATAACATTTTGTGCTAGGGACACAATGGCCTTGACTTGATAACATGCCAACACTATATGCTGAGTAGGTATGCTTATGCTACTTGTTATGTTTATTGTAAAACAAATTCGTTTACGGCGTCGTCAACAATTTTGTATCAATGTGCGTTCAATGCATTGAAATAAATTTAAATAATATTGTCGAAGCATTTGTTATGTCTCCCAAATTTAGCTGGGCGACATATTGATATTGCGTTGGGTGAATGTCACAAAGTTTGTATGTGCTTGTTGGTTGGATTTCAAGGCAACTTCACATGAGTAGTTAGTACCAAGCCTAGTTGTGCATATTTTAAGGAATTTTAGGTTGGATTAATATTGCTATAGTTATGACGTACATTTTGTGTCGAGAACACTTTTACATGTTGTTGTGACCTAAAGATGCATTTATTTGTATGTTGTTTGTTGAATTATGTTAAAGAACACATGTGCTTGTATTTGATATTGAATATATTTTGTGATTGAAATCACGTGCTCTGTGAATGTTTTTGATAATAAATTGTTGTTGTTGAATGTTGTATTTTTATTTTTTTTTACTTGTATAATCTACTTAGTATTGAAACGGTTGTTTGGTGCATAAAGGTAATTGGATAATTATGCACAAATTGGGAGCCTTGTAAATTGTCATTAGAGTATAATGTCATATATAAGTCCAACAAATCACCCTATAGTGGGTGAGCTAGCTTTTCACTTACGGGATTTGTTGGTGTCTGTCCGTCCGGCACGTTACAGTATCTATTATGCAGTTTCAAAGTTAACATAATAACATGGTAGCTGCACACTTTAAACTAGTAATCATCACATTCACGAAAAAAATGTGAGTGGACGACAGACGTGTGGACAAGCAATTCCAATAGCATATGACATCACAAGAGATGTGAGTATCTAGAATGTTTGGGTTTCTCAACAGTAAAGCACTAACACTCGTCGTTAATTGACATAAACTCATTCAGGAAATATTTGTAAGCTAGCCAGAATAAAACGCGTTCAGGAAACATGTTTCAGCTAGTCAGAATAAAACTCGTTCAGGAAATATTTTTAAGCTAACCAGAATAAAACGCGTTCAGGAAATATGTGATTGAAATCATGTGCTCTGTGAATGTTTTTGATAATAAATTGTTGTTGTTGAATGTTGTATTTTTATTTTTTTTTACTTGTATAATCTACTTAGTATTGAAACGGTTGTTTGGTGCATAAAGGTAATTGGATAATTATGCACAAATTGGGAGCCTTGTAAATTGTCATTAGAGTATAATGTCATATATAAGTCCAACAAATCACCCTATAGTGGGTGAGCTAGCTTTTCACTTACGGGATTTGTTGGTGTCTGTCCGTCCGGCACGTTACAGTATCTATTATGCAGTTTCAAAGTTTACATAATAACATGGTAGCTGCACACTTTAAATTAGTAATCATCACATTCACGAAAAAAATGTGAGTGGACAAGCAATTCCAATAGCATGTGACATCACAAGAGATGTGAGTATCTAGAATGTTTGGGTTTCTCAACAGTAAAGCACTAACACTCGTCGTCAATTGACATAAACTCATTCAGGAAATATGTTTAAGCTAGCCAGAATAAAACGCGTTCAGGAAATATTTGTAAGCTAGCCAGAATAAAACGCGCTCAGGAAATATTTGTAAGCTAGCCAGAATAAAACGCGTTCAGGAAACATGTTTAAGCTAGTCAGAATAAAACTCGTTCAGGAAATATTTTTAAGCTAGTCAGAATAAAACGCGTTCAGGAAATATGTTTAAGCTAGCCAGAATAAAACTCGTTCAGGAAATATTTTAAGCTAGCCAGAATAAAATGCGTTCAGGAAATATTTTTAAGGTAGCCAGAATAAAACGCGTTCAGGAAATATTTGTAAGCTAGCCAGAATAAAACGTGTTCAGGAAATATTTGTAAGCTAGCCAGAATAAAACGCGTTCAGGAAACATGTTTCAGCTAGTCAGAATAAAACTCGTTCAGGAAATATTTTTAAGCTAACCAGAATAAAACGCGTTCAGGAAATATGTTTAAGCTAGCCAGAATAAAACGCGTTCAGGCAATATGTTTAAGCTAGCCAGAATAAAACACGTTCAGGAAATATTTCTAAGCTAGCCAGAATAAAACGCGTTCAGGAAACATGTTTAAGCTAGCCAGAATAAAACTCGTTCAGGAAATATGTTTAAGTTAGCCAGAATAAAACTCGTTCAGGAAATATGTTTAAGTTAGCCAGAATATAGTTCGTTCAGGAAATATGTTTAAGCTAGCCAGAATAAAACTCGTTCAGGAAATATATTTAAGTTAGCCAGAATATAGTTGGTTCAGGAAATATGTTTAAGTTAGCCAGAATATAGTTGGTTCAGGAAATATGTTTAAGTTAGCCAGAATATAGTTCGTTCAGGAAATATGTTTAAGCTCGGTATAAGTTTGT
The DNA here is from genome assembly GCA_947247005.1 of Spisula solida. Lineage (NCBI taxonomy): Eukaryota > Metazoa > Mollusca > Bivalvia > Venerida > Mactridae > Spisula > Spisula solida. Next base: position 1,473,785 of record OX365958.1, on the reverse strand, counting down.
ATCAATTCACAACTTGTGACAGATCCTCTATTCAATTACTGCTCCATATAGATTGATATTTCTCTGCAAGTTGTCTGTGCTATCTGCAAATGGGTTATCAAAGAGACGAACATGGAGAATTATAGTAGCAATTAATAACAACCATTGACAAATGATATAAAAGAGCACATTTGCAGCAGACACTGAACTCGCACGTAATGGGTTGTTGGGGTATAAAATGACACTGTCGATTGTTATAAAGGAGACGAACATTAATAACAACCATTGACAAATTGAAATGATACCAAGGAGTACATTTACAGTTGCAGTCACTGAACTCGCGCGTTATGAGTTGTTGGCGTGTAGGGATGCAAAGAAAGAAAGCAACACGACAGCCTTCAATATTGAAGCATCAGGGTTCATTTATAAATGAATAATGACTTTGAACTGGGGCAGACAGAACGCCTATATCGGATGGTCTCCCGTCTTTTGAATATATAATTATGATATATAATTAGCAGGCTGGCCATAACTGAGTTTTGGTACCGTTATGATCATCTAGAAGAGGTCTGTCCTATCAGAATTCATCATATGCACAAAACCCAAAACCTTTTAATAGTTGGATCGAAATATTTAAAAAACTAAATCATAAAATACCTTCCTTTGTGGAAATTGATGATATGGACTGTGATATTGATACAAGCGGTATTGTTAAAGGTGCTGCCTCACAGATTGGGCTATAATTTTTAAATATCGTGATTTTTCAACCTCACCAAGTATTGATGTAATAGAAAGCCACTGACAGTTGCTTTATGATAGATTTGGTGCAAAAAAAGCAATTTTATTCACTCTCGATGTCGCCCACTGGGTATTTTTTGCTTGAAAATAAAGTGGCAAGTTTCCTTCCAACGTGCTTATGTTTAATACATTCTGGTATTTTTGCACATGTATGTTTTCCTGATTCCTGGGCCATGAAGCACCCGAACGCCGGTCGTTCGTGTATCTGATGTATACCCGGTGTCTAGGCATCGCTCCTACACCGGACACCGGCTGATACATTGAAATAAAGGATACCGAAATGGCATTTGTCGATGGTCCGTCGGGCACCGTCATATACCTTCGGGAAGGATTTTGCGCGATTTAAAAAAAGAATCGGGGATCATCGGGACCAAAAATTAAAACCCTTGATGAATTAAGGGTATTAGAAACATTTACACAGTTTAAAGAAAATAATTTATATCTAGAGCTCAGAACATTTATGTCAACTAAATCATTATACAGTTTGAACTAATACAAATGTAATCACTAAGCAATTTGTTGAAGTTGTTGATATTATCACAGGCATCAGGTTTATATGTTGTTTGAATGATTAAAGAATAATAAACTCACTGCTGTTCATCTATAACAACCGATTTCCCCTGACAATTGAAGGAAACGGTAATATGGTGTAGTTACTGTTTAGAAAACAATATATTGATAATGAGTTTAAAGGTGCTGCCTCACAGATTTGGCTAAAACTTTTGTATGTCGTGATTTCCAACCTAACCAAGTATTGATGTAATAGAAAGCCACTGACGGTTGCTTTATGATAGATTTGGTGCAAATAAGCAATTTTAACCACTCTCGATATCGCCCACTGAGTATTTTTTTCTTGAAAAAAAGCACTAAGTTTCCTTCCAACATGCATTGTGAATTATGTAATTCACACGTGATCTAACTGTAACATCAACAAACTACAGCGTAAACACCAGTGAGCCTGGTATTTGGTTCGCTTTTTGAATCTTTTTTTAACAAATGCGCACAAATTTCAGGCATTTAAGTAATAGTAGTGTTAATTAATTAATTAATACCCTATATAATTTTTGATGTAAAAATACTAAATAACTACAATTTCCGAAGTTTCTCAAGTTATTGTATGTGTCAGTGTGGTTGTTTATGGGATATACTGGCAACTATACCAAAAGTACGCTAATATTTGACAATTTTATTTTTGCAATACACCAATATGTGAGGCAGTCCCTTTAAATCTTTTTCATACAGGAAACGATTCTCTTGTTAATACAGCGATTGCACAAAACATACAAGTTTTTGTAAATGCGACACTAAAAATCGTGGGAACAACGGAAAACGAGTCCAAAAAATGTAACTAGGTTGACATAATTCTCATTCAACCGCATGTTGAATATTTATCAGTAATATTGATCACATTTATACAGGACGCCAATGCGTCTGCAAAATATTCGAATACGTCTCAATTACATGCCCCGTTTAGAAATGTCTGTATCACATTTTTGTGTCGCCTGAAAAGGCGACATATAGGTGTTACTTTGGCGGCGGCTGCGGCGTCACAAATTGCTTGTCCGGAGCATAACTTTGTCACCTTAAGTTCAATTGACTCAAGATTTGGTATGCATGTTTTTTACAATAAGCAGAAGTGCACTGCGCAAGAACCATAACTCTACCTGTCATAGTTTTTGAATTATTTCCCTTTGATTGATTTTATTAGAGCATTTCTTGTCCGGAGCATAACTTTGTCACCTTAAGTTCAAATGACTCAAGATTTGGTATGCATGTTTCTTGCAATAAGCCGAAGTGCAGTGCGCAAGAACCATAACTCTGCCTTGCATCGTTTTTGAATTATTTTCCTTAGATTGATTTAATTTGAGCATTTCTTGTCCGGCTGATAACTTTGTCACCAAGAGGTTGAATGACTTGAAATTTGGTGTGCATGTTTCTTACCAAAAGTCCAAGTGCAGTACATAAGAATCGTAACTCTACCTTGTGCCATTTTTGATTTTTGTCCCTTTGATTGATTTTATAAGCATTTCTTGTCCGTGGCATAACTTTGTCACCATAAGTAAATAGAAACAGCCAATTTGATAGGTATGTTTTATGGGGGTAATGAAACATTGTTAGCTCCGCTCTATATTTAAACGATTAATCCGCAGATCGTGTTAGAATATTTCATTACTCTACACAGTTGCAACCATATGAGCTAATTATTGTAGCTCGCAAACAAAGTAAATCCAATAACTAGGAGTTTTATATAAAAATAATTAATTTTCACCAAATATTGTCTTAACTTTTTATCTAATTTTACCAATTTGTGTCCTTCTTTTTCAAATAGTGTTATACTAATTTAGTTTGTGTCATTTGTGAAACAAATTATACAACTATTGAACCTTAATCTAATCACCCCCAACGTCTCATTCGGAGTAATTCATAATAGGATTGCCGAGAGGGTATGAACGAAGAAAACCAGTCTCCCTTTCATATAATGAAGTCCAACGCTAAACAAAGTCCAATGATTTCGCTTGATTACATTCGACAAAGAAATGGGCGGAGCACTGGCGCCAGAACACCAAACTGTGGTTTAAATTATGTCAAAATAAGTTTTAAACCAAATCAAGCCAAACACAAACTGAAAAACGCAGGTTTATTGACATGGCCCCCTCGTAGTATGTCTATATATTACACATGGTAATGAAGCCGATGCGCGGTACCACTCGTTTTCGAACTCGTATTTTCAATACGTGCCGATAAATCGCCACAGTATTAATACAGTTCGACAGATAAATGATTTATCTTTAAGATGCAATCGAAAATCCAACTGTTTTAAAAGACTACGAATCACCACAGCTTTGATAAGTGAGTGATTTATCGATCTGTCAAAATTATTGCAAAATCTTTCACTGTAAACTTCCGGTTATTGTTGTACGGTCGATCTGATTGGCTGCTCATTTCCAACTGATTACCGGGAGGGAAATTTAAAAGTCCAATTAATTAAGATTTTTTTCTCACGCGGTATCCGACAGCTGCTGTTTCATAAAGTCATGAATGAAACAATATCTGAATTTGCTCAGACATCAAAATTTGTACAATATAGTAATGGGCTTCACGAATTGACATATTGCGGGAAATCTACGCGGAAAATTTGGACCAATCAAATAACAGGTTACGTTGTTGTTGTTGTTGTACCGGAAGTTAAGAGTGAAAGAAAATTGCAGAAACGTCAAAGGCAAGGAAAAAAGTAGTATTACTTGATAAATACGGCAAGTTGTACCGGATTTTCGGTTGCATCTTAAAGATAAATAATTTATCTGTCGAACTGTATAAACACTTTGACGATTTATTAGCGCGTATGGAAACTACGAGTTCGAAAACGAGTGGTACAGCGAATCGGCTTCATTACCATGTGTAATATATAGACAAACTACGAACGGGACATGTAAAAAAATCTGCGTTTTTAAGTTTGATTTGGTTTAAAACTTATTTTGACATAATTTAAGCCACAGTTTGGTGTTCTGGTGCCAGTGGGGCGGAGCAACATCGTCACTGTCAAGTGTCGTACTCACAGGTAACTGTATCATTAATAAACAGTACCTAAAAATTTTTATTAATGATACAGTTACCTTTGGTCGTACTGTCCACGTTCAGATAATTACTTGGTGTTCTTATATTAATCGGTGTCATGTTATATAAGCGAGACGTAAAAATAAATTGTAAACTAGTCCAAGTTATTACTTTTTTTCATATCGTTACAAATGTATCCAGATGTTAAATTAACGTTAAAACGTTTGTGATTTACGACGCGCGCAATATCAATTGTCGTGGGAAATCGTATGTAATGGCCCGGTGTTTACATAATGAACGATATTTCACCTTTTGTGCTTAATATCAGATAATATTCATACGTAACGTGTTGACTATATATTGCGATTAGATCGGAATATATTGTAAACGGAATTGCGATAAAACTTGTGTGATTAATGGACAGTCGCATTATTTTTATTATATATAGTGGTCGTTGTTTAATCCAACAAGACTTTACTTTGATAACATACGTTTGAATATCAGTTGCCTTTATTGTATCGACCAATGTTATTTGAAGCAGTGATTTCTCTTTCCCAGGCGCCAGAGAAGAGAACGACCTGAGAACTCTGTGACCAATATGTGTGGAGTTATCTGCCCTTGTATAGACTTGGTACTAGAAATAGCGCCACATTTTACACATAAACTGAACTTTCTCAAACACTATCAAAGCTTTCAACTTTAAAGTCAGTACACTTGTGGAATGTGATGACCTACATCAACTGACAAAAGTTATTCCTTTTTTCTGACATTGCATCTTTACACAAAAATGGCAATTACTCAAAGACTATCAAATGTATCCACTTGAAACTCAACAGAGTTATTCACTATCACAAGAGGAGTTCATACAGACAAGGCTGGTAACTCTGTGACCTATATTTATGAGTTATCTGCCCTTGTTACTCTTAGAATGTTGACTCACAGATGAGCAAGGTTACTATCAAGTACGAGAAAGTCGAGTGTCCATCACTCGTAGGCGGTGCTCTTGTTACTGTATCATTTTGACAGACTTTTCTCCCAAACAAGGGCGACATTTTTTATAACTTCTGTAAACGACGCCTGCCGTTTTTGCTTTCTATAAGAGCAGTGTGAATGCAAGATAAACTTAGTGTCATTTCTTCTCCTAGGACGAATTCGCTGATATTCACAATGTAGCTCTGTACAGTTAATCCACGTCAAATATCACATACAAGCGCATTTTACCCTCTTTTCTTTTCTACTATAACGTCCTTTTGTTATAATAATTATTGTCACCGCAGTAGTTTTGATATGTGTGAAATACGGTCTGCGTACGACTTACTTTGTGGTGACACACAATAATGGCTGTTTGAAGTTGCAAGTGCAACAGACAGTCATGTAGCGCGAACTTTTAGACGTCAAACAAAACTACACAACGTTTGTGTGTAGAATTCAGCAGGATGACTGCATTGAAGGGTTTATAAATTCTTATTATGGCAGCGCGACATAATATACGACGTGTGAATTATATAGAGGATCTTGCATGAGTGCTCATTACTTACGAGTTTTATTAAACGAGTGGACAAAATGGTATGACACGTGGCTTTGCCGAGCGTCATATTGTTTTTGTCGACGAGTTTAATAAAACTCTTATGTAATGAGCACGAATGTTAGATTCTATATTTCGCATAACCTTAGAACACTCTCATTATTGTTCAAAAGGATGATGTACGCTGCATATGTTTCAGCCACAATTCAGCGGTACAATGAGCGCGACGTCATGGCGACGTTGATATTATCCTGACGTCATTGACGGATCAACGCATGGATTGGCTAACATCACGTCAAGCTAATTTAAATATTTATTGCACAGTCTGGGAGTGCCGAACGGTATTTACGTCACGGCTTTACGGCACTCCTGGACCGTACGTTATGTGATAAATATAATTATTGCACATATCGACTAGCCATTAAATGTTGTTCTTGATATGTTGATACATTGTTAAGGGAGAAAGGTTTGTTATGTAAAACATGGATTCATGTACTATCACTCTATCGTCTCCAGAAATTGCACTTGTATGTACTGAACATTATGGTCGTTCAAACCGATGTTTGCCACAAATTGAGCTGTATATATTGGCGTTGGATTCGTTTAAATAGCCATTTGTTGAATGTCACGTATAAAGGGAACATGCATTTGTGTCGGTGCTGTTTGAGTAAATGTACGTTTTGATGAGATAATAAACAAGTATAAGTAGGTTTGACTACAGACACACTGGCTGGATGGATATATATAATATGTACTTAATTAGATACTGTTTTGGTTACTGTACGGACAATGTTGGAACGTACCGATTAACTCTTCTTTACAGTCACAGGATACCATAATCAATCGGTGCAGTTTCTTCCACCGCCGTATACAGTGTAGCGTCTGTGATTTATTTAGTTAAAGTTTATTAGCTTATTGTTGCGCCGTGTTCTCCATATGCGTATCCAACAACTTGTTGACGCACTATTTAATGATGTACATCATTCGACAGTCTATGACATTGAGTGCTTTCGCCTTGTGCTCATAACCTATTATTGACAGTGTTAATACCTCCTAGTTTGTAAATAGGCCCAGGTATATGTATTTGCACTTGTTCAGAATGAAGTACTCCTGTACATATTAAATGGACAATGTTTTCTGTAAATATAGATATGTGATATATTCGAGACGTTCACATATTGTACCTTCGTACGATGCAATCAAAATGTCTCATTGTTATTTATATATTTGATATGTTCCAGACGTTTACACATTGTACGATGAAATCAAAACCTCTCACTGTTATTTATCTGTTTTTGTGTTTCTGTGCACTTAAATTGTATTGGTCGTATTCCATATTGGATTTGATATGTTTTCAAGATGGCACAGTCTCGTTTCTTGGTCGTTCGCTTCTGGCAACGCACACTATTATCTCAATTGCCAAGTCACATCAACGGCGAAATAAAAAAAATGCAATGAAGTGACGTCGTTGTTTACTCTATTTCATTGCCGATCTTGAGCATTGTGTGTTTGCCCAAAGACATATACGGTAATGTATAGGTCTTGGTTTGCCATTGTGGCGTGTGTTTGTAGTTTTTGATTTTTCTGTTTTTGTGTGATGCTTTTATGTGCTTTGCGTGCTCTGCTAAGTGTTTAGTGCCGTCTTCCTTTTCCGATTTCTTTTTACCGTTTTGTGGTAATGTTATAGATAATTACACCAACATTGTCATGACACGCAATACGAACGTTCTTGTTACTTGCTTGTAAATTACACTACGTTATTCTTTGTCGATATATTTTAGAATTCTACAGTAATTTATCAATATATTATTTTCTAAGTAGTATCTACATCATAGTATCGTTTCCTTCAATTGTCAGGGGAAATCGTTTGTAATGGATGTACATTGCACACCAATGGGTTTATTATTCTGTAATCATTTAGACAACAGATAAACATAACGACCTGACTATTGTGATATTTTACGTATCAAGAGTGTCAACAAATTGCTTAGTGGTTATTTATTGTAAATCGAATTGTCACTCTGTGGATGGTGATGAAAACGATAATAACAAATCAGACAGGCAGCACTCAACAGAAACAACAAGCACGAAAGTCACAAAACAGAACAGGGTACAAGGAGAACGCACAAAGCAACACTAAAGAGCAGCGGTATGCACATCTTTCATAAAATTGCTAAGTATAGGGTATTCAACTTCGGTTGATGATATTATTTCAATAATTTAAACATATAAAACTACTCCTAATTGTCCGAACAATGTGGATATGAGTAATTGTCCTAACAATGTGGATATGAGAAACCTTTGCCCGTTGATAATGCGAAATTCAAATGGAAAGTCCATAAAATCCACAAATAAGCAACAGGAGATGGCTAGAATGTAGCTACCAAACAAACGTTTGAAAGGTGCTAAAATGGTTGTCAACTTGTTCTAAGCGATCGTTTACACTTATAGTTTCTGACGCTTTATTATAGCTTTCTCGCTCTGTCATGCATACACGACCTTTACGGACCACTAATTCACTCTGTATCATTATGTTCCCGCATGATCGTTGACGAAATTATGGAAAAAACGCCCAGCACTCGTTTTGCTTCCATTAAGTTGCCTGTTATGTATGCCTGTTCACATTCGTAAACACGAATTTACACATGGACAATCTGTTATAGAATTTTCACACCATATTCACATTATATGTCCGCATCTTAAGATCATATTATGACTACTTAATGAGTGTAAATCATACCGATCTGTTATTCTTCCATAAAGCTGTCTGAGGCGCATGCCTTTTTTACATTCGTAAATCCAATGAATACATACTCCCATATGGGTAATTTGTAATTTTAAGGTCATTCACATTGTATTCACACAAAATGTGTGCTTCTAAAGACAATATTGACACTACTGAATCAATGTCAGGTGTATTTACATTTTGAGCACGCTTACTAAATTCACTTAACATCATGTCATGAAATTAAGAGATGCTGCACTAGAAGTACTCGGAAATTGATCAATTTATACGATTTCCGTGTCCTGCCTTATTGCGCCCAGGATATTGTGATGTTTACATGAATCGGTTTGGTGGACTGTTGTAAACTTGATTTGAAAAATTACTAAAGTAAAACATATGGTCGGGTTTATACTATTATTTATATAACATGACGTGTAAATAGGACAAAGAATAAGGACACATGGGTAAGCATTATCTAGGATAGTTAAAAAATTTCGAAGTTAAACAGAACATTCCGAAACTGTTAATGTATTTTATGGGTACCACGGATGTCGACTGGTTAGTGCTCTCGACTACAAATCCGGAGGTCCCTGGTTTGAATCTCGGCCGTTGTACTGAACATTTCATAAGTGCTTTTCAGTGTTTCCCATCCAACTTTGAGAGATAGTCTCGCTTGTATTGGTGCTATGCACTGGGCACGTTAAAGAACCAAAGAGACTAGTCGTAAAGAGCTAGGATAGCATATCCGGATTCGTTGTATTACACAACGTTCATGTCCCTCGAAGTCGTAGGCCATTGGCCGATCTGACATTGGGGACCGAATGACCACAAAATCATGATTGTCTCAGGCGACCGCAAACAACAACACGAGTTGTTTATATGTTCATATGCACTTATTCATTCCGTTTGAACATAATAATTGTAACACTTGACGAGATTCTATAGTCTGCTTGTTGTATTATGACTGCGCATTGCATACAATGAAATCGTTACAATGTCAGCATGTCGGTTTATTCCCTACGTATCACGCATTCATAGTTCAGAATGTCTAACAGATGTTGGCACTGAATAATAATTGATAAATTGCATGCACTGCAGATATGTCACGTAATGCTGTAATTTGTATATACTGTTTCTTTCTGTCTATTGTGAAATAAGGTCTTAATTTGATCACATCGGCCTTCATGCTTCGCAATAGATTAACTGGAGGAAACAGAAATAATTGAGCTTTCACGGTGGACAATTTATCATTATTACTTATATTAATCAGTCTAGACAAAACATCCGTGATAGTATCCATTACCCCGGGAGTATGAAGTAATGTAGTCACTGGATCTTCATAGTGAGTGGTGTAACATAATGACCCACGAACATTTGACATATGTAGGTTTGGCATTACCTTGATAATAGTGCTTTGCACACTTAAGCCTCTTTGATTAGGACTTCAAAGTTACAGAGAACGTGTACTGTTTTATTAGATCACTTACGGAAATCTTAAACTTACGTTTAGATTTAAATATGTTATAATGTTCCATTACAACTGCAGTCGACGAAATACATAATTATTGAGTTAATGAACTCCTACCAACCATACCTGTCACCAACTACTTAAATTGTAAAAATACGACTACCTGTAAGTTGTATGGCAGCGAATTTTCGATGTCCACATGCCAATTTAGATGGTCACGACAGTCTAATTCACGTGATGTAAAGTAACCATGGTGAACAAGCTATGATGTTCCATCTAATTACCAACTTAATAACACACCGGCATCTAAATGGCTTCAGTATCCGTCTTAGTGATTCTATATACCTGCACGACATAATCTTCTGAAATAACCTTTACTCTAATTGCATTTTATGTATATTTTATTTTTACTTATTTCATGCTTTACAGTGATGGCGTAATGTGATAGGTCGTTGTATTCAGGAAAATTACTTGTTACTTATCTAGGATTGTCTGCAGACAGTGCAGGAATATAACCACATACACCGTCCACGAATCAAACGTCGGTCGAGGACTTACGGCAGGCCACTGCTTCGTACACAGTGGTATGCCTTATGGCGAAAGGGCATTTTAATTCACGAACGAAACTCTTCAGAAATACATGTGCGCCTGTTGAACATATAATATTCCTCGATTTCTTACTTTACGTAACTGATTTATATTTATAATCAAAGGACATTCCATTAAACGTTGAAATTACGAAGCAATCATCGAAACGATTCGTAGGAAACTTAAAGTAAGCATTTTGAATTTACGAGTATATATTCAATATTCTTCAAAATCCAAGGTAAGGCGTCGTTTGAAGTTTTTTAATTAACCATACATAACATGAGTCGGGTATGATAATTCCAATTGCTTAACAAACACATATATGCGTTATGCTGTTGTTATAAACGTAGAACTATATTACCCAGGACAGAAGAGATAAATATTAAGGAATCTGTGTAAATTTCTTTTCTAAATTAAATGAAATTAGCATCAACCAATCGTACACATGTACCTCGACAACATCTGATGATGGATAATTTATTTAGAACAAGATTCAACTTTCTAATTGTATAGTATGATTACATGGACTATTTGAAATTTGATTTGATAGGTATATACAGCTTGAAATTCAACCCAATGTCTTTGGTTCGATTCGTTTGGGAATTTTATGCTTAGAAATATGTGAATAATTCATCAACTTTTAAGTCCCAATTTGTTGCTTTGTTTCTCCTTCCATACTTTCCCATAAACATGCACCATTTTCTCGGGCAGTGTGATTAACATAATCGGATTAATTGTAAAGTGCTACCACAAAATATACAAAATGTTCGTATGTTCACGCACAATTAATGTTGTCTGTCTCTTCTGGCATTTTAGAACGTCGTTGCCAATGACATTACTACGACATTTATGACGCCATATCTGTAACTGAATTGATACTTGGCAAAAATTCACCAAAAACAATATGTTAATTCAGCTTTCAAAGTCATTTATCTCTTCCTAAACCCTTTTTTCCGATCATCCAGTAAATACAAGGAAATAGTATGCAAACAATCACATATATAAAACAGAAAATACTGATTGTGCAAATGTTACTTCCCTTAGATTATAAATCATGCATATACAAACCAAATGGAGGCTGTATTTCGTTTTTCTTCTTTCTTAATAGTGTGTTCAACCTTTAGGATTCTACTGAAGTGTTCACAATGCGTCATTCTGCAGATAGGTTACCAAGTTATTGCTTTATGAAAAAACCGTTTAGGGCTTAATGGAACTTTAAATGAGACTATGATTACCAATGTACGACTGAATTTGGCGAGGTTATAGCAATTCAACAAGCTTACATATATTTTGACAAACCCTGTATGTCATAAAATACAATAAATGCTTTTAAGAACCGTTCGTAATCGATCTCTTGGGTTTTGTACTATTTGTACTAATGCAAATCAATTAAACTACGTCAATAAGAGTTTACACATCAAACTGTCAATATGTTAATAATATTCGGAACGAATTACTTTTACTTTACTTTCAAAAAGCATTACTGTCAATATGTGATAGCAAACTAAGAATACAAGAGTTGATGCCCTGTGCATTAGGTGAATAATTGTAAGACTAGGTTTGTTTCGATCACAAGTCCTAATGCATGTTACACCTTTAATAACGTTACATTAGAAATGAAAAATGATACCTGTTCTCCCTTAGTTTGTTTAAGCACGCTTTCTAAATGTGAAAACCTTTACATTAGCAATATCTTAACGTTTAAGAGCATCGACACTTCTTACGTCGATTTAAACTGTTTGAATGGGTTGATGTTTGTGCATTCATTCGTAAAGGTGGTAGTTTCTTGAGAGATATTGGGGAAATTTATTTTAAAAAAGTTTGAACAAAATTGATTAATGGGCATCTTTCTGCTACAAACACCTTTAAAATTAAGAACATCAACTAGTGTTTTATCCGTCCTAATATCAACTTATTGTGAACAGATGTTGTTCACTGCTGTCCAGTTAGGATATTGATATAGCGACGCAGTGATCGAGTCCAGTATTACGATGTATAATCAATCATTAAGGCTTATCAAGACATTATAATTTCAATGGTAAACTAGAATACACCTACTTAAAGGTGCTGCCTCACAGATGGGGCTAAAATGTTTGTGTGGCGTAATTTTCCTTCCTAACCAAGTATTGTCACTGGTGGTTGCTTTATGAAATATTTATGGCATATAAGCAATTTAAATCACTCTTGATATTTGGCATTCAGTATTGTTCTGTTTGAAAATATCGCAGAGTTTCCTTCCAAAATGTTCTGTGAGTTATGTAATTCACACATGATCAAACTATAACTTCATCAAACTTAAGCCGAAACATCTGTGAGGTATTCGTTTTGTTTCGCAATTCGTTTTCATTGAATGGAAACAAATTTCAGGCAATTTAAGTGATAGTAGTGCTAATTTTATAGGGTATTAATATGCTAAAATAAAATGCTAAATTACTACAAAATGCCGATGTTTCCCAAGTTATTTTTTTTTGTCAATGTGGTTGTTTATGTCATATACAGGAAACTATACCAAAATTACATGAATATTTGACAATTTAATTTCATTTTTGCAATACACAAATACGTGAGGCAGTCCCTTTAAACTGTTCCCACAATGGTTGTAATAGTTTGTTTACTCATAAAAAACGTAACTCTCAACAGTATGTGCTCTCGAGTGAAACCATTTTACGAGACGAATAGACTACTCTTCACGCATTAGATGGCGAGCCATGATGGAAACACCTTTTACCGCCTCCTCGATAGCCTAGTGGTTGAGCGTTCGCTTCGAGTGCGGGAGGTCTCGGGTTCGATCCCTGGCCGCGTCATACCAAAGACGAAATAAAAATGGTACCAGAAATTCCCTTGCTAGACGCTCAGCATAAAGGGGACACTGGCTTCTCTTCTCTCATACCCTCGTGGCGATGGATAACATCAGGAATGAGGTGTCGAGAGTGATTAATATAAGTTGAAAAAACTTGTTTCACAATCGACCTTAAATAAATTAGTATAAAACACCTTTTACGTTATGTATGTTTGCTATTCCAGTTGTCCTTAACTCGATGTGGTAATTCCTCTTGGAATTGCCAATCAAGTATGACATGTTTTTGAAGTGTCTTGTGATAACCTACTTTGACAATCGCTTATCTGTACATTGTATCTAAATGTTTACCAATTCCCTAAGCGTTTTCCTGAATGTCTTGTGTAGCGTTAATCCTGTTCTCGTCATCCTTAATGAAATCAGATATTGGTTAAACGCTGCGGAACTGGGCTATAAAATATTATCAAGACAACATTATGTACAAGGACCATCTCAATTGTAATTGTTTATGATGCTTCTGGTTATCAAATGATGTGATTAATATAAAGATGTAGGGAGATGCTGTAGCCATTAGTGGAAGTATGGACACAATTGAATATCATTTCATATCCTATTATCTGTATTATCAATAATAAATCATCGTTTATTCCTTTGGTCATCGAACTTGATAACAGTACAAGTTCTCTAGTGCAACGCTCTTTGGGGAGACACAGCGTTTGAGTGCTGTATAGGAGTTGTTGCTCTGGAAAGGTGAATTTTATGGTCAATGTTTTTTTTCTGGAACAAACTATTCACGTTGCTCCAGAGAGGTTTTTGCTGTATAGAATGCCTCCCAGGAGTGATTGCAATGCCTAAAAGAGGTTGTTGCTCTATTGAATGCCGCTCAGGAGGGATTGCACTGTACTTATTGCAATGTATTGAACCCAAAAATCATTCTCTGTATTGTCATTTTAATATAATTACACAACAAAAAGGATACGTATGGAATAAAATGAAAAATATATACTTCATTTTATCTAATAACTTTATACAATTCATAAAATGTAACACTGTACAATCAAAATATGCCTGTAAAGAAAACTACAAGAGCAGCAATTAAAGTAGAATCCTCTCTTATTTACATGTTAGGATAATATTGATCTGACATGGGATACAATTTGTGATCTGTCGACAGTTTGTAGCTGATAAGTCAGTTTATGGTAAAAACTGAGACTGTTTGTAGAAACAAAATTAGTGGTATGTATATTACCCAATCTCGACTAGAGCGTCGAGCATGCCTCGTTGAAATCGGTCAAATTTAATAATAACGTACGTTTGTTTTTATCTTTCAGTTGGCAGATTTCCTCTTGCGGTGTTAGCAAAGATTACGGTGCATGTCCACATTGGGTTTTATAACAGTGGACAAAGGTCTATCCTAGCGTACTGGAATTGCTGTCATATTAACAGACGTACCTTAAGGATGCAATTTACATACACACACACGTTTCTGTTTAGTAAGACAGTTCACAGTATAATAATAACAATAATGATAATAAAGACTTTATTTATAGAGGCAACAAAGTAAGCCAGTTGCTCAATCCTCCCTGTGAGTCTCTTGAAAATAATCAACATTTACAGATATATGTACATAGCAACACAATACATGATAGCAAAATGTTATTTATATACAATGTGCAACAGCTATCAAGAACAAGGTTCACAATTACAGAAATTATTTTGTAAAGCAATACATATCAGTTCAGCAATGTATTCCAATAAGACATATGACGTATGCCACATTTACAAATCTGGAACTATTTTAGTACACTTCCACAACAACGTGTGTCGTCCTGACGATGTTGTCTTTAATTAAAGTTCACAAATCATCTATGTATTGCTATTAAAAACCCAAAATGCCTCGAAATGCATGTTCAACGTCGCCAATACGCTTGCATTATTATACTTATCTCCGACTGTTGAGAACTTTTACATCATTGGGTACACAATCAAAATGCAAATGAAAATGTTTTGATTATTATCCGGTCAACAACCATAGTCCTACATATTATAAAGTTCAAATGCCGTATAGTGAGTTCGCTTCATAGGCTGCGGATGATTCCTCTTAGCGGTATAGTGGTGGAGACATAGTAAAAATCAGGATGTGAACTTATCACTTTAAATTTGTTGACTCTAGTTGTCGATGATATTGTCGCAGCGGCGAATCTCCAAACAGATATCCAAACGATTTCCGCATCGGCGAAAAAGGATTGTCACGTTCAACCACTCAAATTTGAAAATCCATTAATGTAAAGTTCAACAACATTAACTACTTCAAATGAGTAATCAACACATTTAAGAAGTTTCTGAACACAGGCATCTCAGCGTTGTACTTTCAAATAATTGTTGTTGGCATCCGCATGCAAAATATATTGCACAAAAAGCGTGTCTAAATTCTAAGATGCAAACTAAAATTCTCTTCTCACAAACCCCTTTTCATCAGAACAGCCCTCTTGAATACACAACTGTTATTTGGTGTAAAAGTCCAATATCCGATTGGGACCAGTTGGACAAATTCAAAATGTAGTGTGGCTGAAATGTTTTCTGTTAACCTATACTCAACATTATTTTATGTATTCAATTTTCACTTTATAGTTAAAAATAAAATTAAAAACTGTGTATTGTCCACATTTTAGTTAAAAATAAAACTAGATATTTTGGCTCCTGCGTCTTTCTGCGAAACTATGTTCATGTTGTGTGTGTCATTCTGTATTGTTGTTATCCAGCATAAAGCTGATTCGCTTCCTTCATTAGTGCACGTACACTGTATTAGTTAAGTGTTGCTCTTGGGTTGTCCTTCTGATGTGTGCTTGTCCTTTTGGTCGTTGGTCGGTTCTTGTTGTTTTCCGGCTCTTGCTTCGGGTTGTTTGACTGACTGTGACAGTCGCAGCGAGATGTCGGGTTTTTGTAGCTGTTCAGTATGTCATGCTTTGTTGTTTCTGATGAGTGCTGACTTCTCTGTCCGATTGTCATTATTCTTTTTCATTGTATTGGCGTAGTACGGTAAATTCTTATTTCATTATTGTGAATTTATAAATTTCTCCTAGCTTTGCTCTTTTGCTCTAATTCTATTCTAATACTCCATAGCTCATTGCAGTTTAAGCAAACAATGACTTTTTTAATCAAAGTCATTGTTGGGGAAAACAACTTTATATAAGATTTAGTGTTTCGTAAGTTCGGTTGGCTCAGTCGTTTGATTTCTTTTAGATATATTTGAAATTTATAAGTTGTATACGTTTCGGTCTGAGGATTTTTCAAAACAGACAAAGAACTTTTGTTTATTTGTTTTGAGAAAGGCTCAGGCCGAAACGTTGATAAATAAAGAGTTTAAATCATGAGTGGTACTTATTAACAAAAGAAAGAATCCCTATGGAATGGAATCAGAGTTTAACCTAGAACAGTTTAAACCTCTTCACGTCCTCGAAGTGTATTACATTTTCATATGGAACTGTAGCATAATTGTTGCAATGTAACACTGGTTTAAGCACTATAGAATGTAATATTGTCATTCATATACCCTTACCACGCTAACAAACCGTTACTCTGTCTGCAAGGTGTTGCTTGCTTCCCGTCTTTCACAAAAACATTCGTAAACATTTCAAACTATTTTTGCTTTTATCTCCTGCGACAAATTGTTGTTTACCGCAATCGGATACACACACCAAAGATTAAGTGATAAAATGTAATAAATATGTGACGGCACGCAGTGCAACGACTTTGTAAATCTTGCAAATGTGTCAATACATGCACTGTCTGATAATATAATATGAAGACGAGAGGTCCTTGAAGGGCCTTGAGTTTCAATATTTTAAGAAGGAAAGACAAATATCAGTTATTGTTTCATTTCGGAGAAGAAATGAGATTATGTTATTCAGAAACGGAACAGTGTTATAGTAAACAATGCGGGAAGCAACGGGCAGCGCCCATAACAGATAACGATAAGTCCTTGAGGTAGACACATCTCAATATGCACCTTCTACTCAGTATGACTGGTTCCTTTTCTAACAATATGAGGCTTTTTTGAGCAAATTTTTCCATCGACAAGTAGTGCGGGGAATCCCTGAATTGCCCCATTGTGCAATTTCCTTCACTGGATAATTGATGTGAACTCTAAACCGTACAACTGCATTACGTTAAAATGAAACGTTAGACATTTATAAACGTATACATCATTGTGTTTTTTTCAGTACAAGCGTATATCAAGCAGGAAGTGAAACTTCACATATTCAGAACATTAATGTAACCCTATAAGCTTATAGGATCCTATGCGGTACAATACATGTGTTATTGTTTCCTTACACGCTATCACACAATTATTTAGTCTGTATGTCACTTGTATTAAGTCATTCGCATAGGACAAGAGTCGTAAGACACATTCTATGTCTAATCGTTTGTACTCGAAGCCACAGTTTGTTACACGGTAGAAGGAAACTACCAGTCACAGTGCAGCAATACACGTTAAAACATTGTAAATTGTCTAGGTGTACAGATGCTTACTTTGAACAGCAGATTGGATCTAGATATTACTCTGGGGCAATTGTTTATTTTTTATTTTTAGTGGGGGAGGTAATATGTTAATTTCTCCAAACAAACTCACATAATGGCAAAGTCATTTTTGACACCTAACAGAAACATTAGAGTACACAATGCTGAATTGCTACAAAAACGCTACATCCCTGTCGGGCAGCCAGTTGCTTCAGTTTTTCAAACAAATCTGCAACAAACTTACCTCTGATCATTAGCATTACTATTAAAACATTAACAAAAACATGCAATTTATCATCATTATCCCAATGGTCACGTAAACTTGTACACATTACCAGTACGAAGTAGAAGATGTCTGTGGGCGCACGTCGTGTTTTAAATACTGTAGCGCAAAGACAATCCAAAGCCGCTCAAAACCGGCGGCAGCTCTTAGCAATCAACGCAATATTGGGATATAGAACGAACCCTCCATATCCCCAATAAAGGATATTTCAAGCAATCCTATAAACTCGTCCCACAATGTCAGAATTTCGTCATAGTTACCAATTAAGGGGAGGTAATTATAAATGATAATTACAATGAAGTCGTCTGAGGACATAGAAATTGGTGTAGGCACATTGTGATGAGACACAGTTGTCTCTTAATGTTCCAATTAATGCATCAATATTTTGGTTTAAAATGTTCAGCACATCTACAAATTATCAAATAGAATAACCATAGCAAGCATAATTGGATACTTTAATTGTACAAAATCAGCGGTAATTTCTGTCTAATAAACAACATACATAATATTATATTGATATTTAAATAGCTCTAATATCCGTCCCCATAATGATTATAGATATAGAAATACAGTAACTGCACGCAACCTATATCCGGCACAATACATATTTGCTCTGTGTCACTATAATTCATTGACTGTTTCCAATAATTGCACGGGCAACTTTTTTAACCTACATGAAGTATAACTATGTTTACAGTATGTTTGTGTCAACTATCGATTGGCGGTTTATACCATTACTGTGTGTGTCCGTACGTTTTATTGCTATATACACTCGGCAAAACTTATAAGTACAAACGTCGTTTTTTCGCTGTAACTTTTTTATTAGCTCACCTGTCACAAGGTGAGCTATTGCGATCACTCTTCGTCCGTCCGTCCGTGCGTCAACATTTCATTCAAACGACTTCTCCGCCTAAACCACTTGACCAATTTCAACCAAACTTCACAGGAATGTTCCTTGGGTGGTCCTTCCTTTCTTAAAATAGCTAAAATAATTGTAATCTATAAATAACTCTGGTTGCCATGGCAACCGATAGGAAAATCTTTTAAAAAATCATAAAAAATCAACCGCTTGTAGATTTCAAAATAATTTTTCAGAAATAGTTGTTGGGTGACCCTCTTACACAATTGACATATTTGTCTTGATTCGTCAAAACACATGGCCGCCAGTGGGTGGGGTGCTGTTTTTCCCTATATATCTATAGTTAAATCTTTAAAATCTTCTCCTCTAAAAGTACTGGTTGGATTTCATTATAAATTGGTTAAATTGTTCCTTGGGTGGTCCTTGCTTAAAATCGCTAAAAGAATTGTATTCCATGCAGAACTCTGGTTGCCATGGCAACCAATAGGAAAATCTTTCAAAAAATCAACCGCTTGCCCGATTTCAAATTCTGTTTACAGAAATAGTTGTTAGGTGACCCTCTTACAAAATTGACATATTTGTCCTGATTCGTCAAAAAACATGGCGGCCGGTGGGTGGGTGCTGTTTTTCCCTATATATCTATAGTAAAATATTTAAAAATCTTCTCCTAAAAGTACTGGTTGGATATCATTATAAATTGGTTAAATTGTTCCTTGGGTGATCCTTTCTTAAAATACTAAAAGAATTACATTCCATGCAGAACTCTGGTTGCCATGGCAACCAATAGGAAAATCTTTTAAAAAATCATAAAAAAATCAACCGCTTGCCAGATTTCAAAATAATTTTACAGAAATAGTTGTTGGGTGACCCTCTAACAAAATTGACATATTTGTCCTGATTCGTCTTAAAACATGGCCGCTAGTGGGTGGGCCCTGTTTTACCCTATATATCCATAGTAAAATCTTCTCCTCAAAAAGTACTGGTTGAATTTCATATTAAATGGGTAACAATATTCCTTGGGTTATCCTTTCTAAAAATAGTTAAAAGAATTATAACCCATGCAGAACTCTGGTTGCCATGACAACTGATTGGAAACAACTTTTTAAAAAAACCATGGTTCTACTTGATCAATGTTCACAGGTGAGCGACCTAGGGCCCTGTGGACCCTCTTGTCTTTTATTATTTTTGCATGAAAGTTTGTGTACATGGTATTGACTATCAAAGGACTGGATAAGTACATTTTTTTCTTCAAAATTAAATACAGCGGTTCATTGAACCATGAAACTTCAAAAACCGTAAAATGGCCGTGAAATTGACGCGTATGTGCAAATTAATTTTATGTAAGGTAAATTTGATTTTTAGATTTATTGTCAAATTAAAAAAAAAAAAAATTCGATTTTTCAAACAACAACATCATATCCAACTATTTGTCCCATTTGTATTGAATGGGTTTTCAAGTCGACCACAGTTACCTTCCCTTCACTGGTGTTATACCGGTTTTAATCTGATCGATCTTATCTCGATTGCGTAATCGCGCTATGCTAACTCAGCGGGTTGTCGGAGTGTATAAATTAATGTATATCATTTGCTGGAGGGGTTTTGTGCGTTCAGTTACACTTTGGTATTTTTGACATTTTGTATATGATGCATACCAGGATCTTTTTTATGGGCATATCTCTGTCATTATGAAATTTTGTTCATAAGGTAGGTATCATCAGGAACATTTAAATGCATCCATGGCATCATTCAGAGTTCGTTGATCTTGTGTGAGGAATCTAACAATTATGCATTTGTTATACTAGTAACCGCAATACATGTCACGATATGTATGCTTATTATCATGCATATTCGATGGATGATAAAAAAAACCGGTTACTAGTAACTGTACAATGCTTGAGTATGTGTGCAATATCACAAAGTACAGTTTAAATGAAATTTAGCAACCACTGCTGATTTTTCAAGTATGTTGTACGGTTGATTGTTCAGTTACATCTTCGAGCCATAGACCATACAATTATGGAACTGTTTTTTTAATATCTTGAAAAATAAAAAAGTTATGACAATTTTAAGTTCGTGAAATAGAGCGTTTTTTCTTGAATTAAATAGGAAAATATTCGCGCGCTTGCGGACCCGACAAAACTCAAATTTTCCCTCTAATTGTCACAAATATTTTATTTTTTTCAAGATATCGGGATGAAACATTTGTTCAACTTATTTATGTTGGACAAGTGCTTTCAAAGTTATGAAGAGTTGGAATGTTAAACCAATACTAAATCAGTTTTCATTGTTTTAATCAAATCATAACATCAATCATATAACCAACAAAGTCATATATTCATTTTCAAGTTATCACAAAATGTAGTTTGGATATTTTGACCTGAACCTGACCTTTATGCAAGACTATATTACAAGGTTCTTGCTTTGAATACATGAATGTCAATTTCCGCAAGCAAGTCGTGCGATATCGGTATTTCAAATTTGTGTTTCTATTACATCTCGAGCTACTTCGTGATACTCCCCTGATGGAAAACATAAATTTTCAGGAGAAAAAAACCTAATATATATGATTAATTAATATATAGAATGTTCGAATCCCAAATGGCTTGGTAATCTGTCAGAGCAGACGCGCTTTATTCCTCTAGCCGGGCTATAGTTAAGTGATTATCATTAAAAGATACGCATATTATTAGCAATATATAAGCAAGTACATGTATACTGTAAATGAACCATAAAGCTATAATGCACATGTATTTAATCTGCCTTAGTGTAAAACATACATTTCAACATCTGAATTCATGCCTCTAAATGTATTCGGAAATCATTAAAATATTTTAAATAAAGGATTTTTTCTCACCTTTTTTGACGTTTAATTTTCATTTTACAATTCGTATATATTCAATTAGGTGGTACAACGTGTCAATTAACCAGTTTATTTAACAAGTGTCATAGGAATGACATGATTCTTCATTTTTATGTCACACCTGTTCGATTATTATAATTTTAAATTATGCGTGAGCTTATGACATTTCACTTTTAATTATTTTAATGCATGTATTACTTTTCAAATCGGCAATAAAGTCAAAGTTTCAAATATCTAAAATCATAATAAAGTATGTATACAGGAAATATAGCGGTTATAGAAATATAGCGGTTATAACCCTTCACGCGAATGTACCACTTTTATTACCCCACATGCTGTGACAATCGCAGCGGGGCGCGTCATAAAACAATTAACAATGTGCAAATTAAATATGTGTATTACTTTTTTACTAAAAAAAAAATGATACCTGTTTTAAAAAACCGTAAAAAGGGGGCAGATCTAATTATCACATTTCATATATCAAAACACCAATCTGACGGGAAGAAATTAAACTATTAATCAAGTTTGCACAAAATATATTCCCCGAGAAACAAAAGAACTATGGACAAGAAAGTAACCAAGTTTGATATCAAATCCGTTCATTTCCTTCTTTGTTCAATGTTAGTGATAGTCATGTTAAAAACCTTTAAAAAGGGGGTTGATCCCATAAAGATACAACTATGAAATTTAGTGCATTATATTGTAGACATATCAAACTACAAAATATGTTTGCACATAAGAAATATCTCAAATAGTTATTATCATATGGACAATTTTACGTGGAGTCCCCATGCCTTCCAATGGTAAAAAAATTGTCACATGTACGAATACAAATGGGACAAATAGTTGGATATGGGTGTTTTTTTACTTTTAAAAATATTTTTTATTGTTATGGTCAAGGGGAGTTAACCATGTTTCAAATTGCATTTTTTATCAGAAGTCGATATTTCTGAATCTAAATTGGGCTTGTTCCTATCATTGTTTTCTTTATTACTGTGTCCATGATAGAAACATAGACTTGAAACCGTACTGTATCAGCGCAGCGGGGCCATATGTGCATTAGCAACCTGACAATCGCCCGATGAACACACGGCATTATTGTGTTTTTTTAGATTCTGCTGTTGGCATCATTAATTTATTCTGTTTGTGACAATTTAAATCAGATGTTACAAAGATGTATTGTAATTCTACATATCCAATCTACATATGTTGAAATTTTCAGCACGATCAAACACGCATTGACCGAGCTATGGGCAAATAAACAAGTGTGTACTTATAAGTTTTGCTGAGTGTATGACAGCGAGCTCAGCAGGACGCCGATTGCGTGATAAGGTTATCAGATAACTTAAGTGATTGATTGTTAAAAAAACAATTGGCTAACATAGGGATCTTATTCATTATTCCAATTTGGCAAACTAATACATTATATTAAGATGCCAAATCAACAGTGTGTGTGTGTATGTGTTCTTTTGTTATCCTTGGATGGTAGTCACAAAGCATCTTAATGGAAAAAAAGAATTTTCTTAAAAGCGTCCAATGACCTAAGTGTATCAAATAAACAGGAAAATCTAAATTATAGTTTAGATGCATTGTGTAAAGAGCTACAATATTCACAACGACAATAACTATGTGTTATTCTTCGTTTCTTAACAAATATGTGCATCTCAATTCTTAATTTAACTATATCAAACATTTAAGTTTCTCTTAGGATGGCCCAGGGTCTATACATAGATATACATAGCACCAACTGTGTGTAGTGAACAAAAACTGCCTGTAAATGCATGTAATATAACAAATCGGACAGGGAAGGCACCAAACAACGGACACATATAAAAGATAACCCATATATTATAAGTATAAGTCACAAAACGAACATAAAACAGCGAAAAAAAATGAAACATACCTTATATTGACATATTCTAGTATATGTCTATGTTTATAAATTCATATGCTGTAATTTATGCCCTTGCTTAGACGGACTGATACGTATGCTCATTACGCTTATTCTATGTGATATGTATGTCTGTAATATTGCATAGGTTTGATTGGTACATAATGCTGTTTGACTGTAGATTGGTTGATACTAATTGATGTTTATTTATATATATGCATGTACGTATATATGTATGTTTGTTTGTGTATGAGCGGGGACCTATTTAATGCAATAACACTTTGAACTTTGATATAATTTCGTCAATCACTCGTACTCTGACAGCTTGTCGCATCATGTAAATACGTATAACCGGAGTTCCCGATGAACCAGCAGCCTAGAACGAATCACAAGGACAACACACAAAGAAACACTCTACAGAAACGGTACAAATGCCTTTTTGAAATAACGAAGTACCCTTGCCAAAATGAACACAGTTAAACATAAATACGCAACTATAATGTACACGAACACGGATTCGACCGAAAAGTAAAACGTTTAGTCGAAACAATGTCACGCCATGAATAATAATGAACATTCGGTGATAACTTTTGAGAACAAGTGAGGGCATTAATATACTTGCACTCGGTCCCTTGAGATATAATTCATGGAGGAAACAATATAATCGCATTTAATTATATTCCCGATAAGGGAGAATTGGAGAAACTGGGTTATGTATTTAAGTATACAGTTTTAATGCCTCGAATACTTATTTATAAAACATTGGTCCCTAGGTAATTTCAATTACACGTGTTTAATTAATGTTTTGTTTTTCTATGTTTGATATTACCACTCTGTATGATATATTGTTCAACATTTTACGACCATTTATTTAGCTTGCTACGCATTCAAATACTTACATCCAAGCCTGGCAAATGGGCGTCGTAAACTAATAATTAGGCTTCGAACATTAAACATTTTCTATCTTTCTATCTGAAAAATAAATTGGTAATGAAATTAAGATCTAGATAATATATATTCATCTACATGGTACGTCGACACGGTCACACTTGACCATTTAGGGATATTACTAAAAAAATTAGTGTTTATTCAAATGATACCATTAACTTTTATTCTTTTCGGACTCATTGACAACTAAAACTATGTCTTTTCCTGTTCATCTGTGCGTTGGGCATTTTGCCGTTTAATTGTGGTCTGTTTTGTTTTTATGCTGTCTATGCTCGATTATTTAAGATGAGTGCTTCATTCCCTGCCCTTTTTATTCATTATCCGTTTGTGTAATAAACTCGGTATGTTCGAATACCAAACACAACGCGAACGTGAAAATAGTCAAACATGTTAACATATTCACTTTCACATCCTACACCGACGTAATATTATCACATTTGTGATGCCGCATGAATGCAATAAACCCTTTTCATAACAATGATAATAAACTAGTAGAATTGGTGCGTTTATAATAGTCAAAGAAAGTATGTATTTTATTGTTACGTTCAGAAAACATATTCTATTATAAAAAGAACCTTGCAATTTATTATTTTATTCAACTCGTTTAATAAATTCAAAATGAACAGACACTCACGTAATATGGGTGATATGTTATTATTGTTTATAATATATTACAACTGGTAAGTGTTATGTTACGTCTAGACACATTTCATAACAACTTTTGAAAATTACGCTTGCTAACATATTAGTATTACGTTATGGTTCAATAATTCGGTTTTGTCGGAAGGTTTTTTCGATATATATGTGACGGCGACTGCAGAAATCAGGTCAGACGCGGTAATGTCTATTTTTAGAAAAATGACGTTAAAAACGTTCATTGTTTTTCGCGGATTTTCCAATTAATTAACAGATCTTTTCAAGATTATCTGATTGGAAATGTTTTTTTTAAAATTCGTGTACCTGCTTTATGCACCACACAACAACATTTCAACAACCTCTCATGAAAATTTTAGTGTTGTCTAGCAATTGTTTTTGAGAGTTATTCCCCTTTCACTGGTACCAATATTATAAGTTTAGTTTAGTTCATTTTAAAAATTCAGAAGGTCGTAGTCCCATGAGGACAACATACTTACATGTATAATATCATGTTGATAAATGTACAATTAACATTTGTATAACACATACAATACAATATACAATACAATATCTTTATTTAGTCAGGTTACATTTGTAACAACAGACAATACAAAATGTTACAACAAAAAACATGAACATGGGTAACAAGTAGTGTAAAGTGTAAAGTGTAAAGTATTTTTTTTTTAATCGTACTGGTAATTTTGAGTAAATTACTTACACATTTGTTTTTTGGGACAGCGATATTCACTGTCCTATTTATATTATTGATTTTTGTGTGTGTACGGATTAGATGACGTAAAATTTAAAAGGTTATTATAGCTCGTGAAAATCATGAATTGATACAGTCATTGACTCGTCGATATTTTGGTTTTCGGTAGATTTGCACGAGAAAATAGTGCAGTGTTAGTAGAATTTAGCGTTATGAATGGGAGTAGAGCGCGTTGTAATGTTTTAATACACAGGCTTTTACATAAAGTGTTTGAATAAAGATAATCACGCTAGATAGTAAATGAGATGTACAACAATAAGTTTCTAATTTACGTGGGTCATAATATAAGTTACAAATATACTAAGATGTTTAAGTATTTTAGGATCTTTGTTATTCATGAGTTGCCTGTACTTTATGATATTTGGAATTCTACTGGGATTATTTGTTTTCATTTTGTGTTGAAGTGTTTACATACAAGAAGATAGTGAAATTCGTCGCCTAATTCTGTTAAGCACAGGGAACATTTCCTGTCATTGTCTGGAATATTGGACCAGCGGCCCGTTTCTATAGGCAGTTTATGGTTGACAGAACGTTACTTATAATTTGGTGAGTACAAGTGTTTGGGTAGTAATAATAGATACTCCTCGCGAGTATGGTGTTCTTTATAAAGGCCATAAAGTTTTCCCTTATTGGAAACTTGCCATTCAGCGAGGAAATGATCAATTAGTGTTTGTTTAATTAGTAGATGAATTTTGTTGCAGGTTAGATTTGCTTGATTTAAGAATATGTCACTGTTTCCACAGGTAACTGTATCATTAAACAAAACATTCTTTTTATAAAATTTATAATATCTTAGAAAGGTTTATAACACGGAAAATTGACCACACGGTCACTGAGGTGCCGTTTGTTTTTAATAAACATTTCATCAATACTTGTGTTATTTTCAATATTATTACATTATCAGAAACTAAAGAACTACGTCTTTCATTTGATATCAATATTTTAAACATCCGTCCATAAATATGAACATAAACCCATAAGGCGTAACATCACTTTCTTTTTTCTTTAGGAACAACGAAAAAAGTAAAGGTGAAAGGTTTTCACCTTGTCGAGTCTAACCCCACATTTTGCACGCAAACTATAAGCAAATTTACCGTTTACCTGTACACAAGACTGTATATTATCTTACATATTTCGAATAATACTAAGAAATTTTCCATATATACAATCATTTTCTATTAGCTTTTGGAATAACTATGCCCTAGGTAAATTGTCAAAAGCGCGGGAAAAGTCCACGTATGCTACGAACAGCTTGCGTTTCTGGGTCTGTAGTAAGTTTACTAGGAAGTTTAATGTAAAAACATGATCCACAGTGTCATAGTTAATCTATAATGAAAGTAAAGCATGTCCATCTGAGAAGATACTGTCTACTTCGGTGATATTAAAGTCAGCTAAGTGTTTAATTAAATTTACAGACGATATTGTATAATCAATGACCTGACGGGTTTTTTAACGTAAAATTGCCAACATTCTTGTCGTGTCCAAGCCGGCCGTTCAAAATAAATAAATTTTTATTTTTACAAACATCAATTTATTAACGACCAGTGGCATTGATCTTGGGATCACGAGATAAGGGTAAACTATTCAACTCAAGCTTATTCAAGTTTTCAACTTGATTGAAAAAGTTAACAGTATCATCATCAAATTCAAAACAATTATTTAAGAAAACATTAACCTCCGTACAATTGTGGCGGTGTGTGCATTCACATCACCAATATTAAGTTTATAATCTCACATATTGCTCATATCAACTACTTTATTTTCAAAAATCAAAAGTTCGTCATGTTTAAGATATTTTGAAGATTCTGGTGGTACAAATATGTATGTACACCACCCCTAGAACTAGATAGTTACTTTGACTAAAACTTCATTCTTTATCTTTAGCCAAAACACATAGTCTGAGTTAGATTCAATTATTTCCACATTTTCGAACAGTTTATTTGTTATAAAAACCCTATTCCTCCTGATTTACGCAAATATACTTGTTTTCGTGGTTGTTTAACAAGCTGAAAGTTATCAATAACTATATCATCATATTGATCAATTTTACACTCTGTGCAACAAAAAATGTCGAATTTATTCACCAATTCGATGAAGTCTGGAAAGTTTATTCTTGATTTGATTCCACACACATTCAAAGTTCCTAACTTTATATTTTGGTTCGTCGATCTGCGTTGGTTAGCATCAATGTCCTCGCATGAGTATTAGTTGGTAAGGAAGAGAGCCTTCTGTTCACTGGCCCCGGTCTGTCCTATGTGGTATTAACATCCCGAGGTAATTTCCCCGGTTTCACTGAATGTATGTTCTCACTACTGGGGTTGTTAGTCAAGTCACAGGTTAAGTCACGTGGTTGGTGTTTGTCTGCCGATCTTGAGGTAGAACGATTTCTGGATTGCTGTGGGGATCTCTTTTTGCTGATTGGGTAAGGTAGGAACAAGGGACGCTGTATTTGATTTGTCACTAGCGTAGCCATGTTTTACATTTGTGTCCATTTCTGTTTCAGACTCAGATTCAACTAAAAAATTTTATCAGGGCTGTTGGATGGTTGGTTATATTTGTTGCCTGTATACATTGGATTACTAGTAACTTTTCCTGACACGAATGGATGTGGCATTTCGCGCTTTATTGCATCTTGTCTGTCCTTCAATGTGTCAACGATTCTCTGTTGGACGTTAGTTGTTCTAGACTGGGATAATACGTCGTACCAATCCGGGAAGGCGTTTTTGTAGGTCTTACCCTTAACAACTATGGCAGCTGGAAAAACCATTTTTACATTCTTAGCACTATGGATGTCACTCAACTCCTTGAATTCAGTCCATAACGATCTGCGTTCGTCGGATATTTCCTTTGGATAATATCTTGAGATACAAATATTTGTACCTCTCAATAGTTTGGCGTTATTCAAGATGTAATGGACACGATTTGTGTCACTAAATGTAACTAGAATATGACGGCATTGTGGTCTCGCTGGTGGCATATGACCTTGTCTAGGTCTAACAATTCTACCCAGTCTTAACGTTAAGATGGCAAATCTTATTGCAGGTTACCAGTTAGAACGCTTCTAATAACGTTTTCAATGTTCTCACCAACAGTTTCAACTCAACCAGCTAATAACTTCCTTCTGCCGGGCCTCAATGTCTATCTGTTTATATTCAAGTAGCTTTAGGCATTGATCAACAACCTCGTGCGCTGAACTATTGAAGTATATGTATGACTCCATATTGTCCTCTAATATGACGTTAAGCTTTTCATGCGGAGGTAATTGTTTCAGCACGTCCATATTGGACTCTATAAAGTTAGTGGGATGCTCCCCACCCACTGAATCGGTGGAATAACGAGCACGTTTATTTGGTTGTTTGCCGGACTGTACTGGTCTAAATTCGTCACTCAATGCAGCTTATTTTCCCATATAACGTGCATACTCACTAGTATCGTCTTTTGGTGCACTCGTAGCCATTTCAAAGTTCTTTAACAATCTTCAAATAGGTTTTTTTCGGACAGCTTTATCACGTTTACCAAAACACCTTCGCCATGTTGGTTACCCATAAGTCGCGACTATATATGTTATTCATACATCCGTACATCCTTATGCCCATTACTATATACTATAACATATTATGTTCAGAATTTCATTGCGATATACTATATCTCCAATGGTCACTCACTTTCTCCAACCGTTTCGGAAATTTAATACGATTTGCATTTTTGTGAAATACAAGTTGCTCTTACAGGAAGTATTGTCAGACCAACATGGCTTTTTTAACCCCATATGTCGTATATCTATATGTGACACTGAATATTATCTGATGCCGCGATCGTGGTACATCTAATTTAGTGTGTTTGATTAGTCAATTCCTGACAGCGACAGGTCATACCCTTTCATGAAGATTTGACAACAATGTCGACTTTCCACCACACCAGAAGATGCTGGTTTCTTGAGGAAGGGTGAGTTAGGACTAGTTTTATACAGTCCAGGGATGGTATTCACAAAAACCAGATTTTTCTTAAAATCATAAAATGTCCTTAAGTGTATCGACTAAATACGAAAATAAAGATTATCAATACTTTACTTTTCTTGTGAAATATGTGCAGCTCATTTTTTTTAATGTATATGTCAAAATATTTCAGTTTTTCCTTTAGATGCATTGGTAATACCAGTCTAAGAGGAAACTGGTGAATCATTCACCGAATAAAACAGAAATTGTGTTGCGAAATGGCGTTACATCAAAATAAGGAAACAGTATATCATGACACTGTGGCTATGTTCTATTTATGTCATCATATTAGAAGTTTATTAGTTGCTCGAGGAAAAGTTAGTAATACAAGGAAATCAACACATACTATGTCTTGAAACAATGGACAGCGTATACCACTGAGAGAGAATAATTTAAAATAGATGAATAATAAAACTAGTTTAATAATTGAAGATAACGCAGCGCTATATAATATTAAGGCATTTAATATTTCTACCGACATTTGCCTGGGGCACCAGACATGTACTGTTTTATTTGCGTTAATAGCATGCGTATAGTTAAGCTATTAAACTATTCTTCTGTGTGGTTTCCCATTCCCATACTTTAGGTTCCTCAAGAAGTCATTACGTAGCATGCTTAGAACATTTCGTGGAATCTATTTACCAAAAATATTCGTAGAAAGTCTGTTTGTATGACGATTGCAGTTTGTTTTCCTGATCTCGTCTTAAATGTTGATACCGTATAATGTTTTATGATAAATGACGATTTGTCTGGAGGGGCGGTGTTCCATCTTACTTCCTCATAGAAAGTGCATTATAAATAACATTATTGCAACAAAAGGAACATTCGTTACTTCCTTTTCGCCACGCAATATTATCATTACTTAAGGCGTCGGGAGGAGAAGAAAACGGGATTGTATTTCCTTAAGATTTTATTGTCAAGTATCCGGTTTTGCTTCAAAACTGCAAACACGGCATCCGTGCCAAAATACAGATTGTCGTATAGGTTGTACTGATAGGTTACAGTGAGTTGCAAAATTGTGTTAACTCGAATAAATAATTGTTAGTTCTAAACGCAGATCCCCGACAAATTAGGGCTGATATTACATTCTTTATGGAGTGTTTGTTCTCGCTGATTTCAAACCGGGGGAGGGGGTAAACATCCAGCTGATTTACCATGTGTGAGGTTAGTGGTTATATCCAGAAACTTAACTATTTGTGTAGTAAGAAGATAATATAAAATTTGACAGGGAAGGCAGCACTCAACTTAACCAGCCGGGCAAAGAAAACATAAAAAACATCACGTACCTCAATTACAAAGCACATAACCGAACAAGGAAATGATCTGCCTAAGTTAAAAAGCTAAATGAACAAGTTTTAGTAATACATGAGGATCAATGGGAATGTATTGCGTATTCTCTATAACAGCTATACGACACTAGCTGTTTGCGCTGCTGAAAACCTAGTAATTTAATATTCGGAATTAGCGGTGATACTAAGACTCACAGCCCGTAAAAAGAGTCATTTATAAACCAACTTTATATACAGATGTATGTACGACGGATGTTTTTTTAAGTTTCAGGAAAAGTGCTCTATTATGTTTGTCGTGTGTTCAAATTACCTCAAATTTGGTATTTAGATAGAAAAACGAATGATTCATGTTATGATATGAATCGAACACGCGAGGACGTAGCGTACGTAATGGCACTGCTGCCATAGTAACGTCAGAAATGGCTACTCGTGGCAACGGTTTCACTGACCATATGTTATTAACATTTTCTCAATTACATACACATTACACATTCAGTCAGATTGCACCCACAATTCACCTTCCACAATACGAACAATGCTTTCTATTCTCAAAATATACACCGCTTTCAGATATACACTTCGCTATCCTAAGCGTTCAAAAGCGTCGCAAAAACAAGCGTCAACGTTCGATACAACGTCTCACGTCAGATTCACAGCATGTCTTCCCTTCCTGTGATCATCTGCAACACTACCATGGGCAATCTTAAAGTGTTTACAGTGTTCATATATCCTACTGGGTGACATGCAACGTTCTTAACAGGCAGCAGTCTTCAATTATAATGTGTCAAATCTAGGTTTTCCTGTCAAAATACCAAAACTGACCAGGCAGAACATATTGCTCTCCGAAGTTTAAAATCTTGAATATTTAACTTCGCGAACTAACTCCCAATATCCAATTCGCTAAATTTTGACATCGCGAAAATATATGATATTAATTTAAAGTAGTTATCTGTCTTCTTGGGTTTGTATTTGCTGCATCTGATGCCACTGTGACAATGTGCCCCATCGAAGAGGGCGGTCATCGGCCGACTATGCAGGGATATTGAATACATTTAATTCCGAGTACAACAATATCAAACATGATAATAATTATTACAATACTAGTACATGTGTAGTTTAAATAGCAGAGATAATAGAAACGAAACAACAAACTGACTATCTTTTTCTAAATCTCATGATTACCGAAATACTTATAATACATATAATATATTTTCCTTAAAACTCGTTGTCTATGTGAAATACAAAAATATATTCCACACTAAATGAGGCTTTCAAAAAGAGTTAATTATATATATATAATAATATTAAATATATAAGCGGATTTAGCTCAGTGGTAACGCACTGGGCTGTCAATCCAGAGGTCGTGGGTTCAATCCCTGGCATCGGAACTTGACATTTCTGAAATATTTATAATATTTCCCGCTATATCTGGCCGTGTGGTCTGCAAAGTATCTGGAAGTGCCAGAAAGCTGTGAATCGGTGCTATACACCGGGCACATTAAAGAACCAGGCTGTCTATTCGAAATAAGAGCTAGGCGCTCCTCTGCAGCGCCGGACATGCCTGTATCTAATATTTCTCTATCCCTTCAGGGGATTTGTCTCAGTCTGTCCGTCTTGTCAGATCATGCTGTATCTGCACTGGTAGAGGATGCACCTGCGCCCTTGTGGCTGCAACATGGGTAAAGTGCCTTTGAGTGCGTGTTCGCATGAAAAGGGCGCTATATAAATCTGGTATATTTAATTATTAGTGGAATATAGGGATATTTGAACGTGAAAAAATGGTCCAAATTGTGTCGATATGAGCACCGTTCATATGATTACGAATTGAATCCAACTCACTCTAAATGCCGCCACACACAGAAGAACAATGTCTGTTTAATTACCAATGTGCAATGAATAGTCTCAGACGGGTATATTGTATTACATGGGACATACGTAATCATCAGATTACTACGTCGTAATTTATCTAAAATATATCCTTCTGTTCAGTGTCGATTTCTTGTAAATTGTCATATGATATAGATGAAGTGTCTCCAAGGATTACCTAGTCTTAATTTCAGATTTGTCATGTTGTATCAAGCAATGTGTGTAGATTTCGTTAAAGTCTACACTAGTAAGCAAACGAACGGTTATAAGAATAACTTGCTTGGTACAAATGTAGATCTGTCTTAATGTCGTCAGTGACTTGCGTGATTTAGTACTGAACAATTGGTCCTATAAATATATAACAGTTGGGTTAGATACATCAAACCGCCGCCTCGATATCCTCGTGGTAGAGCGACCGCTTCGAGTACGGGAGATCCCGAGTTCAATCCCTGGTCGCGTCATACCGAAGACGAAATACAAATGGTACCAGAAATCCATTGCTCAACATAAAAAGAGAAACCGGCTTCTCTTCTCTCATGCCCTCGTGGCGATGATTAATATCGGGAATGAGGTGAAGACAAAATACAAATGGTACCAGAACTTCCCTTGCTCAACATATAAAGGGAAACTGGCTTCTCTTCTCTCATGCCCTCGTGGCGATTATCAGTATCAGCGTGATTAATATAAGTTGGAAAAACTTGTTTACAATCGACCTTAAAAAAATTAGTTTAAACTAAACATTAAAACATGACACTTAGTAATAATCTTTCCAAATTAATGGTTTTGCTCATGTTATGCTAACAGCAAAACTTCCTGGATACGCAACACGTTGACATTTTTCAACAGATTTGGAGATTATTTTCGTAATATTTTCACCAATTCCATGGAAGGATATTTTCATTATACGGTATTGCAAGCTGCCTCACAAGGATGAATAGTTATTACGTTCTTTTTTATTAGCATTTGCTTTTATTACACGTATATAATTGAAATCGTGCCGTTTGCTGCGTGGTGAAATCCAGTCTCATTAGTTTCGGTATTGTTTTCAATATTAACAAAATATACTATACTGCAAATAACAGACAAATATGTCCGGTATGTAGTACGTGTTCTGAGATTGTCATAATTATTTTTGTTGTTTATTAATCGCCGGCATTCTGGAATATGAAACGAAATAAGTGTAATAAATCGAAATTGCAACACTATATTTTGAAATAAATTATTTTGAAATAAAATTAATTGATATATGATATGCAATGTATTCCTATCCTTAATATTGTACCATGTCGGATGCTAAAACTGAAAGAGTATGGAGAAGACATTTAATATAAAACTAAAGTACCGGAATATTTACGACCTCTCATAATTCTGATTATTGTAAATATTGCTTCGGTTACAAATGGCATTACGCCTTTTTTGTCTATAACAAAAGTGGGAAAACGATACAGTATAAGAACATGTTACATGGTCTATCATATTTTATTAACGGCTTTATAACAACACACATTGATGATTTATTTGCTCTAATGATCGATTGAAACGAGGAATCAAAGATGAAAATTAAGTTCAATTCACTTGTGGAGAATAACCGTTATTACTTACTCGACGTTAATGTACGAACAAGTGTTTTATGATAGCTATAAACCTTCGTAAGTTCGTATAAATAAATAAAATATACCAGATTTATATATCGCCTTTTTCATGCGAACACACGTTCAAAGGCACTTTACATTATATAGTGTTGCAGCCACAAGGGCACAGGCGCATCCTCTACCAGTGCAGATACAGCATGATCTGACCAGAGGGACTGAGAGAGGGAGACATTAGATACAGGCATGTCCGGTGCTGCAGAAGTGCGCCTAGCTCTTATTTCAAATAGACTGTCTGGTTCGTTAATGTGCCCGGTGTAAAGCAGCTTCCTGGCACCTTTACCCGGATACTATGAGACCACACGGTCAGATATAGTGGGAAATAAATATATCAGAAATGTCAATTTCCGATGCCTGGGATTGAACCCATGACCTTTGAATTGACAGTCCATTGCGTTACCACTGAGCTAAATCAACTTATAAAACCGTTTTAAGGTAGATTTAATTGATAACTATTAGAATCCATACAGAAACGGCTTCAGCGCCTAGCTACCCACAAAAGATACATCTCTATACAAAATGTACAGACCTATACATTATATACTAAAGAACTATCATCGCTGCAATTTTGTGACATCACATTTCATTCAATATCTATTTAATGTTTCTGTTATTATTTTATTTTCAAAAAATAGCAATTGAGTGTCGCCATTTTGATCGATTTGCAGATGGGATGTATTTTACATTCGCTTTAGTTCATGTGTAAGTATTTGATCACGATTTTATCTATTAAAGTTAGGCGCACTTTAATTAGGCAAATTCTGGAAAGAAACAGACAATCCATTCTCAATAGGACATTTAAAATATCATCTGTTTCCCGTCTTGACTCGACAAATTTGACATTTATATGACGGACATTACCGTCATATCGTACAAGTAAAACATTCCAGTTCATTTTTTCTGAGATCAGGAAATGAATATTTACCATGTAGGAATAAGTAATGTCTTAGCTCCATTCAATTGTTAGCGTAATATGATAAAACAAAATTTTCAGTAATATTTATGATAAGCATCAATTACAGAACGAGCGAATGCCAGTGTCGTATTGTCAGTGATATTTGACCGTAAATATCAGGTAATAGTTAAGTACTAATACACAAAAGTCACAGGCAGAATTAAGGAAGATCTACGAGTTATTAAAAACCACATACCTATAATTTGTGTAATGATATATTTGCAAGATTCCGTAATATGACTGTACAGTCATAGACAATCCTTTTTCTAGACATATGTCATATTAACATTTTATAGAAAACTGATGCTTAAATATTAATAAAATGCGACATCCCATTGTCTGCTTTTCCCGACGACATAACGATGATATTACATGCTTGTAAATAATGAATGTTGTCTTCATTGCAATAAGGTTTCTATAATGCCCTTTCTATGAAGTTTGGTGACACACCTACACTTCAGACAAAAACACGTTATATTAAGGATGTTGGTGCGGCCAGGTTGCAAAATTAAGATTTTGTTTAAATTATTCCGGGAAGTAAAGAAATCCATTGTCAAATATGATGAAAATAAAATAAGGTCACCGAACTAGTTTTCCGAGTAATCATCCATGTTAGAAGTGTGTTTGCTGTTTTTACAATTACATGGAAATTAGTAAATTGGTGGTGGTGTTTAATATGACAATTTTTCAGATGTTTATGATGATATGGAAACATGTAATAAGAATATATGTCACCGAATTGTTTTTCCCAAATTACGTTTTTCTTTTGGTTAAATTGTGTTAATGAAAACGTTTGAAATGAAATTTATGGAACTTGTTATTATCACGAAAATACATAAACACGCATAAATAGCAATATTTTTATTTTTTACCTCACCCACCTATTGTAACGTAACATTTTTCATATTGAGAACCGTTATTTCCATTAGTATTTTCTACTTTAGTTGCACGACTGGAAACTTTTATTTACATTGTCCTGTTCGATAAGATTGACTGTGGGGTAACATTAAGTTTAGGTACACCGTAAAGCGCTTTTAAAAACCCTCAGTAAAATGTGTTACTGTCCACACCACGGCGGAAAACATACAGTAAACATCATTTAATGTTTGTCAACATGTCATATACACTTAATAGTAACAAAAAGAATAATGAAAATTATATATTATAGATTTTGTCAATGTGCCATGGCCATTGTGTTAAACTACGTTCATTTTGTGTGTGCCCTTCGGCATAGTTGCAGAACGCTTAAACTTGTTATGATTATCTGATTAACTGTCGTCTGGCACCTTTATTCAGATTACTTAGCAGAATGAAGAAACATGAATGTGGAATAATTAAACCAAATGTGTCTGAACGCCTTAAACATATTTTGTCTGGTTAAAGTTGTCATTTTAACTTGATTCATATATAAGAAAATACTGTACATAGCACACAGACAATCCAAAGCCACGTACAAACGACGGCAGTACCTAGCCACCCACGCAAAAGTCAGAACGAACCATCGATGTCCCCAAAACCATGATATTCCAAACAAGCATATATACTCACCCCGCAATGAATGACACAATGTGTACTTTGAACTTCGTGCATAATTAACTAAAGAGGGGGGTAATTATGAATGATAACTACACTGATGCATATATAAAGGCACTAAATAAGCATTCCTGCTTAATGTAGGGAACATACTTTCATTAGATTCATTTAACGCACACTCAAAGTACCCCTATCCACCGTCGGTGTAATTTGTGGTTAAGTATTGAAATATCGTGACCAGTATGAAGGACCACCAAAGCAACACATATTCAACAAATGATTAAACTAACATGGGAAACGCTTCGTGTGTATCTTAGAGCAATACAAAATTGAAACCATCTTCCCATATTATAAACGGTTTTGTTCAGACGAACGGAGCATATCGAGGGACCAATATTTTACGGTTTTATATTCGAGACATTAAAACTAAGTTACGATAAATAAGAACGTTTCTCTCAAATCGGGGATATAAAGTGCTATTATATCGTTTCCCACATCAACTGTATCCCAATGGACTGAGTGTGAAATGTTTGAATGTCCACTTATGTTTCTCTATATTTATTAACGCGTTTATTATAGTGGAAAATAAGTAGCTTTTTATGTTTCGGCCGGAAAAGGCTAACATGTGATAAAAAGAACATTACATTTGTGACTTTCCACATTGAATTTATTAAACTCGATGAAAAAAAATCGATAAAGAGCCTCGCATTTTATTATTTTATTCAACTCGTTTAATAAATTTTAATATGGAAAGACACTCATGTAATATCCTCTGATTACAATCATTGGTTGTATTTGTTATTTAACCGTTTAACAAAGCTACATTAGTTCTATTTTGAAAATTGTCTTAACACTTCTACATGTTACTTACCAACGCTTCAAATTAATACCAATATTCAGTAAACAGGAAATATGCATTACAACACATACAACACATTGTTTTTATTAAAGGATTTCTCTTAAACATTCATCAATTATGTTTCCCGGAACACATTCCGGTATTGGTAGTCAAATAACCATTTCCGGTCTGACATGACAATTATATTTCCTTAATTCAAGTTGTCCAATCAATGTATGTTAAAATACATCGCACTATATATTCGCATCACCCTAAGAAGATAGCAATATGGAACAATTACAAATTTATTTCAAAGATATTACGGTCCTCTCCAATGGTATTAGTCTTCATTAATGTCTATGAATCGTAGATATAAATGGAAATAGAAATCGATCAAATAATCTAGAAATTATCTAAAAATAATACAGATATTTATGGGAAAAACATATTCGATATCCTAATAAATGTATCATATTCATGACCGGTACAAAGTTGGGTGTAACTGTATGAAAACAATATACCGGTATTGGTTACCGTGTTAATGAACTATAAAATATAGGATGTCAAAATGATGCAGGTCAATATCAATTATACAGACAATCTCATCCGAACAATGACCGTCTAAATTAATAATAATGCTCTTTTTGTCATATTAGCGAGCCATATAAGCATGGTTAAGACGTGTAATAGAACTTTCAAATATGTTATCGGAAATATGTGACCTAAACGTGATGTTGTTTTATGACAACCTATTTATCGATAACAATTTGATTTTAAAATGAGAATCAACATGAGGAATACCGATATGTTATTATTCAAAATACAGATATATTTGTGTTATAATTCAAGTATTACCAAACTGTATAATATGACCAATATTGGCGACACAGTCTTGGCCACCGTCTTAATTAATAATAATGCTCCTTTCATCATATTAGCGAGCCATATCAGCTGAATCAAAAAGTAGGATGGTACGTTAATGTAATGAAGTGTCGTTGCTACATGACCAACATTTTAGAGATAATAAAATTTAATTGACTTCAGGATATGAAACACCTTAATGATTATACAAATTATTTTAAATCAAGTGTTATCCGTTGCATTATACTTGAACACCCCTCGTACGTAATAATGGAGATGACGGTAAAGATGATGATTTCGACCCTGTGACATACTGGTATCACATACTAATTAGTAATCGCGAACTATTATGGATTATGTACGTCTTTTCTGGCTTACTTCATTTTTGATTTTAAAGGGACTGCCTCACATATTGGTGTATTGAAAAAATAAAATAAAATTGTAAATTATTCGCGTTATTTCGGTTTAGTTGCCTGTATATCCCATTTATATAAACAACCACACTGACATCTAAATTAACTTGAGAAACTTCGGCATTTTGTAGTTATTTGGTATTTTTACATCAAAAAATATATAGGGTATTAATACCCTATAGAATTAACACTACTATTACTTAAATTGTCTGAAATTTGTTCGCATTAGATGAAAACGAATCGAAAAACTAACCAAATACCACACTGATGTTTACGCTGTAGTTTGTTGATGTTACAGTTCAATCACATGTGAATAACATAATTCACAAAGTATGTTGGAAGGAACTTAGCACTTTTTGTCAATAAGAAATACTCAGTGGGCGATATCGAGTGGTTAAAATTGCTTTTTTGCACCAAATCTTTAATAAAGCAACCGTCATTGGCTTTCTATTACATCAATACTTGGTTAGGTTGGAAAATCACGATATACAATTTTTTTAGCCAAATCTGTGAGGCAGCACCTTTAATGACCCGTCTTGTAAAATAGTTTTTTTCTAAAAATTAACAAATGGGTTAAAAGTATGTATTGTTTTTCGATGGAGGTATATTAATTCCTACGAGGTTAATATTCATTTCAAGATCTCGGAAAAACTGGAATGTTTTACTTGTATGGTATGACATGCCTATAATAAAGACTTCAATGTGTCGAGTCATGCAGTGAAACACGTGATACTGGATATTTTAAAGGTTCTGTTGAGAATTAAGATTGTCTAATACTTTCTAGAATTTGCCCAAATTGAAAAACTTCTTAATTTGACGGATAGAATCATCGCGATACAATACTCTTACTTATTGCGGAATTAAAATCTTTTTCATCTGCAAATCGAACAAAATGACGACACTCGGTCGCGAGAGATTATAATAAATGTCAATAAAACAATGATAGATAATGAATGAAATGGAAAATCACGAAATTCCAACGAAGATAGGAATTAGGCCAAAGCGTTTAGTATTGTTTTATATATCGGTTCATATAATTATACAAGTACGGTTGTACGAGGGTATACACACTTAGAGATAAACGTGTTTTGTACAATAAGTGTCCAGTAAGCAAAAATGAATGTTTACAATTATTTTTCAATTTGTAAATCGACATTTATTGTTATCGTGGGTTCCCTGTTTGTTCATAATAGTAATTGGTTCTGAATGGCGAACAATGGATCATTTGAGCTGACTTATGATTTACATTTATTATCAATAAACATAACCATTTAACTACGTATGTTAATATGGTGACATACTCTGTTACCATTTTTAGTATAATTAATACATCATTAAATCATCAACATGTGTAGTTCAGATCGTTTGTAAAATAAATTTAACTCTGGTACCATGCAACACGCCGTTGTATATTGTTGTTCCTAATTTGAGTTATAACCGAAGCATTATTATTAATTAGGAAATATCGTAAATATTTCGGTAAATTTTATTTTGAACTAAATGAAATCTCCTTACAACCACACACCATACGCTGTATTAATCACCATCTGATAAGAACTATTAACGAGCGGTATACGTACACATTACATATCAGGTATCAACTAATTTTGAATTACAATAGTTTTGCTATTTCGATTAATTACAATTTTTTCGTTTTTTTATTTCAGACTGTCGGCAATAATTTGACCACAGACCATTACATAAGGGTTAGGACAGTCTTAAAATACCACGACCACTCTACGCGTCACCGGACATAGTTTCAATAAAGGAATTATCAACTACCAATAATAAAATGCAATATAACTACTGTATGCGATTCCTTGTTAGAAACATTTGGATACCCTGTAAAGATTATTTCATGGAATGGAGAAAAAAATATCAGCGGGTTATTTAGCAGCGAAGTTTGGTTGCTAGTATAACATGAGCTAAAAGACCATTGCTTGGTAACATGTTTCTATAATATAATTATCAGAAATAAAACTACGGCCATTGTCGTATGGTCCGATTTATTTGAGCGTCCTTAAACACACCAGCTAATTGTTTAGTACTAAATCGCAGAAATCACAAAAGGCATTAAGGAATATCTACCCAACGAGTAATTCTTATAAACGTTCGTATGCTTGCTAGCGCGGACTTAAACAATATGTATATACACACATATCTTGTTTTAACATAACACATCTGTAATGAAAGCTTGGATAATCCTTAGGGACACTTCATCTATATCATATGACAATTGACAAGAAATCAACAGCCAACACAAGGATATATTTTAGATAAATCATAATCTTGTAATCTGATGATTACGTATTCGTCTCGTAATACAATATACTCGTCTGAGTATCTGCTATTCCTTTCTTATTGGTAATTAAACAGACATTGTTCATCTGTGTGCTGCGTAGATGTATGGCGACAATCACCGTAAGTTGGAGGCAATTGGTACTTTAATTCACTTTAGTATAATTCCTATATTTCACTTATAATTTACTATTTAAAGCATCATCAAACGCGTCAAAACTGCTACGAAAATCACTTCCCTCTACATGGCGCTTCTTACGCGGTCGCTACACTTACTGCTTCGGACTAAACAAACGCAAAGTTTTAAAGTTCACATCTTATACCTCAATCATACCAAATATCATTACAATCTGACGTACAAATCCCTTCCATCGGAAAGGGTGCGAGCCAATTTCAAACTACTTGTTAATTAAGAGCAGTTCTCTGAGAAAACCAAATTTTTAAAGAAGGGCTGCGGCACGCATAGTCACCGATTTTCCTGAAACTTTCAGGACTTAGTCGTATCCATGCACGTACAAAGTATTGATGCTCATTTTATTTCTAACACTTCCGGTTACCATGGTAACAGATGTTGAAGTTTTTGGTCAAAATCGGGTTAATTGAGGTAGAAAATTTTCCATAAATCACCAGTTTTGTACTAACCCTGATGGAAAACTGAAGATATACAGAAAAAAATAGTCTGCATTATTGAATAAAGATATTATCAGGTAAACATAATGAACTATAGTCAAAATTTTACATTGACTAAATACTATTCAATGGTTGTTACAAAAGTAGGCAGTTTCGCAGAATTTCATTTTTTTGAAAAATGTTAAAAACGGCAATTTTTAAAGTAATATAATTTTATAACGCAGCAAAACTAGACACAGTGGTGCATATTTTCTGAAAGACCTAACCTTGGTTTATCATATAATGAAATAAAATCGCTGGGCACTCCGGAAACTTTTTTTTAAGAAAACACCAAATATGACCCAAAATCTGTACTGTGTAAATTCTTGATTATCCCTCTTTCTAAGGCAAGATGCTATTATTTTTTAAATGTTATATTAACATGCATTTTCACATGATAAAAACATTCTATGTTCGTAGCTTTTCATTTTAATTTCAATTTAATTGCAAAAAATGACATTCACAGTTGTTGCCATGGCAACCATTTAGAAAAAATATCAAAAAAATGTTTGTTTATTGGCTCAGAGTTGTCAAATATGCTGGAAAACATTCTAATACCATTACTTATTCTTCTTTATTGCAAAATACTACATATTCTTATTGAGTTGTACCCTTTATTAGGTTCATAAGTTCTTCATAGAATATATATACGCTTTATTAGGCCCCTACCTTCTGTCAGTCAATCTGTCAAAAATCTGGATCCTGACATAACTCGAACAGTTTCCAAGCTAGGTTTATGAAACTTGGTATGTAGGTGAGGGCTAATAAGGAGATTATGCACATCTAATTGATTTTTATTTTGCTGCTAATTCTGGTTGCTATGGATACGAAAACAGTGAAAACACTTCAAAATCAGGGATCCTGCCATAACGCAAACAGTTTCCAAGCTAGGTTTATGAAACTTGGTATATGGCAAGGAGTCTATAAGAATATCATGTACACATAAATATTTTTTATTCTGACTAAAAATGTGGTTGCTATGGATACTGAAATAGTTACAGGACTATCTTTGTATAATCCAAAAATTATCAATGCTAGGGTGACAATTTATGGTGACTGTGTGCATTATGTGTGGTCAATGTTGAGATGGCGCATATTAATTAATATTTGTTACCTCCTTTTAAGGTACTAGATGTCCTTATGGTTAGAATTTACTGAATAAACAAGAGATTCATCACAATCTAATATAAATGCCTTTATTAAGCATCATTCTAATGTTTACTGTTAGTGCCAAATACATAATTCACAGCAGATACCATGGCAACCATATGTGAAAAATGCCAAACATGTGTAGTTGTATCTATCTGAAAGCAATTTTAGCTGCATAATTACTATCATGATCATAATTATGCAGTCAAATGGTTTAAATGTAGTGGATTCCCATTTTCATAGATGAAAAATTTCCCCATGGTCCACATTAGCTATATTCATTTAGCTTTATCCGTTCAGCTTCTCAAGGAGATGCATTATCATTATATAACCCTAATGCTACTACATGTATTACTGATAAATGGTATATTAAAGAAATAAAATAGTCATAATATAAAAATACAACAGAAACAGAATTTTTATTTATTAGAATAATTTCATCCAGTACACCTACATGAAATAATAAATGTGAAATTAGCAATGCCACACATGAGACGGTGACAAATTATACCCCAACAGCACCGCCTTATTACAGAACCACATTTTTATGAAGGCTTAACAACTAAGTACAACTGGAACCATGCTGCTTAATCATCACATAAACCACTGTCACCACTTTTGAACTTGAGCAGCAT
This sequence comes from Spisula solida, assembly GCA_947247005.1. Lineage (NCBI taxonomy): Eukaryota > Metazoa > Mollusca > Bivalvia > Venerida > Mactridae > Spisula > Spisula solida. The sequence continues at coordinate 1,429,433 of OX365958.1, read as the reverse complement.
ATTCACATAAGCTACAGTAGCCTATACGGCAAGTTTCATCACAATATCTCATTCCTAACTGAAGTTATTGTCTAGAAAAAGATTTTCTGTTTTAAGTATGTGACCTTGACTGTGACCTAGACCCCATTATCCCCACTTTCCAACTTGAGCAGCATATTTATGTAAACTACCAATACAGCAAGTTTCATCAAAATATCTCATTCTTAACTTAAGCAGTCATCTGGAAACTAAAAAGGGACCGACCGGCAGACAGACAGACAAGTTTGAACACTTGTACTCCCAAACTTTGTTGGGTAGGGGTATAATTATTTGTCAATGGAAGTCATTCAATGGTGAAGTTGTTTAATAGGATATACAATGTAAATGTATAAACTGAACTGTAAAATATGGCATCTGAGCATAAGGGTATAGCTGGAACAAATTAACATGGTCCTCAACCTTAATTCATGAATATATTTAAAAGCTTATTGCACAGAATATACATATATCAATGTCTGCAGGGATTTAGATTAGTGATTATAGTAGGCATTCATAATGTTCTTTGCACATTAATTAACAGACAAAATTAAATTGTAGACAAGAAATCAACTAATAAATCATGCTGAAAGAGGGGTTGAGGACTAAATCAGTTTGTTTGTACTATAGTTCATTAAAATGGTCTAAATAAAACCTTTGTTTAAACCAAACTTATTAATAGTCATTATGTGACAGTTTTGAACCAATTCTGTTTCTCAAACAAATAATCAAAATCCAGCTGAGACTGGTGCTTAAAAAGTTAAGTCAGTTTGAATCATCTTATTAAAAGTTTCACTCAGATATAAACTTTTCATTAAGGTAATTGTAAACACTATGTAACATAACAGATGAACTTTTTCTGGTGAAATTCAGTCACTAGTTCTTGAATAGATATGTAGTTTGCACTAGAATGGTGATCAAGTGTCCATGATCCATGTAGCCAAGAAGATATATCAAACTGAAAATCCGTTTTCGTGTATGATTTGGAAGCCTTTAATCTGGAAAACAAAAATAAAAGGAAATTAAAACCTTGATAAAATAGAAACATACAATTCAAACTTACCTTTCCAAACAATGATTAATTAAAAGTCATTGTTTTTTCAGGGAGGTCATAATTATAGCCATCACAGTTACTGAGTTAGACATGTATTATTTCTTATATACATCTCATTAAAATTAAGAAGTCCCATGTTTGTCAATGAGTTTGTTCCAAAGAAGCATAGGACATCATAATTTGATGAGGTGAATTTAAAACTAAGAATACCAACCATGTTACAGTAAAGTGAAAGGTTCAAAATGTTTGTTGAAGTAGAATGATAACAATCTTAGTCATGGATCTTTTGATAAGTGCTGTCCATTTCAATTTATAAATCCCGATTGAAGAAAGAAATAGATTTTATGCAGACTACTAAGTAAACATGGATTCTAAACTAAGTTTAGTATTAATTATATATTATACATATAAATGTACCTGTATTCTGTCACAGAACATTTTCAAGTGCTAGTCTAGTATCCTCAATCATAATCAGGACAGATACATGTACTTTGTAGTTCCAACTTCTGAAAATGAAAGTAAACAGACTCTGCAATGGTGTATGTTTAGATGAAATAAACAGAATAACAATAAATCATGAAAAGAACATCAGAACAGTAATAAGCAGACCATAGCATAAGTGATTTTACAATATTGCAGCTGACATTACAAATGGTTGTTGGTGCTCCTTAGCAATATGTGTTCATAACTTCAGCATAATACTTGACCAATATTTATCTGTGTTGTAGTTGTTTGAACAGAACCAAACCATTCATTGAGATAGAGTGTAAATATATAGACTAGTATGTATACAGTTGAACCTCTATCAGTAGCCACTTGTATTAAACAGTCACCCACTTTGAGCAGTCATACATTATTGGAAAATATGTTTTTATCATAAACAAATAATTATGGCTGGGATGTTTTGTTTCAAATAATATTCATATACTAATGCAGATCTAGTAATAGTATGGCATATATGATTTGCATAATTATTTAAACACAACATAAAGTCATAAACAAAGGGCACTTACCAGATAGATTGATTTGTTTGATGTATTTCACATCAGCATATTTCAGCACACAGGTTGGGAACTATAAACTGAAAGAAAGGAAACTTCATTGTATTTGCCAGGTAAAAGCATGCTTGTATTCCTGATAATATTCATGGATCCAATGTTGCAAACAAATGAAGCAAACACTTAATGCACAGCATAGTTTTAAAGTAAATATTATACATACTAGCTTATTAATAGTGAAGCCGGTACGTGTAAACAGAGCTTTCCACACGCCCCGGCGGTCAGCGATTTCAATGACTCCTCAGAGATTCGCCACCGGCTCTTTTTCTCAAACTGAACCTGACTTTGACAAGTTCAATTTTTAAAATAAGAAGAAATTAATGATGGAATGACATGTAAACAAACAAACAAATATTCATATGAAGTTTGATGACAATAGCACAATTACTTTTTAAGTTGCGGATGGCATTTATAAGAAAATTTTCTTCAAATTTCAAGGGCAACAACTCTGCCAATGTTATTGGTCAAATCCGAATGAAATGTATAGCTACACAACAACACATCCTAAGTAATATTGATCTATTCCTATGAAGTTCAATGACTGTAGCAATTACATTTCAAGTTACAGACAGCACAACATTTTGTGATGGAAGGACAATTAAATACATACATGACCCCACATTATTTGGTGGGGGGTGGGATAAAACTTCATGCCAGGAACCCTTACAAGTATGGTATGAAAGATATTTATTGTTTAAGGGGTTTAAATGATAACAAAAACTATTAGACAAATAGAAAGATCTACCTGAAAACTTCCATTGGCAGTGCAATATCCCAACTTCCAACTGAGGCATGTCTTGAACTATCATGCCAGTTTCAGTGCAGCTGTACCACTTGATGGATTACGACAGGCACGAACATTGTTTTATACAAATTATTAATCGTACACCTAGTGACGGGGGGTCCCATTGGCTTACGGTCAGCAATATCAACTGTATGGAGAATCATGTAACCATATATGATTCAGCGTACAGCGACCTCCCACACCAAGAAGAAATGTTGGTGGCCAGTCTCGTTGCAACAAAGGCCGCCAAACTTACTGTAAAGTATTCCAACGTCGCAATACAAACAAATAGCTATGACTGTGGTGTGTATGCCATAGCAAATGCCACTGCCTTGGCATTTGGGAAAGAGCCAGCGACTCAAATCTATATCCCAAGAGTGATGAGGGAACATATGCTACGTTGTCTAGAAAACAAACAAATGAAGCCGTTCCCTATAAGCAGTAGTAAACGAAAAAGAAAACAAATTAAAAAATCAATGGACGTGCCACTGTTTTGTATATGTCATATGCCGGACACTAGGACAGAATATGTTTATTGTGACAAGTGTGGAAACGAATTTCATCCGGAATGTGTCAATTTAAATACAAAAATCACCGACTCTTTGGAGTTCATTTGCCCAAATTGCGAATAATGTGTGAAGCAATAAAACTTGTAAAATGATACATATTTTGTATTTTATTCAATAATGTGTTCATTCCATTCAATGTATGTTCCATTCTATTCCATTCTGTTCCATGTTCCATATTTCTTTCTGTTCCGTGTTCCATATTCCGTTCCGTGTTCCATTCCATATTCCGTTCCGTATTCTGTTCCATTCCATATTCCGTTCCGTATTCTGTTCCGTTCCGTGTTCCGTTCCGGGTTTTAGTAACGACCGTAAAGCCCACCTTGTATCTCTTCTTTTATGTTCATTTTGTAGTTTAAGATGGTCAACCAAAATTTATTAACACTCTGGACCGTTACAATTAGATAAAACACGAGTTCGTTCATTTATGTCTCTGACACCTACACTGTTTTCAGTCGTCTGTCAAAAAATCCGTCCCAGAAATGGCCCTTTCTCAGTGAAAAGCACAGTAATATACAATATAACATCTGCAAAAGTTATTCGCTGATGGTTCCTGTCTTAATCTTGATCAAAACACATTCCTGCCATCCTATTAATACTGTAAATCTAAAGAATAGTTTGACTTTATGAACCAACAGTCACATGTCCGCCATTTTTAATTGAAGAGTTGTTTTCGAAAGGGAGAGCACTCGGGTCATCAATTTAGGCAAGAGACCAACAAATTACAGCATTTTTTTTCAAAATTGTCAATTTTCTGGCTGGAGTTGTAGATTTGTTTTTAGAGTGCCCACAAATGTTTTTCTTTATACTTGTAGACTGACTCTATGCCCATTCACCTATATTAATGGCTATATTGAGTAATGCTGCGATTATTGTATACATGCAGGTAAAAAAGACCACAAAATCATGTTTTTTGCCTCAAAACCTCGAGTTTAACAGGCTCTAAAAAAAATACTAAATTATATATTTGTTTTCTTTTGCTATCAGTTGTTAGGTAATTTATTTCAATTTATTATTATAACTTAAAATATTTGTTGTCATAGCAATTGTTGGGAAAATAATTAATATTTCGAGAACAGGTCTCTTTTTCACGTTTTTTCACATTTCCCCAACTTCAAGACCGGTTGCTATGGAAACGGAGAGGAATTTCAAGAAACGGAAAAAAATTGAAATTAAAATCTGGGGTCGGTGTACACAACTAACACATTTTTATCAAAATCTGTGAGATTGCGTGGCCAAAAAAATTTGGTGCTCTCAGAGAACTGCTCTTAATTATTATTATGTTTGATATTGTTGTGCTCCCGCGATCGGAATGAACTAGATTATTGTACAATGTTCCTGCATGGTCGGTCAATGACCCATCCGCCCCCTTCTTTCGAATGAGGTCATTGACAGATTATACAGACGCATTAAAAGACAAAACAATTAGAACATTTATACGCAACTACCATTGTCACTCGTTGAGATGAAGACGGGTTGTTAGGCATCAGTAAGAATATATACCCGGGAGTGGATATTATATCAACCCTGAATTTGGCGGAATCTGCACTGTATTGTAATCAATTATCTATTTCCTTAAACACTTAACATATAATGTATTTGGCAGCTTACTGTAAAACAACAGTACATCCTTTACTAAAAATCTGTATTTGGGCACGGATGTCGTGTTAGGACCGGATACTTGACAATAAAATCATAAGGAAATGCAATTCCCATTTCTTCTCCTTCCGACGCGTTAATGATAATATTGCATGATGGGAAGTAACGAATGTTCCTTTTGTTGCAATACAGTTATGTATAATGCGCTTTCTATGAGGAAGTAAGATAGCACAACAGCCCCTCCAGACAAATTGGCTTTTGTCATAAAACATTATACAGTATTAAAATTCAAGACAAGATGCATAAAACGGCAATCGTCAAACAATCGGACTTTTAGCGAATGAGTTTGACAAACAGGTTCCCTAAATATTCTAAGCATGTTACGTAATGACTGTTTGAGGAACCTTAATTATGGGACTGGGGTACCACGTAGTAGACTAGTTTATGTCTACGTAAGCAATGTTATTAGCGCCAATACAACAGTATATGTCTGGTGCCCAAGGCAAGTTTCGGTAGACATATTAAATGCCTTAATATTATATAGCGATGCGCTATCATCTTTAATTACACTGGTTTTCTTTTTCTTTTTTTTAATTAAACTCTCCCAATGGTATACGTTGTCCATTTGTTCAAGACCTAACATTTTGATTTCCTGGTATTAACTTACTTTTTCACGGGCTAACGAACTTCTAATATTGAGGATACAAATGGAACATTGCCATGATGCCATCAGATTCTGTTTGTTAATTTGGGTTTAACGTCGTGTCGCAACATATTTTCGGTTATATACGGTAGCTGATTCAAAACTTACCCTTCATCAAGGAGGAACTTGCATCTTCTCATGTGATGGAAAATCGACATTGTTGTCAAATCTTCAAGGAAGAGTATGACCTGTCGCGGCCTGGAATTGACTAATCCAGCATACTTATCAATCTACCATGATCGCGGCATCAGATGTTGGTACCAGATATATGATCATAAGGGTTATACGCAACGTTGGTCTTGCAATGCTTCATATCAATCATCCAAAACAATTGGAGAAAGTGAGTGACTAATAGAAATCTAGCATATCGCAAAAATAAAATTCAATACATAATATGTTATGTATAATATATGTATTGTACAATTGTTAATTATACAATTGTTGATTGTACATTTGTCATGATGCTATTATATGTGTAAATATGTTGTCTTCGTGGGCCTATGACCTTCTGAATTTTGAAAATGAACTTAACTTAACGATATATAAGAAACCTTCCTACTATTGTACAATGCCTTAATATTTATACGAAAGCAAACGTAATTTGCAACAGTTGTTATGGAATGTGTCTAGACGTTACATAACCCTAGTAATATGTTATATGCAATATAATTATATCACCCATGTTGCGTGTTAAATTTTAATAAATAGAGGATATTACGTGAGTGTCTGTTCATTTTGAATTTATTAAACGAGATGAATAAAATAATAAATTTCGAGGTTCTTTTTATAACATGTTAGAATTTTCCGACTGAAATATCTTCAACTATCTATTATAAACGCTATTCGTCTATATATTAAAAATGACGTCAAGTCAAAGCTTTATTATACTAGTGAACATGTATTATTATTATATCATGGCTATCAAAAATCTTTATTACACTCTTTCGGCGTCAAATATTTGATAATATGATGTACGGTGTAGGACGTGAAAGCGAGTATGTTCACATGTTCGACTACTTTCACTTTCTCATTGTGTATGGTGTTCAGACATATCGAGTTGCCTAACCTCAAGCCTTTGTGGACGGCTGGCATTGATGCCTGTCTGTTACATTGTCTTGTCGTACCCTTAAATGTTTTGCTCTCTTGTTGCTCTGACTTCTGATAGGTCATTGAGTACTTTCTGTGCTACTCGATGGTTGTATTTTATATAATGTTTCATGTTTTACATTCTTTTATTACCGGTCACTGTGGCCTTTTTGTTAGGGGGCATTACATGGCGGGAAACATTTATTTACACTGTCCTGTTCTATAAGGTTGTCTATTGGGTAAGTGTGAGGTTTGGTGCACTGTAAAACGTTTAAGCCCCCAGTGACAAGTGTTACTGTCCGTTCCAAGGCGGAAGCCCTTTAGTCAACCTTCCTCTGTGTATGTACTGTCCACTTTATAGTATAATTGGAAAAAATACAAAAATATTTGGCCACTGTGCCTTTTGTTAAACTTTATTAATTTTGTATGTGCCATTCTGCAATTGCGTTGTCCAGCACAAGGCTGCTTCGTATCTTTCAAAATTGCATATACTCAGTGTATGTTGTGGATTGTCCTTGTGGTGTATGTTTTGTCCGGTTGTTAATTTCTTACCAACTGGCTCTTGTTCCGTTTTGGTTTGACTGGCTTAAGCAGCAGACTTTCGGAATTGGATGCCCGGTTTTGTATTACATGTTCCTGTGCTAGTTTTTAATGTATGTTCCGCGCCTTTTCGAGTGAAGTTGTATATTTTCTGTGCCTTTTTGTTCTCGCGTGTCCCGCGGTTTCTGTTGGGGTCGGTGCTACTTCCGGTAGTTTCGTATTTTGTTTAATTATTATAATATGGGTTTGTATCTGGATTTAAACGCCAATTCCGTTTATAATCGAGTTTTTCATTTTTAAATAATCGATAATATGCCATAATTTCTCAGTATTTAATTTTTTGACCGGGGCCAAAAGGAGCTAGGAGTTAACTATTTATTCGTATTTGCCGGTTGTCCTCTTACTATTTCGTCCCAGCGGTTCGCATCCTACCGGGTTCGTTCATGAGTCTATGTACAGCTGTGGAGTTATGGATGTAGTGTTCTGTCCCCTGAGGTCATTTATTGTAGTTTTAAGTCCCCTACCGGTTTTTGACCGGAGGGGACTATTGGTTTGTTGATATGGCAACATACATATTGACAATGGCTTTACACCGGTGGGGGACTTCTGTATTGCTTGCAATTCAGTACGTCATATCTCGATTTGTTCAATTACGTCATTTTACTTAATGAAACTGGGTCACTCGTTTTAAGGTTTTCAGATTTTTTGTTGCTGAAATCGGGCCTTTCAACGTTTTAATACTGTTACTTAACTTTTAGACTGTAGGCTGCTAAAACTATGTAGTTCAGCAGTTTTACTGTTGTTACTAGGTCATTCAGCGTGGGCTTTCTGCCTTTTGTTTGCTGAATCTTTTTTATTCAGTTTTTAACAATGAGACTAGGGGCGTTTAATTTTCTTGGTCGGTAGTGTGTTGGGCACTTCTTCATTTTAAGATTTCTTACAGCTAAAGCGGGGCAATATAGTCCTTTTGCTGTGGAAACTGGGTCATTCAGCTTGGGTATTGTGCTTTGTGTGTTTTTAATGTTTTCTGTGCTCGGCTGGTTAAGTTGAGTGCTGCCTTCCCTGTCTGACTTAATATACTCTTTTTGTTAGTAGGTCATCCCACTATACGGGCCTTTCAACGTTTTAATACTGTTATTTAACTTTGAGACTAAAGGCTGCTATAACTATGTAGTTCAGCAGTTTTACTGTTGTTACTAGGTCATTCAGCGTAGGCATTCCGCCTTTTGGTTGCTGTATCTTTTCTACTGGGTCATTCAGCTAGTTATAATTTATTATACTTTTCGACAGCTTGGACTTGGGCGGATCTGCGCTTGTTTAGTTGGGCATTGTGCTTTGTGTGTTTTTAATGTTTTCTGTGCTCGGCTGGTTAAGTTGAGTGCTGCCTTCCCTGTCTGACTTAATATACTCTTTTTTATTACACAAGTCAATAATTGCTAGGGAGTCAGAATCTGGGGACCATGTGAATTCCAAAAATCTGTAAACTGTGTCATGTGTCCAAAGAATATGTCTATTCACAATCATTTGAATGAACACTAATTGTTAGAAGTAATACATATGCTGATGTTAATTACCCATATATGTTTCAGATAGACAGATAGAATACTAGTACATACTATATATAATGTTCGAAATCTAATTATAGGTTTACGACGTCCACATGTTAGGCTTGAATGTATGTTTTTGAATATGTTGCATGTTAAATTAATGGTCGTAAAATGCTTAAATAATTCAGGGGGTATTTTGATTGTGGCATCATCAAATATGGAAAAACAAAAGTTTTGATAGGACATATAACACGTGTTATCGTAATTACCTAGGGACCAATGTTTTATAGATAAGTATTCCAGACATTAAAACTATACTTTAAGTTAAATGAATTACACAGTTTCTCCAATTCTCACTAATCGGGAATATAATTAAATGCAATTATAGTGTTTCCTCCATCAACTATATCTCAAGGGACTGAGTGTAAGTATATTAATGTCTTCATTTGTTCTCAAAAGTTATCACCAACTATTCATTATTATTCATGACGTTTATTGTTCGGCGAGGACATGCACATTGTAGTTATGTATTTTTGTTTAACTGTGTTCATGTTAGTGAGGCTGTTTCGTTATTTCAAAAAGACATTTGTACTGTTTCTTTGTGTTTTGTCTGGTATTGTAGTGTGTGGTCGTCCTTGTCTGCTTGCTGGTTCTTCGGGTCCTTTGGTTATATTTACCTGATGCGACAGGCTGTCAGAGCATATTTCAGTTTTTGTAGCTGTCTTATGTTTGTTCTTGTCACTTGTACTTATAATCTGTCAGTTTTCGCTTCTTATGTGTCAATTTTGGTCTTTTCCTGTCCAATTTGTTATATTTTATAATGTTGTTATGTTTCAAGCATTTCCAAGCAGTTTTAGTTCACTACACTCAGTTGCTTCTATGCATATAGACCCTTCCCGCTAACACATGGGCTGGTATTTTCAAAGCATATTAAGGGAAAGCTTAAATATGTATCAATTGAGCTCGACATATTTCCCAAAAAACGAAGAAACACCAATGTGTTCATTGTGATTATTGTAGCTCTTTACATAATGCTTCTAAACTATGCTATGGTTAATCTAGATTGTCATGTTTAGCTGTTACACTTAGGACATTTCTAAGTTTTCCCTTAGTATGCTTTGTGAAAACCACCCCACAAAGGGACACATACACACACATTGTTGATTTTGCGCCTTAACATGACGTGTTAGTTTGCCAAATTGAAACAATGAATAAGATCCCCATGTTAGCCTATTCTACAAAATGTATTTATAGCAATCAATTACATTACTTAAAGGTGCTGCCTCACAGATCGGGCTAAAATTTTTGTATGACGTAATTTTCCTACCTAACCAAGTATTTATATAATAGAAAATCACTGGTGGTTGCTTTATGAAAGATTTATGGCATATAAGCAATTTAAATCACTCTTGATATTTGGCACTCACTATTTTTCTGTTTGAAAATATCGCCGAGTTTCCTTCCAAAATGTTCTGTGAATTATGTAATTCACACATGATTAAACTGTAACTGTAACAAACTAAAGACAAAATAGCTGTGAGGTATTCGGTTCGTTTCGCAATTCGTTTTCTTCGAATGGAAACACATTTCAGGCATTTTAAGTGATAGTAGTGTTAATTCTATAGGGTATTAATACCCTATTAATACCCTATAGAATTTTGGGTGTAAAAATGCTAAATTACTACAAAATTCCGATGTTTCCCAAGTTATTGTTTATGTCAATGTGGTTGTTTATGGCATATACAGGAAACTATACCAAAATTACATGAATATTTAACAATTTTATTTTATTTTTGCAATACAACAATACGTGAGGCAGTCCCTTTAAGTCATCGGATAACCAACAATTTAAAACAGTCAATGAATTATAGCGACACAGAGCAAATATGTATTTTGCCAGATATAAGTTTCATGCAGTCACTGTATTTCTATATCTATAATTACTATGGGGAAGGATATTAAAGCTATTTAAATGTCAATATAATATAATGTATGATGTTTATGAGACAGAAATTACCGCTGATTTTTTACAATTAAAGTTTCAAATTGTGCTTGCTATGGTTATTCTATATGATAATGTGTAGGTGTGCTGTACATTTAAAATAAAATATTGATGCATTAAATGGAACATCACGAGGCAACAGTGTCTCGGCACAATGTGCCTACACAAATATCTATGTCCTCAGACGACTTCATTGTAGTTATCATTCATATTATTATCATTATCCCCCTTAATGGTTAACTATGCACGAAATTCCACATTAAGGTATTTTGACATTGCGGGGTGAGTATATAGGTTTGCTGGAATTATACTTTATTGTAGATACGAGGGATTCGTTCTATATCTGAATCTTGCGTGGGTGGCTAGGCGCTGTCGCCGGTTTTGTGCGGCTTTGAATTGTTTGTGCGCTATGTACAGGATTTAAAACACAATATGTGATAATAGACATCTACTACTTCATACAGGAGATGTGTACAAGTTGACATGACTATAAGGAGAATGGTGATGTTGCATGTTGCTTTTGTTTATGTTTTTATAGCATTGCTATTAATCAGAGTTACGGACTGAAGCAACAGGCTGTTGGACAGGGATGTCGTGTTCTGTAGCAGTTAAGCCTTGGGTTGTGTTCTGTTTTCATATTGGGTGTTCCCTTCCTTGCCCGATATGTTTAATCTTTCTTTTGCAAACCATGACTTGGCCATAATGTTATTTTGTTTGGAGAACCAACCCCACAATAACAAATGAACAAGGTACTGCATATTGTACTCAAAGTAATATCTAGATCATGACTGCTGTTCAAAGTTACAAGCTTTACATCTAAACTAGACAGTTTACAGCATTTTATCGTATCTTGTTGCACTGTTGCTCGTAGTTTCTGTCCGCCGGTAACAACCTGTGGCTTCAAAACTAGGTCACCCGGCTATGGCTTTCAGATTTTTTGTTGCTGAAATCAGACCTTTCAACGTTTTAATACTGTTACTTAACTTTTGAGACTAAAGGCTGCTAAAACTATGTAGTTCAGCAGGTTTACTGTTGTAACTAGGTCATTCAGCGTAGGCATTCCGCCTTTTGTTTGCTGAATCTTTTCTATTCGGCTTTTAAACAGTGGGACAAGGGATGTTTAATTTTCTTGGTCGGTAGTGTGTTGGGCACTTCTTCGTTTTAAGATTTCTGACAGCTAAAACTAGGCATTGTAGTTTTTTTGCTGTGGAAACTGGGTCATTCAGCTAGTTATCATTTATTATACTTTTCGACAGCTTGGACTTGGACGGATCTGCGCTTGTTTAGTTTGGCATTGTGTCTTTATGTATTTTATGTTCCCTGTGCTCGGTTGGTTCAGTTGGGCATTGTGCATTGTGTTTTTAATGTTTTCTGTGCTCGGCTGGTTAAGTTGAGTGCTGCCTTCTCTGTCTGACTTAATATAATCTTTTTCGAATACAAATGGCTAGACATCGCAAATGTCTTACGAACTCGTGTTCCTTGCGTGTGACATACAGACTAAATAATTGTGTGCTAGCGTGTAAGGAAACAATAACATGAATGGTACCGCACATGATTATATTATTACATACACTTATGAAGTACTTGATATGTAAAGTTTAACATCCTGATTGATGTACACTTGTACAGAAAAAACAACAGTGATGTATCCGTTTAAAAATGTCTAACGTTTCACTAACCTGATACAATTATACGTTTCAAAGTTCTAATTAAATATCAGTGAAGGAAATTGCACAAGCGGGTAGTTCAGGCTGATCAGACAATTTAGTTCCAAAAATTGCCTGATTTTTGGAGAAAAGGAATTATTCATATAATGTAGAAGGTGCATATTGAGATGTTTCTACCTCAATGACTTATTGTTATCTGTTATGAGCGCTGCCCGCTACTTCCCGCTACTTCCCGCATTGTTTAATATAATACTGTTCCGTTTCTGAAAGACATAATCCCATTTCTTCTCCGAAATGAAAAACTAACTAGTATTTGTCTTTTCATCTTAAAATATTGAAACCTAATGCCCTTCAGGGACCTCTCGTCTTCATATCATATTATGCGACAGTGCATGTATTGACACATTTGCAAGATTTACAAGATCATTGCGCTTCGTGCCGTCACATATTTATTGCATTTTATCACTTAATCTTTGGCGTGTGTATCCGATTGCGGTATACAACAATTTGTTACAGGAGATAAAAGCAAAAATAGTTTGAAATGTTTACGAATGTTTTTTTGTGAAAGACGGGAAGCAAGCGACACGTTGCAGACAGTGTAACGGTTTGTTAACGTGGAAACGGTATATTAATGACAACATTACATTCTACAGTGCTTAAAGAAGTGTAATAATGCAACAAGTATGCTACCATATAATTGCCTTTGTAATGCTGGTCTGTATTACGATTCGACAACTGGAAGAGATTTGGACTGTTTTTTTTGTCCTTTGCTCAATATATGCATGTAGGACAGCATTATTTTCAGTCGTCAAATGAACGACTTATAAATTACAAATGTATATAACAGAAAACAACCTACTTAGCCAATCGACTTACAAACACGCTTTTTTTCTATATCGATAATATGACTTGTGGTTTTGAACAGAGGTCTTTGCTTTTTGTGCGTTTGGATTCTCGTGCTTTCTTTCCCTTTTTTCTGTTTGTTAGTTTTTTTGCACTTTTCGCTATTTAGCTAAAACATATTAAGTCTCATTATTTACAATATACAATTTACAATTAGGTAACAGGAGCGGATAAGAACGACTAAATGTTATAAAGTTTTCTCCTATGTACAATAACTTTGATTTACATTTTAAAAGTCATTTGTTGCTTGAAACTGTAATGTAGTATGAAGCAAGAACACACCCTACAGCGACAGCCTGTCGCCAGAAAACAAGAACAGACAACATCCCAGGGACATTTTGAGTCACCAGGAAACACTCAACGATGTGTACGCACTTTTGAAACAACAATTATTTGAAAGTACAACGCTGAGATGCCTGTGTTCAGAAACTTCTTATATGTGTCAATTGCGCATTTGAGGTAGTTAATGTTGTTGAACGTTACATTAATGGATATTCAGTTTTTGAGGAATTGAACGTGACAATCCATTTTAGCCAATGCAGATATCGTTTGGATATCGGTTTGAAGATTTGCCGCCGTGACAGCATCATCGACAACTAAAGTCAACAAAACACCCTGGTTTTCGGCCAATTACATTTACTATCTAGTGTATAGTTGTGTGGGGGAAATAACATTCTAATGGTAGGGTGACAATCTCAAGAAAAAAAAGTTGGGGTAGGACCTCTCTGTTAACAAGACATGTCATATACCAAATTGTTTGGGAAAGTCTGTAGTATCTGAGACTGCCGGCATAAATTGCCAAAAGTGGTGGCGTTCCGAGAAATTCAAGATGGCGTCCAAGATGGCCGCCTTTTTGACATTATTAGCTTAATATTAATGTTATGAAAATATCAGGAATATGATGCAACTTTTTGAAATAACTTTGCTTAAATGTTATAGACACAGCATAACTCTTTTAAACTAAAACATTTTTAGAATCTTCAAAGGTCAATGTCAAGGTCATTTACAGGTAAAACCAATGTAAAAATGGCTTAAAACGCGTTTTCACCTGGTATCTTCTTTGTTTGTATAGCATTTATTAACAAAAACTATCCAAATTGATCATTTAAATAAAGGTTTACATTCAACAGTTTAAATAAAACTCCTTTGGAACACATTGGCCTTCAAGTAATGGAGATACACAGTATATCTTGTACTATGTGCTTTTCTTACCCCACCCACCATTTTTATACAAGAAATATGTAATCATGTATTCTGAAAGTTTTACAAAAGATGTCTGTGATAAAAATGTTTATTATTATGATATATCTATAGTGGCATTCAAAAAATATTATTTGTGACTAAAATTCACCAGCAAAATCCAAGATGGCGTCCAAGATGGCCGCCGTAAATATAATGTCCCTTGTATAGCATTAAGCAGGATTAAAACAGTTGTTTTTCAGGTGAAGTGGCCACAAAAGTAGAACAAGAACTGATTCATACCAAAATGTCCATATGTGACTATAAATTAGTGCATAGACCTGCTGTCATAGACTCATACATTGTAAAAGGGTGGTGAGGACCAGGAAATGCAAGATGGCCGCCATTAATGGTCATTCCATGTAAAGTATGTTCAAACTACTATGAGACAGTATCATACATGGGTGTAAAGATACATGTTAGCATGCAAATTACTCATTTGCTTGTAACTGTGCATCAAATAATCATTCTTCATTTACCACTTTGAAGCCAAGTTCAAGGTCATGTCAAGGTCAAAGTATGAAAAATAAATGAAAAATACTATTCCAGGTGGTGATTAGTACCACATACCAGTAGGTCATTGATAAGGTGTAAACGTATAAATTGGCAGTGTTGAATACCTCTTTTGGTCTTGTATAAATGTACTTGAGGGTTGTTTAGAACACCATAATGGCATTGGATTAGTGTAATTGCTGGATGTGGGTACCCTACTACTCCTGAAATGGCTGTATGAGATGGAGGCGAGTACGGCAATGTCATAGGGCAGTGGGTTTATTGGGTGGTGATGAATACCCCATAGGACATTGAATTTGTATATTGTTTGGTGCTTGGTGCCCTATACAGCCTGAAATGAGTGTATGGTGTGGAAGAGTGTATTCCATAGGAATTTGAATGAGTGCATTTGGTGGTGGTGAGGAGTACCAAATACTTCTTTAAAGGGTATGATTTATTGTGTGGTGGTGATCAGTACCTAATGTGGCATAATGTACGTGTAGGGGGAACTTAGTGATTGAGTGCATTTGGTGCAGGTTGTTATCCCATAGGGCATTGAATTGGTGTATTATATGGTGGTTAGTACTCTATATTGTCTTAAATGGGTAAATATTTGTGTTGTGAGTATGCCATATGGCCTTAAACCAGTGTAATCGGAGAAGAGGTATCATCCCCAAATACACCCATATGACATTCTCATAACCCATCAAGTCACACACGTCTGTGAACTAACCACTAAATAATACACCCATTTCAGGCCATTTGGTTTACCCACCAACACCAAATACACCAATCCAATGCCCTAACAGATTCTCACCACTACAAAATAAACCCAATCAATGCCCTATTGTGTGCTCATAAGCACCTGGTACTCCCATTCAATGTCCTATTGGGTACCTACGTCCACCTTATACACCCATTCAATGCCCTATGGGATACTAGCCACCACCTAATATTCTCATTCAATGCCCTATAGGGTACTCCCCAACACATAATACACTCATTCAATGCCCTATGGGGTACTTGCCACCACCTAATATACTCATTCAATGTCTTATGGGGTACTTGCCACCACCTAATACACTCATCCAATGCCCTATGGGGTACTCGCCACCACATAATGCACTCATTCAATGCCCTATGGGGTACTTGCCACCACCTAATATACTCATTCAATGCCCTATGGGGTACTTGCCACCACCTAATATACTCATTCAATGCCCTATGGGGTACTTGCCACCACCTAATATACTCATTCAATGTCCTATGGGGTACTTTCCACCACCTAATACACTCATTCAATGCCCTATGTGGTACTCCCCACCCCATGATACACTTATTCAATGCACTATGGGGTGCTCGCCACCACCTAATACACTCATTCAATGCACTATGGGGTACTCGCCACTACCTAATACACTCATTCAATGCCCTATGGGGTACTCGCCACCACCTAATACACTCATTCAATGTACTATGGGGTACTTGCCACCACCTAATACACTCATTCAATGTCCTATGGGGTACTCGCCACCACCTTATACACCCATTCAATGTCCTATGGGGAACTATAGTGAAATTTCCACCACCTAATACTCCCATTTCAGGCCATTTTAGCTACCGACCAACAACAAATACAACAATATACACCCATTCAGTTCCCTTTAGGATACTCACCACCACCAAAAACACCAATTCAATGCCCTATTGGGTACGTACCACCACAAAATACACCTACTTAATGTCTTGTGTTGTACTCTAAACCACCAAGTACACCCCATGTAACACAGTGTGAAGACATATTGGGTACTCACCACCACCAAATACACCCGTTCAAAGTCTTTTTGGGTACGAACGACCATATAATACACCCATTTCACGCCACATAGGGCTCTAACCTCCAAGAATCCCCCCATTTCTGTGCCATATAGGGTATTTATTACCACCCAATACACCAATTCAATGCTCTATGAGGTGCTCGCAACCATCTAGTACAAATGTACACCCATGTCAGACAATGTAGGGTTACAACAAACACCAAACAAATGCCCTATGGTGCACTCACCACAACCAAATACACCCTTTAATGCCCTATGGGGTATTCACCTCCACCTAACACACCAATTCAATGCTCTATGGGGAAATAACCTGCACCAAATACACTCATTCAAGGCCCTTTAGTGAACTCACCACCACCTTATACACAATTCAAGGCCATTTGGGGTACCCACCAACACCAAATTACACACATCCAATGTCCTATGGGGTAATCATCATCACTAAGTAAAGTTGATAAACCCACTAAGGTCCTTATAGAAACTCACTCATTCAATGTCATATGGGTTACTCCAAACCACAAAGTACACCCACACACATCCCATCGGGTACTCACCACCACCAGACACCCATTCAAAGTCCTAGGGGGTATGCACCACCACCTTACACGGCCTCACAGGCCACATGGAGCACTATCTACCAAAAATATACTAATTCAGTGCAGTACGGGGTATTCATCACGTGACCCAATACACCCATTCAATGCCTTATTATAAATGTCATACTCACCACCATCGAATACACTAATTTCAATATGGGGTACCCACCACCACCAAAAATACATATAAAGTGTCCAATGTGGTATGCACCACCACCTGATACATTCATTTTAGGCTATATGGGACACAACCACCAAACAATACACTTATTCAGTGTCATAATATTATGAGGTATTTTTTACCATCTAATAATACCAATGATCCATATGGTACACACTACCATCTAATATACCAAGTTCAAGCCTTAATTGGTACCCACCACTACCAAATACACCAATTCAATGTCATATAGGGAACTGCACCAAATCCATCTATTCAATGCCCAATGCAGCATATATTCACCACCACCAAATACGCGTACATCCATTCAATGATCTACTGGTATGTGGTACAAATTACCACCAGGAATCGTATTTTTCATTTATTTTTTGTACTTTGACCTTGACATGACCTTGAACTTTTTTCAAACTGGTCAATGTAGTATACTTATTTAATGCACAGTAGCAAATGAGTTTTTTGCATGGTAACATGTATCTTTACAGCCATGTATGATACTGTCTCATAGTAATTTGAACATACTTTATATGAATTGACCATTTATGGCGGCCATCTTGGGTTTCCTGGTCCTCACCACCCTTTTACAATGTACGACAGCAGGTCTATACATTATTTCATAGTCACATAAGGACAATTTGGTATGAATCAGTTATTGATCTACTTTTGTGGCCACCTCACCTGAAAAACAACTGTTTAAATCCTGCTTAATGCTATACAAGGGACATTATATATTACGGCGGCCATCTTGGACGCCATCTTGGATTTTTCTGGTGAATTTTAGACATGAATAATATTTTTGAATGCCATTATAGATGTATCATAATAATAAACATTTTTATCACAGACACATGTTGTAAACATTTCAGAATACATGAGTGCATATTTCTTGTATAAAAATGGTGGGTGGGGTAAGAAAACACATTGTACAAGATATACTGTATATCTCCATTATTTGAATGCCAATGTGTTCCAAAGTAGTTTTATTTAAACTGTTGAATGTAAACCTTCATTTAAATGATCAATTTGGATAGTTTTTGTAAATAAATGCTATACAAACAAAGAAGATATCAGGTGAAAACACGTTTTAAGTCATTTTTACATTGGTTTTACCTGTAAATGACCTTGACATTGACCTTTGAAGATTCTAAAAATATTTTAGTTAAAAAGAGTTATGCTGTGTCTATAACAATTAAGCAAAGTTATTTCAAAAAGTTGCATCATATTCCTGATATTTTCTTAACATTAATATTAAGCTAATTCTGTCAAAAAGGCGGCCATATTGGACGCCATCTTGGATTTCTCGGAACGCCACCACTTTTGGCAATTTATGCCGGCAGTCTCAGATACTATGGACTTACCCGAACATTTTGGTATATGACATGTCTTGTTAACAGAGAGGTCCTACCTACTCCTAAAATAGAGGACTTTTTTGGCAATAGTCACCCTACCATAAACAACATCAGCAAACTTTCATTGAAATTCCATGTCCTTTAAAATAACGGAGTGCATGGCAGGGTTAGGGTTAATTATAAAATCACAAAAATGCCAAAACCATATTCAGTCAACACGTAGCCATTTTGGACCTATAATATTTCCAGCCAAATATAAGTCTACCACTTGTCTACCTATTTTGTTATATGGCCTATAAAGTGAATTCATAATAGTACATTTGTACTTTATGATACGTTGGGCTATGTTTGTTGTATAATTAAAACATTTGACATATGAATGTGTGCCCAATGATGCAAATTACTAAGTTATCAACAATGCAAGCGTATTGGCGACGTTGCAAATGTATTTCTAGGCTATTTGGATTTTGAATAGCAATAAATAGATGATTTGTGAACTTTGATTAAAGACAACATCGTCAATACGGCGCACGATGTTGTGGAATAAACATAGCAAAAGTAGTTTCAGCTTTGTAAATGTGTTATCCAGTTTAATGTCTTTCTTAATAGATTGCAGCTAAAGGTACTTCACTAAAAACTTGTGTAAACAAGAAATATGCGTTTGTGTAAATTGCTTCCTTAATTTACGTGTTAATATGACAGCAATGACAATACGCTCGGGTGGACCTGTGTCCACTGTTATAAAACCAAGTGTGAACATACGACATAATCATTGCTTACACCGCAATGGGAAATCTGCCAACTGATGGCGAAGACCAAATTTTTTATCCCATATCAATAACATGTTACTAAGAGAGGATACAATTATATAAAGTTACATTGTATTAGATAATATTAAGTATTTTTTTTCATTTTATTTTATATGTATCCTTTCATGTTAAGTAATTATATTAAAATGAAAATAGAGAGCATGATATTTATTATAGTGAAGTGTTTTTAGACGATGAGCATAGTGAAACCTCTCCAGAGCGGTACTCCATAGAGCAACCTCTCCAGAGCGGTACTCCATAGAGCAACCTCTCTAGAGCGGTACTCCATAGTGCAACCTCTCCAGAGCGGTACTCCATAGTGCAACCTCTCCAGAGCGGTACTCCATAGAGCAACAACCACTCCAGAGCGGTAATCCATAGAGCAACCTCTCCTGAGCGGTACTCCATAGTGCAACCTCTCCAGAGCGGTACTCCACAGAGCAACAACCACTCCAGAGCGGTACTCCATAGAGCAACAACCACTCTTATAAAAAGCAACATAATCATTTTGTTCCAGAAATAACAATTTACAACATATACTTTATCATTCCAGAGCCATAACCCCTGTACTGCATTAAAACTTTGTGTTTCCACAAGGGTGTTGCTCTAGAGAGCTTGTACTGCATACTTACTTAAGTTCAATGACCAAAGGAAAAGACGCTGATTTATTATTGATAAAACAGTTAAAAGGATATGAAATGATATTCAATTGTGTCCATACTTCCACTAATGGCTACAGTATCTACCAACATCTTTATATTAAATACATCATTTGATAACCAGAAGCATCATAAACAATTACAATTGAGTTGGTCCTTGTACATAATGTTGTCTTAATCATATTTTATATCCCAGTTCCGCAACGTTTAACCAATATCTGATTTCATTTAAGGATGATGAGAACAGTTTTAACGCTACACCACAAGAAACTATTTCCCAAGACATTCAGAAATACGTCGAGGGAATTGTTGAACATTTAGATACAATGTACAGATAAGCGATTGTCAAAGTAGGTTATCAGAAGACACTTCAAAAACATGTCATAGTTAATTGTCAATACCAAAAGCAATTACTACATCGAGCAGGACACACTGAAACAGCAAACAAACTTAACGTAAATGGTATGTCCCTCATGGCTAACCGCGTAATGCGTGAAGAGTATTCTAATTGTCTCCTTGAATAATCTCACTCGAGAGGACGTACTTTATAGTTAGGATAATGTTAGAGTTACGTTGTATTTATGTGTACTTAAAATATTCAAACATTGTCTGAACATTAAATATATTTTAGTTGAGCATTTGAACTTTAGATGTCTGGCTAAACCTTAATGCTTGATTTTACAACTTAATACTGGACTCGATCACTGCGTCACTCTCTTATAATCCTCAGTAACATAGAACATCTGTAAACAATGAAACAACTGGTTGATGTTCTTAATTTTTATGATGATATACTAATATTTGGCTACGGGACTAGTTTATAAGTTATCTGCCCTTGAAACTAGTACCTTTCTCCATATTTGCGTATTAAAGGCCCGTTACTCCTAAATAAGCACTGTAACATATGATTAAATTTTGCAATTTTCTTTTTTAGATATTATACTGTCCAGCGCTGAGATGCCTGTGTTCAGAAACGTCTGTTAAGTGTCGATTGCTTTTGGATATTATACTGTCCATATACCAATGCACCAAATGTCAACAAATTCTATTAAGGAAACAAACTTCCCCCATATCTCACAAGCCGTCTTCAAGGATGAAAGCACGAACTGTAACATCAACACATTCAAACATTTCCAATATACGTAAAAAGTTCCGATGCTCTTAAACATTAAGATGTTGTCAATGTAAATGTTTCACATTTAGAAAGCGTGCTAAAACAAACCCTTGGGAAAGATATATCAACTTTCATTTCTAATGTAATGTTATTAAAAGTGTAACATGCATTAGGACTTGTGATCAATACATACATAGGCTTAAAATAATTCTCCCATCGCAAAGGACATCAAATAATGTTTTCTAATTTTGTTATCACATATTGACAGTAATTTGTTTTTAGAATATAACCTACATTATGAGCCAATGAAAACGCCGCATTTTCGCAGTTAAATGAAAATTTAATCATTAAAAGTTTCTCTTAACAGACTTGACGTCTTGCGTTGGCGCAAATTTCTATCGGCCAATCAGAATGCAGAATGTTATATTCTAAGTTAGTTAGAACATATTAAGTAAATTTTAATGACTAAAAAGGCCTCGCTTCGCTTCGCTCGCTCCGCCTTTTTTAATCATTAAAATTTACTTAATATGTTCTAACTATAACTTAACATATAGAACAGTGTGCTTCTAAAGAGAGATGTGTTGATTAAAATGACATGTGTCCATTAAATCATACAACGCTGTACTAGGCATAGTGGCCTGACCTAAGTGTACGACCGACATATGATTATTGGACGGCGTGTGTGGTTATATTCTGGATTCTTAGAATATCGAGTAGATACCCATCGTTTTGCATAATTGCTTCGTGATTTTAACATTTATTGGAGTGTCCTATGATTAACAATATAAATAAGATACTAAAGCAAGCCATTTTGGAATTATATATTCAACAAGCGGACATGTACTTGCGATACGAGTGGGTTTTTATATTATTTTACCACTTTTAGCGCGCATTGGTATTCTGCTGGGGTTGCTTTTCTCTTACCTGTAAACGTTTTTAAAGCATAAATTAAATCTAATCTCAAATATAACTGTGCCTTTCTAAAGAGATTTTTGTTCGTCGATTAAAATACCATTTGTCCACAAAATACATACCACTCTGTGCGAGGCAAAGTGGCCTGACGTAAGTCCACGACCGACGTATGATTCGTGGACGGTGTATGTGGTTATATTCCTGCACTGTCTGAAGACGATCCTAGATAAGGTACAATTACTTTTCCTTGAAACCAACGACCTATCACATAACGTCATGATTGTAAAGCATGAATTAAGTAAAAATTAAATATACATAAAATGCAAATAGAATAAAGGTTATGTCAAAGGATTTCTTGCAGGTATATATAATCACAACGAAGACGGATATTGAAGCCATTTAAATGCCAGCGTGTTATTATGTTGGTAATTAGATGGAACATCGTAGCTTGTTATCCATTGTTACTTTAGATCACGTGTCTTAGACTTTCCTACAGTATTTAATTGATTATCAAAATTGGAATGTGGATATCCGAAATTCACTGTCCTACCAATCATAGGTAGTCGTGTAATCTTTTTTACAATTTGACTAATTGGGAACATGTATGGTTTGTAGGAGTTCATTAACTGAAGCGTTATGAATATCGTCGATTGCAGTTGTAATGGAATATTATAAAACATTCAAATTTAAACACAAGTTTAAGTTCCTGTAAGTGATTTTATAAAGCAGTACATGTACTCTGTACCTAATTAAAGAAGCTTAAGTGTGCAAAACACTAAGATCAACGTTAATGTCAAGCCTTCATATATCACAGATAGTTTGTCTAGACTGATTAATATAAGTAATAATAATAAATTGTCCATCGTGAAAGCTCAGCCATATCTGTTTTCTCCAGTTAATCTATTGCGGAACATGAAGGCGGATGGGTTCAAAACGAGACATTGTTACACAGTACACAGAAAGAAACAGTATATACAAATTACTGTATTGCGTCGTGACATATCTGCAGTACATGTAACTTGTCCACTATGATATAGGGCAAACTTCTGTTAGACATTCTCAACTATGAATTCGTGAAACGTAGAGAATAAATCGACATGCTGATGTTGTAACGATTTGATTGTATGCAATGTGCAGTCATAATACAACAAGCAGACAATATAATCTTGTCAAATGTTACAATTATTGCGTTCAAACAGGCTGAATTGGTGTTCATGGTCATTCCGTGACTTGGGCGATGTAATAGAAAAAGGTTATTGTTGCCTTTGTTTCTTGCGGTCAAAACCGAATGAATCAGTGCTTATGGACATTCCTTGTAATATAGTAGAAAACAAATTATTGTGTTGTTGTTTGTGGTCGAATGAGAGTATCGTAATTTTTGGTCATTCTGTTCCCCACGTCAGATTGGCCAATGGCCTCCGACTACGATGGAAGAGACAGTTGTGTAACACAAAGAATCCGGGTACGCTACCTAAGCTCCTTACGACAATTCTCCTTTGTTCTTTACCGTTCCCAGTGTATGTGGGGTGGCCCAGAATAACGTATAATTCTTGTTTTATTTAGTCAAGCATGATGACACAGCTTTGATATTTTGCATGTGCATTTTTACAACTATTCCACATATATTTTAGGAATTTATTTTATATCAGCATACGTTGCATATGATTAATAGAATAATTTGTAACCCATGGTAACGGTAAAACCTCGATGCAGACGAGACTGCCTCTGCATTTCCAACAAGATCGTCTCCAGTTTAGTGGTAAACACTAAAAAGCATTTCTAATATCACCTGTGCCCTGGCCGAAATTTGAACCAGGGACCTCCGGATTTGTCTCAGTGGTACCCATAGAAAGGTTCATTTAAATGCAAAATTGTTCTATTTATCATCAAAATTCGGGAATATTCCTAGATAATGCTGTTTGTTCTAATCACACTTGACATGACATATACAACACAATAAATACAATACGTTACAATACAATGCATTGTATTGTATTGTAACGTATTGTAACGTATTGAATTGCCATGCAATGCAATCCAACCCAACGCAACGCAACGCAACCCAATGCAATCTAATCCAATCCAATACAATACATTTTATTTTATTATGATGTATATAAATCTGACCATATTGTGTTTACTTTAGTAGTTTTTAAAACCATATTCTCAACAATTTTGCAAACCGATTCATTCTTATAAACATCACAACATTCTGGAACACGGAAAAGCGTATTGATCCATTGCCGAGAAATCTAGTGCAGCATCTTTTTAATTCATGATAATAAATGTTTTTAGTAAGCGTGTTCAAAATTTAAATACAGCTGACATTGATTCAGTAGTGTCAATATTGTCTTTAGAAATTAACAGTGTGAATGACCTCATAATTGTAAATAACCCATATGGGAATGATGCAAATATTGGATTTACGAATGTAAAAAGGCATGCACCACAGAGAACTTTATGGAATAAATAACAGATCGGTGCGATAGTTCCACTCATAGTAGTGCCAATATGATCTTAAGATGCTGACATAGTGTGTGAATAGGGGGTGAAAATGTCATTCAGCTTGGGTATTCAGCCTTTTGATTGTTAAAACTATTTCAATCAGCATTTTGGCAGCTGGGACATGGGCGAAATTGTTTTCGTTCGGTTGTGTTCAGCAGTGTGGCTGGTATGCTTTTTGTGTTTTCTGTGCTCTGCTGTTTAAGTTGAGTGCTATTTTCCCTGTCAGACTTAATATTATATAATTTTATTAAACAGATTGTTCATGTATAAATTCGTGTTTACGAATGTGAAAGGCAATACATGGCAGACAACTAAATGGAAGCTTTAAGAGAGCTGGGTGTTTTTTTCCATTTCAATACTTCATAATGTCGTATTGCTCGTGAACGATCATGTTTGAACATAATCATTGCCACATTGAATTAGTTGTCCGTAAAGGTCTTAAATGCATGGCATAGCTATATAACTATAATTATACATCAGAAAATATAAGTGTAAACGATCGCTTAGGACAAGTTGACAACCATTTTAACACCTTTCTTACATTTGTGTTGCATTCTCGTCATCTCCTGCTGCTTTTTGTGCCCCCACACTTATTTTATAAGTGGGGGTATATAGCATAGGTGCTGTCAGAGATGGTATAATCGGCTGGAGTTGCGTCCCTTTAAATCAGTTTTTTGGTAAGACGTACATGTACATGCAAAAGTACTACATTTGTTAAGTGTTGCTTTGTGTTTTATCCTTATACACTGTTCTGGTTTGTGACTTTCGTGCTCTTATCTGTTGTTTTTGTTGCGTACTGAATTCCCTTTCCAATTTGTAATTATCTCTTTTCTATCCCCATTCATAGACTGATAATTTGAATTACAATAAATAACTACTAAGCAATTTGTTGACAATCTTGATACGTAAAATATCACAATAGTGAGGTCGTTATGTTTATCAGTTGTCTTAATGATTTAAGCATAATAAACCCATTGATATACAATGTACATCCATTACAAACGATTTCCCCTGACAATTGAAAAAACAATATAGATAAGTGATTGTAGAATTATCAAATATATGTACCAAAAAAAACCGTCGATGTAGATAAGATAATGTGGGTCATTATCACTGGCTGACATTGTATAATTCATTAGCAAATAATACGTACGTATTGCGTACCATGACAATGATGGTTAATTCTCTATAATATGACCTCAAAAAAGCAACAAGAAATCGGACAGGGAAGACGGCACTTAACACTTAAACAGAAACAGGAGAGTAAACACAACAAACACACGCAACAATGGCAAACGCAAAATGAACAAGACAATTGGAAATGAAATATAGTAAAAAACGACGTCAGTCTGTAATAAAAATGAACCCGCTTTATTGCATTATTTTATTTCGCCATTGGTGTGACTTGGCAATGGAGAGGACCGCGAACTATTGTGCTTTAAGCAGGAGGCTCTATCGATGTGATAGTGCGCGTTGCAGGAAGCGAGTGACCAAGAAGCAAAGTCGTGGCATCTTGAAAACATACTAAATCCACTATGGAATATGACCAATGTAAAACTCTTGTTTCAGTGCACACAAACATAGATAAATAACAGAGATTTTGATTTCATCGTACTAAGATACAAACTGTGAACGTCTCGAACATATCAAATATCAATATTTACAGAAGGCATGTCCATTTAATATGTACCGAATAATATATCCAGTACAAGTGCCAGTACATTTACATGAGTCTTTTTACAAACTAGGAGGTATTAACACTGTCAATAAGTAAGTAATGAACACAAGATGATAACAATCAATGCTACAAATTGTCAAACTTTAATGCTGTATTTCTAACGAGTGCGTCAACACGTTTTTTATGTTTATAAAAACGTGCATAGTACATGGAAAACACGGCGCAACACTAAGCTAATAAACTTGAACTAAAAAAATCATAGACGCTACATTGTATCCGGCGGTGAAAGAAACTGCACCGATTGATTTATGACGACATCTGGTAATTGTAACGAGTAGTTCACCGGTACATTTGAACATTTCCCGTACCGTAACCAAAATACTATCAACAAAGTACATTATGATTAAGGTTAATTGTACTAATTGTTGCACAAATTAGTATAACACTATTTGAAAAAGAAGCACGATTGACAAAACTTTGGTAAAATTAAATCAAATATTTTGGTGATCATTAATTTGTTTTTATTTAGAACTATTGGTCATGAGATTTACTTTGATTACGAACTCTAATAATTAGCTCATTATGATTACAATTGTGTCAAGTAATTGCATCTTACGCAATGATGCGGGCTCATTGTCAGACTGACGTCCTTTTTTAGTCCATTTCATTTCCAATTTGCCCTGTCCGACATAATATTATCTTTTTGATGCAAGATTAAAGATTTACTATATCAGTGGCATGAGGCACCACAATATTTTATGTTATTTCTCAGGCATTACAGATTTACGGCTAGTACCAGCTACTGACCCCACTTAACGTATGTGTATAGTTGCTCTTCTATTTCGTGTTTCTTCAATTTATATTTGTTCCTAGTTCTGCATTTTATATGTTTCCTATGCAGGTCTGCGTATATATATATTAAAGGGCCGAGTATAGTTTATTTGCCAATCAGCTTTCTGCTGAGATATGGCAGGCATATGAGTGCATCCACCCGTATTTTATGCATTTTGATACCATAATGTGATTTTATTTCTTAAATGTAACATGTGTCTCTTAATGTTGTTGCTAATTGTTTTACCATGTACGCAAAGTGTTTTAAACTCATTCTTAATACTTAGATGCAGAACTGTGATTGTTATAATTAATTTTGTCGTTTGTAATGATTATTTTATTCTATGTTTTTCATTTGTTTTATTTTATGTTATGAATATTGTACAACGCCATTGAATATGTGATATGTAAAAATAGGCGTTTAACTAAATAAACGAGTTTCAAGTATTTGAACCCGGGTTACCAGATTCGACGACAAGTACTATAGCCACTGAACTACGGTGACACACAAAAACAACTATGACCCTAGCTGTTGATGCGCCTTAAAACACAATTAAACAAATTATATATCAGTATATTTTAGATGCTAACAGCAGTTGTTGCATTATATATTATTAGTTGCAAGATTATGATGTAAACTTTTTTAGTTTAAGTCATTTGTGAGGCAAATAATACAGTCACATCCGTTCTTGTGTTAATTTGTCACATTACATTCTGATGAAGACGTTATCTGAAAAGTAATGATATGAAAATTACACAAGTGACTGTGTTGTTTTCGAATTGTTCCCGTTTAAGATTTCAGTCAATATTTCGGTATCTGTGTCATTGACCAAACCAATCAGTCATCATCTCTTTGAACAACTGCCATGGTTTCATTCCAATGAACTACAAATGTTTTATGTAAATATTATCGATGATTTACAATGTTTCAAAATATGACACAGACATTTCTAAACGAGACATGTAATTGAAACGAATTCGAATATTTTGCAGACGCATTGGCGTCCTTTATAAATGTGATCAATATTACTGATAGATATTCAACATGTGGTTATATGAGAACTATGTCAATCTAGTTACAGTTTTTCTTGGTACGGTGTCCGTTGTTCTCACGCTTTTTAGTATCACATTTGCATAAGTATGTTTTGTACAATAGCTGTATTAATTTTCTTTATGAAAATGATCTTCAGTCGTTTATCAACATATTGTTTTCTAAATAGTAACTTAACCATATTATCGTTTCCTTCAATTGTCAGGGGAAATGGTTCGCGATGGATGTACAAAGTAAAGGTAAATTTACTACTTGGGTAGCTAAACGGGCGGATTAACTGTATAAACTCTATGGTTAAAGTACATAAACATGCATAACCTAGAAATACACATATACATCAATGGGTTCATTATTCCTTAATCATTTAGACAAGAGATAAACATAACGACCAGACTACTGTGATATTATTAACAGCTTCAACAAATTTCTTTATGTGATTATTGGTTCTACTTCAAATTGTATATTTAGTTAATTTAAATGTACTAAGCTCCAGATATAATATCATTTCTTTAATATTAGCAAATGTTTCTGATATCATCATTTCAACGAGGGTTATTTTGGTATCAAAAATCCCCAATCCTTTTTTTTTCGATCGGTCGCATTTTTCGAAAATAGTCATATACTCGATCATCGGCCAGATTCTCTTCCGACGATACACGAACAACATCCGGCGTTCGGGTGCTTTATGGCCATGGTATAGGGAAAGTATACATGTGCAGAATGTATCAAACAAAATATCCACCCTGATTTAAATACCTAAGTTTCCCATAAAGCACAAAATCTGCCAATAGGACACCAATAATCTCCAGTTCGTTGAATACACTCAAAATGTCTTATATAACGTATTCACTGTCAGCGACTCAAGATAATATTAGCATTAGTGATGCTTATAAGGTCAGCCATATCCATAGATGCGTTTTTTTAATACATTTAGTATCATGTCAAGCATTTAAGAGATGCTGCATTAAAAATACACGGTGATTGACAAATACGATTCTACGCTCTTTTAAAGCATCAATAACATAAAATTGACTTAAATTGGTGTCTTAAAAAACTAATCATTGTCTTAACAATACCATTTGTATCAATATAACGGTCATTATCATCAATTTCAGCAACGGAAAATGCTTTCTTTCCAAATATTAAAACGATTATGGGCTTTGCTCATTCAAGATATTTAATTTGATGAATTCTGAACGGGCAGACCTCTCCGAAACTATCAATACGGTATCTAAACTTATATATCACGTAATGAGGATGGATAAACCATAGGCACATGATTTCAAATTATCTGAGTGAACCCTATATATAAAGTCTATATATTAGGTACACTAAGATAATTTGAAACCATGTGCCAATGGGATAAACTTCATGGAAGCATGACTAAGTATTAGTATAGCGCGAATAATTAAACCTGTTCCTCTACCTTTATATATGCATATTTAACCAGCTTCTTGTATGGAATATATCAATTTCCGCGTGGAATTCGTGCCTTACCGGTGATTTCGATTAGTGTTTATGACGAGCCATGCGTACATATTCATAATACATATTCATGATGAACATAGGCCGATAAATTTATAGACAAGTAATCAACTGTTAAATTTATATGCTGACAGAAGGGTCGAGGAATATGGTACTTTGTTCGTACCATATTACATATTAATGTTCCAGAAAGCTGATGCTTACAAAACCGGTTGGTGTTGCACGCTGTAAACATTTCAGATCCCTCTTGTGTATAATTTACCAATTCCCGTTTTAAGCTATTGCGATACATTTAATTATAAGGTTTTGTGTTTGAGTTCTGTTGCAGCATGATAACATTCAAAGTGTCATATTTCTGCCAGAACGTTCATGTGTTTTGCAATGTTTCGAATGTAGAATCTAGCACAGATAAAACGTGTAGGGTTCAGTCTTAGAAGCTGAAGGCACTATAGATCAAATTGATTTTACACATGACCGAACACTCTTCATATCTCATCCATTAATTGTCATCATCTTTATTCTTGAAGGTGCTGCCTCACAGATTGGGCTAAAATTTCAGGCAATTTAAGTAATGGTAGTGTTAATTCTATATGGTATTAATACCCTATAGAATTTTGATGTAAAAATACTAAATAATTACAAAATTCTCAAGCTATTTAAGATGTCAATGTGGTTGTTTATGGGATATACAGGCAACTGTACCAAAATTACGCGATTATTTGACAATTTTATTTTATTTTTGCTATTCACCAATATGTGAGGCAGTCCCTTTAAAACTTAAATATGTAACTTACCGGTATGTCCCGGAGTGGAGTTGGATAGGAATCCCGGAATTAATATTTTGGATACGTTTCGATGTTCACATTAAGAATACATTAAACATTCACGTAGTACTTGTATCATGCAAATGAATTCAAGATATAGTCAATATTAATTTTCTGATTCAATTTAGCAATACATGTACCTACTAACATACAAAAAATGTTAGCTTATTATTTGCGCTGAATAAACCTGGCTAAAGGCAACATTCAAAGACAACGGAACATCCGAAATAGGCGTTCAGTCTGTCCCCGTTCAAAGTAAGTATTCATGTATAGACAACTCTGATGCTTTCATATCAATGGCTTTCGTGTTGCTCTCTTTCCTTGTATCCTTACACGCTAACAACTCATTACGTGCGAGTTCAATGTCTGCAAGAGTGCTTCTTGATATCATTTCAATTTGTCAATGGTGGTTGATAATGTTCGTCTCTTTGATAACAGTCGACAGTGTCATTTTGAACGCTAACAATCCATTATGTGCGAGTTCATTGTGCTCCTTGGTATCATTTGTCAAATGTTATTATTAATTGCAATTTGCAACTGTAATATTTCCATGTTCGTCTCTTTGATAACCCATTTACAGACATCACAGACAGACACTGTACAACTTGCATCATATTCTCAAACTAAATTGAGCAGTTATTTGATAGAGGATCTGTCACGAGTTGTAAATGGAGAAAATTTGACACATTCACAAAGTGTTAAATCAACTTCAACTCCAACTAGTTGTGAGAGACATAATAAATGCTTCAAAAATATTTAAATTTATTGCATTGTGCATTGGACGCAGAATACTACATAATTCATAACGGACGCCGGAAATCCAAGGTGTAGTCTTAGTTTCGCAATTGACTTAAAACACTTTTGTCATCGAATCTAGTCTAGCGCGTTGTGCCTCTAGCACAAACTGGTATACTTTTAAATACTGTTGAAGAATTTACATGTTCTAGAATATGTTCATATTCACACTCACCGGGTGTTAATTCTTTAAACAATGTTCAGCATATGAGCCAGTCTCAAGGAAAACCTGCTATTTTGACTAAAAATTGGATTTTGAGATTTTTTATTATTTAAAAGAGTAATCTTAAGGAGGTACGCGCACCTTTGATCTAACGATCGAATTTTCCTTGAAACATCTTAAAATGACAGAACCGTCTTCTAGAACAACATTGAAATTATAAAAATGATATGTCACCAGGCTCGTTTTCGACATACATGGCTTTCTAATGACCTACCATTGTATTTTGTTCATTTTATCTATTTCCTGCATTTATGGCACTATTATGTTCTTTTTAAGATTATTACTATATGAAACTACTTTTAAGCAATGCATGATATTATGTGTGTTCAATGGACATTCCTATTGACAGTAGTCACAATTCCGGCTGCCTGGTGAACAAATTCAGTATTTGAACATGATAAATAGTTACCCCACCCACTTGCAAAAAAATGTTATTTTCAAACGATTTCAAATGAACGTCAAAAAATACCTAACGATCGAAAATGATTTAGAATTGGCCCTTAGTTAACTATCAAATAGAACAACAGTTTAGTAAAATAAAAAATAGGGGTCACCAGCCTTTTTTGGGAGTTGTGCATAAAAAAGTACTAATTATCAATAAATTTGTATAAAATTAACCTAATTTGCATATTGTAATGAAATAAATTTTTATTAAAAATATTTCAAAGTGGGGCTATCTCTTATATCTAAACCATGCACTACATATTATATATAAGCATATGCATTTGAACAATTGTAGGGACTTATTCTGAATCCATATTATTCACAATTTTGCCGTTCCCGCCCACTTTTCATACATGCAAAAAATAAAAAAGTTAAAAATATCTAATTTGTGCAATAATATTATGTTTATTATCATTAATCAACATTCGTATGCGATCATTAAAACTAAAAGACTTAGTCATGTTTGTTCATATTAAATACGATTTTGAAATTTCGCGCATGCGCACAAGGCAGCTCGTACCTCCTTAATGAAGCAAAATGCAAAAGAAATTTTGTTGATATCTTGATTTGTAAGGAAGTTACAGCTGTTTTGTGGAGGCCCTAATCATAGCCTTTATTGCGTGACGTCGCGATCGTCATTCGAACATTATTCGACGTCGTTGTTAAAAGTACTTTATAAATATAGCATTTGATCAATTATTGACATTAACTGTTCCAAATGGTATCATGTTTTAGAATGATGTTTTAAGTTTTAAAATATATATCCAAATTGTAAATGTTCACATTTAGAGAAAGACTACTATAGTTCATTTTTGAACTCTGAGCCATGACCTTAACGGACTAGTCCATTTTGGCTAAGGCCATAGTTTATTACGTTCGCAGGTCATTATTTAATGATGTGAATCTTACATATATCTGTTTGTTATCGAATTACAGTTTAGTGCAGTCGGCAACGTTCAAGATTTCTAACCCGAAGTTCGGTGGTTCAAATTCTCAATTCGCTCATATTTTTTCCATAATTTTATTGTATTTAAAGAGTATATAAACTAAAGTTTCTTTTTTTAATTAATCCATGAAAATGTGTTGAATCAATTTATTTTTCATTTTCACTTATAGCGATCGTTTCCATATTCCGAGTTTACTGACAACCTGTATAACGTTGATTAGCTGTCATAACATTCTACAATACACATGCAAAGATCTAAAAATACTTTGAAGCATGTAACAAATATGGCTTGTCACATACCGTTATAACACGGATATTGCAAGTTATGTGCATTTATAAATTAAAAAATGTGTAAATATAAATCGAAAAAAGAAAAATATATTTTATTTTGTCGAGATTAGAACTTGCCCTGTTCAGACAAAAGTTATTTTACAATGTATCAAGCGTTGTACCGTTACGACCATTCAGACACACGGAATAGTTCATTTTATATTAGTTGGCCTTAATTATATTTCTTGTCTTTTCCATTAAACCTATACCAACCTATATCGATTAATGGTTAAAACCTTAAAAGTGCAGTCACGGCTCAATGCTCGAAATCGAACTATACTGTTTTAAGCAACTAACTCCTCTTTTTCCATAGCAGAGTACTTTTCTGAAATTGGTCACCATAGCAACGAGGTAAATGATTTCCACATAATTTAAAGAACTTTTAAAGCTAAGATATAGTAATATATGGATAAATTACTTAAAATTGAATCTATAGATTTGTCATTTTTTCTTATTTTAAAACCTTGTTACATGTAGTAATTACATAATTTCAATATAGCATGTTTTTTGGAGACTGGCTCATATATAATCATGTTCGTATACGAAAATTCAGTATTTTAGGTAAAAAATTATGAACATCAGTATTTGAATTTTGTATGTACTATTTAAACACAGTAGCGCAGAGTCAAACAAATGCCACACAGAAACGGCGATATAGCCTAGTCCCCAACGCATGAGTTAGACACAGAACGAATCATCCAAGACTTAGAACGAACCATTCATATCCCCAAAAATGGATATTTCAAGCAAGCCTATATACTCAAACCGCAATGAATGTCACGCTTTGAATTTCGTGCATAATTAACCTTAAATGGAGGCATTTATAGATGATAACTACTCAAGTACTATTCATCATGTACTCATCAGCCCAATTAGATAATACTAATGCTATTTGCAATAGTCACACAATTCAGGCAAGTTTTCTACTTGTCCGTAAAATACCCGGCACACATTCATAGTGTGTTTGGTAAACACCGACCACATTTCATTCACCACACTAACATTATACACTTCTGCCAAAAAACTTATAATATAAACATAATGTATTCCCGTCCTCAAAGTTCAGTCAAATATATGCTCATACACCGATAGTGTATTTTATTAACCACTAATTTGCTAAATGTATTCACATAGTTGCTTGGTGCTAAGTTATAACCGACCTTTAAGCTTTAATGGACTAAGCTATAGGAAATGTTCTCCCAGCATCTTCACACTGCAACCATAAATTGTCCTCAAAACATTTGTCAAGTGACAAGCCTTAGGTGTTTATGCAATGAACGAGAATCCCGAGGAAGCAGTAAACATCATACACAGGAATACCACCAGACATTGAAGTTAACATACGCTCCACAAGGGACAGTCAATGTCCGATAACCTCTCCAACTCTGAAATGTTTATGGAAAATCCAACATATAAATCACATACAAAATACATTAATTTCAACACCAGTTGTCATCCCCCACATCCCATTATAACTCCTATTTACAAAACCCTGGTTATAAATTGAATGTTTTTTAAATCTCAAAAGAGTATGTAAGACAATGCTTGAATACAATTTATTTAAAATATGGACCTCATCATCTACCATGACACAGACGGCACAGAAAAACTTAAATATACATTTGCGGTCATAAATAAAGTTCACAAAAATATTTTTCGTACCAAAATACCTATTTCAGGAAATCTAAAAGAATAGTAATAAATAAAGTTGAAAGGATAACTTAGCTTGAATAGCTTTGGCGTTATTTTTATATCGGCTTTTAAAACCAGTTATACATGAACTAACCAACATCAGGTGCTCGTTTCATAGACCGATCAGACTTTTCTGTTGATTATTCAGAGCATTCTATTTGAGCCCATACATTTTCGTAATATTTAAATATATTTTTTTTATAATTCCAGTTAACATAACTTTGCTTAAATGTATTAGTTGTCTTGGTTTGATGAAAGGCCAAATCTTCGCTAAGATATGTCTGTGAAACGTGCACAGAGTGATAATCTAACAATTAATCTAATTTATACGCCAGCACGCCCACTGATCCCATTGAAAAAGTGAATATATTCCTAAGGAAACAATTTGTTGTTCGTCTTTAAAGAACTATAATTTAGCCGTACACACAGACACTTTTGATCAAAACCTAGTACATGGACTGTATCTATTACATAAGGCATTAGATGACATGTTGTGAATTTTACCGTTTTATCTCCTGCTTCCGTTACATGTCCACCCGTTTCCAAGTATAAATGAACTGGATATACAAAACAATACCAACGCTTTGGCCCAATTCCTATCCTCGTTAAAATTTCGTGATTTTCCATTTCATTCATTATCTATCATTGTATTATTGACATCAATCTTAATCTCTCGCGACCGAGTGTCGTCATTTAGTTCAATTTGTAGATGGGATATATTTTAATTTCACTATAAGTACGAGTATTTAATCACGATGTTTTTTTTCCATCACATTAAGAAGTTCTTCAATTGGGCAAATTCTAGAAGGTAACAGACAGATCTATTCTCACCAGAACATTTAAAATATCCAGTATCTAGTGTTTCTCGTCATTACAAGACTAATTGGAGTCCTTATTATTGCCATTAATGTCATATCGTACAAGTAAAACATTCCAGGTTTTTCCAAGATCCTGAAATGAATGTTAACCTCACGGGAATTAGTATAGCCTCATCGAAAAACAATACAGACTGTTTTACGCATTGGTTCATAATAAGATCAAATCTATTAAAAACTGGTCATTACAAATAAAGTGAAGTAAGCCAAATAAGACGTACGTAATACATATTAGTTTGCGATTATTAATTAGTACGTGATACCAGTATGTCACAGGGTCAAAATCATCATCATCATCTTATACGTTTTTATCAGCATGTCCATTATTCCGTACGAGGGATGTTTAAGCGTAATGCATCTAATCACATCAAATGTGTCTTTGAAAAATTTGAAGGACAACTCATTTGATCCTCTTGAAGTATTCACCTACAACAGATATGTGGTTGAGCCTGATAATGCATTTTGCGTTTACGTTATCGTCCTTACGTGTACCGTTCATATATTGGACAGAAGCCGAACATAGATATTAACATGCTTGAATTGGGTGGTATAATATTGTCCTTTGTCAAAACGGTGTTAACACTATTGCTCTTACATGTATTACATAGCGATACCTGAATGTAATGAAATCAAAACGTATGTTTGTAAATGCTTGCATTATAATATACCCATCATGTTGTTTCTCATCCTATAATCAAAGTGTTATCTATAGAGAGGTTGTCATAGACTTCATCACTTTTAGGCAACATATTTACGGTAACATATTTGTAAGTTCTATTATACGTCTTAACCATGCTGATATGGCTCTCTAATATGACAAAAGGAGCATTATTATGAATTTAGACGGTCATTGTTCGGATAAGATTGTCTGTATAATTGATATTGACCTGTATCATTTTGACATCCTATATTTTATTGTTCATAAACACGGTAACCAATATATTGTTTTCACACAGTTACACCCAACTTTGTCCAGGTCGTGAATATGATACATTTATTAGGATATCAAATATGTTTTCCCATAAATATCTGTATTATTTCTAGATTAGTTGATCGATTTCAATTTTCAGTTATATCTACGATTCATAGACACTATTGAAGACAACTACCAGTGGAGAGGATCGTAATATCTTTGAAATGAATTTGTAATTGTTCCATATTGCTATCTTCTTATGGTGATGTGAATATAGTGCGATGTCTTTTAACATGAATTGAATTAAGGAAATATAATTGTCATGTCATACCGGAAATGTCGATTTGTTTAACCATGCCGGAATGAGTTCCAGGAAGCGTAATTGATGAGTGTTTAAGAGACATCCATTAATAAAAACAATGTTGTGTGATGCATTTGTCCTGTTTACTGATTTTTGTATTAATTTGAAGCGTTGAGATGTTACTTGTAAAAGGGTTAAGAGCATTTCAAAATGGAACTAATGTAGCTTTGCTAAACGGTTGAATAACAAATACAGCCAGTGCATATAAATGTATTTATGTAACTGTAAAAAAAAATGAACCACGTTATGAAAACATGTGCAAACTCTCTTTGTCTGTCTATTTCCCCTCTCTCATAGTTGCTGTAATACACACACATCCTAGCGTCTACTGCCATGTTTTCAGAGGATATTGTCACGTTAGGACTAATTAGTTATATAAACACTAATAGTATATACGTGTATGCTGCAAGTGTTTTTCGAAATTATCATTTAACATTTGTATATGTGATAAGACATGACCGAAAGTACAATTTGCAATTCACAGATCACTGGATAACAATTTAAATTTCCGGCATGCACAATGTGTAGCACCTGTCAGCAAGAGATGGTCTAAATATGTTACGTGAAAGTTTTATCTGCAACAAAAAGATAATAGATGGTCGGACAGTGAAAGCAGCACTCAACTCAACCAGCCGAGTACAGAAATCTAAAAAACACCATACACCATAATTACACGACACGATGCCCAAAATATAAAAGAGAAAATAAACTTAATTGCTGAAGACCCAAGTTTCAGCTAAAAACATCGAAAGTCCCATCTATCAAAAAGCGGAATGACCTAGTTTTCACCTTAAACGATACGTAACATGCGTTCATAAATGTAGAGAAACATTAGCGGA
The DNA here is from genome assembly GCA_947247005.1 of Spisula solida. Taxonomy (NCBI): domain Eukaryota; kingdom Metazoa; phylum Mollusca; class Bivalvia; order Venerida; family Mactridae; genus Spisula; species Spisula solida. The sequence goes on along the minus strand of OX365958.1, from coordinate 1,390,931 downwards.
TATTAAACCATTTCGCACTCAGTCCTTTGAGATAAAATTAATTGTTGAAAAGATATAATAGCACTTTATTATATTCCCAATTTGAGAGAAACGTTTTTATTTTTTTGGAACTTAGTTGTAAAGTCTCGAATACAAAACCGTAACATATTGGTCCCTCGATACGTTCTGGTTAACGTGTTTCATATCAAATAATCATTGTTTTTGTCGACGTAAGAGAAAGCTTTTTTATACTATGAGAAGATGGTTTCAATTTGTTATTGCTCTAAAATACACAAGAAGCGTTTCCCATGTTTGTTTTTTTCTTTTATCAAATATTAGTTACTTTCAAGGTCTTCCATATTTGATGAAACGTTTCAATATTTAACCATGTTTTTAAACAAATACACGTAGTTAACATATTCAACGGGCGGTGGATATGGATTCTTTATGTTTGAGTTTAATGAATCTAAGTAAGGAAAGTATGTTCCCTAAATTAAGCAGGAATGTTTATTTAGTGCTCTTATATATGCATTACGTGTTCACTTCAGTGTAGTTATTGTTCATAGTTACCTCCCTTTATGGTTAATTATGCACGAAATTCTACAGTGTGTCATTCATTGCGGGGTGGGTCAACATGTATAGGCTTGCTTGAAATATCCATTTTGTACGGATCCGTCTGGTTCGTTCTATGACTGACTCTTGTGTGGGTGGCTATGCACTGGTGTCGTTTCTGTGTGGCGTTGGAGTGTCTGTGCACTATGTTAGTATTTTCTAATATTAAATCAGGTTAAAGTGACGTCACAACTTTAACCAGACAAAATCTGTTTACGGCGTTCAGACACAGTTGATTATATCATTCCCCATTCATGTTCCGTCATTCTGCTAAGGTCTGAATTCTTCTAAGAACCGACTTGGTGGTCCTCCTCATAGGCATTTGGTTTTAAATTGCTGTAAATTAATAATTTGCACTTGTCACTGATCAACCAGGGTACTGAAGAGAGTAAAAGGTTGGGAAGCGGCCATGTTTATCCGCAACGGATATGACGTCTCAAGAACTTGCATCCGTGTTTGTTGTGACAACTGTAGAAAACTGGGTACCAGCTGTCGTAACGTCATATCCGTTGCGGATAAACATGGCCGCTTTCCAACCTTCTACTCTCTTTAGTACCCGGGCCGATCAGAGACTAGGGCAAATAATTAATTTACGGCGAGTTGAAACCAAATGCCTATGATCCTCCTAGTTTCTGCTCCATACAACAATACCGGCTTAACATGGGAGTTGAACAAGGATAGTTCTCTTTAACTTCAGATATTCTTTGATATAAGTTTCCCTTACTTTGCCTATCCTTGCCTTGACGTCTGAATATGTTCCTCCCTGTTGGTTCTTTGTTTGCGTTTTTGTAGCGTAGGTTTGTTTCACTGCGTGTGGTTGCTAGCTCCACGCCCAACCTTCCTCATTTTGCTTGGGACCGTCTTAGGCAGAGTATGTGTATTAAATTTGGTCAAAATGTGCCAGACGACATGTAATCGGATGACCATAACAAGTTTAAGCGTTCTGCAAGTATGCCGAAGGGCTTATACAAGTTAAACATAGTTTAACATAAAGTCACATCTACAAAATCTGTATATAAATTTCATTATTATTTATTATATCATTAAGTGTACAAGATACATGTATGTAAACATTCGTACATACATAGAAGGAGGTTTCCGGTAGGCTTTGGTGCGGACAGTGACAACTTTTACCGGGGGGGGGGGTTAAAGCATTTTACACCCCACAGTCAATTTTACGGAACAGGACCATGTAAATAAAAGTTTCCCATCATATCAACACCTCCTAGCCGAAATGGTCACATGGACAGGTTACAAAATCACTTACAACACAAAACATTATATTTACATGACCCATAGAGTAACACACAAGTACTCAATGACCTTTTATAAGTCAGAATACAAGATACCAATACATTTAACGGGACGATAAAGAATTGTACATAATACACAAGCATCAACACCCGCCGTCCTGAAAACGTAATATTTAATTATATTTTGAGAATAAAACCCATTTGCCAAACTCACTCAGTAAATTTTGATTTATGACGATTGCTGTTTTCCGCTCGGTTTAGTGCACACGCGTCATTTATCAAAGTACGTTATGTGGTTTATAAATGTGAGATATATCGAAATTATCTAAATTAAAACACATTGAAAAGTGTTGATAAGCATTATGCAATTACAGTAGAAAAAACTAATCGAAAGTATGGTTTTCATTATGAAAAAAACATTACAGTACAACAGGAGGGTGGGGTAAAAAATAAACATATTGCTATTCATGCAAAATGGCTGTTTTGGGGCTCAGGTTTATCTGTAATGCTTGTTTATTGTGTGTTTATGTATCCGCGTGATATTTACAAGTTCCATAAATTGTATTTCAAATGTTTTCATTAACAAAATTTAACCAAAACAAAAACGATATTTGCGAAAACGATAATCCGGTGACTTATATTTTTATTTCCTCATTTTGAAGAACGATATCAGTACAGTACCTGTACAAAGTATTTAAGAAAGTGTTATGTTAGAAAAGAAATCTGATAAGGATTCTACCTAGGTATTATATTGCTGCATTAAATAAGAAGTTCGTGGGACAATAGAGCAATATATATTAGACCAAAATTAAATACCAGTACATTTACTGTATACCATTAAACTATTTAGGAACATATTGTATCATATAGATCATAGACGTCTGAAATTTATCATATTTGAACACCACCACCAATGTACTAATTTCCACGTAATAATAAAAACATCATACACACATCAAACAGGGTTGATTACTCGGAAAACGAGTTTGGTGACGTAATGTTAATTTCATCATATTTTTGAATAGATTACTTCACTTCTCGGCAAACATTAAATAAAATCTGAATTTTGGAACCAAACCACTCAAATACCCTTAATCTAATGTGTTATTATAAATGACGTTCTGTCTTGGGTGGAGGTGTGTCATCATACTTCCTCATAGAAAGCGCGTTATAAATAACTTGATTGCAATGGAGACAACATTCATTATTTTCAAGCATGCAATATCATCGTTAGGGCGTCGGGAAAGAAGACAATGGGATGGCGCATTTTATTAATAATTAAGCATCAGCTTTCTCTAAAATGTTAATATGACATATTTCTCGAAAAAGGATTGTCTATGACTGTACAGTCGTATTACAGAGTCTAGCAAATATACTACTCAAAATTTGATAAGGGTCAAGGAATTTTCCATTTGAATATCTTGCAAATTGAATAAGATTGACTGATAGAATTTTCAGAAACATAATGATACATCTGCAATATTGCAAAGAAATAAAGATTACTTCAAAAGGTCATGTCTAAGTGCTAATAAGCCCAACCCTATTAGAATATTCGTGTTGTATTCAAGCTTCTGTAATAACATATTGTAGTCCATTTCTTGGCGTTTTGAGTCTTACTCGATATGCAAATAAAAACGGGACAAAAATCCATGTTATGCTTGCCGCTTTGGGCCTACAAATAGGGCTTATCAGTAACCTCGAAAATGACGTCCCTTTGACCATTGTCAAATGCTAGACATGAACTTATCGAAATTCAGCAGATAAGATGATGTTTTCATAATTGCACAACCTTTTCTGAATCGGGTTTGTTCAGTTAACATAAGACATACATCAAAATTGATTTCTTGACCCTTAGCAAAGTTTGAGTAGTATACATCATTACACAAATAGTAGGTATGTCGTTTAATTTGGTAATTGTTTAACCATCCACATTAGTGTTTTCTCAGTGCATATCCCCGAGAAAAAATATTGAGTTGATATAAACTTCTTGACCGAGTGGTTTCCAATAACACTTAGATCTTCCTTAATTCTGTCGGTGACTTTTGAATATTAGTACTAAAATATTACCTGATATTTACGGTCAATTAAAACTGACTATTCGACTCTGGGATTCGCTCATTTTTGCGTTCTGTAATTGATGCTTAACATAGTTATTACGGAAAAAATAGTTTGTTTTATCGTATTGCGCTAACAATTGAATGGAGCTAAGCTATATTTATTCCCACAAGGTTAATATTCATTTCCTGTCTCAGAACTGGAATGTGTTACTTGTACGATATGAAATTAATGTCCGTCATAAAAATGTCCAATTTGTCGAGTGTAGACGAGAAACATAAAATATTTTAAATGTTGTATTGAGAATTGGTTGTCTATTTCTTTCCTGAATTAGTCTAATTACAATGCGCCTTTCTTGGAATAAATCTTGATCAAATACTTACACGTAAACAATGGGCGAAATAAATATACAACCCATCAAACAAAATGAAGACACTCAGTCGCTATTGTTTGAGATAAAATGTCAACAAAAACATTGATGTAAAATCTCTAAAAAGCAGCGATGATAGGAACTGGAGCATAACGTTTTTTAGTATATAGTGTAGGTTTATATCTACATTCCATATCTGTCTCTTGCTTGGGTCGCTAAGCGCTGTAGCTTTTTCTAAATGGATTCGAATAGTTTGTGCATTGCAATATCTATTATATCTCATTCAGCTAAAACCATGGTATTAAGCTTTTTACGACTTCAGACAGCTAAAACGAGGTATTTTTGCCGTTTTACAGCTGAAACTAGGTCATTCAGCCCCGGCAATCAGCTTTTTGATTGTTGAAATTAGTTCACCCAACATTTTGACAGCTGGGACTTGGGCAGTTCATTTTCTCGTTCGGTTGTGTCGTGACATTGTGCCTTGTATTTTTTTATGCTCTGCGCTCGGCTGAAATATGGGGGGCTGGACACTTTCATCCAACATGGTTTTTGCATTTATGATGTCATAAATAAACTGTAGAGTCCAGGATATGGAAACATATATTTCTTTTTATACTTAATGTCATCTCCATACGCTATTAGTTTTACCATTCGACAAGAACTATTGAATAAGGATCGGGATACATTGCAGGTATTCTTTTATTTTAATTCAAAATTTAGTTTTCCAATTTTGATTTATTACACTTTTTTGTTTCATATTAAAGAGGGCCAGCAATTACTACACCACAGAAATGAATAACAAAATGATTATGAAAATCTTAGAATACTACAGACCAGACATATTTCTCTGTTATTGGCAGTATATATGTTAATATTGAAAACAATACTAAAACTAATGAGACTGGATTTCACCACGCGGCAAACGACGATTTCAATAATGTACGTGTAATAAAAGCAAATGCCAATCAAAAAAGTACGTAATAATTATTCATCCTTTTGCACCTGGCAATACCGGTAAAATGAAAATATTCCATGGAATTGGTAAAAAAATATTACAAAACAAATCTCCAAATCTATCGAAAAATGTCAACGTCTTGAGTATTGACAGTATGTATGCTTATATTGTAAACAATACTTAAACTAATGAGACACTGGATGTCGCCTCACGATTTCAATAAAGCATCCACCAATAATAAAGTACGTAGTGATAACTATATAGTCTTGTAAGGCACCTTGCAATACCGGTATAATGAAAATATTATATAAACCATGGAATTGGTCAAATACTAGTATAATGAAAAAATCACTAAATCGTTCGAAAAATGTCAACGTGTTGCGTAACCAGGACGTTTCGCTGTGAGCATAAAGATAATATTCAGTCGCACAGGGAGGGCCGCCAGTCGAGCACCGAAAACATATACACATACATGGCACAATGCCCAACATATAACCGAACGAAAAAGAAATTAAAAGCTGAATGGCAAGCTGAACAAGACTGCGTTCAATAAACGCTTATGCCCCCTGTGGAAGCGTTGTCCATAAATAAGTCTAAGTCCAAAATTAGGTCAAGGTGAAGGTCAAAATGGGGTCAGGTGATACAGGCGCGTGGAGGCGCGAGTGTTCATATACAACATCCATGCAAGTATGAAAGCTTTGTAGCAAGCCATATTAATGCTAGAAGAAACGGTCAATTTGGGTTAACCCGGACGAACGGACGGACGGACGAACGGACGAACGGACAGGTGAATCACTATATGCCTCCCGATCTATCGATACGGGGGCATAATGAGTTTCAAACTGTAAAACGGGTGAAACGCCTAGTTAAGTGTCTGGAGTTCTAAAAGGTTAAAGAATAATAGTAATAAAAAGCCGAATGCTATTGAAATGTTTTAGTACTAAATCACACAAGTCACAGACGGTATTAAGGTAGATTTACCTAACAAGTTATTTATATGACCGTTCGTTTGCTTACTAGCGCATACTTTAAGTAAATATACACACATATATTGATACACTAGTACAAATCTGAAATCAAAGCTCGTGTAATCCTCGGAGACACTTCATCTTTATCATGTGGCAATTTACAGGAAATCCACACTGAACAGAAGGATATATTTTAGATAAATCACCACCTAGTAATCTGATCATTACGTATGTGTCATGTAATACAATATGCCCGTCTGAGACTTTTTCTTGAACATTGGTAATTAAACATACATTGTTCATCTGTTTGATACGTAAGTGTATGGCGACAGTCCGCGTAAGTTTGAGACAATGTGTACATGAACGGCGCTCATATTGACACAATGTGGATAATTATTCACTCTTTTGTTATTCCTGTATGTCACTTATAATCAACGCTGTTTTAAGCATTATCTAGTAGATTTGAATTTCACATACGCTACGGGTTAGACGAAGTAGTCAGAAGTTCGATGGAGAATATTAAGTTGTTTTATTCCTTTCCATCTTTCTTGCTATGTGCGTATGAATGAAAGAAATGTCATGAGTTTAACCCGTCACTACTCAGCGTGCGACGCAGTATATTAGCCGTTATATTCGTCATGTTTAATATTTCTGTATATAAATTGCACCATATGACGCAGCATTCATGTCCCTGCACGAATATATATTTTACTTTTCAATGACATAAGTATTGACTACAAAACAAATGATGAAAAACGTCGAAAATCCCTCAACCAAACGTCTCTCTTGGTGGCGATTCCGATTATTCTAGTTAATAGATAATTACTATAGTCTAAGTTAGTTTGATCACAAAACGGGATTATATAAATTAAAAAATATATATATACAACAATCTAACTATGAAGTCAGTATATTTGATAGTGACATTAATTTCATATGTACACAAAAGATACAAAAGGTAATATATAAAGCGAATATTGTATTTTAGTTTAGCATTATATAGGTCTAGATAGACTTAAAAGGGGCATGGCCTGGAACTCAAGTGTCTCGAACAGCAATCAAATGGTATCAGTTTAATACCTAAGTCAAATAATGAAAAGTTACCATATATCCCGCTAGTTTTTTAAAAAAAATATTTCAAGAATAACTAAATATCGTTGTCGTCAATAAAAGGCTGATAGCCTTTTATTCAAATCTATATATCGATGCGCGCGTTATAGAGTAAATTTTTAAGTCAAATTCTTGATTGAAATTTCGCTAATAGATGGTTTTACAAGTGATAAACGCAATTGTGTTGTATGCAAACTCAGATACTCTAGTTTCTAGACATGCCCCTTTAATAATCGGTTATACACCGACATAGTGGACACTGTTATTATCCTAACTAGATACATGTAGTACATGCACACTAGTTTTGTTGATTTGTTCGAACCAAGCACATAGTGTCCCGATGCACACACCAACCGGTTTCGTCAATCTTATATCGACGTGGTTTTCTTCGTCAAACATCTTTTACTATTGTTAATACAGGAAACGCTTCTGTGTTTTTAGATAATAAATTAAAACCATATTCTCTTTGATATACAGACACTTTGATATGACATATAACACGTGTAAGAGATGACATGGAAAGACCCATGTTTTATAAATTCTATTGGATATATTAGAACTTTACTTGAATAAATAATGCTGTTTCTCCAATACCAGGAAATAATAAAGTACAATTATATTGTTTCATTCGTATACTTTTTCTCAAGGGCTGAGTAAAAGCATATTAACACCCATTTACTTGTTCTCACATTTTAATGTTCGATATTATTCATGACCTCATATTGTTTGGACTAAACCTTCATAAAACGTTTCCTGACCATCCCGTGTTACTTTTGGTTGTACATGTACCCGGTGTATTCTAGTAGCTTACAATTTAGAAAGAGAGATTAGAAAAGTTTGTGAAACACCATACAATATTTCCATTCAATTGGTATCAAGATGAACTTTTAATGCGCATTTTGCTTTCGGTCTGAATCTTTCGCAGAAACAAATGCTTTATAATCATTTGGAAATGTCCTTGCTACATGTCTGTGAAATAAGTGTTAGTAATACATGTATATGCATGCATAGAATATATATTAATATGATACTACTGTAGCCGCTTGCATAAATCATTAATTGGTGTTTAATGTCATCAGTATAAGAGCTATGAGAGGGGGAGACACACAGACAGAGAGAACATAAACACCGGCATCATGTCAGTTACATAAATACATTTTAATGCCATTTTACCTTGTCCATTGACTTCGAACCTAAATCTTACGGCAGTGCATTTCAAACGAACGCTATGCTATTAATTGTCTTAAAACGTCACACTAACGCTTCAAATTAGGCGTATTAATGTTCAGTACGCCGGAAACACGCATCTCAAAACATTGTTGATACCAACGAAAATCGTCATGTCTACCGTCGTCTTAAACACTCATCAATTATGCTTACCGGAACTAGTTCTGGTATTAGTTGCACATATTGGCATTTGCGATTTGACATGACAATTATATAAATGATATTATTTCATGTATTCCAGCTGTCCAATTCATTGTCAAAGACATCGGACAATGTTTACGATACATTTAAGAGATAAAGTATCGAAACGATTAAAAAATGATTTAAATGATGTAACCGTCCTCTCAAATGTATCATGCACAATCATGTCACCACATGAATCGTAGATACAACCAACTGAGAATAGACAACAGGCAATTAATCTCGAAAATTACAGATATTTATGACTAGTTGGAAATAACTCGACAACAACACGTGTTCCGTATTTTTATATTATAATTATTGTTTAGACGCTGATGATTGCATTGCGACAACAGATCGTAGTGAAATTAAACAGTTTCAAATGCTTGAATTATAACATACTGTTGCTCAATGGACCGTAATGTTATAATATTATAACAGTATATTATTGTATTTTTTTTTAGATATTTATGACAAAAGACACATATTCGATATCCTAATAATATGTATCATATTAAGTAATGGGACATATTGTAAAGTAACTCTAAAATATAAATACGTGATGATTGGTTACCATGCGAAAGAACAATAAAATACAGCATGTCGGAATGATATACGACAATATCAATTACTTAGGTAATCGTATTCGAATAATAATGACCGCCTAAATTATTAGTGCTCCTTTTTATCAAATCAGCGAGCAAAATTATATAGCTGAGTTAAGTTTGAAGACAAATATTAGCAATAGTAAGTAACTGCAATGGAATTAAAAAGGTTTAATTACTTAACGTCAATAAGAGATATTAAAAGTGTTATAATTTGACGCCCGGACGAGAAAGACTATTATGATTATGTTATATGTTATTTAAAACTGTTTGATTTCACTACGTTCTGTTGTCACAATGCAATCATCAGCGTCTTGACGAAAGGACATACCTACCGGAGCAGGTCGATGTCATGAATTGTCCGTTTGCAAAACTGAACATAACGTATATTGCATATTTATAAGATACTTATGTAAACGAAAAGTAATGTATGTCTTTATTATTACTAGCATTTACTGGAAGCATTCACAACATTACGGTCCATAGAGCAACAATACGTTTTATCTTCCAGCAATAAATGTACCTATATTTTGAATCCGTTTGGACACAAAAGTATCAAAATACATGTAGTTTATACATCGATTATATCATTAATATCCAAGGGGATTAAATTTCGTGGATTTCAAGAAGGACCCCAACTACGAAATCAAAGCCGTCAAATAATTATTCCATATCTCGAATCCGTACGGAATCGGATGTTAGAGCTATATAAATGTCAATGCAACATTAGGTATGTTGTTTATGAGTTCGAAATTACCGATGATCGTTTACAATTAAAATATCAAATATCGCAAGCTGGCGTTAATTTATATGCCAAGCCGAGCTATTTGGTTTTTTAAGCTGCCGAGCTAGTTATTTTGCAGGGGTTGGAACTGAACAAATATTGATGCTTTTGAGCCCCTACGTATAGCATCTCAACGTTTGTCAACAAAACCTTCATCTTCCGCCCATTTGGGGATCATATAAGCATAATATTGACCATGGGAGTTCATATCTCATACGTATATTGTTTATTAAAGTCACCTGAGTAATTAGGTACAACATGTAAGTATAAATAACATAATAAAAACAACCAGCCCAATGGGCCTATAAGTCAGCATCATACTAATTTAGTAACATGATATCACATGAACAACACACCATGATAAACAAGTATTAATAAATAAAAAAGAAATTAAATAAATGGATCAATTCTTTGTGCATATATAATGAGGATACATGTATATATTATAAAACTTAATACTACGTACTTAGATATGAGAAGAGTTTCAATTTGTTGATTTGGCAACAGGTGCTGAAACAGCAACAAAATTAGCATCGACGTGCATGCGTGAACAATTTTGACATAATGCACCTTTGTAGTTCTGACAAGTGTTGTGAAGCCAACCAACAAACAATTTTACTTTCTTATCTACAAAGTTAACAATCACATCATACAAACACATTGGCAGTGAAATCCTGCAACGTTTTGAACTGTTATTCCTGTCTCAATATCCGACAATGTTGTTTTTCGCGTTTATGTAGATTATAATGACAGTGTTTTAGAAAGAATGTATTTACCCAAGAGACATAATAAGTAATGGTATCTTAGCGTGCAAACAAATAATAAAATATGTATAGTATACGATTGTGTAATGCATTAGACAAATCCAAGCATAGTGCGCCGGAGATAACTCTAGACGTATCAATAAACAAACATGCATGATGACAACATTGCATGGTCAACTGACCGCTTATATTGTATGAGAAGCTTTAAAGAGTATATCATTAAAAGTGAATATGCAAGTTGAACAAAAATTATCATCGAAAATGCATTTAATGGTCTTTTTTTAGCAAGGGCTGTTGTTTTCTCCGACGCACTATACATTTACATCCGAAATGAATATAAAGCATTATGACTGATAACTGCTTACGTAAATAACAACCATGAAAGAATAAGCTTTTCACTTTCTCGTTATCAGAAAAATACAAGAAATGCATATAATTATATAGAAATCTGTTGAACACAAAACTCATTAAAGGTGCCGCTCACAGATTGAGCTAAAATTTCTGTTTGGGAGGTGGTGGTAAAATTCGATAATAAAGATGCCAGACATAAAAAGTGTGTGCATGCGCGCTCCAGATCACGGCGTGCTTTCGTGACTAATATACACGGCGGAGAGTCAGTGAATTAAGCGAAATGGCAAAGCACGGCGGCTAGTCAATCAGACAGTAAATAGACTTGAAAATTAGAGATATAAACATAACCCCATTTTCTGTCATAAAGCATTTTATACAAGTATAAAAATCATATATCGTGATTTTCCAACCTAACCAAGTATTGATGTAATAAAAAGCATTAGGTATTAATACCCTATAGACTTTTGATGTAAAAATACTAGATGACTACAAAATGCCGAAGTTTCTCAAGTTATTTTAGATGTCAGTGTGGTTGTTTATTGGATATACAGGCAACTATACCAAAATTACGCGAATATTTAATAATTTTATTTTATTTTTGCAATACACCAATATGTGAGGCAGTCCCTTTAAATACTACTTTACTCCCTGATTGTGCGTAAATGTACGTAATTTAACTAAAATGTCAGAGTTGACTATTTTACCATTTAAGTAAATCTCCCTAACAAACTAAAACATTAATTGACACGACAGGCGGCACTCAAATACACTGTTGCTATATTTTAACGATTATATGGCTTGGAACACAACAATGTATACTCGACGAATGTTGCTTTTGTATATATAACATGTACAATAACAATAAGGACAGAAATACAGTAAACCAGTATACAAGGGTGAAGTATGTGGCCAAACCGTTAATTCGTTAAGAGAAGTGTAGTTACTAAATTTTATTATACCTCACGTGACCTCTCAATGTAGTTTCCCCCATAGACCTTCCGTGTGATATTTTGTTCGATCACTAAAAGTAAACGAGGCTGGGCTATTTATAGAAATTTGTACTATTTGAGTCCGGAAAACACCCTGCTAGAGAGTCTCCGTATGCTATTTATATGTTTGGATATATTTAACATGCTAATTTTAGTAAATCTTGTCGATTTCAACCGTTGAAACTGACAAGATTTACTAAAAATAGCACAAAATCATTAGAAACTTATACGGACTGAGATTGTACATGTAAAATTATCATAACGGCAATCTAAATTCTGCTAACATTTGTTGATATTTTATTTCGCAAAATGGTTGTATTTTTGTTCGGTATCAAAAATAAATAACACATGGCTGCTCGGGAGACAGTAAATAATACCAACCCTTGAATAGTCATATCACCATCGCCTCGGGTGATATAACTATTCTCGGGTTGGTATTATTTACTATCACCCTCGCAGCCATGTGTTATTTATATAATAGGACATTAAAATGGGTTGAAAAAGTCCTCGACAGTCACTAAAACATAAGAACTGACCAAATATCACCCGGAAATGAGAATAGAGATAGGCATGACATTTCATGGGTGAGATAGGTAAATAGGTGGGCAAAGCTTCCGATATTCACGATTCAATTATTAGAAGTATAGTTATGAAATGAAAGAACATTGAAATCGGGTTAAAAATCCTCCTCCATTGAACAAATCACATTGACATTATAAACCGATGTGTTGCTGATGATTAAGCAAGTAAGAATTAAGCACGCCAATAGAATACAACAGTAAATCAAGTTCTCTGACGCCGAAAATAGAATATGACGTTTTCCTAAATCGGGATGCAAATATGACAAGGATTCCACTGCGAAACGATTATTGTATTTCCCGGCTGTTATTATAGATGGCCTAAAATGTGTTATAAATGTATTCTTTACATGTCAATAAACAGTATCATTATTATAACACCACACTGCGTTATGCACTGCAGAATTCGACACCTGGTATAATGGATGGTTTTTATACACGCTAATAAACCGTTACATTGTCTGGGCAAATACACTTGTTTCCTGTCTCCCTGACAAGAAATCGTGAACAATTCTAACAAATTACATGCGTCAATATTACTAGTTTTTGTAATCGATCTGTCCAAATCACATTTAAAGGCGCTCGCTGCAGTATCCAGTATGAGAGATGAAGGCTAAAAGTCCCAATAATGTTCAAACCTTTTGTATGAATACATGATCCTATTAGAAATTAAACAGAACTAATACAAACAAGACTGCGTTCAATGAACGCTTCTGCTCCCATCGAAGCCTTGCCTATAAAAAGCTAAGTCAATCAGGGGCCATAATTCTATAATAATGTTGGATAGTGTTACATGGCTTTGATAATGTAAGGGGCTTATGATGGTAAACTAGTATGACAAGTTTTAAGGCAAAGTCATGACGGACATGATGTAAAACGAAACGTTGACGTCAATTTGGGTTAACCAAGAATAAGACGCTTAATAAGTCTAAGTCCAAAATTAGGTCAATGTGAAGGTTAAAATGAGGTAAGGTGATAAAGGTAAGTGGAGAATGTTCAAATACAACAACCATGCAAGTATAAAAGCTTTGTAGCAAGCCATATTAATGCTAGAAGAAACGATCAATTTGGGTTAACCAAGAATTTGGCCCTTCAATAAGTCTAAGTCCAAAATTAGGTCAAGGTGAAGGTTGAAATGGAGTCAGGTGATACAAGTGTGTGGAGAGTGTTCATATACAACATCCATGCAAGTATGGAAGCTTTGTAGCAAGCTATAATAATGCTAGAAGAAACTGTCAATTTGGGTTAACCAGGACGGACGGACGGACGAACGAACGGACAGGTGAGTCACTATATGCCTACCCATCTATCGATAGGGGGGCATAAAAATATCATAGGTCATCGAACTTGTTTTGAGTTGTTTTTCCTGAAACTGATGTACATTTGTAATTACAAAAATGTATCCACATACAATTATGCTTATCCAAGGACAGATAACTCCTCAGCAAGTACGGTGACATATGATTTTATTTGCGTTTCTCTGTATCTTATATGATGCGATGTCCATATACAGACTTTGTACAAATTCTATTATTTCGGAAAATATTCCACGTATATCACGAGAACGTGCCGCCCGTAAAAATACTGCACTATATTAGCATTAGCCAATTTTCGTGACGTATCTATTTTATTTTAGTAAAGTTTCGTTTACCTCCAATGAACTCGTCTTTAATCCCGTTATTACAGAGCATGCTCACATAACCACAAACTTAATAGACATCGGCAAATTTATCTGAAAAATAAAACAAAACAAATATTTTTGATAAGAAGGCGTATTCGATATCTAAATTATATGTATCATATCCAAGAACCGGAAGAAGTTGGGTGTAATTCTTAGAAATAAATATATTGGTTACCGTGCTAAGGAACAATAAAGTATAGAATGTCGGAATGATACGCGTCAATATCAATTATATAGGTAATTGTATCCGAACTATGACCGTATGAAAAATAACTACATGTGTATGCTCCTATTTATTAAAATTAAAAATATATCATAGACTTTTAGAGGATGTTACTATGATGGCTTCTTGATAATGATATTGTTGTATGACATGTTAGATGTCTCTGGAGCATTATAAAGCCATGACATAAAAAGTATTAATACACTAGTGAAATAAAGCTTTGTCACGACGTCACTCAAAGTATAGGAGATGTTCGTAGAATTGGTGCTGTACATGTATTAGATTAGTTAGTTAAAGGTAGTAGCAATTCATATGATGTTTGGGCGGTAAAGCTATCTTCTGATAAAAATATGTATGAACCCCTGTTAAAAGGAAGTGATCGTAGGAAAAGTAACGTCGTTTCCAGTAAATTATATTACACCAAACCTAATTTATATGGCATTCGCACAATTTTAAAGCCCAATTTTGCAGTGATAGTTTCCGTCGGCCGGTAACAACCATTGGCACTTGAAACGAAAGCGTACCACAATCAAAGTATCATAGAACGTGTATTTAGATGGGAATAATTTTACCCAAGAGACAAGCAGACTAAATAATGGTATCTTAGCGTGCAAACAAATGATAAAGTGTGTATAGCATATAGTATACGATTGTATAATGCATTAGACACATTCACGTACATCTAATTCACCAATATACAATTCTGATATATTTATGTTCTCAAATAAATAACAGCCATGCAGTAGGCAGAAAAACAGTTTGTAAGAATGTACATTTTACCAAACGGTTAATTTTCTGCCATCAAAAACAAAAAGAAACTAAATGTTAAGTATTCCATCAAACAATAAAATTCACAAGTAATTATCACATGTAGATGTTTTGATTGGGGACTGTTTTCGTTTTTTAATCGCACTTGACTCTGAAATGTTGTTAATTTTTTCCTACAGACATTCAGATGATTGATAGTGATTAAATCGATTTTTATACATATAATACACATAAATATATACCACATAATAAACAGCTATGTTTTGACTAACGTTTTCGAGACTACTTAATGATACCAACAAAGAATACTGAAATATTCCAACATATATAACACTTTGTTCCATTCTCTTCGTTACAGCAAAATCATGTTTTAAGATAATTGTTTCTATTGACATTTAATCTATGACAATGTGACTGATTGGCATCATATTATTCCAGTCTTAGATGCACTATCGTTTAATTTCGTCATTGGTGCAATCTTTTGATTACGTGTTTGATCCATCAAATGGAGGCAAATCATTGAAAGATCCAGGAACTCCATTCTCTATTAAACATTTAAGATATAATCTGTTCCTAACAACGTGACAAACTTATAATTGGTGTCATGGTGTATTAAAGCAAACACGCCCAGTATCTTTGATTCAGAGATCTCAATTAGTGCTTTATCAAAATGAAAAATATTTTCGTCAACAGTTAATTTATCAGTGTGTGATCGTCTCTATCACTTGATTCGTCTCAAACCACAGAAGATAACTCAAACAACGTCATTAAAATAATATGAGCCAGTCTCCAGGAAAACCTGCTATAATGACATTATGTAATTATCATTATGTAACAAGGTTTATAAAAAGCTCTAAAATAAGAAAAATACATATCCATTGATTCTACTTTAAGTAATTTCCTCATATAGTAACATATCTTAGCTTTAGAATATCTCATGAATTATATCGAAATCACATACTTCGTTGCTATGGTGACCAATGCCGGAAAAGTACTCCAATTGAGAAAAACTAGGAGTTATTGTTTAAAACAGTCGTAGCCTTACTCTGAATGAAAACTCTTTTGATTTTAATATATATTTTAAAAAGTAAAACATAATTCTAAAACATGACACTATTTTGAATAATTTATGTCAATAATTGACTAAATGGTGTAATTATGAAATATGTGTTACAGTAACGTCGAATAACGTTTCAATGACGTTTGCGACGTCACACAAAAAGCGCCAAATAGGGACTCTACAAAAACAGCTGTAACTTCCTTAAAACTCAAAATATTTACAAAATTTATTTTGTACTTTGCTTCATTAACATTACCCTTTAAGACAATGGAAATCTCAAAATCAATATTTTTGTCAAAATAGCAGGTTTTCCTGGAGACTGGCTCATATGTGTTATGTAGGTCGCGTTTTGTAACGTACGTAACTAATTTAATCATCAACTTTTATTTGTTTTCCTTGAACATTTGTGTATGTGCTATAAATAGCTTTATGCACTACAAATGTTTAACAAATCACCGATGTATGCATTGCAGAACCCGGTTCACTAACTAATATATCCTAACTCTACACGCTAACAAACTGCTACAGTGACTACACGATGCCAATTGCTTCCTGTCACTCACATTATCATACATACATTGTTTCAAATATTGTGTCTTATCTTTGCAACACTCTGTTTTTAACTACAATCGGTAACACATGGTTAAGTGTACGAGATGAAATGGTATAAAAATGTCAAAACTTATTGCGCAATGGTATTGTAAATGTGTTGCAAATGTAGTTAATGGCGCTATATAATGAACATATGGAAATACATCGAACATTATCACACAATTTTCGAGTTTTTGCATGTACAATATTCAATAAAAAGCAAGTACCAATAAAGGTTCGAGGCCCGTAGGGAAGGTTTGGCAAACGACTAACTATGTAGACTCTATAAATCAAGAATTTATTATTATTGCAGAGAATGTTTGATACTGCATGGCTACACAATGTCTCGGCGCAGCGCTTAGTCGTTAAACTAGTTTCGTGCAGGATTGCACTCTTCAATTACATAGACTAACCTTGCTTGACAAGTGTTTACTTCCCGGCTATTAAATGTGATTGCAAGTTACGGTACCAATGGTACATCTTCGACAGACAGACTTCCTTTTCCGTAACTTTGTTAATATCATTTTTTGACGATGATGTGCTTGATTTTATCTTTTCTTCACTGTTTGGTTGGTTGTTGTACAATCTCTTATGTGGTACGATTCCCTGTGTAGTGCTTAAAATATTTAGCATAACCCTAAATGTACAATGTACAGTTTTCTGAGCGCACTTTGTCTGGAAGAAGACTTACAATCTGCTTAAACGTTTTTATCATGACCCGCATAATTGCTACATGATGCAGGCTAACAAAAATATATTAATAGTATGCTGTACGTAATACTTGAATAACATAACGAGCCAATATATTAGACAATACCATAGCGTAAAGCCATACTTCAATTTGATATGAATATTGATAAATTGCAAACCTCCGCGACGGAGCTAAAAGTTTTTGTAATATTATACTACTATACTAAACGTTATAGTTGCGTATACAGTCAAAACTCGATATAACGTCATCCGATATACTGACAAATTCATTATAGTGACATCATATTTGGGGACAAAAGTATTAAAACACTCTTTGTATCAATTCATTATACTGACATATTCGTTACAACGACATTTTTCTTGAAAACGCGTCGTTGTATCGAGTTCTGACTGTAACATGGTCCTTTTAAGAGATTACCCGCGATAATCTTCTGTACAGTATTCCAAGAACGCACATAACACAGCCAGGCAAAATAAGTATCCTTCCAAGTTATAGTCTCACTATTATGACCGACTGGAATATACGATAACTTAAACTTCCAAATATACTTAAATAACATAAGGAATCCAAAGGAAAGGCTTCGGTAATCCTTTGAGATTCTTCATCTATATCATATGACAATTTACAAGATGCAGATACTGAACAAAAGGATATATTTTAGATAAATTACGATTTAGTAATATCATGATTACGTATGTGTCATGTAATACAATATACTCGTCTGGGGCCGTTCTTTGCACAATGGTAATTAAACAGGCCTCTTTCATTTGTCAGTTGCGACAGATGTATACATGAACGGTTATGTCGACGCAATTTGACCATTTATCACATTCGTATTCTCTCTAATTATGTCACTATTGATCACCGTGTACTTAAAACGTCATTTAGTAGATTCTTATGTCACATAAGACATCAATTTGAAAGACAATCTGAAGACTCAATCAGGAATGTGTTGGAAGACACTCGTATTTAATTACGGTATTTTTATTAAGCGCCTTTCCTTGTCTTGTTGTAGTGTGATATAAGTCCGCGTTTATATGCCGACAACGTACCCTATTACCGCCGAACAGTCTTAACAATTATTTCGTCATCTAATAATAAAAATATACGATTTATGTTACTTTATTCCCAAAGCATTTGCAATGTGCTGATATTACGGGATTCTAGAATGTTAACACTATGTTCAAGGGATGAGATGGTTAAATTGTATTGACCGTTTAAAACTTTTATATAAATGATCCATATTAAACGTCATTGTCTTCCTATAGCCGATATGGATTATTAATATACATAAAAATGGTTACATCCGCAATAAGCAGAATTATTTCGCTACAAGCGAGCAATAACATATATGTTCCGATCTTAAAAGGGATGTGGACAGTAAAAGAAAACCACCTTTAAATTAAATTTAATCTTTATGCAAGCTTATCTATCCAGCTTGTAAAGTTTAAACTTCACATACGGACGTTCTTAACAATCTACTGACAACGCCGTTGTTCAGCAAACAGTTAACACGTAAAAACTATCTAAAACGCTAAAACTTTGTTCATACATGTAAGACTATTACTATATGTATAGTCCAGTTAGGATATTGTGACAGTGACGTTGCAGTTTATGTGTACGCAATAAATCACAACCATTGTCTAAACAGGTAGAGCGTAGTTTAGTATGTTAGGTTTAGCATTGAAAGTATAGTTGTTTGTACAGTATAAGCCTTTATAATTGGTTTTACACCGTTATAGTGGACTCGACCGCTGCGTCACTGGATTTGTATCCTGACTGGACTATAGCATACCGACTTGACCTCTTTAACAATGAGTATCATCAACAATTACCGGTATCTTTATATTATTGTTATACATGTTATAAACAAAAGGAACGCACAAATAACAAGACATCAAGCTTTTGAAACCAGTGCTATTATCCTTACATGCTTATTCAAGGACAGACAACTCCTCAGTAAGCACGGTGGCCGATGATTATGTTTGCATTATTGCTCTATACCTATTAAGATACACTGCTCATATACAAACTTTGAACAATTCTATTATTGGGGAAACTCATACCCGTATCTCGCGTGAAAAGGCCACCCACAAGGAGACTATACAATGTTTGCATTCAAGTTTCGTGGTAGCAATAACAAAAAGATTATATTAAGACAGACAGGGAAGGCAGCACTCAACTTAACCAGGAAACATGAAACACATAAAGACACAATGCCCAACTAAACAAGCGCAGATCCGCCCAAGTCCAAGCTGTCGAAAAGTAAAATAAATTATAACTAGCTGAATGACCCAGTTTCCACAGGACTATAATGCCTAGTTTTAGCTCAGAAAACTTAAAACGAAGAAGTGCCCAACGCACTATCAAAACCTATTTCAGTAAGTTTTCGTTTATCACCAATACATTAGTCTTTAATTCCGTTGTTACAGAACGTGTTTAAGTATCCACAAAATCGATCGACTTCGACAAATTATTATTCTGGGAAAAACGTTTTGACAAGAAGGCGTATTCGATATCCCAATTATATGTATTAATCCAAGAACCGGGTAAAGTTGGATGTAATTCTTAGGAATAAATATATTGGCTATCGTGCTAAGGAACAATACAATATAGAATGTCGGAATGATACGCGTCAATATCAATAATATAGGCAACTATATCCGAACAATGACCATCTGAAAAATAACTATGCTCCTTTTTATGACATCAGCGCGGCATGACAGCTGAATTAAACATAAGCATAGTCTTTAAGAGGATGTTACTATGATGGCGTCTTCAAAAAATAATATTGCTTTATGACATGTTGGACGTCTCTGTAGCATTATAAAGCCATTATAATAATATTAATACACTAATATCAAATCATTTAAAGATTTGTTATGACGTCACTCAAAGTATTGGAGACTTTCGTTGAATTGGCTCTTTATAATACAAGTTAGTTACAGAAAGTAGCGTTTGTGATAGTGTTTCGGTCGAAAAACTATCATGTGGTAAAAAAAACCATTACTTATTTGAGGTTCTATATTGCATCTATTAAACTCGTTCGATAAAAATGTAATGTTCTCTTTTGACCGCACCCTGTTCAAAGGCTGAAACTCTGTCATTTAATTTTTTTATGGCTGAAACTAGGTATTACATTGTACACCTTTTTCACTGCGGTATACCGTACACCGAATAATGCAAGTTAATTTTAGTAATATCATTACTTTTCGCGACATTGGACTGGAAACGAGTGTAAGTTCAGCCACGATATTTTCCAAACGACTGATTCCTTCACGCATCTCAAATGGTTTTAAGCATCTCCAGATATTTATATAGCCATATCAAACTATAGCAGGTATTCGTTTTAGTGCTTAAATGTCCTTGAAATTAGCTGCTGCTCACTCTCAAATGTTAATCGGGGTGTATCAAATGTGTTTGGAATGAGTGTATTACCAAGGTATTAATCTTTTTGTGATGAGCCAAAGTTTGTTTAGTCTAAATTTTAGTAAAAATGTCTGAACAAAGATACTTACTAAAACGCATACAAGTAACTGTACAGAGTATTGATTTTTACTGTACCGAGTATTGCTGAGTATCTCCTTTGTGTACGGAGTATTGAACAAAATTATGAGTACATTACTCTTTTACTCGCAATATCCAGTGTACCATACACCGCAGGGTTTTTGACAGCTGAAACTTTGAGTTCATTTTCTTGTTCAGTTGTGCTTTGGGCATTGTGTCGAGTAACTTTGGACTGTGTTGGTTTTTATGTATTCTGCGCTCGGCTGTTTCAGTTGAGTTCTGCCTTCCCTGTACGATTTTTAACTATCTATTAAGAGTTTCTGATACATTTTCGTCAAGGACCAGTAACCGAATGGCGATATATCGACAAAAATCAGTGGTACAATACGTGAATTAGATATACATGCCTATGTAATATCTAACAGTTGTTATGAAACTGCAAATTTAGCATCGGCATCCACGCCTTCAACCAGTCTTTTAAAGCGAACAATAGCTTTAAATCGTACTTAAATATGCAGACATACATGTAAATTTAATTACATTCTTCACCCTTTTGATCTGATATTTGTCCTATTTTATATTGACTTGAAATTATTATGCTTTTAAAAGCGTAATGAACAATTATGGTATATGAATTGTAATAGTGTTCAAATGGAGCATAGGTAAAGTATCGTGTGTGGGAACAAAGGTAGACAGTGATATGTAGGCTCCACTCCGTCGTTGTCAGTAAATTATTTTACACCAAACTAAATTTATATGGCATTTGCACAATTGTAACGCACAATTTCATAGTGTTAGTTTCCGTCGGCCGGTAACAACTTTGTAATTTGCAACGAAAATGCACCGCGTCCAGAGCATCTTAAAACGTGTGTTTTGGTGAGAATAATTTTACCCAAGAGACATGCAGACTAAATAATGATATCTTAGCGTGCAAACAAATAATAAAATGTGTATAGTGTACGATTATATAATGCATTAGACAAATTCACGTACATCTACTTCGCAAAGGGGAATATACGATGCTGATTTATTAATGTTCTCATTAAAATAACAACAAAGAAGCAGGCAGAGATCCAGTGTACATTCTATCAAACGGTTCTTATATGACACAAAACATCATTCCACTAAGACAAATAGAAACACAATAAAAAGTAGTCAAACTAATCATAAAATTCACAAGCAATCATCGCATGTAAATTGTACACAGATACATTGTTGATTAAATAAGCAACTCGTGGATAATGCAGCGAAGATGATAAAATAGTAAATCAAGAACACTGACGCCAAGATAGGAGTACGGTGTTTTCGCATACACGTACATAAATTGGACAAGAACTCCAGTGGGAAATGTTTTATTTTTCTTGTTAAAAAACAACAGAAATAGCATCTTATATATTATATTGGTAACTGTCGTCATTTAATCGTACTGTATTCGATGTTGTTTATTTCTCGCTACGGGTTTCGAAGCAAAGAACATTAATGCGATGCTTTCGCGACCCGGGTGCAAATTGGACAAGGGTTCCATTGGGAAATTGTTTATTTTTCTTGATGAAAACAGCAATATCATCATATATAACATTCGACATTTAATCGTATTGCAATGAATGTTGTTTATTTCGCTACGGGTTTCGACGCAATTGTAAATGTGATGCTTTCACGAACCGAGGGCAAATTGGGTAAGGATTGCACTGGGAAAAATCATTTCTGTGTTGTAAACGAACAAAAATATTAGCATTTAAATTGGTGTCTGTTGTCGTCATGCACTTGTAATTACGTATATCTACAAATATATATAACACTTTTTGCCATTCTGAATGTCACAGCAAAGTCATGTTTTAATAGCATTGTTTCTATTGACAAATGTGGCACACTGTCATCAAAGCATTCGAGTCTTAGATTAAATATCGTTTAATTTCGCCACAGGTGCAATCATTTGATTACGCATTTGATCCATCAAATGTAGCCATACTTTAATCAGGCAAATTAGTGAAAGATTCAAGAACTGTATTCTCTGTTAGACATTTAAGATGTCAACTCGACAACGTGGCATATTTTATATTACTGTAGTTACATTTAAGCAAAGACATCCCAGTACATGTATCTTTAATTCAGTGATCTTAGTTAGTGTTTTAACAGGAACAAATAATATCTTCGTCAACAGTAAAGTTATCAGTGTGTGTGCATCTCTATCACTAGATTCGTCACAAACCACAGAAGACAACATACGTAACAACGTGGTTTGTTTTTAAATATGGAATGGAATATAAGCGAACATATAAAATAAATACAATGAAGTTTATTTGTTCGATTGTTTGGTGAATAAAAATTAAAACCTGTATATAACGGCTAAAATTGAAGTTAATTGCATTTTTGAAATTAGTCTTCGAATCAACCCGCGTTTCAGTACGAAATATGTATTCGATTCATACAGTTAAGCACGTGTTAAATGTATTAGTTTAACTATATTCATCGTTGAAGGTTGAACAACACATACAAGGGAAAGTTCTCTTTTTCTTTATTCGTCATTGTTAATCGATAACACTTTCAGACAATAAAAATACAATAACAGTTTATAGCCAATGTTTTTGTTTTTGACCACGTTCTGAACAAACGACTCCGTTAGATTTGTGTTTGTAAATACACCTTGAGTATCTTCGTGATACTCCCCGCTTATGAAAACATACAACCGGGGTTATGCAATGTATATATACAAGATGTTTGTTGTTAAATTCTGCCAAAGAAAGGTCAAGATTCAGGTTGAAATGTCCGTACGATAATATGTAGTTCGTGTATTGTCATCCAAACTGATGTATTCATCAAGCTTTATTTGATAACATAACCTGTTTTATTTTCATAAATAGTTTTATGCATTTTAACAATTTGCCGTTTTATGCATTGCAGAGCCCGGTATTCTAACTAATATACCACTTCCCAATAGCTTTATGCATTTTAACAAATCACATATTTATGCATTACAGAACACGGTCATTGAACTAATATATCTCTTCCATACACGCTAACAAACCGGTACAATGATTACACGATGCCAATCGCTTCCTGTCACTCAAATCAACATTCGTAAATTATTTCATAAATTGTTTC
The DNA here is from genome assembly GCA_947247005.1 of Spisula solida. Lineage (NCBI taxonomy): Eukaryota > Metazoa > Mollusca > Bivalvia > Venerida > Mactridae > Spisula > Spisula solida. The sequence goes on along the minus strand of OX365958.1, from coordinate 1,366,507 downwards.
ATCGCTGCACCAATCTGTTCTTAACTACAATCGGAAACACATGCTAAAGTGACCGAGATGAAATGTTATAAACGTGTTACAACTTATTGCGCAATGGTATTGTAAATGGGTTACAAATGTGGTAAATGACACTACATCTATCTGATAATAATATGGAAATGCATCGAACATTACCTCACAATGTATTCCAGTTTTTGCAAATACAAAATTTAATGAAAACAAAATAAGTTCAATTATGGAAAAACATGTTTCTAAATAGTACGCTTTATATTTAATAACATTACACACCAACGAACCAATATATTTTGCAATACCATAGTTTAAATCTATGCTTCAATCTAATATGAATATTAATAAATTGCAAACCTTCAAGTCAAAGCTAAACGCAATTTCTTACAAATACACTAAACGTTATAGTTGTGTCACTTATGGTCATTTTTAAAAGGGTATTCGTGGTAGTATTCTGAACTTTAATATACGGACGAACATAACTCGGCCAGACAAAATGAGTATCATTCCAAGTTATGGTCTTACTATCATGCCCGACTAAAATATACGGTAACTAAAATCTCCAAATTTATACTTAAACAACATTAGAAATCGAAACGAAAGGCTAAGGTAATCCTTGGAGATACTTCATCTATATCATATGACAATTTAGAAGATACTGCTACTGAACAAAAGGATATAGTTTAGATAAATTACGATTTAGTAATGTCATGATTACGTTTGTGTCATGTAATACAATATATTCGTCTGAGACTGTTCCTTGCACAAAGGTTGTTAAACAGATATCGTTCAATTGTCTGTTGCCGAAAAAGTCTAAAGACAGTCAGTATTGACTTGTATATATACGAGAACGGTTATTTCGACAGAATTTGAGCATAAATCACATTCGTATTCTCTCTACTCAAGCCACTAATGATCACTGTATACTTAAAACGTCATTAATTTGTCCGTATGTCAATTGCTAGTTAGTTTAGGGCTTGTCAGTGATTTATTTGGAGACTGCCACGGAATTTGGTAACACTTTATACCGAGCCACGTTATATAACCATGTCATTACAAATAAATAGTTAAACTTTTCCTATTGTCAGTTATTATATGTTTGCAGATTTGTAAATCGATCTGATCCCAAAAGGTACGCTTCTTGTTCTGGGGCTCACCCATTGCAGAGAGCGATACCTCATTCGTGCGGACGTAATTGCTGCTTAAATGGTCGAACTAACTGTAGGATGACAACCGTTTACTACCTTGTTAATCTGTCTGTTGTTTTGCCAAAGCATTCTAAAATAATTGGTCCGCATGTCACATACGAAATAAATTTCAAATAAGAACCTACAATGCTCATAATTTTTATATAATATTGATAATATTACTCACCATTACTAGCAATAGCCGGTGTACGGTATACCGCAGTGAATGTTAGGGTTATACAAATCAGTGTTTCCTTCCCGACGACGGGATGATCAATTTATTGTAATCGATCGGTCCCAATAACTTTAAATGGCGTTCGCTGCCGTATCTTGTATGAGAGATAACGGCAAAAAGTCCCAATAATATTCAAACATTGTATACGAACACAGTATCCTATTAGAAACAAAAATACACATGTAAGACAAAAATGATCATAGGTCATCGAACTTAGTTAGAGTTGTCTTATCACTATATGATAATTCAAAGGAAGGTAACTTCTCAGCAAGCTTGATGTCCTATGATTATTTTTGAATTTCTCTGTAATGAAACACTGACAATAAACAAAGTGTGAACCAATTCTATTTTAAGAATAAAGCATACCCTTAACTCACGAAAAGATGCCACCCGTTATACAATGTTTGCATCCAATTTTAGTGATAGCAATAAAAATCTATTTTTCAAGTCAGTAATGTTTCGGTTATCTCCAATGCAATAGTCTTTAATCTCGTCGTTACAGAACGTGGTTACTTAAAAAAAACTAATAGACTTCGGCAAATTAATCTGAAACAAAAAACATTACAAATATATTTTGACAAGAAAGCGAATTCGATATCCGAATGATATGTATCGTATTCATGAACCGGATAAAGTTGGATGTATTTCTCGGAAATAAATATATTGGTTACCGTGCTACGGAACAATAAAGTATAGAATGTCGGAATGATACGGGTCAATATCAATTATATAGGTTATTATATCCGAACAATGACGTCTGAAAAAATAACTATGCTCCTTTTTTATCAAACCAGCGAGACATGACGACTCAATTCTAATAAATCATAGTCTTTAAGAGGATGACACTTCCTTAAAAAATTAATACACTAGGTTATAGTTAGAACATTTTAAGTAAATTTTAATGATTAAAAAGGGCGGAGCGAGCGAAGAGCGATTTACTTAATATGTTCTAATTAACTTAGAATATAACATTCTGCATTCTGATTGGCCGATAGAAAGTAACGCCAACGCATGACGTCAAGTCGGTGAAGAGAAAATTTTAATGATTAAATTTTTATTTAACCGCAAAAATTCGGCGTTTTCATTGGCTCATAATGTAGGTTATATTCTAGTGTAATAAAGATTGGTCATGACGTCACTCAAAGTGTAGGGGACGTTTGTCGAATTGGCGTTTAATAATACTAGTAGTTAAAAAAGTAACATTTGGGATGTTTCGGTCGGAAAGCTGTGATAAAAATATCATTGCACGTGTGTCTTTCTACATTGCATTTATTAAACTCGTTTAAACAAAAGGTAATATTTTCTTTAAATGACCAAGTTCCAAGATACTAAGTATGGGTAAGGTGAAATTGGGTCATTCAGTTTTTTCGACTTTCGACTTTTTGACAACTAAAAACTTGGACTTTCAGCGTTTAAGTTCATTTCCTCGTTCAGTTGTGAGGTTGGAATTGTGTCGTGTAACTATAGTCTGTGTTGCTTGTATATTTATTGCGTTTGTCATTATTGGATGGCATATAAACTCGATATTATATCACATTATTGCAATAACGCAAAGAAAAGTGCTTAATAAAACAAACCCCGTTACTCAATACGTGACTTTCCTGAGTATTTTAGGTTTTTCTTTCAAATTGATGTCTTAATTTACATCACGTAAATGTACTAAATGACGTTTTAAGTGTACGTTGATCATTAGTGTCTTGATTAGAGATATTGCGAATGTGATTTATGATTAAAATCTGTCGACGTAACCGTGCACTTATACAATGTATTCTGTCCATACTGAATATCATTAGACTTTCCACAGCAGACAAATGAACGATGTCTGTTTAATTACCTTTGTGCAAGGAATAGTCCCAGACTGGTATATTTTTTACATGACACATACGTAATCATCGAATAACTACATCGTAGTTTATCCCAAATATATCCTTTTGTTCTGTGTAGGTATCTTGTAAAGTGTCATATGGTATAGATGAACATCTCGAAGGATTAGTGATTCTAGTTACGGTATATTTCAGTCGGTCATTATGGTAACACCATAACTTGGAATGATACTCACAAGTTTTGTAAGGATGTATTATGTGCATCCATGGAATAAATTACAGGACTGGTATTCACAAAGCATCTTAAATAAGGAAAAACTTTAATATTTTGACTTAAGTTAACAAATTGAACTGCAATTATTTCCAAAGAAAAGAAGTATAACCAACGTTTTTTAGTGATTATTGTAGCTCTTTACATAATGCTTCTAAACTATGAAGCAAATGGATCATTTTGATTTAGCTGATACTAAAACCACGGAATTTCGTCCCATGGAAATTAAATGATGTTACAGTGTTGTATATGCAAAACCTCGAATACATTGTGTGGTAATGTTTGATGCATTTCTATAGTATCATCATATAGCGCCATTAACTACATTTGTTACACATTTATAATATCATTGCGCAATAAGTTGGGACGTGTTGTCAATTGTACATGTACTTAAAAAGAGATTATTGCAGAGATAAGACACAATGATTTGAAATAGTTTACGAATGCTGATGTGAGTGAAAGGAAGCGATTGGCATTGTGTAGTCATTGTGACGAGTTGTTAGCGCGTATAGGATATATTAGTTAGAGTACTGTGTTCTGCAATGCATAAAGATTTGCTATAATGCAAGATAGCGCAAATAAAGCTTGATGAATACATCAGTTACGTTATAAAACACGAACTACATACTAAAATAACATATTATAATGTATGATAACTGTTGACGAAATTCGTAAACAAAACCACTAATAAAAAACCTCCGAATCAAAGGATCTAAGATATTTGGAGGTTTTTATTAAATGCAACGTTGTCGAGTTTGCACGAAACAGATAACATCTTAAATGTAAGATATAGAGTGGAGGTCGTGAATCTTTCACTAATTAATCTGATTAAATGATGCCTACATTTGATGGATCAAACGCCTTATCAAATGATTGCACCTGTGGTGAAATTAAACGATATTTCATCAAAGACTCGAATAATATGCTGACAATCAGCCACATTTGTTGCCGATTAAATGTCAATAGAAACAATGATCTTTAAACATGACTTTGCTGAGACAATCAGAAGGAATTAAGCGTCATTTACGTTGGAAGATTTCAGTATTATTGATTAGGATTTAGTGCATGCGTTTGGATACGTTGGTAAACACTTTTAGCTGTTTGTTTTGTGCTATACGTATGTGTAGTGTACATGTAAGCATACAAATTTGACATACAATATAATAAAGATAATGTTAAAATGCACCACATCATGCAGGACATTACAACAAGACATTTAGTTATAAAAACAATATAGATTTTCTAATACAAAAATATGTTATTTCTCTGAGCTTATACATCATCTATGATATATTAATTGCTTTAATAATGTATTTACATGGTGCGAACATTTCTATGCTAACTTACATCAATACTATGTTTTTGTTTTGGACTCTAAATACTATATTATTGTATATAGTTCTGTCATTAGCAATGATTAAACATCGATGTTAATTGTGCGATTTTGGCTTAATATAAACGATTTGGAGATGCATTTATCAATATTAGAATATAACATACATTATGAGCCAATGAAAACGCCGAATCTTAATTTAATCTTTAAAATTTTGCTCTTAACATACGTGACGTCATGCGTTGGCGCTAATTTCTATCGGCCAATCAAAATGCAGGATTTATATTTTAAGCCAGTTAGAACATATTAAGTAAATTTTAATGACTTAAAAGGACTCGCTTTGCTACACTCGCTCCGCCCTTTTTAATCATTAAAATTTTACTTAATATGTTTTAACTATAACGTAAAACAGTTTATTTCTGGTCATCTTACTAAATTATATAGCTTTTGATTTGATTGAGATATATTACATTTCTAAAGGAATTAAGCATTGTATTCCAAATCTGATATAAATGTCTACAGTTTAGACAGATTACTTGATGTCCATAGTCATCAATTTATTCGCAAGTGAGACTGCTGTATTCCATAAAATATGTTATATCACCTCTGAAAAAAGTTGGTTCCAACCTATGTTTCTGATCAATGTTTTTCCCAATAAGACAGTGTGATTTGTTTTGTAGCGAATTTTGTAGCGAATTTTTGAATATATATTTCATTTTAATAAAGTCACAGTTTTTTGTAGACATTAATAGGTTCAAACTGGACATATAATTACCTGCACCAGACAATATGCTATCGGCTATTTAGGTTAAACACATATTGTGTAACTGATGTGAATTGTTTTAATTAGGAAAATGCAGTTTTACAATTTTGATTTATAAACATTCATTTGAATCTTATATTCAACAATTTCAGCAATTGTTATATCACAGAAATGAAAACAATATTATTGTTAGGGCTAGACTATTTTTTTCGTAATATATTTGTCATAATGTATGCTTATATTAAACCTATAAGGAACTGGTGTATCTATAAAATTATTATTACTTAGAATTTCATACCTATTTACTATACGATCAAGACGACAATGTTAATATAATATTAGAAAATGCCATATAACTCGTCCATTTAATTATATATTAGTTATTGCAATTAAATTAACCCACTGAAAAATGTTACTGATATTTTTATCTTTTAATTTATATTAAAACGACATGATTTTGATAATATTACGATCAAGTATGTAATGAACATTTAAATAGTCTATCCCAGTGCGCTTATTAAACGAATTTAAATAATAATAAAATTCGAGTCCCTGCCGAGTATTTTATCAATTATAAAGTACCTCGCATTTTATCAATTCTAAATAAGAAATAATGAATTTGTACCTGTCTGGTACCGTAGAATAAAGCAGTCACGAGTTCGGATGCGTATTAATTAAATCATGAGTATGAAGCATCCGAACAAGTGATTATGCTTTATTATAGATAAAGCACAGGTACATGCTCATTACTTCGATGCTTACATAACCAATTTGCCGCATTTGACAACTCATTAAGACATAGTAACCACTGCACTATTTTCTTCGTCGGAATGCTATTTAGATATTTGCCGTAACTGTGTTTTAAGAGTAATTCATGCGCAACTTGGTTTCCTCTATTTGTATATAGCTGAAACCGCTGGTTGTTTTAGCATTTTATTAAAGTACATTCAATGTGGAAAGTAATAACGGTAATGTTCGTGGTAGTTTCTAACCGACTATTATAACTCCATGAATGTTTTGTTTAGTTAACACAAGACGGACATGAATATTAATTTCTTGACCCTTATCAAGATTTATGAAATATATTATGGAATCTATGTAATGGCTTTATTATACTCATGCGACGTCTACAATGATATTAATAATGTTGTTTGTTCATGGGTCATTTTTGACCTAAACAATCTTATATTGATGTATGTGGAATTTATTATGAATAAACTTTGAAACTTTGAATCTTCTACAATGCGATAAAAGAAACACAATTATGCGCTCTGCTATTTCTGTTGGAGTGGTACCTGCCCTGCCCGATTAGATATGACTTTTTATGCTATGAATCAACACTTACATGAGTTCGTAGTTGTTTAACAAAGAAATTTTGTTCGAGTATCTTGACAAAACAAACATTTAAAACAAAGCGATGGAAATCCAATGTTAAAATGATTCTCCGATAGTTTTGTTATATTCGATAGTTTCTAAAAGTACCGATAATATGTCAAAACTAATGCAGAGACACACTGTAAGATACAGACCGCCTTAACAAGAATATATCCAACAAGTTATTTTCTTTCCATCCGAATGTCAATTAATATGACCAACTAGAGCAGACAAATACAATATAGACAAAAAGATTATACACCGTATAACTGGATAATTATAAAGTTTTCGTCTGTCCTTGGACAAACTTCATCTGCATCAGATGTCAATAACAAGATGCAGATACTATAAAAAAATGGATATACTTGAGATAAATCACGACGTAGTAATCTGTTGATTACGTATATATCATGTAATACAATATACCCGTCTGAGACTATTCCTTGCACAAAGGCTATAATTAAACAGACATCGTTCATTTGTTCTCTACAAACGTATTTGGTGACATTGAGTATGGCTTTGAGAAAGTGTATGGAGATCTTTCCAATTAGTAAAGTAACCACCACGACAGACAATGGTATCACCAATGTGTTGCTCCCTTGGCAATCATTTCTCTAATTTACACTACAATGTACAATAAAAATATTATTACAACATTAATTCGGAAGGTATTATTTTTTATTGTCAAGGAGTGTAGTAACTTTTCTCTTATTACAGACTTCTAGACTATTGATAAATATTATCACCACCGTGTAATCACGTATATACCGTCTTCTTCAGTCTTCCATCTTCTATGGCCATTTATATCTTCAGCTTGGATGTATGTTGTGATGAACTGCATTAAATTTCCGAAGGTTGCTGGCTTCTCCCCATAGCTTGGTCTTGAAGGACGTGCATGTGCTTGGAGAGACTTTGTCTTGTGTATATACCAAATTAATAGTACCATAAATAGTTTACTAGTTTGATACCATGTGTCAGGGACACTGCTGTTACAAGATATGTAAAGACATTGTTCATCTGTTCTCAACGGACGTATCTGGTAACATTCGGTTTGGCTTAGAATTAGAAACAAATGTACGGGGACGGTTACATTAGCCTATCCAATTAGTAAAGCAACAAACACGACAGAAAATTGGTATTACTAACTAAAGGTGTTTCTTCCTTTGCAATTATTTCTCTAATTTTCCCCACACGTGTGCAATAAACATATTATTACAACGTTAATTATTAAGTTATTATTTTTTATTGTCAAGAAGTGTCGTATGCTGTTATTACAGTCTTCTGGAATATGAATATATGTTATCACCACCATGTAAGCATTGTATGTACCATCTTCTTCTATCTTCGATATTCTACGGCCGTTTATATCTTCAGTTTGGATGTGGTGATGAACTGCACCGTCTCCCGTAGGTTGCTGGCATCTCCCAATAGCTCGGTCTTAAAGGACGTACATTTCGTCGGCTGGTTCTAATAGTGATCAAAGTGTTTAGTTTAAGTTGCTCTTAGAGTAACCAATCTCCGGGACATTCAGCAACATGCACGCTATGAAGTGGTTCAAATACTGGACTTTGAGCAATACATTACTGGCAAAAATCACATTACACTTAAAATTATGACGTAATTTTTTCACAGGACATTGAGCAATGTCGAATTAGACAGAAAGTGCAAACATTTCATTTTTAAAAAAAATGGACATTGAAGACTATTAGAGCCAGCCGACGATTTGATTGGAGAGGCAGTTAATAGTTTAATAGTTATATACCATATTTCTTGGACACCGCTGTTTAGCAATTGAAATATTTCTAAAGGTAGACGGTTGAAAAGAAATACTAAAACTCGGACAGGGAAGGCAGCCCTCAACTTGAACAGCCGACTATATAAAACATATAAACATCACAGACCACAATAACACAACCCATTGCCCAACACACAACGGAACGAGAAAAGGAACTGAAGCGCTGAAAGTGCAAGATTCAACTCTCAAAAGGTTGAATCATACGACAAAACTCAAACAAATAGGAAAATGCTCAACTTGCCATTCTTCCCGACGCCCAAACGACCATATCGCATGCATTGAAGTAATGAATAGTGTATATTTTCTTGCAATGTAGGTACAAATAATGCGTTTCAAATAAGGAACTACTTAGAAGGCACACCAAATCTCCAGACAACACGAAAATGTTGAAAACTCGTGTTGAAACATATAAATCAGGTGCAGATGAAAATAGCAGAGTTTACTGATATTTATACAGTGTGGAAATGTAGAAACGTCGAAATCTCGATAGAGCTTACAACATGACAGTGGTACTTTATCAGAACAATTGGTTTACAAACCAAGAGTTAAATGTATTGAAATTATTGGTCTCATTACAAAGACGGAAAAGACTTACGTGTTGACATCTATGTGTGATTACTTCATGGTTGTTATTTATGTGAGAACATGAATCAAGCAGATGCATATATTCCCATTTGTGAAGTAGATCTTCGTGTATTTATCTAATGCAATATACAATCGTATACTATACACATTTTATTATTTGTTTGCACGCTAAGATACCATTATTTAGTCTGTATGTCTCTTGGGTAAAATTCTTCTCACCAAACCACACGTTTTAAGATACTCTGGATGCGCTGCGCTTTCGTTTCAAATGCCAATAGTTGTTACTGGCCGCTGACGGAAACAAACACTGCCAAATTGCGCGTAAAAATTGTTCAAATGTCACTTAAATTTGGTTTGGTGTAACATTATTTTATGGGAACGATTGATTGGAGCCTACACATAACTTTCAGCATTAGTTTCCGTATATGATACTTTCCCACGTTCAATTTGAACACAGCCCCACACAATCGTCACAACTCATATACCAAATATTTGATGATAACGCTTATATGTGTATACCAATCTCCCGGCCCCAATCTCCCGAAGCATCTCAAGTAGAAATCTCAACTTAAATTGAGTATAAATATGAGATCATTCGTAAGTTTTATGCTCAAAATATTTACTGTAATAAACTCAGAACAATGTATCTGTTTTGTGGTGCCAACTTTCAGAGTCTTGTCTCCCATGGACATTATCTCAAAGACACATGACAGTATTTGAGATTTATCTCAACTCAGATTGAGATGCTTCGGGAGATCGGGGCCAGGTGAAATAAAAAGGGAACTTCAACAACAACATTTCGAATGAATCGCACAAAAGTTTAGTCTTCATATTGAAGTACGGTACGAAGCTATCTTTAAGACTGGTGTACAGCGTGAATGCCGATGCTTGTTTTGCTGTTTCATAAAATAAATTTAAAATTCTCCTGGTATACAATTGCCATTCAAGTTTAATTGCAATTAAATAATTTTATCGATATCTCTCCATTTCATAACAAATCCTTAGCGAAAATGTTTGTTACACTAAAGTACAATATTGGACAGGGAAGGCAGCACTCAACTGAAACAGCCAATCGCAAAAAACATGAAAAACACAGACCACAATTACACGGCACAATGACCGATGTACAAATGAACGTGAAAATAAACCAACCCGCTTAAAGTCCAAATCACAGTCGTCAAGAAGCTATAAAAAGCTGAATGACATAGTTTCAGCTATAAAAAGCTGAATGACATAGTTTCAGCTATAAAATGCTGAATGACATAGTTTCAGCTATAAAATGCTGAATGACATAGTTTCAGCTATAAAATGCTGAATGACATAGTTTCAGCTATAAAATGCTGAATGACATAGTTTCAGCTATAAAATGCTGAAATACATAGTTTCAGCTATAAAAGGCTGAATGACAGAGTTTCAGCTATAAAAGGCTGAATGACATAGTTTCAGCTATAAAATGCTGAATGACATAGTTTCAGCTATAAAAGGCTGAATGACAGAGTTTCAGCTATAAAAGGCTGAATGACATAGTTTCAGCTATAAAATGCTGAATGACATAGTTTCAGCTATAAAAGGCTGAATGACAGAGTTTCAGCTATAAAAGGCTGAATGACATAGTTTCAGCTATAAAAGGCTGAATGACATAGTTTCATCTATAAAAGGCTGAATGACATAGTTTCAGCTATAAAATGCTGAATGACATAGTTTCAGCTATAAAGGGCTGAAAGACCTTGTTTCAGCTATAAAAAGCTGAATGACATAGTTTCAGCTATAAAATGCTGAATGGCATAGTTTCAGCTATAAAATGCTGAATGACATAGTTTCAGCTATAAAATGCTGAATGACATAGTTTCAGCTATAAAATGCTGAATGACATAGTTTCAGCTATAAAATGCTGAAATACATAGTTTCAGCTATAAAAGGCTGAATGACAGAGTTTCAGCTATAAAAGGCTGAATGACATAGTTTCAGCTATAAAATGCTGAATGACATAGTTTCAGCTATAAAAGGCTGAATGACAGAGTTTCAGCTATAAAAGGCTGTATGACCTAGTTTCAGCTATAAAATGCTGAATGACATAGTTTCAGCTATAAAAGGCTGAATGACAGAGTTTCAGCTATAAAAGGCTGAATGACATAGTTTCAGCTATAAAAGGCTGAATGACATAGTTTCATCTATAAAAGGCTGAATGACATAGTTTCAGCTATAAAATGCTGAATGACATAGTTTCAGCTATAAAGGGCTGAAAGACCTTGTTTCAGCTATAAAAAGCTGAATGACATAGTTTCAGCTATAAAATGCTGAATGGCATAGTTTCAGCTATAAAATGCTGAATGACATAGTTTCAGCTATAAAGGGCTGAAAGACCTTGTTTCAGCTATAAAAAGCTGAATGACATAGTTTCAGCAATAAAAGGCTGAATGACATAGTTTCAGCTATAAAAAGCTGAATGACATAGTTTCAGCTATAAAAGGCTGAATGACATAGTTTCAGCTATAAAAGGCTGAATGACATAGTTTCAGCTATAAAAGGCTGAATGACATAGTTTCAGCTATAAAAGGCTGAATGACATAGTTTCAGCTATAAAAGGCTGAATGACATAGTTTCAGCAATAAAAGGCTGAATGACATAGTTTCAGCTATAAAAGGCTGAATGACATAGTTTCAGCTATAAAAGGCTGAATGACATAGTTTCAGCTATAAAAAGCTGAACGACATAGTTTCAGCTATAAAAGGCTGAACGACATAGTTTCAGCTATAAAAAGCTGAACGACATAGTTTCAGCAATAAAAGGCTGAACGACATAGTTTCAGCTATAAAAAGCTGAACGACATAGTTTCAGCAATAAAAGGCTGAATGACATAGTTTCAGCTATAAAAAGCTGAATGACATAGTTTCAGCTATAAAAGGCTGAATGACATAGTTTCAGCTATAAAAGGCTGAATGACATAGTTTCAGCTATAAAAGGCTAAATGACATAGTTTCAGCTATAAAAGGCTGAATGACATAGTTTCAGCTATAAAAGGCTAAATGACATAGTTTCAGCTATAAAAGGCTGAATGACATAGTTTCAGCTATAAAAAGCTGAACGACATAGTTTCAGCTATAAAAGGCTGAATGACATAGTTTCAGCTATAAAAAGCTGAACGACATAGTTTCAGCTATAAAAGGCTGAATGACATAGTTTCAGCTATAAAAAGCTGAATGACATAGTTTCAGCTATTAAAAGCTGCATGACCTAGTTTCAGCTATAAATACCTGAATGACCTAGTTTCAGCTATAAAAGACTGAACGACCTAGTTTCAGCTATAAAAAGCTGAACTACATAGTTTCAGCTATAAAAAGGCTGAATGACATAGTATCAGCTATAAACGGCTGAATGACATAGTTTCAGCTATAAAAGGCTGTATGACATAGTTTCAGCTATAAAAGGCTGAATGACATAGTTTCAGCTATAAAAAGCTGAATGACCTAGTTTTAGCTATAAAAGGCTGAATGACATAGTTTCAGCTATAAAAAGCTGAAAGACCTTGTTTCAGCTATAAAAGGCTGAAATACTAGTACATAGTTTCAGCTATAAAAGCTGAATGACATAGTTTCAGCTAACCAATACCTTTGAACAGGGTGCAATAAAAAACGATTATTTTATTTTTATCGAACGGGTTTGATAAATTAAATGTAGAAAGCCACAAATGTAATGTTCGTTTTATCACATGATAGCGTTTCATACCGAAACATCACTGATGCTACTTTTTTTTAACTACTAGTATCATAATGCGCCAACTTGACGTCTCCTATACTTTGAGTGACGTTAAGACATATATTTATTTCACTAGTGTATTAATACTTTTTATGTCATGGCTTTATAACACTTTAGAGACGTCTAACATGTCATACAGCAATACCATTATCACGAAGCCATCATAGTAACACCCTCCTAAAGACTATGATATATGTTAATTCAGTCGTCATGCCACGCTGATTTGATAAAAAGGAGCATAGTTTTATTTTTTCAGACGGTCATTGTTCGGATATACTTACCTATATAATTGATATTGACGCGTATCATTCTGACATTCTATACTTTATGGTTCCTTAGCACGGTAACCAATATATCTATTTCCGAGAATTACATCCAACATTATCGGTTCTTGGATATGATATGTATAATTTTGATATAGAATACGCCTTCTTGTCAAAAACGTTTGCATTGTTGTTTTAGATTAATTTGCCGAAGTCTATTAATTCTATGGGCAATTGAACACGTTCTGTAACGGTGGGATTAAAGACGTATGCATTGGAGATAAAGGTAACATTTAATTTACTGAAATAAAAAAAAAAAAGTTTTGATTCATACTATCACGAAAATCGGATGCAAACATTGCATAGTCTCTTAACGGGTGGCATTGTTTTCTTGTGAGATACGAGGAAGCTTTTTCCTAATATTAGCATTTGTTCAAACTTTGTATATGAGGAATTTGATCATATTAGATACCGAGAAATAATGCAAAAGTAATCATAGGTTACCGTGCTTGCTAGGGAGTTGTCTGACCTTTAATAAGCATGTAAGGATGATAAGAGATGACAATGCAAAGCGAGTTGAATGACAATGCGAAGCGAGTTGAATGACAATGCAAAGCGAGTTGAATGACAATGCAAAGCGAGTTGAATGACATATGCTTGTTTTTGTTTTCTCTTCGTTTCTTACATGATACTGCGTTATATACGAGGTTTGAACATTATTGGGACTTTTTGCTCACATTTCACTTACAATATACTGCAATTAACGTCATTATATGTGATTTGGAAAGATCGATTACAAAACAAAATAATGGACAAGTCGTCGGAAAGGAAATACTTATTTGTATAACAAAACCATAATGACTTCTAGTAAATGTTGGTGATATGTCGATATGTGACATATATTAATACTCTTACATGTTTGGGCAATGTTGTAACGTTTTGGATAGCTCTTGCGTGTTTACTGTGTGCTTAACAACAGGGTTGTCACTAGATTGTATAAAAGGACCGCATGTTAAGTGTAAAATTTACTTTTTATAAATTACCGTTAGATAGTGCCCCCCTGTCCTTTAAAGTTTGAAACATGGATGCTTTTGCTCGTTTGGAACGAATGCATATTGCTTATTGCGTATGTATCTATTTTGATGAGAATTTTTAGTCAGTATTGGCCATATGACGACATTTATGTTTAATTTTGATCATTTTATCAAAAGTTTTAAACTATCCATACATTTTAACCATCTCATCCCTTGAATATATTCTGCATACTCTGGAATCCCGTAATGTCACCACAGAACATTGTGCTTTGGGAATGAAGTACAATCAAGTACAATAAACGTCGTAATAATACTTTTTATTGTATTGATATTACAGCATTAGAGGAAGAAATGAATGTTAAGACTGTTGCATTTGTGTCTGTTTTGTTAATCGGATTCGTACAATAATGCCTGCTGTATGCTTATCAGCCAGCAGAAATACATGCAGTACTATTATTCTCCAGTAATAAGATAATAAGGTTGTAATAAATATATGCTTAATAATACACCTTATTTAGAAACTAGGTAATTCAGCCTTCTTTACAGCGGAAATTTGGTCATCAGCCATTTTTACAGCTGAAACTAGGTCATTCAGCTTTTTTACAGCTGAAACTTGGTCTATCAGCTGTTTTACAGCTGAAACTAAGTCGTTCAGCTTATTAACAGCTGCAACTTAGACTTCCAGCAGTTAAGTTTATTTTCTCGTTCAGATGTGCATTTGGCATTGTGCCGTGTAATTGTAAGCTGTGTTGATTTTATGTTTTCTGTGCTTGGCTGTTGAGTGCTGCCTTCCTTGTCCGATTTCTATTATCTTTTTGGATGGCATATGTACTCGAAATTATATCACTATAGCAACAGCGCAAAGAAAAGCGCGTAATAAAACAAACGTCGTAACTAAGTACGAGTGTCTTTATACGAGCATTTTATTTTTTCTTTCAAATTGATGTCTTATGTGACATACGAATCTACTAAATGATGTCTTAGGTATACGATGATCATTAGTGAGAATACGAATGTGATTTATGGCCGTATTCTGTCGACATAACCGTCCACGTTTACACTTTATAGATCTACTGTCTATACTGAATGTCGTTAGAATTTTCGCAATAGACTAATGAACGATGTCTGCTTAATTACCTTTGTGCAAGAAACAGTCTCAGACGAGTATATTGTATTACATGACACATACGTTATCATGAGATTACTACGTTGTAATTTATCTAAAATATATCCTTTTGTTCAGTGTCGGTTTCTTGTGAATTGTCATATGAAATAGATGCAGTATCTAAAAGAACTACTCAAAGCATTCGTTCCGATTCCCAATGATGTTTAAGAATAATTTTGGAGATTTTAGATGCGGTATAGATCCAGTCGGGCATAATGGTTAGAACATAACTTCACGTGATACTCATTTTGTCTGTTTGTGTTATGTACATGTATCCGTGTGATAAAGTACACAAGACTATCACGGACGCCCTTTTTTAAAGGAACATGATATACACAACTATAACGTTTAGTACACTATTGTACAAATTATTTTAGCTCTGACATTAAGGTTTACAAAATCTTGATATTAATATTCAATTGAAGTATGGCTTTAAGCTATCGTAATCATAAGTATATTGGTTTTTTATGTTATTCAAGTAATATGTAGCCTCATACGGTGTCATGATATTAACTTTCAAGCAAGTTTTAAACAAAAATTGCCAGGTCTATTACCAGATATAGTTCAATTGTACATTGTGCATTATACAGGGCCACGCTAATTATCTTAAACATTATAAGTTATTATTTACAAGCAGGTATACAAACAGCATAATAGTGCATTAATAAAAGAACAAAATCAAGCATATCAACGCCAAAAAATATGCTCTTTCGACAATTGGGAAACAAAGTAACGGAAATGGAAGTGTTTGGAAAACGGTTTCGTCTGCCGTGTTGTAGAAAAGGATACCCTATACTATGGTATTTGGTTGTAGCCAACAACACACTGATTAGTTTTGATGACTCGTACTTTATCGTATTATGTAAATTCTTGTAAAATTGCTTTGTCACAAATCATCGTGTGTAAAATGTAATGTTTCATCTTGATATTTGATATTGACATTTTTATTGTAAAATGCGTGATATATTTCTTTAAGTTATAATTTTTATAATAGATGCCGATGTATCACGTATAATGTTTGATGTTAATGTGCACTATTATGTCTAATTTATTTGATACTTGGATGATATCCATAAATGTGGGAAAACATTACAAACCTGTTGGTTACTTTAATACAGACATTAAAGGTGCTGCCACACAGATTGGGCTAAAATTATGTTCATCCTAACGAAGTATTGATGTAATAGAAAGCCACTGATGGTTGCTTTATGAAATATTTGGTGCAAATAAGCAATTTTAACCACTCTTGATATTAATACCCTATAGAATTTTTGATGTAAAAATAATAAATAACTACAAAATGCCAAAGTTCTTAAGTTATTTTAGATGTCTGTGTGGTTATTTATGGGATATACAGGCAACTGTAAATAATTTACGCGAATATTTGACAATTTTGTTTTATTTTTGCAATACACCAATATGTGAGGCAGTCCCTTTAAGAAGATTGATTATTGTTGAAATAGTTGACTAAGGACATACTGATATAAATATTCTCGGCTGCCGCAGATACAACATTGGTACCTTTTTACTTTCAATCACGCATAATGGTCGGGAAGATATCACTTATTTTTAGAACAATAGTCACCCCGTGAGACTTGAACGCAGGTTTTTCTTTAGGTAGCCCAATGAGGAGGGAAATATTAAATGTCAGAGGGTGGCTGAACTGCTGAAGTTTCTGAAAGCGGCAGTTAAAACAGATTACTAAAGTGACAAGACACAATGATTTTAAATAGTTTACGAATGTTTGTGTAAGTGACGAGAAGCGATTGACATCGTGTAGTCACTATAACAATTTGTTGGCGTGAATAGAAAGTTAGAGTACCTGGCCCTGCAAAGCATAAAACGATGATATTGTATAATATAATATATCATAGGGCACATATAGAAATCAAATAAAATTGAATACATCAGTTGCGTTTTAAAACACGAACTATATATATCATAAGTGTTAGCTTACGTGGTTTCAGATATGCTGTCTTCTGTGGTTTGCGACGACTTTTGTGACGGCGATGATCACGTAAACCTTAAAGAACAAAGTAAAAGGGTTAAGTCTACTAACTGGGCATCAATCTCCAGAAGCATATCAAGTAGAAAACTCAGCTCAAATTGAGATATTGCTCAAATCAGAGTCTGAACTTTTGATAGATCTGAAGTTCGAGCTCTTGAAATTTGACTGTAATAAACTCAGATTGATGTTTCTGTGTTGTGATACCATGTTTGAGCCCAGACCCTCATGGAAATTACCTTAAAGACACATGGCAATATTTGAGATGAGATTTAGCTCAAATTCAGATGCTTCGGAAAATTGGGGCCAGACATAGTTCGCTCAGCCAACTGTACATCGTACATGATTCAAGGACAGGACAATTATTGTTAGCATTTTACAGGACATCGCTAACAAGTTGTTATACCACATACGAGATGGTACAACAAACAACATTTTAGGTGTATGTAGTAGTAAGTATGTAGCTTTATGTACCATTGGGGATAAAGAGGATAAGTAAGTACATATAAGTAAGTAAGTAAGTAATAAGTATTGAATTTAATTACTTATAGGGGAGAAACTTGTGTAGCAGCCGACTTGCTCAGTCGTAGAGCATTCGCCGTGTAAGCGAATGGTCACATTTTCTTACCCTGTTACATTAGTGCACGACGAAAAATGAATAAAAGATAATATAAAGCATATCAACGCCAAAATAACAGTCAAAATCCTGAAATACCTTATTTTAGCTATAAAAAAGCTGAATGCCCTAGTTTCAGCTAAAATAACCATTAATGACCTTGTTTTATCTGTGTTTATGGGTTTTCAGTACAAAGTGTACCGGTTTTATTTGACTGAATAATGGTTTTTCAAAATCTCGAAGACATTGTGTGGTAATGTTCAATTAATTTCCATATTATCTTTAAATAGTGGCATTTACTGCATTTGTAACACATTTACAATACCATCGCGCTAAAAGACGTGACATGTTTATAGCATTTCATCTCTTACACTTAAGCACGTGTTTCCGATTGTTGCAGCGATAAGAAACAATGGTTTGAAACAGGATGCGATTGGCTTCGTGCAGTCATTGTAACGGTTTGTTATCGTGTGTGGAAATAAAATATTATTAGGTTATGCAATGCATGTAACGGTAAATTGTTAAAATACATAAAGCTATTTAAAGCATAAATTAGGAAATCAAATAAAACTTGACGAATACATCAGTTACGTTATAAAACACGCACTACATACATGCATTACATATTATTTAAATTACGTTATATGAGTTATGTTGCCTTCTGTGGTTTGTGACGAATCTACTGATAGAGATGATCACACACTGATAAATTAACTGCTGGCAAAAATATTGTTGTTTCTGTTAAAACATAAAACACTAATTGAGATCTCAGAATTTAAAGATACTATTCACTATTCCTGACAATAAAAATAATAACTTTCGAATAAATGCAGTGGTATTATTTTATTGTACACGTAACTGTAAGATGTAAATAAGAGAAATAATGCCTAGGGAGCAACATATTAGTAATACCAATCATCTTTCGTGTTGGTTTCTTTACTAATTGGATAGGTCAAACTAACCGTCCTGGGATACTTTCTTCAAGCAATACTGAATGTAATTAGATGCATCCGTAGAGGCCAAATGAAAGATGTATGTTTAATTATAGCCTTTGTGCAAGGAATAGCCTCAGACGAGTATCTTGTAGTACAAGACACATACGTTATCATCAGATTATTACGTCGTGATTTATCTGTTGTTCCGAATCCGTATCTTGTAATTGACATCTGATGCAGATGAAGTTTGTCCAAGGACAGACGAAGAATTTAAAAACTATCCCGTAATAAGGTGTATAATCTTTTGTCTTGTTTGTCTGCTCTAGTTGGTCACATTAACTGACGCGGATGGAAAAAACTACTTGTTGGATAGATTCTCGTTAAGACCACACGAGTCTTACAGTGCGTCTATGCATTAGTTTTGATATATTATCGGTACATTTACTAAATATCAAATATACAAAACAATAAGACAATGCAACAATATCATAAAAAATCGGACTGGACAGGTAGCACTTGAACAGAAGTAGCATTTGCATTTACTGAACATGCATTGGCAAAATGTTATTTTTTCCAGTCAAATGATAAACCCTATTTATAGGGACCAAAGTGACAATAATAATGTGGAAACTTTTATCCCTTTTCTATTCCTATTTGGTGCAAATATTTTAAAAAATGGACCACGGTGTGCTGTCACCGTGGTTTGAATGCAGCAAAAACATTTGAATGAGGTCAATCTTACAAGCACTTAGAAAACACATTTTGAAACAATCTGCGTTTGTTATCAATATTTATCAATATTGCAGTTGTAACCTAATGTGTCTGAAATTTCCATCAGCCAGTCATAATCATTTTTTTTAAATATTCGCAAGCAAAATTGACTGACCCTTATCAAAGTTTGAGTATTATATATTAGCGTAATATTGTAAGAAAGCGCCGTGATTATACAACTAACAGTGCTGTACAAAATGTTCCACTCGTTTACACTTTTATCAGGCTAGTTGACACATGAAGTAGATGTTTGTAGTTGTTATTTTCATTTCATCTTGTTCATTTTTCGTGGTTTTTTTATTATAGAATGTGCTTCATTTTCGTGTTTTCCTTTTTGTGAATTTTGTTTTGTGATATTTCTGCTGAGTGTTGTCTTGCTTGTTCGATTGTAATTACCTTTTTGGCGTGACTTTGTTTAAAGTATACACAGAAGACATTCGTCAAATATACGGACTAATAATAATCGATTGAATATCCTACATGTACCACTAACATTACAATAGTGACTTTCCACATTGAATATACTTTAATAAATATTTAAATACAAATGATAAAATGCGAGTCTCTTTCAAATTGATACAATACTCTGCAGGGACTTGAATCTTATTAATATTTTCGATTCGTTTTATAAGCTCAGACACTCATGTTATTTCCTCTATTTAAATTTCATTCCCAAACTTATAATCGGAATTTTATTAAAATATTGCCGTTTTAATATAACTTACGTAAAATGTAAAAATACCAGTAATATTTTCGTTTTGTGAGTGGATTAATTTTATTGCAATAACTAATATATAATTTGCAGTCGACTTATATGATACTTTCAAATATTATATTAAGATTTTCATATTGAAATAGGTATGCAATTCTAAGTTATAATGAATGTTATAGAAACAGTTCCGTATAAGTTTAATATAAGCAAACATAATGACACAAATATTACGAAATAATAGTCTAATCCTAGCCATTATCATTTGTTTCATTTATGTGATATAATATTTTCTGAAACTGTGGAATATTGGATTCAAATAAATGTTTCTATATCTAATGCAAAATTGTTTATTTCTTTATTAAAATAATTCATGTCAGTTACCCAATGTTTGTTTCACCTTAATAGCCGATAGCATTTTGTCTGTTGCTGGTAATTATAATTCCAATGCAGTGTAAAAACTAGTTTGAACATAATTATGTGGACAAAGCACTGTCACATTATTACAAAGAAAAAGAAATATACACTCAAGGACTTTAAAAACGCCTCACCTAATTCAAAGTACCATTTTTAGTATTTGTGTTATTGCAATATAATTTCACATGTCTATTAATTGATCTTCCCTACGAGTAAATTAGTTTAGTTTGAAATAAAATGCAGCAGCCATTTACGCGACTTTCTGAGAAGCGTGAAGGTTCATGAGCTTTCCGACCATCCTAATTTGTCAAGCATTTTCCCTTGTGATCTTTACTTGTTTCAAACGACTCTTAAACTGCATGAAAAATCGACTATACGTACATGTATGCATACATACACAGACATTGTCCGAGTGTTTCTTAATTATTATAAAGTGTCCGTTTGCATAATTGTAAATTATATCAATTGCTTATCAGAATCTAGGGTAAAAAATAGTTGTTTATTTCGAGAAAACAACTCTTTTAATGGGACTATATTCAGGAAATCGTTATTTTCTTTCTCTTTTCCTTTAACCAACACTAAAACTTAATTACTTTAGTATGTACATGCAGCACAGCTCTTTGGTGATTGTATAACAAAAGCATTCACACGGAGTAATGTTTTATGCTATATTCGTGATATATCCAAATCATTTTATAGAGAATAAAATACTTTTGTTAAAGAGAGTAACGTCGTTTGCTGAGACTGTTGCCATTATAAGACTATTTAAATCACTTGATTTATTTCCACAGCACCACGCCTCCATGTCATCCACATTATTCAAAGTTATTTTTTTTTGAAATCCATATTCTCGTTTAAAACAGTGTTTACGGTATTTTGATGGGAGTGGAACAAATTATCAAAACGGATTGTTCCATTGAAATGATATATTAATATCATTCGTTTAACTAAAATCATATTAATCGAACGATACCATTACCGGTGTTCTACATTCAATTATGAGAAGCTTATTTCCAATAACGACGAATTCAAAGGCTTATACGACATATTAACTTTATTAGCGTCTACTTCCTAGTCGTTATTTATGTAAGAATATTAATAATACAAAATTGTAAATTCCCATTCGTGGTAGATAAGTGAATAACAGCATACCATTATTTCCCCACACGCTAACATATCATCATTTAGTCTACATGTCTCTTGCATTAAACCTTTCCCACGAGACAACAGTTTTTTAGATAATTATATGCGTATGGCTTTGATTCCGAAATCATATGTATTGTAGTACTGGTCAATATTTGTTTCCATTCAACTGACAGAGTCATGTGTGGGACGGAGTTGCTGAAAGATAAGTAACTACATTATATCATTTTTCGATGCTACATTAGCACTGGTATATTACCAAGTATTATATAAGTGTTCACTACTGGATAATTTCCCTTTATGGGTAATTATGCACGAAATTAGTGTGTCATTAATTGCGGGGTAAGTATATAGGCTTGCTTGAAGTATCCAATTTTGGGATGTGGATGGTTCGTTCTACGTATGACTCTTGCGTGGGTGGCGCCGTTTCTGTGTGGCTTTGGATTGTATGTGTTTAAATATACATTGTGCTTCTTTAGTAAATGTATTGTCACTCATCAAACGTAAGAATATCTATTCGGTTTGTCTGAGGACACATTGGCTATTTGTGGACAACATACATATATCATATTGACATTTAAATAGCTCTGATATCCGTCCCCATAGAGATTAAAGATACACGAATACAGTTACTGCATGGCGGTTAAATGCGACTAGGTGTATGTATTTTCTCCATTGGCAAATAACATGGTTTAGATATTTCAAGTAATTGTTGGTTATCATATGACTAAAGTGTTTGTTAAACTTAAAACCATCACACGTCAAAGTTTTGCTTACTGGAATCTAATTAGCTATTGATAAAATTTTATAACCAGATACAAATAATGGTGTATGTACAATGTATACGTACATTTGTATGTCGTTTTGCCATGCCATAAGCAACATTTCTTTAAAAAGGCCATTGCATTAACATCATGTATTGTTCGTAAATATTATCATATCATTCGTCTTAGCTAAGCTGATATGCCTCACTGGTTTGATCAAATCATCTCTCATAGGTATTATTTCAGGCTGTCATTATTCAGATATAATTTCTAATATAATAGCTATTGACGTGATCATGTCAGACATTTTGTGTTTTATTGTTCTTTAGCACGATAACACGATAACCAATGTATTTATTTCTTAGAGTTACATTCAACTTCAAGTCCTGTTCTTCAATATAATACATATAATAATACATATAATAAGTATACAGAGTATTTCTTCTTCTCTTTGATCCATGTACATGTATATGTATTGTTACTATGTTCAAGCTATTTGTTCGATGTCTATTCATGGTTATATATTAGTATACGATTGTGGTAACGACCTTATTAAGGGCTTTTACACATACGATAACCAACGGCAAATTGAAGAAAACGAAGTTAAATAAATTTTGTAATTTGACCTAGAATGCTTTCCAGCAAAGATAGAATCAAGTTAGAACAGACAAACGATAAATGCCTCATTTACTTACTAACTTACTTACATGACTGACACCAAACAATAACCACCAATATGGCACATTGAAGTAAACAAGATGAAAATTATTGCAAGCACACGATAAAATAAATGTTTATGCTTCTGTTGTGTTTCTACTCCACCAACATACATGTAACTAACATAATGACAAATTAACACACTGTAAACAGAAACAAAACTACAACAGTAAAAATGATATAATTGTGCTTTCTTCTTCAAACACACAATTCGGTACACAAAGTTGAATGTCGCTTCAATTTTATAGGTAATTGTCCCTTAAGGCTGACAGTGTTGTTTTGGTTGTTAATGGTGTCTCAGATGTCTGACGCACTAACTACATTTTGAACCAGCATGTACCAAACAACAAAAAATATAGTTTAAGTCAGTGGGTATCAGTAATTGGTTTAACAACAAGTTAGATGCAATAGATAGCGACATGACTA
The DNA here is from genome assembly GCA_947247005.1 of Spisula solida. Lineage (NCBI taxonomy): Eukaryota > Metazoa > Mollusca > Bivalvia > Venerida > Mactridae > Spisula > Spisula solida. Next base: position 1,342,411 of record OX365958.1, on the reverse strand, counting down.
TATTTTATTTAAGTAATCTACATGATATAAATAAAGGGAACCCCTGATACAAAGTATAAAATGTCGAATACATACTTACAATCATGGCGTATCATGAACACCAACCAATACCACAAATACCTTAAAAATACTACTGTAATACCATTGCTTCTACTTATTGTAAATATGTTTGTTATTTGATAAACGACCATCGAATAGTTTGGTTTGTTTTGTGTATATATGATGTATATTTGCCGAAGGCCATCTGTACATTTGATTAGATATCCTGTATCTGCAGAATACCATTTTTCGTAAAAAAGTTTATAATTTTTTAAAATGATTTTTAGTGTAAATATGCGTCAATAACAACAAAAATACAATGTTACACGAAAACGGTGTTCATATAGAACATACAGGGCATCGAAAACATTATTAACATGAAGTCCTACAAGTTTATCATTTACAATATGAACCCGTTGCTTCATTCATCTTTATTTCATATATTACATGTATTTAAGATGGTTTAAACTATGACTCTCTAATTAAGAAATAATGAATATGTAGCTAAGTTTTGTTGCGTAATAAAATATAGGCACTTGTTTGGATGCGTAGTAATTAAATCACAAGTGCGTAGCACGAGTGATTTAATGTACGCATTTAAACGAGTGCCTATATTTTATAACACAACAAAGCACAGCTCCTATTTATTATTTCGATTCTAACATCGCCAATGCTCTGCCATTTATAGCACAACAAGACAGGTTAACGCCAAACTACTTTCTTTCCTAGGAACGTTACCGTCACCGTTACGTCATTTGTCATTGTAGATGACGTCAAACGTTACGTCACCAATCAGCTATATTTTATCGCGGTATTAAAATATGGTAAGCTCAATATACGCAAAGAAGGCAAATCTCACGTGCTATGTTAGAATGAGTTTTACATGTGTGCATTGAACCAGTCGTTTTCATTATTGTATGCAATATGTAACGTTTTTGTGATTTGAGAAATAAGGATTTTCTTAAAACGCCATGACTGTGAAATGACAGTGGGCTATAGTACAAGCGTCCGTTTTTCGTTAAATTAATATTAGTTAAATAGACCTCGTGCAGGTAAGTTATACATCTGTTTCTTTATTAGTACTTTAAATATTATATGGTATTAAAATACAGAAATACACCTACATGAAGTAGTCAAATGTCATATCAAAGTCATATTGTTTTAAGGTTTAAGATCGTGTTTCTAAACATGAGAATGTCTATATTTTGCTTAATAATCACTTTCAGATAAGTTTAATAGCATGTATAAGCCGATCCTTGTTATAATATTACAATGAAAGATGAGGAGTTTTCCGGGAAATGTCAGTAAGTATCAAAAAAGTAGAAATACTTTCAAGATTTACGTAAAATACCAACTAATTGGACACAAACTTTCTGAGTGTTAAAATGTTTATACGATATATGTCGACGAAATCTTTAGTAGAATTTCATTCATGTCCTTAAACGGGTTGTTTGTTCAACTTCGCGTCATCTACCTATTACTATTTTTCATGGTTGATGTTTGGTATTCAACAAACTATATATATCACATAACCTGCAGTCCAGGAGTGCCGTAAAGCCGTGCCGTAAATATCGCTCGGCACTCCCAGACTGTGCAATAAATATTTAAATTAGCTTGACGTGACGTTAGCCAATCCATGTATTGATCCGTCAATGACGTCAGGATAATATCAACGTCGTCATGACGTCGCGTTCGTTGTACCGCTGAATTTTGGCTGAAACATATGCTCATCATTTTGAACAATAATGAGCGTTTTCTAAGGTTATGTGATAAATAGAATCTAACATTCGTGCTCATTACATACGAGCTTTATTAAACTCGTCGACAAAAACAATATGACACTCGGCAAAGCCTCGTGTCATATCATTTTGTCCACTCGTTTAATAAAATTCGTATGTAATGAGTACTCATGCAAGATCCTCTATTATTGGTATTGTCCTATAGATAAATTCAACATGATGATGGCTTTATGATATTTCTAATACGGAAGCATAAAGGGGACAAGCAATTATGTTTCTTACTATATTTAGTGGTCGCGAGACACACAGTGCGGCAATAGATTCGAAGAACCTTGGTCATTTAAAGGGTAACCTAGGATGTATCGAGATACTAAACGATTTAAACGATGTCATCTTCTAAGCTTTAATAAGAATGCATGATGCCATAATAAAACAAGACATTGAAGGATTTAGAAGCTTGATAAAAAAATAAGATGTGCGTCGTAAAACGTTGTACATGATAGCGGGTGTGTACAGGAGAAAATACACAGACCGGCAAATATTTGCTTCAATCGTGACAAATGTTTTGGAGTTTATATTTTAAAATACGAAACATAACATAAATTAGATACCCATAGTTCGCCTAGTTAGGTCTAACACTTGTATACAAGCAATGTTTAATCATTACATGGTATTTGTTATTGCTTCAAACATTTTAATGTGATACAAAGGCAATGAAAGCCAATACTTGCTTCATCAAGCCAAAAACATATAAGCAATATTAAAATTAAGTTATTAATTAGAGGCATTACAACTTGTATGTACACAATTTTATCAATTGTATGTAAACAGATTGACTTACCTAAAAAATTGAGTTATACTTTCGACCACCAATAGATGCATTATAACAATAGGTTTGTATATCTATAGGCGTCAATTAGCAATCTAGTAAACTTTGAGCGATCGCCTGGCCAAATTTTTCTGCCATTAATTGCCTCTACATTATGAAAACAAAGTGTGGATATATTCAAGAGAACAGTAAATATTGATTCTTCTTATTCTAGAAAAGTGTAATTAAATTTAAGACATTTTACGACAAAATATTTAGAGATGCAATTAAAACAGAGAATGTATAACTGAATGCCGTTTACAAATTGTACGCTCATAAAATCAACATAATTTATTATCATCGCATGGGAACAATATTAAATAAACAAGCTGTAAAGAGATCATAAACCAATGATTATATGTTTTGCAAACGATTCACAAACAGCCATTTAGTTCGAATAAATCCTTTGTGAAACAAATTCGTTACATTTATACTCTCGACAACCGTTTCGCCATGTGGGTATATATGAGAGACGAGAGACAAGAAATCATATTTCCCTTTTAATGTTGAGTGCCGAGCCATCGAAACTCTTCTTAATGTACAATTTTAATCGAAATTTATTGAATGGATTATAAATGTATATAATAATAATAATAATATATAGTGTACGTTTTTACTGCACAATTCTCCATAGTGTGCTCAAACATACCACTGTTTACAATGTGTATGCCATTGTCTGTTGTTCTTATTAAGTATTATGAAATGAAATACTAGTACATTCATATCCCAATTGGACTTTCTGACACAGTACGTATGGTACACTTAGTGTCAGGACGGCGTCTCTTGACATGAATCGACCATTCACATGAATAATTCATAGTGTTTGGTCTTAAGACAGTCGTAAGTCGTCCTTGATTATTAAAACTGACTAATGTAGCATACTAAATATTATAATACCACGCCCTTGGGGATAATAAATTGATGCAATATCATTATATAACTTTACTAGCGTACATAATGTTAAATAAATCCACAGCAATAAATGCTACTTCAATAGCAGAACGTTGCAACTTTGTTACCATAAGGTCACGTATAACGCACGAATCGTGCATAAAGTATTCACCCAAAAAACTTTACTAGGGTATATAGTGGGCATATAAATGAAACACCATCTTTGATGATACATGTAATATTGAATGTATATGTTATGTTTAATTAATGATTTGTTATTACATAATTGTTTTATGTGATATTCGTCATTTTAATATTAAATGACAATTTGCAATCATACCCAATGTGTTTGTTATTACTTGAATCATCAAACAGAGCTCATAAAGTGATTACCAGGAAACTTACGTATATAGTGTTAAATAAATCCACAGCAATAAGTGGTTATTGGGCGTTTACTTTCGATAGAAGAGCATTGTGCTTGATATTATCCTGTAACTATAAGACAAATACCTGACACCTTTATATTATTACCAGACAATGTACATGTGCTGGGTTTTAATGAAGTTATCAACAATTATCGTGTTTGTGACAGCATTGATTGCCAATAGAAACAATGAATGGAACTCACTGAAAAGGTACTGCTGACATTAAAAAAACCAACAGAAAAAAACAATGCTTGGAATGTGTTTATTTAATAGACTGGTTTTTGTTTATCATGGGGACGGTTGGGAAAAAATATGTAGATCCTGTGGGAAATATATAAAAGCCCTGAAGCGCACGATACTGCACGAAATTGTGCTCACCCTCTAACCCTTACCATTTAGTGGTCTGTGTTAAGTGATAAAACGTGATTTCATACATATCTTTACACAACACAGTAAATTTGTCAATCCAAGCGCATATTTTACTGACAGAGTGTTTCGTCACGTCAATAATACATGTCAATACGTACAATAAACGGAGTTTAAGTCGTTGTAATAACATACCTTAATTCATGTTATATACGTAACGCATTCAAACCATTTCAGGGAATTTAACAAGTGCCGTCGTCTTCTGTAACTGTTACACATCTACCTGCTAGCGACCAGCCTCCATGACCTTCTCATTTTACCAAATCTTTTTCGGAAATTCTATTTCTCGTTTCGGTTGTTTATATGTGTTTCATAAAAAACACAAACCGATAAAACATGCATTTCGATTGAATTTTAAAACCATTACCCTTTGTTATTCATAGAATTGGGAAGAATGAGGGATCACTACATGTTAAATTGAATTATATGTAGGGATTTCCCCCATAACGACGAATTGAAAAATGTATAGACACATTGACTTTGTTAGCGACTACTTCCTAGTCGTTATTTATGTAAGAGAATTCATCAATCAGAACTGTAAATTCCCATTTATGGTAGAGACATTTTAAGTGTCTACTTCCTCGTTGTTATTTATGAAAGATAATTAATCATAAAGAATAGTAAATTACCATTTATGGTAGGTAAGAATATCATACAGACACATTTTGTATTATTTCCTTGCACGCAATCATATCAAGTTTTAGTCCGCATGTCTTTGGCATTAAACCTTTCTCCCACGAAATTACACACTCTTAAACACGCTTTGATGCATACATGTATGACGTTGTTTTTGAAGGCAATAATAATTACTGGTCACTGTGTTTGGTAGTCGTTAGTGGGTGTCGCCATTTGATATTTTCCTACCAGAATGGCTATGACCTCTGACTCTAGTTGAGTTACCACCGTTATTGTGCACGTTGTAATTCATTTATTCATATGCGTCTGAATGGATTTTATGACAGCTGGGGCCTTAACACTCGACTTGTTGCGGTTAAAAAAGAGTATATTAAGTCAGACAGGGAAGGCAGCACTCAACTTAACCAGCCGAGCACAGAAAACATTAAAAACACACAAAGCACAATGCCCAACTAAACAAGCGCAGATCCGTCCAAGTCCAAGCTGTCGAAAAGTATAATAAATTATAACTAGCTGAATGACCCAGTAGAAAAGATACAGCAACCAAAAGTCGGAATGCCTACGCTGAATGACCTAGTAACAACAGTAAAACTGCTGAACTACATAGTTATAGCAGCCTTTAGTCTCAAAAGTTAAATAACAGTATTAAAACGTTGAAAGGCCCGTATAGTCGGATGACCTACTAACTAGCTGAATGACCTAAGTTGACTTGTTCAGTAAGTTTCTAGGCATTGTGTCGTGTAATTGAAGACTGTGTTGTTTGTAAGTGTTCAGTGCTCGGCTATTTGAGCTTATTGCTGCCCCCTGTTCGATATTTTATTATCTTTAATTGCCTCTGCTTAACAGTGCATGTATTTATTTTATATCACATTTTCAGTTTTAAACACATACTATGTAACAATGTGTAATATCAGATTTTTATATACGGTACATGTACCTTGTGATATTTGATGTTTTATTATAATGTAGATAATGTCTCTTATAACTCTTATTAAGAGTGGCTATATATGATTTGTGTTTATGTCGTGTGCAATATATGTTGTAAATATAGATGAGACTCAAATAAATAAATAAAATATCACTTGCCTATACTATTCTATTATATAATTAGTGTGTCCTACGTGTATGACACATTTTCTATTTGTGGACATTCATTGTGATGATGCTTTTTTGTCACCTAGTGATCCCACGTAGCAATACGTTTTGTTAAATTGACACAAATTCTACACCATCCCTGTTCATCTTATAAGATAACTCCAACATGCGAAATTTGAAACTTTAATTGTTCAAAATCAGCGGTAATTTCCTTGTCATAAACAACATACATAATGTAATATTGACATTTTAATAGATGTAATATCCGTCCTCATAGTGGTTATAGATACACGATACAGTTCTTGCACGATGCTAACATCCGACACGTTGTATGTATGTGCGCCATTAGCCAACAACATTTTGATTTTTTTCCGTAAATGGTTATCAAATGACTTAATTGGTTGTTTAACTGGTGGTACTCTGCAAACGTGAAGTGGATGCTGATTGAGACTTTGAGAACCGTTTTTATCCTTTTTGTGTGTAAACAATTCCAGCAAATATGAAAATTATAATAAAGATTAAATAAATCAAAATTGTAAAACCACATACTGTTTAACACTCAATTTATATAAGACGCGCAGTATATAACACACCTTTATACGTAGTTTATATGATACTGTCTGATCTTTATAAGTTCCGCGTCAGGTTAACTACTGTTACGTGTGACGGTATCGGCTATTTATTAAACTACGTGTTAGTACGATCAGGAACTAACAAGGTGACATTCTCAGGTAAAAGTAGAACCAATCGGTATTGAGTCATCTGAAACGTTATTAAAAGTTCGAGATGTTAATTAGGCAACACAGTCTTAATGTTCAGCTGCTATTAGAGACACCTATTATTTACCATTGAGACCATCAAGCATGTCCCAAATTATACGTAAAAATATTGCGAAAGATATAAAGCAATAGAGAACCCTAATAGCTCTCGGCATGAAGTGAAAACAAGAAAAAGGGGAAAAGGACCTTGCATGTATTCCAAATGTGTTCAATTTTCTTGATCGTCGGCAAATCACATTGTCCGTTTACATAAAAATATAATAGAAAGTCTGACAGGAAAGGTACCTCTCATTTTAACTGTACTTTCGTCTCAGTTGCAAGTATTTGATTACATGTACGTTTTAATCTATCATTTTCAGGCTCACTTTTGTTTGACAGGCGCACCATTTTTTATAAGACCTTTAAGATAAATATGTATCTCGTCAACTCGATAATTGACCTCTTTATTATAGGCATAAATGTCAAATAACTGAAAAGCACAGCCTACAATACTTACACATTACCGCATTTATATAAGCTACAATACAATTGCACATCACAACAATGCCATTTTTGTCTCATGAACTTGAACCTGCAGTGACAAGGGCCTTACAATTATGTGCTTTAACTCTTTAAACGATCGGGAACCTCCCTTGTGCTCATAAATTATTCACCTTCAAGACAGTAAAAATTGCGCCATTAGATAGAAACATATTGTCCTTGATTATAGTTATCTAATTGGTATTTGCCTTGAAGAACAGACATTTTCAAGCAGACATTTCTGGCAGGTCACATGCTTCGATATACGCCTGATTTTGTGCCTGCAATAATCAATCGGTCTGCTATTAATATTATTTGTCAATATGTTCGTACCGCTTTGATATGATAACTGAGTAGCCAGGAGAACTGGTTAGGAAAACCAGCTGCTATATATAACTGACAAATTGTTGCAACACGACGTTAAACCCGAATTAACAAACATCAAAGACAGTGGGTAAATGTAAGGGAGATAAACACATTGTGATTTGTTAGCGAGAACGAGTGACGTACGATATGTCACGTTTATAAATCTATCATGAACCTTTAATTGAAATTAGGAGAGGAGAAGAAAACTGTTAACAATAAAATAGCAGCGTCTGATACATTAATTTTCACAAGAGAACGGTTTCGTAGACAGACATATCGTAGCGTATTATTCCTGATACATTTTGGTTTCACTAAGGAACTTATATAAATATACAACACAATTTAAGGTAGTCTTAGTTCAGATATAGTTCAAGTTACATATAAAAGTTATTATCAGATCACCCATAAAACACTCCCACTGCGTCCGATGTTGACACCTAGACTTCATTACATAGATATACTATATTTCCAAGCGTATAGAGTGTTAAACAAATCCTCAGCAATAACTGGTATTGTGCGTTTGCTTATATGCAAAATGCTTTTCCGATTGCGGAACGTTGTAGCTGTTACCATAAGGGCACGTATAGCACACAATCCGTGCATAAATAATTCACTCAAAACCAGTTTACTGGCGCATATGGTGTTAAATAAATACACAGTATTTCCTGGTTATATGGAGGACATTTGTTGATTTTGGTGTAAGATCGCCGAGTGATCACAGAAAATCAAAATTTTATTTTCTGAGATCACGAGTGAAATACAATTCAATCTTACACCAAAATCAAATATTTTTCCATTATTATATGCCCCAATTTTTATTAAAATGGTGTCGTAATTGTGTTAATCACGTCGAATTTGGAACGTCACGATGTGAGAATTATGACGGCATGATGACGTAACTCATATTTTAAAGCCCGGTTCCGTTGACGTTACATACATTTCCTTTTCTGCATGATACTGGAACCAGCTTCTTAAACAGTGAAAATAACAAAATGTGTAGTAAAACGTACCCTATGTATTAATAAATTTTATCATTTTCTATTTTATTTGCAGTTCTAAATGTTTTGTCTTAAAACTGTTCACATTTAATTACACTATTCTAGAATAAGAAGAAACAATATTTATTGTTCTCTTGAAAATAGTTACATTTGTTTCAATAATGTAAAGGAAATTAAGGGGATACTGCTTCTGCCAGACGATGCCTCACAGTTTACAATATTGTGTTTGACGGATATAGATAAAAACCTATTGTTATACTGACAACTATCGGTAGATGAAAGTATAACTTATTTCATTAGGTTCGTCATCTGTTTACATGAAATTGATAATACATAAACATTGTTAGTTCTCTAATTAATATCTTAATTTGATATATATTGTATGTATCAATATGAGGAGTAGTGAATAAAATAATGTGTATCCAATTAAAATGTTTTATCATTTTTATCATTCAGACGGTCCAAAAACAACGCCGTAATGTTTGTGTTAAAATTCAATGCAAAAAAGGGACGGTCAAAGTTTTTAAAATTTTACTATGATATTAAATAAAGCAATTACTAAGTACATGTCAAATAAAAAGGTGGGTTCAAACCCAGTTTTTTCGTTCAATTAAAATCAAACGTTTTGGTTAGAGTGGAAAATGTGCGACGTAATGCACTTTTGGTTACGCGATATGCATCAAACTAATTTCTTTCAGCGGTACAAATGGATAAACCACAGAAATGCATACTAATTTAACAAGACAGGGAGTAAGTAAGTATTATATTGTTTCCATGACAACCAAAACTCGCCGAACAAGTTGAGGTAGTGGATCTGGTAATATGTAGGAAATACTGAATACAAGCACATTTTATGGTTCATTAAACATAGTATATGGGTTAGAGGGAGTGGGGAGAAGATGCATGTCTTCATATATTTTTATTTTGACAACAATGGTGGTTGCCATGAAAACACATAATGTCAAACTCCACACTGCAACAGGGTCACATCATTAAGTGAATATTATTCAATCTACGCTTATGAAAAGTGGTACATGTATATGGAAAGAATACTTTTTAAGTCCCAGACATAACAAAACTTGTGGTATGGTACATCTTCATAACTAGTTTTCTCTTCAACCTTGGTGTATTGAATAGTCAAAATTGAGTAATTGTATAAAAGATAAAAACATAACATGTGTTTCAGTCTTATACCAAATATGGAAATCCGAGTTTGGTTTTCAGATGTAGTCAAAACGGTTCAAATGTTGTATTTCCCATAACACACGAGGGTCATCCGTAAAGTTCTAAGACAGCTCCAACCTTTCTTAAGGATTGACTACAATTTCAAATTTCATACCATAGATAGAATGGCATGTTATAAATTTGAATATGGCTGATATGGCTTGATATAGTTTAAATACTAGTATGCGTAAGTTATCGTTGCTAAGGCAACGCCTGTAGCAGACTACGGATCAGTCAAAATAGTAAACTTACTGTTATTACGTTTGACATCAATCCACCACCGTGTCTCTTTTGTAAACAACACCATAAGCCTAAAATTCCTCATGACTTAAAATATATTATTCGTTAAGTTTGTCCTCAAATCGCAAAGCAATATTTTGTAAAATAGCGAAATAATTTAACAGAAAACGTTTAACCAGACTTTCGACGCTCACTGTCAGAGACATCGACGCCAAACCTTACGAAACACAACACGGCTATGATGTACGACAACAAGCCATTATATGCATCTACAAATACATTTTAATTTACTTAGATGCTCAGATATTCTGAGAAGTATCAATAACACTTATGGTTAAGGTACGGGGTCAGTGTGTTAATGTTGGATTTGAATGGATCGATAACAGTCTATACAGTCCAGACTTGGTTCTAATGGAAATCGCTGTCTTTCACAGTCAGTATGGAAGGGGATACATATGTGGGAAACGATTCGGGGATTCTAATAAACTCAGGGAGAGGTACAAACAATCTTAACAAGATATCCATTTTTTTATTCTGATAGATAAATGATAGTTAGATATAGCGACATCGTAAGTTCCCAACATGCGGTGGACACTATTTTGAAGATAATTATAAGCTATTTTGACGTTTACGTCATGACGTTATGATAATATTCGGAGCGTTCCGTAACACTGATTATGTGTAATTTCAAAGTAATGTAGAATTGTTAAATGTTAATATGTTTGCACAATATTTTGTTTGTAAATCACGTATATATATAGGTTTTAGGAAATATCAGGTTATGTTTTAACGGATATTTTCACTATGATGCTTGTCCTACAACATTACAGATGACCCTCGTGCATTAATAATTAAGTTAACTAGACTAACTCAACAATGTGATTGGCTTAAACACTTCAATTATCATTACATTTGTATATACTATATGCTTCCAGATGTAAGCAAAACATAGCATACGTGTCTTGTTTCATGTATGTGTTTAAATGTGTATGTACTGTACATGTATTCTATATTCTATAACATATAGTCCTTAAAACACTTGAACATTATAATAATAACGATTTATATAATAACTATGAAACAACCATTACTATAGATGTTCATACGTTTGAATTGACTATCTTCCCTTGTTTATTGTTCTCTTTTTTCAGCATATTATACAGTTTATGTCAAAGGAGTTCAATTACCAATTGTTAAGATAGTCTTTGAAAAACGCCCTATAGCTTGTTTGTAACTTATTATTATGAGCTATTAAAATAAACTTTACCAAAAAAAAAGAATTAAGTTAATAAATGAAATAGGGATACATGATGCAACGGGTTCAATTGCGAACCATATTGTAAGTCATATACTTGTACATGTTAATAATGTTTTCGATGTCCTGCTGGTGTATTTTTTGTGGAAATCAACTAAAATATGTTAATACTATCAAAACAATTCAAAATCATAACTCAGAAACGAAGTTTTGATGCTTGCCGGAAATACGAGAAAGCACGACAATAGGACTTCATTTTAGTAATGTTTTCGATGTCCTGTAAGGACTATGCGAACATCGCTTGGGATTAACGTTTTTGTTATCGACGCATATTCAAACTTAAACCATTTCAAAGAAATTCTAAATAATTTTACGACAACTGATATGCTGCAGGTATTTATGGTATGGGTAGGTGTTCATGATATGCCATGACTGTAGGTATGTAATCGACCTTTTTTACTTTGTACCAGGTTTCCTTTGTTTATATCCTGTAGTTTACTTTAAATTAATAAAATCTAGTCCTGTCTTCCTCTATTGCACCTAATTTGTTGGTTAAACCAATTAACCGATACCCACAGACTTAAACGAAAGTGTGGTCGTTTGGTACATGCTGTTACAAAATGTAGTTAGAGCGTCAGACATCTGGAACACCGTTGCATTTGTAACTACAACAACAACACTGTTTGCCTTGAGGAACAATTAGCTATAAAATTGAAGAGAATCAAACCTTGTGTACTGAAATATTCTGCTAATTTGAAGATGGAAGTACAATATTATGTTGCTGTTATAGTGTTTGTTTACAGTGTATTATTTTGTCATTATATTTGTTTTGTTGGTGAAATAGAAACCCAACAGAAGCATAAAAAACTAAGTGTCTCCAGTACTGGTGAATATCAGTGACAATAGTAATCTGAGTTATTTCGTGGTTATTGTTTGATGAAACTGTGAAGTAAATACTGTAGCGTACATATAATACAAAGTCACACCGAAATGGCGGCAGCTCCTACATGTAGCCAACCACGCAAGATTCGGACATACATCGAACCATCCATATCTCCCAAAAATAAATACTTCAAGCAAGCATTTATACTCACTCCTGCAATATATGAAACACTGTGGACTGCGAATTTCGTGCATTTTTAACCATAAAGGGAGATCATTGTGGATAATAACAACACTGCAGTGGAGCGTAGTACGTACGTTAGTGACCAAATGATGCATTTATCGTTTTTTCCGTTTTAACTTCATTCTAATTGTGCGAGAAGGCATTCAATGACAAATAACAAATTTAATTTTTTTTTCAGAATTACCGTCAGTGATCGTTTTAATCAGGTCGTTACGGCAATCGTATACTAATATATAACCACGAATAAACATCGAACAATTAACTTGAAAACAGTAACAATACATATACATGCATTAAAGAGGAGAAGAAACACTCGATATCGTTATTATAAGTATCATATTGAAGACACGGAAAAGTGGATTGTAACTCCAAGAAATAACTACATTGGTTATCGTGCTAAAGAACAATAAAATACAGAATGTCTGACATGATCACGTCAATATCAATTATATTAGAAATTGTATCTGAATAATGAGCGTCTGAAATAATAACTACGAGTGCTCGTTTTATCAAATCAGTGAGGCATGTCAGCTTATTTAAGACGAATGTTTACGAACAATAAATGAAAGTGTTTATGAACAATAAATGATGTCACTGCAATGGCCTGTTTAAAGAAATGTTGCTTATGGTATCCTCTCTTGAGATATCCGACTGATTAAATGATGAACTATACCATTATCTTATATTTCCAGAATCAACTCTTCGATTTCTCTAGTGCTACGTGGTGCTACTTTGTTTGACCAATAAATAAATGATGTCACCGCAATGGCCTTTTTTTAAGTAATGTTGCTTATGGTATGACAACACGACTTTCGTTTACATTGTACACACACCCTGGTTTGTACGTGGGGTGATCAAAAAGAAATGAGACAAATGCGATAATTTGTAAAGTTTACGTGTTTTAACCATAAAAATATCATATTCGTGTATGTGCATTTAATGCCGATTTGTACGTGTGACATATAATGTTCTACTATAAGTAGTGATTTACTAATAGAACGTTAAATATCAGGGGTTTTTCTATGTCGCCGCATATCAAAACGTCGTCAGTTTTCGCCGTATGATATGGAAAAACATATTACTAATATTTTATTTAATATTCCTCCAATATTTGTCAAATTAACTGGACATGACGTCAAAACATTGAATAGCCGCGGATTAAAACGATTTTGATGTAAGTGTGTCAGTTTTATATATATGACTTGAAAAGTAACAGTACCGTCTCAAAAACCACGTCATCTTTCGGCAAAAAATCACAGCTTGGAAATATACAGTTTTATCACAAAGTAGGAGAAAAGACTAAACAAACATTTAAAATGATGAAATGGGCATCGGAAGGGAAGTCTGGCAGAAGTATACTTATATATCGTTAGTACACTATATTTTGTGGCGGAAAATAAACTTTATTATATCAAGCAGAGGCCAAAAATGTATATGATGAGCGTTCAATTTTGGACGTCGCTCGCAAAGACGAACGTTATACGCGGAAGCCGACTTTAGAATGATAATGACGGAATAATTATGAAACATATTTGACAGTCGTGATATTTTATTACAACTTAAATGTTTTTATATAAACAAACTCTCTTTCTTGCTAAATACTGAATAAACTGCAATTGTATGCAATACGTTTAGAGATATGAGCTATTTATTTGAGCAATGCGACGTGCGAATAGTAACCGTTTACGTACATGACGTCATTGACGTCAATTTTGTGCGGCGAGTCGCTGTACCCAAAGTTGCGAAACCGCTGATATCTCTTCATGTAATAAATGAATAAATATGAAACTCACGTCATTGACGTCAATTTTGTGCGGCGAGTCGCTGTACCCAAAGTTGCGAAACCGCTGATATCTCTTCATGTAATAAATGAATAAATATGAAACTCAGCAAACAGAGAGAGGATAAATTTTGTAATAGGCATACAACTTTTCGTATTTATATTCGTATGCATTGTCATTTTATAGCGTTTGTCTCATTTCTTTTTGATCACCCCACGTATTTGTTTTTAAAATGTATGTTGAATATTATATCGTTTGCTAATCAGATTGCTTGGTAAGCACATACATGTAGTTGGCGTGTGTTGGTCTTAAGTTTAACAAACCATTAATTCATTTCATAACAAACAACTACTATAAATATACAAGCTATATTATTTTGTACAATTAAAGTATCAAATGTCGCCTGTCGGGGTTGTTTTATAAGATAAACTGGGATGATGTGTAAATTTAACCCACCGTATTGATGCACTGGTACAAGATAAAATAGCATGCACTGTTTAACCACAAATAGCTAACCGAATACCTATGTTTTTATGTGACAATATATTTATAAAGAAACACAAAGTATTCTTAAATATTGTTGCGCGCAGACAACCAAAAGCCACACAGAATCTGTGGCATTGTCTAGCCACTTACACAAGAGTCAGACATAGAACTAACCATCCACATCCCAAACAAAATGGATACTTCAAGCAAACTTATATACTTTACATATTCTACCGCAGGGTCTTCAATTTTTCACAACCGTCCTCAATTATACCAACATATTCAAAGCAAGTGTTTATATTTCTATTCCCGTTTACTGTCAGCAGTGTCTGGGTGTTCCATTTCATAATTTTACTTATTGTTTCTATTGCCATTTCAATGATGCTACAAATACGATCACTGTCAATTTCCCCTGCAGGTGTGAATTTTGTATTACGTTTAAATCCATGAAATCAACTCTCACTTCCATCCATTTCATGTCACACAAATACAAAAATACAATATGTTTTATTCGGAAATTTCAGTTAGGGTGAACACAGATCGTTGAGTTTTCCAACGATACGAGTATGTTAAACTTCGCTTATTTAATCAATAAGCATTATTATTGTGCCGTTAGTATTTAGAACATACGTTTCGGGATTTGTAGGTTGTATGGTTTGGTTTTTATATGTGTCACAAACAAGACGGTTCAATGATACGCTTATAGCTCCCGTAATTGGTGTTTAGTGTATCAGAGTATTTTCAGGACTGCTTCGGAGACTTAAAGCGTGTTCATATTTGTTTAAAATAGTGTTATGTTGGTAGATGTACGTTACGACAGTATTCCGCGTGTACATGAATGATACGTATATGCTCTTGAAGGTACAAGTATTGCTGATTAAGTCTTTGTTGTTGGTGTCTGGATTCCATATAACAGTTCTTATCAGCATACAATACACAATCAAATAATCAGAAATTACGTAATCATACAGACAGTCGACATACTCGACTGATATACAATATTCTTAACATTGCGAATAGCAAACTGACATTGCGAGTTCTCAAGACCTAGTTAACAGACAATCACTACCTACATACGTACCAATTGCCGTATTTATATCAACTTAAATACAATTACACATCACCTCCCTCGTGCTCATACATTATTCACCCACAAGTCCCTAAATATGGCGCCATCAGCTAGAAACAGTCATTGTGTCCTTGAATGTAGTGATCTAATTGATATCCCATTTGATGAACAGACATTTTCGAACAGACATCTCTGGAGATTTACTTTTTTAGTTCCGTAAACTGCAGGCACTTGCCCTCCGGTAATATAACGATTAACAGTCAGGACTTCTGATTCAGATAAGGAAGTTTTAATGTCACATGTGTTTACACATGTATAAACGCCGTAGTTTGTGTCTGCAAGTATTGAGCATTCAGCTACATGCATATAGAAAATATATCGCGAGTTGCCAATAGTATTAGTATTAGCCTGTTGGTAGTAATCGGGCATGGATGGGTGTAATGTAATTTGTACCATTTGGCAACCAGTGTTAGACTTTTTTGATCATAGGACTCAAATAACCCGAAACATAACACAGCTTTCTATTGAAACCCAGACCACGTCATATAAACAACGTCAAAAAATGGAATAATGAATTATACTTGCCCGGATGCAAGGATAGTCGTGTGACTAAAATCCATATTCCATCTTAACCAATAGTGCCTACTTTTACAGTTCAGTTACAATACTCACTATTATGGTACAATACTAAATAGATCTAAGCAAGTGTTACATTCTTGTTTAATTTTCTTTCTGAAATGCCGAGCGTAGACTTTATTTACCAGTCAGTTTTCTGAGTGTCTTTATCCGTAATTAATGTCGGGTCGCCAGATTAGATGACAAGTGCGCCAACAATTGAGCTACGGAGGCACACACATATTAAATAAAGGTAGATTTATGTCTACATTTTTAAGCACCATTTTAATAATGAAACTGCAAAATGAATATTGAACATATTCTTTTTATATTCGATCTTATTCACATTAACAGACAACAATTAGGCAAATGTCCATTTCTAAACTAATACACACTTCAATGTTTCACTCAGTCTGTATTAGGTTTTTTTTCCTAAATTAATTCTGAGATCTAACAATATAGTCTCTAAATTAACAATTTTAACGAAATTCTAAACGTCCAAATTAATCTTCGCTATGATTAACAAATGTATAATTTCTGAAATATTGAATGGTACACGGTGAATGCGTAAGATGTTGCAATACTGCAAACAAGACCAAAAACCTCAACAAGGAAATATAATACGAATGTTATTTTAACATTTCATTATATGTTACGATTCGTTCATCGACTGTTTTCCAGTCTCTAGCGACACATTATGAAATATTCGCACGCCATTTCCACAAATGGTTCACACATATCGAATCCGCATTTTAATGGAATTAATTTCAATCATGCGACACGAAACAAATGCAAGTGATGTCTCACATGAGTAATGAGGCGTTACTGTATCGGAGAAAGTCTTAAGCGAAGGTGCGTGTTTCAGTTTATACCAACTCATGTTTTGTATATTGTGAAGAACTTATACTCACTCTCGGCGCCATATTTATGATAGTGTCTGTCGCCACGATGGTATGCTAGAAAGCATATGCCCGTAAACTGATCGATTAAAAGGGACTATTGATATGACAATGCTTATGTAACTCAACATTTCAAACTCTACGTGAAAGTTTAAACATCAGACTGTTGTATATGCCCGTAAATGGAAATACACTTAACCGATTTAAAAACGCAACAGTGGGTTTTTGATACAGGTTGCTCCAATTTATTAAAATTTTGTATTTAATGAATTCCAAACATGAGGTAAGTCATGTACAAATTCCATTGAAATATCAAGGTTTAAATGGTCACAAAACCAAATCACGCACATGGATAAACAATGCATAACAATACTAATAACATAATATGTCAAGTTGAGATGTGCGTTTTTGCACAAAAACATGCATGTCATTGGTTCGATTGGAAGGTCATAACTTTGTGAATATTTGGAATTTTGACAAAAATATTTTTTTAATGTTTACAGGAAAGATGGATTCGACCGAAAATGCCAATAAACAAAATTTCAAAAAATTGTCATAAGGGCCCTTTTTTCAGATCTTGGCTCATATATTTGTTGAAGTAATATAGAAGACAAAGACACGAAGTTGAACAAACAACCCGTTCATGACGTACTAGTAGTTTCGCAGACAGATATACTATATCAAAATATTCATCACGGAGACATTTTGTAATCTTTGTGTCCAATAAGTTGGGATTGTACGTAAATCTTGAAGTATTTCGACTTTTTAGATACTTATTGAAAATTCTTGGAAATCACTTCATCTTTTATTGTTTTTCTATAACATGGATCGGCTTACACATGTTATTGAAATTATCTGAAAGTATGATGAAGCAAAATAATAGACTTATTTATGTTTCGATCTTGAGCTTGTTTTAGAAACAATTACTTTAACTTTGAAACAATATGCCTTTGTAATGCTGAATACTACATTTGTACCAATACTTTAAAAATATATATGACCTATATAAAACCTGCTATATTGACAAAAATATTGACTTTAAGATTTTCCACAGTATTACAGGATAATGTTAAATAGGCAAATTGCGAAATAAATTATGTTAATATCTTAAGTTTAAGGAAGTTAGAGCTGTTTTTGTAGAGTCACTATTCGGAGCTTTTTGTGCGACGTCGCAAACGTCATTCAAACGTTATTCGAAGTAACTGAAATAAGTATTTCATTATTACACCATTTGATCAATTCTTGACATAAACTGTTCAAAATAGTACCAAATTCTATAATTATGTTTCACTTTTTAAAATATTTATTACAATCGAAATTGTTTGCATACAGAGAAAGGCTACTTCTGTTTTAAACAACCAATTCCTCGTTTTTATCAATCGGAGTACTTTTCTGAGATTGGTCACCATAGCAACGAAGTATGTGTTTTTGACATATATCGTAAGAAATCTTAAAGCTAAGATATAGTAATATTAGTAAGTACTTACAATTGAATCTATAGATATGTCATTTTTTCTTATTTTAAAGCTTTTTAAAACCTTGTTACATGTAGTAATTACATAATGTCAATATAGCAGGTTTTCCTGGAGACTGGCTCATATATCCAAATAAAAAAAACCAATGTATAACTTACTTGCACGAGGAGTGTTTAATTCATCTTAATCTAACGAAGAATGAACGTTTGTAATTGATTCCACAAGCAATTACATGTAACAGTTATCGTGTTTTAAGAAGATCCTTATTTCTCAAATCATAAAAACGTTAAATAGTACATTAAAATAATGAAAACAACACAGTTGCATTGCACACATGTAAAACTCATTCTTTGTTCTTTGTTTAATACATCTTAAATACTTGTATATACCATATCATCACGTCATTAAGCGTTTCTATACATTTATAAATACCCTTGATTTGAGGACTTTGCTGAATGTAGCATCTTGTACTATTCAGGCCCCGATCTCCTGAAACATCTCAATCTGAACTCAATCCCAACTCAAACTTTGTCACCTATCGTTTGAGGAAGTTTCCATGTAAAATTGTACTCTAAATTGGTATAACAAAACAGAAACATTATTCTGAGTTTATTACAGCAAAATTATGAGAGTTCAAGATTCATATTTATCTCAAATTCAGACTTTAAAATGATCAAAATCTCATTTTGAGTTGAGATTTCTACTTGAGATGCTTCTGGAGATCGGGGCCAGTTCACGGCTGAGGGCCCTAGTTAGTGAAGGAAACAATGTTCCATATTTATAAGTAGATCCATGGACAACCAACAATACAATAAGAATTAAGTTAGTAAATGAAATAGGAGGAATGAGGCAACGGGTTCAATTGTGAAAAGATTATATAAAGTCAGACAGGGAAGGCAGCACTCAACTTAACCAGCCGAGCACAGAAAACATTAAAATCACGCAAAGCACAATGCCAAACTGAACCAACCGAGCACAGGAAACATAAAACACATAAATACACAACGCCCAACTAAACAAGCGCAGATCCGCCCGAGTCCAAGCTGTCGAAAAGTATAATAAATTATAACTAGCTGAATGACCCAGTTTCCACAGCAAAATGACTATAATGCCTAGTTTTAGCTGTCAGAAATCTTAAAACGAAGAAGTGTCCAACACACTACGGACCAAGAAAATTAAACATCCCTTATCCCACTGTTTAAAAGCTGAATAGAAACGATTCAGCAAACAAAAGGCGGAATGCCTACGCTGAATGACCTAGTTACAACAGTAAAACTACTGAACTACATAGTTTTAGCAGCCTTTAGTCTCAAAAGTTAAGTAACATTATTGTAAATGATACGATGTCCGGTATGGACTATATGAATACCGTTTGGTGTTAAAGTTTTTGTTATTGACGCATATTCACACTTAAAACCAAGTCAAAGAAGTTCTAAGAAATTTCATGTGCTGCAGGTATTTATGGTATTGGTTAATGCTCATTATACGCCATGATTGTAAGAATGTATTCGACATTTTATACTTTGTACCAGGTTCCCTTAGTTTATATCCTGTAGTTTACTTAAAAAACATCTAGTCATATCTTCCTCTATTGCATCTAGCTTGTTGGTTAAACTAATTACGGATATCCACTGGCTTAAAGTAAACATGTAATTATTTGGTACATGCTGGTTCAAAATATAGTAAGAACGTCAAACATCTGAAACACCAATAACAACAATAACAACAACACAGTCTTCCTTAAGGAACAATTAGCGATACAATTGAAGAGACATTAAACCTGTGTACTGAAATGTTATGCGTATTTGAACAAGGAAGAACAAAAATATTTTGCTGATGCAGTTTTTTACATTGTATTATGTTGTCATTATGTTTGTTTTGTTGCTGAAATAGAAACATAACAGAAACATAACCGCTCATTTTCTCGTCTGCTCATGATAATGTTAATCTTGTATATTTCAATGGGTATGTAAGAAATTATTGTTTGATGTTACTATCATGTAAGTAAGTTTGTTAGCAGTTGAGTCATTATCGTTTATCCGTTCTAACTTGATTTCTTATCCAACCTAAATACACTTTACAATGTATTTGTAATGCATACACTTTGCAAGAAGGCATTCCATGACAAATTACAAAAAATATTTACCTTCTTTCCAAAATAACCGTCGGTTATAGTCTGTGTAAAAGTCTTTAATCAGGTCGTTACAAAAATCGAACAATTAATATGGAAACAATACAAATACATGAATTAAAGAGCAGACGCAATTATTAAAAATAATCGTTATTACAAACTGAGTACTAAAGAAAACCAACAAGTAACACGTTTTCCATATGGCTTCATGTTAAACGGGTAATAATCTTGAACTGTCATTTTCTTCCTGTGCTTTCATACCAGTCATTTGTGTGTCTACTTATTTCCGCTTGGGTTTGTTTTCGTAAACTGTATTCACACTTGACTCTGATTTTAAGGTTTTTCAATGCAGGTTGTCAAAAGGAAAATTGTCCACGAAATGACACATTCAGCAATGGCTGATAATGTAAAGCTTAAAAACAGACTACCAAACCCACAAAATTCATTGCTCTGTGTGACCTTCGAAGATAGTTATGATATACCATTTAACCTATGAAGAAAATGTACCATGTACGTTTCTTGTATCAAATTGAATAACCGGACAAAGATTAATCTAACTCTAAGAAATAAATACATTGGTTTTCGTGCTAAAGAACAATAAAATTCAGATTGTCGGACAGGATCACGTCTATATCAATTATATTCGAAATTATATCTGAATAAATAGCGCCTGAAATAATTACTACGAGTGCTGATTGTATCAAATCAGTGAGGCATGTCAGCTTAGTTAAGACGAATGATAGTATTGACGAACAATACAATGTCATTTTTATCTCATGACTTTAAACCTTCAATGACAAGTGTCTGATAATTCTATGGGTAACCTATTTAAACGACCGGGAACCTCCCGCGTGCTCATACATTATTCATACAAAAGTCACTCAAAATGGCGCCATCGGCTAGAAACAGTCATTGTGTCCTTGATTATAGATATAATTGATGTTTGACTTGAAGAACAGAACTTTCCAAACAGACATCTATGGTTGTTGGCTTATATTAAGTTCCGTATATACTGAAGGTATTTGTTCTCCGGTAATAAAACGATAAGCTGGGTTGGTTGGCATAATTAAGTAAATATTTATGATATACCAACAGTTACTGTCTATAATATATATAATATATTGGGTAAATAAAATTAATTGTTACATAAACCTTGTTTTAAAGACTATGAAAAGCACGACGATGCCGTACACTAATAGGGTAATACAATGAATAAATTTGTTTGCGTGAATATTGCAGTTATTAATTGATGATTATATACAAACATATTTCAATTCTTATTATCCCTCCATATTTTACTATGTTTTGTACGGCTAATGGTCTTGATCAAAATCAAACAAAATATTGCTGTTTAAATAATATTTGCTGATCCCATACGTGTATATAACGACACAAAAGTTGATAATATGCGGTCCTCTAAAAAACTTTTCTTCTGTTTCTTCTTTCCAAATCATACAAAGTATTAAAGACACTATACAGAGCTATAAACAGATGCAGTCGATATATTTGTAAGGTGGAATAAGATGCAACAGAAATGCCCATAGTTTTATGCTGATAAGTCGCAAAAATCCGTAAATAACCTCATCGGACACCAAATAAAGGACACTGACACCCTTTTATAGCTAATGTGACACAATACTAGTACATGTATGTAATAATTTTACCATATCAAAGCTACTATATGAGGCTAGGGAACTATTTCGGCTATATATTATAAAGTTGGCCCGGAATGCCAACGAGAAGCCAGAAAGGCTGATCAGTCGCGGAATTCCATAAGAAACTTAATCTGATCCCATTTCAAAGACCCTTGAATCCTTTAATGGGTAATGTGACGCAATGAGTAATATACCATATTAAAACTACTAGATGGGGCTACGACGGGATATAATCCATTTATTTTTACGTTGGCCCTGAATGACAAGGAATAGCACATAAAGGCTGATGATTCGCGAAATTCCATAAGCCTTATCTGATCTCATATTCAAAACCATTGGACCTTTCATTGACTAATGTGACGCAATTGATATTGATTTCTGTATTATAGATTTCAGTTGTTTAGAATAATTTATAACCGCGTTATGGTTTATGCTTTATATAACAGTATTCGTGCCATTTAAACCACTAAATTGGGACTACTTTTATGCATTGTATCACAAAGAGTCTTGTATTATTTGATGTGTTAATACAGTACATTGTAACTGCACTTACGCGGACACAGTTGTTTCATGAAGTTCCGGCGTTTTGTCATTTACCATATATATGCTAGTACATGATTTGGAAGACAAACATTTGATTATATTATATATTTTCTAAATATTCTTGTAGTATTTCATTCTAGATATTTGCAAACATAACCTTTTCTCCGAAAACAATTCAATTTTAACACACCTTAATTACACCTCAAATCAATTAATAGGACAAATACGTAAGACAAGTACATTCACCATCATGTTCAAGCTGAAACTAGGTCAATCAGCTATTTATAGCTGAAACGATGTCATTCAGAAAATCCATATTTCATTTAACAAATAGTGCCTACTTTTAAAGTTTAGTTATAATACTGAAATGCCAAATGAATATAAGTTAGTGTTACCAAAACATAATACAAATGTACATTTGTATTGACGAAAATTTAAACATTCCAAATTATTCTTCGCCATGTTTAGTAAATAGATAATTTCGATTATGACGAGTGTGTTCAGGAGATTATACTGTATTCAAGTAACTAATATTTAAAATAAACAACATAATCGCAAAAAGTGTGCATAGTGAGTGCGTACAATATTGCGATATTTAGACAAACATTTGGTTTAATGTGTGCATTGATGACACCAACTAATACCAAAAACTCAGCAAGGGAAATGATACGGATGTTTTTTTAACATTTCCTTATCTGTTTCTATCGTTCATTGACTGTTTTCCGGTATCCAGCGACAAGTTATGAAATTTTCGCACGCCATTTACACGAATTAGTCACAAATAACTTATCCTCATTTAAATGGAATTAATTTCAATCAAGCGACAATGGGAAGCCAAATGTTTTGAAATTAACGTGGGTCGCTTAACATTATTAAGTGCACCGTTATGTCATACCAACAGTTATTGTATATTATCAATATATTTATGTGCAAAGAATAAGAAACCTTTTTATAAAAACTATAGAACGCACGAAGATGCCCTAAAATAAAACGGTGGAATTTTAAATGTTATAATATTTGATGTGTTAATACAGTGGCTGCATTTACCGGGAGAAAATAGTTTCATTAAGTTCCTGAATTTTTTCCGTAACCATGTCATCGTACGTACATGCCATGGAGACACACATCTGATAATTATATTTTTTCTAAATATTCCTGAAGTACATACGTCATCATGTTATAGCTGAAACTAGGACAATAAACCTTTTTGTAGCTGAAACTAGGCCATTCAGTTTTTTATAGCTGAATCGGCATATTGACAGCTGGGTCTTGGACATTCAGCGGTTAAGTTCATTTTCTCGTTCAGTTCTGTGTTGAGAACTGTGTCGTGTAATTGTGGTCTGTGTTGTTTTTATGTTTTCTGTGCTTTGCTTTGTTAATATCTTCAGTTGCAAAAATAAGTTATGAACGTTCACACACCAGTGCGTTTCACATTTTATTTACCACGTTTGTGCTTTTAAAAATTGGCTGAAAATTTCATAAGCCGACAATATATCTATGTAACAAAGTCTAGGCGTCAACATATGACACAGAGAGTGTTTTATGGGTGATCTAAGGATGCATCTTCATTGTAGAAACTTCTACAAATGTATAATAACTTTCATATCTTACTTGAACTTTATCTGAACTAAATCTACCATAAATTGTGTCATACAAATGGGGATGTAATGTTTGTTTCATCACTAACTTACCATATTTGTGCTTTTGAATAAGGCTGAAAATTCCCGAGGCTACCGTATATATACGAGAACCTCGTATGTAATAATGTCTAGGTGTCAACATCGGACGCAGTGGGAATGTTTTATGCGTGCTCTGAAGATGCATCGTCAGTGAAGAAACTTCTATTAATACCTTTGATATGTTACTTGGACTTTATCTGAACTAAGACCGACATAAATTGTGTTGCATATTTAATGGTAATGTAAGAAGTTCATTAGTGAAACCAAAATATTACAAACGCACGAATGATACGTGATCGTTTGCTAAGTTCAACGTTGGAAAATATAAACCAGCCGAGCACAGAAAACATGAAACATCACATATCACAATTACAATGCACAATGCCCAACACATAACAGAACGAGAAAATGAACTGCCAAAATACCAGCTGTCAAAAAGCTGAATGACCTAGTTTCAACAACCAAACATCTGAATGGTCTAGCTAAATGACCTAGTTTCAACAGTAAAAAGGCTGAAATAACTAGGTTTAAGGTGTGTTATATATAATTGTGCATCTTATATGAATTTAGTGTTAAACAGTATGCGGTATTTAAATCCTAATTTGTTTATTATAGTATAACCTTTGTTCTAATAACTATTATTTCATATTCGCTGGACTTTATTGCTCAAAAAAGAAAACAATGTTTTTAAGTTTAATAATAATACTAATAATAAAGACTTTATTCAAACATGCAACACAGTTTTAGACCAAACAGTATCCACTTTTTCACGTTTGGTGAGTATCGCCATCTAAAAAAACAATTAAGTCATTCGATAACCAATTACTGGAAACATTCAAAATGTAATTGGCTAGTGGAGCACATACATACAACGTGTCGGATGTTAGCATCGTACAGTAACTGTATTCGTGTATCCATAATCACTATGAGGACGGATATAACATCTATTAAAATATCAACATAACATTTTATTTGTTGTTTATAACACGTGACTTACTGCTGATTTTGAACAACTAAAGTTACAAATTTCGCATTTTGGACTTATCTTATATGATGAATTGAGATGGTGTTGAATTGATTATTTGTCAATTTAACAAAACGTATTTACATGTCCACCAGGAGAAAACAAAGTATCAGCACAAATAGCCATACAGACGCATATGAATGAATGAATTGTAACGTACACAGAAGCATTGACCGGTAACTTACTCAGAGGTCATTGGCCAATAGACAATTTCGTAGCGATACCGCATGGCGACCCCCCACTTACGGCAATTGAACACATTGACCAGTTCATACCATAGACTTCGGAAACAACGTCATGTGCATCTGAAGAATGTTGTCTAGGATTTTGTATTCACGTGGGAAAGGTTTAATGCAAGAGACATGCAGACTAAAGCTTGATATGATATCGTGCAAATAATACAATATTTGTAGTATAGGACTTTATAAATGGAAATTTACAAGTCTGTACGATTAATGCGATTACATAAAAACGACTAGGAAGTAGACGCATGCAAATGTTAATGCGTCTTATATTAGTTTTTGAATTCGTCGTAATTGGGAAAGTATTTACTTATAATTTAATTTAACATGTGGTGATCCCTCATTCTTACCAATTAATATAAATCACAAAGTGTAATGTTTTTAATATTTAATCGCATTGCATATTCTATCAGGTTGGTTCATTTATGGAACACCAATAAACAACCGAAACGAACAATATAACTTCAGAAATAAACCTTGTGAAATGAGGAGGTCGTGGCGGTTTTTGCATGCATAGAAGACGATAGCGAAGGCACATGTTTCATTCTCTGAAATGATTTGGATGCATCATCAATAAAGCATAAATTGAATTGACTTATGTTATTGGTACAACTTAATACCCGTTGTTTGTATGTACATACGTATGTATGAAATCATGTTTTATCACTAAACACAGACCACTTAATGGTACTGGTAAGGTGGCGGACACACTTTCGTGCAGTCTAGAGCGCTGCAGTGCTTTTACACCTTCACCACGAGATCTACCCATTTTTCCAAACCGTCCTCATGATGGGCAAAAACTGTCTATTATACCAACATATTCAAAGCATTTTGTTCTATTCCCGTTAAATGTCAGCCCTTTTCAGTGAGTTTTACTGTGAGTTTCTCTAATTGTTGGTTAATTTCGCAACAGGTGCGAATATTTGATTCCGTTTTAATCCATCGAATCAACTCTCACTTTCATCGGGCAATTAAGTTCAAAATATATTCAATACGTATGTATTGTCGAATTATATTATTAAGATGCCCTAATCTCCTTGCCACAATGCAATTATAAAACAACAAAACATTGACATATTTTTATAGTTCAATTTGTTTCAAAATAGTTATATTTATTCTACAGAAAAATTTCCTATCAATAAAAATAAAATATGTTATATTTAAAAAATCCAACATTTCATATCACTGCCAAAACATCTGTCCTTGGCTTCAATGTCGCACTGGGTATTTATACCAGAACTGATGATATAATAGTTCATATGAAAATCATAAAATGTGACACGGCTCGAAACAGTAGGAGCATACACTATGAAGATTAGGAGCGAATATGTCACAGCACGAATACACGCTACAAGGTTTATATAATGAGTCGGCAGGAGCAAAAATAAGAAGGAATATTGTGAAACATGTATTTATGAAACATGAAATAAGCAGACTGACACATCTGCTATGCAGACTGCCTTATAAGGTTTACATAATTTCAAGGGAATTTATCATTCTCACACAGCTATTATTTCAAACATATTCAAATTAATATTATATATAAATTAAATATTCGTGGATTCGCGACATGTACAATGTAGACCATACCATCATGCAATTAAACATTCTTATACATCTATAAATAACCTTCATTTGAAGAATTTCCGACTGTAGCACCGAGTGCTATTCAGTTCATCGCTTGGGACTCTAGTTAGTGAGGAAAACAATGTTCCAGATTTAGAAGTGGGTTAATTGACAATCAACAATACATTACGAATTAAGTAAATATATGAATTAGAGATAAATGGTGTAACGTTTGAAATTGTTGAGGCATATTGTAAATCATATACTTGTAGGATAATGTTTCCAATGTCCTGTATTGACTATGTTAACACCGTTTTGGTGTTAATGTTTTTGTTATTGACGCATATTCACTATTTCAAAGAAGTTCTACATGTAAACATGTTTACGAAAGCAGATATGCTGCTGGGATTTGTGGTATCATACGGTTGGTGTTCATTATACGCCATGACTGTAATTATGTATTCGAATTTTTATATATTGTACCAGTTCCCTTTGTTTATAAAATACATGCTGTAGATTTAATTCCTATAAAATATAGTCCTCTCGTCCTAAATTGCATCTAACTTGTTGGTTAAACCAATTACTGATACCCACGGAAGTGTGGTGATTTGGTACATGCTGGTACAACATGTAGAACTTTTAGAGCATCAGACATCTGGGTCACCATTAACAACCATTAATGTCAACAACAACACCGTTTCCCATAAGGAACATTTTTGCTATGAAATTGAAGAGACATTCAACCTTGTGTACTGAATGTGTACTATGTGTTTGAACAAGGAAGTGAAATATCATCTTCCTGTTGTAGTGTTTGTTTACGGTGTATAATTTTGTCTTATATTTGTTTTGTTGGTGGAATAGAAAAGCAACAGAAGCATTAACATTAATATTACCGTGTATTCGTGATAATATTAATCTTGTATATTTCAATGTTTTATGTGCTCGGCTGGTCCTGGTGAGTGCTGCCTTCCCTGTCCGATTTTCTATTATCTTTTTGTAAATATCAATGGATCATTTGGTGGTTATTGTTTAATGTCACTGTCATGAAAGTTAGTTAGTAAGTGAGACATGTATGTTTTATCCGTTTTAACTTGATTTTCAATCCAATCCAAATACACTTTACAATGTATTTATTATTTCAACTGTGTGCAAATGCATTCCAGGACAAATTACCAAATTTATCTAACTTCTTTTTCGTTAATCGCCAGTGTAAAAGTCTTTAATCAGGTAGTTACAGCAATTGTATATATTAATATGTATACACGTAACCACGATATACATCAAACAATTAACTTGAAAACAGTAATAATACATATGCGAGGAGTGATCGCGAAGTTCGTGTAATTTGCTTATAAATTATTCAGTTTCAGTTAAATATTGATGAAACTTCACTATCAGGATGATCAACATGATTGAAGTTGAAATATAGAACGGAATAAAAATTTATGCGACAATTAACGGTAACCCTTGGCAACGCTACTACACGTGGTTGCAGCACACCGAAATTAAGACATTTTTCATCTTTCGTTCGCCTGAAACAATGCCGTTTTTAAAGTCTTGAGTGTGATTAAAATTCACGCAAATATAACACATCATACGTCAACTTCATGGGGTCATTTTCATAGAATATGATGTTGTTTACTACATTCGCTATCAAATTAGCACTGTGTTTATCTGAACAGTCAATGAAACGGAAACAACGTCATGACGTCAACGGGTGACATTGAATTGAGGCGCGTTACAGAATGTTGCATGGGAATGTGAAAAAACACTGACTGAAACCAATGAAAAGATAAAAATGTGCGATAATTTAAAAGCGTATTGTCCGGCAGTTACCAACATACAACGCAGACGATTCAAAGTGCACAGAAGATCAATTGAAGTCAACTATAGAGAAATGTTGCCATCGACAGTTCTGTCGTGTGTACGTGAAAAGTGCGCAGAATCATCCGAAAAGACAGACGTAACACCATTAGACTGATAGTCAGCGAGCTCGAGAAATCTCCTTTAACTATGTATGGGTACGAAAGAGCTAGGTATGGGGAACATCAGATATTCGTAGCCTTGTGTCGTGACTTCGTGGGAAACGTGCTCCATACATTGGACCTATATTTCGTTTGACGTTATATGACGTCGTTTAGTTTTCTAGTGTGCGGCGTTTATGCATAGTGGCTGTTTAGAAATCGTCGCACCTGTGTAACTGTTTGATGTATTTTTCTCATTTTTATAAGAGAGTTTGATAATGCATACAATATTGTTATGGTATTATTTATTATTCCTTATGAGCAAAACAACTCGATTCACAACAAAATTATACGAACTTCCCGATCAACCCTCGTACATACATAAAAGAGAAGACGAAACACTTGATATCGTTATTATAAGTATCATATCGAAGAACCGGACTTGAAGTTGAATGTAAGTCTAAGAAATAAGTACATTGGTAATCATGCTAACGAACAATAAAATACAGAATGTCTGACATGATCACCTCAATAGCTATTATATTACAAATTATATCTGAACAATCACATCCTGAAATAATAACTCCCAGTGCTCTTTTTTTTTAAATCTGTGAGGCATATCAGCTTAGTTAAGACTAATGATAGAATTATGAACAATACATTATGGTACGGCAATGGCCTTTTGAAAGAAAAGTGAGTTATGGTATCCTCTCTTGAGATAACATACTGACCAAATGATGAGCTATCCCATTTTGTTATATTGCAAGAATTTGAACACTCTTCGATTCCACCAGTATCTTTTGTTCTACATTTGCCTTTTTGTAAATCATATCAATTGTAATCAGATGCATGTGTAAGCATATAGTTGATGTGTATTGGTCTTAAATTTACCAAACAAGTCAGTTATATGACAGCATTAGCCAAATGAGCAAATACATACAACTTGTCGGATGTTACCATAGTGCAGTATCTATATTCGTGTATCTATAATCACTACGGGAACGGATATTACAGCTATTAAAATATCAATATAATATTATGTATGGCGTATGTGACGTAAATTACCGCTGATTTTGTACAATAAAAGTATCAAATTTCGCCTGTTGGGGTTATGTTATATGATGAACTGGGATGATGTGTAAATGTAAATAACCGTATTGATGCGCTGGTACTCCTGAAGATAAAGTACCATGCAGTGTTTGTCCATGCATAGCGATTTTTTCCTTCAAAACAAATACGTGTGTTTTTTATGTTTGATGCGGGACAATATATTTACTAAACAAGCACAATGTATATTTACATGTATATACTATTGCGCACATACAATCCAAATCCACATAGAAACGGACCTTTCTTTTTCTGCATTACCTGCTAGTTCAATTTGTAATTTTTGAACGATTTAGGTTTTAATCCGCAATGGTTACAGTATATTTATATGCGGCATGGTGCATATATTCAGTATTGGTATCCACTTACTGAACTGTATTAATACCTGTTTCATGTTTCTGCACTTGATCTAGACTTTCCAACACCAATAAATTCTCGTGTGGTACAAAAAATGTAACTGTCATGTTGTCTTGAGGATTGGTGTACCTTCTTAGTATTTCCTTCTTAAAAACACCCTTAAACAACTGAAACGAGAAATTAAATGTCTGCAACATAACACAATTACTGTTAATGTGGCCCCAGGTGCGAATATTTGATTACGGTTTAATCCATCAAATCAACCCTAACTTTCATCTGGCAATTATTTGAAAGAAACACCAGAAAGGTTTCACGTCAACTGAGAAATTGATATCTTTATTATAGGCATCAATGTCATGTCAGACAAATACAAAAATACAGCAAGTTTTGTACGGATATTTCGATTAGTGTGAAAGCATATATTTTCATGAACATGTTGAACTTCTCTTATTTTATCAATAAGCATTAATTACTATTTGTCATTAGTGTTTAGAACATACGTTTCGGGAGTTATGGGTTGTATGGTTTGATTTGATTATGTTTTACACAAAAGACGCTACAATGATAGCTTCCATAATTGGTATCCATTGATCAGAGTCTTTTCAGGACTACTCTGAGATTAAAGGCGTGGTCATATTTGTTTGAAGAAGTGCTGGTAGATGTACGTACCAACACGTTTCTGAGTGTACATGTATGATACGTATACGCTCGTCAATGTACACATTTTACTGATTAAAAAAGATTATATAAAGTCAGACAGGGAAGGCAGCACTCAACTTAACCAGCCGAGCACAGAAAACATTAAAAACACATAAAGACACAATGCCCAACTAAACAAGCGCAGATCCGTCCAAGTCCAAGCTGTCGAAAAGTATAATAAATTATAACTAGCTGAATGACCCAGTTTCCAAAGCAATAGGACTACAAAGCCTAGTTTCAGCTGTCAGAAATCTTAAAACGAAGAAGTGCCCAACACACTACGGACCAAGAAAATTAAACATCCCTTATCCCACTGTTTACAAGCTGAATAGAACAGATAAAGCAAACAAAAGGCGGAATGCCTAAGCTGAATGACCTAGTTACAACACTAAAACTGCTAAACTACATAGTTTTAGCAGCCTTTAGTGTCAAAAGTTAAGTAACAGTATTAAAACGTTGAAAGGCTCGATTTCAGCAACAAAAAATCTGAAAGCCATAGTCGGATGGTCTAGTTTCAACAAGTAAAATGACACAATTGAACAAATCGAGATATGACGTAATGAACAAGTCATTTAGAATTTCAAGCAAAACGTTGTTGTTACATGTAGTGACACAGTTCCTGGAATTTATGTTAAAGTAAAAGTTCCTTTGAGAATACAATCAACACTCAAGTCATCAGCAATTTAGTAATCATACAGACAGTTGACAAATCCGACACATATTTTATATTTTTCACATTGTCAATATTTACAAGGAAACTGATATTGTAGACCTATGTAACAGGCAGTCACTACCATCATACGTACACATCGCCGTATTTACATCAACTACAATACAATTACACATCACAACAATGCCATGACTTAATATTATCTGTTTAGAAAAACGGTCATTCTTTAAACAATATGGCTTTGAAATATCACAGAACAATTGTATAAGTAAAGTACTGGTTGTATATCATTTGTACTAATCAGTAGAGTTTATATAGTAAATCTCCTTGAGATCAATATTCGCCCGTATATTTAGACTTATATTTTACGAAGATATACTATTAAAAAGTAATAGTATAGACATCGATGTATAACTTATTTGCATGAGGTATATTTAACTCACCTCCATCCAATGAACGAACGTTTATACATGAATTATAGTCACAGTTATTTCACAGTCATATTTTTCTAAGAACATTCTTATTTCTTAAATCATAAAACAATCTAATACTGCAATAAAATGATACAAACGACACAGTTATACAGTGAACACACTTGAGAGTCTTGGTTTGATGCATCTTAAATACTTGTGTATACAATGGCATCATGTCATTAAACATTTGTAAACATCTATACATAACATTAATTTGAGAACTTTCACTAATGTACAGGGTGTTAAAAAAAGTTCGTTCTCAAAATTTGATTTCATACTACTTTTACCTAAGCTTTATACACAGTATATAATTTCAATTTCTTACTCTAATAGCTTCATGTAATGCCAGAGAGTGTAGTACAATTGTAGAAAACTTTAGAATTTAACCTGAAAATTTTACATTCTTTTGACGTCAGAAAAATAAATTAAACTATTAAAACTTAAACAGTGAGAACGAACTTTTTAACACCCTGTACATGTAGCATCTAGTACTATTTTCAGTTCACAACTGGGGTCTCTAATTAGAAAAAACAATCGTCCAATCTATTGACAATCAACAAAAAAGAATTAAGTAATAATAATAATAATAATAATAATAATAATAATGATAATAATATAATAATGATAATAATAATAATAATAAAATCTTTATTTTACGAGGAAACTCATTTGACAATTAAATTAAATTAATAAATGAATTTGGAATATACGAGTAAGAAGTAACTGGTTAAATTGTGATGCCTTATCATTAATTGTATAGGATTTCATGCTAATAATGGTACATGTAACCTTACCTGGGTGTACCATGTGAACACCCTTTTTTGTTTTAGTTTTTGTCATTGAATCATATTAAAACTTAAAACCAATTGAAGAAGTTCAAAACTGTTTCTAAGCAGGTGTATGTGTTGTAGATGGCGTTGATAATGGTTGGTGTTCATTATAAGTGTACTTTTGTGGTGTTATCTTTGACAATGTATTCTATAGCTCTAGTAAACTGAGTTTTTTATATCAAATTATTTCGTTATAATTCACTTTTATTCATATGCTTTCTATGTACACGTAATGGATATTTTATAGATTGTACAAAGTTCCCTTTGTTTAAATATATTGTAGATTACTTAAATTAAATCTGTCGCCATCAATTGTACCTGACTTGTTGGTTAAATCAATATTGATACTCATTGGCTTAAAGTAAATGTATGGTTATTTGGTACATGCTGGTTCAAAATGAGCGTCAGACATCTGGAACACCATTAACAACAACAATAACACCCTTTGCCTAGAGGAACAATTAATTATAAAATTAAAGAGACCTTAAACCTTATGTTCTGAAACGTTCTGCGTATCTGAATAAGGAAGAAGGAAGTACACTATCATTTTGCTGATGTTATTTTCATTTTTTGCTGGAATAGAAACATAGCAGAAGCATACATACTAATTTTCTCGTGTAATTGGATATCTACATTTCAATGTTTTCTGTGTTCGGATGGTTCTGGTTCTTAGTAAGCAAATACACTGCCCACCAAAAATAAGTATACAGATGTTATTTGCCCACTTACTTACCTGTAATAATACTTTTTGTTGAACAATATATTTGAAGAAGAAAATGAATATTTTTGTTTATCAAATGGATAGGCCATACATTAATTGGTACCCTAGGTGCAAAATCTAAAGTTTCATTGTCCCTCTTGAATGGTAACTTTGTCACAAAAAGATGGAAAATTAAGCCGTTTTGATCACATGATTATTTTAGTTCCGAACATCTTCATCTTTATTTCTATCTCTATTTTGACTTATTTAGTAACTGTAGTTTCAGAAACTAGTATGATAGTGACCGTTTGATAAACTGATATTGAATAATTTAACCAAATTTAATTTTGCAACAATTATTTACTGTATACTTATTTTTGGTGGGCACTGTAGTTGACGTGTGTTGGTCTTTAGTTTATCAAACAATTAATTCATTTGATTACCAACAATTACTAGAGACATTCAAACTATATTATTGGCCAATGGAGCAAATACATACATCTTGTCGGATGTAAGCATCGTGCAGTTACTAAATTCGAGTATCTATAATCACTATGGGGACGGATATTACATATATTAAAAGGCCAATATGATATTATGAATAGTGTTTGTGACACGTAAATTACCACTGATTTCGAACAATTAAAGTTTCATGTTTTGGATGTTGGAGTTATTTTATATGATGAACTGAGATGGTGTAGACTTGTGTCAATTTAACAAAACGTATTTATACCTGGGTATACCAGGAGACAATAAAGCATCATCACAATGTTTTTCCACATATAGCAAATGTGTTATAGAACACCCCAAATTATATGCGTTGCGTCACAAGTAACTAATTAGGAAATGTGTCATAGGACGTGTTGCGTTCAAGTGTTGGATATATATCAATATATCCAAGACCAGAACACATAATTACATGTATATTATATATCGTCCACCAGTCGATGATTGAATCAAAGTATTATTGTAAAGTAACGACAAGTGATATGAAATAATTAGTGTGTAGGAGAGTCAATTAAAAAGATAATAAAATATCGAACAACACTCAACTTAAAACAGCTGAGCAGAGAAAACAGAACAAAACACAGTCAACAATTACTCGACAGAATGCCCAACACACAACTGAACGAGAAGAATGACTTAAGAAAGTCTTAATCCAAGCTGGCAATAGAGCAATACAGACGCCTATGAAGGAATGAATTGAAACGTAAACAATAACATTACCCGGTAACTCACTCAAAGTCAGAGGTCATTGGCCAATGGACACTCTAGTAGGGAAAATATCAATTCGCGACACAGACTAACGACTATCAAACATACTGACCAGTCCATACCATTTGCTTCGGAATCAACGTCACACGCATCTAAGTGTCTAAGAATTTGTATTCGCGTGGGAAGAGTGTAATGCAAGAGACATGCAGACAAAAAGATTATATTTTAGCGTGCAAGGAAATGATAAAATATGTGTCGTATAGGATGCTGTAATTCACTTATCTACAATAAATGGGATTTTACAATTCTGTATGATTAATGATCTAACATAAATAACGACTGAGAAGTAGATGCTTATAAATGTTAATATGTCATATAATGGCAAAATATTATCTAGTCGGATAGCCAGACTCATCACAGGAACATGTATCATTTTTACAGAAATTGAAAAAAAAAAGTTTAAACTAGATATACAAATATTTTTCATATTTTTAAATTATTTTTAAAAGATACAGTTACCTGTGGGCATACTCATATTTAATCTAAAAAGTATACGTTGATCTGGTTATTTTCAGGGTTAGGGTTAGTGTTCCTTGACTTAACATTATGTTCGAGGTTTCCCCCTTTCTGCCCTTTACGTTGTGTTCTTGTGTTGCTTTACACCATTTCAATATTTTGTTCTCTTAAAATGTTAGAACGATTCCTAAATATACTGTGTATGTTATCTTTGATTATATAAAATATCATTTTTTTGTTATTGTCAATTTTAAAGGAAGAATATTGCTTGGAATACATACCTTTATCAACTCAAATCGTAAATACCACGCTTAAGTATACAGAATACTTAATAAATATAACATGTCATGGTAAACGAATAACGTAAATCCTAATAAATGTTAACAAAACAAAATAAGAATGTGTCATATCATTTTTTGAAATCGTCGTGATGGGGAAATAACCTAGTTATAATTAAGAAATAAACTATGAAAAACCGTTGTATACCGGCTGTTATACAATGGTTTGGATTTCTGACGCGTAGGAATTAACCACGAAGGCCGTTAGGCCTGAGTGGTTAATAAAAAGCGTCAGAACGACAAACCATTATATAACACCCGGTATACAACGGTTTTCATAGTTTATTTCGATTTTAACATGATTTAAACCCGGAATTATATAAAAAGCCAGTGTTATTTTGCGAGATTTATGTTGCTTAGGTTACTTGTTGACGGCTGTTACGATTAACTTTATCACCCCCAGTACAACTATACTTCAAACAATAATCAAATATGAAATAAGAAGAAAATCTGTTTAACATCAATGGATATTTATTTAATAAAATATCATTTAAGTATTCCATACTAACAAATAGTCTAAAATACGCAAAAACATTTACAACGATAATAATACAATATCACGTGAAATTCTTTCATACATTTCCCGACGTGTGAAAAAGAACAGCCGAGTCGAAAGAAGTTCAAATTTCCATTGTATATCGGCACGTAGTGATCCCTCATTCTAACCAAGTAATATGAAAAACAAAAGTGTAATATTTTAAAATTTAATCCATTTGCATATTTCGTCTGGTTGTGTTATTTATGGAACACCCATAAACAACCGAAACGACAAATGGAATTTCAGAAAATATTCTTATAAAATGAGGAGTCCGTGGAGGCATGTTGCAGGCTTGTATCCGACACAGAAAACGATGGCACTTGTTAATAATCTTATAAAATGAGGAGTCCATGGAGGCATGTTGCAGGCGTGTATCCGTCACAGAAAACGACGGCACTTGTTATATTCCCTGAAATGTTTTGATTGCTTTATATTATAATGATTTATGTTTAAGGTACGACTTAATATCCGTTTTTGTACGAACAAACATGTATTATTGACGCGACGAAACACTGGAGAATCTACCTGTCATACATGTAAACTTGGAAACTTTTTTTTCATTGAACAATCAAATCATGTGCAATTGACAGACAGTCGACAAATCCGAGTGATCTTTAATATTATTCACATTGCCAATATTTGCAAGTAAACTAATACTACAGACTCTCTACAACTACGTAACAGATAATCACTACCTACATTCGTACAAATTGTCGCATTTATATAAGCTGCAATACAATTACACATCACAACAATGCCATTTTTGTCTCATGAACTTAAACATACAGTGACAAGCGCCTAATAAGTATGTGCTTTAACTCTTTCAACGGCCGGGAACCTCCCTTGTGCTCATTAATTATACACCTACAAGTCAATAAAATGGCGCCATCAGTTAGCAACAGTCATTGTGTCCTTGATTATAGTGATCGTATTGATATTTGACTTGAACAACAGACATTTTCAAACAGACAACTATGATTCAACTAAGGAAGTAATAATGTCACATGTTTTTAAATATGTATACACGCCTTAGTTTGTGTCTGTAAGAATAAAGCATGTATACATGTATATAGAAGATATATCGCGAGTTGTCAATAATTCCTTATTACATTTGACAATGTAGCCTGTTTTTAAGAATATTTATCACATAACCTGCGGTCCAGGAATGCCGTGAAGCCGTGCCATAAATATCGCTCGGCATTCCCAGACTGTGCAATAAATATTTAAATTAGCCTGACGTGACGTTAGCCAATCCATGCATTGATCCGTCAATGACGTCAGGATCATATCAACGTCGCCATGACGTCGCGCTCAGTGTACCGCTAATTTTTGGCTGAAACATATGCAGCGTACTTAATCTTTTTGACCAATAATGTGCATTTTTTAAGGTTACGTGATAAATAGAATTTTACATTCGTACTCATTACATACAAGTTTCATTAAACTCATCGACAAAAACAATATGACATTCGGCAAAGCCTCGTGTGATATCATTTTGTCCACTCGTTTAATAAAACTCGTATGTAATGAGCACTCATGCAAGAGCCTCTATTTCCTAAACGAGTGTAATGTAATTGTGTATAAAAAAACAACGAGTATTATAATCTTTTTATCATATGACACTAAAAACGCGACAAAACGCACACGTTTCTATTGCAAAACTGACAACGTTATATAAACGACGTTAAAAATAGGATAATGAATTTAATACACTAGCCCGTATACATGTACAAGGATAGACGTGTGACTACAATACTCTCTATGGTACAATACTAAGTGAACCTAAGCAAGTGTTACATTCTCTTTTTTATTTTATTTTTGAAATGCCGAGCATGACCTTTATTTACACATCAGCTTTCTGGTGAAATACGGCAGGCATATGGGTGCCTCTACCCGTATTAGAAGCCGGGTCGCCAAATAAGACTGCACGTGCGTTGACCATTAAACTCCGGAGGTACACAAACATAATATAAATGTACATTGGTATTGACAAGTTTAAGCACCATTTTATTAATCAAATTACCCACTCAATATTGAACACATCCTTTTTATATTCGATCCTATACACATTGTCAGACACCAATTAGGCAAATTTTCATTTTAAACATAATTCCACAGTTAAATGTACTACTAAGTCGGGGTTATTATTAAATAATTTTTCCAAAATTGGACTTTATTATGAGATCTAACAATATAGTTCCTAAATTAACAATATTAACAACTTAAACGAAATTCTAATCTTCGCCTTGATTAGCAAAATTTCATAGATAATTTCTAAAATATTGGATTAAAATTTGTATAATACAGAATGATCCGCGGATAAGAGACTGATGACGAATTATGTATTCGAGTAAATAATATTTGAAATAAACAACAGAATCTCAATAATGGTGCATGTTGAATTCGTAAAATGATGTTGTCTTTGACAATAGACAATGTATTCTATAGCTCTAGTAAACTGAATTTTCTTTCGTTTTATTTCAAATTATTTATTTGTTTTTTCGTTATAATTTACTTTTATTCATATGCTTTTTATGTACACGTATTGGACATTTTATAGATTGTACAAGGTTCCCTTTGTTTACACGTATTGGACATTTTATAGATTGTACCAGGTTCTCTCTGTTTAAATATCTTGTAGATTACTTAAATTAAATCTGTCACCATCTATTGTATCTAACATGTTGGTTAAAGCAATTACTGATACTTAAAAACGTGTGGTTATTTGGTACATGCTGGTACAAAATGTAGTAAGACCCTCAGCAATCTGGAACACCATTGACCCTGAATCAACAACAACAACAAAAACACAATTGTCTGCCTTGAGAAACAATTAGCTATTTAACTGACGCAACATTCAACCATGTGCACTGAAATGTTCTACGTGTTTTTCAAAGCAAGAACAATAGCGTTTTGCTGATGTTTTTGTTTACAATGTATTATATATGTATTATTATTTCGTCATTTTTTGTTATAAGAATAGCAACATTGCAGATGCATAAAACGTATTGCAGAATAATGACAATTGTGCTCGTAATAGTGTTGTTCTTGTATGTTTACTTGTTTAAAAAATCTTTTTAGAGTGAGAAGGATTGTTCTTCTCTGTTTCTGACTGTTGCGTTGGTGTTTAGGCGCTGTCTAAGTTACTGTGTGACTTTAAATTGTATGTGTGCTACTGTATTTAATTGGTCATTTTATGGTTATTGTTTGATTGTTCAATGTGTATGTAAGTTAAAATTTGTAAATAAGTTAATGATGTGTGTATTCATTCTAATCATTCCAGAGCATACCAATGCAGAACCTTCCCGCTCAGATGTAAAGCATTTTTGTACAAGTTTTACAAATTCAATAGTAATACACACATTTTACTCTTTTGCTGACACCATTTAAATCTACATGAATCTACCATGTATACACATAAAAGCTATAGGCTGATAAAACCCTCGTATTTTGATGTCATGTCCAAAAACGTTCATACTGTCAATAATCATTTTGGGGCGCTGTTTAACAGAAGAGCGAACAATTGCTCTATAGATTGATATCGCACCTAGTGGTAGCACTACGCACCCGCACCCATTAGGCATTCTAAATAGAGAGTGTTTATAATTACCCGATGAACCATTCACTAAGTGAATGCCCTCTAATTAAAATCATGAATAGAAACTTAAAAGAGACGAACAAACATATTGATAGTACCGGTACATGTATTGCCGCCGTTTAAGACTGATTTAATACACGTTTAAAGTTGTCATTAGATTGACAGTGGTTTGATAATCATCGTCTGGTTCTATGTCAATCATTTCGTATTGTAAAGGTTTACTGACCTTTCAAAATACATAAATGCATCGTAGCTGCACTATATGAATTAGTAATTTTCACCTTTCAGGAGATGACTCATCTATAGTGCGCAGGTCAATAAAACTCTGCAGTACTGAATATTATGGGTCGTCGTTTTATTCATTAACCCCAGTAAATATTATTGTTATTGTTTTAGCCATTAATTGCAGTGAATTTTATGGCGAGTATAACTCTAACGCGATAAATTGCTGTACAAAAACAAACACAAAATTGCTTATCTGCCTATGAAAGCATTCATACATTTGGCGCAACATATAAAGTTTGCATGCTCCTAAATATTCAGAAACGATAAATATAGCGGATTTTGTGTTTGTTTTGTATTGCAATTTATCGTGTTGAAGTTATAGTTGTAATCCCAGTAACCCAGTTATTACGACCAAGGGAAATAACACGTATTGGCTGGAGGTAATATCACGGTTACTCCCCTCATGTTATCAAGACATCTTTGGTTAAAACTCATGGCAGTAACATTACTTTATCTTGTCCACACGACAACAACATATTAATAACATAAACCAACTCATTTATGATGCATTATAACGAAAACAGCCTATAAATTACGACGTAGCTCCCAGAACAATAACATGTAATATGATTGTTATCACTGGCGATTGCTCTAAATGAGATTTTGTTTTCCATCCGTTTCGAGTTACGATAGTAATCAATTTGTGTTAGATGATTTGATGAAATAATCACTTTTCTATTGAGAAATGTAGCTTATTTTATTCCGATGATGATGAAAGTATTCATCGGTCGCTTTGATTCTCTGGTTTGTTTACGGTTGTTCTAAGAACTACGCCTGTCATGCTTCTAGCAATCCACATATTGGGAGAAAACCCGCACTCGGAGTTGAGTATCGGAGTTGTATTAAGTGTGTACGTACAAGCTATAGTCCTCTTTGGATTCTAAGAATTAGTTCTTCTCTGGAACCAGGGAGGAATGCATCTTGCGAACCGATTTTCTGTGCGTAAAGACAGCTTCATAGTTATTTTTTGTCATCGTTCTGAAAAAATAAACTTGATTTAGATAAAGCTTAGATGTCACGTATAAGTCAAAATATTGTTTAGTTTAATTCTTTAGAGAATTAAATATAGAAACGGTTATTGGGACTTGAATTTTGTAATGTAATTGTGTGTTGTTAAGTTCTGAACTACGACAAACGTGGTTGGTGACAGGGGACTGGAGCGCGAACTACTTTATTGTCATCTTGGAATATATTTAATTTGATTCAAACTAAACATTGTATTGGTGTTGTTCTCTCAAGAATTCCACGTATTGTGAGTAGGTGTTGGATTCGGAATTTGGTATAGTTTTATGGAATAACTTGCAAACATGTAAGTATTTTTGATTGAATAACATGGTGTGCATTTGAAGTACACTTATTTGCTTATCCTGCGTAACTATGACCACCTTTCCTTTTATTTTTAAATGGATGTAATCCTATATTGTGATCACGTTGTCTGAATGTTCCATAATTGAAATCAAAGTAACGACAATGCAACTGAAATACATCTATATGACGCATTATAACGTGAAAATTCCACAAAAATATAAAAACTTTTTAATTTTTATTAAATATCATATTTTGTTAAGTTTGACGCGTATAATTACCTTCAACAGCTCTCTCATCAGAATGTTTTTTGTCGATGTCACAAAAAAGATTCAAAAGGTTAAGAAATGTTCAGATTGGCCTAGTATAGATTTAACAATTTGACGGACAAATGCAATAGCAATCATATACGTACTACATACTCACCCAGATTACCAGGGCATACAATTATTTATTTACAACATTGCGTTCTAATTATGGAGGATTCGTATGTTTTAATTATTTAGTATTTGTACACCGTGTTCCTACTATTAGATGTAACTATTGTCACTTATATAACATAATTGAGTAGGCCCTGTGGTATTTCTGGGGTATTCAAGTTTTTTTATTATCTTGGTATCTTCAGAATAAGAAGTAAATATATTGTGTCGTGTTGAAATATAAATTCAAGAGTTAATGTGTTTTATATGTTTAAGCTCTCCTGTTACATAGTGACAACATGAGCTTTTGTGAGCGATCTTTGTCCGTCGTCCGTCCGGCCATGCGTCCGTCAACAATTCATTCAAACGACATCCCCTAAAACACAAGGTCAATTCTAACGAAACTTCACAAGAATTTTCCTTGTGTGGTTCTTGCTGAAAATAGATAAAATAATTGACATCTATAAATAAATCTGGTTGCCATGGCAACCATTAAAAAGGTTTCCATACAAAGCGTCTTTTTTTCTAAGACTCTTAAATTTTCTATTGGACTTTTAGCATGCAATTTTGTCGATTGCACATG
Source organism: Spisula solida (assembly GCA_947247005.1). Classification (NCBI taxonomy): domain Eukaryota; kingdom Metazoa; phylum Mollusca; class Bivalvia; order Venerida; family Mactridae; genus Spisula; species Spisula solida. The sequence continues at coordinate 1,299,023 of OX365958.1, read as the reverse complement.
TTTTTTGTTACCGAAAAAAAGTGAATGTAATTATTTCGTAGCTCGGGTTTGACAAGTTATTGTCTTCCTAGACTCTTGGCTTAGATTATGATCTCGTAATGTGGAGAAGTTTTACATTCGCCTGCCGAAGAGCATGCCAGTACTGCCGAGGTGGGGTTCACACAGAATTTTAGTAGGAGACTAAACATTGTTCTTACGATCTTAAACTTGGGCGGATCATTTACTTGTTCAGTTGTGTGTTGGGCATTGTGCCTTCTATGTTTGTTATGTTTTTTTGTGCTCGGCTAAGTAGAGCGTCACCTTCCCTGTCTGACTTAATATTATCTTTTTTAAGAAAAGTATTACACATAAACAAGATAATTTATCATTGATTGGTTTCAAGGTAAAAAGCTACAATAAACACTACGAAAATATTGATTATTCTTCAATTTACAAGAAAATGGGTATTATAAAGTTTCGACTTAAGGAGGTACGCGCACCTTTGATCTAACGATTGAATTTTCCTTGAAACATCTTAAAATGACAACTAGAACAACATTGAAATCGTAAAAATGATATGTCACCAGCCGCGTTTTCGACATACATGGCTTTCTAATGACCTACCATTGTATTTTGTTCATTTTATCTATTTCCTGCATTTATGGCACCATTATGTTCTTTTTAAGATTTTTACTATATGAAACCACTTTTAAGCAATGCATGATATTTTATGTGTTCAATGGTCATTCCTGTTGACATTAGTCACAATTCCGGCTACCTGGTGAACAAATTCAGTATTTGAACATGATAAATAGTTACCCCACCCACTTGCAAAAAAGTGCAAAAAGTGTGATTTTCAAATGAACGTCAAAAAATATCGAACGATCGAAAATTATTTATAATTGGCCATAAGTTGAGTATTAAATAGAACACCAGTTTAGTCAAATAAAATATAGGGGACACCAGCCTTTTTTGGCAGCTATTCATCAAAAAGTACTTATTATGAATAAATGTGCATAAAAATAACCTAATTTGTATATTGTAATGAAATAAAATTTTATTAAAAATAATTCAATGTGTGGCTACTTAATATCTCTAAACCATGCACTACATATTATATATAAGCATATACATTTGTACCATTGCAAGGACTTATTGTAAACCCATATTATTCACAAGTTTGCCGTTCCCCACCCACTTTTCATGCATGCAAAAAATAAAAAGTTAAAAATATCTATTTTGTACCATAGTATTATGTTAATTGTCATTAATCAACATTCATATGCGATCATTGAAACTAAAATTCATGTTTGTTCATAACTTATACGATTTTGAAATTTCGCGCATGCGCAAAAGGCAGCTCGGACCTCCTTAAGTCACAAAGATGATTTGTTGTTTGTGAATTCTGGTTGAGTATAACTGACACCAGGGTACTCTTTTATCAAAGCATTTACGCTATCGTAACTGTAAGCTTTCCGTCAATATTGCGTATGACGATAATATTTCCACAAACGCATTTTGATAAAGTTTATGTCGTAATTCTACGCAAAGAGAGATCGACCCTAAGATAACAAACGCAGTAAGGAGAAATTGATAGGAACTGTTGAATTTGACTGACACATGTACATGAATATGTATGTATTTACAGACTGTGATTGGTAACAAAAACATTGTTTAATTATCAAAACTTATCGAACGTTAATGTATTTTTATTCATTTCCTACGTTCAATATTCAAATTTTTTACGTAAATGTATTAGGCTACAACTTGCAATAGATAAGTAAAACGCACTTAGGAATTTGCGTAAGAGAAATATGTATACATAGATTTACGTGACATTTACGCAATGCTAGTAAAACAATACCCGGTGATCACAATCACAGATATTCAGTCACGTAACCAGTTTAAATAATGAGTGTGCATCTAAGAACGTTCTTGAAGCCTGAACACAACCATTTCGTGTCGTTAATTCCAAACTACATTGTTTATAGCTTTTGTTGTTTTTTCTTTCTTTTATAATGATTAAAAGCTCTTTCTTCGTACCCAATCCTAATGAACTATGGGCGATCTTACCTAGATTGCGAACACACTAAGTCACGCTAAGGTTCTGATTACTTAAAGGTCTGATAGCTTATCTAGATCTTAACTGTTACCTGTCCAATTCAATTTCGTGATAAGTCCATTGATTTTTATTTAATGGCTAGTCGTTTTTTTTCTTTTGTCTCGGTTGATTTTTATCGTAAAACATTAAACGAGCTGATTAAGATACGCTAAGGATGAGAATGTATATATATCTATATATATAAGAAATTCCCTCTACATTTTTTGTGTAGGAATATGTACTGAAAATATTGGAGATTGTCTTCGTTATTATTGTAACACGACATAAAGATGATAAAAATAACGAAATGTAGTTTTATGAAATTGGATGCATAGACAATCCTCAGCATTTATTGATGATACATCCTATCGAAAAATGGTTTGATTATCAATATTAATTATATTCGATTTACCTACAACTGTGCATGAAATGTAAACATGGGACTGTTTGATAATACGACCACTTAATACGTTTCAGACCCTTGCTTGCAATATATCTTTATGTGTATAAATATAAACCTGTCTACAGCATCGTTAATAGCATCACCGATAATATATAACGTTATATATTCCGATACACCACGTCTCAGTTCCGTCAGGGGAGTGTACTATTTTCATATGGCTCTGACGGATCTCAGATTTCATGTTTCCTGAGTTCCGTCCGAGCGTTACATCGGTTTTTAGTTCCGTCAGAGCCCTGTGAAAACAGCACTGTTCTTTGACGTAACTGAGAAGGGGTGTATCTGGATACACACGTAGTAACCGTAAGGTATGCATAGATGATGGCATTTCATTTCTCTGTTACATAGTTCATTAAATGCAATTTTTAGTTTTAGTGTCTATATGCGTCTGAACTGCATTTTATTGATGTACGTAGTTGCGATATTGGACTGGTAAAATATTCAAAAGAAGAGAGAATAATGTTTCTTCCTTTTAACGTTGTGGAAAATGAATCTGGCAAGAAACGTCGATACGTCTGCTGTATGTTGTACTTTATTTGTGCTATAATGATTCAACACGCACTATATTCACAATAATAAACATATGAAATATAAGTATGTCTTTGGCTAAATAGAATAGGGTTCAACAGTTCGCTGCTCTAAAATATTAATAACCGTGTAAGTTTTTTGAGTGCTTAATATTTTAATGTCATTGTAATCGATGGTTTCTAAAATCACAGGCAACATTTCTGAATTTTGTCTTAACATTTTCAAGAATATTTTTGTCATGCCGACATCTAAATAAGATGGAGGCTATTGAACCTGACACTGGTATTAATTATTAAGCGGCGTCCGGGAAATTGCGCATACTAGCCTCTTAAAAGTACTTAATCTAAGTTGAATCTCCGTTTGTTAATTATCTTTGAAATCGTTTCAATGCATTTCAAACAGACATTGCTGACTAACATATTGTATTTTCAAGTCCCAATTTTTCATCCAGATTGAGACCACAAAGTCACGTTATTTTGACAGCTAGTGTAGCATAGGAGCAGTAACTTCGGACTTACTTTGCTGAACGTTAAACTATGGACATTGAACCAGTACCATTTTAACGACTCAAGCAGACATTTCAGTCCAATTTGAAATTTTGCTCAAATCTGAGTCTGGGTTCCTAAGGTTGCTTTTTTAAAACTTTGTTAAAATAAATGTTCATAATATAATGTAATTATATACTGCGTAAAATAACTTTCGTGCTTATGATAAAATTAATTATTTACGCAGGTTTTTGTGTGATTTTCTAGCAGGAAGCGTAACAGGTACACTATACGAAAACGCTACAAATAAGAGCTGATGCAACTGACAATAGTAAATTAGAAAAAACGTAAATAAATTGCATATTAAACCATAATGGGAAAATGATATCATTCTAAGTACTGTTAATGACATGCACTTGATAATGTCCACTTAAGAATTCTTCATAAAAAACTATGCTATACACGTGTGCTTAAAGAAATATCTGAGTCATCTTACAACAAAATAGTTTATAAAATTGCATATTAAACTATAAATGAGAAAATTATATCAATTTAGTAATTACTGTAAATAACACACAGTCTATACGCCCACTTACGAATTCTTGATAAAATAAACAACAACAATTGATACGCACGTGTGTTTTGTGTGCTTATTGACGAATGTAATGTTATGTACGATACCTAACGAGAATTGCTACTAGATAAGTGTCTCCTCTATTAGTCGGCTATTCACAATAGTTCCATTCGTCTTCCCACTCCAAATACAAGTGCCAATTAATTTGTAATAAGTTTGTATATAGTGGCATGTTGTCCTTGAAATATTCCCCATAGTGTAGCTTCCGTCTGGTGGATATTATTTCCTGATACATAAGTGTTATTATGATCTGACACTCTCGTTCAGTGTTACAACATTGTCTGTTACAAATTTGGTTAACACTTGGTTGTCTTCTCTTAGCGTGAAATTTCTTGCGAATTTGTTAAGAATAGAAGGAAGAGATGTGTTGGCAATCTACAGAAATACAGCATAGATTCCTCCAACGGCACACACTATGTTCTGTGTATGGTCGGGAACGTAGGAAACACCAAGCGCGGCATAATGAATGCAATTGTCTGGACTTTATTGCGATTTCGATTCAACCTCTCTGTACTAAATCGGTAAAACACCCGAAGTGATTGCAAGTATATAACTTGTGTTTTCGTGCCGTAACCGCGTCTTCTCATGGTGATGCACAAATCAAGAATGAGGTGTTAAAAGTGGTAAATAAAGAAAAAATGTCACACCTTTGTTACACTAATTTGAGCAATTAGCACATTTGAGCTAATAATTATTATGCACATTATGTCTGCAATTCGTGCATGTAACGTTAATTGGCAGTGGTGCACTTCCTAGTTCTGCTCCGGTGTTCAAGTTTGTCCCAGACGTACTAACTAGGGGTCACGTTTTGGGACAATTAACCCTTGCCAATCCAATCAATGCTAGTTATAAAAATCTACATCAATGTGCTTAACCTACATTTAGTCCATTGACAACCAAACGGGCTGTCAAACTACCCTTTTGGTTGTAAATGGATGTTTTCTCGGTTTGACATGATTCTTGTCATCCAGCGAGATTGAGGGTTATGTTATGGTGATTTATGAATGTAAAATACACAATGTGAAATGTAAATAAAAAACTATATTAAACCTATACTATACTGTAACTTAGTGTGTATTCACACTACATTGTACCCCTCTGAAGCAATACGCCAAAACCATAACATTTTGCCCAGAGCGTAGTGTATTATTGAATTACACAATCACTCTATAAATAGCTGATTCATCCAATTTGTAACTAATAAATTATTTAAACATTTCAACAAGAAGTCATTGCAAACAAACGAGTACAAATGTTACTGTTCGTATATGACTTATTTTTGTATGCTTTTTAAATAGAAATAAGTTGAATCATTTTCACAGATCCCATACTTTCAGACAGAACAATTATTTGATTTTGAGGGCATTATAATTTGGTAGAGCACGTGGGTGCGTGAATTGTATTTTTATGATAATCCTTTTTAATTTATTCCGGTGTTGGTTTGTTTTCGTCGTCAATGATATTCGACAAAAATCACCAAAGAAATCTTTTAGAGATTTATTATGCCCATCTGAAATATTTATATTGTAACAACTCGTAAGAGAATCACTGATTTTTTTTACTATTTATCTCTGAAGTAAATTGGCTTAACTCCAAATAACAAGACCGACGCAAGAAAACAACACTACACTTGTCATCTTCATGTTCAAAGAGTTGCTCTTTATTTAACTTGTATTAAAAGTAAGATCAACTCAATGATGAAAATAGCTTTCATGGATCCCGAAGGAAGGGGCTTATACATGTAAGCGAAGCGGTATACGGGTGCATGCATGGGTTGCTTTGGATGGTCTATATGCAATATTGTTTAATTACATTCTGATCTATGAAACATTATTCCTAGGAATTTCGATTACAAACGTTATATCTTTTTAGAAGTTTTATATTTAATACAATAACTTGGTAAATTACGAGGGTCATCCGTCACGTTCTAGGACAGCTCCTTAAAACTTAGTTTAAGATTGACTAGGGTTGTAATATTCATACCATATGTAGAATTGCATCTTACGAATTTGAACACGGTATATAAATATTGCGTAGTTAACATATGCGGTAGTTATCGTTGCTAAGACAACGCACATAGCACCCAGCGGAGCGGTCCAAAATTTAAACTTAATGTTATGACGTTCGTCATCATTCAGTCACTGTATCTCTTTCGTAAATTGCATAATTGACCTAAGATTCCTTTTGACATGAAATATATTATTCCGTTTATTCGTGATGTTTGTTTTCAAATTTCAAACCAATATCTTGTAAAATAACAAAATTATTTACAAGAACACGTCGCACCAGAGTTTCGACGCTCACTATCAGAGACTTCGATGTCAAATCGTACGGAGCATTGGACCATGCCGTTATCTGCATCTACAAATACATTTGAATTCATTTCAAATGCTCCGTTGGTCTGAGAAGTATAAAAACAGTTCTGGTTGAAGACATGTATGTGTTTAAATGTTGTTTCATATATCACCAAGAGTCGTTAGTAATGATTATTTAGATTACTGTATATTATTATCCGATCATGACTTTACTTGATTTGTATTTATGTTTTCTTCTTGTTGAATAGCATCGTTTTAAAGCGTTGTCTTGTTTCCGTTTAGTTGACTGTCCTAAATATAGTAAACGGCTTTGTTTCGTGCGTTGACAGTTTTTTTGTGAAATGCATTTATATTTTAGAGCTAAGACTTGTAATATACTGACTATACGCACAACACAAACACCCGCGAGACAGGAAACTACTGGTAGATTTGAGCGTAGGTTGCGGTAATTCGTACGGGATTCATGAGACAATAAGTTATTGTTTTAACACATTTGGAAGTACATAGAAAGGCGTGGGCGATTTTCACGCCACAAAGTTTCTTAGTGAAAAGTGACAGTTAAGTATGTGTGAGTTTTCTTTTCCATACAAAGTACAAATGTAGTTTGAACATTGAAGTACTTTAGAACCTCCGTGCGGAAGCATTCAACAATTCAAGCGTACTTAGAAAACATGGCAATTCTACCCCACCCCTTCTAACTATATGCAATGTAAAATGGGATGTTCTCGCGATTCGAAAAGTTTTTAATTCCAAACATTTAGCTTGTTGAAACAATGTCGATTAACGGTAGTGTCTATCTATGTTTTTTTGTAGACCGAAATTTACACTTGAAGAAATGTTGTTGTACATATGTATTTCCACGTCGCCAACTGAACCACTTACAAATCAACTCGTTAACGTGATAGCAACATGTCATTTACAGTTCATTAAAGAAAGAAACCTTATGATCCAGAACGCTAAAACTCAATTACCCTGCTATAAGTTCCCTGTAATTGCCGATTTCAGGATAGTAAATATTGGTGTTCATTCAGCATTCCGGCAATATTTGCCAGTTAACGGGCTGCCGATTAAACTTAGCTATAATCGGTCACCTGGTCATGTGACTAGTGATAATCCGTCACCTTACCACGTGATCTGACGGACTTCTTCTTATATTAGAGTCGCCGGTTGAAATTCCGTGCCCGAGGGTGAGGTTTTTCTATCCTAAATGAGCTTGTGGTTGATCGGTTATTTTCTTCGACTTACATGCGTCTACACGACGTCTATCGTGAAGTCACGGAACGAACGCGACGTTGCGCGCTAGTAAATGAAAGAGTAACAATATAGTTCCGAGTTTGATACCCATACTGAGCAGATTAAGCGACTAGATAAATAGAATAATAGGTTAGTGCCATGAATGAAGAAAAAAGTTTATCCGGCTCGGCTGCGGAAATTATCGGATTCGCCTATGGCTCACCCGATAAATTCCTCCGCATTGCCAGATAAACCTTTTCATCCACGGCACTAACCTATAAGTCTCTATATATTATACAGGTAAATGCCATAATATGTAGATAATAGCATAGTATTAGTTAAGTATCCGACGAACGACAGATACTGAACATCCGTCAGAAAAATACAATCATTAATATGTAAACAACCTATGTACCTATGTAAACAATAATTACATTGCACGCAGTCATATTGCCGACAATTGAAGACAATTTAAATCGGATACCAGGAAAACAGTCAACTATTTATCGTGCCTAATTATTCAACACTCACAAGCTTGTTTCGTCATGATTAAACTATGATTAAACCTTGCTATCTTATTAGAATCCGTTCAAGTTGTTTCTATGGCTTTGACGTAAAAGACTTGAAATTAATATTCCTCTCACACAACAGGCAGGTCAACAACATCTCCGGTATTTCACTGATTTTGTTTGCTCTCAACAAAAAGCCCATTATGTGGTTATCTGTGATTTGATTATCAAGACAAAAAACGCGGGGAAATTACTGACAAATCTCGAGTCTTCATTTACATTAACACATGAATTACAATGTCTAGTGTGTATTCATCGGATAATTTGTCTTTTATGTGTGGAACTGTCATGTTCTTATAGTTGAAGAGATAGCACTTGCCAAGACACCTGAGAACTCTGGTCTGGTTAAATGATTTGTCGTAGGGAAATGACAAACATAGAAACTGAATCTGGAATTAAATAAAGTACTTTAAATTGGGGACATTACTGTACCAATCTGACTGAAGTACAAGATTTTCCAAGACGTAACATATCCTTTGTTCCATTGTAGCTATTTTTAGCAATTTGACAAAACAACAAGATAATCTTAATCGTAGGATACGATAATCTCGTTCTCAAAATCCGTTTTCGTTGATACGGAATTTTCCATTGTAGCTATTTTTATCATTTTGTAAAGGACAAGATCACCTTAAGCTGTATTCATGAATATGGACTTTTCCATTGTAGCTATTTTTAGCTCAGCCAATGAGCGTCACAGATCTCCATCCAAAACCGTTCGTCGACAACTCCAACACATAGGCCATTTAAGAAACTAACTCGAATCTTGACTGGTGCACTTCTTCATCTCTGATGTACGTTTCAGCGTTGTCCACCTATCCTACATATGAACTGGTCGGAACACAAACTTTAGGCATGTATCAGTAATGTGCAGCGGGCATCTTAAAAAACTAACACATTATATTCAGAATGAGTTCTGGTACCGCACCCTAGTTCCTTTTATCACTCGAGATCATTGGTCAAATTGGCAACGAATTAAGTCGATTCCCAACTCTTAAATTTGTCTGTACAAGAGGTATCAAACACCTGATTTTTATGAAGAACAGGCTCATAATAGTGATTGTGCAAACCCATAACAGCTTTGCTCGGCTAGTTTTTAAGATATTTTTAGATTTTGGGGAAACCCCATTAAAACTGATATTTGCATTTTACCGAAAACGTTTGACATTTTATTTCATGAAACTTGGCATGCACGAAATTTCGTATATACGGAGTCACACGATAATGTTCATTTTAGAATATGCATTTTATATGGATTTTTAAATGATATTTTAAAATATGATATTTTTCAATGTTAAGTTATGCGAAAAAAGATAATTTGAACAAACTACTGTTTTTGTACATGCAACCAGTAGAGTAACTATTATAGAAGTTTTATCCCAAATTTCATGGCTGTTGCTCGGCTAGATTTTTAATTGACAGTTTAGTGATTTCGGAAATGTCGAAAACCAGGAGAGTTTACCAAAATATATCAACGTTTTGAATACGTTGTATCCAGTTTTCGCGATAATTTGTTTTTTAAAAAAATGTGTATATCTAAAGATGAACCCAGTTTTTCTATATGCTCTTTTGCATTAGCTAGTCTATATTCTTACGAAATAAATGCAAAAAACCCTCCTCTAATGTAGTCGGGATGCTTGCTAAACAAATATTAAAACTTGGATACAATTGTGGGTGGCGCACTATAAAGCGTTTCACATACGTTGTAGCTAGCATTCGCGAGTGTTGGTGTTTCAACGTTTGGAATAAATGGTACATTAAATGGAAGCTATAGCTTTATTCTGCAAGCTTATTATAGTATAATATAGTAATAACAACACAGTAAATTCGCGATTTTAAGACATGCTGACGAATCAATTTTTAATTGTTCGTACTATTTCATCATGGTAGTCAGATGCTTTCAATACGTCTTATTTACACCGATGTCTAAACTTCCGCTCAAATGAAGAGTTGGGAATCACCTTAGCCAAATTTGACCCCGCACAGACAGTTATCTCAGTCAGTTGCAACGAACGAACAAACAAGCATTCCAATTTATTTAAAGTCGATTGTGACACAGGTTCCTACACCCTATTGAAGGAGGAATAAAGTTACACCACCTGTCTGCAGTTGCTTTGTTTAATTCAAAGACAACGAATTACGACCAACTCGATCATAAGAGTGACTCAAATTACATGTTAATTTTTCTACGCACCCCATGAACATTTTGTTGTCCATATTTGAAAGTATATCTCATAAGAACATGTACTAAATCTTCATCATAAGACAAACACAAAATCATTTTTTTACCTCAGTATGATGACATATGCATTTATGGATCCCAAAGGTGGTCGTATATAATTATGAAGTTTTACTGTGTACGGAAGTCCCTGGCAACAAACACAGAATACATTGGATTAATTAAGATAAATGTAAGTGTAATGTAGTATTATTTATTGCATTCTGATCTAAGGTCTTATTTATCTAAACATTATTTCTCGTGATTTGTTTCTTCGTTTAGTTGACACACGTTATATCTTGATATAATTCGTATGTTTGTTACAATAACGAACTAAAGGTCTGAGTGTAACACACATTTGATGAATTACGTGTTTAAATGATGTGCCGATAGCAGCATGAGACGTTAGTGGTGATTATTTAGATGTCCGTATGTTATTATCCGATGGTGGTTTTACTATTTGTATAGGAGTATCTTCATGTTGAAGAGTCCTTTCTTAGAGTCGTTTTAAAGCGTTTTTCGTCTTTGTCTTTAGTTGCCTTTCCTGAATATATTAAACTGGTTTGTGTCGTGAGTTGAATTTTTTTTCCGATGAAATTCATTTATATTTTAGAGCGAAAATATGTGATATATTGACTATAGGCACAACACAATCCCCGCGAGACAGTAAAATACTGGTAGTTTTGAGCTTAGGTTGCGGTAATTCGTACGGGTTTCAAATACAATAAATTATTGTTTTATCTCGATTAAAAGTGAAAAGAACGAATGTTGCAAATTTCGCGCGAAACAGATTCTTAGTGAAATGTTCAATTATAGAAGTTGTAAGTTTTCTTTTTCATACAAAGTACAAATGCACTAGTAATATAAACATTTAAATACTTTAATAACTCTATGCGGAAGCTACTGAGGCGATTACGAAGAAAGCATTCAACAATTAAAACGCACTTAGCATACATTGCAATTCTACTCCTCCCCGTGTACGGTAAAAAGGGATAATAATTTCCGCGGGTCTGATAGGTTTGATTCCAAACAATTAGCCTGTTGAAATATTGTTGATTACCAGTATGCTCTTTCTATGTGCAGTTTTTTGCAGACCGATATTTACACTTGCAGAAAAGTTGTACATAATTATGTTTTTCTACGTCGCAAACTGAACCACTTACAAATCAACTAAACATCGTTAACGTGATAGCAACATGTCATCTACAGTTCATTAAAGAAAGAAACCTTATGATCCAGAACGCTAGAATTCAATTACCCTGCTATTAGTTTCCGGTAATTTCCGATTTCAGAATAGTAAATATTGGTGTATCTTATACAAGTACTTGGTATAATATGCAGATAATATAATAGTATTAGTTTAGTATCTGATGAACCACATATACTGAACATCTGTCAGAAAAAAACAATCATTTAATAATTACAATGTACCAAAAAGGAGACCCTTTGTTCCTTATGTAAACAATAATTACATTGCACGCAGTCATATTGCCGACAATGCAAGTCAATTTAATATCGAATACCAGGAAAAACGTCAACTATTTATCGAGCCAAATAATTTAACACTCTTATGCTTGTTTCGTCATGATTCAACCTTGCTATCTTATTAGAATCCGTTCAAGTTGTTTCTATGGCTTTGACGTAAAAGACGTGAAATTAATATTCCTCTCACACAACAGGCAGGTCAACAATATCTCCGGTATTTCACTGAATTTGTTTGCTCTCAACAAAAAAGTCCATTATGTGGTTATCGGTGATTTGATTATCAAGACAAAAAACGCGGGGAAATTACTGACAGATCTCGAGTCTCAATTTACATTAACAGAGGAATTACAATGTCCTATGTGTATTAATCGGACAATTTGTCTTTTATGCGTGGAACTGTCATGTAGTCGAAGAGATAACACTTGCCAAGAACCATGAGAACTCCGGTTAAATGCTTTGTCGTAAGGAAATGGCAAACATAGAAACGATAACTCGCATCAAGTAAAGTAATTTACATAGGCGATTAGCTAATCTGTCAAAAGACTACCTCAAAATTTGACCGGGGCATTGTTCATTTTATTTTCATCCAACTAGAGATGAACTATTTTGAAACGAAAATTGAAGCTCCCGTGTATTGGGGTGTATACCGGTATCTTGTAGAACAAATATATTTATTTAGAATGAACTATGGTACCGCACACGGGTTCCTAGTATCACTTTCTTCCGAGATCCATTGGTAATTTTTGCAAGGAATAAACCGGACGTGACCGCGCACATACAGTTATCTCAGTCAGTTGCAACGAACTAACAAACAAGCGTATTAATTTATTTAACTCAGATTATAGAACTATTTCCTACACCCTTCTGAAGCGGGAATAAAGTTACAACCTGTCTGTAGTTGCTTATTTTCTTTTCACAGATTACAAACTCAGGTAAAACCGCATCGGAAGACCAACTCCATAAAGAGACCGACTAACAATTTAGACCACAAATCCATTGTCGATTTACACATGCATTGTTTTAACAACATACGAGAGACACTGTTTACTGTTTTTCTCTTCCTATCAACTTCAATAATAAGACAGACTCCAAAACACGACAATTGTCGATTCATTTCTACTAGTTTTCACTATGTTTAACCTCAATAATAAGACCAATTTAATATTGCCAATAGTATCAAATGATCCCAAAGGTGGTCTTATAGGTGAGGTTGAGTTGCATAATGGAAGTTCCTGGCAACAAATTCCGTACATGAGCCGATTGTGATTGTCTATATGCAATAATGTTTACTGCATTCTGATCTGAACAATATTATTTCTCGGGATTTGTTTTCTTATTTTTGTGACAAACGTTGTATATCTCGATAAAATTATTATGTTTGGAACAATAACAAACTTGAGGTCTGAGTGTGTAAACACACTTGAATAATTGTGTGTTTAAATGTTGTGCCTGGAGCACCATGAGACATTAGTGGTGATTATTTATATGTCACTATGTTTTAATCCGATCAATGTTTTTATTGATGTTATCTTCCTGTTGATGAGTCCTTTCTGAGAGTGGGTTTAAAGCGTTTTCATGTTTATCTTTTGTTGTCTTTTCTTAATATATTAAACGGCTTTGTTTCGTGCGTTGACAGTTTTTCCGTAAAATGCATTTATATTTTAGAGCGAAGATCTGTAATTTATTGCTTTTACGCACAACACAATTAAAACCCCGCGAGACAGGAAAATACTGGTAGTTTTGAGCTTAGGTTGCGTTAATTCGTACGGGTTTCATATTAAAATAAGTTATTCTTTTATCACGTTTGGAAGTGAGTAGAAAGTCTTGAGCGATTTTCACACGATACAGTGAATAAAGTGAAAAGTGCCATTATAGAAGTTAAACAACACAATTGCACCGATGACACATAATTCATCTTGGAATTCTATCCCATTTGTTTAACTGTAAGTAAGGTAAAATTGGATATACATTTCCGCGGTCGAAGCGGTAGCGAAATTTTGAATTTCAAACATTTAGCGTGCTGAAATATTGGTGATTAATAATAGTCTATTTCGATGTAGAGTTCGCTGCAGACCAAAGAAATGTTTGCCAGTTTTCTGGGGCCGCTTTCAGCATTTCAGCCGTTCAGCCAACCATTGACATTACTTAACCCCTGCTCATTTGGCTACCTAAGGTAACCTGCGTTCGTGCCTCTCCGGGGAAACCATTTCTCTCTTGTTTTATGTGCAGTGAACATTGAGATATGGCACACTGGAATATCGAATTTGTACAGACACCGCCCTACACATACCGATTCACACACCTCACAGTTGACCATTGTGGGTTCTACTTGCTGAGAGAAATTAGGCAGCGGCGCAGAAAGAGAGCGAACCCGGGACGTCTCGATCCAAAAACGCGCGCCCTACCTCTATGCTACCAATTTGTAATTCGCCAATAAATTTATTTTTCCTCGTCGCTAACACAATAACTAAAGTATAAGTAAACATCGTTAAAAGCGATACCAACATGTAATCAACTGTTCATTAAAGAAACCTTATGATGTAGGACTCTTTTCCCTTGCTATATTTCCTGTAATTGTCCGGTGTTAGATAAGTAAATATTGGTGAAGTTATATAACGATAATTAGTAAATATTGGTGAAGTTATATAACGATATGGTAGAAGGTGTAGATGATAAAATAGTATTAGTTAAGTATCCGATGAAACACAGAGACTGAACATCTGTCAGAAAAAACAATCACTTAATGATTACAATGTACCAATACGGAACCCTTTGTTCGTTATGTAAGCAATAGTTCTAGTGCACACATTTATATCTCCGACAGTCGAAGTCAATTATAAATCGGATACCAGGGAAAACGTCAAGCATTCACCGAGCCTAATAATTCAACACTCACAAGCTTGTTTCGTCATGATTAAACCACGATCATAACTTGTTATCTTATTGGAATCCGTTCAAGTTGTTTCTACGGCTTTTTCGTAAAAGACGTGAACCTTATATTCCTCTCTCACAACAGGCAGGTCAACAATATCTCCGGTATTTCACTGCATTTGTTTGCTCTCAACAAAAAGTCTATTATGTGGTTATCGGTGATTAGATTATCAAGACAAAAACGCGGGGGAATTAATGACAAATCTCGAGTCTTCATTTACATTAACATATAAAATACAATGTCGAGTGTGTATTCATCGGATAATTTGCCATTCATGCGTGGAACTGTCATGTACTTATAGTTAAAGAAATAGCACTTGACAAGAACTCAGATCTCTGGTCCGGTTAATGACTTGCCGTAAGGATATGTTTGAAATATAGTTCATCTTGCAATTATATCCCCCTTGTCTAACTGTAAGTACGGTAAAAGTGGATAATCATTTCCGCGGGTCGAACTTTTGAATTCCAAACATTTAGCGTGTGGAAATATTGGTGATTACTAATATTCTATTTCGATGTAGAGTTCGTTGCAGACCGAAAAAAAATACAAATACCGTTTCAGCCGTTCAGCCACCAATTGACATTAATTTCCCCCTGCTCATTCGTCTACCTAAGGGAACCTGCGTTCGAGTCTCTCCGGGGAAACCATTTCTCTCCTGTTTTGTGTGCAGCCAACATTGGGATATGGCACTCTGGAATATCGAATTTGTACAGACACCGCCCTACACATATGAATTCACACCTAGTTCGAGTTGATCATTGTGGGTCATACTTGCTAAGAGAAATTAGGCAGTGGCGCAGAAGGAGATCGAACCCGGGACGTCTCGACCCAGAAACGCGCGTCCTACCTCTAGACCACCAATTTTCAATTCGCCAATAAATTTGTTTTTCGCTAACGTGACCACTTTCGCAATAACTAAAGTATTAGAAAACATCGTTAAAAGTGATACCAACATGTAATCAACTGTTCATGAAAGTAACCTTATGATGTAGGACTATTTTCCTTTGCTACATGTATATTTCCTGCAATTGACCGGAACCAGATTAGTAAATATTGGTGTATATCATATAACTAAATGGTAGAAGGTGTAGATAATATTAAAAAATTAGTTTAGTATACGATGAAACACACAGACTGAACATTTGTCAAAAAAAGACAATCACTTAATGATTACAATGTACCAATACGGAACCCTTTGATCCGTATGTAAACAATAGTTCTATTGAACGCATTTATATTACCGACAGTCGAAGTCAATTTTATATCGGATACCAGGGAAAACGTCAAGTATTCATCGAGTCTAATAATTCAACACTCACAACCTTTTTTCGTTATGATTTTTATCACGATTATAACTTGTTATCTTATTGGAATCCGTTCAAGTTGTTTCTATGGCTTTGACGTAAAAGACGTAAAATTAATATTCCTCTCTCACAACAGGCAGGTCAACAATATCTCCGGTATGTCACTGATTTTGATTGCTCTCAACAAAAAGTCCATTATGTGGTTATCTGTGATTTGATTATTAAGACAAAAAAACGCGGGGGAATTACTGACAGATCTCGAGTCTTAATTTACATAAACATAGGAATTACAATGTCTAATGTGTATTCATCGGACAATTTGTCTTTTATGAGTGGAACGTCATGTACTTATAGTTGAAGGCACTTGCTAAACGCCGACAATTTTTTTCCCGTTAAATGATTCGTCGTAAGGAAATGACAAGCAGATAATGGGAAACTCGCATCAAATAAAGTAATTTACATAGGGCATTTTCAAATCTGGCTTAAGTACAAAATCTTCCAAAACGTAAAATCTGACGACCACGTACTTCAAATTCGTGTTTCCATTGAAGCTACTTTTAGTTGTCTAACTAAGTACAAAACCATCCTCGTTCTCACTATCTGTGTTCGTTAATATGAGATATTCCATCGTAGCTATTTGTAGCTCAGCCAATTAGCGTCACAGAGCTCGCTCCAATTTATCTGTCCATCATCAAACACACTATAGGCCGTTCACGAAACTAACTCGAATCTTGATCGGGGCTCTTGTTCTGTTCTGAAACACTTTTCATTGTAGGTACTGTTGGCATTAGTTCTTAAAATAAATTAGCCAGTCTCCAGGAAAACCTGCTATATTGACATTATGTAATTACTGCATGTAACAAGGTTTTTAAATGCTTTCAAATGAGAAAAAATGACATATCTATAGATTCAATTTTAAGTCATTTATCCATATATTACTATATCTTAGCTTTAAAATTTCTTAAAAATTATGTCGAAATCATTTACTTCGTTGCTATGGTGACCAATTTCAGAAAAGTACTCTGATTGAGAAAAACGAGGAGTTAGTCGTTTAAAACAGTAGTAGCCTTTCTCTAAATGTGAACATTTACAGTTTGGATGTGTATTTTAAAATTTAAAACATCTTTCTAAAACTTGATACCATTCTGACCAGTTAATGTCAAGAATTGATCAAATGCAGTATTTATAAAGTACTAGTTACAACGACTTCGAATAACGTTTGAATGACGTTTGCGACGTCACGCAAAAAGGGCCTGAATAGGGCCTCAACGAAACAGATGTAAATTCCTTAAAAATCAAGATACTAACAAAATTTCTTTTGCATTTTGCTTCATTAAGATTACTCTTTTAAATAATAAAAAATCTCAAAATCAAATTGTTTGTCAAAATAGCAGGTTTTCCTGGAGACTGGCTCAAATATATATTTATATGTCTGTTATTCAAGAAAACGATTATGTGGGTAGAGCGGAATGTTTACGATTGTAAGATGGGGTTGGGAAAACATCACTAATTGCAAATCTCTGAGGGCCAAACATGTAATGTTGTTTGTTTTCCCTTCAGATATCGGTCTTAAATCGCCTCAAGTCCGAAATATTATTGATATATCTATTTTAAGACGAAATAAGTAAGTTGAATGATTCAATATTAATTCAGATTAGTTCCTAACTACCCTACCCGACCCTTAAATGAACCAGGTTTACGGAGGGGAACAAACAATATATTATTCTCGGCCTAATTGGTACAACCTAAAGATTGGTGTATAACAAACAGTAAGATAACCAATACATCTTCATCTCTTGACAGCGTTTGCAATAATTTATACTGTGCACTGTACTGATATTTATCTTCGTATGCATTACATAGACTTCATATAAGTAAAAGATCATTTGCGCGATGGTCGAGATTTCGTGAGTCCCTTAACGTATTATCGAGGCCATTTATTTTCGGCGCGTTTTTGCGGAATATTCCACAAATATGTGCCTCTGTTGCGGTCATGATTTCAATTAGTACTGCATGCCTTTCTCCTCTTAAATCTTAATTTCACCTTTATGTCCAAATGGTCCATCTTTATAAGCGGATTTAGCTCAGTGATAACGCACTGGGCTGGCAATCCAGAGGTCGTGGGTTCAATCCCTTGCATCGGAACTTGACATTTCTGAAATATTTATAATATTTCCCGCTATATCTGGCCGTGTGGTCTGCAAAGTATCTGGAAGTGCCAGGAAGCTTTGTATCAGTGCTATACACCGGGCACATTAAAGAACCAGGCTGTCTATTCGAAATAAGAGCTAGGCGCACCTCTGCAGCGCCGGACATGCCTGTATCTAATGTCTCTCTCTCCCTTCAGGGGCTTTCTCTCAGTCTGTCCCTCTGGTCAGATCATGTTGTATCTGCACTGGTAGAGGATGCACCTGCGCCCTTGTGGCTGCAACATTGTAAAGTGCCTTTGAACGTGCGTTCGCATGAAAAGGGCGCTATATAAATCTGGTATATTTTTATTTATTTTTATAGCTTTTCGAATATCAATATATTGTAAATCATAAACTATGAAAGTATACTATATGAAATAAACGGGGTTACCCTTACGGAGCCTGAAACAATATATTACTTTTAAAACATAGGAATTGCAGATTACTTTAGATACAGCTGGTTATATACACAGCTTGTTTAAGCCAGAAAATAAATGTTTTTACAACGTATTAACCTTGCAACAAAATATCAGTTTTAATTTCCAGATAAAACAAATGTGTACGTATGAATATTTATAGCATTGCCATTTGTCTTATGAGAATCGATCTTTCATTCCCCGAAATGTTAACATTTTATTGCATTAGTTTCACGCCATGTCAGCAGACAGCAGCAGAATTATATACTGTGCTTATTGTTTTAGTGAAAATCTTCTTGAAATACAAAGCTTTTATCCTATATGCTTAGAATGAGAAGGTTGTTAGAACAAAAACGCAATTTTGAGAAAACAAGCAAAAACTATCTGAAAACTATTTTTTACAAATAACACTGTTTAATATTCTACTCGTTCTTTAATACGAATGGAATATTGAACAGTGTTATTTGTGAAATATTTATCCCTAAATTGGACTTTATTCTGAGAACTATTTTTTAATTATGGAAAACTTCAGTTAGGTCAACATGACTTGTTCTCATTTTCATGATAATAAGCTCATAAAAAGCGCCTTGATATTCAGATTTCCAATATGTATGGGTCTTATAAGGTCGTAATTAGCACTAACGACCTTCTCATTCTAAGTCACCTAAACATAGAGTGTCGCAGAGCTTTCTTATTACTTGGCTAATTGCAGGCGTTGTTCAACATGTTCTATTTCTGTAAAAAAATGGACAATTAAGAGAAATAAAACTCGCAAAGGCACCTACACAGTGTGGTAAATAAAATATTTATTGAGTAGCTCTAATTGTTGATCATTATTCTCATCATTATTCTGAATGCGTTTCCAAAAATATCAAAATTATTAAGATGACGTTCAGAATGTTATGTCATCTTAATACATTAAATATACTACATTACCAATATTGTAGATGACTTAAAGTATGCGTGTTTAAATGAACTTAATACTGTACTAATGCGTCCGCTTTAAACAGTTAAATGTAGTCATGTATGAATCACTTAATATAAAGTGTTAGTAAAACCCACGCAGCCGCTTTGTTAAATAAGAATCAATATAATAATTATCTTTATTGAGCGATGGTCTCTTTGAAATTACTCACAATTATTAAATGTTATTGTGTTCGTTGAGTGATTTGTTTGAAACAGATCTGCGTTCAACAAAGCTAGTTGACATTGTACGTTAAATAATCACGATATTTGGCGCTTTAATCCTATTTGGCACAAACAATTTGAACGTATAAAACTCCGCTTTTTCCGTTCTCAGTTCGAAATATGTACGGGATTTACTATTTCCAATTCATTGTTTGCCCCTGTCAGACATATTTGGTACGATATACCAATTTAGGCGCACCATCTCAGTATATGGGTAGACAAACCTGTTTTTTGTAACATATCGTTCAACGAATAACAGGTACGAAACAGTTGTAGTCCGTTTGCGGCGAAAAAAATCGTCTAAAATGAAGATTTCTCAGTATTTACTGCACCTACAAGTATGAGATTTTGCACGAGTAAATGAAATGTATCTACCTAGTATACAATTAAATCCAAGCAACATCGGACATGTGTGAAAAAAGTTTTGTTCATAAGTTCTATGTAAAATATTTGTAGTTTACAATGAAACTTCATGTTAGAAGACTCGATACACACAACAGCCAATTTTTTGGTCACGTGACACGTCTAACGGTAGATTTACGTATTTGAAACCTATTTAATATAGCATATACGAGGCCCGTCTGTATATCTGTATTGTCCATGTGTATCATATTTTCGGGTCTAAACGTAAAAATGGCTTGCGTCTAGCAGCCTCCTTCTCGAACTATAAAAACACGGATTTTACAGCGTCTTTAACGATTTTGACTGCTTAATATTAGGCATTCTTCAAACGAGTTCATGAATGTCGATTTCAGACTTATCCTAAAGGTTTGGGTAGATGTATATCACTGAATTATTTAGGACTGGTTCAGTCATAAGACTACATGTCTTTGCGCACATAAACATTGCAATGCTTTTATTAAGTTCTTAATTTAACATTATTATATACGTGTATGTCCACGTATAAGTATTACATAGCTTATGTAGCTTAGTAAATAAGGGTTTGGTTTTCACTGCTTTTCCGTGATATAACATGAATGTTTTATACATAATCTGTTACACACAAGCGACATACCTAAATAAATTGACTTATATGGGCCTCATAAATTTCGCTTTCATCACAGCAATGTTAATCTCGCTGATCACGGATTATAACAGTTAATAAAAAGACAGTTAATCATCAATGGAATACCAGATATCCTCCCTGCGTTAAAGTGTTCAAATGCAAGTAATATCAATATACAATAAAGAATAAACTTGTTTAAATAAGTAATTAAAAATTATGAAATTTAAAATGGGAGTAGGTAGAATGTAATTATGATTCTACGTTAATTTTTATCAACATCTGATGAATAGATTTTTAACCATTCAAAATTTAGACGATTTTTTTCGCTGCAAACGGGCTATACTGTAACTGTTACAAAATTTGACGAAATATATCCTTCGTTGAACGCATGGCTGGTGTTACTGTATAACATAACACGTACCGTGTCGTGATATACTGGTAGCGTGTTTATGAAAGAACCACGCAATGTGTCGCGTGGTTATCCATGGCTCGACATCCCATGCACCACTTCAGCTTATTAGACAATAAATATCAAACCTTATACGGCTTGTACGAGT
Source organism: Spisula solida (assembly GCA_947247005.1). Classification (NCBI taxonomy): domain Eukaryota; kingdom Metazoa; phylum Mollusca; class Bivalvia; order Venerida; family Mactridae; genus Spisula; species Spisula solida. The sequence continues at coordinate 1,277,427 of OX365958.1, read as the reverse complement.
CAATTATATTCACTGCGTGAATGGTGTTTATAATCGACGCCGAAGGATTAGATATTTTCCTGACACACGCATATAGCACTGGTGAACGACCTATTACTCTAAGAAAACATTAAAAACACGTTTATTGTGATCATAGTACGAGGGTTGTCCGGAAAGTTTTGAGACTGTGTCTCTATCTCAAAAAGTATTTGACTAAAACGTCCGCAATTGGACCATTATGATAAAATTGCAGCTGAAAACATATCTCTATGTAGCGTGTTTACGTGACACCGCTACTCAAAATACTGTATTTGTTTAAAACACTGAATGTTTTATTTTACGCAAGTATTATGCACGTTGTGCTATGAAACTAAAATGCAACATAGAACGATATGTTCAGCTGAAAATTTTATTACAATGGTATAAGTTACGGACAATTTAGCCAAATGGACAAGTGGTATGGGCTACTGACTGCTGATCTGAAGGTTGTGGGTTCGATCACTACTCCAGCCGATCAAATCGGAAATGCTTTTCAGTGTTTCCCCACCTAACATAACTAAAATTAGTATGTGGACGAGACGTTAGGTGAGGTCCCGTGTATGATGCTTTACATCGGCACGTAAAAGAACCAGGGATGCTTCCGGAACTGGGGCATCGTCTGTATCATGCACGATCCCCCAAACACTAAAATGACTAACCTCTTCTGGGGGCCTCGCCCATATGGATTTCCAGTTGCGAGTATAAATAAAAGCATGTAAATCAAATGGATCAACAAAAGGATTGAATATTTTATTTGTTGTAACTTATTCAGATGGCCAAAGTATATCTTTAAACTAAATTCCACGAAGAGAATAACCACTATGCTGGCTTACGTTTCATAATGAATATTGTGTGCATATTATATTTTATAGAAGTATTCAAGCAATACCGAAAACTTGTTTTACGTTTTAAATTAAACAAACTTATATTCTCTTATCCTTTAGTCCCCAGCTAAGTACCTTCATAACATCTAATGTCACCTCCGCAATACGAACTTTCTGGGTTTCCGTAGGTCAATGGTTAGCGCGCTTGTCGTCTAATCTGGCGACCCGGGTTCTAAACCGGGTGGAGGCACACATATATGCCTGCCATATTTCAGCGGAAAGCTGACTCGCAAATAAAGGCTATGCTCGGCATTAACTTGTACCCTTGCAGAACTTATTATTTGATAGAAGTATACAGAACGTAACATACAGTTGCGGAAATATGAAATGTAGGATTCTTTTAATAACTATAATGCAATTTAGATGCTCTTGGGAAAACATTTTGGGAATTATGTTGATTTTTATAAGTGTTTGCAGTCTATTAAATACCGCCTCCTCAAGTGTCTAGTTATAAAGTGTCCGCTTCGAGTGCGGGAGGTCCCGTGTTCGATCCCATGCCGCGTCATACCATAGACGGAATTAAAATGGTACTAGTAATTCCCTTGCTAGACGCACAGCATCAACTAGAAACTCTCATACCCTTGTGGCGATGAATAACATTAGGACTGTTGTGTCGAGAGTGATTAATATAAGTTGGAAGAACTTGTTTCACAATTGCCATACAATAAGTTAAAGTTAGTATACACTAAATAAGATGTAGCTTATAACTAATGTGGATAGAGATACTTTGCGCAATATTATCATAAAGGGTGTTCTTCAGTAACCAGTAACGGTCGATGACAGGTTAACCCGGTGTCGGTCGGTATTTTATTCATGACTGGACCATATCAAATACAGAAACATAAATGACACAGGTTTCTTATAGAAGTGTTTTAAAGGGTGGCGCTTAGCATTAAAATCAAATGGAAAAACACATCAATTTTTAACAAAGAAGTTTTTACATTAAAATTTTTAACTATTCCGGAAGTGACGTAATTTTTGCAAATAATGGCATCTTAGACCATCTAACGATAACAATCGGAAGACCTTGGTCATAAACGGGACAACCCCGGATGTAGCATTACGCTGAAAAAGTGACATTTTATTTCGCAACTAGAAAAAAGCGGCGCAATAATTTCCTAATGGCTCATTTGAAACTCGCCTACTGTCATCGTTACAAAAATACCAAATAAAACCTTCATTTCACCCAATATCGTCGAAAGCAAACCATTCGTTAGCCTTGATCTCTGACAAACTGTCTGTCGCCACATTTGTTGCGGTTCATAAAAGTTTATAATAAGTTTTACAAAACTGTTTCTTTGTTTGACCCAGGTTAATAACCCACATGAACTACCCGTGAAAATGTTGTTCATGTTAGCCCACCAAACTGCGCGCGTGTGCGGGTTGTTCAAGTTTGGTCACTAACCCGCGCCCGTGCACATATAGACCTCCACGTGCTGAACAGTATTTAAATTAGTAGGATAGATGTGTACATAAAGGATTATCAGTTACGGAGAAATGGCTCAGCTACCTTGTTACAACAGCAGTCGTGCATTTTAACATTGCCATTGAAAATGAAAATATAGTCACGAAGTCATAAAAATGTACAGTCAAACCTGTTATAGATCACCCACAAAACCTGTCGACAAAAACCACTAATTTATCTACCATCTACCATCGAAGTATTCTCAATTACATTAAACCTGTTAAGAAATATCACCTGTTAACAGACAGAAAGCACTATTTTGTTGTTCCCGTTGGTGGTTTTTATAGACAAGTTTGACTGTATCAGGTTAAATCACCAATTTTAAGTATATTTTTGGACATGTGTCTATTCAACCGACTGTACATTTACCCCCGTCCTTTCATACATCAGGGTAAAATGGAACATGGAGGATTACTCTTGCTCAGGGACATTGCGCAGTGAAACCGACAGGAATCGAACCCGGGACTTCTTGATCTTAAAAAAGCACCATACCCCAGGACACCATGCCAACAAATATAGCGTACCATTTGGGTTAAAAGTCTATACATGTATACGGTAAGCTATTATATATACGTGCACCTATAAAATTTTTCGTGCACGCATAAATATTATACGTGCACGTTCAATTTCGCTTCAATATACTTACAGGCATAAAATTGAACGTGCACGTATAAAAGTGTACGTGCATGTATAAATTTGTACGTACACGTACAATTTCTTACTTGTACGTTTATTTTCGCTGGTCCAAACGCTTGTTTATGATCAACCAATCAAGCTGCACCTCTTAGGGGTACTTGTAGACATGTTTGACTGTATACAGAAACCGCACAAAACATAAACGCCCGTGGCAACTGTCACACTTACATATCTTTACAGTGAAATTAAAATATAATTTGTTGTAACTGCAATACAATCATATGTTTAATTTTTAGTAACAAATGTGCATTAAAATTAACTTAACGATTTTACCTGTACGCTTTTGTTGGCTTCATGCTCGTCCAAAATGTCAAAATCTTATTTGAATCGAAGTTAATGTCATATATGATGCACATTGTTGTCAACATTTGTGTAGGTCAGTTATTGTTCCTCGAATTCGGTATACCTGAATATAAACAAGCCGCGCGCGTGAAAACCGTTAAATACCTCGACCGCTACGCGGTCTCGGTGTTCACGTTTTTCACGTGCGCGGGTTGTTCATATTCAGGAATACTTCATACTCGGCCAATAACCATTACATAGTCCGAGGCGAAGCCGCGGATAATTTGTTGTTCGTCCTTACAAAACTGTTCTATTACCTTTGTAAGAAGACACTTTTGATCAAAAACTAGTTCTATATCTGACTTATACTTCGACAAAAATAATATGATCATCAGAGAGACACTGATAATTAATTCTTTGCTCTGGCATAATTCATGAAAAGACGATGTATCGCATTTTAGAAAATATAATTTTAATGTACAAAATAATCTTGGCCTAATGCTCCTAAGAGATTAACAAACTGTCCGTTATATAGCATGTGAAAATTGATTGAGTAAAAATCAAGAGTACAGTGTCAAATAGTTTTCAACTTTTGGGAATACAGACTTGATGCACAAAGGTACATATCTGTGCATATTATTTTCTTTTATTTTGTACTTTAGGCAATTCATAAAAATAATAATAAATATCTTTTTTCAAACAGGTTCATGTAAAAGAGGCTTCTAGTAGATCTTAAACTGTTTTGTAAATGTTTAGAAAATGTATTTAGTTCAGATTTAAAAACCCGTTTGCATGTTGATAGAATCCTTAACGAAATAACATATTTTCTGGTTTAAACACACAAATTTCATATGGATATGTTGTATTGAAATGATACTTAATGTCATCACCTATGGTCATGAATTTCTTTCACAAAATGGGGAAAAATATAGCCACTATTCGTACGATGTATATAATTCAGATTTCTTGCATTTGATTGACGATTTGCACAATATATGTTTCCATCTTTGTAAATGGTTCGTAGTTACTGATAATACTGACTTAATGCTGTAAAATCGTTGAATTTAGATGTACTTTGCTCCCAGTTCTGTGGTTACAAAAGAAAAAGCCAATGTTGTATAACTGTTAGGGTCTAGATAAGTCATGAGGATTGGATTTTATCATTTAGTTCAACCAATACATTGATTAAATATAATTTATGATTAAATAAAATTTAACGCCACAAACTTGATGTTTTTTACAGCAATGCAGGCATATTAATCCATGCTGTGTGTTTTTACAAATGTATAGCTCTATGTTTTGGGCTTTAGGCAGTCACTTGATATATTGTTTATTTAACTGTTTCTCACGCAGATTTGTCATAGTTTTCATCTAATTGACCATTTATGGCAATTCAATTATTTTCTGAGTTTTGTATAGTTCGCCGGGGATAACTCTAGCCTTATTAATAAACAAAAAAAGCAAATTATAAACACTGCACGAACGAATGGCCGCCAGTTATCAGTGTAGATTTAAAGAGTATATCATTAAACATATATATGCACAAGATTGAACAAAAATGAAAATCGAAAATGTATTTAATTTTCATTTTTATTTGTTAACAAAGGCTAGTGTTATCTCCGGCGAACTATACATACATTTTTGAGCTCACAAACGTGACGCACAATCGAGGAAACTCGATAGTAATGCATAGATCATTATACCCCCACTCCTTAAGTAGGGGGAAGGGGGTATATAGGAGTCACTTTGTCGGACCCTTCTGTCGGTCCGTCCGTCGGTCGGTCTGTCCTAAAGTTTGTCCGAGCTGTATCTTCTGTATGCATTGGAGGATTTATTTTTAAAAATTGGTACATTTGCTCACCTTGATGAGACGGTGTGCCATGCGAAACTATTACGTCAATATCTCAAAGGTCAAGGTCACACTTGGAGTTTAAAGGTAAAAAATAGCTTGTCCGGTGCACAACTAAGTCATTTATAGTGGGATTTGAAAATAATATGGCACAAATGTTCACCAGTACCAGATGGTTTGTCATGTGAAACAATTATGTCAATTTCTAAAAGGTCAAAGTCACACTTAGAGTTTAAAGGTAAAAAATAGCCAAATTGAGCTTGTCTGGTGCATAACTAAGTCATTTATTGTGGGATTTGACAATAATGTGGCACAACTATTCACTACTACTACTACTCATGCGAAACAATTACGTCAATATCTCAAAGGTCAAAAGTAGACATAATTGAGCTTGTCAAGCCCATAACTAAGTCATTTTTTATGGGATTTCAGAACAATTTGGCACAAATGTTCACTACTACCAGACAGTTTGTCATGCGAAACAATTATGTCAATATCTCAAGGGCCAAGGTCATACTGGGAGTTCAAAGGTCAAATGTAGCCATAATTGAGCTCGTCCAGCCCATAACTAAATCATTTTTTATGAGGTTTGAAAATAATTTGGCACAAATCTTCACTACTACCAGACGGTGTGTCATGCAAAACGATTATGTCAATATTTCAAAGGTCAAGGTCACACTTGGAGTTCAAAGGTAAAACCTGTATCAATCATTTTGGGATTTTAAATAACCTGGCTTAATTGTGCACTGCTATGAAACGATGCAAATTTCCTCCAATCTTCTGCACTTAAATGTTGGACCATTCAATATCGACGGTATATCTAGTTACAATTGAAGTTCTTTTGCCATAATATTTTGATGAAGTCACTTATATTTTGCGTTCATTAAGGACTGATACACTTTTAATGTTTTAATGTGTGCAGTTGCTATTTCTCTGCGAGGCTTAATACGGCGCAAATGTTGGCATCATGTTCTGTGATATTGCAGAAGTAACGGGCGTGTAATAAACCCCTCAGTATGTCATTCGCTTAACACTATCCATTTGATCAATTGCCTTTAATATTAAAGTCTGAGATAAATTATCTCAATTGACGGAAATTCACAGTTGCCTCGTATAAACAAACGTCCGATGCATTTGTTAAAGTAAAAAAGTTGTAGACCTTTAACACAACGCCTTGTCGGGATTGTGAGCGCTTAATTGACATTTCTCTTATCAAAATATGAAACTTATTTATGAACAGTAACAAATGTTGCGACAGAGACCTTGGCAGTGATCAAGTTCTGCTTGAAACGACAGTGGAAAAAAGTCAAGGTTTTAGTTTGTCTTTTTTGTAACGATGACAGTGGGCGTGTTTCAAATTAGCCGTTAGGAAGTTATTGTGCAACGTATTTAAGTAGCGTAATAAAATGCAACTTTGTCACATGTTCAGCTTAATGAGTTTAACCATACGGCCTTCTGTCGGCATATTTGTCCGTCGATTGAATCGTGCAGAATTTTCCGAGCAGATACATATCGCTGGCTTTCAATGAGCAGGTCGTAAGTGCTACAATCTTTTACGAATTATGCATATATGAATTCTGCGACACAACATATCATGTTGAACAAACTGAAGTTAAAAAGCTTGTTTTACAAAAGTACAGAGTAGTGTTTTAGACAGTTTTGTTTTCTCAAAATATCGATTTTGTACTCACCACCTTCTAATTCTAAGCCAGCATTATTTAGAAGAAGTAAATTAAATTTGTTTGTTTAATTTACAAATACTTATACAAGTATGTCAGCTTATTTCAGTACAACAGACAAGTAATCAACGTTTACCTCTTTATTAAAACGTAATTGAATTAACCAGGCTTAGTCTTGTACCATTGTAATAATAAAACGTCTAAAATGTTAAAATAATGTAGGACATGCCCACGTCTTACTGAAGGCCATTTATTCAATGGGATTATGTATTAACACATTTATGTAAGTTAGAGTATTACTATTGTTTTAGGGAGATTCGCGGTGTTGGTCGTATGATAATGTGACGTTAGCCTATACTGCAAAACAAGAAGGCAATTTGACGTCATTTTGTTGCTTGGTTATTAGTGACATAAAGTAAGAAAATATATATTATGCAACAAACAGCAAATGTATATAATAGTGTGAGCATTCAGTGTATCAATTTAATTTCAATCAGCTATGCTGAAAAGGAACCATATACTGTAAGCGATACAATACAAACAGCGAATGAATATTATATATTAAGCATTTCATTGGTCAATTCAATATGTCAATTTGAACTTCAATCAGCTATTCCGAAAAAGAACCATTATATTACGTTTAAAGCACTGCAATACAAACAGCGAGTTGATTTGGTTTAATTGTATTAATAGTTAATATTTTGATTTTTACCAACAGTTGTGGCAATGAAGGTAATTACGGATATTTCAATGGCGCTTTAATTCCCCTGAAAGTTCTGCCAATCAATGCAATATTATGTAGCTAACATATAGAACCAGTACCGCGTACAGTCACCCAGTCGTATCCCATGTGTTGCTAATCAATAACTACTGTATAAGCGGTTAAGTAAGCGACATGGAAAATTTTGTAGTATTTCCGAAATTTTTTTAATAATTCATTAAATTCGTTAAGACATCCTCTACCGTTCATTTTGGCTCAAAAGTACTTACTCCTAGGGAATAATAAAATACGCTACTATTTTCACATTCCAAACGTTGCCAATTCAAAATCCGCTAAAATTTGGACCCGCGGAAAGAACTACTTATACAGTATTACGTGAATGGGAATATTATCTAGAAACTATTGAATATCGTCGGACTTAATTCATTGTTCGGACTCCGTGTGTAATTACACGGCATTTGCTGAAAAGTGATTAGCTAGCTATTGATCATACAGTCTGCAGTGAAATCTGCTCTGTTGGTGTTATAATAGCAATCAAAATAAGACACCAGTGACCAGACCAATATATGGGATATGTCTCAGTATTTGCATTGTCATCGTAGATTTACAAGTTTTCATATTAGTGATATTAGAGAGGTTGCGATTAGAACGTGTACGACTACGTGTACATGTAGCTACCCTTACATGTATAAGTACACGTTGCAATTAAAATTGGCTTGCAAAACACAACGTGTGCGTGTAACAACACATGGAAGTTGTAACATGATTTCTTCGTGAATCGATAATGAGTGTTTATATAAACTCACTGAGACTAACAGGGATACAATCTTTGGTTTCCCGTGCAAACGCATATCTGTGTGACGCAGTACACATTATATCTTCGTCTATCACACGTCCGTTACTTGTAGAAACTACACATACCTGGATGACGAAATACCAAAAATAAATATCCTAAATTGGTCCTTACACGTTTCCTTAGTGTAAATACAAAATATAGATCGCCAACAGATCACAACTTGTATTATGTTTGTGGCAATAAACCGTTCATGTTGGTCAGAACAGTTAAATGTACTACATTTTGTTAAAATGTATGCGTATCGCTGGCTTAGAATGAGAAGGCCGTAAGTGAGTATTACCTTATACGACCCATACGTATATGAAATCTACATTACAAGGCGCTCGTTATGAGCCTTTTTTCATGAATATCGGAACAGGTCATCTTGACCAAACTGAAGTTGAAAAAGCTCGTTTTTCCATAAGTAAAGAGTCGTTTTCAGAGTGTCTTTCTTGTTTTGTCTAATTAGCGTTTTTTGTATTTAATTATGACCTTCTTATTCTAAGCCAGCGTTATAATATATAACATCGACTGTATTGACAACTTGAGTGTTCTCTCGAGGATATGGTTGGCTCGAAACCGGCTCAGTCTCATAATGTGTCTACCAATGGTTTATAATAATGTACCTGCCGGACTTGCTGTTAATTATCAAGCCATCCATTTATGCTAATAAACACTCATCAAAAACACAAATTTACATAATTCATGTTTTTACCGGTACAAAATGTAAAAACACATGTTATGTTTTGATGTGCTTGGCGTATACTATTTAGAAATGAGCCAGGCTTTGGTCCGCAGTGACGTCATGATGACTTCGTGGAAATTGCCAACCTTCGTTTCGAAGCCAAAAATAAATTGGTGGGGTTATATATAAAAAGCACTTACAAAGCTCTTTTACAATATAACCAACATTTATAGCCATTTAACAAAAATGCCGACTTGTACTGCTTAAATGCAGTTCTTAGTCAATCAAAAATTGCTCCTAAAAGACGTGACGTCATGTCTTGGCGCCGTATACTATCGGTCAATCAAAAATGCTCTAACTAATACCCATACTGTTAACTCTAGGATGGTCTAGGAGACATGTGTTATATTTTATCTTGACGTAAACAACACATTTGCCACCAAAATCATAAATCATGTTAGACGCCATAAAACATAAAATGTGCCTCTTAAAAACCCTGACCAAACCAAAGATGGAATATTAGCTTGCTGGTTGCACAAAGTTAGAGAATGAAAACGCGAGTTTGTCTTATTTGTCGGGGGGCGTTGTCAGAGACAAAATAAGACATCCGAGTTTGAGTTGGCAATCTAACTTTTTACTATAGGTGTCCAATCACAAGGTATAGTGCGCCCAGGATAACGTGATGTTTACAAACATGAATCGGTTTTGTCAACTATTGGAAAGTTGGTTTTGCACATTACAAAAGAAAACAGATAAGGTCAGTTTTGTTCTAAAAACATAACGGATAAATCATTCACACCTGATTAATCCACCTAAATGGATTATACCAAATTTTCCCGCCTTTCTTGTTATCATGGGCGCACTATATATAGGACGTAGAAATTATGCAAACAATTTACAATTCCTATACTTACACACTATGTTAAATTTGAAATAAAACCCCTGCTCAATTCAGTCAGTGACTTTGACTTATATTATATAAGATGTTTGAAACAATGGAATGTGATTCATAAATTAAACCACGTAACCGGTTTATAGCTAGTGTTTACGCTTTATAGCTAGTGTTTAGATAGTTCAGTGCCGTTTCGTTAGATCATGGATGGGACAAAGGAGAGTACAATTAGTTTAATAACATTGCACTCATTCATTTAAAAATAAGACACACCCCTCAATTATCATGGCATTAGCCACACCTCTTCACTTCATTGTAAATTATCGTAACTAGTATTATTACTGGATTAATGAAATAGTAATTGAATTTACTATATGAATATATATACTCCTGTCATCCCTTGGGTCAACACATTGATTTGTAATGACGTTAAACATGCAAGAAGTAAATCATTGAACCATACGGAGCACTTTGACCATTTCAGAATAACATACATTATTGTAAAATCTGCAGTTTTAGCGGGAGATTAATTTCCGAGAGATTAGCGAAATCGGTAAACCCGCTTCAATGTATGTTCGTAATCTTACATCAAGAAATAGGTCCAACACATGAAGAAGTTCTTTCTGAATTTTAAAACTTACGAATATTTTAAACACGCGAAATACAGTGTAGTCCAAACGTCGCTTCGATCGATTCACGAGACAATACAATGTTTCAACTGTCACATGATTTTAGTTTTCTTGTTTCCGTTTTGTTTCGGAAGCAAATTCAAATTACATCTTTACAACTGAATTGAACGTTTACAGGGATGGGTAACTACACGTACAAGTATCTGTTCAAGGAAGTTCCCAATCCGAACGGTACGTACCGTATTTATCGCTACTGTAGAAATGTCCGAGATTTTCCGAGTGGAACGTTTCGTAACATCTCTATTGTTCGCAGAATTAAGAGGTATTCCGATTGCTAGTTGCCATGGATCTACTTTCACGGACTTCATATTCTCATGACAAGTAATATACAAACACAACCTTTAACTTCAAGCAAATCTGCTAGGTTTTCTGAAATCGTTTCAAGTTTCATCGCTCGATAAAAACCTATTTCGTTTGCGATAAGAGTAGTTAACGCCATCAAATCGAGTAGTAGAATTGGTGATATAATGGCCTCAAACGTTAACCCTATACGGTCATATCAATCATGTATTTGGTAATGTATATTTGCTCTTGGTTTGAAAAAAGCATGCTCATCTAGACTGAAGGGCTCTTCATTTATGTACTAACGTCTCAACAGTTCTTGACTCTTATTTCATGTTCTGAAATAGAAAAAATGATGTAATTGTATACTATATGCGTCACTGACATACTTGTCAGACATAGAAAAAAGATAGATATTTAATTATTGTGCCTGGCATTGTAGTGGATACATTAATTGGATCTGTAGTCGATTATGGAAAAGTAGAGCGGAAAAGGTTCACATGCCATTGTTTCATAGCTACGGCGTTTTAGAGAGCAATAATTGCAATACTGCAGTAGAAAAGAATGCGCTAACTGCAACACTGCATCATCACGCCCACCACGCTGTCAGTTTTATTACAGATAGAGAACACGTAAATTACACGGACAATTCGTTAATTTGGGACTTTGACTTCCAACTCGTTGACAGCTGAAACTTAACTTTCAGTGACTTCGTTCATTTCCTCGTTCAGTTGTTAGTTGGGCATGGTGCCTTGTAATCGTATTATGTGGTGATTTATGTTTTCTGTAATCGGCTGTTTAAGTTGATTTACTGTTGGAACTGGGTCAATCGGCTTGGAGATTCAGTTTTTGATTGCTGAAACTAGTTCATTCAGATTTTCGACAACTTGGACTCGGGCGAATCATTTACTTGTTCAGTTTGGCATTGTGTCATGCATTCTGTGCTCGGCCGGTTATGTTGAGTGCTGCCTTCCCTGTCTGACTTAATATTTATTTTTTTATTGCTGCCTTCCCTGACCGATTTTCTATTATATGTTTAGACTAAGTAAGCTAACATTGTGATTCAGTCTTTTGTGTTTTCGTTTTCTAACATATGTAAAATTGACATAGTCTGTGATGAGCTGAAGCATTTACAAAGCATATTGTAAAGTCGTTAATCGTGATACATGTATTTAATGTATTCGTTATCATTATTAAAAAATATTGATTGACGTTGCGGGAATATTTTTTAAAAATCTGTCGGAATTGCATTATTTTAGCTTCACATATATACACTTAGAGGCACTTATAACTGTGCACTTACTCAAATCTCACTATCTCAGTATTTAGTGGGTATATTTTGTAGAAATTTGCAGTAAGCGTAGTTAAAAGATGTGTGATAATGTTTTAGTACATTTCATTTCATAACACACAAGATTTAGGAAAAGCTAGCACATTATTAAGCGTTGCGTAAAATTGTGAATTCACGAAATCTGCTCCGGTTTAAAACGCACAGTTTTCCAACAGTTAACAACGTGTCCTTCTGTGCGTTTAAGTTATGCAATGTTGTCGCATTGACGTCATATTTGAAGGGCAATCTCCGTGACAGTTGGTCCAAGCATAACATGCCGCAAGTATCCAGATACGTTGAAATTCGACCAGTCATTGCAGAGAAATGACGTTGGCAAATTTTAACAATAAAAGGATAGACAGTCAGGTAGAATATGGCTCAAATATCTATAGGGGCGTTAATGATTGCATAACACATAATTTAATTTTTGGAACGCCAAAATTAATTATATTCCAACAGTAACATTGAGACGCCTGTGTTGATAAATCCAGACGTCACGGCGTCATTCTAGACACATATTTTATTTTGTGTTTTATTGGGTAAACGGGTAATGCATTTAATGAAAATTACCATGTGTAATTTTATTTCCCGCTGTTTCACGATTTTCTCGTGCAATTCGTTGAATTGTTATTTTCACCGTCCAATGGGCAATATTCATTGAACCGTAATATTTAAATATTAGATTACGTTGTGTGTCGACTAACAACCAATTACACAAAATTTCGTTAAAAAATATCAACGAACAAAAAAGTTATTAGGAATTGAAAAGTGCACAGTTATAAGTGCCTCTTAGTGTACGGTGTAATGTTCTTTGACTCTGTTTAGGAAGTTGAAATTGTCATGTACATGTAGGTGGGTGTTATTGTGTGAGAGAGATTTAGTTTAAAATCCAGCTTTCCAAAATGTAAAATTGAGTCCTGAAACCATGTTCCATATTGCATAAACTTTCGATTGTATCCCGTAAAATTGCCAAACGCGGCGTGTGCTTGGTTAAAGTTTAGCAGAATTTGTGTCTCGAAATGTCAGTACGTTTTGCAACTTTTTCATTAAGCTTCATGAATTGTTAAAAGCATGTCGGACTGAGCGTGGATTGCTTTTAATTTATTGGAAAGGATGATTTGGATAGTTTTAGTGACAACAAAGTTTACAAAACAGATTCTGACTGACACACACAATCCCGTCTATTTGATCTTAATTGGAAACCAAAGTAATTGCGTTTGATAGTAATACGGATGCAACTCTTCCTAATCAATCTAGCTAAGCTCTCACATACAAAATAACGCTACATCACTTCAATACAAGACACTAAGAGTGACATTTTCAAGTATATCCTCTGCACTACACGCCTAGTTTATATGCGGAAATCGCATGCTTGCAAGGGTAGACGCCAAATACTGATTGCCATAGTGAAAAAAAGGAAAATGGGACAGGGACATTCGAAATCAACAGAAAGACACAAAATGGAACGCATATAAGCACCAAGAAAACCACACAGACCACAAGCTAGGTTGTCTATACAGAACATATGTTTAATAAAAGGAGACAACTCATCAGTCTACCCTTTGTTCATGAAAGTATTCCCCTTTGCATCCTTTAACGTAGGAAATAATCAAGCCCAAAATGAAATCTAGCTAAAATTGAAAAAAGTAATGATAATTGATTGACCGATGAGAACTGGTTACGATCTCCCAAAACATCTGAGCTAAATCTCATCTAAAATATAGTCATGTGGTTACAGTTCACTACCATCGGAGACTAGACACTAACTAGTTGGTATTACGTTATACATAAACAAGTTTATTACAGTACAATTTCTATGGCTAGAGTTTAAAATGTATCTCAAATTTAGACTAGGAATTGAGTTAAATCTCAATTTGAGCTAGAATTTCTACTTGAGATGCTTCAGGAGATCAGGTCTAGGTAAACATAAATCATTTACATGTTTAACTAAACTAATGGCTAAGAAGCGGCCTAAATACAGGTCTGTTATCAATACACACATTTCGAAATCACGAATAGACGTGCCAACATTTTCTAAACTCAGAAACCAAAATAACAGTGTTTAAGTTTGTGCTGATTTTAAATATTTACAAAAATGTGAAATTCTATATGAAATTTCCAAATGTCAAGTCTTTCCCAATTACAGCAGGAAGGAAACAAACGATTGTAAAAATACGTCAATTTCCAGAGAGGTGCAATTAGGTAAAACAATAATACCGAAACGAAATTTCGCTGAAGCGTTTTTGAACCTAACGATATAGATTGGTTTAAGATTCAGCAAGGAAATGGCTGAAAGTTTGAACGAAATGAAGATAAATTAACACGGGTAATTTGTTGAGAAACTTGTATTAAAATAACAGCATTGATTATCTGCGCGTCGCGCAGGTGGTGTAATGAAATTGAAGAAACATCAAACACAGACTGTGTCTAGTGCATTTACAGTGACATACTCTCTCAATGAAGGCGTGTTGTTACGAAATGTACCTTACAGTGTAATTGGGCCAACTGTTTGTCGCAATGAAAGTAGTACTACAACAGTATAGCTGTTAAGTTTTGTTTTTTGTTCATTTTGTTTGTTTATCGCTGTAGCGAGTGCTAGTATTCAGTGATTTTTTTTTCTTGTGAGTTTCATTTATGCGTTTCGAGCCCAGCTGTTTCTGTGTTGCCGTCTCTATAAGGGTTTTGGACTTACTGGCATCTGAAACAAGGTCTTTCAGCCTTTTTGTACAGCTAAAACTTGATTCATCGAGTGCATTAAATATCAAGTGTGTCATTTATTATGGGGGTCAATATATAAGTATTGGCTTGCAAGAAGTGTCCCTTTGTAGGTATAATGATGGTTCGTTCTGTCTGTGTCATGCATCAGTGGCTATATGGGGCTGTTGTCGCATGGCTTAGAATTGTGTGTGCGTTACCGTATTTATATCACCAAATTACCTTAGAGGATTAATGTTTAACTTTATTCCTATCTCACACACGCATTGAATTGTTTAAACATCTGTCAACCATTTCTATAATGTACATATATGAAAACATATACAACATCACTAACATACGATGCTTGCTTTATGTGTTTTATGTGGCGCCTGATTTCCAATGACAAATTCTAATTTATGATGTGCAAATCGTAAATTGCTCGTAAATGGCTGATGGAAAATCTTCAAGATCCTTACTTCTTCTACCTTTCATTATTCATTTATTGATTTCCACAAACCAAGTAACGTACTCTGTGTATTTCAATATTTACACTAAAATAAAATGGCATCCTCGGTAATCTTGAAAACGGTCTCTAGAGACGTAATGATTTACTAAGACAATGCATTGTTTTAAATCTGAACGATTGTGTATATCAGTCTATTCTTTTATTGGTAATCGGTCGGAATCTAAATTAAGACGGAAACATTGCTGTTCTGGGCACGATTTGTTCATCGGGATATGAATAATTAATACACGCGACTATATAAGCCTCGTATATATAGATGCTAACCTATCCACGCGACAGATACGCGAGAAACCGTTCCGTTGATTGCCAAAATTCATTGCCTCATTCTTCTCCCGGCATAGGAATTTATGCCAAGTACTATCAATGTTTAGATTCATTTTGACTGGAAGAAAATCGCTGAGTAGAAAAGACACACAACTGTTATTGAAAACTATACTTTAGGAACTCTAAGATAGTGCGTGTTTGGTATTAGGGCTATAAACTACTCAGATGTGTTATTTTGTAGACGAGTTATTTGACGTAAATACTCCTGCTTTTTGCATTCATAAGTATGCGTGCTTCATTCTATTAAAATGTACAACGTCGAGTAATTGAAAGGTGCTACAGCAATGGAAAACTCCGGAAGATATACTGTAATGTTGTTCATGAAATATACATGTTTATGCTCTGTTCTCTCGCTGAATGTCTGTCTAAACGATGGACAGAAACAATTGTAACGGCGCAATTTACGTAAACCACAAGACAATCATACCCAAGTAATTTCTGCGCATCCCTCTGCGCATGTGTGACTCTTCACCTAGGAGAATTCTAACGGCGCCATTTATGTACACTGCAAGGTAAACACGTCCTAGTACATGCTATTACAAATCAAATACCTACGTTCCCTCGTAAAGTAAGACATTACACTGACTAAACCTGAATAGGAAATATACATTTTGCTAAGCCGAGTCTGACTTAAACTAAAACATTCAAATTGTAAAAAGTCTCCCCGTACTTCACTTCACTTCAGTGTAGTTATCATTTATAATTACCTTAATTGCTAATTATGCACATAATTCGAAGTCCACAGTGTGTCGTTCATTGCTGAGTGAGTATATGGGCTTGCTTAAATATCGTTTTTTTTGGATGTGGATGGTTCGTTCTATGTCTGACTCTTGCATGGATGGCAAGGCGCTTTCGTCGTTTCTGAGTGGCTTTGGAGTATTCATTATAGTACTCTCAGAAATTATTGATAATGTATTAGTAGTTTCAAATTGATTTGGCTATTGTAGACACAAACAAGTGGTCATTTGTATCAATTAGATATGTAATAATCATGTTATGTAATACCAGTAAACCTTGAACGCTGAACGGTATGCTTTGCTTAGTGAGCATAGAATATAAAAGCAACCATTCAAATTGTCTTTTAGGTATTAACAAAATGAGTAGATATCATGATTGTATTTTTTTATTTTACCATTACTTCAACACGACGTATTTAAAAGCTGAAGTTAAATGCTAAAGGGTAGCTTAACGGCTGAATCTCTGATCTCTGAAAGCGGTCCACAAAAACGGGTAACTGAATTTCTTAAAAGCAATTGGGCATGCATATGTTGATCACGCTAATCAACCCAAGGGTGTGTTGTTAGAAAATAGAGTAAATACGAAGTCTGTTCCAGTTTATCAAGCGTGAACCCATATGGTCGTTATACATCCTTCTTACGTATAGTCCAGTCAGGATAAAAATGCAGTGACGCAGCGGTCGAGTCTACTATAACGGTGAAAAACCAATTATAAAGGCTTATACTGTACAAACAACTATAATTTCAATGCAAAACTAACATACTAGACTTCGCTCTACCTGTTTAGACAATGGTTGTGATATTTTGCGTACACATAAACTGCAACGTCACTGTCACAATATCCTAACTGGAATATAACTTATTTATGAAAACAGAAAATAATAATCGGACTTGGAAGGCATCACTCATCTGAAGACAACTTTAATATAATAAAACTAGACGTAAATATCCGTTTATCTAATTGATTATCATTCCCTAGTACATTTATCTCTTCTATCATATAATTATGTTTATCTGAGAAATTGACGAATAGCTTATATAAGACAATTAACTACTACAACGTTGTAAGAATGTGCTATTCGTTTTCAACAACAGTTGTGGCACATATGGCGCAATGTCTTGTTAATTCTATACACAAGTCTTTATCCACTAGCATGAATACTATATGGATATCTAGGAATCTTCTAATAACTGATATCTTCTATCTGAGTATCGTATTTATCAAATATGTTTTGAACGTAATAGTTCAAGTCCAATTTGTCTTGGCATCAATCATCTAGTTTCCGAACATACGGAGGGTATGCTGTAACCACAAACATAACTAAATACGTTACATATTGAGATGAGTATAAATTCGAAACCCTAAAAATGAAATAAAAAGCGCAAATTACCTGTTTCCCGTATAAAAACTCGTATGTTTTAGTTACTAGCAGTACTGAACTGCCCATGTAATTGGCATATAATTGGCCATTTCTTATACACATAATAATTACTTTTATTACGATCCCGTTATTTTCAAATTTATAGAATATCTATACATATTTCTCCTAGAATGTGTTCGGCTTCATCATTATTTCATCAATTGTAACGAGGAATTTGTTAGAGAATTGTACACTCTAACCCGATTATCGTAATTGTATTACACACCTATCAAATATGTTTTAACCGGGTAAACAAATTAGTCTTTTGGTATATAGATCGTCACGTCTATCGATGTATCATGTCACATTGCTTGGAAGTACGATATTTACTGAGAATGTGCGGACAATTATCGCATCAAAAGCACGCTGCTTATTTGTCCTTTTGAAGCTAGCCTTTGTGAAATAGACCTGTGCGTTGGAGTAAAATGCTTAGATACATTCTTGTATGCAATAGCTTTAATTGTGCATGTTACATGTACATGGTCATCTTCAATCAACATTAATTACATATAGTTGTTACATATGTACATACATTACATTTTGATGAGGAAAATTAATGATTCACCATGCAGTCTTTGTTGTTCATTTTCAATTTTGTCCTTGTAACTTGCACCTATATGTCGTGGATTTTCATTTTTGTGCCTTCCCCGTCCGATGTGTTGTTACATTTATCTATATGTAGTCTTTAAGACCGAAAGCTGCAGCTTTCCCTGTCCCATTTGTTGTTACATTAACATTTTTGTTGTCTTAAGATTGAAAGCGAGTTAAATTGAGATGTATCGATATTAAATGCGTCGTCCCAATTTGGATGGCTCCGTTTAATCATGATACACGAGGTTTCAGGTGAAATCTTTGTTTTATACCACAAACCCTGCGTCTTATTACAAAACGATTTGAAGCAGTCCATAGTTTATCAACATTACGTGTCATAGTAAATCATAGCACTTACCGGATATATTGAATTATGAATGATAATGCATTGCATCCGTGTCTCTAGAAAATAACGATAATATCGACTCCAAGAAGTGTTTACGACCACAGGTGGTCATATCGATGGTCGTATCGTTTGCTTGCGGAAATCTTTGTCATATATTTATGCGCAAAGGTCGATGGTATGGTTAATTTATTCAGATATAACGAGAACATAGCTACACCTCGATTAGTCTGGTCAGTCATTACAAAATAGTGTGCACATAAACATTGCAATTGAAAAGAACGTGCCGTTCGTGTTTCTCCAATTAAATTGTTTAAAACATAAAACTATAATGTTATCATTATGCAATGTTTGTATACAAGTGACAGTACAACTGGAACATGACAAACATTGCATAATGATAACTTTATATATATCGCACATTCAAATAGGTAGTGTTAATTTAGAATATTTCAAGTTTATGGTTACTTCCTGTTTACGTAATTGCACATCGTTTATTATTATTATCATTATATCATAAAAAGTAAATTGTCACCTAATTAGTTAAATTGAAAGTAACAGTAAATGTCTACTGCCATACCTGCGTCCGCTCAGCAAACTGTACATTAACCCCCGCTCAAAATTAAAACTTTCAAACGGTAAAATATCTCTTGTTTTAATGAAATCTTTATATTAAGAAGACAACCTAAAGAAAGCAGTGTAATACTTCATGATAAAATCAAATCATATGATAGTTAATTACATACATGTATATATATTTAACACTATATCGGATGATGAAATATGGTTTTAGTAAATAAAGTGTAGTGATATATATTAAAATACTAACTACTGTATAATCAGAAATATTCGCGAGGGTTTAATTTTCGCTTGATATACATTATAGCATAAAAATGGTGATTTTGCCCATACGTTAACGGGACGAAAACCATGCGTAAACATAAAGATTCACGCGAGAACGCGCTGTTAACGTCCAGTTTTACGTATGCTCATTTCAGGGCCTCATCGACGAAACAATTTTACATCGTCTTATGAACTGCAATCCCATTTTATTTGTATGGACAAATTAATTTTCTATAAGATTTAAATAACAAATTTAAACAAACCCGCATTATCCATGTTTTCTTGGTATTTGCCGATCCCGGGAGTCGACGCTCATAACAAAACTGTTTGACTGTATGACGTAACGTTTGTTTTCGCGACGGGCTTGGGCACCAACCGTCCCTCGGGACTCTGCAGATGTTATATCACGAAAAAGCATGCGTTAACCCTACAATGTCATGTATTTCGCAGCAAAACTTTATGCTCATAATCCTAAACAATTACAGAACGACACAGAAAGGAGTTATTGCTGAAATTATAAAATCACCAACATGTAATCTGTCATTATCTAATGAACATTGGTGCAAATAATATTACAATCTTACCAAGATAAAATATTTTCATAATTAGAACCCGGACTTGTTATAATTAGAACCCGGACTTCAAGGTACTTTCATTTATATTTGATATTTACCGTTGGCCAGTATCCAGGTCAGACACATTTAACATCCATCTGGCGAACAGAATTATAACATTAGTGAATACGACATTGTGCACTTTAGACCTGAAACTTGAACAACCATATCATAGGAATTATAAATTAATTACTGGAAAATAAGACCATTCTCGAGGGATTATATTTTCGCTATATTCGCGGAATTCATAAGTTTGCGATAATCTAAATCCGTGAATTTTAACAACGACGGTAAAACAACAGAACATTATTTCTTCTATTTTGTAAAAAACGCGAACGTTTAATAGCGCGAACTGCATAAGAACAGCAGATACGCCCAATTCTGTTATCGCCTAAAGTTGCGATTTTATTAACTAACGGCCATGTTTCAATGTCTAAATAAACAACAGTTCAGAAAGTTAAAGGAAATATCCTACATGCGTAATTGGTTTAATGAAAGGATGATATCCTTGCCACGAGACGAACGGCGGATAATTACTGATGATTGGATAAATGTAATCATTTCTGCGTTTAATCGGATCGCAAGAATCGGAACTTCGCTGGAAGGGAAAAAGTTCAATCATTGCAATGTGAATTAAATTCTGTAATGCATGTACAATCAAAAGCCAAACAGAAGCGGTAGCAGCACAAGGCCTAGTATCATATCATTTTGTCCACTCGCAATGAATACTCTTGCTAAAACTTCTATTAATTATACCTATTTATTTAATCAGCACATTCACAGTAGTCTGTATACTTCAAGTAACGAACATTTTCATGATAACTAATTTAAATATCACTTAATAATACATAAAAGGAAATCGTAGAAATCATTTGATATATGTTTAACTATGTATACATTTTTTAACACAAATTGAAAGCATTCATTATGACTTTATCGTCTTCAATATCAAATACATACATATTGATAGGCTACCTATATTTTTATAGGCTGTCTAGTATTTCTATAACTCAAACTGTGAATTGTCCTAATAACGAATGTAACCGAAGCATTTACATGTCTAAATCTAACCATTATTGACGAAATCAAAGCTTGGCTTGAAACTAAATCTCTCGAATCTCCTCGATTATTGTCTATTTTGAAGCCCATTATCTTTCAAACAATAGTTTTAAAAATATACAATGACTAAACGAAAGAGCTGGAACATCCGTGACGTGATATGACGAGCGGATATAATTTATTGATGTTGTGAGACTAAAAATAGCATATTGCAATCAATCAAATGTTTGCGTTTAATCATAACTAATTTGAACCATTGTTATAAATTCATTTGTACTCCGCCTTACAATCTGTGACGATGAATTGCTTTGATCAAATTTTAATAAACTTCTTGTTAAGCATTGTATTATTTATAAACATTGAAGCTAATTCAATTTTTTTTGTACGTAAATGCGTGTTTTGTACTGGATGGTACATTATTCACAGTGCGTTAATATTAACGAATAGTTTAGTTACATCTATTATGAGTTTGTATATTGCAACATTGTATACTAACCATATTTCCTGTTATGGAGAATAAATTAAGTATGTTTTGAATACTCACCGTCCTCCCCATTGTCACCCCTTGCTCATTATATATACATGTATATATATACAAACAACACATAGCTTTGTGAGTTACAATAAAAAAATGTCATCCTGGGGAAAGGCGCACCCTTAGACCAAAGGCCGAGGGTAATAGTACTTTCCGAGCGCTGAACTTTTTACCCTGTTATCCACTTTGTGCTTGAATAATGCATCCGAATCATCATTGGTCAATAACATTTTTATATTTATGTATTCCATATGATTTGCATTCATATTAGCAATTACCTTTTGGGCTTTCCAACCATCTTCAAATATTATTTGGTCTTTGCTCTTGTTCTTTCAAAATGTGTTCGAATAATCTATACATTGTAGCTGTGAGCTTGCGATATGTTTTCTAACAATATATTAGTAAATTATCTTCGAGTCCTTAACAAATAGATATACAAAATGTTGTTATGCACCGATTGTTTTTATTTGTTTATATTGGAATGCTTTTTGATAGCTTTAGCATGCTACAGACGTGGTTGAAGCCTTAAACAAATACAGAATTCAAATTAATTCGCTAGAAATCTTTCTTTAATACCCTACGAGATCGAGGTGCTATCTATCAGTGATAAATCAGATAAGAAACCTGACAGGAAATCAGCCTACAACAAAATGAAATTATTGGGAATACAATCAGATATGTTGTTATCAAATTTTGTTTTAAGACCGAACGAAATGTGAACATATAACATGGTTTGCTTTTAATATTCCCCAAGGAAAACTTAATAAGTTAACCGCGTGTGTAACCGTAAACTATTTCAATTTGATTCGAGATTAAAGATTTTAAAGTATGATTTTCTGCATTGTACGAGAAGTGATCAACAAATACGCGGAAAAGTGCTGTGTTTTCTTTGTTTGTCATTGTAAGTCGTTGAAACTTTCTAAACATAAAGATAAATCTATTTCAAGTTGATTCACCGCTGACTATCAATATTAATCAAAGTAGGAACGAACGCGGTTTCCTATGGCAACGTCACTCGACGTCATGCGGCCCAAATTTTCATATTTTCCAACGTTGCAAGTAGCAAACGATGACGTATCATTCGTGCGTTTGTAATATTATAATTTTCTAAAGGGTCGGTTATGGATATGCAATGATACAACATTCGATTTATTATTTAAGAAAATGGTTTTAACGTCAACATTCCGTTTTAGAGCTATTTGCTTCGAAGTCGTAGGCTGAAAATGTGTGCGATACAGAAATCGGCGACGAAATGCTTGTTGCGAATGAAATGTAATAAAATACCAATGGTAATATTGCAAAATGCAACAAATATGTAATAGCATACAAAACAGGTGTCTGTTTTACATATTACATGTATCTCATATGTAGCCATGTGAAATCAATACCTACATGCGAATGGCCTATACGACGTCAAAAACGTCAAATTACGTCATCAATATTTATGTTCTCATCAGCTACATGTAATTCTTATAATGTACATGCACGTTGCAAAGAAAAAATGTTGATTTTCGGTTGACAGGTATATGAAGTTTATCTTGTTGTATAGCTAGTTTTTGACAATCATTCAATGCGTCAAACATTATGAATTGTGTCACGAATGATATGTTTACTGTTATAAGTAACGACTTCGCGATGACGTTGGGCCGGTGTAGCCATAGTGACGTTACAGTTTTTATGTTTTTTCGACCAAATATTTTCTTGAGTTTAATTTTTTTATATTTTTGTATTTGTGATACGCCAATCTATTTACTGATCGATTTTCTGCAATATTGGTCAGGTAACAAAATATTCAGAGCATATTTCCGCGTATTTGTTGATCACACCTCGTATAGCTGGAATTAGGTTGTTCGTTTCTTTGGCAGCTGAATCTTAAACTTCCCTGTCTGACCTAATATGATCTGTTTGGCTGTCCAGTTGTTACTGTCTTTTTTTCCGTTGTATCCAAATTGCATTACTTCATAATTTGCGTACAAGGTAAATAAGAAATCAATTCAATATGGTGGTTCTCCACGTTTTCTTATCCTATTAGCCATATTTCTAAAATGTGTCACTCATTAATTTTCACTTACTGTAGATCCACATTCCAAGGCGCTGGCATTGATAAGCCACACTGTAATAGCCATGTAATGAATGGGAAGTATTTCTGTAAGGTCAATGATTCTGATTGACAGCTTCTTTCACAGAATATGTTCTTGTATTAGAAATGGTCTATATGTGTCAGTAACATTTTGACATTGATTGAATATTTGAAAATATCCCGCAGTTGATTTTGTTAGCTAGTCTCGCATTATTGGGACTGTATGCATTGCGTTGATCACAGAGTCTATAGTGTGTCTACTTATTAAATTTGAAAATGTCATGCTGGTGTTTGTGGTAGTTAGTCTCGCATTCTTGATACTGTATGCATGGCGTTGACTACATAAGCAAATACTTATGTAAAATTTACACGCCAATATGATTTGCGTATTTGGATAGCTCTGTAGTATGTTAACATTTTACTACTTTATGACGGCATGCACGGTTTTTAACATCCATGAACAAAAGTATTTCGAATACTTTGTATTAAAAAGGGTACCCGTCGTTCATGTTTCATATTATTTACTTAGTGGCTTTAGTTTTAACCCAAATTACTCATATCAACACTTAGCCTAGATTGTGTCACGCCAAACTTTTTACCCAATTTTCATGACGTTCCAGTGCAAAACGTGGCCTCTATCCTCGTATAAGATATATGCGCTAAATGGGTGCGCATAAACTACCCGATGAAGTATCCATAAGCGTCGTCTAACAATAACCTTGTCCAAACTATAATATTCTATGACATTTTTATCGTAAGGAGACATAGGCTCCTGTCCATTTCCAAGCATGGTCCTTCAGCCTGCCTCCTACAGGGATCTCTAGAAATTGCCTAATCACTGATGTGTGATAATATCTTTTATCGGATCTTCGTATTTATCAAACATCTCTTGAATGTAGTAGATCTAGTCCAATTTGCCTTGGCATCAATTATCTAGTTTCGGAACATACTGAGTGTATACTATTGGAACCGAACTTGACTAAAACGTTACATTTTGAGATGAATTTAAATTCGAAACTATAGTAATGAAATATGTAGCCCAAATTATGTATTTACATATAACACAATACATGTATTAGTAAGTATTATAAGTCCCACGTAGTTGGCATACAATTGGACATTTCTAATACACATAACGTTATTACGATATCGTTTTTTATAATTTATATAATATATAAACATATTTCTCCTAGCATGCGTTCGGCTTCATCATTATTTCATCAAATTTAACGAGGATTTCATTAGAAAAGCGTACACTCTAACCCGATTTCACACTTACGAAATATTTTTAACCGAGTAGACAAATTAGAGTTGTTTTAGTATATAGATCGTCACATCTACCGCTGTATCATGTTTCATTGCTTAGAAGTATTTAGGATTATTGCATTAAAAGTACGCCGCTTATTTGCACTACGAGGAGAAGAAGAAGAATTTCAATTTGTTGCTACATTTATCTATATGTTGTATGTAAGACCGAAAGCTGCAGCCTTCTCAGTCAGATTTGTTAAATGTTAAATTTATCTATATGTTGTCTTTGAAACTGAAAGCTGCAGCCTTCTCAGTCAGATTTGTCAAATGTTAAATTTATCTATATGTTGTCTTTGAAACTGAAAGCTGCAGCCTTCTCAGTAAGATTTGTCAAATGTTAAATTTATCTATATGTTGTCTTTGAAACTGAAAGCTGTCGCCTTCTCAGTCATATTTGTTAAGTTATATTTAGTTTTGTTGGCTATAAGATCGACAGCTAGTTAAATGGAGATGTATCGTTATAAAATGCGTCTCCCTATTTGGATGGCTCCGTTTAATCATGATACACGAGGTATCTGCTATGAAATCCCTGTTTAATACCACAAACACCGATGGTCGTATTGATGGCCGTATAGTATGTTCGCACCGGGAACATGCGGAATTAAATTACTAGTATTATTTGCCGTTTGTGATTGAATGTATAAACTAAAGAGGATGCAGCTTAAAACTAATGTGGATTGGGATACGTTACGCAATAAATACGAGAAAATATGATAATAAATGGTGTTCTCAAGTTACCAGTAATGGTCGATGGCAGGTTGACCCGGTATCGGTCCGTTTTATGCTCATGACTTCATCATACCAAAGATGGAAACATAAATGACACACTTTTCTTATAATAGTGTTTCGATGGGTAGCGCTTCGCATTAAAATAAAATGGTACACAAACGAAGACGTTTTTTACCTTTAACAGTTCCGTACGTGACGTAATTATTGCAAGTGATGGTGTCATGCTCTTAAACCATCTAACGATAGCATTCGGAAGACCTTGGTCATTAACGGCACAGCCCGGATGTAGCCTTACGCTGAAAGTGCGTTTTTATTACGCTGCTAGAAAACGGCCACGCAATAATTTCTTAATGGCTAATGTGAAACTCGCCCTCTGTCATAGTTACAAAAAACCCAGAAACCTTGACATTTTTTCATTGTCGTTGCAATCAACACATTATTTTGATAATGTCGCCACATTTGTTGCTGTTCATAAAATTATCGAACGGTATACCTCTTATAAAACGTTTCATAGATTTGTGAGACTGGTACTTCGGTTCGTTTTAAACTTCCTACGTCGCAAAATATTTAGTATTTAAACGGGAACCAGTCCACAGATTTACATTGGTAATTCGAGTGTACATAAAACGTAACTTTAAAATGCTGCAAATTACTGCACTTTAATCGTATAGACTATTCAAGATCACAATTGAAATAGTATTGCCATGATGTTTTGATCAAGCTATTTATAATTTACATTTGTACGTTATTTTAGGACTGATACACGTTTGATGTGTTAAATAGCTCTTTGTCTGCGAGGCTTAATACGGCGGAAACGTTGGTATTATGTTCTGCGATATTGCAGAAGTAACAGGCGTGTAACACCCTCTTGGTGTATCGTTTGCTTAACACTGTCCATTTGATCAATAGCCTTTTATATAAAAGTCTGATATGAATCATTATCAATTGTTACGAAATTTACATTTGCCTCATATAAACAAACGTCTGATGCATTTGTAGAAGTAAAAATATATAGATTAATAGCATACCGTCTGGTCAGGATTGTGAGCGCAAAATTGACATTTATCTAATTACAGTATGAAACTGTTTTTGACCAACAACAAATGTAGCGACAGAGACCTTGGCAGTAAGCAAGGCAACGACACTGGATAAAAGTCAAGGTTGCATTTAGTCTTTTTTGTAACGATGCCAGTGGGCGAGTTTCAAATTAGCCAAGAAGAACTTTTTGCACAACCTTGTCCCAATAACGTAATAAAATGCCACTTTTTCACACGTTTAGCGTAATTCTTTTAACCTTTCGGCTCACTGTCGGTTTCTTTGTCTGTCGGTGAAATGGTGCAGCAGATACATAAGTAAAGGAAGTAAATTAAAAATGTGTTTGTTTAACATACAAATACTTTTACAAGTCTGTCCTTTTATTTCGGTAGTAGACACAACTAATCAATGTTTACCTCTATATTAAAACGTACTTAATTGAAGCTGGCTTAGTCATATACCAAACGTCAAAAATGTTACAATGATGTTGGACATATAAACGTCTTACTTTGGCAAAACACTGAAGGCCATTTGTTCAATGGAGGTAATGACTACGGAAATAAACTGAAGAATATTGATTCCGTCGGGCTATGGTGTTGTACGAACATCAACGCTTCTGTAAGGGCATTCACTTAAGGTAAAAGCGTCAAGCTTCTCAATCTTTCTGGGCTTTCCGTTTTTATACAGCCAACATTGGGAGCCATCTTAAACTGACATAAACTCTTACATGTATTTGTACAAAGTAAGTTTTAATAGCTGCGAAAGAAGCATATTTAAAGTCCATTGACATTTTTGTCGGCTTCTGAGTCCTCGTTATGTTAAGGATGGCATATTAAGCTATTTTGAATACCCATGCGAACTATAATAAACTTCAGAATAACAAATTCGCGAATTGTTTGCATCGAGAAAATGTCTGAGTTTTCATTATCTGATGTTTATCGTTTGATTCCTTATTCCGCTGGTGCGTTTTCGTTGTTTGAAATTGACAATATATGTACCACAGTCATGCGGGCATAATACAATATGTATGCGATTCTCAAAATTGACAAAAACACAAAACATTTGATAAAGTGCGCAATGTTTGTGAAATGTATTTACTTGTTTGTCATATTTTGAGCAATCCGGACGCCTTATTTTATTTCACTGGGTCCATTAAGTGTGTCAATTTGAATTTTAATCGCCTAAGCCAAAAAGTAACCATGATTATACTGTAAGCGGAACAATACAAACGACGAATGTATACTATATTGTGAGCATTTCATTGGTCAATTCAATATCTCAATTTAAAATTTAAACAGCTACACCGAAAAAGAACCATTATATTACGATTAAAGCACTGCAATAAAAACAGCGAGTTGATTTGGTGTAATTGTAGTTAATACATGTACTTTGATTTTTACCAACAGTTGTGGCAAATGAAGGTAATTACGGATGTTTCAATGGCGCTTTAATTCCCCTGAAAGTTCTGGCAATCAATGTAATATTATGTAGCTAATATATAGAAACAGTACCGCGTATAGTAAACTAGTCGTATCCCACTTGTTGCTCATCAAAAACTATTGTATAAGCGGTTAAGTAAGCTACATGGACAATTTGGCGTATTTGGACATTTTTGTAATAATTTATTAAATTCGCTAAGATATCCTCTAGCGTTTTTTTCGGCTCAAAAGTACTTACTCCTACGAAATAATAAAATACGATAAAATGTCCACACTCCAAACGATGCGAATTCAAAATCCGCGAACATTTTGCTTCGCGGAAATAACTACTTAATATACAGTGTTACGTGAAAGGAATATTTTCTAGAAAATATTGAATATCGTCGGACTTAATACCTTGTTCGGACTACGTTCACTCCGTATGTAATTACACGGCATTTTCTGAAAGGTGATTAGTTAGCTATTGATCATACAGATTGCACCGAAATCTGTCCAGTCGGTATTATAATGGCAATCATAATAAGACACCAGTGACCAGACCAATATATGGAATATGTCTCAGCATTTGCATTGTTATCGTAGATTTACAAGTTTTATTAGAGATATTGTTGTGTCCATGAACTATGGAAGCGTTTTAGAGCCAAATTGATACCTTCTTATTTATCGAAATATCAACGTTAAGTTCATTTTCTCGTTCAGTTATGTGTTGCGCATTTGGTCGTGTAATTGTATATTTTCTGTGTTTGGCTTGTTAAGTTTAGTGCTGCCTTACTTGTCTAATTTTCTATTACCTTTTTAAAGCTGATTTTCTAATTTTTAAGTTGATTTTTGTAAACATTAAAGTTAAGGTTTTTAGTTTTTAAGTTGAGGTTTCATACTGCCTCTCTAAAATGTTGCTATTTCAAATTTGAATGTTGACTATTTGGAAAATAAAATATATCGGATTAATTGACCCTTACACGTTTCGGTATTATAAATACAAGTACAGATCGCCACAGATCGCAACTTTGAAAACTTGTAATGACTGTGTGTGTAGCAATACAGGTTCATGTTGATAAAACCATTATATAAATATACTACATTTTTGTTGACATTAATGCGTATCGCTGGCTTCGAATGAGAAGGTCGTAAGTGCTACTTACGAGACCTTATACGACCCATACATAATTGAAATTTGCATTACAAGGCGCTCCTTATGAGCCTATTTACTTGAAAATCGGAACAGGTCATGTTGACCCAACTGAAGTGAAAAGTGTGTTTTTCCATATGTAAAGAGTAGTTTTCAGACAGTTTTTTCTTGTTTTGTCAACTTAGCATGTTTGTCCTAATGAACGTCTCATTCTAAGCCAGCGCTAAAGTACAATGTATACCTTTAAGAAATATTGTTCATTAATAGCAATAATGTATCAATAGCATATTAATGACAGTGTAAACACTTGTCTATTAACATCGACTATATTGGCGACTTCGTGTTCTCTTGAACATATGATTGTCACGAAACAGACACAGTCTCATAATGTGTCTACAAACAGTTTTACTTGTGAAAAAACGTTTTGTTTTGTTATGTTGCACTTGGCGAACGTATTTATATAAGCCAGGATTTTGTCCGCAGAGACGTCATAATGACTTCGCGGAAATTTCCAACCTGTGTTTCGACGCAATAAATGAATTCGCGGAATTATGAACAAAGCTTGTGTATAACATAACCAACATTTTGAGCCATTTAACACGAATGCCGATTTGTAGTCTGGTTAAATGCTGTTTTTAGTCAATCAAAACTTGCTCTTAAGGTGGTACGCGAACCTCTTATTTAGCGATCGAATTTTCTCCGAAATAAGTTAAAATGACATCAGAAAAATGATGTGTCACCAGGCTCGTTTTCGAGATACATGGCTTTCTAATGACCTACCACTGGCTTTTGTTCATTTTATCTTTTTGTTGCATATATGACACCATCAAGTTCTTTTATAAGATTTGTATTATATTAAATTACTTATCAACAATGAATGATATTTTGTGTGTTCAATGGTCATTCGAATACCTGTACTGTTAAATGTATTTTATGAGAAATTGCCACCAGCTTGCTGTTTACATAAAGTTATAGCTAGTGAACGAAATAGTGAGGTTATCTTATTTGTCGAGGAAGAAGCTCGAGACAAATTATAAACCTGAGAGTGCGTTTGGTATCTTACTTATATTATAGTAATCCAATCACAAGGTCTATTCTTTGGCAATACTAACACGGTCCGTTGATTTTAAAATGAAAACCCAGTACAATTCAACCGAAGAAATTGACTTATACAAGATGTTTGTAACAATGGAATGTGATTCATAAATTAAAAATCGAAAATCACGTGAACCACGTAACCGATCTGTAGCTGGTGTTTAGATACTTCATTGCCGTGGCATTATGTTTCGTTAGATCTTTGAGTGGGGAAAGGAGAGTGCAAAAGCTGTAATAATACTATTATCATGCACTGATATGATTGCACTCATTCAGTTGAATATTAAGATCCACCTGATCAATTAACTTTGCATTTAACCACACCTTTTCACTTAACAGCAATGTAAATTGTCGCAACTATGATATAATGTACAAAACAGTAATAGTAATTGGATTTACGATGATGAAGTGCATTGATTAAGGCTACGTACTAGCTTGTGCTACTCGTATCATCCATTTGGTCGAAGCATTGATGTTGATGACGTTAAACATACAAGATGTAAATCATTGAATCGTACGAAGCACACTGACCATTTAAGAACAATAACGAAATATCCAAGAGCAGCACACGAGCTAGTTTGCAACCTGTATTACTTTCTATTATTCTAATGATTGCTAGTTGTCATGGATCTACTTTCACAGTCTTCATATTCTTTTGACGAGTAATATACAAACACAACCTTTGATTTATAGCAAATCTGCTATGTTTTCAGAAATCGTGTCAAGTTTCGTCGCTCGATGAAACCCACTTAAAGTGAAGCACGAGTATACCACGCCATAAATCTGAGTAGAAAAGTAAGAATAATTGCCTCAAACTTTAACCCTGTACGATCGTATTAATCGCAGATGTGGTAATGTATATAGAACTTGGGTTTGACAAAAACATGATAATCTAGACTGAAGGGCTCTTCATTTGTGTACCGACGTTTCAACAGTTCTTGATCCTTAATTAATGCTTTGAAATAAAAAAAAATGATGTCAACGTATACAATATAGGGCGGCGCTGAAATACTTGTCCGACAAAGAAAAGATAGATATTTAATGATTGTTCCTTGTATTGTAAGGGACATATTAATTGGATTAACGACCATCGAAAAATAGGGCGGACATAGTACTCAATATTTCATAGCTACAGTGTTAGTTGCTACATGTACTAGTGGATTTAAGGTCGATTGTGAAACAGTTTCCTTTTAATGCTTTGCGTCAAGCAAGGGGATTTCTGGTACCATTTTTATTTCGTTTTGGTATAAGTCCGCCAGAGATCAAACCCGAGACATCTCGCACTCGAAGCGACCGCTGAACCACTAGGCTATCGAGGAGCCGTTGAAGAAGCAATAACTGCAATATATTGCACTAGAAAAAGAGTTCGATAACTGCAACATTGCGTCAGATCACGCTCACTACGTTGTCAGTTATATTACATATAGGGAACTCTTGAATTACTTGGACATTTTGTTAATTTGGGACTTGGACTTTCGACATTTTGACCGCTGAAACTTGAGTTTTCAGTAGTGTAGTTCATTTTCTCGTTCATTTATGTGTTGGGCATGGTGCCTTGTATTCGTGGTATGTGGTGTTTTTCTGTCCTCGGTTATTTAAGATGAATGCTGCCTTTCCTGACCGATTTTATGTTATATTTTTAGTCTAATTAAGTAAGATAAGATCGTGTGTTTCAGTCTTTCATGTTTTCGTTTTCTAACATATGTAAAATTGATATACTAGTAGTCTGTGGGTCAAGGGCTGCACCATTAAAGTATATTGCAAAATAGTCAATCGTAAAATAGAATGTATTTTAAATTTTGTTATCATTATTAAGGTGGAACCAGTGGATTAAAAAAGGTCGACATTATTATCTAAAAAAGCGGAAGTTTTAAATTTAATTTACGATGATACCAAATTTGTATACTTTATAGACTCCAATAGTTTGTAATCAACTGGTTGCACCTTACATACATTGTGATGAACGTTGTGGTAGTTTTGGTAATCTGTCGGAATTGCATTAATTTATCTTATATATAATAT
Organism: Spisula solida; assembly: GCA_947247005.1. Classification (NCBI taxonomy): domain Eukaryota; kingdom Metazoa; phylum Mollusca; class Bivalvia; order Venerida; family Mactridae; genus Spisula; species Spisula solida. The sequence continues at coordinate 1,244,593 of OX365958.1, read as the reverse complement.
TCCATGACGTGTTTTTAGTAGGTTGAAGTTGTTATAGGGATGACTAATGTCATGTAGGTGGGTGTTAGTGTGTGAGAGAGATTTAACTGAAACTTCAGCCTTCAAATTGTGAAATTGAGCCCTGAAACCATGTTCCATATTGCGTAAACTTTCGGAAGTGTATCCCGTAAAACGCCAATTACGGCGTGTGCTTGGTTAAAGCTTAGCAGAATTTGTGTCTCGAAATGTTAGAACGTTTTGGTTCTGACGGGATTTGTGGTTGCTATGGCAACAGAAACATTGAATATGGCTTTAAGGGGGACTTCTGTATTGCTTGCAATGCTTAATGACTTGTTCATTACGTCATATCTCGATTTGTTCAATTACGTTATTTTACTAATTAAAAGTAGGTCATACGACTATACGGGCCTTTCAACGTTTTAATACTGTTATTTAACTTTTGAGACTAAAGGCTGCTAAAAATATGTAGTTCAGCAGTTTTACTGTTGTAACTAGGTCATTCAGCGTAGGCATTCCGCCTTTTGTTTGCTGAATCTTTTCTACTGGGTCATTCAGCGACTAATAATTTATTATACTTTTCGACAGCTTGGACTTGGGCGGATCTGCGCTTCTTTAGTTTGGCATTGTGCTTTGTGTGTTTTTAATGTTTTCTGTGCTCGGCTGGTTAAGTTGAGTGCTGCCTTCCCTGTCTGATTTAATATAATCTTTTTGCAACTTTTTCATTAAGCTTCATGAATTGTTAAAAGCGTGTCGGACCACAGGTCATCTAATATCTCGTAATGTCAGACGAAAGTGAATATTTTCGATTGCATGAGGTACATATAAATATTCTTCGTCGAATGAGCTAACTTGATCGCTTGTATCTTTTATTTTGTTAGCACTGGCTACGGGATTCCATTTTGGAGGGGGGAGGCGTTGCGTTCCTTCAGTATTATATATACGTATAGAGTGACTGAGCGTAGATTGCTTTTAATCTATTTAAAGGATGATTTTGATAGTATTAGTGACACCAAAGTTTACATAACAGATTCTGACTGACACAGACTACTGTCTATTTAATCTTAATTGGAAACCATAGTAATTGCGTTTGATTGTCATACTGATGCAAGACATCATATTCAATCTAGCTAAGCTCTCACTCCGATAAAGCCGCTACACTGCTTCAATACGAAACACCAAGAGTAACATTTTTAAGTATATCATGCACCTCACACCTAGTTTATTTGCGGAAATCGCATGCTTGCAAGGTATGGCGCCAAATACTGATTGCCAAATACTGATTGTCATAGTAGAGAGATAATGAAAATCGAACAGAGAAAGTCGGAATTGACAGAAACAGCTGAGCAAGAAAGACACAGAATGAAACGCTAAAAAAAACAAGAAAACACACGGACCACAAACATACGTCACAAAGAATCTCTATCTGAGCCTATTATCAACTACAATACAGTCATATGTTTTAGTTCATGTCTATACAGTCAGAACTCGAAACAACGTACTCTTTGTCCCCAATCAAAATGACGCTGTAATGAATATCACAGTGTACTGAATTGGTACAAAGAGCGTTTTATATCATTTGCCCCCATACAATAATGTCAGTATGTGAATGTGTCGGTATATCGAGTGTCTTTGTAACGAGACCTTACTGTATTACGTCTCAGAAACACTATTATTGTGATTATTACTGTATAATTTCAAGAGCTTGAACTTAAAATTTATCTAAAAGAAAGACTAGGAACTGAGCAAAATCTCAATTTGAGCTGATATTTCTACTTGAGATGCTTCGGGAGATCGGGTCAGGTTAGGCCAACATAAAACCTATACAAGGTTGACCAAAACTGATGGCTACGAAGCTGCCTAATTTATCAATACATACACTTCGAAATCACGAATAGACGCACAATAATTGTCTTATCTCAGAAACCAAAACAACAGTGTTTTAGTTGCTGATTCAATTGGTTTACAAAAATGTAAAATCCTATATGAAAATTCCAAATATCGACTCTTCTCCAATTACAGTAGGAAGGAAACAAACGATTGTTAAAATTACTACAATTTCAGAGAGGTGCAATTAGATAAAACAATAACACAGAAACAAAATTTCGCTGAAATGCTTTTAAACCTAACGATATAAATTGGTTTAAGATTCAGCATGGAAATGGCAGGAAGTTTGAACGAAATGAAGATAAATTTACACGGGTAATGTGTTGAGAAACTCGTATTGAAATAACAGCATTCATTATCTGCGCGTCGCGCAGATGGTGTAATTAAATTGAAGAAAAATTAAACAAACGCAGACTGCGTCTAGTGCATTGACAGTCATTCTCGTTGCTTCGTTGATATACTCTCTCAATGTAGGCATGTTGTTACAATATACATCTACAGTGTATTGGGCCAACCTGGACCATGACAGTAGTATTACATGTAGTACATTGTAGCTGTTACGCCCGGGAAAACCACAAAAACAGGTTCCCTTTGTCACCCGTTCTCTATGTGACCCCTAACTACAGGAAGATACCAAATAAATGCAAGGGGAGAGGGGAGACTACCCCGTCGTTTGACCAAATCCGTCTGTCATTCGGTCCACTTACGGGTTCGTAATGTCGGATAAAGGAACAGTCATATTGTTTCTTTTTCATTGTTTGGGTTGTTTGTCATTGCAGCTTGTGATAGTAGTCTGTGGTGTTATGCCTTTGGTGCTTTCATTTCTGTGCTACGGGGATCCATTAAAAACATAAATTGCCAGTCCATAGGAAGCGTTTCATACAGTGTGTCATTCGTTGTAGGAGTTCAGTATATATGCTTGCTTGAAGTGTCCTTTTTGTGAATACGGATGGTACGCTTTGTCTGTCTCATACATGGGTGACTAGGGAATGCTGCCGCTTCAATATGGCTTTGAATTGTGTGCGTGCCATCATTACATTATAAAAAAGATAACATTAAGACGGTCAGGGAAGGTAGCAGTCAACTTAGCTAGCTGAGCACTTAAATCATAAAAACATACATGGCACAATGCCCAACGTACAATCGAACGAGAAAATGATCCGCCCAAGTCCCGTATGTCATAAAAGTAGAATGAACTAGTTTACCATATTGTTATCTCACATACGCATTGATCTTTATTTGTAAACCATTGCTATAATGCACACATAAGAAAGCATATACATTATCACGTACATACGCTGTTTGCCTTTGTTTTATGTGGCGCCTGACTTCCAATGACAAATACAAATTCTAATTTATGATGTGCAAATCGTAAATTTCTCGTAAATAGCTGATGGAAAATCTTCCAAGATCTTTACTACTTCTACCTTTTATTATTCATTTATTGTTTTACACAAACCATGTCACGTAATCTGTATATTTCAGTATTTACACAAATAGAAAATGGCATCCTTGTTAATCTAGAAATTGGTCTTTAGAGATTCAATGATTTACTAAGACAGTGTATTGTTTTCAATCTGAACGATTGTGTATACCAGTCTGTTTTTTATTGGTAATCTTTTGGAATCTAAATTAAGACAGATAAATTGCTGTTCTGGGCACGATTTGTTCATCGGGATATGAATAATTAATACACGCGACTATATAAGCCTCGTATATATAGATGCTAACCTATCCACGCGACAGATACGCGAGAAACCGTTCCGTTGATTGCCAAAATTCATTGCCTAATTCTTCTCCCGGCATAGGAATTTATGCCAAGTACTATCAATGTTTAGATTCATTTTGACTGGAAGAAAATCGCTGAGAAGAAAATGTCACACAACTATTATTGAAAATTATACTTTAGGAACTCTAAGATACGTGCGTGATTGGTATAAGGGCTATAAACCACCCAGATGTGTTATTATGGAGACGAGTTATTTGACGTAAATACTCAGGCGTTGTGCATTCATAAGTATGCGTGCTTCATTCTATTTACATGTACAACCTCGAGTAATTGAAAGGTGCTACAGTAATGGAAAACTCCGGAAGATATACTGCAATGTTGTTCATAAATGACACATGTTTACGGTGTGTTCTCTCACTGAATGTCTTTCTTTACGATGGACAGACGTTGTTCGAACGGCGTAATTTACGTACAACACAAGGCAAACATAACCTAGTCGTAAATACGCATCCCTCTGCGCATATGTGACTCTTCACCAAGGGGAATTCTAACGGTGTCATTTATGTACACTGCAAGGCAAACACGTCCTAGTACATGTTATTACAAATCAAATATCTACGTTCCATTGTAAAGTAAGACATTACACTGACTAAACCTGTATATGAATGATACATTTTGCCAAGCAAGTCTAACTTGAAAAAAAAAACATTCAGTTTGTCATTTGGTGCCAATGTAGTATTCGCAGAAGAAGATTGATAATTTAAAAGTAGTTTTCAAATTGATTAAACTGTAATAAACACAAACAAATGGTTCCTTGTATCAATAAGATATGTAACAATCATGTAATGTACTGCCAGTAAACCTTGAACGTTTAACGGTATGCTTAACTTAGTGAGCATAGAATTGAAAAGAAAACATCCAAGTTGTCGTGCGGGTACAATGTACCAACAAAATGAGAAGATATCATAATTGTCAATTGTTATTTCATTTGTCTTGATAAAGTGGAACCGTTTCCCTAACAATACGTAGCTAAAAGCAACTGCACAAGCACATGTATATCACGCTTACCAAACGAAAGGCGTGTTGTTTTGTTAAACAGAATTGAGCGAAAACGAAGTATGTTCCAGTTTATTAAGCGTTTGACTCATGATAAAGTACCTATATGGTCGCTACACGGCATTGTACTTAACAGCTACTTAACATATTCATGAATAAGATCATACTAATCGGACTTGGAATGCATCACACATCGGAAGACAAATTTAATGTAACAAAACTAGACATAAATATCCATAAACCTTATGCATTAACATTCCCAAGTACATGTATCATCTTCTACCACATAATTATGTTTATCAGAGAAATTGCCAAACAGCTGATGAACCTGTATGGTAATCAGCTACTACATGTACAACGTTGTAGGAAAGTGATACTCGTTTTCAACAACAGTTGCGGCACATATTGCGCAATTTCTTGTTAAGTCTGTACACAAGTCTTTATCCACTAGTCTGAATCCTATATGGATATCTAGGAATCTTCTAATAACTGATATCTTCTATCTGAGTATCGTATTTATATCAAATATGTTTTGAACGTAATAGTTCAAGTCCAATTTGTCTTGGCATCAATCATCTAGTTTCCGAACATACGGAGAGTTTAAATTTGAAACCCTAGTAATGAAAAAAAGCGCAAATTACCTGTTTCCCGTATAAAAACTCGTATGTTTTAGTTACTAGCAGTACCGAACTGCCCATGTAATTGGCATATAATTGGCCATTTCTTATACACAAAATTATTTCTATTATTACGATCCCGTTATTTTCAAATCCTATATGGATATCTAGAAATCGCCTAATCACTGATGTGTGATGATACTTTTTATCGGAATATCGTATTTATCAAATATCTCTTATACGTAATAGATGTTGTCCAATTAGTCTTTACATCAATCACCTAGTTTCGGAACATTCTGAGTTTATACTGTTAGTACCAAACATAAGTAAATACGTTAGACTTAGAGATGAATTTAATTCAAACCCTAGTAATGAAATAAATAGCCCAAGTTATGTGTTTTCCATATAATAACACATGTGTACTTAAATGACCGCGTAATTGGCTTATAATTGACCATTTCTAATACACTTAATTTTATTACGATCTTGTTATTTTGACATTTATAGAATATATATACATATTTTTCTTAGCATGTGTTCGGCTTCATCATTACTTTATCAACTTTAACGAGTATTTTATTAGAGAAACGTACAGCCTAAGCCGATTATTATAATTGTATTACGCACTTTTTCACCGAGTAAACAAATTAGTTGTTTTTGTATATAGATCATCACGTCTAACGACGTATCATGCCACATTGATTGGAAGTATTTTCGATTTTTGCATTAAAAGTACGCCGCTAACTTCCACTCATACCGAACATTCTCTTTTGGTGTTATATTTATCTATGTTTATAATAACATGTTTCTATATATTGTCTTTAAGACCGAAAGCTGCAGCCTGTCGTGTCCGATTTGTTGTTACATTTTTGTTGTCTTTAAGATCGAAAGTTAGTTAAATTGAGATGTATCGTTATAAAATGCGTCTCCCAATTTGTATGACTCCGTTTAATCATGATACACGAGGTTTTAAGCCGTGAAGTCCTTGTTTTATACCACAAACCTCGCGTCTGATTACAAAACCATTTGGAGTAGTCCACAGTTTATCAACATTATGTGTCATAGTAAATCATAGCATTTACCGGATATATTAAATTATAAATGATAACGCATTGCAGTCGTGTCTCTACAAAATAACGATACTATCAGATAACTAATTTATTTGATTCAAAATTGTTTGTGCACTTACAACTACATCCACCGTTTTCCCCCAGTGAAACAGATTAAATAGTCAGAAGCCGACGGGTTATATGCCTTTCTAGAATTGCTTTTAAAATTATACTAAGCCCAATCAGAACATTTTTTTTAAAAACATACTTTATCATTTTGTCGTGCACATATACTAAATCATCCTGTACTCATCCTGATTCCTGATGGTACCCACTGCCACATGGCTATGAGACAATCGAAGTAGACAAAGCGTCGTGTTATTGAAACACGGGTAGAATTTTACTAATAGTTGGGATGGAAAAGCCAAGATGCGAACCCCGAATCTCCAGTGCAACATCTGGACGTTTTTATTACTGAGCTATCGATGCGGTTGTAGTTACATGTAAGTGTGAGATTAGCTTTTCCTGGATTGAAAATGAAACAGCTACTTGTTAAACAATACAAAATCAAGTAGCACAGTGTGATCTCGGCATGTGTTTAACGAAAATTGGTATGAACATATCCATTTCTGTTATCTAATGTACAATGGTGTTGGGTTTCACAAAACATCGCACATTATATTTTCTTCTTACCAAGATAAAGTCTTGTTATAATTAGAACACGCACTTCAAGGCACTTTCATTTCATTTTATTTTTACCGTTGGCCATTATCCAGGTCAGACCTATAAAACAACCATCTGGCGAACATAATTATAACATGAGTGAATACGATATGTTGCACTTTAGACCTGAAACTTTAACAACCATATCATTTAAATTATAAATCAATTACTGGAAAATCAGAAATTTTATTCGCGAAATCCGTAAGTTCGTGATTATATATGTTCGCGCGAACTTAAACAACGGCGGTATAACTAAAATTGTCTCTTCTGATGTTTTAAAAACGCAGATATTTTACATCGCGAACTACATAAGGACAACGGATCAGCACAATTTTATCATCGGCTTAATTTCTGATTTTGTGTAGTAAACGGTCATGTTTCAATGTCTAAATAAACAACCGTTCTGAGGGTTGGAGGAAATAGCCAAAGTGCGTAATTGGTTTAATGAAAGGATGATATCCTTGCCAAAAGACGAACGGCGGATAATTACGGATGATTGGGTGAATGCGTTTAATCGGATCGCGAATCGCTGGAAGGGGAAATCTCAATTTAAATTATGTAATGCACGTACAATCCAAAGCCAAACGGAAGCGATGGCAGCGCAAGGCTTCGTATCATATCATTTAGTCCACTCGTAATGCATTCTCTCTATCAATTATTGCCATTAATTTAATTAGCACATTCACTGTACTTTGTATACTTCTAGTAACGGACATGCTCATGCTAACTCATATAAATATCAATTGATCAAACATCAAATCAAATCGTAGAAATCTTCTTGTATAACTATGTATACTTTTATGTTAACACAAATTGAAAGCATCCATTATGGTTTAATTGTCTTATATGATGTTACACGAATACCAAATACAGACATATTGATAAGTTACTCATATTTACACTTAGTCTAGTATTTCTATAATTCAAACTGTGTATTCGCTTAATAATGCATTATAACCGAATAATTTATGTGTCTGAATCTATCCATTTTAGACGAAACCCAAGCTCGGCTTAAAACTAAATCTCTCAAATCTCTCCGATTATTATCTATTATGCAGCCAATTTCTTCCGAACAATAGTTTTAAAAATATAATACGCTGTATTAACGAACTAGCTGGAACATGAGTGACGTGATATGACGAGCAGATATAAACTATTGATGTGGTCGGACCAAAGATAGCATATTGCAATCAATCAAATGTTTGCGTTTAATCATAACTGATTTGAACAACCATTGTCATAAATTCACAATCTATAAATGCATTTGTAATCAGCCTTACAATATGTGATGATGAATTGCCTTGATCTTAATAAAAGTGTGTTGATCATTGTATTATAAATAAACATGGAAGCTAATTTTAAAACCATATCATATTATGTCAATATTTTATTTCCACCATAAATGATGATATGATATATGTATATACAAGAACTATATAACATGAGTAATTATAACACTATATACACAATAACAACAACTTATTTGTCATGTAAGCTATGAACTATCTAAAGATAGATATGAATACTAATGCACTTTTCAGAAGTATGGGTTGAATTATGTATAATACAATTGTCACACTGTATACAATAATTGGCACATACTATCAATACACAAAGTAATTACCTGTTAGTCTTCAAATATCAATAAACATATAAGTATGCGCGCTTGAAAAATACACCCCTCTCGTATATGTATTCGTCTGACGGGATTATCTTAGCACCAAGAAATGTGAGATAGAAACATTCGGGGTCATACTGAACAGTTCATGAGCAAGATTGACGCTCATTTGAGTGACGTCATTTCCGTTTGATTTCCAATACACGCACTGACACAATGAATTTTCATGTCATTAACGACTAGTGTGCATTTGTTGCATTGTTCATAACTATGTTTTGGTAAATACATGTATTTGTACTGGACGGTGCATCATTCACAATGCGTTAATATTAACGAATAGTTTAGTTACATCTATTATTAGTTTGTAAAATGTAGCATTGTATTCTAACCATATTTCCTGTTATGGAAAATATACATAAGTATGTTTTGAATATTCACCGTCCTCATTGTCACCCTTGTTCCTTATAAACAACACATAGCTTTGTCGGTTACAATAAAAATTGTCAGCCTGAGGAAAGGCGCTCCCCAAGGCCAAAGGCCGAGGGTAATAGTACTCTTTCCGAGCGCTGAACTGTTTACCCTGTTACCCACCTTTGTGCTTCGTGCTTGAATAATGCATCCTAAATATCATTGATCAATAACATTATTATATTTAAGTTTTCAATATGTTTTGCATTCATTTTAGCAGTCATCTTCATGCTTCCAAACCATTTTCAAATACTCCTTCATCTTTGCTTTTGCACTTACTTTGTAAATAATCTATACAGCTTGCGATATGTTTTCTAACAATATACTAGTAAATTATGTTCGAGTCCTTAACAAATAGATATACATGTACAAAATGTTGTTATACACCGATTGTTTTGATTTGTTTAAATTGGAATGCTATTTGATTGCTTTAGCATACTACAGACGTGGAAGAAGCATTAAACAAATACAGCATTCAAATTAATTCGCTAGAAAGCTTTCTTTAATACCCTACGAGATCGAGGTGCTATCTATCAGTGATAAATCAGATAAGAAACATGACAGGAAATCAGCCTACAACAAAATGAAATTATTGGGAATACAATCAGATATGTTGTAATCAAATTTTGTTTTAAGACCGAACGATATGTGAACATATAACATGGTTTGCTTTTAATATTCCCCAAAGATAACTTAATAAGTTAACTGCGTGCGTAACCGTAAACTATTTCAATTTGATTCGAGATTAAAGATGTGCATTTTACAGTATGATTTCCTGCGTGTTTTGGCAGCTGAATCTTCGACTTTCAACTGCTTAGTTCACTTTCCTGTTTCGTTCTATGTTCTGTGTCTGTATAGTAATTATCTGTTTTGTTTTGTTTATGTTTTCTGTGCTCGGCTGTTTCAGTTGGGTTCTACCTTCCCTGTCTGACTTAATGTGATATCTTTGACTGTCCAGTTGTTACTATCTGTTTTACCGTTGTATTCAAATTGCATTATTTCATAATTTGCGTACAATGTAAAAAAGAAATCAATTCAATATTTTGGTTGTCCACGAATTATTATGTTATTAGCCATATTTCTGAAATATGTCACTCAATAATGCTGACTTGTTGTAAATCCATATTCCTAGGCGCTGGTGGCATTGATCAGCCACACTGTAATGACCATCTAATGAATGGGAAGTATATCTGTAAGGTTAATGAATCTGATTGACAGCTTCTTTCACAGGATCTTTTCTTATATTAGAAATGGTCTGAATTTGTCAGTAATACTTGGACATTGATCGGCGACCATTATAAAACATTTGAAAATGTCATGCAGTTGTTTGTGTTAGTTAGTCTCGCATTTTTGGAATGCATGCATTATGTTGATTACATATGTATAGTCAAATACTTATGTAATTACACCCCCAACAACTCTGGTAAGATATGAGTTGCATCGCTTTATATAAAGAGGACCAGCTCTACATGGCGATGCCGGCAAGTTCAGAAAGTGCTTCGCCGTGACAACCGTACTGCAGTCGTACTGCAGTCGTAGAGATAGAATTATCCTATATAAGTGTAACATGGGTTTAAAGGGGTGCATTTTAGTTAATTTGTAGACTTTCATGACACAGTGTGGACATACCACGTTGTTTGTGACAGCAACTGAATATTTGTATGCAATAGGTCACAGTTTTGCCGGAAACGGGCGCACCTGCTATCCAGACAGGCGAGCCCGTTGCGGGAAAAGAACTGGACATTTTGTTGACACATATATACAATGTAGTTGCTTGGAAAGTACTTACTGTCGGCTTGAGCCAATCGGAACGGTCCGTACGGCATTTTTACAGGATAAAATGCCTCGGATGTATCAAGCGTAGGAATCCAGCAGCTTTCTTTCTTAAATCCTACGCAGAAGAAAATGGGCCGAAGAAAATAGACCGTAACTTACCAGCAGCGGAAATATCAAAAGATGTTTTATTGATTAAACAATATAATTTCGCTACACTCCTTGAGCATAACACGCAGCTACGCATCGCTTGCTTGATTGGCGTGTATTCTATTGAAGCACGGTTTAAATCTGTCATGATGACGTCATGGCGAAAGACGTTAAAAAATGGCGACGTTCTATATACACCCGACAGAAGATGTCTCGTTACAATCGGTAAAAGAATGACATATTTACGGTTGTTTTTATTTTTTGACAGATTTTTACTACGTACTAAACCAAACAATACGTCATACAATACTTGGAATGTTCACAGCGGACAAGCGACCGCACTCCGACGTCAGTTTGAGTACGGTAAAAATAATAACCACATTGATGGCGTTATGCGACAATAAAGCGTAATCAAATAACGTGCGTGATCTTACTCTCTAATTATATTAACCCTAAAAATATAATTGTATTATCAATATTACATTACCGACAATACTTAGATGAGTAGTACAAATTCGTCAGCCGATGCAATGGTGAACGAACTATATTCTAGACGGAGCAATTTCCGATTCAACACCATAGTAATAGAATTTCCCTTGTGTGCAGTTTATTATAATCAAATTATTTCCTTATCCGTTTAGCGACCTTTAACCATAGTAATTCATATGCACATGTTATTGCAATGGAAAGTCTCCCAAGCATCAAATTAGTCGAGGTTGTAGACATCAACAGATAGAGTAAGCTAATCAGACCAATTCAAAGTATAATTTTATAGTATGTATATGGATTAATGTCTCAGCTGTTGATACGAGGGTCATTTAGAATGTTCGCATTACTAGTATATCGTCCTCATTTAGTTATAATTGTGTCATTAGTAATACGCGATTTATTATAAGCACAGAAAATTGATCAAAAACTCAGACAGCAATTTCACGGCACAACTCCCAACCCAAAACCGAACGAGAAAACAAAAATGTATTCAGCCATCGTATTAACATAGACAAATGATAGTCAAATGTAACACGTCATGTATACACTTCATCTGTCCCATGTAGGTATTATGATATAGTCGTAAAAGTGAAATAGTAGAGGAAACACGATGCATCACAAATAGAAAGGAAGTCATGACGACCAGTATGAACACAATTTTTCAACAAAAAAGTTCAAGATATTCGAGCCATTTACGGTGACATGTTTATATAAATGATTCGAAATGTACAACCAGCGGCCTCGCGTTCAATGAAGCATGACGTGACGGAATGGTTTGTCTGGTTTTGCACCTGTGATTCGTTGAACGCTATGTTTAACAAAACGGGTTGTCACGTGGGCGAATTTTGGCTAAGCATAGAGCGAGGTGGTGCGCCTAATGAAGTTGGTCTAGCGTACCAAAATGGCTGACAGAAGCAAACAATGTTGTGTAAATAGTAAATTCCGTACATCCGTACAGGTTTCGAATTAAGAACGGAAAAAGCGGGGTTTTACATGTTCAAATTATTTGTGCCAATCTGAGCGTTCAACGAAGGATTAAAGCGACAAATATCGTGATTTGTTTTAGTACAACGTTGGTAGTTTTCCCAGAACGCACGACTGTGTATTATTTCTTCGTAGCACGGGATGATAGTTTTCTCTTCAAAGCTTTGAATATCAGTGATTTTTAGAATTAATTTAATTTGCTCTGTCTGTAGAGGGAAGGTTTAATACGAAATCAATTCCTTCCGGGTGCTATAACATTACACTTCATGACCTGTGTAATAATTTAATATTCCATAGACAGAAAACTTCAAACTAAGGTCAATTGTAACAGCGGGAGAGCTGTGGGAGTAGTTCCTGACATTTAAAACCATGAGACCCTGCGCTTTCTTGACACGGTTCCGAAAGAATTATTACCCCCAAAAAACAAATTCCTCTGACGGAAATAACATAACACTCGGACGTGTCGAACATTGCTCTTCAAACAAACACGTTAGTATAATTATGAGCTTCAGCATGTAGGTTTCAAATTTTGAACTAATTTACTTCGTTAATTAACTCTCCCGTGATGTGATTTGATTAACAGATACATTGTACATATTTAGCAGCAATTTGAAGTTGTATCACTATCATATTTAGACATTCAGAGTTTTAATTAAGAAATAAAAATCTGTTCGCGTATTTTGTCGGTGAATAAAACATGGGCAGGAGTTCGGATGCGGAAAAATTAAATCACGAGTGCGTGTTTTATTCATCGACAAAATACAAGAACAGATTTCGATTCTAAATACGATAATATCCCGCACTATTTAACTGCGCGCATTCCATTTTCACCCATTTGACATTTAACATAATTCCACGCTGAAATTGAGTGGCTTATTAGCTGGTACAATTACCTCCCTCGTTAATGAAAACAACCTTTCTTAATTTTCTGAAGGTAATAACACATTTAAAACATTAAAACAATTTTAATAACACGAGTATAGTGTATCTATTTCATGAAATGAAAAATATAAATGAATTGATTATCAGAAGTTTTTATGAATCTTTATTTCGAGAGTTTATTGGAGTTTCTAAAAATAGATGCGTCATAGCTGTAACACTGGATACTCGTGGAACTCGCGGACCGTCAAAGTTTTACTATAAAGTTTACGTTCATTCATTCATAAATATGTCACGTGATACGGGGCGTTAATAGTAACAGCCAAACTGCTCTATGTTTAATGGATTAATCCGCAGATCGATTTAGAATTACTACTAGTGCATTGCATTACAGCCACGAATAGAACAATATGAGTACACCTTATCATGATATTGTGGGTTACTGGATGAGTGATAATTGTTAGTACAAATGTGTTAGTGAAAGTACGATGTAATTATTTTTGTTTGCGTTCAACTAAGGCAGTCGTTCGTACGTGGTCATCAGCCATTTTCCCCGCAATATTAGCAAATGACCTCCGACATTGAGTGAAAATACAGGTCTGTGATACAAGGAACTTTGATATGATAGCCTAGCTCTCTCCAAATATACGTCTTAGTTCTTTAACATTCCAGGTGTACAGCATAGATATATGTACACGCAACTATTTCTGGGTTACCAACCAGTTCATTTCTAGTCGGTTGAAAATACTGAAAAGTCTTTAAGAAATGACCGGGTGTCCCGGTCGAGAATCGAACCAGCCGTTGATTCGTTGCTTAGAAAACGTCCAAGTCTGTTTAAAAAGAGTTCGTAACAATCGCTTGCTAGACGTATCAAATTTAAGACTGTCAGAAGTGTGTTTCGGCAATTATTCACTTCGGCTTTTGCTGTCTCATTTTATAGTAATGAATAAGCATTTAAATCCTATTTACAGCTCTTTTTCTAGATAAATAAACAAGAAAGTCCAATCGTACTATAAAGTTTGGAAGACTCCCCACAGTCATGAACAACTGGATATATAAATTTGTTCTACTCACAATTTTATAGCAATACTAACGTTTTTCATGGCGTCTTAAGAACGTGTTAATAACATTTAATTAGTTAATAATTATATTCTTAAATGTGTACATCCGTTATACAAAGGTACATGTGATGTTATTCATTGTGATTACTTGGTTATCAGCATAGCATCAATCGTCTTTAACTGTGACATTTGTTTCAATTAATATACATGTACTCTATAAATTGTGACATTTTCTTAAATCGTGATTTCTGCAGAAGAGAAATTCAATGTGGTTAAACGAATTTAACAAATGGCATGTGTAGAAAAATGGCGCTTTATATTTTTGGTACGTTATTTTTAGAAAAACTATACAGTTTTGCGTTGTTGATATTGATAAGAACTTCCACCGTTTTATACATTTTGTAAATTAACAGTTTTTCATGAAAGGGTCGTTGATAACATTTGCCTGTGTAGTTAGACATTCACATCTGAAAAGACATATCACGGACTCGCCTGAATGGAGTTATTACTAGTAGTTTTAAGTACGAGACATGTCCTAGATATTTACATATCCATGTACTGATTAATTTAGAAATTGCATGGCTTTTATGATATAATTATGTATATCTGACTACTATATGTACGTACTTTCATGAAATGCACCATTGGGTGTTAGGAAATCACATTTTAACTGTTTAATACCTGTTTCATCCATATTACCCGAGTTACTAATCCGTTTGTTAAAGTTTTTAATTGCTAAACTCCATCAAAAAGTCCTATTCACTCCGATATACCCGTGGTATCTTATGTGTAATGTAGTATGCACCCGGTAAATAGTTACTAAAATTAATTAACTAAATAACACACAACATATTGTCACGATTAAATGATACATATTATAATGTTTATATCGCAATTGTAGCTACGTCTACCCAATCAAATCATATTGAAGTACCATCGCCAAATCAACACCGTTTGACAAAAATATAATAAAAGGTCTAACAGGGAAGACAGCACTCAAATTAACCAGTCGAGCACAGAAAACCTAAAAACGTCTCAAGTTGCACTCATCTTTGTTTTATTAAATTCGGGACATAATTTCGTACTTTACCCCCTATCCACAATTCAAATCGAAAACTAGTCCTTTGAAGATAGTAAAATCCGAAAATACACGGCATGTCAACAAACCGCTACATCGCTGGCTTAGAATTATAAGACTCATGCATAATTTAAACTGCATCCTAACGCGCTTCTTATTAGCCAATTGTTATGAAAATCGGAAGTGGTCATGTTAACCACACTTATGTTTAAAAAGGCTGTTTTTTCCATAGGTAAAGAGTACTTTTCACAAAGTTTTTTCTTGTTTTCTCATAATATTGATTTTGTACATACGACCTTCTAATTCTAAGCAAGCGACATGAATCTAAGTCGTTACTGGAAAAGAATGCAAAAACAAATATAATTACGATGATTGGTTCGTTGTGTGTGTTTGACTAATTGTTAACTTACCGGTTCCTTTGCTTTTAATTAACGAACGGATACATTTCGTCTTTTAACGATTCTCTTATTTGCTTGGCAAGAATGTCAATGCAGTAATAATGCAATGCTACAGTCATACATTTGTATACTCACCCAAACAATGTAGTAATACCACGTGGTTTGTGCTACAGTTCCAAGTAGAAATTTGTAAACATTGGAACACAAATGTAGCCCTAAGTATTTAATTTCTTTATCGATTTCTAGTAAATATACGCCACGCTAAGGGGAACATTATTTGCTTTCCATGAAATATACAATTTTCAGCGGCTGTGCCGTTTTGCCCATTATCGTGTGAAACCGTGGAACGTGTAGGTTTCATCCACGATTTCACAGGGTAATGGAAACATCGGTAAAGCTGCTGAAAAAGATTTTATATTTTGTGGAAAGCAAATAATTTCCCCTTCAGCGTGGCGTATATTTACTAGAAATCGATAAAGAAATAAAATACTTATGGCTATTTTATTTTCCAATGTTTACAAATTTCTTTTTGTAACTGTAGCCTAAAGTCACGTGGTATTGCTACACTGCCGAAGCCCCTGTTCGCTTAACATGTAGTCTACAATCCCTTGATAGTCAAACTCCTTGACATTAATTCGAAAATTTGTTGATTGATGATCATGTAACGTATAATACATGGGAAGACTAAGTTGCTGCCTTCTTTGTCAGAATTTCTTTTTTTTGACAGACAGAATGTACGAAGATAATATTTAAACAATCAGATAGGGAAAGTAGCGTTTAACAGAAATGGGAGAACTGTAAAGGTACACAGAGTACAATTTAGGATAACACTCTATCTGTTTAACCTTTCAAATGTGTGTCGGTATTTCGCTGGCTTAGAATTAGAACTCTTTTAGGACTTGTACATATTGGAAGGCGTCTCAAGGCGCTTCTTATGAGCGTATTGTCATGAAAATCGGAAGTGGTCATGTTGACCAAACTAAAGTTTAAAAATCTTGTTTTTCCATAAGTAAAGACTAGTTTTCAGACATTTTTTTCTGGTTTTCTCAAAATATCGATTTTGTACTTACGACCTTCTCATTCTAAGTCAGCGAAATTGGACAGAGAAGGTTGCATTCAACACAGCGTACAATTTAAGAAACTCAATCTGTTTAACCTTTCAAATGTGTGTCGGTAATTATCGATAGGTACGTTTATGATAATTTCATCAGTTACACCAATGTAAAAAATACGCTCATCAAAATCATCAACAAACTGTTCAAAAATGAGATGGTTAATTAGCGTGTGTCAGTTACTTTTCGTGCTAATTGGCTTAATGACATATTGTTAAGACTTGAGCCTTTCTAAAATAGAATTAATCACTAGACCACCACAGTGCATGGCACACTTATTTTGTTTTAGGACTCCTTTAAGCATTCTTTAATTATTTTCTGGCAGGAAAAAAAATAATAATTAAAACTGGATACAAAGGTCATTTCAGATGTTATGTGTGAATATTGGAATAGACTGGATTTGTTACGGTTTGTGATTAATGATAGCGGATATTTGCATATTGAAACTGATTTTTATTTGCGAAAAAAATACCAGGATGCGGAAAAAGTGTTTGGGTTAGAAGATGCGTTTAGCCGTTGAACTTTAAGTGAACGAACTGCTGCTATCGCCTTGCAACTTGCGACTATCGGGAGTTATTTTGTGCTAAATTTACTAGAACGTGTTTCCTAATGTGCAGGTAAATATTATAATATAACATATTACATTGCTTAAATGTTTTTCTTTTAAAGATTGCATTTTAATTTTTTTTCAACTTTGTGTAGACTTTATCTTCGTGTAATGTGATGTTTTTATTTTTTTTGGAAAAGACAATGTTTAAATGTATCAAAGTACATGTAATAAATCGTATGTACAAGTTTCAATAAAACATGATAATTTTAATACGTGCCTTTGATGAACACAGATCGTTTATCCATGGATTTTCGTGATTTTAAGATTAATTTGGATCCTCAATTATTCTAGGACTCAGTCCTAATAACAACAAAACCATATCAGTTTGTAAATCTATTATGCAAATTATTTTCTCAAGCAATACTCTATAAGCATATGAGTCTATAGCTATATGAGGCTTACATACTAATTCAGGATGAAAGTAGTGTAGATTTAGGAAGCATTTCAAATTGGCGGATATGGCCATAACAGCAGGGAAAACTCCCGTCAGTTGGGTACAAGATATCTCGTACTGGTATTATATTTTTCTTAATATGTTGTGTTTAAACTGTCCTTGATTTGTGTTCTTATTATAAACCTATTGTATGTGCATGTGTGTATTTACATTGCACCGTTATCAAATGTTGTTACCGAGAAGTGAATGGACGTAACGCTTGCTTTCAAATTATGTGTTTTTATTAATCAGTTCTCAACATTAATATCAGCATATAAAATAGCATCTATTGGTATCATTTATAAGATATTAAGATACTTCGGGAGATCGGGGCGGATGCACTTACAGATATCTGTCCATTCTCCTGACTGAAACTAAATAATTCATAAATTGGCAAAAATGTTCACTTCATCAAGTGTTGTCTTACACATGGCGTAAGTCTTCATGTCAAAAATATTATACATATGTATGAAACTTTGCCCATTCTAATTACAACAAATCATATACATGTAGTAGTACTTAATCCTAGAAACAAGTTTCCGCCGCACAAACATTCAACTTGTAGAACACTTAACAAGTGTTTGTAATACACACAGTTTATGAAAGTATAATTATGACGCAGTTAATACGGGCAATAAATCATCTGCTCAATTATTCTCGAAACAAGTCAACTACCTCGAGTTTTGCCATGATTTAACAGTGAATGAACATACTCAGAACTATCGTGGTCTGTCAGTCTATAACGCCCAACAAATAAGTACACGGTAAACTAGTTTCCTTGCCAAAAGAACCCGACGCACCATGGGTCAGTTGGGTGTTACCATCCAAGATGCTGTGGAATGTTATTTGTTTGTCGACTACCACATGCCACGTGTACTCTAGAGTAGAATCATATTAGCATTCATTGCAATTTCAAAACACCAATGTTATTCAACTCACCACTACCATAGCCCCTAGCAAACGTTTGCCTCGCTTTTATGTCAATTATGAGTTGCCAACCACGCTCCTCTATGTATTATTAAACGTAAGTCAATTGATCCTTTTAAAAATTAGAAGTATATAATTGTGTACTTGTGCCTTGTTATTCCCAATAGTAACTTATTTTTTTCATTTCTGATGGAATTATTCAAAGCAATGCTTTTTATCAGTTCTCATATCGCTCGTTTCTGAAACGAAATGTGATAAAAAAACCATCTGATTATATTCTCAATAATTTCATTTTTGTTGCCTATTTATTCCCCGTGAGTTTTCCTAACGTAATTATCACTGACAAATGTCACCTCCATTTGGAAGAGTAGCGAACGAAAAACTGTTGACTAGCAAATCAATTTGAACTCACGTTTAGTTAAATTACACAGCATATTTGGTTCAGCGATGTCAATTAAAATTTCATTACGCATGTTTTGACTTGACTGGAAACGAATAGTCAATAAATACGTGGTACTTGTTTCATCCGAACTAAGTTTGTTACATTTTCGTACACTGTCAGTGTCAAGACTCTTAATGATTAGTTTATACTTATTAAGTCTACTGAGTTCTTTATTTTAGGTCGATTGTGAAACAAGTTTTTTTCTAACTTATATTAATCACTCTAGACACCTCATTACTGATGTTAGCCATGCAAACTATTTAGCATAAGATATCACCTAAAGTGTTTGCTGTAACTAGTTCATTCAGCTTATTGACAGCTGGGACTTGGTCGGATCATTTTCTCGTTCGTAAGTGACTTGGATATTGTGCCTTGTATGTTTATATGTTTTCTGTGCTCGGCTGGTTAAGTTGAGTGCTGCTTCCTTGTCCGTCTTGATATTATTGTTTTACAAGTGTATGTTAAAAGAGATGCTAAGCGCATATATGTCAGAATAGTAACCAAGAACCTTTTTGTAAGTGTTGACACTTGACTCCAAATCCATTTAAAATCTGTTTTCTGCATGAACAAGATGACGAAGATTTACAAGTACAATGTACTACATATAGTAAATATTCTAATAGAAAACTGTCGGTAATGTCAAAAGACAAGCGTGTCTCAGAATGTTTTTGAAAAGTAACAGTTCAATACTCACAGAGCGCGATTTGTCTCCCTTGGAAAACTGGTAAACTGGTTCCTTACTCCCTGTCTACTATGACTCCTAAAAATTCATAACGGCATATACAAAAAAGTATGTACTACCATGAAACAAATTTATGTATTAGTATGTGACTGTATGATTGTATGTATGTAATTATATGTATACTTCTTATGAAAATAAAATAAAAGTGGTTAGGTTAATGGTGTGTAGTGTATAACAAATAGAAACATTGGAAATATGGCGTAAAACTGTTCGACGTTTTATTTAATATATGATCTCAACGGTTACTATCACAGGTAACTGTATCATAGATAAAAAGTCTCTTTTACAAAATTTATGTTCTCGTAGAAAGGTGCATTTGTACTAAAGTGATCGGATTTTCATGATATCAAAAACAAGAATTGGTTTTCGATATCTTCATAAAGTAATTACATTCATACACAACATCGTAAGAACTAACGCAATGCAAAATCCCATCGAAATTGATCGACTAGTTAAAAAGTTATACCATGAAACGTATACCACGGTGCCCAGTCAGTCACTGAGGTGCATTCAATAGAAACGACAGTGCTATTCTGAACTAGAAAAAAGAAAGTGATTTCACGCCCTATGGGTTTATTTTCTTATTTATTGACGGATTTTTACAATATTGATATAAAATTAAAGACGAAGTTTCTAGATTCTGATACGTAAATATATGAACAATAACACCAGCATTAATGAAATCTTTATTAAAAACATTATTAAAAAAACTGCACCTCACTGACTGTGTGGTCAATTTCCCGTGTTATAAACCTTTTTAAGATATTATGAATTTTATAAAAAAAACATTGTATTTACTCTTTGTTAATGATACGGTTACATATGGTTACTTTTAGCTGTATATTATTACTTGATACCACCTACAGTTGGTTTATATATAGCTCGCCGGATCTAACTCAAGACTTACCAATAAACAAACATGCATTATAATAACACATCACGGTCGACTGGCTGCTTGTTATCTGTGTAGATTTAAAGAACATAACATGAAACGTGTTTATGCACAAGATTGAACCAAACCGAACATCGAAAATGCATTATTTTTCATTTTTATGTGTAAACAAAGGCTAGTGTTATCTTCGGTGGACTATAGGTCTGTCACTTGTATACATACAAACAGTATACTATTATAACGTAGTATATTTAAAACAAATAAAAATGCAATGGAAACCTATACCTTATCAACTAAGCCACATATCCACTATATATACCGATCTGTTAATTTAAGAAATAATTAAGAGTAATTGCATTGCATTGTCTATAAATATACACAAGGTCATGTAAACATGACTTGTCACTAACCTAAATAAATATGCTATATAAAAACCAAGTGCGATAACCTCGTAACCTTAATACGTATTTGTTTATATACATAATAATAATAATTGGTATTAATGATTGATAAATTACTGACAAAAATACGTACTGTTTTCAATAAACTAATGTAATCTACATTAATCACAGATATAATCAAGTTCAAGTTCAATAATAGAATACCAATACAATCAATTATTTTCCCCAGCATTGTAATTTATTTAGTATAACTTAATAATAAACCTAATACTGTAAAATTATTAATATTCGCTGATGAATTCGATCGCGAAATCAAATGCCCTCAAATAAATGTCCTCAAAATGGGTAACAGAAGATTTTTCCTTTGATATTTTAAATCCACGAATTTAAGTAACCATTAAATTGCCATTTTATGAAAACCGCAAAATTTAATACCCGCGAAAATCAATAATTTTACTGTACCTCAAAAAAGCATGTACACTGCCTCTTCGGTGCTTTCAGATGCCATTCTCTAACTAGCAAGACTTATAGCTGGTGTCAAAATCATTCAATTGTTACTTGTTAATCTATGTAAGATAATGTCGTTTTTTATATCTGTGAATAATTTCTGTATCCAACAAGAGGAATTTGAAATTACATCCATAAAATATGATAGTAGTCGATCTAATCACTGCTATGAAATTTTATGGATAGAATTTCAAATTCCTGTGATCCAACGTTCCATTTAATTTCTAGAGAGATATGTACTTACGATTTAGTTCGTTTAAAGTTGTTAGGCCTGTCGGACAAACACTTTAAATGTAACTGACATTATGCAAGTAAAATATCAAGTAAAAATGTTTGATCTATGTCAAAATTCCTGTCATATTTTTCATTATCTTTTTTACTACAAATCGTAGAGTTTTAATGACCTGGAAACTATATGGATGCTGCGCACTATAGTTAAGTAATCCTCACATCTCTGGAGAAGACTATATAATGTACGGTTACATGTACGGTGATTTTATATCTTTTTGGCAGGTCATAAAAAACAAATAATTAGTTAAGACAGTCTATACATTATACTATTTGTACAAACCATACACATTAGGTTAGTTAGAAACCATGTATTCAATACATGAAAAACATCTACAAAGTGTAATAAAAGTCAATGAAGGGACACATGCCAAAACATTACAAAACAAGTACATTGATAAATAAGTAGAATTTGAGAACAATTGGGAATTGGCAAATACAAATGTAACTATGTACATGTTAAGAAATTAAGAAGATGATACGTTTTGTCGATAGTGCAAACTGTGTATTTCTTGAATGAACTAGGCCATTCAGCTAGGGCATTCAGCTTTTTGATTGCTGAAACTAATGCATTCAGATTTTTGACAGCTGGGACTTTCGCAGTTTATTTTCTCGTTCGGTTATGTGTTGGGCATTGTGTCTTGTAATGGCGGTATGTGGTGTTGTTATGTTTTCTGTGCTCGGCTGGTTAGGTTGAGTCCTGCGTTCTTTGTACGACTTTACTGTCCGATAGTACATACTGCGTATGCTTTCATGTATAACAACCTCGTGTTGTACCGACCCTTTGGTTATTAGCAATATTGTCAGCCTCTGATGGCATAATTAGATTGTGAATGTACTAATTGAATCATTTAATTACGAGATAAAATCCTACTGTAGATTGACTTGTACGAGTATAGAACTGGAATAACATATATACTGTGAAATCATTATTTGTTGCACTAGACCACGAAATCTAATCCCTACGATAAAAAAGATTATATTAAGTCAGACAGGGAAGGCAGCACTAAACTTAACCAGCCGAGCACAGAAAACATTAAAAACACACAAAGCACAATGCCCAACTAAACAAGCGCAGATCCGTCCAAGTCCAAGCTGTCGAAAAGTATAATAAATTATAACTAGCTGAATGACCCAGTAGAAAAGATACAGCAACCAAAAGGCGGAATGCCTACGCTGAATGACCTAGTTACAACACTAAAACTGCTTAACTACATAGTTATAGCAGCCTTTAGTCTCAAAAGTTAAATAACAGTATTAAAACGTTGAAAGGCCCGTATAGACGGATGACCTACTAACTAGCTGAATGACACAGTTTCCACAGCAAAAGGACTATATTGCCCCGCTTTAGCTGTAAGAAATCTTAAAACGAAGAAGTGCCCAACACACTACCGACCAAGAAAATTAAACGCCCCTTGTCTCATAGTTTAAAACTGAATAGAAAAGATTCAGCAAACATAGGTCGACCTCTCTGATATCGAACATGGGTTTATCCTTTCATGTTTTGTAATCTACGAATTTTATTTCCCACGAATATATATGATTTTACAGTAGACCTTGAATGCCACGTTCATAGATTGATTGAATGTTTGATGATTTATCAGAATGGAAAAAAGGTCAATGTCTCTAATTGAGTGCGTTCTTGTGTCATATGTGTGCGAGTAGAGTCGAATATAAATGTAGTGCACAAAAATTACTGCCTATTTTACCCCAAAAACGTTAACCCATATAATCTGTCCTATAAACGAAAAATAAAGAATTAAAAGTCAAACAGTCTATGTATTAGAGATTACACCTATGTTTGAACCCAAACTGCACTGCGCTATCGCGTGTCAATGCAAAGACGATACATTTACGACATTAAGCCACTCCGCTATTGCATCAATTAACCTGCAACAAAATGCGCATATAACCAGTATAATTGTATCTATAGTAATGGGGTGATTTGTGTATTGACGTTACGTTCGGGGAGATTTATACGACAGCCGCATGAACATCTTCCACTGCAGAATGTGTATAAATATATTATTAAGTCGGACAGGGAAGGCAGCACTCAACTTAACCAGCCGAGCAACAACACACACAATGCTCAATGCCCAACACACAACCGAATGAGAAAAAGATCCATTCATGTCTCAGTTCTCAAAAAACTAACTGAACTAGTTTCAGCAATAAAAGAGCTGAATGCCCAAGCTGAATGACGCATTTAACAGTAAAACGGCTGACATACCTAGTTTAGCCGTCTGAAGTCCTCAAATGTCAAAGAATAACAGTATTATAAAGCT
This sequence comes from Spisula solida, assembly GCA_947247005.1. Lineage (NCBI taxonomy): Eukaryota > Metazoa > Mollusca > Bivalvia > Venerida > Mactridae > Spisula > Spisula solida. Next base: position 1,219,998 of record OX365958.1, on the reverse strand, counting down.
GAATGTCATGTTTTCAGCTGAATGACCTATACCGTACTCGAACCATTCCGGCTGACAAATTCGATGCAGTGTTAGAAAGTAGCAATTGCGATTTCTGTAGTCCATTCTGGTTTATTTCATCCATCGTTTTTACTGCCACCATGCCCATAGCATGTGTAGAAGATTTTAGCGAAAAGGGAAGAAGTGCCTTATTATTACTTCTCAAACAATAAATGATTAACAATGAGTCTTACAATACTGCAAAGCATTTGATAACGGCATAAATCACAACGAAAAAGCATTTTCAGGAACTTTTAATTCCTACTAAACAAGTTGTAATTTGGTCTGATTATAGCCAATCCGTTGGAATTTTTAGAGATACTGCTAGGAAGAGTCGCCTGATCGCCGCTAAGATAAACATGCAACCAGCCATCTTATCATTATAATCCGTATTTACAACACTTTTGGGAAAGCCGTTTTAAGAAGTGATATCATCAAATCCTTAATAACGAAGAAGTTTGGAAGCTAAAGGAATGTCACCCATTTACGCGTGACACATAACCATTACCGCTCCATTATGCTCCGTCTGACCGTCTAGCTCTCAAGAAATCCGAGCGGACCTCATCTTCACAGTATTACATCAGTCACAGACATGTTTTTATTCACCAGAACAGTACATACGCTCCTCATTACCAATTTCTATTTTTGACACAGCTAATCATTTGAGAAAGAATTGCCCGTTAACGCGAACAACAATTTCACAGAATTGACATCAGTTTCTCTATTCCTTTATACATTCGAATCCCAATTAGAACTTAATTACATTCCATGTCCTTATGATCATAATAAGCTGCTAAATTACTTTTCAGGAATCATTGATTGACATTCCGATTAACCTAAGGATCTAAAAGAACCGAGATAATTGAATTAAACCGGGGTAGTTGAGTATGAAGTTATTAGACGAGTTCATGCAATATGAGACCACTTTGAAAGTACATGTAATCAAGGTTTTTAAAAAAGTCTGATTCTTTTTCCTGTTCCACAATGTTCTACATTTGTAATATTTCGAATGCATTAGGGAAATTTGGTGTGCACAGTGATTGAAATGCCATTCCTAAAAGTTTGTATTTTTTACTACACGTAGTTGGATCTTAGGCACCACGCATTATTTTATGTGGCTAAGAGTTTGAATTTTAATCCAACACTAAAAGTCATGGCGACACAATATAAAATATTGTTATGCTTTATATTTATTACCATACGAAGGCAATTTTACATTGTATGCCCTTCTTGGACACGTATTAGAAGTTTCCCGCCTACGCAAGCAACAACTTAATTTTTCCAACAATGAAAGAATACCATTGACACAACGGATTATTATGATTAAATTTGCCAAATAATTACAAAGTTTATTTCCTGCATGCTATAACGCATAGGCAATCTTCAAGAAGCGTGCACTTTTAACAAACGAGACGATTAAGGCTTTTGACATTATGTCTTAGAATAGGATTATGTTGCAGTGTTCTGGATTTATTAGGTTTTTTCTCAGTAAGTTTCTTAAGATGACCATTGGTCTTTGGAGGGAGTGGTAATTACTACAATTAGTGTTTCTTCACCATCCTGAAGATAATCGTGCGACTCACAAATCTCTCGACAGTAATCGAGAAAATATATCATTTGATATACTGGGTACAATCAGGAATGGAAAGGAAATTAATTAGACGTGATTATGGTTTATTTTTGACCCTCCATTGCGTCAAACACCATTTTAGGACTGTTATGTAGCTGATAAATGGTATCAATTGTATGGTCATTAACTCTTTGATTGGTGATGGATTGACGATCTACTGAAATAAATAAATAAATATTGTTTAGCATGGTGCTTACGAATAGAAATGGATTATTGTTCAGCCAGCCAAGCGTTTGCCATACGGTTAGAATAAATTGTATTGCCATTTTATAATCTGGAAAGCTGTCTTCATTAATTGGTCTACTGCATTGTTTTACCAAAGGTGTATTTGTACATTTTGTATGTCAATATGCCGATTTGCCAGTTAATTTCGAAATTTTTAATTAATATAAAAAATAAAGTACCGGCTAATCACCTAAACAAGTTCGTTTACAATAACTGTCAAGTAATTAAAATACTGTATATTAAGTAGTTATTTCCATGGGTAAAAAGGTTAGCGAATGTTGGACTTAAGACATTTCACGCAAGAAAATATTAGCGATTTTGAATTTTTTTTAGTAGATTCTATTTCGGGAAAAATACGCTAGATAATTATTAAAGAATTTATTAGATTAATTTGTTTTGCAAAACTCGCCAACATATCTACGACGCTATCTTAACCACTCGAATACAGTACACAAGGACACATCCAATTGATCATCACTATATCACGTCATCACACATTATTAGGGCGTTTGATAATTTAAGTTTTATAAGTTTAAACATATTTTATTACCCAAATAAAATACACAGTTCAATTTATGTCATACAAATATATATAAACATTTTATATTCATGGGTAAAAGGCACGTGCCAAAAGTTCAAACTTAGTTACGGCTCTCCCCTTATTCATGTATGTTCCTTAAGTTTTATGATGATTTTATGATGATTGATAAACAATAAACACCATGTGAGTAGCTGTGTTATTATAACATTTGCAGTTTTGTAACGCTTTCGTTGGACCAAATTGACACGCGAAACATGATAATATTAAGTCGGACAGGGAAGGCAGCACTTAACTTAACCAGAAATCATAAAAACCTACACGATACAATGTTATCGTATTTTGTTTCTAGCCATATTTCATTTGTTTTCTTGTTGATTTTATGCGTGTCTTTGTGACTTGCAATTGTATTTGTGATATGCTAATTATTTATGTGCATTTAGTGCTCTGCTGTTGAATGATGTCTTCCCGGTCAGATTTATAATTATTTTTTTGTTCTAAACGAAATAACGATTTATGTACGACCACCGGTCAAGAGGTTAAACTGGCATTACATGTACTTCAAGTACGTCAGTCTGTTTAGAGACGAGCCATAAATATCATTTAAAATCAGAAAACCTACAGTGTACGTACATAACAAGACCATTACTTGTATTAAGATAGCTGCAGAACTTTTGCCTTAAACTTATTATCTTATTATAAGACACACCTTTGATATGTTACTATTATTAGCAGAAAACATTACAAATCGTGTGATAATTAATGTGTTTTGCTTAAGACATTATCAATTGATGAAACTAAAATGGTTGAATTTGAAACAAAATGCCACAAACCAATATCGAGTGGAATCGAGTTCAAAATTAGTTGCTAATACCGTATACTCGGTTTATATTTATCATGTTTTAGTTTAAAAATCCAATTATTTACCACCGAAAAACGAATTTTACGCAATATCCGGAAATAGAATTAGAGGATATGCATTAATTTGGATGTACGATCAAATTGTAATTCACTGAGTCAGTATTCTTGTATTGGTGCAGTCAATAGTGGAAGTGTAATTTGTTATGATAAAAAGTAATGTAGAATTTGATTATTCAACATAATATCAAAAAACATTAACCGCAAAATTCCTACATACGGAAATGTATGAGCGTGTAATATGCGTAATCCTACCGTGAACCGCAGCATCATTAGGCCAATTACCGGTAATTCTAAAATATCTCATAGGTTAAGACTATCGAACCCGCAATGGTAATCACTAGCGATCTATTCAAAACAAGAACGAGGCTAAACCTAATTTTCTGATGACAATATCGAATACGGATATAATGGGAAATTGACATACTTGGTAAAGAATTGCTGAGTATCTGTAGGGACTACATGAATGGCTTTAAGGATGTCATGATCTATTGCAATTCATAGGGGGTCTCCTGTCATCCACACTCTCGCTGAAAACGTCTGTGTGTGCTAGTAATATAATTAGCATTGGTAAGGTAATGCCCTTTATGTCAAAAGTTTAATAGTAATGTCAGGAACTGACTTACTGTCTGCAACGGACCTTATGTGAATACCAACAAGCCAGAAATAGGAATACTTGAATTATACGTCTTCGTCTTGTGTCTGGAACAATGCTGCATTGTCAATGACCTTATTAGACATTATGGTGGTTTCCTACCACATGTCACCAGTCATTCCCTAGATATGTTATGGCACATTTCAGAGGCAAAGTGTTGTAATCCGTTCTATATAGTATTCCATTTCTGTATGAACTTCGAATGGCTACGTTTATATTTCACAGGTTGCATGTGTTGTAGCAATTAAAGTTCAACTTCTCTTCGACTGTTCACCTTAGTTCAATATGCCTTTAACAAGCAAAGAATGGAAACGTTTCATAAAGTGCATTTCGAATGATAAAGCGAAAAATGATATATCTTATTCCTTATGTATATTGTATTTGAAACAGTTTCCTTTCAGCTTTCATTGTGTTCTGAGAGAAAATAGCAGACTGATTGATCGGATTAAACAAACGGAGTTGTTGCAGTATGAACAGCTTATATATGCCATGATGGAGTGAGAATTTATGTCAGTCCCAAAATGGAACTTTTGGAATAGACACAATTTTGAAATCATTGAACTTTTGGCTGTTGTACGGAAACTATGTCTTCAATGTGTGAGTGTACACAAAACGCTGACTCGTCATATATGGCGGTACAGTTTGTCTGTATGAATGATGTTGCACTTCAACAAATATCGTACATTACCATTGTGATTATTGAATGTTCAAAGACGGCAAAGACAACTAATTTTAATACAAACACATATTTTATTATAGTTTTGTAACAGGCTTGCTCCGCAGTTCGTATGTTTTATATGTCTTAATGCCAATTTGATGGCTTCACAGAAGTATTCACTTTAGGTGCATTAGTAGCTTTTCCAGTAGACGAAGATCTCGTGGGCCCACTGTAGTATTGTTTGAGACTTGACTGACACATGGAATAGTACCACAGACCTTCAGTGAGCCAGCTGTACTCTTTAGTACACTCGAAGGTTGAAACTCGACTCGTTTTGCTGCATTTCTAGTTAATCGAGTTTACCCTCGTAATTCAGCTAAACTCGCTAGCTCCCAGACAAATCAAATCCATTCTCAAGCGTTGGCATTAGTTCTCAGTATTATACATAAAAAGAAAACGCAATATCTTCTTTACTGTACAAATAATTTTAATTCAATCAAGCAGAACTAATACTTCCATCATTTATTTTCATTAGGGTTTAATACACTTTAATTGTCACGTAATTTAACACCTTAAAGTGTAACGAACCTTTATTGAAACAGATATATTCAATTAGGTATTACTTGTGCAAAGCAAAACCGCATTAATTGCCATCGAGAGCCGATAAATCTTCATTGGACAGCTAGTTTAATGGTCAATATGAAACTAATTCATTTATTTGGGTAGACAAGATGGCATTTATCGTGGATATTACTAATCCTAAGGACAACTATTATGTTGCGAACATTTTTTTGTCTTATAAATGCAGATTGGCCTGTTGTGTTTCTGCTTTCGCCGAGTAACATCGTGTGTTTGTCAATTCAGTGTAGTTAACAATCATACTTACCTCCTCCCTTTACAGTTAATTATGTACAAGATTCAAAGTCCGCAGTATGTCATTAAAGCGGCGTGAGTATATAGGATTTCCCTGTCAGACTTAATTAAGTATGATGCTTTACATCAGGCACGTAAAAGAACCAGGGATGCTTCTTGAACTGGGGCATCTTCTGTATCATGCACTATCCCCCAAAATCTAAAGTGACTTACCTCTTCTGGGGCCTCGCCCATATGGATTTCCGGTGACGAGGATAAATAAAATCTTATAAATCGAAACCATTCTTGTGGGTATGGGTGGTTCGTTCAATGTCTGACTCTAGCTTGTGTGGCTATGTGCTGTCGCCGTTTTTGTATCGCTTCGGATCGACTGTTCAAGTATAAACAGTTAATACGATGATATTCTATTAAGCTCCACGTTTCACATTTATTTATACTGATTCTTAAAAGGAAATCTTCAGCTCTAACGGCTCAACTTACTAAGCGTGGTAATCGAAAAGTCATGAGACAAATATTATGTTTTAAGTTAACGTAAATAAACCATACAAAGTTCAGCATTCATTGTCATTACATATGTCTCAAAACTTGCATTTCACTACCCTGTATGTATACATAAGTGTCTGCAGGCAAAATAATTAAACAGCAATCGTATTTGTAGGACACATGATTCGTGCACTTGTGCCCGACCAATGGGGCGGCGGGATGGGTTACGTTTTGCGTTTAATTATTGCATAATATCAGCATGCGAATATCATATTTTGTAATTAAGATTTCGTTTGTTCGTTTCATTAACTATCATAATGCGGGCCCATGTCGTTACTCACCATGATGTATATGGATTCTTTGTTGTGAATGTCACAACTAGGCGTGGTAGATTAAATATGACGTGTGACAGACATTCGGGCAAGGTATGGTAATAAATAGAACATATGTGTTTGTTTTGTTTTAATATGGTTTATATTCCATCGCGTAGTGCAAGTGAAAATATTAAAATGTTATCACTACAAGATGAGATATTAATCACATTCAATCAAAACAAAACAAAATATATTTATTTAATGCTTATTTGGTCTCAAAACTGATACAATTTATGCCTAATTACCACTGTGGTAAGACTGCGTATGAATATGTTATTCAATTAATATTTTTCAATTCAAAATCCGCCATCTTGGATTATGGTGAATATGTGAAAACAACTTATTTGAGAATGTTGCATCAAATCATACACCAACTTTTAGGAAATGGTCTAACTAAAATATAAACCTATACAGTTACGGACAGTTTAGTGTTGAGTTTTTTGGTAAAATTAAAGTAGTTACTAAGAGGGGGAGGAGCTTATATCAGTCACATTATAGGTGATAACAAGTGACTGGAATATGTTTTTTTTTCACTGATAGAACTCAATATCTCATCAGTTAGCATTAAATAAATACCGATATTTAATTCAAGGCCCTAATGTATTGCATGCATTAATATTAGTTATATTATTGTCAAAATATGGGAATAAATACTGATATTTAATTCAATGACCTAACGTATTGCATGCATTAATATTAGTTATATTATTGTCAAAGTATGGAAATGAATACTGATATTTAATTCAATGCCCTGATGTATTGTATGCATTACTATTAGTGATAATATTGTCAAAGTATGGAAATGAATATTGATATTTAATTTAATGCGCTAATGTATTGCGTGCTTGACTATTACCAATAATAATATAAAAGTATACATGTACATGTATATAGATAGAACCATTATATGCTTAATTAACCTTTTACATCCTGCTATCCTCCATCGTGTGAGTTCCTGGCGAGTTTATTTAGAGATGGCTTCCATTTGTTTCTGTGGTAGAGCAACATCAAAGTTCGTAAGAATTATCAAAATTTATATTGGAACTTAATACTAAAGGGAAGTATTCCAGTGTAATGTTAAATAATTAGTATTAATCTATGTTTATCAAAGATCCACACGCATGCTCAATAATACTTTCAACTTTTAGAATAAAAACGTTTCTTGTAAATAGATTATCCATCCTTGGTTGAAATCAAACAAAATAGTTTGGTGTTGTATTGAGGATGGATTAAGATATTACACGGAACGCCACCCTCACCGGATACATCGCATGCCACGTGTTTTCAAAGTAAGCCTCAGTATACGAGGATGTGATCAGCCAAATCAAATCATTACTGGCTCTGCGAGCAAAAATGTAATGATAAAACATTACAAGTCGGACAGGGAATGCAGCAATCAGCAGCAACAGCAGAACACGTACAGCACATAAAAGAACACACAGGTGTTATAATGGACGTTTGATTAAATGAAGTCCATTGATTAATTTCGTCAAATAAATAGGCGTAGAGAACTGCGCACTTTCATCGTGTTAATTTATCAAATTAGTTTTGCACATATGTGGATAGTCGTAAAAGATATTACAAGAATGATACCGACAATTCCATCATATGTCTGTCTGCCTACAGTCCTCACACTCTGTATGTTGACGCCTGTAGTTGAAGGCATAGTTCGATTTGTTGACCTCCGAGCAGTGGTACCTCCTAGAAATGTGTGAGAAGCGGACACGGTAGACAGACAACTAGAACTTCTCACGACATGCTGATATGTTTTATGTGGTTTATGTTTTATATGGTCCTGCACTTTAGCTAGAAACATAATATGTAACCGTGTTATTATTGCCTAGTATTTATGTGTTATTAAGAATATTACAACCCAAAGGGAAAACAATTAAACGTAATCATAACCAAAAGATCATTTAAAGCGAAATCATTTCTACCTGGATCGTGTGAATAGTCTGGATGCAATGCGCGAGGCTAAAGTACAAACATATTCGTAATAATAATGTCTGTGTTTGTGGTAACTCTTGTCAGTGCATATTGTTCATAAAATATTAATATTCAATATGTTATTGTGAAACATCTACGAACTCTAGCTAAAAGTAATGCTTATTTATGTTGGTCATGATGTCGTCTGTTTCTAGTATTGCTAAAACCCGTACACCGGTACAATATCGTACTCACAGTTATACCCCTTACCATTCATGCCTTGTTACGCAGAATACGGCATAATTGGTTTACAATTGTTCAAATAAAAAAAACAAAAGTGTTAATGCTAAATATTTCGTGTTATCTACTTTTCACATTTTACCTTTATATAAAACTGCGATCTGTTTGTCATGTTTTAATTCTAAAAGGTTGCGTCCCTTGGTGTTTACATTAATGTTTTTCGGGTTATGATAAAGTGGTGTTAGGAAAGCGTAACTTAGGTAATGTCGTTCACGCTAATCTAGGTCGCCTATGACACCTCCCAGAGGGTTCGAAGAAAAATGGAGAAATTGGCAGACATTAAGTGTGTCATGGAGAATATCTAACATTGGAATTGTGCTGGTCAGCTGGTAATGATGGCTGCATGACATTGACTGTTTTTTATCAGTTACATCTAAAACTAATAATGTCTTTTAATATCATGGGAAAGGAATTATTTTACACGTGGTTTCATTAGTTAGTAGTTCATTGATGTTTCATTTTAAAGCCAGCCTAGACACATTATCTTGACACTGAGCGATGTTGTCCTAGAACTATTACCATACGTTATATACCGTAAAAGAGGCTATATAGATGTACAAACGATAGCGGACTTAAAGCGCCTGACTGGACTTAAAAACAATATCAAGGAATTTCCAAGATATTTAACAAGAGATGCGAATGTACAATACATTTACCAAGATATGCGGTAAAATTACTATCTCGCCTCCGCATACAACGCAACGCTAGATGGCGTTTTGATGTCATTTTGTTGCTAGGCAACTGACGTCAAAAGGTAACAAAAAATATTTTTATGAACGCAGTCATTTAAGGTATAAACTGCCAGAGTTACAAACGTTGCGGTGATTTTTATTTTTATACAACCAACGCCGCGAACCACCTTAATGGGAATTATCTGCCGTACATTGTGAATTTGTGAATACAATTGTGGTGGAAGAAGGCTTTACGTAGCATTTGTTTTAGTACAAGATAGAATCTAAAAACAGTATTTATACTCGTTCGTATTTAACTAGCATTTCGATATACTATACTGTTAAGTATCTTTTTAGTGGTTATTTATTTCTCAGTAAACAGTTTTGTCCCTTCCGGTTAAATAGGAATCTTCTTTCATGACCCTGATTCAAACTGAATGGATTTATTTCTTCTTAACGGGATATCAACTTAAGTATTAAACAATACAACGAACAATATTCTAACAAGACTGGGAGGCAGTTTAATACAGTGAACATATATAATCAAGATTGTATGTAGTTTTATTTGATTGCTTGCGAAGTCATAAATAGACACTGAAGCAAAATTGCGTTTTCTGTGTCTTAGTGTTCCGTCATTAAATTTGGGAAATTGGTTTTCTAGGCAGTAGGGCCAATTATTTTTATTTCTGATTTTAAGAGAAAACAAATCCTAGGAATGTGTCGCTCTGTATTAATGATGGTTAAATTTCAGCGTCAATACTGTCTTAAAGGTTAACTATAAATGATTAATTAAATGTACTCTAGTCACCTCTGTTGACAATTCTTTCACTGACACTGACGAAAAGTAATGTACCGAAACATGAACGTGATTTAAACAATAAGTTATAGCTGTTTTTTATTGAATTTTGAAAATTCTTCGGAACATTATTCTCGTATTTTTGCTTATTTATCATGCAAATAATACACATTGCACCGAATTCTGCACATACTTCATTTAATGGCCACATTGGAAAGTAGCACCGACTGACTAACGCAATCAGTTACGACTGTAAAACAGATTCCCGTACTTTTTACTTCAGTGTAGTTATCATTTGCAATTACATCCCTTAATGGTTATATGTTAAATTCAAAAGCCACGTGCACTGTGTGCCATTCACTGTGGTCGTCAGTCTTGCTTGAAGTATCTTTTTTCGGATACGGATGGTAAGTTCAGTCTCTCTCTCTTTTGCGGGTGACAGGCTATGCGTCACCCTCGCTTCTGTATGGCTTCAGATTGTATGTGCATTACAGTAATTATTGCACGCTACTGAGTTAAGATTAGAATCACATACTTTAGAAATTAATGGCACTGACAGGTGCAATATGTAAAATGTAAATTATGTGTTCAACATCTTCTAGAAAGTGAGTACCACTTTCTATTGTCTATTTGGATGAAGCTTCATGACAAATGCATGCTGCGATATTAAAACAAATGTTCCACTCATATCGACCAAACAATCGACAACTTTTCGAATATATCGCTAACTTAGAATTAGAAGGTCGCAAGTACAAAATAAATATTTTGAGAAAACAAGAGAAAAATGTCTAAAAACTACTCTTTACTTTTGAAAAATAAGCTTTTAACCTTCAGTTTAGTCAACATGACAACTTCCAATTTTCATGAAAATAAGCTCACAAGAATCGCCTTGAGATGCAGATTTCAAATGTGCATGAGTCTTATTAAGTCGTAAGTGGTATTTACGACCTTCCAATTCTAAGCCAGCGATATGTTTATGTATATTCGTAAAAGTACCATTAAATGATCGACGTCTCATAGTCTACACTAATTCATTTAAGTCGATCGTTCTTACATTTTATATTAATCACACCAGTACCACATTCCTGATTGTATACATTACCACGTTTCATAATTACAGTGTGTGTATTTTTATTCGTTTTGACTTTTTATCTGTCTTTGTCCTATTTAATTACAGCATATAATTTATGTTGCCGATTATGCCAATACATTTTACGTATTCGGTACATGTGGTTATATTATTTATCGACTCGTTCATGTTTTTGTACAGACATTTAATATTTTATTCACAGCTTTTAACGTATAGAACATTAACAACATTAACAATGTGTAGGCTCTGTTAATTGGCAGGGAAATGTTCATTCCATAAATCAGTGGATGGTTTGCGCTTAATTGGAAATTAATGTCCTGGACCCTAAGCGTACTATTTAAATACTAAGTAGATAGACGAGTTACCTCTCCAGTAACAGTGACCACTTGTCAAAATAGTGCAATGAAACATTGAACTAGCTGACACTTTTCTAACACCGGTACCAGAATTAATGTAACTATATTATTTCCAGAATTGATATGTACTTAACGGTTATAGGTATTCGATGGTTAATGTACCGAGGGGGAACTTGATTAATTTGTTTGATAATATTTTAACAGCCTGATGTGAAATACATGTAGAGATAAATAATGACAGTGTGAAACACGGGTCATATTGATAGAACTAGAGATGCGGAGGCATACATGTAATTGATAAACGAGATATTACTCATGTAAGTGCCATTCTTACATTTAATGATCAGGTCACCTGAGCCTTAAGTAATTTCGACGGGCGGGTTACACCGATTTCGACGGACCTCATGGCATCGTGTTCTACAATTGGTGGCATCAATTTCGACAGACGGGTGGTATCGATTTCAACCCTAGACTGGCATTCAAATTTTGAATGATGAGTGACAGTATTTGAGATGGAATTTAGCTCAGATTAAGATTTTTCAAACGATTATGTCTAATATAGATACCATTACTAATCACTATTGAACCTGTACAAGCGACAACCTATATTGAGCGATTTCTCAATAAAACGACCACTTAAAATTTCGCCCCAGGATTTTAACTGTATAAAGTGCTTTTCAGTTTTTCACTTTTGTACTGTAACGCGCATAAGTCATACTAAAGTGGCGATAGTGCCTAGCCACCTACATATGATACAGACGTAGAAATAGGACTTCAAGCATATTAATAATGGTTCGGGTTTAAGTTACGCGTGTATTATTTCCAATATTATATAACATTTAATATGTAGAAACATGATTTCTCTCATAACATGACGTAAAACAATATACAAACTCTGGGGAAATATCCAAATATATAATATGTGCTGCTGATTTTTTACGAACATGGTCTCCGATATCTTACCATATGTATTCAATAATGCACACAAACTATTGTTTTTTACAGGAATATGAGCGTGGTGATATTTAAACTTGAGTGATGATTTTCAATTTCAGGGACAAATATGGAAAGAGATATTGCTAAATCAGAATTTATTGGTCTCGTTGAAAATGGTTTTGAAATAATCGTAATATGTGAGACATATTGTTCTCCGTTTTAATCAGAAATAAATTTTAAATATTCTCCAAGAGTCTATTACTTTAAAACCATACATAATACATACAAATGGTAACAGTAATGTCTGTCTGGCACTCAGCATTGGAAATTAAAAACTCTCTCTCATAATCTCATAGACGAAGCGAAAAACATATGTTATATAACTTGTTTCTCAATCGTTCAAATAAAGAAAATCGGTGGCGCTGTTCAAAGAAATGTTTGAGCTTATTCTTGCCTTTACGTAACAGGCATGTATTAATGCGTTTTTAGCTTTTATGACAGCTGGGATTTGGGCAGTTCGTTGTCTCGTTCGGTTATATGTTGGGCATTGTGCCTTGTAATTGTGGTATGTGGTGTTTTTTATGTTTTCTGTGCACGGCTGGTTAAGTTGAGTGATACCTTCCCTGTCCGACTTTATATTATCCTTTTGTTTCTTAAATACATGTATGTGTGTTAATTTGATGTGCCTTTTTTGTGATCTGCTGTTCCTGTTGAATGCCGCCTACTCTGTCAAATTTGTTGCAAAGTATTATCCGTTTAGTCTTTTACACACACTGTGGACACACAGTATTAGTTTTTAAATTAAGTTTAAATAATGATATTATTTAATATCGTTTCTTTGTTCATATTTCAGATTGTAGTTTGTGCAATTAAAGAGAACCGGATGTTCAAGAACCGGAAGCCAACGCTAAGGAAGTGCGCGAATAAACTGAAAAACAAATATCCGATTCATCGGCGATTCTAGTTTAAAGACACGCTGTGTTATTTCATTAAAAGTGTTTGGATACACCTCAAGACAATGGTTTCAGGCATGGATTAATATAGGTATGTTATAACTTATAACAATATTATATTAAGCATCATTGATATTAAGTGTTACAAATGTAAAACAGTATACTTTTAAACTTGATATATTTTAGCTTCGGAATATTATTCTTGTCTTACTAGTATGCTATATCCATGAACCCTTTACTGCCGTTTGATTAAAACAATGACAGTGTTTTCTTGCATGTAATTCTAAACGCACGAACTGAAATGTGAAATTTATCAATTTCTACTGCTTTGCAAATTTAATGTTGAATTATGTCTGAACGAACCTTTCGTCTGTAAATGTAAGTATTCGGTAAATTTAGGAAGTCATTGTGAAGCAATTCTAATACACCCCGCGAGCAATTCAACACCCTCTAAAACGTAATCTGAACATTTGAATACCCTATTGGCACATCTCAAAACAATTTCAAATGACATTTCAAGGAATTTTGAGGAAATATATATACATAAACACATTACAAGGTCGAATGATGTTCATAGCCCCGGGTAAATTAGTACTTGCACTATATCATTCGCTTACAGACAAGTCAGATAATAATGACTATTTGCGCAGTGTAATTGCAAGTCGAATTATTTGATTTTTTATAGCTACGTCGCCTTTGATTAGACCCTATCAACATTTACATGTAATACCTTGCGAATTATTATAAGGAATATATTGCTTATAATTCATTCCTCAGGCTATTGTACAAATGTATACGCACTTTAATAGATAAATGTAGCAACAAGTGGAAATAATTTGACGAGGTCTGGAGAATTTCAAACAGAGTGTAAAAAGGTAGCATTATTTTGTCAGAAGAATTGACGCGATAATATTCCCCGATACCTCGCTTCTCAGTTCCATCGCAGAGTTGTGCTGTTTTCATATAGCTATGGTGCAACTGAAAACCTGTTTTTTAAATGATATTTGAGTTCCGTCAAAGCGTCACATCAGTTTTCAGTTCCGTCAGAGCCATATGAAAACAGTGCAGTTCTCTGACGGAACTCAGAACTGTATCGGATTTACTACCGTGATTGAATTAAAGCCCATGCACACGCTAATTCATAATTGCACTGTATTGTTTTATATGCCCGCTAAGTTACATGTATGTAATGCATTAAGAATCCTTAAATGCGTCAATAGTTTGTCTATAGTTTGTCAAATCGCTTTTATACCCTCAAATAATCGTAAGCATTTCGCCAGATTTTTGCGACAGAGCAAGCGAGTAAAGTTCAATAATTACTTTCAGGAACATTTTTGAGACGACTAAAATGTTGTATAATTTTTAATGCCAACTAAACACAATTATAAAGTTAATAAAAAGGCTTCTTGTTCATGAACACACAACCCCACGAAATACATGTATTTTGGAATATGAAATTTATCATTTTTTTGGTGACATACTATGACATGATGTATAGTATAACGCTATTGTCGTTATTGTTTTGTTTACAGTGAAGTAAAATATTAAAGTATTCAACTTCGATGGTGTGTGAATATTAGCCCTGGGTCTGTATTTAAAAAGCATAATAGTAGAAAACTAAGAATGTTCTTGAAATCGTAAAATTCCCTTAATTGTATCACCTAAATAATATAATCAAGATTATTAATTGTTGACATAGTTTTGATGCATTATTTAGAAAGCTATTATAATCACTAAGAAAACATAGGTTATTCTTCAATTTGCGGAAAATATGCACATTGCAAATTTTTAAGTTCAATACCAGCCCTGGAGTACGGTTTGTTTATGTTCTTAACTGGAATTATGCAATTAGAATTACAATTTTCATTAGAAAATAGTCATGTTGTTCAGTAAATTATTCAATGAAAAGCCATTTTAAAACAGCAAAGAGAGCCAAATATTTGTCCGAGATTATACTTTGGTTATCGTGTGTCATGTTCACTTGTTTGGCAATGCGTGCAGTTTCCAGAATGTTTAGTCATAATCTGACACATTGTATCTATTCCTAGTCTGATTGTGTTGTCTTTGATAACTTTGACAATTGTAACACTCTCTTCGCCCCCACAAAATCGTTTTGAGACCAATTCATACACGACTGTGATGTAATTGCTACCAGCAACGCTATCATGGTGTAATCCTGAATATATTTTGGAGACGAGGTAGTAAAATAAGACATTTCGCACGTATAGTGGCTGTCCAAGTGGCAATTACGTTATAAATATCAGCATTATCTGCATCGTGTTATAAACTATCAATTGTTTTGATGTATTATATTTACTCGATAGTTTGTTACTTATGTAGATCGTATTGCAAGCAAAACTTGATTTTACTGTTTAAACTAGTTCATTTAGCTAGGGTATTTAGCTTTTTGATTACTGAAACTAGTTCATTCAGCTTTTTGACAGCCGGGACTTGAGCAGCTCATTTTCTCGTTCGGTTATGTGTTGGGCATTGTGCCGTGCAGTTGTGATGTTTTCTGTGTTCGGTTGGTTCAGTTGAGTGCTGCCTTCCCTGTCTGACATAATATTATCATTTTGTCATGTGCTGATACATTGTATCTATATATATATAAGTTCTAGCCGGATTGCTTTGCCTTCGAAAACTTTGACAATTAAAACGCTATCTTCGCCCCAACAAGTTTGTTTTGAGACAAAATCATACCCGACAGTGAGGTAATTGCTACCAGCAGATTTTGGCGACGGGAATGTAAAATATGACATTTCACACGTATAGTGGCTGTCCAAGTGGCAATTACGTTATAAATATCAGCATTATCTGTATCGTGTTATAAACTAACAACTGTTTTAATGTTTTATATTCACTCGATAGTTCGGTACTTATGTAGGTCGTATTGCAAGCAAAGCTAGATTTATCAAATCCGTATTAATAAACTACACTAATTGTTTTGTACAACACAGACGCTTTATAGCATCATTTGAGATTCATACAATTTAAAACATGAACAACCTTTATGACAGATGTTTATTTATGTAAATCCAGTATTCAGTTGACCTTATTTTAGTTAATAACTAAAAACATTGACAACATTGCTTATGTTTGTAAAACCATGGATTCCCTGTAAACGCCAGCCAAATAATGAGGCGTTGTTGCTTTCTTCATAAGGTCAATCATTGTTGGTGTTTCCGAACGATTCTTAGAGTTTTTGGGTTGAACATGGTTACAACTAAAACAATAGTCATTTAATTATTTTAATCACGTCAGTTGACTATATTTGGGCGATTCAATCAGTTTTACGAGATTTAAACAGAATGTACATGGGAATAACCTGATGAGTATGAGTTTGTTTTTATAGTATACTATTCTGTAGTACGTTTGTTCAGGTCAGCCACTTTTATACAAATATTGCACAATTTTATTGTTTTAAACATTGTTATTGGAGTAAGAGTCAGTGAAAACCAATACCTTATTCTCTTATGTACATATTAATGCTCGTAATATATATCAAAATAATACATTAATATGATAAATTGCAAAGTTTATATATACAATGTTATGTTAACAAGAGACTGACCTGATTAATCGAATATAAGGCCTTCGTAAGGCCTGCATTATTTCGTTTGTGTGTTCTGCTATTTCTGTTGATTGCTGACTTCTTTGTCTGATTTATTTTTGTTCCATTTATTATATAGTGCAATTAATCAGGTCTGTCACTTGTATACAAACATTGCAATATCATTATATTGCATTTTGATTGTTTAAACATTTAATTGGAGAAAGGGGCAGTGAACACCAACACACAATTCACAAAGCTACAGTCTAGTAAACAAAATGTCTATTAACATAATACATTAATAAGAGAATGGCAATGTTTATATACACAATATTATGTAAACAAGCGACTGATCTGATTAATCGAGTTAACAAGTGACTGACCTGATTAGTCGAGTTTTACTTTATTCTTTGTACGTTCTGTCATATTTATTTTTGTGTGTTCTGCTATTTCTGTTGCTTGCTTCCTCCTCTTTTCAATGCATTTTTGTCCTTTTGTACCAATGTGTATCTGCATAATGCATCTGATGACAACCAGACATCGCTTCAATATATTGCATAAACATTGCAATTTCTCAATAATTTCTTGAATGTCGGTTTGAGTATGCTAACTAGTGTATATGATATTGGCTACCCCTCAATTTTTCTCCGATTGGAACGTTGAAATATATACATACATGTACACTATGTTTTGATATTTCATGACATTGTATGATATTTCCTCCTTGACAGATATGTATACATTCATTTTATGAACAATAGAAACAATGTAATTCGGTGAGGATAAACAACAATTGGTAATACAATGCACATGTGAAATATAAAGATAAATAATGCATAGGAATAATACAATACACTCAGGAACAAACACATTTTTACATATACGTTGGTCGAGCCAGACTTACGTGGACTTTTTCTTTAATTCCAAAACCGCCATACTCACTGTTACAAATCTGTGAATCATGTAATATTGATAAAATATGTTATGCCATTGCTTCTTGTAGCCACTTTTATACGATTGGATCGTTAAAAAATATAAATAAAACTGTGTTTTGATAGTACATTGATTTTATACAAGTGGCATACCTAAATAGACAAACTGTACCATGTGATAACCTCGTTGGGTAGCAATAAACGGTTTCTCGTAGAATTCCCGCGGCCGACACACACCGAAAACTTAAACCAGTCTCTCAACGCAACATACAATCAGACCTAAAACAAAGCAACATTTCACACTGGTAACCAAATCCTAAAGATTCAAAAGTGAAAGCACCTATAATAATTGCAGAATCTTGAGTAGACTCGTGCTCACATCAGTGCATGCCTCATACACAATTTGGACAACTATTCTATTACGCCAAAATGCGAGTTTTTTTACTTTGGCAAAATTTCCTAAACCGGACAAATTAACTATACGCATACTGTACCTTGACATCAAAATCTAAGCACAATCCACTAATTACAAGCAAAATAGTAATCTACAACAGAATTGTTTCGCTATCTTAAAAGGTTTGTACGCCACCCGCTAAATTCAATGAAACCCAGTTTCAAAAATTATGCAAAAACATCACAAATAATTTCAATATCTTAGATTCTAGCTAAATAACTATTCTAGACACACACACGCATTTTATTTTGGCTACTGGCTTCTTATAATAATTTTTTCCATGGCGGAATGCGAAACTCACACGAAACTGTTAAGTGCTACCTGGGAGTCGAGTCAGCTTACCAGTGTATTCGATAGCACGAACATACAATTACTTTGATGTTTATTAATTAGATTACGTGTTGCCATGAAATGTTAGTCTTTGATATTTTATACTCTAAGCACTTCAAAGATAGATTGAAATGGCACATTGTACACATCTCTAATATAATACTAGTTGTAGTTATAAAATTAACCGTGATTGAAGAAGAGTTCAATAACTTAATATACATGATTGACGTGAAGGTCATGAACTGATGTTTATAGTATTTCTTGCTGTATCTGACCGTTGAGGGCTGCAAAGTGTCTGACTAAAGGTACCAGGAAGCTGTGTATCGGTGCCATGCACCAAGCATATTAAAGAACCAAGCAGACTATTCGAAATAAAGAGCTAGGCACATTTTTCAGCGTCGGACATGCTCTCCCTTCAAGGATTTTCTCTCAGTTTGTCCCAGTAGTTAATGCATTTATGTATGAATTAAATATTGATATCCACCGTATCTATTCCATTTATAAAACAGTTCAAAGGTCATTCTGGCAGTATTGAGACGATGTAAATAATAAGAGCTTTGGAATAGTTATACTAGTATGTTTATTCAAGAAATGGCTATTTGCACGTGTAGTTGTATGACTAAAGTTTTCACATTGGTTACCATGGCAACCAGACTTATTTATGTATTTCAATATTTGAGCTATTTTTAGAAAGTACCACCCAATGTCCCTCGTTACCCATTTATAATGAAATACAATTCGTGCTTTTAGAGAAGAAGATTTTACTATAGATGGCGGCCATGTGTTTTGTCAAATCATGATTTTGTACGAGGGTCACCTTAAAACTATTTCTGTGAAAGTTCTGGTCATTAGATGAGTTTAACAGTATAACATTTCTAGGAAGTTTGGTTGAAATTGGCCAAATGGTTTAGGAGAAGAAGTCGTTCGAGTGTATTGTTGACGGACGCACGAACGTACGACGGACGCAGACCGTTCACCAAAGCAATCTACCGCGAATATCAATAACTGTGCAGTATATTTTATGTTCTTCTGGAGTTTAGCAGTTCTATGTTCTAACCATTGTTTTATTTCTAAGGATGGTTTCAGTTGCATGTGTGTTATCGTCAATTAATCTTTTTCTTTTAGTTTCATTTAATTATCGGTGTCTAGCCATTTTCTAAATAATGTATTCAACTATACTTGATTATATATTACATTACATTTTGTATGAATCGGGAAACATTGCCTGTCATTACATCTGTTTTAGAAAATTTTGGGTAATTATATGAGAATTTCTGATGGACTATATGTAGCTCAATTTAATTCTTGTTACAATGCCATGGCTATTTTCAAGAGTTCTTTGTCCTATAAGTTGACCAATGACTTATAAGTTGATATCCGTTTCTCATCTATAAATGACTTTGAAGCCAGGCCGGGTAGCGTAGTGAATATAGTTTTTGTGACAATATAACAAGGACACATGAAACACGACTTTTCTTGAAATAAACATGGTCCAAATACTGCAAACGGCTTTTCTTACAATATCTCGTTCGGACACTTGACACACTGCTTTTCTTGAAATTTGCATGGTCAAATAGTATGACCACTTGACAATATTGACTAGCAGCAATGAATAGTGGTTAATGTGAAAGTGGTCGTAATTGTAAAATTCTTAAGTTCGTTACACCTACATGTTACCGGAAACAGAGACCCTTGAGCTTATAACTATATGGAGCGTTCTCCTCAACCCCATTGTCTCGCTTACTGATTCTTCTATGAATAAAATGTTTTATTACATGTACAAGCCTTTCGGTGATCAATTTCAACTCAATTTTACAGGCTCTGGCAGCGCTATTACGATCCCCGTAAGTGCTTTGATAAAATAGTACCCTGGGTGAGGTCTGTACAGGATATAGAAGGTTTGTTTGAAATTACCAAGCGTGTGTGTGGGGGTCGGTTATGCTATTGCGCTATGAGATTATATCTACAATTCAATTTAAATACTATTAGACAAAATGGGATTATCAAGTTATGTTTTCAGAAGTACCATACTATATCAGAGTATTCGCGTATAGCAAATGATTTCGCGCCATCTTAAATTCAAATGTAACTGCTCTGATGTTTCTGTTGAATACTACTTTCCCTGTTCGGTTTATTTTTTTTCAAAGGCTTCGTATGAATGTGTCAATATCAAACAAACTTTATGGTCGTATATGTAATGATAGACACATTTCTAAACTAATTCTGCATCGCCGTCACGTTGACAGCCTATGTAATCTAAAATTTTAATTCCATAAAATATCTGCAGACAAACCCAATGACACTTTAATTAATTTTGATGTTATTCGGCAGCCATACTGGATTGAAAAAAGATAAATATGAACTGACAAAGTATATACTAAATTTCACAGTAGTGTCAGTATATTGCATGCGTGACCGAATTATGAAAGGGAGAGGTTCAACAAAGTAAACTGTTTCCTGCAAAATTTGTTCCTTGTCTTGGCTAATCAAAATGGATGAACACGAACATTCAAGAACATATCTAATGAATCTGAGCTTTCCGATTATTGGTTTAAGTATCGTGTGAACTGATGCTACGCTATCTTGACAGTTGACTAAATGCATTAATATTATTGTGAAATAGCCGTGCACAGAAAACATAAAAACAAAACAGACCACAACGACACGATCATGCCTAACACACAACTGAAAGAGAAAATGAATTTATTTAACCGCTGAAAGTCAGATTTAAGATGTCAAAAAGTCGAAATTCCAAGTCGCAGCTGTCAAATATCTGATATACCGTGTTTTTAGCTATATAAACAAGTTGCAGCTATAAAATGTTGATTAGCCCAATTGCAGTTATAAAAATGGACCGAAAAATATCGTTTCAGTCGTCAAAAAGTCTTAAAAGTTTAAGGAAAAACACAGAAGAAATGCAATTTAGCTATGAACGACGAAATGATGCGACCTTATTACACGCTGTATACGTTATAGATATATATCTAGGTTATACATGTTTATGTACTTTTATCAGTAGAGTTTAAATCCCCCGTTTTACCTTCCCGAGCTAAATATTGACCTATATACATGTTTAACTGTTTACAAACAAACTATAGCTAAGAAGCGTCATTGAATATGTGTGTAATACGTACATGTGCTATGTCGTCACGAACATTATACTTAAGAATCGTAAACACCTTTCCCAATAGAATTATCCTATACAATTATATTGATAGTACTTACTTACTTACTTACTGCCCGTTATGCCTTCTGGCATGTAGGGCAGCAACAAAGGTCCTCCACCGGAGTCTGTCTTTGGCTAGTTTCTCCACTGTTCCCCAGGACTCTCCCATGTTTTTCAGTTCGGTTTCCACAGTGCGCCTCCATGTGATTTTCGGTCGTCCACGTTTTCTCTTGCCTTCAGGCGTCCAGTGTAGGGCTACTCTCGGAATTAAGTTGTTTTCTTTTCGGATGACATGTCCCAGCCATTTCCACCTCCTTCTGTACAATATGGTGGCCATGTCTTCTTGGTGGCATTGATTGAGTAGATTTTCATTTTAAATTGTTCTGGGCCAAAATATTCTTAATATTCTTAATATTGATAGTATTTATACGTAAATATAGATTTTACTATAGACCTAATTGCGAACCATATCATACTGTTGAAAATAAAGAAAATATACAGAATGTTTCAGCTTCAGCTGGATGTGCTCGATCTTTCAATTTTAAGTAAATATACACGTAACTATGCACATTTCGCTGGCTTAGAAGAATGTCGTAAATACAAAAACGCTAATTTGAACAAGCAAGAAAAATCTGCATGAAAACTACTGTTTATTTATGGAATCTCAAGTTTTTCCAACTTGAGATGGTCAATATGACCTGCTCCGATTTGCATGAAAATAGGCTCACAAGAAGCGCCGTGTGATTTCAAATAAATGTATGTATGGACTTCATAAGGTCGTAAAAAGATAATTCTAAGTCCAACAGGAAAAGCACCACTGCACTGGAGTTAACCAGCCGAGCCTGAAAACACAAAAACCATATAAGGCACACAATTGAGCGAGCGAATAATCCGCAAAAATCACAACGAAAAGGTTTCTACTTCAAAAAGCTGAATGCCTAAGTAGAACTTACGACCTTCTCATTCAAAGCCAGCGATTTATTCCCCCACAGTTTAGTTCTATTTGGTTTTAGTCATTCCCTGTCCGATTCCTTATTATCTCTTTGTTGTCAACCATTTAAGCCATGTGTGAAGCTGCAGGGATTATACTTTCTTGGTCATATTTATGCTAGTTTTTTAAAACCAGTTAGGACCTCAGACAGCTAACACTAGGTATTTCAGTCGTTTAACTGTTGAAACTTGGGCATTAAGCGTGGGCATTTATCTTTTTGATTGCTGAAACTAGTTCATTCAGCTTTTTGACAGCGGATCATTTTCCCGTTCGGTTATGTGTCCTGGTATGTGTTATGGTATATGTGCTCGGCTGGTTAGGTTGGGTGCTGCCTTCTTTGTCCGACTTAATTTTTTTTCATTATATTTTTGTGCTTGTATTCTGTGCGTCGTTTTTTGGTGCCTTTCGAAGTCTGTATTTTGTTATTATAATTTGGTTCTACAATTTTATTTATCACGTTAATGTAAATTGGCATTACCAAATAATGCACAAACAATGGCATTGTCTGAATTTGTCAGTTTCGTTGAACAATTTCAACATAATCTTAACACGCTATGTCAGTCATTGACTGCGTTTTTAATTAAAATGTGCAGACTATGTTCAATACAGACGTCTTTTTACGATATTCGGGCGGCTTCTCGCACTAAAGCAAAAAGTTAGCTTTTATTAAATAATTATATAAGCACATTTTAGAGACATACTGGTAATGTGCAGACTTTGTTTAATACAGACATCTTTTTACGATATTCGGGCAGCTTCTCGCACTAAAGCAAAAAGTTAGCTTTTATTAATTAATTATATAAACACATTTTAGAGACAGACTGATAATGTAATTTTAGACAGACTTACAGACCTAAAGTAAGGGGACAAAGTACGTTGTCAGAGCGTTGGGCTTCGATTTACCCAAAACATATTCTCAGCAGAAAAGTGTACAATGTACAGGAATTACGCAATGTTGAACATGGTATAAATATTGAGAATATCACGGAAAGATTAATCGATGCTATTAGATACTGGGCAAGATTGGAGAGGCAAACGTGTCATCTAAAAAGTATGTACAGCATGAATACATGCAGCACCATTTTTGTAGGTGTTTGCTTGCGTTTGACTTACAGTATTGTTTTTGTTTCTTCAATTAGGTCTCATACACATTTTCCACTATAAAATCATCATATTAAACAAAGATATGTGGTATTTCTGACTAGCATTATAAGAGACTAGCACCATATTCATACTAATAAGGAACAACTAGTGCTTACAAAAATTGAAAGCATCTAAAAAGTCCGAAGTGTAAGGGTTTCAGGTGCTGAGTGTGAGTAAGACAAAAATGCTTATCTTCACAAATATCATAACAAAAGTCGGTAATTGTGTAAAGTAAATTGAATTTTAAAAACAAAATGTAATGGAAAATATTTAATTAATAATCTAGTAACTTTGGACTGATAAGTGCTTGGTCACCAGAGTTTTCTCTGACTGATTGGATGATAACATCCGGCGGCTTATGGGGACGAGACAGTTGTGTGATACTACATGAAACTAAAATGACCTAACCTAATAACTATTGTCTAGTAGACTCATTGATATGTTAGTGTTCCTGGTGTAAATAGCACCAATACACGCGATGCAACATCAGGGTTACCAACCAGTTCATTTCTAGTTGAGTTAGAAATACTTCGAAGCGTTTCAGACATCACCAAGTTAATCAATAACAATAACTCGTATGTACATAAAATATATTTGGGTCACAAAATGAAGAATGATCCATATTCTTATTAAACGCTTTATCATTCATGGTCAGCTTAACGTTTAGCTTCCTTTTATTTGATGACTGTATTGAATTGCCTTAGTTTGAATTCTAAACCGCCACATTAACTTTTTTGCTAATTAAACGTGATCAATCGATATATTTCAGACCAAGCCGAAATCTAAGAAAAATATTTAAGTAATTGCTTAGTTTAAACTGTTCGTTTGAAAACATAAGGACTTGTCCACGATGACATCGATCAGAGGTACATAAGTAGGTTGTTCAGTATATTCGTAGGCTAGGTTCATAATTGTAATACGCATTGACGCAGGGATTTACAAGGTACAAACTACCAGTGCATCCCGTTAGACTGCAGACATAAGGACCCAAGTGCATAAAATATTGCAAGGAAAAAACTTGTTTCACAAAAATAGTACATCCCGTTAGACTACAGACATAAGGACCAAAGTGCATAAAATATTGCATGGAAAAACATGTTTCTCAAAACTAGTACATCCCATTAGACTGCAGACATAAGGACCCAAGTGCATAAAATATTGCATGGAAAAACATGTTTTACAAAACTAGTACACCCCATTAGACTGCAGACATAAGGACCCAAGTGCATAAAATATTGCATGGAAAACATGTTTCACAAAACTAGTACATCCCATTAGACTGCAGACATAAGGACCGAAGTGCATAAAATATTGCATGGAAAACATGTTTCACAAAACTAATACATCTCGTTAGGCTGCAGACATAAGGACCCAAGTGCATAAAGTATTGCATGGAAAAACATGTTTCACAAAACTAGTACATCCCATTAGACTGCAGACATAAGGACTCAAGTGCATAAAACATTGCATGGAAAAACATG
Source organism: Spisula solida (assembly GCA_947247005.1). Taxonomy (NCBI): domain Eukaryota; kingdom Metazoa; phylum Mollusca; class Bivalvia; order Venerida; family Mactridae; genus Spisula; species Spisula solida. The sequence goes on along the minus strand of OX365958.1, from coordinate 1,194,530 downwards.
TTTCACAAAACTAGTACATCCCATTAGACTGCAGACATAAGGACCCAAGTGCATAAAATATTGCATGGAAAAACATGTTTCACAAAACTAGTACATCCCATTAGACTGCAGACATAAGGACTCAAGTGCATAAAACATTGCATGGAAAAACTTGTTTCACAAAACTAGTACATCCCATTAGACTGCAGACATAAGGACCCAAGTGCATAAAGTATTGCATGGAAAAACATGTTTCACAAAACTAGTACATCCCATTAGACTGCAGACATAAGGACTCAAGTGCATAAAACATTGCATGGAAAAACTTGTTTCACAAAACTAGTACATCCCATTAGACTGCAGACATAAGGACCCAAGTGCATAAAATATTGCATGGAAAAACATGTTTCACAAAACTAATACATCTCGTTAGGCTGCAGACATAAGGACCCAAGTGCATAAAGTATTGCATGGAAAAACATGTTTCACAAATCAATGATGGCTAATTATGTTAAAAATAAACGCAACAATAAATGAACATTAGTAGACTCTACTGTATCGCACATGTGTATTTCTAGAGGCAGTTTCTGTCGGTAAATTTGATTATTCAGCAGTTGGGGAACATGTAGTATGTCCCGCTAAGAATGCGACACCTCCGCACTTAAACATAATGTTCATGTTTCAAAACCCTCTTGGCTCATTCCAAAACACAAAGTCAATGGCATTTGTAGAAAGTTTGCTTACTAGCATTGTAATGTCCTCAGTCAATTACATTAAAACAAAGTGTAACAATGTTGCATCATTTCGTCGGGAATAGGTAAGGCCATCCAAATTGCAAATTCTGTTTAGCGTCCGCTGGCGGGTATGTTTTCAGCTCATAAAAGAAATAAACACGTTTACACTACATTTTTCGCTCGCAAAAAAGTGAAATTGCATTTGAAAATCCCCAGCCGAACATTTTTATTTTTATTGTTCAAGTGTGTTCATTGTTCAAATGTGTTCTAGTCTAAAATTAAATGTGGTCTAGTCTAAAATTGACGATTTAAAATTAAACATTGAAAACAGATCGGTTATATATTTTTCAAACCATCTATATATAGTTCATAATAAATTTGGTTTGTTTTATTCAGGGTTTGTGTGTTTTTTTACTGCATGGTAGATAGGTTAGGCGAAAAGTAGTTGACGCTTAACATAGATACAATTGGGAATGACCTAAACTGCCTTAACACTGTTTTTTTCTCTTATACTTTAAACTAGGTTCAGCGTAGGCATTCCGCCTTTTGGTTGCTGTATCTTTTCTACTGGGTCATTCAGCTAGTTATAATTTATTATACTTTTCGACAGCTTGGACTTGGGCGGATCTGCGCTTGTTTAGTTGGGCATTGTGCTTTGTGTGTTTTTAATGTTTTCTGTGCTCGGCTGGTTAAGTTGAGTGCTGCCTTCCCTGTCTGACTTAATATAATCTTTTTGTTGGCCCTTTTTACCACTGAAACTAGCTCATTTAACTTTTATAGCTATGCCATTAATGTTTTTTTATAGCTGGAACTTGGTATTTCAGATTTTTGATAGCTGTGACTGTATGTTCTCGTTCAGTTGTGTGTTGGGCATCGTGCCGTGTAATTGTGGTTTATTTTGGTTTTATATTGTTTGTGCTCGGCAGTTTCGTTTGAGTGCTGCGCAGATTCATTAGATATATTCTTGAATGTTCGTGCACATCCATTTTGCAGAAAAAAAAGTTTAATTTGTTTATAATTCGGTCACGCATGCAATATAATGACAATATTGTGAAATCTTGTACAGTCTTTGTCAGTTCATACTTAATTTTTGTCAATCAGGAATGGCTGCAGAAATACATCAAAGCAAATATAATTAAAGTGTCATTGGGTTTGTCTGCAGATATATCATGGAATTCAAATTTTAGATTACATAGGTTGTCGAAAAGACTGCGATGCAGAATAAGTTTAGATATGTGTCTATCATTGCATATACGACCATATAGTCTGTTTAATATTGACACATTCATACGTACTCTTGAAAGGAAAATAAACCGAACGGGGAAAAAACATTCAAGAGAAACAGCAGAACAGTTTTATTTCAACTTTAGATGGCGCGAAATCATATGCTATACCCGATAACTTGATAATCCAATATTGTGTGTTTAAATTGAATCGTGGATAAACCCTCATCTCGCAATAATATTAACGACCCACACACACTTTACGCGTGACAACTTTAAAAAAAGCCTTCTATATCCTGTGCACAACTGTAGCGTATTAAAACGTAAACGGGGAGAAATGGCACGTCCATAGTTCCGTAGTTACAATGTAGCAGCCACAGTGTCCATGTTGGAATATTCCACTTCATAAACATGTTTTAAGTATTTTGTTTCGTAGATCCTTTTTATATAAGGATTTGAGCGAAGTATGGTCGATACAAAAAGTAATTGCTATACTTCCAATAGCGTTGCTAGTTCCTGTAAAATTGCATTAAAATTAAGCGCCGAAAGGCTACTACATGTATTATTCACAGACGAATCAGTAACCATATATTGTAAGAAAAACTTCATTCACTACGCTACCCGGCATTGCAGGTACGTGTAGCGTAGTGAAACAGATTATTATAAATAAATACTGTAGCGCACAGACATTAGCAAACTTGTAGGACGAAAAAAATCTTTAAAATAACCTTGACATTTTGACTAGGATGTAATGGAGCTAAATACAGCCAGTCATATATTCTCACATAATTACCCAATAATTATCTAAAACAGACGTAATGACAGGCAATGTTTCTAGATTTATAATGGAATATATAAGCCAGTATAATTGAGGACATTATTTAGAAAATGGCTAGACATCGATAATTAAATGAAACTAAAAGAAAAAAAGACTTATTGACGATAACACACGTTAAAGGAAACCATCCTTAGAAATGAAACAATGGTTAGACATTTGAACTTCTAAACTTTAGATCAGTATAAGATACCGTACATTTATTAATTTTCGACGTGGATTAAATTGTGTTGATATCGCGCACAAACTAGACTAGATCAAGAAATAAATTCCCCTCGAATATTTAATCACACAAATACGTAACAAGATGTTTGTCTTGTAATATTTAAAATCAACGAATTTAAGAAACCACAAAATTACCATTTTACCATTATCCGCGAATTCAATACAGCGAAAAATTCATGATTTTACAATAATGTTACGTTATGTCACTTGTTAGCTCAACTGTCGCATAGTGACATGGTGATCGGTTTTCGCCCGTCGTCCGTCTCACATTCGTGCATTTGTCAACAATACCTTCAAACGACTTCTTTTTCTACACCATTGGACAAATTTAAACTAAACCTCATAGAAATGTTCCTTGAGTGTCCTTTCTAACATAGGTAAAAGTATAGAAATCTGTAAATAACTCTTGTGACCATGTCGACTGATTGGGAAATAAAATAATCATACAAGAGATGTTTGTAAAACACGTATGCCCCTTGGCAGCCTGATAGTAAAACATGGTGAAGGTCAGAGTGACCCTAACCTTTGACCTCAAATTCAATAGGGATCATTTGCTGTTGTTGATCTCCATGAATAGTTTGAAGATCCTAGGATAAAGCGTGCTTGTGTTATTGAACGGAAACCATATGAATAGTCAGAAATGGTGAACGTCGACCTTGACCTTTGACCTAATGATCTCAGTAGTTATAGGAGTTATCGACTGTTGATGACAAACCCACATGTCAAGTTTGAAGATCCCAGGGCAAAGCGTTCTTGAGTTATTGAACGGAAACCAATTTATACGACAGACCGGTGCAAAGCAAAAATTAGCCACTGGCCAGATTTCAAAATAATTTTACATAAATAGCTCTTACAAAATTGATATGGCCGTCAGTGGACGGGATGCGTTTTTCCATCTGTATCTACAGTAAAATTCTTTAAAAAATATTCTTCTCTTACAGCACACGTTACATTTCTTTATTAATTTGTAACAAAGTCCCTTGGAAGATTCTTTCTAAAAAAAGCTCAAAGATTGAAATACAGAAATATGTCTGGTTGCCTTGGCAACCAATTAGAAAAATCAGTGCACGTGCCAATACCTTTGCTTGAATTAAACATACTTTTACTAGTCCATGGTAAAAAGTATTAACGTCATCTTAATATTTTCTCCTAAATTGAATGTATACGGTGGACATTAATATTTAATGCCTACATACATGCAATAACTACAATAACGTCGATGCGTCACAAGTAGTATATGATTGTAGTCCATGCTTTCCCAGCAAAATAAACAATCTACCAGATTTATATCGCGTCCTTTTAATGCAAACACACGTTCAAAGGCGCTTTACATATAGTGTTGAAGCCACAAGTGCACAGGTGCTTCCTCTATCACTGCATGTACAGCATGGTCTGACCAAAGGGACAAACTGAGTGAAAGCCCCTGAAGGGAGAGAGAGACATTAGATACAGGCATGTCCAGCGCTGCCGACGTGCGCCTAGCTTTTATTTTGTACTTGTGTATTGCACCGATACACAACTTCCTGGTACCTTTAACCAGATATTTTGCAGCCCACATCGGTCAGATACAGCGGGAAATACTATAAACATCAGTTCATGGCCTTCACGTCAATCATGTTTATTAAGTTATTGAACTTCAATCACGGATAATTTCATAACTACAACTGGTATTACATTAGATGCGTATAATGTGCCAATTCAATCTACGTATCTTTGAAGTGCTTAGAGTATAAAATATCAAAGACTAACATTTCATGGCAACACGTGATCTAATTAATAAACATCAAAGTCATTGTAATTGTATTATCGCGCTATCGAATACATCACGTTTACACTGGTGAACTGACTCGACTCAAGCGCCGTTATTATATGATAGTGTTTGTCTGTTTAGGTATGTCACTTGTATTCACACAACGTTATACCAAAACAGTTTATTTATATTTTACAACGATCGAATCGGATAAAAGTAGCAACACGAAGCAAAGTGAAGATAAATGTATTCTAGACAAAAACATTGATAATACCTCAGAAGTACTTTTTGCAACATTTAAACTGGATGACTGTTTATGCAAAATGTGATTTATCCTTAAGTTTGTGTATTGCATTAATCATATACATTCTTTATCTTTACATTTTACATGTATATTAAGTGTTGTTCTTCCTTATCTATTTCCATTGTTTCTTTAAAAAACTGTTCATGAAGTGAATGTACACATCACTGTAACGGTCGAAATAAATTGTATATGACAAACAAAATATAGTGTTGATCTACATGTATCCATATGTTATATTCGGATGTAAAGTCACGAGTAGGTCAATATCTAATACATTAGGCAGCATACTCAATCCAACATTCAAGACATTATTGAGAAATTGCAATGTTTAAGCAATATATTGAAGCGATGTCTGGTTGTCATCAGATGCATTATGCAGATACACATTGGTACAAAAGGATAAAAATGCATTGGAACGAGGATGTGTCAATCAACATAAATAGCTGAACACACAAAAAATAAATATGACAGAACTTACAAAGAATAAAGTATAACTCGACTAATCAGGTCAGTCACTTGTTAACTCGATTAATCAGATCAGTCGCTTGTTTGCATAACATTGTGTATGTAAACATAGCACGTCTCTTATTGATGTACTATGTTGATAGACATTATGTGTATTAGACTGTAGCTTAGTGAATTATGTGTTAGTGTTCACTGCCCTTTTCTCGAATTAAAATGTTTCAATTATTGTTTTGCAATGTTTGTATACAAGTGACAGACCTGATTTATTGCACTATATATAGCCCGCTTAATCAGGTCTGTCACTTGTATACAAACAAGGTAATATCAAAACAAATTTTATTCATTAAACATTTTATTCGGATACAACGGCAGTGAAAATCACGATGCCTTATGCACCAAACCATATACTCATAATTATATACTATATCTGTTTTATTTATAAATTAATAAGAAAGATTGAAATGTTTCTACACATAATGTTATGTAAACAAGCGACTAACCTGATTAAACGATTTATTCTTCACGCCATACCAAAGTATGTTTCTGAAGACCATTAAATGTGTGATCATTGTCAACGTCATAAGATGAAACTTTTATCACAGACGCGCGTATAAATGATGTATTTGCAAATGTATTGTAATTCACCTTATTCATCATTTATAATTACCTCCCTGAAGGGTTAATTATGCACGCGGTTCAAGGTCCACTAGTGTATCATTCATTGCGGTGTGAGTTTATAGGCTTGATTGAAATATGCTGTTTAGGTGGATTATGTGTGGTTCATTCTTATGTCCAACTTTTGCGTGGGTCGCTAGGCGCTGCTGTCGTTTCAGTCTGACTTTGGAATGTCTGTGCTCTACACTATTTACTTTTTTCTTGGAATGGTATTTGGTAATGGTATATGCATTGGTATCCATTTGCTGCAAGCATTTTGCTTATTAATTAATAGTTGTCTGATGTGTTTTATTAATATCCATTTCTTTGTGATTAATTTAGTTTTCTGCCTGACAGCAATGGTTTTCTAAGGCTAGAGAGTCTTGTATTCACTGTTGTTATCTCTGATTACGTTTGTCTGGTTACATTTAGCGCATAGAGTGAATTGATGTTTGGGTTACAAAACGCGCCCCGTTTATCATAGTGCACTATGCGTTTTTTTCGCTGGTTTTTGATATATTGTATGAAAGGGACATTTCCCAATCGAGATTTTCCGTCAATACTATTTTGAAAAGAAAATTGTGGCTTCTCTTAGAAAACACTTTACACCAAAGCTAAACTAATCTACGCACGATGATTGTCAAATATGGCGTATGATTTACTGCTAGGGAATCATATTTATAGACCTTAATTGGTCTGTATGTTACCGGAGTAATTCGCTTTCAAGTGCAGCATTCTGAGAAATGCATTTAGCTATTTCATACGCTGCATTTAGAAAGTAATTTGAAGCTCAACCATTCAAATCGAGAAAATAAAATTGATGACGACGTTTTATGCTGAAGGGAAACTACATCAATGCGAATAAAACATCTTAGACAAAGTCAATACTTGAAAATTATAAACCTCTGTATAGGGTTCATGAACGATAACAAGACATAATTATAGACTATAGTGCGCCCAGGGTAATGTTATGTTTACAAACATGAATCGGTTGGGTCAACTGTTGCAAATGTGGTTTTATAAATTACTTAAGTAAACAGATATGGTCACCTTTATACTATAAACATCAGCGATAAATCGTGCACATCTGATTAATCTACCTTCGTTGAATATATTTTTACATTTTTCTGCCTTTCTCATTATCGTGACCGCACCATATCCACCTGCGTTTCCTGTCAATCAGGCCGAATCTAATATCTGTAACATTAGATTAATCATTGTCAACAATTTATCGTAAGTAATAATATTTATATCATATCAACTATTAAAACTTCCGTGTAACATTAATACTAATAAACGATAATAAGATTGAGTTGATTGCAATATCGTCACTATAACTCCCTAAGGGTTTGCTGGACATGACATGTATAATTTGGTATATATTGCTTGATCTGTTTATGATGTTGTTGTTGTGTTTAGTGCTGTATATAATTACTTCGAAGTAATGTATGGCGATCTTGTGACCTCTTGAAAGTACGAATCAACGCTCAGATATACTAAAAAGATAACAATAAGTCGGACAGGGTAAACAGCACTCAACTTTACCAACCGAGCACAGAAAACATAAAAACATACAGGGCACAATGCCCAACACACAACCGAAAGAGTCCCCGCTGTCAAAAAGCTGAATAAACTAGTTTCAGCAATAAAATAGCTGAACATCCCCAAACTAAATTACCGATTCTACTAACCCGTAGACGACCACACCACCGCATGTGATGTATCGGATTTGTATCCAACTGGATTTATTCTAAATAATAATACAGCAATGAATGCGAACAAGCTTGCACACTGAGTTTAGCCATGCGTCAGTATATATTAGGTGCAACGTCATACATATGTCTAAAATAGTAATGCATCGCTCTCATTTTGGCAGCTATCTGAATTTTAATAACATAAAAATGTCTTTAGACAGAACCGATGGTGTGTATAGTTATTTTAGCTTTAATGTAATTCCGTAGCCATTCTTGATAAACAAAATTAAATAGGAACTGACAAGAACTGTACAATATTTCGCTATAGTGTCAATATATTGTATGTCTAACTTATTGAGAGAGAGACCACACGCGCAAGTAGTTGTTATGTATATCAGCAAAACAATATTTTATCCATTTAAAATCGTTCCTTCACTCGGCTAAGGAAAATAGACTTCCATGTTTATTTTAAAAAAAAATTAGTTTCAATAGTAGTATAGGCAACACAAAATAGCCAGCTTAGTTAAAACATTACTACAGTGCATGAAGTAGTTAGTATTGTTGCTGTATGATCTAGATAGATACACATATTACAGTATATTGATAGACATATTCTTTATTTGTCCTCCGTATTTGGAGTGTATAACATATTCAAAATAGTCATGCATAACAAGACATAGAATAAACACTTACACGAATAAACCGTTATATTAATAATTAATTAGCCTTGATATGACGTCACCCAATCCATGCCGTGATCGGCCCATGACGTCAGGATAATACCAACGTCGTCCCGACGTCTAACCCATTGTCCCGCAACATTTTGGTTGAAACATATGCAGCATGTATCCTCAAATGAGCGTTCACCAAGGTTATGTGATAAATAGAAATTTAAATTTGTGTTCATTACAAACGAGTTTTTTCATTGCCAAAACGTTTAATGAAACTCGTATGTAATGAGCACTCATGAAAGCTCCTCTATTTTGTATGTGAATACGAATTGGATTAATACAGTTAAAACCTTAATAATAAGGTCATCATTTGCCTTGATCGTAATATTGCAGTTGTCGAAAGAATAAAACAGTCAAAAAAGATAATAAGACCAACATTGGCTTTGATAGTAATATTGAGGTCATCTAAAGTGCAAAAAGTTGGCAATATAACTAGAAAAATTAATGTCTTTAGGTGATATTTAATTATATTCTATTATACTTATTATTTGCACTGTATCCCCAGGATATATGTTAAATGTATGAAGAAAGGGTCACAGCGTTATCTTTACAAGAATCATGTGTCGTCCTACATTTGACAGACAGCGGATAATTAACAAACAGCAGGCTGTCAGGTGTCAGGTAATTAATATCAGATATGAAGCAGATGCACGGAATTAGTGTCAAATGTATTTGTGTCAATAATTAGTTCCTTTGATATAGGAGTCAGATATCATATTTACAATCGCAGCAAGTATCACAGACAAGTTCAAAAAGAGTTTTCAAAAAAATAAATGCACACAGAAAGAAGAACTAGTACTCTGTTTAGAATCTATGGAGCCATATAACTGCAACCACTTAACTTCAAGATTTCATGCAAACTTTCGTAAAAATTATGGGATATTTCATGAAACAATATAATATTTATCATGAAGACAGATAAATTATTAAAAAAGTTAGTTGGTTTCATAAAAAAGATAACAGGAATGTTGTGGCATATCAAAGCAGTAATTGGCAATTTTTCACGTTGAGATATTTATCTTGCATTCATAATATTGTTCTGTTTTCATGAAATAACTCGTTAATTTCACGAAATATTTCATGAAAATTTATATTTATGTGGTGGCAGTTATATGGCTCCATAAGAATCTATTACTAGTAACTTCTGCACCTTAAATTGTCTACTCTGACATTTAGCCCAGTCTGAAGCACTAAAGTTCTGTCAACGTACGTTGGTATTTTAGTTTATGTGTCTGCGTTATTATTACCTTATTATGCCAAGCATAGCCTTTATTTGCCAGTCAGCCTCATGCTAAAATATGGCAGGCATATATGTGTGCCCCCGACCGGATTTGAACCCGGGTCGCAAGATTAGACCGCAAGCGCGCTAACCATTGAGCTACGGAGGCCATACGTCTGCATCAAACACCATCGGCAGTTTTTAATTAAATACGTTGTGTACGTGTTTCAAAGTAGCAGTCAATGACAATCATACCATATTCGAATTCAGTTGAAATTGCTCAATGAAAGTGTTGTAGTTATTGCAAAACAAACATATGTTTTTTTTAATGGAGCTGTCAAATGCAGACCATCCCATTGAGTGTTTATCCTTGCATGCGGGACTAAATAACTATAGTGACATTTTACGTTTAGTCACCATTGAATGATTATGCACTTCTACTGGAAGTTTGTAGACAGTTTTCTGAAATGTTCAGTTTTAAACAGTCTGCTATGATTCACACTTAGATTAATAGTAAAATTTGCATTAACGTATAAACATTATTACATTTAGATAGTTTTATAGCATTATGTCATACAACGTATTGCAATTTGTTATAAATGCTTGAATATATTCGCATTGATGATATGTTGCATGTATTTACATATTGTAATGACGCACCACATCTTTAATTTGCAAACATATAATTCACTTTACACAATGACCAATGAGAAAAATGAGTTTGGCTGTTGCTAGAATTTGATCATATATTATTTAATAAACGCCCATTACATATGCATATGCATGCATGTACATGCTTTTAATGCCTAAACCATTTTAAAAAGACTTCTTTTACATCAATCACAGCCAGGGGTGTTTTATGAAAGAGTTTTCTATGCTATGTTCTGAGAAGTATTAGATAATGACAGACATGCCATGTTCAAATTCAGTTTAAATTGTTCAATACAAATAACAATGGCAGAGCTAACTATTGTTTATCTAACCTCTATCTATGTATGGAGAGTTTAACTCGATGGAATAAAACGTCTACACACGAGAGAACAAATGAGAGCAAATAAGAACAAAGTGTTTTAACGTTTATCTGAAATTAAGTGATTACATGTAAGCACATCTGGTCGAAATTTTGTTTTGACAGCTTTCTGTATTATCTCTCTTACTTTCAACAATCTAATATGATTCGCACGTATGTCAATATTGAAATTATTCCGATAAGTGTAGAGTAGAGTAATTCCATTGGGATAATTGTTGCAATCCGTAATAAATGCGTAAACATAGTTGACGTTGACATTGTTGCATTTAATTGCACTTAACGCCAAAACTATTACATGAAACTCTTATTTGTTGGTAATACTTTTATTTTCTCACTCAAATGACCTAAAAGTGAAACGAATAATAGTTTGATATAGCAGCACGAAAATATATAATTGCTCTTAACTATTTTAAGACTGAATTCAAAACTTGAGTTAGTAAGTAAGTAAGTAAGTAACGACTTTATTTATAGTAGATAACATATTTGGTGTTATACCAATTTTCAATATGGTCTCTTAATAAACATGTATACATTAAATACATGATAATATACAAACAAATTTATAAAGAAAATGAAACAGTATTAGTTAAACTTAACAATATAGGATACTCATGTATTGTTTAAAATGTTAACCTATAATTAAATAGTCTAGTATACATACATTTGTACAAAATCAATAATCACCTGTGAACAAAAGTGCTATTCAATATGTATATATATTATATAAAAACGATAATATTAAGTCAGAGCACTCAGCTTAACCAGCCGGGCACAGAAAACATATAAGCGGCACAGACACTGTCCAACGTAAAATCTAGCCACTACAAAAACACGGCATCCCGTCCCGAAAGTCTGCCGCCTCAGTCGGTCAAACTAAAACGGAACGAGAGCTAGGTGACAAGAAAATAACAACCGGACATTACACACCACAAGGACAATCTGCAACATATATATAATGTACATACAATTTTGAGAGTTGACTAGAATATTTGCGAAGTTATCTAAACTAGTGCAATTTTATCTGTATAATGGTTGTTAAATACTGTTTGTTTTATTTCGATTTATTTTAAAATTAATTCATTGATAACACCATAAAAGTAAAGCGAACATTTAACATTTATGTGTCAAAGTCTAGGTTTTGGTCTTTAAACGTTCTTGTGAATAAGACCTTAGAACTATTATCAACTAATACGTATATGTAAGCAACTGCAAACTATCAAAATGTGACCATAACAAAATAAAAATGAAACTTGGCCGTTATTTTTAATGCAACATTTAAAACATTTAAAACCATCTTGTTGGTTAGCTACGTCGCTCTTTAGAAGCCCAATTGGCGCATGTTCCCGTTGATAATTTTATTAGTTGTGACATGTTCCAAGTAAGCTGCATACACGTCAGATTCATTTTGTAAGACTTTCAGTGTTTTTCCTGTGGAGACGTTATCTTCTCTGATCTTGCCCAGCGTATCATAGCTATTTATTCAGTGATGTTCTTATGGCCTACGATTTGTGTGCATTTTTTGATGAGTGGTGCCGGTCTGATCCATGCCGGATAAATGAGTATAATTACTTTTGAAGTTTATTTGAAATTAGTGATTAAACATCTCGAAAAAGTTTAGTTTTAAATGGTTTCTGTTATTTTCGTCTATCGTAAACAATCTGCTATTAATTGCACTTGAATCAATAATCTGTACTAATCGATATATATTATTCAGATAATGTATGCATAATTAATCAAATCTATTCCATTGGGAACTGCGTCGCATTTTCTAATAGATGCTTAAATAATTTGTTTTTGACGTTATATCGCATTTATTGTGCATGTATTGTGCACTTTTTCAGTGACGCACATACTATGTTTGTAAATTCGATGTTTAACTTGCATTTCGCTTCGTCAACAATAACACAATGATAATAACAAATCGGACATGGAAGACAGCATCCAACAGAAACAGCAGGATACGAACGACACAAAAAGAGCAAACAGTTTCCAAAAACAAGTCAGAAGGACAAACACGATACAAGTATGCTTCAGGGTATCATTAAATTATTGTGATTTGGCATTTTACTCTAGACGACAATCCAATAGTGTACGATGTATCGCACTTACTTTTTTTCCTAGGAAATATTCATGGTAGAGTGTGTTGTGGTTTTTTTATGGTCGTCCAAATGATGACGTTAACTTTTAACTTTTTGACTGACGCGAACGATTAATTGATTGTCATAGAAGCACGAGGTTTTGTAATATATCCGTGAGACCGCTTTATGTCAGCCTAACATGATATGCTACAACAGTATGGATATCTTTGTGGATAGTGACACCAGAATAAACATTAAGTCACGCTAAGGAAACATCTATATAGATATAGAAGTTAACACCAGTCTGACAATTTCGTTTACATAATTGAGTGGTATAGGTGTTGTACTTTGTGCTATGTCGTACATTGATTTATACTTTTGTAGCATTGCGGTGTTATCATTTTAGTCTTAAACAACATTTGGTGTGTTTTTGTGGTCGGTAGTTTTCAGGTTTGAGCATTTTCTGCGTTTTATGATCTGCTGATTTTGTTGAGTGTTGCCTTCCCTGTCCGATTTTGTATGTATATGTTTTTAATTGATATCTGTCGGGAGTACTTTGGCTGTATTCATTTCTCTGTGCTTGATCTTATGGAAATGAAAAACATTTTATGATTGATTTATTCAATCATTGTCTATTCCTTGAAATATGTTCGTAACATCTAGTTAGTTTACAACTGTCTGTCTGTTTTGGTTAGGTCTGTAGCGCAATGTGGTGGTTTGTTAAAATAAATCTCGCTTGTCATAAAGCGCCATCATGTGTTTTGTTATTTAGTTTTTACATGAAAAGCACGTTTCCCTATAGTTATTTTCGTCCATGGTAAACAGAAAAGAGAAATATGGCCTCTGTTACATTGTAAAAAGCGCTTTACTAAAGAATTAAATTAATCTACGCGCACATTAATGCCAAATACAGCGTACACTTTACTTTTATGCAATCATATTTATAAACCTTGATTGCGGTCTTCCGTTTCAAGTTCAAAATCCAGAGCAAATGAATTAGGCCTGTTCTAACGCTACATTTAGAAAGCAATTTGCAACTACAGCTTTCAAGTTTCAAGGTTTTATGCTGAAGGAATTATCAAACAAGACAATTGTATTTGAAATCGACAAAATCCAAAAAATCATTTCGGTTGACCTGGCAAATTGGAATGCTTTTTGTGATTCTGGCGCATGTTGTTGGGTAAAATGCGTTTCTTTATGGCTTGGTTTAGATATTTCCTAAAACATGTACATGTATGAAAATGTATAGGCTATATGCTGTTGTATTTGACTTTATTAGATAATAAATAAATCCAGTTATCTTCCATGACGTAAATGCGTTTTCGAATCCTAAAATAGTAACCAAACGGTTATCTACCTACCTAATTCTCTTCGCCCCAATGGGGGCATAGGGCGTCCACCACTCTTCGCCAGCTAGCTATGTCTTGTCCCGCTGTTTTGCTTCGTTCCATGATATGTATATGGTCTTTAGTTCTTTTTCATCGTTCGTCTCCATGTCAGGACAGGGGTTCCCCTTTTCCTCCTCCTTTCGGAATTCCAGTCAAGGGATTGGCGGACAATGTTGTTTGTGGGCTTCCGGAGTGTATGTCTAATCCACTGCTATTTCCGCTTCATTATTGTCATGACCATTGGGGACTGGTGGGTTCTTCTCCAGAGGTCTCGGTTTAAAATTGTCTCCGGCCAGCGGATTTGGAGGATCTGACGTATGCTAGTGTTGACACAAGCTTGCAGCTTTCATCAAGCATTTTAATGTGGCTCAACGTCTCTGAGCCATATAGTAGGACGGAGATCACACTGGAGTTGAAACGTTTTAGTTTGTTGGTAGACGGTTGTTCTTATTCTTCCAAATGGGTCTAAGGACGACGAAGACATGGCTTTCCCGACCCGTAACTTGATATCTTCTACTGTTCCCCCTGACGTACTCGCAGTACTTCCCAGGTATGATAAGTTATTGACGTCTTCGATTGGGTCATCTTGTTTGGTAATAGGGAGATTGTTTGCTGTAAAAAACGGTTAGCTTTATCATGAAATAGTTAAGAAGATTTTGTTTATATACTTTGTATATATTGGTCGGATACCTTAGGTACAATAAACTATTTGAATTAGGATGTAACTGGTAGGGGTGTCTTTAACTAGGTTCAAACAGGCTTCTTCTGGTCACCTATTTTGATATCTAGTGAGAGGTATAATATTCTTGTTCTGTTATGTAGTTAGCTCCATCGCTCATAAATGCACTATGTTTGCATGCTCTCACTGGCAATTTATTGGCGATGACATTTTCCAAGTAACCTGCCCCAACGTCAGATACATTTTGTTACATGTACATGCTCCAGGTATGTTCGGAAGGTTTCGGGACGAAAGCAGTATTTTTCATTCCATTAGCTTATCAGCGCCACAATAAAAGGCCAAAATTATGGCTCGATCTTCATGAAACGTTGCTAGAATATTTGTCGCCAAGCTACAACAGTACTAATAGTATCTATTATGTTAACTTATTTGAGCGATATGGAACAATCTCGGCCTATTTGCTGCTTTGGTAGGTACGTAGCAAAAGCAATATTTCTCAGGTGAGCGATATAGGGCCATCATGACCTTCTTGTTTAAGTATACGAGTTTATGTAACGGGGAAGAGTCTACTAACTTAGGATATTATGCGAATTTAAGCGCTGCCAACTACTCTACTCGAAATATCTATTCCAGAGAATCTCTTATAGCTAATAGCTTATTAAATACGCATTGTGACAGTTCCCATTGGTATTGCTCTTCAGTCGTAAAGGTATAAAAATGATTCCGCTTAAAGTATGATTAATGTTTATTGGATGTCAACTGTCAAGAGATATAAGAAGGATAATATAATTATGTACCCAATGGGTTTTGCAGGATCAAATTCTCGACGTAGTTTAGAGCATTGTTCAAGTCAGAGATTAGTGGGGTTTTTTGGTTCAGTTTACACGTTTTCACATTGTTAAAAGCTTTTGTTTTAAAGCTCTCCATTTTCTGTCTTTTATTACATTATCGACATAAGTGTGTCACGAGAAAGCCTCGTGTTTTTACGCATTAGAATGCTCGTTTTAAGTAGTGTTTGGATATATTTACCCTCGATTTTGGATGAATAAACTAGCATGTGCGTGCTCCTTTTATGAGCAATTTATATCTTTATGTGCGAGTAACGTGTTACGTATACTTAATACGACGACAACAGTAACTCATAATGACTTATATGTAAAACATAGTCGACATATTAGAGTAACGTGTACTTGTATTTCAAGGGTTTCGGCTGGCACAGCGGAAAATTCTCGTCTATATATCTAAATGAAATTACTTTTAAGTATGAACTATATATTTGGCTGCAGTCTGTTGATGTCTAAATGATATGACTGTAAAGTGTGAACTATATATTTGGCTGCTGTCAGTTGTTTTCTTTTAAGTAGAAGTGAAGACTGTGCCCGAAACAATTTCTGAGCTTTCTGTAAAATGTCAATAATTACCCAGTGAGAATGTTTTTTTAAATGGCTGCCACAAGCAAGGTACGAAGCTAGATTGTCTGTGAATTTTCTCTCCACTTGGTATAATGTATATGTTGATAGTTGGTAAATGTAGTCACACGTGTACTTTTTAAGGTGCAGGTGTACTTGTAACCTTACGGCAATGAGAGACATAAGTGACCTATAAATTATCTCCCTTGTAAGATAAAGCCCGAGGTAGACCAATTAGCATACAGGTCATAACTAGTTGAGATCCTCGGACTTTATCCTTGTTTCTAACAGAAATATCATTGATTTTAAATAAGAAATTTCTCACTTCAGTATTATCTAATATGTTAGGGCCATAAAAATTTGTATACCATGGTGTGTAAACAACATGTAGCCAAACTTATTATTTGATCTGATAATTAATGTTGCAAATATTTCAGCCTAATTACTACCATGTACAACAAACAAAACAGCGATAAAAACATGGTAATCCGCATGATAGGACCTGTAGAATTTTAGATAGTAGTAAGGGGGGACAATTTACTATTTCCCCCCATTGTTACGGATGTGTTGAAAATGCACAGAGGAATCATTAATTCTGAGGCCCAATATTACACACAGATGTTTTAGGTACATGCCTACCCATTCACTTAACTTCGGCGTATACATTTCAGAACTCATCGCAGTAGTTATCTCCCTTAACAAGCGTATTTATAGTAATTCAAAAACCCAGCATAGAGGAAGCGAACGTGTTTATGAATTAACCAGCTCTTCCAAATAACGTAAAATGTATCGAGGTACAAATACAGCGCGATGCGTTCAATGTCAAAAACAAGACGTTCTAAAAGTCACACTCCGGAACATCCTTGTATGTTCGTCAGCCATTGACATTTATCACTGCTAAGCACTTATACAGCATAATATTATGTAAGTTGTGACACAGGCATGTGTTACCGACTTTCAAGTAGAAAATGGTGAATGTCATGTACGCGGCGAATTACGTCATCTTCTAAACCAACGCGCAAGTTTGTTCCTTAAGTGTTTAATCGGGTTGAGATATGGTGTGGTGTACATCAAGCGTCTTTGTAGAAAACTTTCTTGAAAACGTCAACAAATCCATATTAAGTATTTTAGCTAAACTATACAATCAAGATTATTATTTTGCAGAGCTTTAAAGCATTGTGTAATGAGCTACAATAACCATTAAGAAAACATGGGTTAAATTTCTGTTTGTGGAAAAATTTAATGTGCGCAACTCAGTCAAGATATTAAAGTTTTCTAATAAGATGCTTTGTTAATACTAGCCCAAATAATTAGAAGAAAACCGTCCAAACATTGTGCCTCAAGCAATCGTTATGTAGATTTAGAACTTCCGAATTGACTGACTCCAGGTAATAAATATAACCACGATACTAAACACTTGCAATTTAGTGATAATGACAAAAAGCACGGAATGCATGTGTATTCCAGAATCTGGTAGCGTGATGTGTCTCATTCAAACTGTGTTCTAAGTAAAGTACCTTGCGTTCTATCTATAATAACGTATAATCGCAGTTGCTACGCATTTTTTTCCTACACAAGAGGACATTATCTCCATTAGGAGTTTGCTCATGTTGAGAACACCCGTACTGAAGTTGCCGAGGTGTATCAATCGTAGAAATGTTATTATCAATGCAACCCTATCAAGTTGCCAAGACATGTAGACCTCGTGCTTCGATGAGAGGCATTAATTGACGGACAAGTCAATTGAAAGGCATAAAAATCGCCATTTTAACAGAGGTCATTTTCATCATGAGCTAACAATTTGTTCGTACACTCTTCTTATTGCCGTTGACGTTCACCATTCCCCCTGTCTGATTAATTACAATATATTTGTAATCCACATTAAAACTCATGTATGAAGGTGTCGGGTATGTACAGTGTTGTTACTGTCGCTTACACTTGATTGGGCCACATTGACACGTGAACGAACTTTTGAAACGCATCGGTTAAGTTTTCTTGGCCAGTTATGACTTTGTCATTGTGGCGTGGGCGTTTTCTTTTTGCCTTTCGTGTTCTGTTCTTTCTGTTAAGTGCTGCCTTTTCTGTCCGATTTGTAATTATCTCTTTGCCACAAAAAAATAACCGGAAAATCTGCTTCCGTCATTTGAAGATTGCAAGACAGCAGTTTATCGATTTTGGGTTCTTATAGTTTTTATCAGTTATGTTATATGATATGTATTATAATATAATACGAACCGATGTGCCAAACAGAAATACGGTGTCAACATAGAGAAATGATGTAACCGTTATTATCAAGTTGTATGGTCGTAAACCATATATATCCAGAGGCAGCACATCAATTGTATGTCGTAAAAGTGTATGTCGTAAAAGTGTGTATAATACTGGCAAATTCTCCTAGAATCCGATATAAATGTCACAATAAATGATATTATCCTTATAAAAATTGGTTATAAGATGTATTATTTTTATATTATTTTATGAACATATTCGATTTGCTAATTTTAAAAGCAGATGCCTGTGTGTCTTTCCGTCGCTTAAGAAATGTTATACGGTGTACTGTTAGTAATACGGATTAATTTATGAATATATTCAATTTTTAAAGGGGATGTACCCGTGTCTATCTTGTCATGCCTTGAAACTACGATTTAGATATATAGATATCTATGGTAATTATTAATTATTACAGTAAAACCTCGAGAAGCGATTATTCGAGCAACCGGCCTAATTCGAGCAAATTTCAAACTAATTTGCGTTATAAACACAGCTACAATTAGTCATAACAACATTTCATCATTGACTTCGGATATTTCGAGCACCTGGCTTAACTCGAGCATTTGGCTTGTCCCGATGGGTCCTCGAGATAACGAGGTTTTACTGTAGTTTATATATAGGCACATTTCATAAGAACCTAGTGATACTTAGCAATGCTCATGCAAACATTTGTACGGGTCCTTTATTCCAAATGCTTTGAACTCAAAAGCGCTCGTATACAGACCCCTTACAACGTATTTAAAACATAATAGTATGCACCCAGCAAAACCTATTCATAGTATAAAAGCATTAGTGTTTCTAAAAGCTTTGGAAATAAATGACTTAGTCTATTAAATATTATATATATAGCTCGCAATTTTAATATTGGTTACGATACTGAGTATCTACTTTAAATGATATTTCATGAATTCATTCGTTTTGTTAATATTGAGTATTTTTCAAGCAGCCCAGCCTCATTCATCATGAATTTATTTGTTACGTTATGACTCCTATTGCTGGTTTCTGGCAGTGCTTTACGGTAGTGCGTTTGACCAATATTATGTCCACCATTACTAACAATTACCAAAACCAATATTATTCATGGACTAAGAATATCATTGTGATATACTACAGACATGAATGGATGAAATATTGATTCAATACTTAAGCCAGGTTATCCGTTTGTGTAATTTACTGTAAAATCATTATTTTTCGAGGGAGTTGAATTTTCGTTGATTTTGTTGTTAAACTCGACCACGAAATATAATGCCTGCGATTTATCGAACTCCCAAATACATAGTTACATGGTTAACCTTTCCATATTTTGTTATCCATGAATTTACGATCCCACTAAAATAGATTTTTAAAAATGGAATTTTACAGTATAATGTTTGTATGGACTATTACATAAACAACATGGAATGCTGTTGTCCTGCGAATAGATGTGTGGCTCGCTCCAAAAAGATACTACCACTCAGGGAAACAGGGAAGGCAGTACTCAACTTAAATAGCCGAGCACATAAAAACAACATAGACCACCATTATACACCACATTGCCCAACACACAACTGAACGAAAAAGGAAACTCAAACGCTGAAAGTCCGAGTCTGTGTTACACAAAAGACAAACTATTAAGGACAAGTATACTGGTATCTCTCATTTGTCACTCAGCATTAACGGGAACATGGCTTCTTCAATACCTTAGCTACAATGGCGTCGTATGGAATGAGATGTCGAAGGTAAGGTAATAAATATAAATGAATTGAAACCCTTGCTTATAACTATAATAAAAGCTAACATTACATTGCCAGTGTTTTAGTTCGTTTTGGGACCGGACTTTGATCCCATTTTCCTGTCAAAAAGGTTTATTTTGTTCCCCTAATTTAATTGGCAAAATTATTATTAAAGTTTTACCCCAACCGACAAAAGCCCTTCTTTATGTACATGCAAGCAAATGCAAACCAAGAAAGTTGACTTTGTGTATTTCAACCATTTACATTGTTTGTGCAACATTCTTATGAAAAAACGTCGCTTTTATTGCAACACAATTTCCTCCTATTTTAGTAGTTTTACAGAGTTATTTCCCCCTCCTTACGGGCCCCGTAATCATTCCCCCAACGCAAAAGCACTGATTGATGGTAATCACCTACTAAACATATAGGTTGACATCTTAGCGACTTAATGATTGTTGGAGATATATTATTAATAATAATCAATAGCATATATATTATGTTGACATAGTATCTGAGTTTTATTTCAAGTTAAGCTGACAGTTGGCCGAGGGCAATGGTGTCATAGGAAAACTATACTACATGCCTTTATCAGTAATCCGAGTCATGTTTGCTCAGAGTAATACCTATTGTAGATTTAAGGCTTTTACATGCCATTATCGCTGGTAGACTTCAACCTTTTTATTGGAGATCTAAGCGTATGTGTGAGATTTGATCCAGGCATTATTTGAAAAACGTTCTTGTAAATGGCCAGCACGTGAGGAAAGGTGAAACACTATAATGCGCTTATACGTTAAATAAATAGAAGTTCGCTGATCGACACAATAATTGATTATATAACCATTTTAATTTGTTCACACTTAACATCAACAAATATTGTCAATAATTTGGCCTTAAAATCATTGTCCCTTGTCATGATCACATGGGCTAAAACTTCCCTAATTAGAATCGATGTTCTGAAGATGCTGATGAACACATATCTCGAGGTCGCATTGAAATACTGATGACCAGTGGGACTTACGACAATATTGTTTTAAAGAATAAAGACGCAACTAGAGATGAATATCCTTTGGAATGAGGCGTCGTGAATGAATGCTGATTGTTAGACGTTTGATGAGTTGTTTGTTTCACTGGAGTACATTAATTACACGTATAGAATAAACTAAACGTCTTGTTCAATTGCGTTAACTTCTTGAAATATTTATGGAAATATTGACGATTTTTCCCAATGACATGCATACCCGCATAGAAAGTGCCATAAAAGCAGCATGTTTAGAATAAGCCATAGTACTTGTGTATTATTGGTCGGAAAGTATTGGTTTTTTTCTGACAGACTCCGTCAGAAAACTGCTCTACTATAATATTTGAAAACATACTCAACGAGTTTTCATTACAAACTTTGTTCAAAAACTACTCTCTGCCAATCGAGAGCATGATTAAATTCTGACAGTTTGTGTAAATAGTTTAAATATAGTGTTATGGATACAATTAATTATGCATTGTCTTCTAGAATACTTTGATAAAGAAACTGGTGTGCGTTATCGGTTTGAACGTCTCGGCCTTATGTAAATGTAAATGTATTCCAAGAAGTGTGACCATTTGAATATTGGTAGCTATTTGGTGTAGACTTATTTTGAGTTCCATAACTTTGGACAATATTGGCATTACGCTAATAAGTTGACATTGATTTAAAACACGCTAAAGGTGCACGTATGTGTGCGCGTGAAAGATGACCGTGCTATGACAGAAAAACGTGAAAATTGTGATTACATTAATTGACTTTGCTCACGCGATATTGAATATATCTAATTGAATACTCGAATACAGGAATAACCAAACGTTGGAGAATTGTTTAAACTTAGTGTTCTACATTGGCTAAACACGGATACTATTAGCGGTAAGTAAATGAAAAGGTTTTGTGATAATTTTTTCAACAGCGTACTTAAATAATCACATTAAATTGCTATATAATTTACTGGAAATTAAAGCGTTTCATCTGAGTGTTCGTATTACATTATTTTTGCTTTAAGAATAAAATAAATACAATGTTAGCTATAAATATATAATATTCCACATTTCGATCATGTTGTTCGTTTAAATAAGTAAGAAAGATATCTTGCATAAAGACATATTATTGGTAAATTTGAATTTTCAAAGAATAATCTAGTTATGTAACCGTTCGTTGGTTAGTTTCGAAATAAGAGACTTTATCGCCAATAAAAAAAATAGGATTTTTTTAACAAATACAATTTTTTGCTAGTTTTTGTCACATAATAATGCGAAGTAAAGACATATAGTTTAGTTGTATTTTCAGTGCAATTATTACAAAATCAAAAATCTAAAGAAAATTTTTGGCCAATGTAATTACAAACCCGGAATTATGTGTTAAATGTTCAGAGGAACAGGACATAACTTTAAATCATTTTTATATGTTTGAAACACAATTACGTGTATAGCAGGTTTGTTGGCAATCTTTAACAGAAACAAACAGAGTTTAATGAAACAGGTAAACACTTTTGCAAATATAAAATTACCCATTCACAATCGAATGTATTTTCTATCATTGAAATCAGTAAATTGTGAGAGAAATGTTCAGATGTAATTTATGGTCGACACGTCCAATGGTATCATATATCGCTGGTTTAGAACAAGAAGGTCGAAAGTACAAAATCGATATTTTGAGAAAACTAGAAACCACTGTCTGAAAACTACTCTTTACTTAAAATGGAAAAACAAGATTTTTCAACTTCAATTTGATCAACATGACCAGTTTCGAATTTCATGAAAATAGACTCATATAGGAAGCGTCCTGTAATGCAGATATCACATATGCATGAATCTTATAAGAGAGATGTCATTGTAAAGTACAGTTAAGTTTCGCTAATAAAACTTGTCGAAAAACTTGGCTGGGTATTCATAAGATCGAACTAGGCAATTAACTCAACCGCAGAAAATCGAAGTTTTAGCTGGCAAAATGTCGGAAGTGCACGTACAAGCGGTTCAGTTGTGTATTCGGCTTTGCGTCGTTTAATTTAGGTCCGTGATGTTTTAAAGTTTTCGGTGCTTGGTTGTAAAACTTGGGTGCTGCCTTCTTTCCCCGATTTTCTATCATCTGTTTATAAAAATTATTCAAATGTTTTACTAAGATACTTTGCGAATATACGAACCCCGGTTCTAGAAATGGACTTTTATCTAAAAGTAATACTTTCGGACCTTAAACTTGCTAAACTTTGCATGATTTCAAAATATTTTATATTGGCGGAATTTAACTGTATGAATCTGAGTGAAATAAAACTGTGTTTGATGTTTGATATGAATAAGTGCCTTTCGTTTTAATCCATCAACGTTTTTAAAGGTCCTGCAAAGACATTTAGAATGTTTAGAACAGCAAATGAAGCCATTGTAATGAGGAATATATATGAGATGTGTTCCTTTAAAATAAAAGTGCAGGTTTCCAAAGTTCAACAGCCCCGCATTTGTAGTAAAACAACAACATAATGTCAAGTTTTAAATGGTGAGTATGCAATATACATGCCTGTTATGCCAACTTAAACAATCCTCATAGTATTGTTTTTGACAACTGACGTAAAACAGCTCCATTTATCTTTAAGTCGTAAAAGACCAAAAGTAGATGCCGTAAAAGACAATCAAAGGACTCCGAATTGCAATGTTCATAGAACACGAATCATATCATGTACTTACTGACAAAATATCAAAATCCTTCAAATTAGTGAAATAATGAGTAAAGAAGATGTAAACATAGCTTAAAACAAAATAATTGAAAGAAATATCTAATTGCTAATTAACGTCGAATTATGTTGTGAGATGAGAAAAAACATGAGAAAATATATTTTTTAAAGACCCTGTAAGGGTTAAAATGGTTTAATTTATATCAATGGGATTCGAGCTCAATATTTCTTACTTTTTTCAACCGCTTAATAAGAGATGCAAGATGAAGAAAGTACAACCCGGAAGTCATACCAAGATCGTCCGGGTTGTTGACTTCCGGGTTACGGTCTGAAGCGCTAACTGGGTGGTCGTAAAATACTACCGAAAATCCACACAGTGTACAGTTTTGAATTGATGCACTTAAACTACTTAGTTAATGGACATTTAATGTCAAACTCACTTTCTGTGATCAGTTTTAATATTGTGTTGGCACAAGTTGAAGCCGGTACTTAATCATAAATTTCGAAAACATATCAGCATCATTTTTTGAAGTTTACTGTAATTTATCATAATTATGTCAAGGGATAAATTTGTATTGATAAGAGTTTTTTAAAAAATAAACTGAAAACAGCATATTATAAGTAAGAGGTTTCGGTAGCTTACATGAAAACTAGACTTCGATCGCTTGGAAGAATGAGTCTATTCTCCGCTCAAATAGAGTCGCATGTAACGCTATGATTATTTTCACGCGAAAATCGGGAAACAAAGTAGTATCATAACTTAAGAATAGCAAGGAATATATATAACCGGGGCACTGGAAATTTCAGAGTTTCTGGAAATGAATTGGTTGGTAATCCAATGGTAGGCTCGCGTGTATCGGTGCTGTACATAGGCAACGTTAATTATCCCCAAGGAGTTTATGCTAGCGCACCCTGACTCTTCTCTTAAAGTCGGAGGTCATTGGTCTATCTGGCAGGTAAACACCAAATTGCCATGCACTTACAACTGTCTTGGTCGATCGCCAACAAACATAACCCCAAATTACAAAAAAGCTCCAACTGATTTGTGCACAAGCTCAATCTTAGTGGATATTTCGATTTGATGAAATTATTCGGAGGATTCAGTTGCAAAATATGCATAACATATTTGTCATATTTATGTATTCACAAATTGAACGATTAAACATTTTCCTCAGCATTTAGGCACAAATGTCTGAATAATTGTGAATGAAAGAAAAACAGGATGTTTTCAACAAATGACCTTCATCATACGTCAGTGTTTTGTTGCGTTCTGCAACCAATTATGATTTTGATGAATAATACCCAGAAACATGGCATGTTTTATAAGTTTGATCTGAAAGTAAAATATTTTATAGAAAAGATATAAAATTGGTTACTATACATATTGCCCTGGTTCCGACAGCAGGGAACAAATGGCCGAGGACAGAAGTGCTTGGCGGAGCTTGATCCGTAAGGGTGCAAAGATTCACGAACAAAACCTAAAATATTTAATCTATATCTATACTTTAGTCAATGTAACACATATACAGGTTGGAACTTATTTGGAACTTCTGCAAGTCACATTATATTCGCGTGATCTTTATTTCGCGAATTCCCGTGATTAACTAATTGTGCGGATTTATGAATTCGCGGTCGAGGCTTCCGTGTTAGGTTTTTTTTATCATTTATGGACGTATATTTATGCGGAATTATGAATTTGCGGATTAAAGCGAACATTAGCTAAAATAAAACATGGAAACTAATAACCAACGACCAGTATTACTTAAGTTACAATATTAAAATAGTAAATATGACAAACTCCAGATATTGTTCACATTTTCTAGCCTTTCGACTTTATTCGGTTTACAGCAGGTGAATATTCGGAGGACGTCATATTCGAATATAGGGCATTCTATGATACAAATACCGTTTACCAATAATTCTTCATCTAACCAATCCCTTTGGGCCCGATCTGTCTGTGTCAGGTTGACCAATTTTTTACATCAGTCCATAATTAAATCAACTACTAGTATATAGTTTTGTACTTACCGCGATCGTGTTTTCTCAATATATCTCGTATATATGTTATCTGTTCTCTGGACATAGCAATTAATACATCACGTGATCACGTGACCACGTGTTACCATACGCGGGACAAATACGTAAGTACATGGCTTCACATATATATCAATATATGGAGGAATGCCCGTAAGACTATAGTAACTGCTTATTATTCGAGAAGCAGTTACTACAGTCTTGCGGGCAATCCTGGATATGAATATACAATGTCTACTGTTAACCAGGTCGTAAAAGAAAATAAACATGGTCCGCAGATGGCCATAATATTATACTAGTATATGTAGAAGTGTAAATGTCTGAACGGCTGAACGGCTGAACTGCTGAAAGCAGCCCTCGAAAATTGGAAACTTAACTCTTAACTTAGCATGTATGAGTAAACCACCCACACACGTACATCTTACTAACTGCGAATGTGTCATTGTCATATTCTGTATGTAAATTTCCAGCATAGTTACGCCAATTTACTTTCATGTTAGCTGAAGAGATGGGACGTAACTGCGATGACAATTCGCTGGCTTAGTACTAATAACGATCCTATAAATCTGCATCTCACGGCGTTTCTTATGAGCCTA
This sequence comes from Spisula solida, assembly GCA_947247005.1. NCBI lineage: Eukaryota > Metazoa > Mollusca > Bivalvia > Venerida > Mactridae > Spisula > Spisula solida. The sequence continues at coordinate 1,167,834 of OX365958.1, read as the reverse complement.
TGGCCACGTAAATCGGAAGTGGTCATGTTGACCAAACTGAAGTTTTCCATTAAGTGAAGAGTGGTCTTCAGACAGTGTTTTCTTGTTTTCTCAAAATATTGATTTTGTACTTACGACCTTCTAATTCTAAGCCAGCGAATTGATGTGCTGGATCTAACAGCTACAATGCAGATATTACTCTCAATGTCATAATACCCGATATCTATACATAATCAAATCCAATTTATTTACTGGTCGTTAAGCATCAAATTTGCAATTTACCATGTCGAGCATTTGTTTTTACAGTCAATCTGGTGGACCATATTGAAAATTGGTCTAGAACCAAATATGCCATCCACTATGAATAAAGTCGTTATTAATGTTACTATTATTATCTCTTCACTACGCTTCACTCTGTATCGTCGACCCATCAATGGGTTCAATTTTCGCCGTCTTATCAATATTGAAAAAGAAATGTTTCATGTTTCTTAGGGAAAAAGTGTAACAAACATTTGAAGGGACTGCCTCACGTATTGGTGTATTGCAAAAATAAAATTAAATTGTCAAATATTCATGTAATTTTGGTATAGTTTCCTGTATATGCCATAAACAACCACATTGACATAAAAAATAACTTGGGAAACATCGGCACTTTGTAGTAATTTAGCATTTTTACACCCAAAATTTTATAGGGTATCAATACACTATAGAATTAGCACTACTATCACTTAAATTGTCTGAAATGTGTTTGCATTCGATGAAAACGAATTGCGAAACGAGCCGATTACCTCACAGATGTTTAGGCTTTAGTTTGTTGAAGTTACAGTTTGACCATGTCTGAATTACATAATTCATAGACCATTTTGAAAGGAAACTCTGCGATATTTTCAAACAGAAAAATACTGAGTGCCAAATATCAAGAGTGATTTAAATTGCTTATATGCCATAAATCTTTCATAAAGCAACCACCAGTGACTTTTCTATTATATAAATACTTGGTTAGGTAGGAAAATTACGTCATACAAAAATGTTAGCCCGATCTGTGAGGCAGCACCTTTAAAGCCACTGGGCAAGAAGACTTTAGTAATCAATACAACGGGTACTGTTTTATCAAAGCATTTACGAAAATCTAAACATTACGCTAAAATGTGAATTCCTTATATTCCTTTTACATCTACAAATAGAGGGCATATATTTTATTCGTGTGTGATCATTAACTGAATCATTGTTATAGTCCGCCCAAGATAATGTGATATTTAATATTTACAAACATGAATAGGTTTGGTAAACTGTGGCAAAATTGGTTTTACAAATCACTTAATAAACAGATACGGTCAGTAATGTACTCAAAACATCATTGATTAATGGTGCACATAACCTTTGTGGAATAAACCAAGTTTTCCCCCTAACCCTAACCCAATCTTGGGCGCACTATCATATTGCATATCCCTAAACCACAATTTGGAGCAGTTAAATAAATATAAAGAATTCAAATTTGGACGTAAATCTTAAACTTACGTAAATACTTTGATAACACAGTACCTGTTCTGGTGTGGTTTGTTGAATAGATAGAGCAAGGAATCACTACGCATCCTGTAGCCCCCTTACGCTACTTATCCATGAAGGAAACATTAAAAACACAAAACTACCTTTACCGACGGGCGTTTCACAGTTTGAAAAACATGTACGTTTCTAGATGATTTTCGTGCTTAACGTAGGTGTGTGTTTTTCATAAGAATATCGTTGATTAGACTGTAGCATTGCAACGTGTTAATGTTAAAGTGATGGGAGTGTAATGTAATGGTCTCGCTAGGTCCATAACTTCGATTTTAATGGACTTTTAACAATAGTGCGTTATGGTGTTCAGCGTAGGACTGATTATTTCACAATATTTTGAGAATGTGAATTTAGAATGTCGTACTGCAACCTGTTAATTCAAACAAAGGGCACACTTTTAACAGTGAGTAATGGTATGGTTACTTTATTTCGTAACTAACAATTATTGTGATATATAAAAACCAACTCCTTATTGTGCAGAATGTGTATGGCGCTAGACTGCAGGTTCGAATCTGGGTTCGCTTTCTTATGTCGGGCAGGATTTGTCCATCCATAGTCAAAATGGAGGGATCACGTGTGGCTACGTTGGCAGTACTGGTTTAACCATTCAATACCATCATCAAAGACACCGAAGTGTAAATATAGCTACACGATCAACGCAGGTTAAGGTTATCATAATTTTATTAGTGACCGAAGTTTCGGTTTTCACCAAGCCTTCATCAGGGTACATATGTTATGAAAATTATTACGGAAGTAAGAAAATCCGGTACTTTTAGTCACGTGACCGTGAACTAAAATTAGAATCTGGTGTGATTGAACAGCAGGGCTATGCAATTTAGAGTGTTGTAAAAATTGCCTACACTTTATAGGGCCAAATTAATAAATGAAGGTAGGATCGCGTAGCTGGTAGATTTCGTTTGGTCTTGTACACTTTTGTGTTTGACATAATGACGGGGATGGGGTCTGTGATTTTTCCTTTTTGTGTGTGATTTTTCCTTTTTGTGTGTTCCTTTTGTGGATTTCGTTCTGTGTTGTTTCTGTTGATTGCCTTCCCTGTCCGGTTTGTTGTAATCATTAATTTAATAGTCAATTCAAGAAAACTGTTCGCTATTTATTATATACAATACAGTGTACGTAATGCGGATTGAAACCAAAACATAACTTCTTCTTCTCCTCGATAGCCTATTGGTTGAGCGTTCGCTTCGAGTGCGGGAGGTCTCGGGTTCGATCCCTGGCCGCGTCATACCAAAGACGAAATAAAAATAGTACCAGAAATTCCCGTGCTAGACGCTCAGCATATAAAGGAAACTGGCTTCTCTTCTCTCAAACCCTCGTGGCGATGGATTACATCAGGAATGAGGTGTCGAGAGTGATTAATATAAGTTGGAAAAAACTTGTTTCACAATCGACCTTAAATAAATTAGTATAAACTAAACTATAACTTCTTGAGGCGCACGTGTTTCCAATACAGTGTTTTTCGACTTTTGTCTGTGTTCCCTTATAACAAATCTGTAAAATGTAGAATCGTTAAGTTCCACTTTATGTACTTTGATAGTTATACAATGTGTATCCCAAGAGATCATGTGTAAAAAGTAGTTAGGTGGTAATCATGTTTAAAACATGGATTCTCACAAATAATCACGCTCCGTCTCGATGCCGTCTCGTGGGTCCGTATGTAATGTCTCCTGATCAACAGGTTCTGTTGCTTGTGCTGCAATCATTTCACTTGTTGCGAGCTTGCTGTGAGTGTAGTGTAAGTATCTGATGTATGCAAATAGTCATGCAAAAGTAGTTGCATCAATAATTCCACAGTGACTGTTGCGGCCACATGATGTACCTCTCGATGTTTGTCTATTCTACCAAACAACAAATGAGTAAGAATGACGTCCTTAGCTTACATTCCTTATATGTATAGAAAGTATTGATATGGTATTAGGTATTTGCCAGTTATTCAGTGCCGCCCCTTCGACCCCTGACCCTCACGAAGAACAAGAAGAAGTTAAACAGTATTTGATGAAATTAAAGTTTGAATATTACATATGTTTAGGTTATTAAAAAAGATGATAATACATCGAACATGAAAGGCAGCTCTAAATAGAAATAACGGAGCTCGACAAACAAAATATCAACACACAAAAAAAGAATAATCACAGATCACGAAATCACACACCATAAAAACAAATACAAAAAATGAACATGAAACATGACAATTGAAGACACGCTCTGGCCCGTGGTGGTCTCATGGGTCGTGAAGCAATATCATCTAATCGACAGGTATGTTTTGCTTTGTTTCTCATTCTTGCTCTTAAGCTAAATTGAAAACACTACAGAACAATCTGAATCTGGAAAAGTGCACAACAAGGAATTAAGGACTTTGTACCTGATAAGGTTCATTTCTTCAGGTTCATTTTTGTTTTTGTCATTGTGGCCTGTACTTGTTTTATTAATTATACCATATTTATATAGCACTTTTATCATGTAATATAGCACAGATAAATTGACATGATCCTGACCTGTATGCATGAATATATTACAAGGTTCTTGCGTTGCATATATAAATTTCCGCGAGCAAATCGTGCAATATCGGTTCTTTAGGTTTGCGTTGGTATTACAGATCAAGCGTCTTCGTGATACCCTCCGCTTATGAAAACATGCCGGGGTTATAATTATAGACAGTGTATCAGTTGTTATATCAGACTTGGTTCACACGATCTTCGTATTGTTACCGGAAGATATGCAGCAAATAGAATTGATAGACACGAGCGGGTGTGTACATTATGTAATGGAAGAGATTTAGAAGACGAATACCATTTCTTAATTATCTGTCCAGTTTATCTTGAATTACGTAAGAAATATTTAAAAAGTTATTTTTACAATAGGCCAAGTGTGTTCAAGTCCTTAGATCTAATGCAGTCTACAAATAAGCATATCTTAAATAATCTAGGACATTATATTTTGGAAGCGTTTGCTATTAGAAAACATTTAGCTAGCAACATTGCTTATACATAGTATTGAAAATTGCGTTTTTGAAGTATAATTTTGTTGTTGTTTTTGTGCGTGTGCGTGTGTGCGTGCGTGCGTGCGTGTTTGTTTATTTCGGGTTCAACCTCCAAATATATATATTTCACAAAATTGTATTTGAAGCAGTTTGTATACCTGCTATGAATATTTATAACATATTCTCCTGTTTTTCACTGATACTTGTAATTGTTTAATATTAATCTTTTCCGTTTCTTTATCCTAAATTCATATTCTCTTCACCTGTCACGTCTATTTATGTATGTATTTATTATGTATGATGATGAGCTGTACAGCTCAAGTCTGAAAATAAAATGTTCTGTTCTGTTCTGTTAAATTATGCTAATTAAAGCTCGAGCGTCGTGTCAAATTCTCTGGACTATAACACGTTTAAAATTACTGTGCAATTACATTTAAGACATGTTTAAACAATTTGAAATAGATATACGCATTCAAACATAACAACAAAATTAATGTATTTAGTCTAAAGTTTAAGGATCAAACTATGAATTTTCAGCAGACTAATTAAAACAAATATAAAATGGCTTCGTAAGCTGTTTCGCCAGTTCACAAGCGCGTTACTCCATCAGCCGGTATTATATGTTACCGCCGACATTATATGTTACACATACTTGAAGTAATTGATATGTGTTCATTTGTGTGTGTGTATCTTTAAATCAGATATACTCAATAAATGTCACCAAGAACGAAACAAATGTTTGATCGTATCCAGTGCAATACATAAACAATTTCTCAGCCATATGCGTAGGTTTGTTCAATTTCATGACAATGTGACTGGATAAAACTTCCTTAAGGATGATATACCGACAGTGGAAAATATTTCAGGGATTTGCTTTTGTTTATTTCATAAATCACAGACACTGTTCCCAACATTCCTCTGGGCCTTTTGATTAAGTTAATCCACAAGACATGTACAATCGATACGAGTATATAGTAAACTGTTACAAAAACTAGAACCATTTTCTCACATTTTACATGGGAGCGTCTTTATAGACAATTCACAGTCACACTAACGTGTGATCTTAAGGTAGATGCTACTCAAATAGCTCCCATGATAATTGAAGGGAGCACAAACATGATAATGGGTTGCAATTATCGAATTCTGTACTGCTAAAACAATTAAATGAATGCCATACAGGAGCTGTGACCTAGCCTAGCCACACACGTAGAAAACAGACAAAAAAACTTATACCATCGTATCACCATAAATGGACATTTCAAGTAAGACTATTTACTGACCCACAATGAATAACATAATGCCAATGCATGGCATTTGTAATTAATATTTTATTACGAAGGGGGGGGGGTAAGTTTAAAATGATACTGCACTGAAGTGAAGTACGAGGGGCCACTAAAATACGGGAGCCACATATGTTTTCCTTGTTATCATTAACAAAGCATCCAGGTCAGCACAGTTGGTGCAGTGATAGACAGCTACTAGTCCGAAGTTTGGTTCGATTCCTGGGTAGCTCTTCCGTGATTGACAAAGGACACCCTCTGTGTGTAGATTAATCGACAGGTTGATAATTGCCAGAGGGCACACGCCCGATGGCAATTAAAATCTACCTGGGCGATTATCACTCAATGGCACTGCTCAGCCATTCATTGTTCTGTATGATATTTATGTTGTTGTGTTTTCATTAAAAGTACTCATTTACAAAACATGACGTGTTCTGTAATTGATAGAGAAAACCATCGTCGTTTTAGATATTTTCAAACTTCATCTATTCGCGTAGATCTGTCACTTAAATTATTGTTATTATAAAACGGAAACATATCATATAGGTATTCTGTTTTTAGTTAGAAAACTTTCTACATTCTGGTGAATGTTTTGATGCAAAATTCTGAAAAAAGTTGTTTTTCACATTTTGTGAAGAACATAAAAATCTCAGTGAATCTAGTTAACACGGATTTAATGTCTAGATTTTAGAAAATTGGTGTACATTTAGATCCATTTGATCAAGGATTGATACAATTTTGAAATGTGCAATCCTAGATGTCCAAATCTAACAATCTGCTTTGCAAGTTATTCAAGAAGGCCTACGTTACGATTGGCGCCGGCAACTTTTAAGATGCAAATGACGTAACGTTGCCCGTGTGCGTCTTCCAAGGGCTATTATCAGCCCCGCGCGAGGTGGGCCAAAGGCTGATAATACTTTAAAAGGGCGCATTATACTTGTTCCAATGCAAATTTGTTTATATATATAGTAATATAAGTATTATTCCTAATATGAACATCCCGCGCACGTGAAAAGCGTGGACTCCGAGACCTCGTAGCGGTCGAGTTGTTTAACGGTTTTCAAGTGTGTGTGTTGTTCATATTCAGGTATAACGAATACAAGGTCAATAACTGACCTACACAAATTTTGACCACAATGCGCATCATACTTGACATAAACTTCGATTCAGATGAGATGTTGATATTTTGGATGAGCATGAAGCAGACAAAATTTACGTACAGGTAAAATCGTATTGTTAATAATATTGCACGTGTGTAACTTAACTTTAAACATATGATTGTATTTCAGTTGTATCAAATGTATATTGTAACTTCAAGGTGAAGATGTTAGTGTGACGGTTGTCACTGGAATTTATGTTTTGCGCGATTTATGTATACATACAGTCAAACATGTCTACACGTACCCCAAAGTGGAACAGCAAATATGTTTTTGTTGGCATGTTTTTTAGTTGGGAGCAGTGAGCTAGCGTATGGCGCTTTATTTGAAATTGTTCCATTCCCGTCTGTTTCACTGCTAAATGACTCTGATCAAGAGTAACACTCAATGTTCCATTTTACCCTGCTGTATGAGAGGGTCGAAAGCAAATACGTTGTGGCTGATGTCGGCGTGGCTTGTAACAGTCGCCTGGCGACTCAATGCACGGCTCGGGGTGTAAATGTACAGTTGGTTGAACGGACACATGTCTAAAAATAAACTTTAATTTGTATTTTGGTATTTGGCATTTTAACCAGGTACAGTCATACTTGTCTATAAAACCACCAACGGGAACAACAAAGTAATGCTTTCAGTTGACAGGTGGTCTATCTTAACAGGTTTAAGTCAATTGAGACTTACGGAAATCGTTAACTTACGATCAAATTTAAATTCTGTACAATTTGTTTACAATTATAAAGTGTGGTAAATGGAGCTGCTATACTGCTATTCGTAAGTGCTTTGATAAAACACTACCCTGTTGTGTAAGGTTGGTTACATCAAAACTCGCTATTTGCGTAACATTGTTAGGGCTGTTCAGATTGCCGATATATGCATTAAACTTCGTTCTTCACACTACTAGGCAATGATGCCGTACAGCATAGGTTCGAATCACACTACTGGTGTAAAATTCATTAAAGTTAAAATGACTTGACCGTAAAAGTATTTGTTTTTCTGAAAAAAAATCTAATAAAAGAACTTGACGTGCAAAAATCATTAATAATACATTTGAAAGCCACATTTAGTATTTATGACCCGTAAAAAAATCTAAATGTGGTATCTTGTGTCTTATAATGTTAACACCAAAGTGCGTTACGATTTAATAATGATACGTAACTTTGCAACGGTATGTCGTGTTGAAATCGCCATATCTTATGTCACTTACTTTGATGTATGTTTCCAGTATGTGTGCCTGCCGTGCGAGCGTGTGATGCAATGTAAGTTACAGCTATTACTAAAAATAGCACTTGTTTAAAAAGTGTCATATATTCGATACTAGTTTAATAACGTCGTGTTTCTTTTTTATATGACACGGATGTTTAGCACATATAACAACGCTCTAATTAAATCGTCACGTAATAATTCGACATAGAGAGTTATACAGTAGAACTTCGATGCCTCGAACAGTACTTGTCTCGAACACCCTAGATGCTTCGGTCCGGACAAAATTCCTTCTTTATTCATATGGTAAACAGTAGATGACTCGAACAGTATCTAGGTCGAACACTCGAACTGATTGGACGGTCCCTTGCTATGATTAACCCGTAGATGAGTCGAACAATACAAGTTTTCGCACCTTTCATTGACTGTTAAAATCCATTGTTTGACCGCGGGTAGTCGGCGACATGTTGTGATAATTACTGTATCGAACAATTGTTTGTGTTCGACTTCATTGTATAACAAGTTTTTAAACATTTATACATGCATTAAATGGTTAATGAAGGCCGTCCAGGAAATTATAACTTATTCATTTTTAAATAAATCGGAATAAAATAATCATTTTTCAACGTTTGTCAAAAGAATCTGTTACATTTCCATTTATTGATTTGTAGTCGAACCCAGGACATGATGATAATATGTGGCTTAATTTTTATGCTCGTATATAAATATGCTATTTAACGAGAAACCTTACATGCGTGAACACTCGAAGAGCTTGTAGGAGATAAGTCAGATTTCATGTCAGTTTGGTCAAACTATATTGTTTCATTATTGTTATGAATAAAATTACAAAAAAATATACACCTATATTAGTTATACACATAAATTATGCAATATACACACACAATTTGTAAATTTACACGTACCGACATCAGTTCGAACTTATACCAATGCATATTCTTGGATACCATAGATGCCTCGAACACCCTAGATGCCTCGAACTATTTTCCCGGTCCGAAGGTAGTTCGAGGCATCGAAGTTCTACTGTATGTAATTTCAGTGGCCTTTCTGTTACAATAATTCTAATTACGGAAATATTTTAGCACATGTATTTTCAGTTGCCTTTCGTTACAATAAATCTAATTACGGAGATATTTTAGCGCATGTTTTTTTCAGAGGCATTTCCTTCACAAAAATTATAATTACGGATAACGGATACTTTAGCACATGTCATCACATAAAGGGACTAAATAAACGGATCACTTGTCGGCTTTATCGATACAAATAACCTACAAGCACCAATACACTTGTATACTGTCCCTCGACCTTTCCACGGCTCCGTGATACACGTTTCCTCAACATCGTTAATTGTCTAGATACAAATACAAGTTCCAATTTTAAAAAGAATCATTACTTCTTCGCTCGACATAACCGTGTTATCAGACATCTATTGAAGTGGACAGTGTCATGTCTGAAGACCGATGCGTAAATAATCGACATCACTTTCCGTCTAAATTGATTTCTAAACTATTTATTTATCTGACTTCGGATTAATTAAGTTTGTTGCTTTTATATAAGTGATTCCCCCCGTATTTACCATGCTTCTTAAGTGGATTTATTCTCGGAATCGGCGCCACATCGATGGTGTGGAATTATTATTCCTCTTTTATTGAATGACAGACTCGCCCTTGCGTAGAATACCAATACCTTCTCCACATGTGGAGTGGATAGCACGACGATGGCCAATTTTACGGGACAACTCTTTGATTACATGCGGCTAAATATCGTCATTTTGTTGTGGCATTGTGTACATGGTGAATTGTATTTTTATGTTCCCATTGGCCATGTGGCTTTTTGAATATTGAAATCAACGTCTTCTTCGTCACATAACTAGTATTCAAACCTGGGGCCGGGATTACAACGAATACTTACACTCAGCACTCAGCACTCAAATATTGAAATTCACTCTTTTGAGGTTCATTGTGGCATTTTTATAGAGCAAGACGTTGTAATAATGTTGAATTGGTACTAAATATTGTTTTTGGCTTACTTCCTAGTTTAATTTAGTGTATTTGTAAGCTATCATTGCAATTTACCAGTCTGAGTGCTGAGTGTGGCACTCAGATTCAATAATTATATTTACCCCTCATAAATGGTACACAATGGCAAAGAATATTTACCAAATGTTATTTTCAACCCCCATTAGGTATCTTATACATTTTCCTCATCTAAATTTGCAATTTAGGACAAATAATAGCTTATTATATTACATTTTCAATATTTGAGTGCTGAGTGCTGAGTGTAAGTATTCGTTGTAATCCCGGCCCCTGGATCGCTCAGGTTCCAAGCGGATAAATTGCGCTTAAAGGACCGAATTAGTATATCAAGGATGTGCATTGCTATATTATTACACGTATATTTCAAATAAATCTGGGAGATGTCATTGACACACTTCTGCCTATTAGCCGGAGGAAAATAGAAATATATAATCCCCCGAAACAAATAAAAATTCAATATAGCACAGAGAATTTGACATGATCCTGACCTTTATGCATGAATATATTACAAGGTGATTGCGTTGAATATATACATTTCCGCGAGCAAATCGTGCAATATCGGTTCTTTAGAGTTGTTCTGGTATTACACCTTGAGCATGTACGTGATACTCGCCGCTTATGAAAACATACAGCCGGGGTTATAATTAGAGACAATATAATATATCAGCTGTTAAATTATGCTAATTTGAAGGTCGAGAGGCGTGTGGAATTCTCTGAACTATACATGTAGTTAAACGTAGAAATGGAGTAGGAATTATGTTGGTGTTATCATATAAAAACACCATATTCTAAAAACGCATTCAGTTAAACATATTATGATTTATTTAACGACAGCTGGTCATGACATTACTATGAACGTTAATCAAACGTGTAGATATATTATATAAAATGTAAACTAGTATGTGTGTGTTTCGCTCTAATGCTTCATAACAGTGTTTAGAGCCTGTGGCCAATGTCTAATAAATAATTACCATTGTTATTAATTAGTACAAGAAGGTCGGCACGTTGGAGGCTCAAACCAAACTCTCGTTCAAACAGGATGTGTTCTTAAAAGTAAGGAAAGTACAATTATGCATATTTACTTTTGCCATGCGTCCGTCTAACCGATATAGTATATTTTCCCCACGACCAATGAGCCGCAAGTCGACTGTAAATTACACCCGGTGCCGATGTCAGCCGCAGTGCATTGGCCATTTCATAAACCTGGGTAAAGTGGAGCAGTGTGGGTTATTCTTGCTCAGGGTAATTAACGAGGTTTACAGACGGGGATCGAACCCAGGACTTCTACCCCAAAAGCGCCAACCTCTCTTTTTATTCTTCTTCTTCATCCGCATACACTAGACCACCGCTTCCCGCTTTAATGTCATTGGCTTTGGTCATATCGTCCACTTGTTAATGATCATGTAAGTATTGGTTACCAATAAATTCAAGGAAAACATCGCTGGCAAAGAAGAATAAAGTCATACATTATGTTCACATACCTTAAAAGATATATTTACAACTGCGGTTAAATTGAATAGTTTGGACTCTTTTAATGCAACTTGGAATATGTACTTAAATTTTTTCCAATAATTCAAAATAACAAGCTAAATTATTTCAAATGTATTGCATTTTCAGCCCAGAGAAAATTCTAGCTTTTATTATCATATACAAAAGAAAGGAACAACCGACAGAATTGAAACATAAAAAAGTACCTGTACCACCAAAAAACAAACAAACAGGGGATTTCGTAATGCAATATGTGTATGCATTTATATAAGTTGCAATGTATGTATGAATGTAAGCACGTATGCATGTATGTATGTATATTATACTATAGTATGATTCATTTACAGTTATATTACATGCTGTACGGTAGTATGTGGGATGCCCTCGACCCACATCTACCTATTGACGAGGACAATAAAATCTCCCCTGAAAAAAAAAGTCGTACATTCAAAAATTTTTTTGAGAAAACAAGAAAAACGTGACTGAAAACTACTCTTTACGTAATGAAAAACAATCTTTTTCTTCTTCAGTTTGGTCAATATGACCATTTCCGATTTGCATGACAATATGGTCATAAGATGCGCATTGTGAAGCAGCATTCAAATATGTATAATGTAGTACGTAGCACTCACCCTATGCATGAATACTGTATAATGTTATGTGGCGGACTCAATCGTGTTTGGTATTAGAACATGATATTGATTTCCAGATATTGAAGTTTATAGTTATTAGTTTTGAATTGACCTGTAGCATTTTATTTTAATTGGAATGAGAAATGTTGAACAATTTATCATGATTATAGCCATTATTCTGGCTTTATAGATGTTTTGAAGATATTATTTATTCAGTAACTCGATTACATCAGTTAAATATCAGTTAAAAGGCTTATTGATACGAATAGAAATGTTATACAGAAATGTGTTTGAATATCAGACTAAACAGTGTAAGCACATTCCAAATCCGGAAAGTTCACTCCACTAGAACAAAGACCAAACAGACAAGTTAATGTCTAAAGTGACCAATGGTAGTAGACTTGTATCATACAAACTTAATGGATAAATCTACGTGAAGCATTCATGCAAAGTCCCTGTCGGAAACGTTTTAATGACTTTTTACCACCACTGTCCATCTTTTATATCGAGTATCGCTCTCTACTATCAATTAGCCGTGTTTCATGGTGAATGGGCACCAAGAATAAGGATCGGTTCACAACAAAATGACTGTAAACGAATCGACGGACTTGACCGTTACGGAGAAACCTTAGCAATTAGTTAAACACAATGTAAGCTTTTTCAAAGTTAATCGACAGAATAATTGAAAATCGCTTTGAGGTCATTTTTATCGACTTTGAGGTTTTTTGTATAGCAAAGTATTTGCTTTCAAAGTGTCAATAATGACAAAATCCCAATCGTATTCATCATAATTTATAACTGTGACAGAGTTATAACAGTTAGCTAGAACTTATTTAAGTGGGCTATATTGTGTGTACATAAGGTTAATTAATTATAAAGGGCAAAACTGTAGTATTATTTATTATCTAAATCGTCCATTTTTTGTTCTTATTTAATGGTGTGGTCGAACTTCAGCCACACAATAGACCCATTTGCGACGAGGCCATGTCTTTGTATATTCTCAAATCGCACTTTGTTATGTATGGTTCATTGGAATTTTAGATATATCGTCAAATAAAAAAAAAGAATGCGTTTTTTCAATCATGTGGTGGTTGACAACTTTTAAAACTGCTTAGTATCACATTTTGATTTTTATAGTCAAGGGGAGGTTACCAGTTTGAAATTGCCTTTTTGGGAGAAAAACAATGTCAATTCTTAACCTAAATTGGGCTTTATTCTTATCATTGTTTTCATTATTTTGTCTCCGTGATTAGTACATATACTTAAACACAAACTTTGTCAGAAATGCAGGCTCATAACTGCATTAACAACCTGACAAACTCCCTATGAACACACGGCAAAAAATTCGACATTAGCTTTTTCTGTTGTTGTCACTTGTTTATTCTGTTCGTAAAAAATATAAACAGATTGTAATAACATCAAATGAATTGTAATTCCGCATATCCAAGCTACACATTTTTTGTGGTAAAAAATCAGCATAGTTACACACGTACCGAAAGAGCTATGTGTTAATATATACATGCACACTTATAAGATTGGTTTTGTGTATATGAGAATATATATTTAATTCCTGAAGACGGACACTAAATTTGAAACCGAGCCGTAATTTCAATTAAATGTAAACGCTTTCGTAAAGAGAGACTTCAGGTTGTTTCTTATTTAAAGTTTATGCAGTGGAATGCTAATCCATATTTTGTGTTCCTTTTCAAATATTTCACAACAATCGTGTCAGTACAAGACAGATTACATTCATTTAATTGCAAAAAGCCACGTAAAGTCGTTAGTTTTATAGATCTTCATGTTAGTCTCAGTGTCTGTACATTCCATAATCTTATTTGTATTGCTCGACTGTTACATCTATTTTGCTTATATTATTAGGAATTGCATTAGTCATGCGTAAGCATTTTCTTTGTGAGTATGCTTTATGTGCAGAAAGGGAACTGCATGATCTGTCATGATGCGTATAAATCAGGAACTACTATTTAGCTTTCTCAGCAAGATCATAATAGTTGATATAATACGTCTGACCAATCAATTAGACCTTATTGGCGGCAATATCTGGCATCTTCATGCTGTCATCCGTGGCAGTTATTTTCTCCTGATTCCACTTTTATGAGCTTATGAACGGATGTTATAGTTGCCGTAAAAAGGCAATAAATACCCACCGATCAGTTTATTAATACGTCATATTATGTCATAAGGAGATGTCTTGTTATAAGAAAGCAGCGTCTTTTTGTATTTAGTTGGATCGTTAAAGGATTTCAGACAGATATACGTATTCAAATAGTTAATCGTATTGGTCATCAATAAAGTTGTTTAATTTACTATATTTCTAATCATGACCTGCTAAACGGAATGTTTACCAAGTATTTGCGTGGTGTGTACTTTCGGACGACAGTACAAACACATTCATGCTTCAAACTGGTCTTCTACGGGACATTGCGGAATATGGAAAGTCACTTTAACAATAACCTCAATTCATTTACTTAATAAACAAATTAGAAATATTGTGGAAGCTTATTTGTTATACACATGGAATGTCATACTTGTCGAACTTATACAAACACGCGACCACATGCATTGAGCACAACCTTTATCTTAAGCTAGTATATTGACAGAACTCTATGACGTTTTAATATGTTCATTAATGTCCATTGATTGTCATTACAACACATGCTTTCTTCTTTTCACATGAATGGTTTTATTCTTCGTGAGTGTGTGTTTGTGTGTATAATACTTAAATGATTAATATACATCGAGTAAACGTAAACAAACGCAGGGCGGATGGGCATATTCATAAATCTGAACTTGACATCTGAAACTTGCACTTTCATCGGTTAAGTTCATTTTCTCGTTCAATTGTGTATTGGGCATTTTGCCGGGTTATTGTGGTCTGTGTAGTTGTTTTATTAGCTCCACTATTCGTAGAATAAGGGGAGCTATTGCAGTCACCCGAGCGTCGGCGTCGGTGTCGGCGTCGGCGTAACACTTTTGTTAAAGTTTAGGTACATGTTTTTTAACCTCTTATATTCTCTAAGTCCTTTGAGATGTTGCTTTCAAACTTTGCATACTTTTTTGCCATCATAACCACAACCCATATGCAGGGGTAGGTAACTGTATCAGGCATGTTGTTGAAATTATGCTCCCTTTTTCTACTTAGTGCAAATAGTGCAAATGTTAATGTTTAGGTACGGGTTTTTTAACCTCTAATATATTCAAAGTATATTGACATATTGCTTTGATACTTTGCATACTTGTTCACCATCATGACCCAACCCCTACACAGGAGAAGATATCTTCTTAGCATTTTGTTGAAATTATGCCCCCTTTTGGACTAAGAAATACTTATTTGTTTACCTTCATGACCAAGGGGACCTACACATGAGTAGGTAATGGTCCTGCATAATTTGTCCAAATTATCCCATTTTTCGACTTAGAAGCCCCAACCTCTACACAGCATAGGGTAATGCTGCTGTTATGAAGCATTTTGTTTTGAATATATAATAATTGTACTATCCTAGCATGGCGCTGCGAATAGTGGAGCGCGCTGTTCGTGGACAGCTCTTGTTTTTTCTGTGCTCGGCTGTTGCAGTTTTATGTTACCTTCCCGGTTCGGGTTTTTATTATCTAATGATGTGTTTCTCAAATAAGAACTACGACCTTTAACGCTGTTTGAATTGATATTTCCTTGAAAATACAATTAAATATATACTTTGCCCATTTGAACATTTTATTTTTGAATTATGTAATCCTCTTTTTGTGATCATATTGGCTAAACAAAACAAGTCAGACAGGGAAGGCAGCACTCAACTTAACCAGCCGAGCACAGAAAACAGTGAAAACACACAAGGCACAATGCCCAACTGAACCAATCAAGCACAGGAAACATAAAACACATACAAGGCACAATGCCCAACTAAACAAGCAAATATCCGCCCATATAAAAAAGTATAATAAATTATTAGTTTCAGCAACCAAAAGACTGAAAACCCCCTAATAAAGGACCATTATGATGCCACAATTAATGCATCTTAAACAATCTCTATGCCAATATATTACGCGTCAAAGCAGTTTTCTAGAGAGATACTGGAAATGCTAAAAATGATTTTCTATCAAAAGCAATTATTGATCGAAGCGTAACCTGATTTGTTGTGCAAGAGTTAAGTATTGTTTGCTTCATCATTCCCCTTTGGATTTCGATTACGTTTAATTTCAAATGTTTTATCAGAGATTGAGCTTTTATTGTAAGCAGCAGGTTGTATTTCAATCAATATCATACGAAACTGTGACTAATGATACCGTACTTACAGTGCCACGCTTCAATTGTAATAAATCCGACATAATACGGCATTATGCACGTGTCTCTATTAATTTGTTAAAAGGTACGAGAGAACAGCTTGCAACCCCATGTTGCCTCATGTTAGCATGGCACGCACTTATAATATGTTACCTATTGTTGACCCTGTAAAGATGTTTGTACGACTCATATCACTCGTTTATTTAGTACTGCCATCTATTTATATTACATTAAGAACACAAAGGTTAATACAATTCTCTTATTACTGTCTTAAATCATTAGGTGGTGTATGTTTTAGTTAGTGACTTGGTAGATAAGGTATTTGTTTTCACTGCCTTTATCAGATCAAAACAATACAAATGCTCTGTTATAAGGTATTTGTTTTCTATGCCTTTTTTCAGATCAAAACTTTCAAAGCAATACAAATGCTATATTATGATATTACATTGATTTTAAGCAAGTGACATACAATATAGAAAAAATCCGGGTGCTCGTAGATCGTTGCTCGTTATAACAAAGTTTTACTGTATAGTCCAGTTAGGATATTGTGACAGTGACGTTGCAGTTTATATGTACGCAAATATTCAGAACCATTGTCTAAACAGATAGTTTAAAAGTTAAGTATGTTAGTTTAGCATTGAAATTATAGTTGTTTGTACGGTATAAGCCTTTATAATTTGTTTTACGCCGTTATAGTGGACTCGACCGCTGCGTCACTGTATTTTTTATCCTGACTGGACTAAACTAAATAAGCGAACGCCACAACTGTACACATTTTAGGTGAAGTGTGTCTAAAAAGTGTATAAGATAATTGTTCGATCTCTTACTTTTGCAAATTTTACTTTCACTTTTGTAAACGACAGACGCTTAATAATATACTGTTTGAACTAAATATTTTCCACGACATCACTTTTCTTATAACCCATGGATATTTCGTCACGAGAGTATAACGTCGTCCACTACTTTACTTGTTTTCTCATTCAACATAACGGCGTATTTACATACAATGTTACGCAACGTCCGTATTACGACCTTTGACTAGCTGTACGTTATCTGGTGCCAGTTTCATAGACATATCTTAGCTGAGATCGGACTTTTCTGTACAATATTGAAAGCATACTAAGTGAACCCATACACTTCTGTGAAGTAAAAATAGTTAATTTATATGTTTTCTAGTTTAAAGAACTTTGCTTGATTGTGCTAACCGTCTCGGTTTGCTTAAAGTGGCATATGATAAAGTCGAATCCTATCACAGATATGTCTGTGAAACTGGTCCCTGGTGAATAAGAATGCCTTACTTGTGGTAAGTACTGGTAGTCAAATTACGGAATACATATGTATGGTTATATGCACTTACTGCTATTCAGTTTGTGAATGTAAACGCGTGAAACCATTTCCCATGCCATCTTATTCGTCGGAACTGTTTGCTAAACCATGGCAACAAATTGATGAACGACAAACTAAAGCTTATTTAAGCATGTCTTTGTTTCAGGACAGTAATGATAATCATGTTGATGTCAAAACAACAAATTAAACTGTTTCATGTTAGAAACGAGTTGCCTTACGAATTGTTGATTCGGAAAATTTAAATGGGAATTTTATTCAGTTCGTCTCTATTGTCGCCTAAGTTAACGTCAGTATAATTGTTATTTGTGGACAAAACAACGACAGTGTACGTCGTTATCTCTTTAAACAGCAATACCGAAGTCGTCACAACATCCGATATCGGGTGCATATTTATCGTATTGCACCTAACATGCAATGGCTCATTGATGCTCCTGGAAACCACACTTGTTGTCATGTGTACCGGATACACTGTCATACGATTACGATTTCAGAAACAATGGATCACTTTTTTCGTTATATTGTAAAATTATTAGTTTGTGTTGGAGACGAATGTGTATGTTTTTTCGTGCTTGAACAAAGCTACGAAATCAGATTCCCACGATAAGCTGTTTTATTTTTCATTTTTGTCGTAGAGTTGGAACCAATGATGCGACCAAAAGTGTACATACATTGTATCCCCATACCAACCTTGTAGTAAGGGAACACCTGTTGTAAGTTGATGTTTTGCAATAAATTATTAGCAACCAATCATTTAAGGGTGCAGAACGATAATAGCAAACGGACAGGGAATGTGTAATAAGTTACTAACATCTTAATTACGAGTTTTTATTATTTATGTCTGTAAATTAATAGTGTTGACTAATGTAAGCTTGACATCAGTTTTCTAGTATTATATGTTGCAATGCAACATGATTTTTTTCTAAACATCAAATATGATAAAACTATATATTGTTAAATAGAACTATCATTTCTGATAATAAAAGTGAAATAAATAATGAAAGAACTTTGTTCAAACTAAAGCTATGATGTTTTTCCTAAGTCCACTATTCAGCATTCGAAATTCACTTCATATAAAAAATGACAAAAACCTGACCCAACCCCTACACAGGGGTAGGTAACTCTATCCAGCTTTTTTGAAATTATGTCCCCTTGTGGACTTAGAAATGCAAATGTTAAATTTTAGGCACATATTTTTAACCTCTAATATCTTCAAAGTGCATTGACATATTGCTTTGATATTTTGCATACGTGTCCACTATTATGACCCAATCCCTACACAGGGGTAGGTAACTCTATCAAGCATTTCCCCCAATTATCTCCCTTTTCCTAATTAGAAGCCCCAATCTCTACACAGCAGAGTGTAATATTGCTGCTATGAAGCATTTTGTTTTTGAAGATATAATAATTGTTCTTTCCTAGCATGGCACTGCGAATAGTGGATCACACTGTTCGAGGACAGCTCTTGTTGATTGTGTTAAACTGCCTTTATGAACCAATGTTCAACTTTGCCTGGCCATTCAAAAACTTTAAAAAGAAATTTAAATTTATTATAAGTATTATATTTTTAGAGCCCTTAGTGGCTAAAACACCTGTCTTAACACAAATCAACATTATTTTGCAATGAGTACGAAAAAATATTGAGTCGAACCTTACTGAGTACGAAAATATTTAGGACGAACTTACTCAATATTTACACAGTGATTTCAGAATAAATTCTGTAAGTTTGGATATATTTTGTGTGTTATTAACATTAAAATATGATCTTACATCATTAGCTATCAGAATTTGAAGCGACCATCTACTTTTAAACTGAATATTTACGACGTTACATGTACGTTTTTATACTCTCCTTTCACTATGCCGCCATCTTGGATTTTATGACATGAGGTTAGAATATGTTAAAATTTAGGCATATTCCCGCTGTTTTCTTTCAAAAAATCGCGTTTGATACTTTAATTGACACTTTGCTGCATAAGAAACTTCAAAATAATCAAGCGTAATCGGCCGGATTGTACAAAATATTATTTTCTGAAATTTTCGTAAATATTTTTCGGGCCGATCGCGAGCGTATTCTCAGTATTTAGCACGTTTCCTACATGTAACATCATCTATCTAACTGTCAAAAGCATTTTGGTTCCGTGTTTCGATTGTTTTATAGCTTTAAAAGACCGTTATAAAAAGCTACTATTCTTGGGTCAGGATTGAGGAAAAATGAATATTCATGAGATTTGCCAAGGGAAGTTACTCCTCATTTACTTGGCATCGCTATTATATGATGTAATGCGTAAAGGGTCGAATATAAATTGAAGCAGTACCAAACAGGCAACCGAAACAATAGGGTACATATTAAAAGGGCAACTACAAAAATTTATGCAGGACACACGGTTGAAAAATCCAGGAGCCAATACTTTTATAGACAGAAACAGGTCATTCAGTCATCTAGTCTACGTCACTGTTCATTTTTATGGCATGACGTGCGTATTGTTACAATTTGAAGTTCAACACGATAATAGAGAGGTTGCGAAAGGCAATGTGTAACGTGTACGTGTACGTGGATACTATTTTTGGGTATTTCGTCATCCAGGTATGTGTAATTTTTACATGTAACGGACGTGTGACAGACGAAAATATAATGGGTACTACATTTTGTACGTCATACATATGCATGGGAAACCCAAGATTGTATCGCCGGTAGTCTCAGTGAGTTAATATAAACACTCATTATCGATTCACGAAAACATCATGTTACAACTGCCATGTGATGTTACACGCACACGTTGTGTTTCGCAAGCCAATTTTAATTGCAACGTGTACGTATACATGTACGGGTAGCTACACTTACACGTAGTCGTACACGTTTGAATCGCAATCTCTTTATAGTCTCCACAAATGATACGGCAGTCCCCCAAAATAGTTCACCAAAATAGCATGTGAGTGCTATATCCATCGAAACACAGCAAATATGTTTGCTTAAGTCCCTGTTTCACCGCAATACTGGTGCTTTTTATGTGTCCGAGTTGTTACATTTCGCTGCATTTCATTATTACACTGTTGGCTATTCGGTCAGACAAATTATTGCAGTACATTAAGACACAAATTAGTATCTAGATGAATTCTGGATAGTGGACCGCATAATTCAGGTACAGTCGACTTGAAACAGGCAATATAGGTTATTACGATTTACTTACCAAAGGCGTGGTGTCTTATGGACTGTCCGAACTAATAAATCACATTTACCATACTTGATATAATGTGTTTGGTCAGTATCCAGCTCGATTCATTTATCAGACTACAAACCTATTTTGTAGGACATGAGGATAATGTAGCGGATGATTTTTCTCGTCGGTGCGTCTCTTGAGCAGATGTGATATTGGAGGAATTCATTATTCCAATTTGATACTTTTTGTTTGGAATTATTTTATCTTTTCCATACGTCATATGCTTCAACTAATTACGTGATATTGTGCATTTCAACTATTTGAAAAACAGAGCATAATGTATCTGTTTATCGTTAAAACATGCTTTCATTTGTTATCAAACTGTCGTGTATTCTGACAATTCGAGATTGCTTGTATTTATAGCGTAATTATTCCATTTGAGTTTACAACATTTTCTCCAATCAACGTCGACAGACAATCATAATAATCTGCTGACATATGTTTCATTTCATCATTAGCATTATCATTATATCAGAGCTTAATCAGCAACATGTCACGAAAATGATAACATTCATCCTGTCTTTTTTAGGATATTCGTTCGCATGATTTATCTATTCAGTTAAGGGTATATCTTTGTCCATTCGCAAGGTCTTCTCTCTGCAATCATGGTACATATTCTATTTTTTTCTATAGACATAGAGCCCTCATGCAACAATTGCTCGCAAAACAACTTTGTTTATCATTTCTGTGTGATTTTATGTCGTACGTATCGGTTATGTTTCAAGGTTTCATAAATGTAATCTGAAGAAGAAAAGTAAAGTCGAAAGCTTGTATTTCAGTGTGTGTTGTTTTAAAATGAGACTTACGTATTAGGTTAACAGTAAAGTATCTGAACATTACGTAAATGTGATACAAACAAGGTCTAGGAGCTATATTACCAAGTGGAAATTCCTATTATGAACGAAGTTACTAAATGGAAGTCTGATTTCACTTGACAACACTTACACATACAGATACCGGGAAAACACGTACATACGTGACATTAGAGTCTGATGATATATAGGAGAAGGGTCGTATTCACAAAGCGTCTTAGCAAAAAACTTAGAAATTTCTTAACATCTTAAACTTTTCTCAACTGTTTCAACCAAGTAAGAAAATCAATATGAACAATATTATACACAGTTTTGAACCATTAGATAAACAACTACTACAATTATAAAGAAAATATGGATTCTTTTTCAAATTGCGGGACATACGAGCTGCACAATTTTTTACTCATGTCAAAATATTTAAGTTTTCACTTAAGATGCTTTGTGAATACTAACCCAGACCTTTATAATATGTATATGGAAACAAAGCATACAATCTAATCGACCATTGTACATACATATAAAGTTAAAAAGTGCACATCAGTATGTTTGGTCACCTTAAATGTGTTCACGGTCCTATTGATTCTAAAAAAGTTAATAGAAAATCGGACAGGGAAGGTACCACTCAACCTTACAAGCCGAGCACAGAAGACCTAAAAACATAACGTACCACAATTACACGGCAATACATTACCCCAAAACCTGTTTTAATAACTCCGTTGTTTACATTTAGAAGAGTGTAATTATCTTTTTATCATCAACAATGTCTGTTATTCAGTCGACGCTACGTTTGAAAACCATTAACAAGAACCAGTTACATACTTTAAAACCACAATTGCCTGTTCTTTATCACCCATTCTCACTAAAAAAAAAATTTTATACACTATATTAATAGTATCTAATGCTGATAACGCCGCGTTAAATAGCTTTTTGATTATCAAGATGGTGTAAATGTTATTATTATAATCTGTATTTATTACTGTAAAACAACATGAATTAATACAGAATATCACTGCAGTGCAGTGTGATGATCCGTTGTGTTGTATTACCTCGAGTTACTTGTGTAATGCGGTATAGCACAAGCAACGAGAGGTAATACGGCTTAACGGATCAACTCAACTGCAGAAATATTCCTTTTATTATATGAATGGTACATGCGTTAAATGTTTATACGTGGACGCCAAGAACGTTAGCATATAACGCGACGTCTATTCATAAATAGGTACATGGGTACGTCATAGCGTCACTGACGTTGGGGTATGTTCGGCATATAACACGTCAGACATGCATGATATGGATTCGGAACACCACAGCGCGATTTGGTCTGCATTCGTGACAATACAGTGTTATGTATACAATGTATAATAAAAACATATATTTCATTGAATAGAAAAATATGGAAAAAGTTCAATTTGAAACAGATCACTGTTTTCCTGAGTTTAATTTGTAAGCAATTTATATTGATACTTTTTGCGATATGTTTACATTGTTTATGTATATGAAACAGCGTCAATAGCATTATATAGTCATTTTATAGCTATTTGTGACGAATCTAGAAGTGAACAGAACATTTATCCACGCAGTCATTTACGGGGTAATGCCTTTGGTCTTCTAAAGAATCTGTGTTTCTTTACATTTCCAATAGATAAAATTGAACAAAAGTAATACTCGTAATGCGTAAATTGAAAATATCTGTTTTTTTTATTCAGCAAAGTTGTTGGTGTATTGGATTTTAACATCAAAATACGTATTCCATCATGTGCGTAACTTCCTTTATCACGCACATTGTATTAACAGGTCCAAACTTATTTTCTGCACAGTATATGCTCAAACCAGATATTCCTTTTTAATTTACTTTACTGATCTGAAACTTCTAAAGAAAAGGTTCATAATAGTCGCAGAGACAAATGTTAAAATAGATAATTAAATATGATAATGCGCAAACAGTTTATAGCCATGCAGAAGCGTTTGTACAGCGCCTAGCCACCGACACTAGATACAGACGCGAACATACCAGGTCTGACGCCCGCAATGAATGACACACTGCATGTTTGTTATATCATAATATACCTCTCTTCTGCGCAAAGATAATATTAAGTCGGACAGGGAAGACCATACTCATGCTCTTGAAAGTCTTAACCATAACTTAGCGAATGTCCATATACACGTGCCGATGTCAGGCATTTTATATTAAATGTATATGGACATATTGCTATGTGGTATAAACTAATATGTTAAATAATTTATCTGGTTACGAACTAATATTATTGATCAAACAATAACACCTATGCTAAGGTTCGTCCTTTTTATAAAGCTCATATGCATTATTAAGCAGTCTCAGTCAATTGAATTAACGAAGCGATGTCGATATGTAACGTGCTTCGTTCATGGTGAGTTCATTAAAGTTCCTTTCCCAAGAGATGTTCAGACAAATAATTTGTTTGAGCAAATCATTTGAAACCATTTAGTGCGAACGACCATGTAATGAGCGAATTTGTAATTTTTCAATTAATGTGCTTCCCTCATTTCTGTAAAGGAATGATAAGATAATTACAGATTAACTGAAGGTCATAATAAAATGAAGAAACGGATTAAGGAGAGTCACAAGTCTACAAAACAAAGGTGATATTGAACTCATGGAACGAGTTGAAAAAAGAGATGAAACAAGCCGTTCTATTCAATAAGTTTCATAAATTCAATAATGAAATAACAGCAATTTAATATTATATTTTTCACATAACCGACCGAATGAAGATAGTTTAAGACATTTACATTTGATTTCGCTTAAATACAGCGCTGTTTATTCGTACGTTACGTATGTGACGTCATCGTAATAAATAAATATCGTAAAATGACGTAAATTGAATATTAATTTATAGCACTGTAGAAAAGTGTTCGGTATGTGATAAATTAGCATAGCAACTAGGATGTGCAAGCTTAAATAAAAGAAACCTCCACGAACCCCTTTTTGCAACCGCATATAACTACAAAATGTATGCTTGCACCTTTTGCATTTTCCAATATCCTTTCAGTAACATTCCCTTTTAATTCCCTATGTACAAGATTATCAGAGAGCATTAAGAGGTGACAAACAGTAAACTGTTTTAAGATAGCAACTTTGATAACAGCGTGGATAAAACCTTTAATATCCGTCGTAGACGCATCTATAACCAGAGACTTAAATAAATATCGACGAATGCAGCGTCGATTAGTCAATCTTCCATGCCATACTTATCTTGTTTGATTACCTCCAATCACTCCATCAGATTGTGTCAAACTTTGCTTTCTGCCATAGGGTTTTGTTGTGTACTACGCTTGTGGTTTTTTATACCCGCGCTACCGAGATTTATAGGTTTTGTATGACTATAAACTTATACTACTAATAACAATATATTCCCTCGGGAAGTCGATTGTCAATGTATATTTAGATAAACAGCCGCTTACTGTTTTTATTGAGTCCATGGATACGGCTAACTCGGCCAGTAACGCCCTCGGCTGTCACCCTTACTACCAGGTTTAACTTCGTAAATTATTTTTTTTCATTTGATGCCCCTTTCTGGTAACCCCGTTTATTTTTCATTGATAATACATTTAACAACAAGATAGAAAAATATTTCAATAACATGCTAACATTATATCATTTGGCTGACAAATGTATGTTCAACAATGTTTTTCATACATAATTTTGTCCCATTTATTGTTCATATGGTTATGAGGTTTAAAAAAATAAGATAATGAAAGTTTTCAAAAAGGTATAAAGTAAATAAGAGGGGGGTTCTGACCGCATCATCTATGAAGTTATAAATATATTTTTAATATGTGAAGTGTAAAACACACACAAAAACATGTCATATGAATCGTTTCCATTTCTGTGTAAAAAACAATAGTTTACCTTTTTTAAAAGCTATGTGTTTTTCTAATACAATTCTTTTTTCTAAATATTTTTAAGCTTTCAATTTTTGGTAGTGTTTTACCTTGTTTCATTTTAAAGAGGTAGGATTTGCATAAAATTATGACATAGTTTAAAGCAGTATTTGTTATACCTTGTTCTTGAATACCAAAAAATACTTTTTGACTGTTGAACTGTATTTCAAATTGTTTTGTTTTTAGAAAACTACTCAATCTATTCCAGATATTTTCATAACTCTTTTGGATATTAAGCCATGATGTGAGAATGTTTTTTAGGAATTAATATTTTACCTGGTTCACTACGTACAAGCCCTCAATATATAGATGATGTGCCTATTATTTGCAGAAATGTAAGTTAATGTAAAGTAATGTAAAGTAATGTAAAGTAATGTAAAGTAATGTAAAGTATCGGTTGATAGTTTATTCCAAAAAGAGTTAGGTATGCAGCAAGTCGCTACATATGAGCACAGAGGCTTGCGCAGGACACTTACGATTTATACAAGAAGGACTGAAGAATGTCATACAGCTCATTGAAAATACAATTTGGTTCTGTTTGTATGTTCAATACCATGATCGGTAAAGTTGTTGATCTTAAACAACCATATAGGTCCGCACAAATTCAGAAACTAACATAAATCCTCTTCCATACATTAATGTCGCCTAATACGAATGACCTATTGGTTACGGTTTTAGAGGATATAAATACTTAACTAAGTGTTGTTTTTAATTTGTGTCTTAATGGTTGACTAAATTGTCATGCCTGGAAATGATTTATGTCAACGAACTTGTAATTGGTTAAATTAAATATTTATAAGTTTTAAAAACGTTTGGTTCCACATGGTAGTTATTTTTATAGTTAATTGGCTTCGAACACTGAATGTTAAAAGTCATTTTAAGAATGTTAAGAATGTACTCATTACTTAAGTATGATTTAGTAAAACAAAATATTTAACAAATCAGTATATCGCTTGTAGAAAGTGTAGATGGATTTTCAGCATAGTAAGGCCCCGATTACGTCTAGTTTGGTGAGCGCTAAAGCCGTGGAGTCAATACAAATCATAGAATACAAATATCGGCTTTATGTCAACCAGTCCTGTGTGATAATCAATACTTTTCTCATGAATTTATAATACAAATGTACATATTATTAGTATTATTAAAACCAATTATACAAAATACAATACTTCAGCTTTTTGACAGCTGGGACTTGGATCATTTTCTCGTTCAGTTGTGTGTTGGGCATTGTGTCTTAGTATGTTTTATGTCCTCTGTGCTCGGATGTTTCAGTTGAGTGCTGCCTTCCATGTCCGACTTTATATCATATTTTTTATAATAACTACATTTCTACATTCAATGTGAGTAACCATGTCATACACATAATCGTAACTCAATAAGTTTCTTTACATCAAATGTTTGATATCAAGGAATATCGACATTGAGTAAACATGTTCTTCAAATGCTTAACATGTTATTAATCCACTAAATACGCCTGTTGTTTCTCTAAATCCCTGCAGTCTTTAATACGTTAACATCATATGCCCATCTCCAATTTCATCTTTAAGGCGGTTACTAATATTAATCGTTTTCTTTTAACTAAAACTTCGGAGATTGAACCAGCAACATGATTAATTTCCAATTTATAACATCCTTCAATGTCCAATTATGTCATAAACGTTCGCAATTAATGCTGTCGAAGAAATCATTCATTCTGTTTTTTAGAAGTGTGAAATCATGTTTCATCTCATTATTCGATTTGATACTTTTAACTGTTGCCTCGAGGCAATGTTAGGCATTAATAGTATGGTGCTCATGTAATACTAAGTTACATGTTGTTGAGTTATTTCAATCTTTTCACCATTCGTTTTACATCTTGTAATTCGAATGAACGTGCAGAATGTCGCGGTTTGTTTGTCTCATTGTTGTTTCGGATACCATGATTTACATTGCAATTAACAATTGGCTATAGTAAGGACGGATTGGAGAATTCAAATAGTAACTACAAACATATAAAGCTATATACATACTTTTATAAGCAAAATATTGTTTCAAAAGAAATTAAACAGCTTAGTACGAAAGGCAAAAACATAACAGAGTACAAATTGTTAGTTTTGTATGAAAGTGACCCCTTAGAAAATAACGAATGATGACTTTTGATTGATTATCTAAGTATGAAAAATATTATTATTGTCGGTTTAAGAACTACAAAATCAGATTTAGTAACATTTTCTAGTATTTGTTATTCCATATATTTATGTTATACCTTTAGAATGGCGTGCAATCTCACCGAGTCACCACTTTCAATGACTTCAGGAGGGAATATTTTGGAGGCTTTTATCGTATAATCACCCTTCCTTTTACGTCAATTTTTGCATCACGCGAATGTTTTAACAAAACATCATATTTTACGTGCATTATTTTATTCCATACTTCATTCAAATTGTCATGAACAGCCGGAAAACAGCTTCTGATCAAATTATTATAGAATTTTGACAGTATGAACATTTCTCAGAATTCCGCCAATTGCTAAGTGTCGTGCTAGCTGTGCTGATGAATTATCACCTTCGTCGAAATTCCTATCATTAGTTTCCCTATTGGTGTTCGTATTAACTGAGTGGGTGGGGTACTGTGTCATGTAACGTATGGTTAGAAGGTAAAAGCACTTTTATCCCAGTAAAATATTACACGATATTGCATGTTGTTACACTATATGATTATGGGTTCTGGAATCTACCGTCCAATGTTTTTTATGCAATGTGCACGAGAATGTATCATTATTAATGCGCAATAATTCGCGATAGAAATTGTATGATTTGAGAATTATCAATATATCAATTCAAACTTTTCTAAAAACAAACGTGGATTGGAATCCGAAACACTAATAATACCACACATGATGCTTTCCTGTAAAATAAAGCCATTTCTGTTTTAAATGTTACATATCGCTGGCTTGGAAGAATAAGGTCGCAAGTACAAACATTCAGTTTCATTAACATGATCATTTCTGATTTTCATAAAAATAGGTCCATAAGATGCGCATTGCGACGTTAAAGATTTTTTCTTATAAGTCAGCAATATATGGGACATACGTATTTCGGATGTTTCAACCCTGTTATGTTCGATCGGAGGCCCTTTCAGTAATTTTAATCGTCCGGAAAAAACCTTCTTCACAAAATTTTACAAAATTTGTATAACCAAAAACTTTCGTTGTTTCATTTATTTAAAGCACAATCGTCATGAACACTTCCAAATGCGCTTGTAATGTCACCATCGCGGAGAGCAAAAATAAACCATGGCCGTTAAGATGGTTTAATCTGTTTAAATTGACAAGTTGTTTCAGTCTATGCCCGGTCTAATAAAATGTCCAAGTATATCATTGATTGTATTAGGAACGTCTATTATGTAATAAATAACCATTCTATTATAATACCATAGTTCAGTCCAAGAACATGTTATAACAACTAATCGACCATTAGAGAGAACTTGTACAATGTTAGCCATACGTTCTAGCAATTTATGGAGACTTGTATGGATTTCGGATCCACATAACCATTGACATTCCTTAATTACTCTCTAGACTCTCCTGTATTTTAATCCCCCGTTCAAGTATAACAGGATCAGAAGTGTCTATGAGATTCACCAATATACAACCATATATCCCTCTCGCTATTACGGAAATGTCAACGTCTCTGTAATTGGGGAAAAAAGACGAGATTTTTCGTCTTGTATCTTGTATCTAACTTCCAATGATTATGATTAATGTCTCTTGGCTTTGAAATACATTTTGTAATTTCTTTATCTGTTAAAGTATAATTATGCACTTCAGTTATACTGTGACTATATCGAGATCATTGCTCGTTGTATACGATATGGAGGAATTGTTAAGTCGTGTGATATATAATTTGTTATAACAAAGATAACACATCAGACAGGGAGGGTAGCATTCAATGTTCATGTTTTAAATTGGCAGATCACGAAATGCACAACAAAACAGTGTGCAAATTAATAGCTCTGCTTGAAAGTTGCCCCGGTCAAAATGACGAATACTGGGATTTAATAATTGCGGTGCCTTAGCTTTGGTTGTATCTGGCCTCGGTAAATGTCTATAAATCTTATGTACATACGTCGATTGTGAATGTTGGTACGTATATAGTTTTTAAGGTGTGTGTTGTACTGTGTATAATATTTGGTATTTAAGGTATCTTATTAGTACGAGAGGTGATTCATGAGTAATGCAACTACCCAAACCTACGCACTGATTGTGTGTATGCATTTAAATTATGTTACATTTATGCTTGCATTATATTTAAGAAATAAACTATGAAAAACCGTTATATACCGGCTGTAATACAATGGTTTGGAGTTCTGACGCGTAGGAATTAACCACTAAGGCCGTAGGCCTGAGTGTTTAATAAAAAGCGTCAGAATGACCAACTATTGTATAACAGCCGGTTTACAGCAGTTTTTCATAGTTTTTTTGCGATTCTAACATGATTTAAACCCGGATTTATATATAAAGCCAGTGTTTTTTTGCGAGATCTATGTTGCTCAGGTTACTTGTTTACCTGCATGACGTCACTTTCATTGTATATCGGCCGATATACAACGGTATGATATGTTCTTTGTCTATTAGAATTGTGTTATATATACATGTACGTATAAGTTAAATATGGGCCGGTGGTCACTATGTCAAATACAATATTGCCAATGTCATTGAGTGCTGAATAAGTCCGCATTATTAATTGCATTCGGAACTGTTATCGTAAATTGGCATCCTTTACAAATGGGTCAATGTGCAAAGCCACAACCATATTTTGTTCAGGGCTTGCTTGAACACACTGCGATAAATTCAGCAATAACGGGAAAGATAAATTAAGAAGCTATACACATTTTGAAACCAGCCATGTGTCTTAAACAAGTATTGTATGGCTTGTCTAAACAATGTTTGATAGTGAAAAATGAGATTTCAGAGAACAACTCGCATTGTCGTTGAAAAACAAAATCAAACAAACAGTTACTTTTATCTAAACCATTCTTTTAAAAAGTACTGAACAATCATTTGAAAAGTTTAAAAAATGTTAACAATTAAAATTTACATAAACCCCCCTCGTACAGTCGATTCGCTGAGTGTTTATTTTACACTTTTGTTATGGAGTGTCTCAGACTGTCTGCAGACTCGGTCGTCATTTTTGATAATTCATTACGCGAATGACAAGTTGTCAACTGATTTACGGCTCATGGGCATCATGTTCTTACATAGACATACATCTAGATATTGCAATAAGTCTGAATCAGACTGACAAAGTGCAGTCAAGATATTTCTATGCTTGGTCACAGAGCAGTACAGGACACTATATTGTTATCAGAATAGGGCGCCAGAAACTATTGAAGAGCAAGGCATTCAGTACATGTATTTCGTTTTTATTACGTCTTCGATAGCGTTGTACGTGTTCTGTTTTGCTATGTCCTTATTCAATTGTCTAGCGATTCGGTTTAAGGAGTCTGCTTCGAAATAGAAACCATTGAACGAGTGAGGAATTTAGTATTTCGTTTTCATTACGTCTTCGATAGCGATGAACGTGTTCTGGTTTGCTATGCCCTTATTCAATTGTCTAGCTATTCAGTTTCAGGATAGTCTACTTCAGAAAATAGTAATCTGTCGTGGAAGCTCTATTTAAGTAATCAGATTTAGATTTCTGGAAAATATTTTTAATTTGATTCACGTGAATAATTTTGTATAGCGCAACACCGGATTCCTTCATTTGGATCGCTTTGCTGGCTGGAAAATGTAATAAGCCGTGTCTTGGGTAATAATGTTGTAAAATATTGGTTTTAATGTCAGTGAAGTGATTGCATTTGCGAATATTTCCCTTAAGGTAAACTTTGGTATCGTTTGAACTAACTGGTTGACTGGGCATCATGCAAATGAACACTACGTCTAATTAATTTAAAAGTCCGTGTCGTTATATTGCCCCTCAGGAGCAGTATTCAAGGGCGGTCGTCAAATCTTAATTCTATTTAACTTTTTTTCGTCAATGTTTTACATTAACGAAATAAAGCTGATTATTTCTGTTCCCAAGACGGTAGCTTAGATGTCATGTCTCACAATTGACTGACAGTCTAACTCAATAAAACGGACATGCAAAAAAAGTCGTGTCAACTATTTTCTTTCACATGCTGGAAATTTAGACAGCCGTATTACAGTAAACACGCACTTTGTGTGACATTTTCTTTAACAATCTTCTTTTTTATATCCGCAGATTTGTCCGATGAGATGGTTGGAGTCGTGATTCAAATGTAAAACAAGTCAACATTCACAATTCCCTTCTGAGCATCGACAGCAACAACCTCTGTCAAACACAGTTTAGAGTTTAGTCGAAATTGGAATACATGTTTACTTGAAGAGGAGAAGCAACATGGAGGCATTCACCAACAACACGACGCTCATCACGTTCGAGACTACGACAATGAATGCTAGTACCAACACCACACCGTACATAGACAAACCGATTAAGAATCAAGATTTATACGCCGTCTTTGTACCATTGGTTTGGGGTATATTGACCATAGTTGCAGCCTTTGGTAACGCTTTAGTTATATACACGTTAATAAGACATGGAGATAAAAACGCCACCAACTACTTTGTGATAAATCTTGCTATCGCCGACTTTTCATTCGTGGTTATTGTTCTTCCGTTCACGGCTACGTTATATTCTCTACCTTCTTGGATGTTCGGGAATGTGATGTGCAAGATTACCATGTACATGATATATGTAAGTGTTGAACACCTTTCTATATATTACACTGTTTTACATTCACATTTTGGTACCACCTTTGTCTCCTTAGTAGTTATGTAAGTTATGCCCCTTGCGTCGTCGACAATGTGACATTATGCCAGAGAAGAGACAGCTCCACCTTTGTCAAGTAACAGAAGGTGTTTGGCGAAGGCTTTTAAGCTATTCCATTCAACCATGTGATTATTATTTACCGCTAAAATGGTTTTAAAAAGTAATTTATTGACAACTGGCGTAATGTCGAATGTTTTATCTTCACTACATTCCCTTTAGACTTTATTTATGCTTCGAAGGTTGCATACTAGTCTGTTAGTTATGGTGATAAAAACAGAGGTAATGTATGCTATATGAAACAATCTTCTGATGATTATGATAATGATAATGACGTTTTTTTCTGTGGTCCAACATAAGTGTCAAACCATTTTCATGATGGTCCACATTTTGTATATGAATTGTATGTAATGTGTAAATGATCTTAAAATATTTTATGCGTTGTATATATTTGGTAAAAAGTCTGTAAGAAATATAGGATCCGTCATGAGTTGTCTTTGAAGATCAACATTGCTTAAACGAGTCTAGAAAAACAAATTATTATGCGAGCCTTTGGCAAGCTTAATAATTTGTTTTCGTGACGAGTTTAATAAAATGTTCATATCAAAGACAAAGAATGACGGATTCTTTTTATCACATTACCATAGTTACCGAGTCAATACAACGTCAATAAGAACGTATTTAAGCCTGCGACGTTACGTTTTCGCGCCGAAAAGCTGATGACGTCAGGTATTTGTTATCACGCATTTTTCCTTCATTTGTTCTCACATGAAATATCACGGTATTTATGTGATAAGATATTTGTTGCCCAGCACTTAGCAGCTTCGTTTCTTTCAAAATGCAATTACACTGTTTCCGTTGAGTGTTGCTTTGTCGGTTGTCCTTATGATATGAGATCGTCCGTGCACATGCACAGATTTACTGTTGTTTTCTTGTCGCTCGTTCTCTGCTATTTCCGTTGTATTTGCTACTAACGTTATACATCATTTCATGCATTGTATGTATTGGGGAAATGGTTTTCTACGTGATATATCAGTGTAATATGTTCATATTAGCGTTTTCGTACATAATGCACCTTCATAAGTGACTTGCTTATTTGTGATAATAAGTTTGTTCACTTCTTAAGTCCTTTAGTTCACTCTCGTTCGTTTAATCAAGTCCAAGACGTTCTTCATAAATCCATTCACTTCTAAAGTCCTTTTGTACTCTTTCGTTCGTTTAATCAAGTCCAAGTCGTCATTGTCTGAGCCAGAACTGGACAATAAGGTTTTGTATGGAACAAAAGGGTTTCTTCGTTTCTTCAGCATTTGAAGACTTAATTGAGTCTGTATTTGCCAGCATATCGGACACGAAATTCACACTTTTTGTACTTAAACAACTGTTATTTGACCTGTGAAACACGTCAATGTCATACGTGTTAGTACGCGAAACGTTTAATATTTTCTCATTTTATTTTAATATTCCACCTACATGTTTGGTTATATTGTAACATAATGGGCTTCTACCATCCATTATAATTATGCACACATGTGATATCTGAGACAGACATCTATACTGTTATTTAGATTGTATTGCATAATACAAACATTACTATCGGTCAGTCAACAAGTACTATCAATACACTATTATGATCAGAATTATAGCCTTGGGCACATACAATAGTATGATGCAACTGAACCAATTAATATGTCTGGGCTATGTCTGGGCTGGTGAATATACGATACCAGAATGTAAGAATTAAGGAGTCGAGTCGAGGCAGCGACAGGAGTAAGACGTGTTAGTTAGGTCCGGGCGGCCGTTAACAAGCGAGTTAGCTTGGGCCATAAGCCTAGCCTTTATGCTAGAAGATTTATTAACAATTGATTGTTGACTTATGCTACGAACCTGATAGTGAGCGAAGTACTACATTGATAATTATGGAACTGTATATATAACTTTATGAATTGACCTTATAATTATTAAACCACTTATACGATATGAAATAGTGTTACTTATTCAACACAGTCACGCTGGACTACGTGACAATATCAGACTCATTTACACTTTGAAAGTAACACATATATATCATATATGTGTGTTTTTGTTTTACACCATCTATCATTTATGTCTATATCCTATAATGAAGCATATGAAGAATGAATTGAGTCTGTATTTGTCAGCATATTGGCAACCGGACACGAAATACACTTTTTGTATTTTAACAACTGTTTTTTGACGTATGAAACACGTCAATAGCATACGTGTTAGTACGCGAAACGTTTAATTAATCCTCATTCTATTTTAAAGGGTCTGCCTCACGTTTTTGTGTATTGTAAAAATAAAATAAAATTGTCAAATATTCGCGTTATTTTGGTACAGTTGCGTGTATATGCTATAAACAACCACACTGACATCTAAAATAACATGCGAAACATCGGCATTTAGTAGTTATTCAGTATTTTTACTTCAAAAAATCTATAGAATTAACACTACTATTACTTAAATTGCCTGAAATGTGTTCGCATTTGATGAAAACGAATGGAAAAACGAACCAAATACCTCATTGATGTTTACACTGTAGTTTGTTGATGTAGAAGTTCGATTACGTGTGAATTACATAATTGACAAAGCATGTTGGAAGGAAACTTAGCGCTTTTTAAGAAATAAATACTCAATGGGCGATATTGTTATGGTTAAAATTGCTTATTTGCAACCAATCCTTCATAAAGCAACCGTCAGTGGCTTTCTATTACATCAACACTTGGTTAGGTTGAAAAATCAAGATTTACAAAAAATTAGCAAAATATGTGAGGCAGCACCTTTAATTTTCCACCTGCATGTTCGGTAAATCAGACTCATTTACACTTTGAAAGTAACACATATATCATATATGTGTGTATATGGTTTACCACATCTATTAGTTACGTCTATATCACCTGACACTCACAGTTTAAGATTAAACTATCACACCCATGGGAACACCATACCGCCAGCCTCTGTTAGAATTGAAAAGTAGTGAGAAAAATGAAAATGAATTTCAGTGTCGTACTGTTATCGGGGTTTTTTTTTGGAACAAATATTTTCCTAGCACATGTTGCTGTCTCCATGAACCTGTATTTTAACACCTTTGAATATTATATTGGCATCGTCAGACGTTTTTGTCATGTTTATGGTATGTCTACATCAATTGATACATTTCGGTTAGCCAGAATTCTGCTGTAAACTTTGATTTGTCTGCATAAATTAGTGTAGCTGTTTGACGGTGTTACTTGTGTATGCATAGAAGATCGAGATACGAATACTAGTGTATGGTACAGGGTGTCCAAAGATATATGTTACAGTTTCGTAGCTTAATAAGTTTTTAGCTCACCTGAGCACGAAATGCTCAAGGTGAGCTATTGTGATCACTCACCGTCGTCCGTCCGTACGTCCGTCTGTCCGTCTGTCCGTCCGTCCACACTTTCAAATGACATCTCCTCTGAAACCGTTTGACCAATATTGATGAAATTTTGCCTGGATGTTCCTGACATAGGGGGATATCAAATTACTCAAATAAAGTTGATCCATCTAGAACTCTGGTTGCCATGGCAACCAGGTAACAAAACCTTTAAAAATCTTCTTCTAAGAAACCACAAGGCATACAGCTTAGATATTTGGCATGAAGTATTGCGTGGTGGACCTTTACCACGATTGCTCAAATCATGACCCTAGGGTCAATATTGGCCCCACCCCGGGAGTCCCTTAATTTTGTATAAGAGATATATAGAAAAACATTTAAAAACCTTCTTCTCTGGAACCACAAGGCATAGAGCTTAGATATTTAGCATGTAGCATTGTCTAGTGGACCTCAACGAAGATTGCTCAAATTGTGACCCCGGGTCAATATTGGCCCCACACCAGACATCTCATAATTTTATATAAGAAATATATAGAAAAACTTTTAAAAATCTTCTTCTCTGGAACCACAAGGCATAGAGCTTAGATATTTTGCTAGTAGCATTGTCTGGTGGACCTTTACCGAGATTGCTCAAATCATGACCCCTGGATCAATATTGGCCCCACCCCGTGCCTCCCTTAATTTTACATAAGAGATATATAGAATTGTTTTTAAAGACTTCTTCTCTTGAACCGCTTGATGGATCTTCATAAAATTTGGTCTGTAGCATCCTAATAAGGTCCTTTCTCAAATTTAGGGCTCTTGTCTTCTTTAAGAGGCTACAGTTTCATATATAAAAATATCATGAGCAAGGTGATTCAGGTGAGCGATTCAGGGCCATCATGGCCCTCTTGTTTAACATATGCATTACATAAAATCATTTTTTCTCTTTAAACATTGTTTTAGCGTTTCTGAATGTAACCATAGGCACATGTCAATATTTCGTTTATTGTCCAATTGCTTAAAATTGATATTTGAAATAACATATTTCAAACATCTTAAGATTAAAGAGATGAAGTTGTTAAAATCATAATCAACAAAAGTCAAATTTTGAATACATAGATTGTTGCTAGGCAACGGGGCAGTTTTTGTTTATTCACAAAAAATGTACACAATATAAAATGTGTGTATATACCCTTTCTTATAGTGTATTTATCATGGATGTAACTCAAGTATCCATGTTATTATGACGATTCCATAGTGTAACATATAGTATGTCTAAAGATTGATTGTCTTGGTAATAATTATTTTAACCTGGGATTCTGACAAAAACATTATTATTAGATATATGTGAGTGTGCCATTATAGGGGACTCACCAAATAAATTTAAGGTTATAAAACCTTCTTGTGTTCAGCTGTTTCTGTTGAACACTGCCTTCCCTGTCCGACTTATAATCATCTGTTTGAATGTTCCATAAATGTTTATCTGTAGTTTTAAGTGATATCCCGCCCATTTGGAAGTTTTTTTAAAAAAAAATGTACATTTTAGTATCTGACTAGGATTATATTAAAGTAGTCTATTTTGGAATAAAGTTAATGTTATAAATATCGATTAATGTCGATTAAAGGCTGTCACAAAGTTTTGACATTAGACAGATAATATGACATTGCTCAAAGTATACCACATTCTAAAAGTGAAAATGCAGTTATTTTTTAAAATACAATTATGTAAATAAAAACCTTTCAACCTAATTAAGTATATTGAGGGGAAAACAGCACACTGGTATCGTATATCATACAACAATTATAAAGCGTTTTAATCATGTCTCAGACACTAAGAATACAAAACCTCTAAAATCCGAAATGTTTGGTCAGTCCGGAGAGTTTTTGGATTAAAGAGTTTCTACTGAATTTCCTTTTTGTTAACAATGGTTTTCTCCTTATGACTAGTTGTTGTAAGCTGTGATATTACTTTTGTGTGTGGTCGTCTGTTGGTGACTTTCAAACTCCACAGTCTCGGTTGAATGCTGCCCTTCCTGTCTGATTTGTTTTTCTTGTTGACTCTTCAGTAACATTATCTCTCAGAGCATTGACCTCGTGTTAAATACGAATTATATTTGTTATAAATGGTTCTATATATGGTTACTCTATGTAAACATTTGTATTAGTGCATTAGAAAGCAAACGACAGGAAATGTCAAAGGATATACAATTATGACGTGATTGAGACATGGCCATATACGGAAATGCTGGGTTTCTTCTTGACGTCTGCACGTAATCCCCATAATTACTGGTTAGTAATGTTATGTAGATGTCTGCATAATTAAAACAACAACGATGGTATCCTACAATGCCCAGTGCAATATGATCTGTACGATAGTAGCCTTTGAACATCTAAACCGTGTGGAAAATATCCATAAGAAGAATACTTTTTGGATGCTTGAAATACAGAAAAGTAGTACGTGTATTGCTACGGATATTACTGTGGATTAATGATACTTTCATTAGAAGTTAAAAATTAGGGTCTACTGCTATGAATGTTTGTTATCTGAATTGCCTGGCCCTTGGCTCCGATATCAGTCGCTACATTAGTAACGTAATTGTAAGATAGAATCAAAGTAATGCTGCAAGCTTTCATCTGCGTACAATGCACTATTATTAACTAAGGCATTGTGTGTGTGTGACGCTGTGTCATTTGTTCGCCCTATACATGTACATGTAGACATTCTGTGATCACAGCCATATGGACTTGTCTGAGGCTAAATGTGTGTGTTTTTGGTACCGTGGCATGTATAACATTTATGATATTGTTCGTTATGATATTGACAGCTCGTTCGGTTATGTGTTGGGCATTGTGCCTTGTATGTGTTTATGTGTTTTGTGCTCGGCTGGTTAGGTTGAGTGCTGACTTCCCTGTCCGACTTATTACCATATGGAATTGAATATCATTTTTATTGTAAGCATTACATTAACTTTATTCTTTCTGATAATTATTCTCGTACATTGTACTCACTCGTTTATGCTTCATTGCTGGTATTAATTATTTAAGAAAATTTATGAGTCCACATATCCAGTTATTGAACTCTCCTTGTCTATCGTCGAGTGCCATTCAAGAGAGCTTATCCGTGCCATTGGAAAGACATGTCCTGAACTAAATAATGTCATCAAAGGCGGAAACACACAAATAAAATAAAAATTCACAGACTACAAACATACGCCACAATACACAACACATTCGAGAACATTAAACTTAACCGCAGAAAAATACCTAAAAAGTTTAAATTTCATTTGTAATCCTGCAGTTGTATACATGTGTATTGATGATTGTCAAAAAAAGAAAATAAGTAAACGAGTAGGTGATGATTTGGCGCAAGAAAAACAACGTGTTACTAAGAAAGTAAACGTCTTTATTTCAGAAGTTAATAACTTCCTTAAAAGCCCAATAATCATACCCCTACAGCTGCATAGATACATTTTAAGGCCGTCAACAAATGCTTATGTGCTTTGAATGTGTTTGTGTATTGGTGTGCGGACAGGAAACCAATAGTGTGTTGGCTAACATTCCAACGGAACTCAATGTTAGCAAACATGTATGATATCTGGTTCATCTAAGTCATGAAAAATGGTGTAGTTTCTTCTTTTGCCCCTCTGAGACACCACTTTGTCGTCACACTACGAATCAATCGATAGTTAATTGAAGAGAGAAATACGCTACATATACGACGAGCTATTAATTCTGCCGACCACCATTTGCTCTCTCAATACTGTTACTTCATCAAAGGTATCAAATAAATATAAAGCTAACTGCCGTGAAGCGGGAAAATGCCACAGTACATTATTTTCACAATATTTGCTGAACCGTTAATAAATTTACAGTATTTTGCTGAATCGTTACTAAATTTACAATATTTTGCTGAATCGTTACTAAATTATATCAGGTCAATTGCGAAACACGTTTTTTCCAACTGATATAAATCACTCTATAAATCCCATTCCTAATTTTATCAATCGTAACGAGGGTATGAAAGAATGGATGACTGTACTTTTTGCGGAGCCTTGAGCAAGGGAATTACTGATACCATATTTATTTCGTCCTTGGGTGACTCCGCCTGAAACCGAACCTGTGACCTTCCGCACTTGAAGCAGAGCACGAAAGACACAAAATGAAACACACACTAAAGCAATATCACAGACAACACGCATACGCCACAACGACAAACGCAAAAACCAATAAATATTACAGGATGATTGAAAGCATATTACTTTGAACATTTATCATTGTCAAAGACACCATAAAATTGTCACAGTTCCTAATCCCACATCCACCCTTAGACTCAACTCTATTCGGCACACACTGCTCGAAATCTGCCCTTTCCTACAAACCCTATTCTTAAAACCGTAAACCAAATTTATCAACTGAGCCACCTAATCAATGGGTAATGTGATGTCCATACGTTTCTTGCGTCGAGCCACCTGACAAGTTTAGCTGGACTGATTTTAAATACTGTAGCGCACAGGCAATCCAAATAAAGAAACCACGCAGGAGTCAGCTATAGAACAAGTCATCCATGTCCCCGAAAATGAATGTTTTAAGCAAGTCTATATAATCACCGCGCAATGAATAACATACTGTGGAATTCGAATGTCGTACATAATTAACAATAAAAGGAGGTATGAATGATAACTACCAGGAACCAGCAAAATAGACATTGTGCTTCAATTATCATGGAAGGGTATGATCTGCCGTGACCGAGAATCGAACGAACAAGAATCGCCTGTTACAAACCCAGCCCACCAATCACAGTACCCCATCCGCAGATATAATGATTTCCAGACTATATAGAAAATATTCGTACGGCAATATGTTTCAGTCGACAGCTTCGGTCAGAGTAATGTGTAAATATAATTATTGGCTTGGAAAGAACTCTCACGATCATATTAATTGTATGACACGTCTTGTTAATTGGTATTTTGTACGTCATTAGTCTTAGCTAGCTTACTGTGATTTACGTACATCTTTTTATGGTGGTGTTTTTCGGCTTTAGCTGTTTAAGGTTTTTCAAGTTTTTTACCTATTTTGTTTTATCAATCAAATAGTTGTACAATATAAAAATATATCCTCACTAAATTTGTTTTATTATTTTTCCATATTTACACCGCCCTTTTCCATGTATTTAAACCTTCTCGATTGCTGTACAATCACGATTAAGGCATGATCAAAACAATATGTAATAGATACAAGCATGCCAGTCAAAACAATATGTAATGGATACAAGCATGCCAGTCAAAACAATATGTAATAGATACAAGCATGCCAGTCAAAACAATATGTAATGGATACAAGCATGCCAGTCAAAATAATATGGGAAAACATAAACCATTATGGATAGATTTATAAATTAAAACATTCATCAAT
Source organism: Spisula solida (assembly GCA_947247005.1). Taxonomy (NCBI): domain Eukaryota; kingdom Metazoa; phylum Mollusca; class Bivalvia; order Venerida; family Mactridae; genus Spisula; species Spisula solida. The sequence continues at coordinate 1,126,300 of OX365958.1, read as the reverse complement.
TATTATTGCAAACAGGTAAAAATACTAACTATATAATGTTTCAAGTCCGGCTGGCTTAACAAGCTGTATGGCCAGTCCACACGTGCATTACTTCACCAGCCGGTGGTAACAACTGTTTGCTCTCTCTTGTGACGAGACCACCCACAACACAATTCATATCACTTAGATAAAATTTATTGAAAGCATAAGTGATTCAAATAAATAACTGAACCCAATTTCTGAAAATATAGTAAGCAAATCACAAAATGCTGCTTACCATTTTAAACATATTAAGTTTTTCTGTTTCTTTTATGCGAAATGTTTAGTATTATGCATACATTAAATGGTAACATTAATCCTGTTAATGTGTGCGATAAACATTCCCTTCCCTGTTACAATGTATTAAATGCACCGGTGCGTATTTACGCATTGTTTGCGTTTCGGGGTGAATACTAATGTAACGTACGTGACGTTATAAACGCGCGGATTATGTTCGTTGGTCGGCAAAAGTGATTACATGTATAAGGCTAGTATCATTAGGCTTTTCACTTGAAATACGACCGTCTGAAAAAGAGGAAGTATTACGATGTTTTACATCATCTGATGGATGAGCACAATTATATTAATGGAAATTTACACCCGATTCACTATCCCACTTTCACCAACGGTCAAAGAAATGCTTCTCACAGATATGTATTGTGTGGTCATTCAGCTTGGACATTCAGCTTTTTGATTGCTGAAACTGGTTCATTTAGAATTTCGACAGCTTGGACATGGGAGGATTATAACTTGTTTAGTTTGGCATTGTGTTTTATGTTTTGTATGTTCTCTGTGCTCGGCTGGTTACGCTGAGTGCTGCCTTCCCTTTCTGACTTAGTTAATATTTTTGTCGGTGATTTGTTCCTCTGTACGCTCAACAAATGGCAGATGATAAAATGTTCAATAATTTCAAAAAAACATGAATTAGTTATTACCATTTACTGAAAATCACAAACAATCATTGCCATTGATATGATAGTAATTATCTCATAAATAGAATACTAATGACAAATATTACAAACCCATACTTACGCGCCTACGCTGCAATGCTTTTCAATGTCTTTTGTTGCTCATAAATGATGTCTTCGAACTTCCGTAACTATATGCTTATTTACCAATTATAGGTGAATAACATCTCCATAAATAATATAAACTATGAGATCACCCGCTACGTATTATGTTCCATCAAAGGCAATATCCACCTGTTAGAGCTTTGTTCTCCGTAGGGTGACAAATTGATCACTACAGTCGCTTAATATCAGTTGATGAAAACATATTTATCATCGAAACTAAAGGCTTTGTACCCAATAGTTATTACTGTGGTGGAAAATCAAATGAGAGGAGTGTCCACAAAACGGAAATTAAGATGTTCCGAACTGCCCTTGGGTCAACATATCACCACTCCTGTGTGTTTCAATGCAAAAACCAGTCGGTGTGTACATTGTTCGCTTCCTTGGTTGCCGTGTAAACGGCTGCATTTCCCTGGAATCGTTTCTAATGTGTTTATGTACTCCATAACCGCGTCAGTATGACTTTATTTTTTTTTCTAATTCTTGGCGTTCTGCATCTAAAAGGGATAGTGGGTTCTCTTCTGGGATGACATGGTATTCTAATTAGGAGAGTGTTAAGTTATATAACTTGTTTTAAAATCGACCTGAACACACTTTGTAGCCTACATCATGCGAGATGACCGCCCTTATCCTTTTTCGTATGGGATGGCTGCCCTGCAAACGGAATAATACATCCTGATTAACAGACGTATTGAAATGAAACATTGACACATAAACCCATCGCCCACGTCCCCCAAATCTCAAACAAGCAACAAGTTTCTATTCGTCCGACAAAAGAAGCACAATTCGTATTCAATGACTGTAATAAATTACAAAAGCAACACCATATTCAATGTGCATTAATCAGTCTAGGACGAGAGTGCAATGCAATATGGTAGAGCACAAAGCTAATGTGTACTGCTACATCTTCTTTACAGTCGCTTTGCAATGAAAATCGTTTAGTCATGTAGTCTGCAATATACATTATTATCTCTTTAGACAATGTTATCGGCTTACTTAATTGCCTTGTATGCAGTATCAATAATTTCTCGCTGTAAAGATGTGTATACGAGACAGACAAATGAACACATTTTATGGTAGGTTACGTAAACATTTAGTTTGAGTAACAGAGAACTTAGATGTACTTACACAAACATCGCGGTCGTGAACTACAATCGTGAATATGGTTGTTTTCCCCGGTACAATTAGGGGAACTAATTACAAACTCAGACAAATCTAATTGTTGGAGTATCTACGTAGTTGTACAACAGTTGATGTTGTTATCGGCGATCTATGACTTCTAGCAAAATATATTTCAAGCATTCTGACAGAAAGATAACGAAACTTGTTCTAAGCCTTTCCTTGGAAATTAATTTTTTATGTCTAAATGTCAACAATTCTCTTAGCGGAGTTTAAAGTAATATGTATTCTTGTTTATTCACATTGTATGTAGTATCAAGGAACGTACTTTCAGTTTAGCGTAAAGTACTGAGAAATAATATTTTCGTCTCAAATAGGATCCGACTGCGCATGCACACAGGCTATTGCAGTTGGCAAAAGTATTGAAAATAGAACAGGAAAGGCAAGACTCAACTGAAACAGCCGAACACAGAGAACATAACACATCACATACCCCAATTACATGGCACAATGCCCAACACACCAGTGAACAAATAAATGAGCATTTCCCATGTTTGAGTTGTAAAAAGTCTGAATTACAAATCTGAATAACCTAGTTGTCAATAGCATCTTGGTATCAGAAACTGTTTATGCCAGCTGGCCGCCGTAAATGACTGAATTTTTTTTTCTTTTGTGCTAAAACACCTATAGAAACAAACAACATATTCAAACAAGCCTTACTACATCGAACTCTTTCAAATTGCTAGATATATAAAAACCGTCCATGCCGTAGGTAGCATGTGTTTAGCTAGGCAAACGTTGTTTGTAATTACAACGTAAGTCGTGATTGTTTCAGCATTTTTCAGAAACTGAGAACGAGCGAGACCCGTATTCTGAGCTATTGTTGGCTTTCTTACGTTTATATTTGACAGTTTCGTTACAAGTCCCTTATCTCTTTCTGCAAATGCTAATCAAACTATACCGTAATAATTGCCTGCCTCATAATTCAGGTCTATTTTCTGACAGTCTATCAACCTATGAATTGGAAATAAATGAGAAATTCAAGTATTGTGTGTGTTGTAGATATTGATAATGTCACAATATGATTGCAACAGTAGCTGCTTTGCTGGAAATAAAAACGATCGAGGCTAGATCGTAAATTGTTGGAGTTTTTGTCATTTATACTACTTGTAATTCATTTAGGTCGATTAACATTGTATCCATCGTTACGTGATTATTTTTCGGAGATTTTCACGTAATCCTCGACCTTCTATAAGCGTAATTTAACCGCTGATATTTTGGCTATATTTATAACCGCGGCTGTATGTTTTCATAAGAGTGAAGTATGTACCACTAAGATGTGTACATGAAATACAAAGTTTCTTAAGAACCGATATTGCACGATTTACTCGCGGAAATTGATATATTCAACGCACGAAACTTGTTACTGAATATATTCATGCATTAATATTAATATCAGGCCATTTTCTTTTTTTTTGTAACCATTACTCGAAAACCTTCTGTCGCTACTTAAAAGTTGATAATACACTTTCTTTCATTTTTGGATAATAGTAACGGCATTGTACGATGTGCTGTTGTCCATACTTTGCTTCGATCTTACTACGATCATGCCAATGTACGGATCCTTTTTCTTAATACTTATATAAAAAGTCAATTAAAACAAAAGTCGCGAAAACTGATTACAACGTGTTTGCGTTATAGTAGGCACCCAACTCAAAATTAATAAAACATTGTACCATAGAGTGTACACCACTTCAAGAATGTTGGTTGCTTAACATAAACATACTTATGTCTGCAACACTAACACATGATAAACTGTGCATTAGTCGGTCGTATCTTACAGCTTTTAGACACTTCATCTGATTAAACATTTCCCAAATCGAAGAGAATTATTGCTGAAATTTCCCAAATCGAGAGAGAATATTGCTGAAACAGTTAAATAAATTACCTCTATTCCACCCTGAGCAGTAAATCAGGGAGATGAACGGCTTTCGACTTTTATACCGTTTTATACGCAGTGAAATTAATTTGGCTCGATATTATATAACTGTAAAGCTTGGAATTTTATGAAGTATGACTAACTTTTTCGAATAGGCTTGATATAAAGCTGTTGAATCGGATATTAACCCTCTCAGCACTGTAAAGTATGTTTCAATTTATTATTGTGGTTGCCGTAAAACATCCTGCTTTTGTCAACAGTGGTATATTAACCAATATTCGCAAAGTATAATGCGAATGGACTAGAAAGCTTGTCGGAGATAATATTTGTACGCTGGCTGATTTTTGCTTTTGTGACATGTTGTCTAAATGGCTTTTTGTCGAGTGTGGGATGCGTGGGTGCCTGATTGGCGTTCTGTAGTTGTGCCGTGTGTCTAAGATTGGCGTTCTGTAGTTGTATCGTGGGTCCAAGATTGGCCCTCCGACGCTGAGGTGAGGATGTAAATTTGATGTTTTGACGTCGAGTCAGAGTGCGTTTGTACGTTTGTACAGGCGTTCTGCCTGTGTGGCAAGATAGTCAGACAATGGTTATGTCGTTATGACAAAGGTGACATATGGCGCCAGCGTCATATGTATCGAAATCATCCGAAATCATCCAATATATAGGTACGTGTATGTGACCAGTCATTAATGCTGTATAATGCCGTTTTTACTTAAGTTTATGGATATAAAATATTATTTGTTTAGGTATTTTGAATAGCAACTAATCAGGGCGATATGATTTGTTTGTTTTGTTTTGTTTTGTTTAACCAGCTTACGAAATGGATGAATAGCTAATTATTTGATAGTGTATGACATGTTTTATCGTTTTTTATCACGAGTTTGACAATGGGTAAAATTCCCATGTTTTCAGAAAATTCGAGAAAATAGGAAGTGTATGTAATTCTAATCTTAACGTGCGATCTTTAACCATCGACAACCTGGAATCATTTAGTGTAACGTTTGCCAACACCGTAGTTAAAATGTCATAAATTTCTATATTTTCTACACTGCGTGTTAAATGCCAATACGATCTGTGTTTCTAAATCAGCCTAATTGATTGGAATAAGCAGGTCTTTGAGAAAGGTGGAAACGAATTCAAACAACTGGAATCTTAATTATTTAATGAACCGTCCGGGTTCTTTGATGTTTTTGTAACATTAAAACGTCCCGCATTAAGTGTGATATGTTTTATTTACGAGTGCACGAGTTTGACTCCACGTGTAATTAGTCGGTTTGACGATCTGGAAATTGACATCAAGATGAAATCGGTGGTTTTGTGGCATGTGGTACCTTTGAAATATGTCAAATGTTCGTTGCCATCGTTAATTATTGAATGATATATATCAGGTGGTTTAGTTTGGTTATGACGTCCGCCCATGGAGGTGGGAAGCTATTGGTACGATACCAGACTCCCTCCATAGCGCGTGTGTAAACCCCGTTGATTCGGCACAATGTAAATCAAATTCGATAATTTAATCGTCGTATGTCCATTACTATATCTTTATACAAAACTAGAAGGGGTTTTACACAAAAACACGTTTGTCTCCAACAAAGAGCTGCTACTCATAAAATACTGCCAAAATGCATTACTAGACTGTGTACTAGGCATTCATGTTAAATTTCACAGAAATCTGACCAATGGTTAAAGAGAACAGAGGTGGACAAACACTGATATCCATCCAGACACACAATCAAACTATAATACTATGTAAGAGACATTATGTTTTTATTTACAGAATTCGAAAACTAGTATTTTATACCCGCCCGGTTATACAATGTATACTGTAAAGTTTTGCATTTTGTAAACATATCAATCGTCCAGCTAATTAAGTTCGTGTTAGCTTGTTAAGTTGAGTGCTACCCTGTCTGACTTAATATTATCTTTTAGCGTATTGGGATTATCTAAGTCTGTATAGACACATTTCTCGTTTACATACCTAGGTATTGATATATGCAAAGTGACGTCCAGCTGATCTATATTGGTCAATTACTATTTGTAGTGTTCATTCAACCAATAGATCACTGTATGTCACTTTGCATATGAATGGCTACGTCACAATGAAATGTGTCTATAGGTTAATTATTAACGTTCTACATCTTATAGTAATCCACGCCTGATAGTGTTTCCGAACACAGGAAACATAAAACATATAAGACACAATGCCCAACTAAACAAGCAAAGATCCGCCCAAGTTCAAGCTGTCGAAAAGTATAATAAATCATAACTAGCTGAATGACCCAATTTCCACAGCAAAAGGACGAGACAAGAAACATTACTTTTTCAATCCTAAGCGTTTAAACAAAGGACATATATGGCGACATTTATGAAAACCTTCTTCACGTATGACGCAGCCTAGTATACTTATACGTATTATTATTACATATACGCTTACAAAGAAAGATTCAAAAAACTAAAACAGCTGCAGGGGACTCAAACATTAATGGAAAATAAACAAAGTAAGGCTGGGGAACTGTTCTTCGAAAACACCATCATAAAAACAGATTTTTTTCTGGAGATTACAAGCAAGCAAAAATGTGTGAATTCACCGCAGTGTTGCAGCCAATCAATAAAGGCGTAATTAGTGTTTAATCAGACATGTCGAATATTTTGTGGTCTCCTAAATTACTTGTATACTTCGTCAATGTTTCCCACTGTGACGATGAATAATGTAATTCCAATCTAATACTTTCTTCCTTAAGACAATATGGAAATTTCACGTTCGTTGTAAGTTGCTATGGTATTTCCTTTGATTTAACTACAATGAACCATTGACTTTTTTTGTCTCGCATTGTACTGACAGTTGTACAAAAAGATATAACATAACGTCGGACAGGGAATGCTGCACTCAACTTAACCAGCCGATCACAGAAAACATACACACAAGGCACAAGGCCCAACACATCACCAATCGAGAAAATGAGTCCTCACTGTCAAAATGCTAAATGAACTAGATTCAAGAAGCTGAATGCCCTATGTGAATGACCTAGTTTCAACAGTAACCTCCGTAGCTCAATGGTTAGCGCGCTTGCCGTGGCAAATCTGGCGACCCGGGTTCAAATCCGGGTGGGGGCTAACATATGCCTTCCATATTTTAGCATAAAGCTGACTGGCAAATAAAGGCCATGCTCGGCATTTTTTAAAAAGTAAAACAGCTGAAAGTCATTAGGCTGCTCCAGTGTTTCCCTTGCGCAACGTAATTTTAGATTAAGGATAACTATTAATCACTAAATCCCAAAACTTGTTAATAAGTACTTTCTAATTTATTTAAATTATGAATGTTTGTCTCACTCTAAGCACATTATAACATACATTCGACCTATCGACATCTGGAACGTGGACTTTCAACCATTGAGTTCATATTCTCGTCCAGTTGCGTGTTGGGTATTGTGCCATGTATTTTATGTTTTCTGTGGTCGGCTGTTTAAGCCGACTTTCCTGTCCGATGTTCTTTTACCATTTTAAGATAAAATGTCTTTCATATTTAATTGACTGCTTTGTCACTATTTTTTACTAATGTCTAACTGAATTTGCATATATAATGTAGTGTCTGTGTGACAATGCTGTTCCTAAAACGCAACATAATTAAATTTTTCTGTGTTTGTCTCCTTGCTCCTAATAATTCTTAACAAAAGTTCAAATGCACGTTCTATATCTAAATGACAACATTTTTATAGTTTAAACGCGTTTGTAAACTTTTATTTACTGGCATGAATGTTTACTATTTAAAATGTATAAGCAAACTGTTATTTCTAATATAATACTTTTAATGTGCTACCAAAAGAATGTTTCGTTACACACTCGGATTGTTGCTACAATATGTTCCGAATCTTTTGCACCAGGGCGACGTATCTTATTAACCGTTAAAAGGTAAATTTGTACTTAAAACGTTGCTCACAATGTAATGGATTCATGAAAGTTTTGGCATTCTCATTGAAATACAATTAGATAATCGAATTTGTATAAGCGTAAGTTGGCTTTTCTAAGCAATACTTAAACGAATTTCCGTCACCAGAGTTGTAATAAACGTCTTGCATTACAATATACGATCCAAATAATTGGAGCTTAATAGAATTTAAATAAATTTCAATATAACTTAAGATCGGAACACGAACCTTGTTATCTTGAATGTATAAACCTTCGTAACTAGATCAGAAAAATATAACCGGTAACTTACTTATTTCAAACAAGCCGGATATCTTATTAGCCTTTATTATATTGCAAACAAACGATTGATGGTGTAATGGTGCTTGATTTGGTAGTCAAATATTATTATTTTCGATCTATTATACAGAGAAAAATGACTCGGTCTAGTCTTTGCATGCACCCAGACATCATACATAACCATTTGATTAACGTTAATGAACACGGATTGGCTTCGTTAACACGACTACAGCTAGTGATAGAGCTATTTGTACAGACTCTCTTAGGACAAAACTTTGATATTTTGATCAACTAATTGAAGTGGGTTATAGAAATCGTAGAACTTGCGTCTGTCTGTCTGGCTCCAGCCATTACAATACAGGGTTTGTGGATGAGAATGTGACGCGCTGAACATATAAAAAAACATCCAGACGTACAGATGAGGAAAACGGATGAACATTGTGCTACACTAGTATACAAATATATTTGTAAATTACGTGTTTTCAAATAACAAATGTCTAGATGAAAGCATCAAGTTCAGGGGTGGTATTAAATATTGATATTACTTGACTTAGCGATAAGGACAACCAATTAGATCATATCATTTTTAACTCTTGGTCAGTAACTGGCGGTATGATTGGCTATCCTTATTCTCCAATTAAAAAATATCAACATTTAATAGCACCCCAGTTCGCAGATACCAATCGTGATATATGATTCTGACGAGTTACTGGGACGAGAGAGGTTGAAATAAAAATGTTTCGATTCTTTCACGACAAATTAAACTCTCATAATGAAGTTTGATTTAATAGGCGAACTTAACACTTACAAAATCAAACATTGATAAACCTCTTAGACTTTAAGTAGTTCCGCAATGTGGCTCTAAAACAGACAGAGGAGAACATTCTGTCGGGCCGTGATAAACTTAAATTGGTCGAGTTATCGTTTTTGTGATTATTTGAGCATTTTGCAATAAATCAAATTTTGGAATAAATTTTAAGTTTTAATTTTCGTTGCCTTTAATATATGTAATAATATACAAAATGTTTAATCTTGTAATAAATGACAGTAGACTTTTTAAGCTACTTTGATATTCCATGCCATAATATGCTGATGTAAGAATTTTGCTACATTTCGACCGATTTTTATTTTCAATTTTGAATTGCAAAACCGTTCAAACACGCAATCCAATTGACATGCTGAAATGCAAACAGTGCCAACATTGGTTTTCGTAAAATGAATATATCTGATCAACATGCAGACATAATCAAATGCAATACATATGTATACTCGTCAAACAGAATTTGACAGAACATCATAAAAAACAGGAAAATATGCATCACTCATTCGTACAATTGCTTTCTATAAGCAACTTTTACAATAATACAATAGCATGCCGTGATTTATTTGGAAAATGTTGCGTACTAAATTCTACTTAAGTCTTATAAAGAACGCGGCATTCAATTCTTCCCTAAAGGGAGATTTTTTAAACACATCATCTTCACCTATGCGCTGCAATACTTCATTATCCTGTTCGCATACTGATACAAAACATTGCCACATTTTCTTCACAGAGTGTTCAAGCATTCGAATGTACGTAATCAAATATGTATATAAATGTAAAAGAGAAAACACAATCAAGGCTACCACAATCAATCACCCAATGACATGTTCCATTTATATGCCACATTTATATTATCCCAACGTCTGTCAAATACTGAGCGCGATTCTAAGTCTAACTTGGAACAGGTTTGCGTTCTGATACAAAATTTATCCACGTTATTATAGAGTAAATGGGTTAGAAGTATTAGGAACGAAAATCTTTCGAAGCTGATAAAGACTTCAATATGTCTGACGACAGAACACGTGGCACATATAATACGCATACAAACACCGAGGTAATTACATGCCATGAGTGTTTTAACACGATGTTTATTGATGTCACGTAATCTTCCTCCCCACTATAAGGTTGTCTTCGTATTTGTAGCGAAAATAAATGCTCTGGTTTCACTAGGGTTGATTAGCGTTAGATCCTGATTGAGAGCATTTTATACCCATTTTGGGTAACCCCATTTATTCTAAAGTATTACAGGTACTTGGCATTGTTCATATATATAATACACAATACTAATGTGACAAAAGCATAAGTTATAATAATAAAGGATTTATAGGAGTGATTTACTAGTAGTTTCATTTAACATATGATGAATAGAGACGCCCTAAATGTAACACTTGACAGCAACTTTGTCTTTGCCTAGCTAATACTATGTAATTATGTCATCTTATTGTTGGAACGGAGTCAATCAGCTTATGTATTTAGCTTTTAACTGCTGAAACTAGTTCATTCAGCTTTTCGACAGTTATAACTTTGGCGGATCATTTACTTGTGTGTTGGGCATTGTACTTTGTATGTATTTTATGTTTTCTATGATCGGCTGGTTCAGTCGAGTGCTGCCTTCCCTGTCTGACTTAAGATTATCTTTTTCCTGGTGTAGAAAGCTAAAAGGTGGTCCATGGTTTCGGTTTCAGCCAACTGTACCTTTACCCCCATACCATCAAGTCTCTAGTCAGTTGTTACTCTCGGATGCGATGAGAGCCACACAACAGGAACTATCGACGCCTAAAATGTAAAAAATTATCTCGATAATGAGTTGTTAAACTTGTACACACATATAAGGTATCCGAGTAATTTACTAATTTTCTGGAAACCAATTTTTTCGTAATCGAAGGATCTAACATGATCATCCTCACATTTCGTAAGACATTGGCTGATGTATCATGTACTATCAAAGAGAGAAATGTAAAATGATCATTACAGAGACTTTCCCAATTCGGAAGTAATGCATTGTGTAATATATCGTGAGAGATTTTCTCGCTGACTAGGTTTACTCGCTCGATCTCTCTCTCTCTCTCTCTCTCTCTCTCTCTCTCTCTCTCTCTCTCTCTCTCTCTCTCTCTCTCTCTCTCTCTCTCTCTCTCTCTCTCTCTCTCTCTCTCTCTCTCTCTCTCTCTCTCTCTCTCTCTCTCTCTCTCTCTCTCTCTCTCTCTCTCTCTCTCTCTCTCTCTCTCTCTCTCTCTCTCTCTTTCTCTCTCTCTCTCTCTCTCTCTCTGATAGTTGGAAACTATTTATTTAAATGTTTCAGCGATCTACGCTGTATATTAATAATGTTATCAAGCATCAGACGAATGCAGTTTTATCGAACAACATAATGTCAATTTTTATTCGTTCTTCATCTAGATAAGTTCTGTAAGTAAAAGTTTGGTTTTGTGAACAACACTGCTAAATTAGCGTCAACTTTAATCTCAATAGGGCTCTGTCGTCGCTATAGTTAGTACCGTCTTGCTTTAGGTTATTTAATAAATGATTCTTAATTTTTTCGCCACCGGGGGATAGGGTTCCATTATTAACATAAAATATACAGTGCTTTGGGATAATATCACATAAGGGACATTTTGAAGGTGGTGTTGTAGAGATTGTTGATCTACAGAGGGTTGCTCTGGGGAGTTTGTACTGTATCTAGTATTGTGTAATACAGTACTCGTGTACCATTATATATGTCCACTAGAAGCCATGCTATTGTGTGACAAGTGTATTGATGCCGAGTCCAAAGCGAGGCAAAACGGGTACCCTTTTTATATCGTATCTTTGGTATGACACAGCCAGGAAACTAAATCCCGATCTTAGACGCACTGTTTTCTGCCAGTTACGGACTATCGTGTGGAATAATTCAGAGATCAGGGTATTGATTTAGAAAAGTACTTACAGAAGTCTTAAAGTTACGTTTAAATATGAATTCTTTATAATGCTTGCACAACTACAATATTTTGGACAGATATGGTTTGTACGAGTCCAATAACTTAGAACTAGAAGGTCCTAAGTACAAAAAACGCTATTGTGAGAAAACAGGAAAACACTGTCTGAAAACTACTCTTTACTTGTGGAAAACCAAGCTTTTTCAACTTCAGTTTGATCAACATGGCCTATTCTGATGTTCATGACAATAACCTCATAAGAAGCACCTTGTGATGCAGAGTCCATTAACTTAATCCTTTACTTACCCCACAATTGTAGTCAAAGATATACTAAGTATAAAGAAATTAAAGAAGTTAAAGATTTCCTATTAGTGCTTTGCAATGCTTGTTCCTATTTAAAGATGAGATGTGGATGACTTCTGTTAACTCCTCTCATATTCTAAGTAAACTCTTCTGTTTATTCTGTGTCTGTTTTGACTGTGAAAAAAAATACTTCAAAATCAGAAAGTATCCCAATGGTGGCTGGTGGACAAACCATTTTACGGTAATGGATTTCTCTTGGTTTATCACCTTAGCTATTTATATAATACTCCGCTATCTGACAGGTTTGATTCCTCAGAAAAACTAAAACACTTCTGTCTGAGGATTGGGTAACATTGACGAAGGTTGTTTAGCTGATGATGTCCCATGGGAGGGGTTGAATGATCTCGAAGAAACGGTTCTATGACAACTGCTCTCACGTGATTGCTTCGGTTACTTAGATTTGTCTGCATGACACTGTATGTGTGACATATACTGATGTACGGTCAAATTGAATCATATTACGATTTATTCTTTAGATACTCTGGTAGGTAAAAGCTAATCATCTCAAGGGAAAATATCATTTCAAATAATGAATTCGATATGATGATCTAGCTAGCAATAAAGTACCAAAATCAAAAGATCAGCCAGCATCTCTCAAAACTAGCGAGAAACCTTTCAATTTTATAGTTAACGAGTATATCTCAATGTAAATAGTAACAGTTTATATTTTGTAGAAATGCGTACGTTACTATTTTGACATAATCCCCAAGTTGTAACATATAACGTAATCTGAGCGCCGACATAATTCTACACTTGTACCTTTTCGTAAATCTATAGTAGCATAAATATGCTCCCCTTGATGCAATACCATCTTCTATCATAATCCAATGCATATGCAATACATATCATAGGCAGGCACCAACATACTCTGTTCATATGTTCAAATGTTATAATAACAATCTACACATTGTATGTGAAAAATTCATTTTATTTTAAATGACAAAATTATTAAAACATTTTTTAAAGACGAGAATAAATAATTATACAGTCAAACATTATAATGCATAACTAAAACATATGAACATAAATGGGAAACAATACCTTCTATAGCTCTGCTCCCACAAATGTTGAATTTTAACTGACCATACTCTCGTCATCGCTTCTTTCATTTGACTTTATAGTTATAGATATAATGTTTGACTATTGTAAAGTATGTTACAATCACTGTATTTTTGTATACAATGTGGTGTTAAATCGTATTTATAAAACCTTTGCCTGGAAATCCAAACAAAGCTCAACGCATCTTCAATGACTGAAACAATATGGCTGGGGTTCTCGATTGTTCTTGGATTCATCGTTGTATGGTGTATGTCGTATGACATTCGCCAAATTCCAGATCAAATGGACTATGTTGGTTTTGCAATGAAATGAATATAAGCGACGTTTGTTTTTTTATTTCTTACAAACCGATTGGTAAATTAGGACCTCATTGATAATATATCTTGATAACTCGACCAGGCAGTTAGGTGTATATATATGCTACTAGAACAAACATTGTAATGGGGTTAATGGAGCTAATAAAGATATACACTACTCGAAGCTTGAATGCCAAGAGTATGATCTGATATTAAAACTATTTTCCTCGATGAACTTTCCCAATATAAGTGTATATTAATTGTATAGCAAAGCAATTCTAGACAAACTTGCGAAATGGTGGTTATATATAGTAGTACAGTGTATGAATATCTGGGGCGTAGTGCGGACTGATGTGAACCTATTCGAAAGTAGGTGATGCGGAAAGGCGGTCTGGAGGTCCTCCTGCAGGAACATTTTGTATTGTTTAATCGATTTAAACGTCTCTGATGGATTTTAAAAGTCATTATTGCAGTCAAGATTTAATAAAAAATAAACTGCTATAACAACGCAATTTCAGTTTTGTTTTGTAAGTTGTTGATCATCTGAACAACGGACAAAAATCACTGGACGATAAGTGGACATTCTAGGTGAAATCTAAATAAATTATTTGTTCAGGTATATGGTATTGTTCGAGCGATTCGATGGTCAAATGCATTTCAAATGCCGATAATACCAATAAAACTGTTGAAACACATTGTTTATCTCAGCAGCATTATACCACACAAACTAACTCGTCCTTGATAATGTTCATGATCAAGTTTTTATGCGAGCGCAGCGAGGTCGAAAAAATACATCGTTAGCTGAACATCTTGCTGCAGATTTGTTAGCTACACATGAGCGTGATCATATTGACTTAAATATTTATTTTGCTAGCGAACGAGCTATAAATGATGTAAATACTTATATCTGCAGCATACAACATAAACTCCCGTTAAAAAAGCATTTGAAAATCAGCAACTAGTGGGTCCGGGGGTATGCTCCCCCGGGAAAGTTTTGAAAACAACATTCATTTTGAGCATTCTGTGGAACCATATTTGTAGTATTGAAAAGGACAGATTGGAGTTAAGATGATGAGTTACGCATGGACCCCCATCCCCTCCTGTACACTGGCAATGAACATTTTAAGGATTGTTACTTTTGAGATTCTCATCATCAACTATACTCGAATTAGTAAACGAGCAATCGGGGCTACGCGCCCGAATACAATTCATGTTTGCTCAGCTTTTGTAACTACGTCTGATGTCGTAAAAAGTCATGGAAGGACGGAACGTAGTATGTCACACCAATTATTTGAACCCGAATCACTAGGGTGACTCGTCAGTGGCTTATCCACTGCGCTTACCAACAGGGGAAAAATAGTGTTGTTAATTATGTTGCTTTATGAATAAGGTATTCGCTCTCACTGCCGATTTATCCAATAAAAATGCTTAATAAATAAAATTACAATGTTTCTTTTAACATTGTTGTGTATACAAGTAAGACCTAAGTAAACATATTGTATATCGCAACGTTAATAAGCACGGTAGGGTTCCCGATACACCGCTACTTAGTTCTTTCAGAGAATTGTTCTGTTATCATATAGCTCGGACGACACTGAAAACTGATGTAACGGTTTATATATATGAAAACTGTGCAATTATCCGACAGAACTGCGAAGCGGGTTATCGGGATACATACCGCGATAAGGCTAAAAAGGTTATTGCAACGTGCATTGTACTTGTAAGAATTGAAACGTGTGGCGATATTAATCAAAACCTACGCTTCGTGCTGCGCTCATTATAATGATAACACTGTTTTAATTTCCCATTAAATGTGGAACCGTTGTAATTGCAGTATTGAATATTAGTATGTTTTGTTCGAATAGAGACTATTATCTGGAAACTTGCTATTTAAAAACACTTTGATGGTTGAAATATAGATTTTGAAAATGTTCCTGAAATACGAGAAATATTGAACATTCGTCCGGAAATAAGTACACAGGAGTCGGAAGTATTTGAAAGTAAAAATAAAATTGTTTAATTACCAAAACAATATTGCATGTTTTCTAACTTGGATATCTGGCATGGCATTATGCCACTTTATCCTGCTATTATAGCTGATCGCGGACCCCACATTCCCATTAAAAGTGTTTTTACTGATGAATAAATTGTCTCCTAAGATAACAAACATACACGGATTTTGTTTTCCTACGTATAAAACAAGTTGGTAGTTTTATAACACCGTCAGATACTTTACTATCTTTCGCAACGCTTTAAAATGTGATATTCGTCAAGGGGTTTTATAAGAATTAGTCTCTCTTTGTCTGGTGTATTATTGGTTGTTGAATATTCAAGTTGCACTAAAAAACAATAAAGAAATGAACATCGCCTACGATAGGGGGCATTCCGTGTTCAGTTCAATTTTGATGCCATAACGGTTGAATATTTGTCAAATGTAAGTTTTACGCGGGTCCAAAGAGTTCAACCGACCTGTTTTTCTTCAGACAATTTATGTAGTTTATTCATAGTAAGGATACAGATTGGTTCTGTCGTGTTATGTATTCAGTCATATTACGGCGAACTCGCTTTTTGTCTAGAGTTAATTCTCACTGGAAGAAATATTATGTGACAGAAATCTTTGTAGCACCGTGTAAGTTGTCTGCAAACTACGTGCGTGAATACGCTTGTCAACTGATAACCAAACAATTTGACAATCAAAGTTTAAGTGTTACGTATTTCAAACGAAAGATTTGAATCGGACATTAATTTTTCTTACTCTGTCTCGTGGATTACAGCTGATTTATTGCACAGATCAATGATACGATGCTACATTACGCCAAAACAAACGTCTGTTTGTAATCAATCAGGGCCAGTTGTTTAGAAAGCTTAGTTAGTGTGTTTAAAAATACAACTAAAGCTGCAGTTAACATCTGGCAGGTGGAAGCGGTGAATAATGATGTTTTAGATAATCGACGCGGGGCAAATAAACATGATTGCTAAGCCACGATAGGAAAATACCTTGGGAATAAAATGTAATTACATTTATGCACGAAACATGTCCAAGGCAACTAAATAAATTAATGTAATGGTGCAAATAATTAACCGGGTGCAATAAGTCATTATATATAGAAACACCTTGAAGTGTGCGAAGCAATAAAAACTAGGATTGTATATTTCGTCCTGTAAATAATTATATGGACATTACCCTTCAGGGAGACATGTAAAGTAGACGAATTCTCGTTAGTGCAAATTGAAAACTCTTAGTACAGTTTATTATTGTGCTGGTGCGATGAAAAGGCGATGTGAACTTTGGTATTTCATATCAATGCGTCTTTTACCACAGGGCAAACATAACGCTAAAACCTATCGACTTGGCGCGATTTGAATGTGATTGCCGTATTTCGAGTCAGCTCTAGTCAGAATACGACATGAACTTATAGAACTTTATCTTTATTTTACAACTTCTGTTAGGCCCCTGGAAGTCAACAAAATGAGTTGTCACCATTTGTACGTAAGCTTTAAAAGAATATGCAGTCGCTATCTTTCAAGCATAAAAGAATTAAAATAAGGTTACGAAATAAATTGAAGTAAACTACATGGAGTTACCCTGAAGGTAAGTACACGAACGTATATAACTTGTGAACATATGTAGTTGATTTAATAATACTTGTTTAAATATATCATTTTTTTTCTTTTGGTATATATCGCTGGCTTAGAATAATAAGACTGATACATAAGTTAAATCTGCATCAAAAGGCGCTTCTTATGAGTCTATTGTCATGAAAATCGGAACTGGTCATGTTGACCAAACTGAAGTTTGAAATTCTTGTTTTCCAATAAGTTAAGAGTAAATATCAGACAGTTTGTTCTTGTTTTCTCAAAATATTGGTACTTACGGCCTTTTCATTCTAAGCCAGCGATATATGCATCCACAGCCGTTAAGTAGTAAATAAATAGGTTTTTAACAACGTGAGACAATTCTATCGATAAGCCAGTCAAGTGTATAATAGAAGTTAAGTTCGTCATGATGTTAAATGTCGTAATTCGTTTGCCGAGACAACTTTCACCTAACGCAACGAATCTAAAATCAAAAGTTCTACGTTCTTTAAAAAGACAGTACAGTCGTTAAATTGTTTTAAAATATAAGGGAAAACGATAACAGAGTTATCACTCACCAGAAAGAGTAGAGTATGAAAGGCACAAAATAGAACAAATGGCTAGCTCTGCATAAAGTTGGAAATATGAAGTTGTTCTATCTTAAAATAGATGATATTGCGTACTAGCTGATACTAGTTTTGTTGTCTAGGTAAAAAGATAAAAGACAATCGGACAGGGTAGGCAGAACATTAACTTAACCGCTGAAAGTCAAAGCTGCAGCGCTAGTCTAGATTTTCAAATATGAACTATTTTAAGAATCTTAACTGAAATATAGCTTTAAAATACATTATGCAATTCATGATATTTGACATCTATATTGAGTTGACATTTTATGTGAAACTTACATAACGTATTTACTTAAGAACTTCAAGGAAATGGTTAATGTATTTTCCCATTCCCTTTAGTTTGTTGAAAACCAATAATAATACAGTTTCTTGAAAACAGTTCACTTTTTGCGTTTTAATAAAAGGCTTTATAGCATGTGGAAAGGAAAATTGAAATCTTTCTTTTAAGAACTTCTACTTTGATATACAGTATAAAGTTCTATGCGTATATAATGGTTTTCTAAATGTGCACTTTAATATTTGAGGCATCCTTGTTCTAAATACAAGGTAAGCATTTTACTTTATACGGTTAATGTGTCGAATCTGACATTCATTTTCGCAATCACAACTGCTAGTTTTGTTTTGTTTTTTGCGATTTTTTTAATGTTGAATTCGGCATTAAAATAACGAAGTTTTTTAAAAAATAATGTTGAAAAACATTCAAAGAAACAAGTGAATGCCGAATTCAACATCCATTTTTTAAAAAAATACTTCATTTGTATGTCGAAATGAACATTGAATTCAACCATCAAATTCGAAATAGAACTTTTGTTTCAAAAACTTACCCACTTGAATGTCGAAAATAATGTCGATTTCAACATTAAAACACCGAAAAAACTAATGATTGTCGAAATTTTTTTTTTCCCCAAAAAAAACTCGAATGTCGAAATGAGTGTCGAATATCGTGCAAACTTCACACATTTTATAAACACAGCTAACTAGCGTACAAACACTCCGAGGAAAGAATTAAGTACAGCATAATCGTGTCTTGACTTAATGTCAAATGCAGAATATTTGCTATGTTAGAATCGTTATAATAAATGAGCAACTGTGTTTTATCTAAATAATAATAATACAAGGTATAATGTATTCGTTAACTCTTGACCATGCTTTATTGTTGCACAAAACAAACTCGTCAGTTACACAGTAATATGAACTAAGGCATGGCCTTTAACGGAAATTTTTTCTTTCTTAATTAATAAATTAATGTAGATTGTATGTATCTATGTATGTACAGTTTACATAAAGAATCATGTATACATCTTAATTAATAAATTAATGTAGATTGTATGTATCTATGTATGTACAGTTTACATAAAGAAACATGTATGCATTTTAACTACAGTCATGTACTTAAGGGTAAACAGGAATCAAAGAGCTGAAAGACCTGAGGTTGTTCAAATGTATGTAATTCTGATCACCCCGGCTTTATGCATTGCAATATTTAGTAGACAAACTGAGATGGCCGTACTTTCACGATTAGAATTAATGCATGCAGGGAAAGAACAAATCAAATTATGCCACATTATTATTATTGCATTGGCAATAAACATTTTATATGTTTACATCAAATAAAATATTGAAGTTGAATTGAAGTTGAATAGTTTTCTGCAGCCAGAAAATTTAGTGGTATTGCTTTGGATGTGTTTTTTTGCAGTTAGGATGCTGAGCAAAAAGATAACATTAAGTCGGACAGGGATGGCTACACTCTACTTAACCAGTCGAGCACCGAAATCATAAAAATATACAAGGCACAATGCCCAACACCCAGCCGAGCGAGAAAAATGATCCGCCCAAATCCCAGCTGTCAAAAATCTGAATGAAACAGTTTCAGCAATCAAAAGGCTGAATGCCCACTCAGAACGACCTAGTTTCAAATGTAAAACGGCGGAAAGATACAATAATAAATAAACACCGAAAGCCCCGGCCGGATGACTTAGTTTCAACAAGCAACAAGCCTTAGTCGAGTGTCACCAAGAATGACCTAGCTCCAATAAGCTTAACAGCCCAAGCTGAATGACCCAATTTAAACAACCCAATTTAACCAATTAGTATGCCAAAATGAGCAACAACGCTACATGACCATTCCGGTGTATGTTTAAATTTATTAGTCAGAATAATAAGCCAAATAATCAGAAATGTGATATATCGAATACTGCGACAGGGGCGTAGCCAGACTTGAATTGACTCATAAGCCTTGAAGTTGGTGGTTATGGTTGGGGGTCCTCACGATTCGTGAAAATTTGAGACTTATATTTATATTTAATGTTACGCACGTGCGTACATCAGTAACATAACCGACTATATATAACAGTTTATATAGAATAGTACATGGTATCATCTACGGGAACGTTAATAATGAAACAAGGTTAAAAAAGTATGTAGCCGGACCAGGGCTCAAACCTGGAACCATTTGCTATATATTAAGAAGGTTCAATGCTCTACTGAGTGAGCTAAGTGGATTCCTACAAAGTTCTCTTCCTTATCAGTAATTAAATCCTATACTAGCTCCAGGCATCCTACTGACAGACACTTTTAGCATATTTTTCAGGGAAATTCTTAACTCTCATTTAAATGAAGCTTGTAACTAATAAATTTTTCCAAACATTTTAAAATCAAAGTTAAACCCCTTTCACAATTGTCAT
Organism: Spisula solida; assembly: GCA_947247005.1. NCBI lineage: Eukaryota > Metazoa > Mollusca > Bivalvia > Venerida > Mactridae > Spisula > Spisula solida. The sequence goes on along the minus strand of OX365958.1, from coordinate 1,105,615 downwards.
ACGACGAGTCTTAGATGTAAATTTGAGGAATATCCTATGTCCGTCGTACAACAAACTTAAGAAATTTTGTCGCGTTTGACACCATCGGACCACAAAATGCATTTTTATAATAAAATTGATCATGCATACATGTATTTCAGTTTAATACTAGCATTTAGCAAGTTCCTATTTGCAAATATTTATTATTATTTGAAAATAAAGAGTTTGGTTGGACGTTTTGATTAATTATACCCAGCTGCTGAAACTTATTTTTTAAACCAGCTAATAGTTTGACAATGCTTTTATCGTACGACGGACGTGCTACAACTGTTCATCTTAAGGCTTTCGCGCGTCAATTGTTATGACCTGCGACCATCGCATGACCATCATACGTCTGTCTGTCGTGTGGCGGACGCACGATAGTTCCCAAAAATGCATCGTTGAGCTGTCGCACCCTTTCCAGGCGCAAATTGGTACATTTCCATGTAGACACATAAGCCTCGTGCAACGAAAACATTCCTACGACAATTGTGAAAGGGGTTTTGTCATGGCTCCTATATATTTTGAAATTACGCATGTTTATCCGGTAATGTCGATAAGGTGAATATGAATTGGAATAAGTAGATCATAACTTTGCCGATGCAGTCTTCAAATTTCACTTTTCATGGCAAATATTTTGGTGGAACAGTTGTCGAGTGATAAGCGCTCTCAACTTAGTACCGATCCAGAGGTCCCTGGTTTGAATCTCTGCCGGGGCACGGGAAATTCCTACCAAACTAAATCGGCACTGATGACGAAGCCCGACTCACCAACCTCCACTTCTGAAAACCACGCACAAAACAATTGTGGTTTTAACAATGTTATTGTGAAGGCATATACACATCATGTTGGTTAGACTATAGGCAAGATGCTAACAGAGCGAACACTTTACCAACTGAGCTATCCAGGCATTAGTCAAACGTATTGGACGCGTACAGTAAACACTGTAGCGGCTCAGTTGAAACATTGAAAACTGGTCAAGCTGGCCAAATACATTTCTCCCCTATCAGTAATTTAATCCTGTACACAGTACTACAATTATCTCATAAACATTGCTATCCAAAGCACAATACACATGATACAGACGGAACATTGTCAAAGAGTCATTTTACATTTTGTTTTGGTACAAACTAATGAAACTTGGACGAATAATTTCGGTGGTAGGTACGAATAGGAACGGGTACGACAGGAATTTGTAGAAAGTTGTACTTACCAAACCTTTAATAACAACATACGTCATCGGATGTTGATTTTATTGTATAAGTATGCTAATTGCGAGTATTAAAGACGATTTTCCTTGCTTAACAAGTACTTACATCGTGTAATCGATGGTCGGCGTCTCAGACGAATGCAATCACGTAGAATGTTGGGTAACTTCCCCTGTTACCTGGCTATCGCTCCGGACCCGGGATTATTTATTTATTTTGTATAGCGTAATTTGAAATCTGCAGATGTTCAGAAAACCTAAAAAATATAGAAGTTCAGCTACGAATTGTCAGTTTTCAACTAATTTGAGATTACAATAATGGTTGAATCCTCGTACCAATCATAACTACTCTCGTACGTCACTGCGGATCTTCGATGAGACCGGAAGACTGTCTTGAGTCCCGTCGTACTATAGCGTTCAATAGAAGCGTATGGGAACCAACCCAAAAACCGGAAATCCATACCTTTTCAGCTATTAGTGGGGCGAAACTTCGGCCGATGACGGAAAGACCCGAGTAGTTACGATTGCCGGGAAGACAATTGGTACGGCCTCTACGACATTTATAGGCTGCTGATTTAGGAATAAAACCAAACTCAGATGTCTCGGAGATGTTTTTTCAAAACCTTCGGTTTTGAAAAAAATCTCCTATTATATCTAAATTACTTTCTATCTTGCCGCTCGCGGGATACACCCGAACGCAGATTCTTCTTCTTACAACTCAACCACGGTGTTCGAAATACTATCGGTAAGACGCTTGTATTAGATTGCAACATAATCAATTATATTTTCAATGTCGTATTAACAACACGTAAGTGTGCCTTAACGTCTTCATGCTACGATAATGTGCTCCGTAGCTGCATGTTTGATTACCTCAGTTGATAAAAAGTGTGATTATTATAGATTCCGCCCATTAGATGAATTGATTTCCCTAATCAAATTATTTATTTTTTTAACAAACTGTGCACCATTTTGAACTTTTTGTATAGTACAAAGAGTACATCGGTCTTTCTTAATTAACTACGGACGTATTCTGCATGTTTAGACATAAACATGGGTGATTTATGAGGGTCTATGATCAACCACCTGCTGGCAGAACTACTGATAAGTCGTTTGCTATACTACAACGTGTTTGGTTTACCTTTCTTCATTGAATCACATATTCGTTTTCTTTGATAAGAATTTTGGTTCAATAAAGGTTCTTACAACTAAGTTCATATTAATCACTTTTGACAACTCATTCCTGACCTGATGTTACATATCGTCACGAGGGTAAGGGATAATATATGCCACCTTTTCTTTTAATGCTTAGAGATAAGTGATGGAAACACTGGAGCAATGTTTATTAGAAATTCGTCTTTGGTATGCCTTACTACGCGGACCGGGATATCCGCATAAGAAGCGGGCACTGAACCACTAGACTATTTGAAGAGTCTGGAATACACAGTAGCAAACAGTTCCGAGGCTGTGTGTGTCCACGTACTACGGGAAAATTTATTACCGTACATTTAATTATATGTTGTTTGAATTGCGATATGTTTGGGCATATCTCTCGTGTTTGACGTGTATGTATGCCAGACAGTTAAGTACTTGTAAAGTTCCAGTTTTTAGTAAGAACGTGTTTTCGTCAAGTATTTCCTCAAGTGTCCCCCGATGGCTTCAACTTGTTTAAATATTCTTGGTTTGGTTGTTTCTTTCACAGATGATCAATTCTCACGTACACCAACACACCGAGAACACTAAATGCGATAAGATTATTCTGTCCCAGAATATTTTCGCGTCATCTCGATCAATCAATGTGTTTTTTTCTTACATATTTTGTGTGAAATCAAGCAGTAACTTAGACAAGTGTTGTTCCTCTACAACTAAAACGATGAATCAAAATTTATCACTGCCTAGGATGTTTTATCTTTCCATTTCCATTTGAATATAATAAATACTTAAGTTCACAAAACAAACATGGCGGATAAATGTGTGACAGTAGGCAGGATAGTGTAATTGAAAGTTCAGCAATTTCATGTTGGTTTAATATTGCATTGTTGTTTAAAGTATTTTGACGCGTACTTTTCTTATCTTCTGATTGCTTTTCCTGCTAAACATTTAAGTTTAATGTTAACTGATGCCAACGGGTTGGATATTGCTACTTGGTGAAGGAAAGGCATCGTTTGTTTTTTGTTGTCCCTGAACTACTGATATAACTCCAATGTATTAAATTGAAATACTTAAATAAACACAAGATTCACTTGTATATTCCATTTCTAATGTTCCGGTGAGTGCTACTACTACGCTTTACGTATATTATATCAATATGGCAAAGGCATTTCAAATGCCGATAATACCAATAAAACTGCATAATAATAATGCTGTACTGTATGTTAGAATAGTTTTATGTTGCGATATTACATTGTATTGTCCACAGCACTATTTTATCAAAGCACGTACTATGATATTAAAGGTACGCCGAAATTTAAATTATTTATGATTCTTCAACAACTGCTCATTTTGACAAAGTGATCTTCAATGATACAGTTGATGCACTCCCAAACTACCATGATTAATTAAAATAGAATCTACGGTTGACAACGGTATAATAACGCGATAATTTACATTACAAAGAAACAATCACCGAATGCTCATATTTGTCATATACTTAATTCTAGTGTACTGTTTAATCAAAACACTTGCGGAAATCGTAAACTTGCGCTCAAATTTTAATTCTTTATGAATCATTTACAACAAGAACGCATTCGGCAGTATGGGTCAAAACACAAATTTATTAAAATAGAAGCAGAGGTATTTCAGCTTTTGGACGGCTGGGACTAGTACTTTCGACCTTTTCACAGCTGAAACTTGAAATGTCAGTTTTATGTTGGGAATTGTTTTATGTAATGTGGTCTGTGTGGTTATTGTATTATCTGTGCTCCACAGTTAAAGTTGAGTGCTGCCTTCCCTGTTTTAGTATTCTTTTGAAAAAAAATATTATATTGTATTTATCCCTCATACAAAAAAATGCAGTAAATGTATTTGTATCTTCAGTGAAATTGTTATTTAAGTATATTTCTTTCTATCTAAGTGTGTTACCAACAGACAAGAACGCGTTCAGCTATGTTTAATTATGTTGATGCTGCGTTCTGTTGAATAGTTTGATTTGACAGACAGGATGGAAGAACAAACAAATAATGGCTCGATGTGCATGTAACATCATGTGGCGTGGAATTATCATGAAATGTTGATATACAATTTAAGACACTGTTTGCTTTATCTATCGTATTGCATTACAACATCTGCCTGTTGTTATATTACTTTTGCATTAAATACTGTTTGTTTATTGCAAAAATAGTTAAACGGCATAAAGCAGTGCTTAGAGATGGGGGAAATGAGATTACGATTTACGACATGTCGTATTTTCGGCAGGTTAAGTAAATAAGATACCATCTGGTTTTGGTTTATCTTTAACTCGTTAAAATTATTTTTTGAGTGTCTATTGGCAAGAAAGTTTTAAATTCAAGGTATAAAACTCATTAATTGCTCTCAAATTGAAACTTTAGTGTGACAATATGAAGAGTGTAAGCATGTGCTTAAGCAATAAAAAACAAGATTTAACATGGTTGATATTAACATAATAATTCAAATCAGAAATAATTCGATGAATCACTTTACCAACAAAAACGCGTTGTTTACGTTACTCATTGCAGCATTCATGCTATGGTTATAAAATTAAAACTCTTAATAATATGTAAAATGCATTGTACTATAGAGAAATTGGGGAGCATTTTACCTATTTGCTGGACCAGTTTATTATAAATTTTGAAGGCTTAGAGATTAACAACATGTTACTGCTGCCACTTGGGCAGTTCATTTACTCCTTCGGGTATGTGATGGGCATTATGCCTTGTATGTCTGTATGTTTTTTGTGCTCGGTTGGTTAAGTTTAGCGCTGCCTTCCCTGTCCGACTTAATATTATCTTTTTGCTAACCATAGAATAGTGTTTTCAACCGATGGTAACAATCAGTATCTGGTACCGGCTAAGTCATGTGTTTTTTATTTACCATAACGTTTAACTGGCGCTCCTGTCGCTTCTGTAAGATTGTCTGTGCATTAGAGTATTTTATTTCTAGTATGGTTTTAATTCGCGTATTAAGACGCAATTTATTTGCGGTAAAACACCTATAACATATCATACGTGCAACACGATATGTGATAATTATATAATCATTAGGTAACACTTGCGTAAAACTTACACATTTAAATGGAAATATAATTGAATACAGCCCATTAAATTGCCAAGTGTTTTGTCATTTAAAATGATTGATTTTCTAAGCAAATTGCGATCAAATATGTTGAATACGTATCCTGTTCAGTTGTGTAGTTTGGTGTAGTTTGGTGTGGTGTGGTGTGGTGTGGTGTGGTGTGGTGTGGTGTGGTATGGTGTGGTGTGGTGTAGTCACATTGCACTGCTTATGGTTATTTGCGCAACCATTTTGATGTTTTTGTTGTGACAGCCGAGTGCTTTAACGCGTTCGTACTTTACATTGCTAGGCGATGGCATCGTTAATTATGCGTTTTAATTCCCTACAATAGCAAATCATCCAGGGGAGGTAATCCTTAACAGAAACAGTGGAACAAGACAGACACAAAACAGAACACAACATTTTGTAATTTTGTAATTTTGTTTTGTAATCCAAGAATTTTACGCCCTGCGAAATTTCATTTCATCAAAATCCACGAAATTTAATACCCACGAAAATAGCAATATGTGATTTTACAACAAGCGATTTCTCTGATGGTTATGCAATTGTGCAGCAATGACTCGTATATCGGTTAATGATTTCAACAAGTGCATGCGAATGTCAGGTGTAAGCAATATTTAGCTTCTGGCATCAAATAAATTTCACCATTAACCGTTAGCTCATATTTCGCCTGCAAGAAAAACTCCTAAATAGAACCTTTCATTGATTTACATTATGTAATTGCTAGATACTGCAAATGTTTCAAAGTTACATTAAGATTAATTTAGTTTATGCGCAATACATTTTAATTGCCAATGACAGGGGTAAAGATCTCTAAGGGTTCTCAAAGAATTAACACTTTCATTTATTGTCATTTATGTGTAAACTACTTAACATTACTTTGATTTTTGTAGATTATTACAACATACACCTCATTTATCATTTATAATCGAACCTGATTCTGATATACTACCGCTGATACTACTTGTGGTTCCCGGAACGGGTTTTCTAATTTATTGTATTTTGTGCCGCTGACGGGATGCATCTGTATGCAGATTCTTATTCTTGTAACAACTCAAATATTATCGGTAAAGCGCTAGTATTAAAGTACGGACCCGCTTGATTCAGATTGCAACATAATCAGTTATCTTTTCCATGTCGTTATCTCGTAACCATGCTTTATTGTGCTTTAAAACTTCAGGTACACATTTATTATTTCTAAAACACTATTTATATTGCCGCTCGCGGGATGCATCTGAACGCAGATTCCATTTCTTCTAACAACTCTACCACGGTATTATCGGTAAGACGCTTGTATTAGATTGCAACATAATCAATTATCTTTTCCATGTCGAATTTACAACACGTAAGTGTGTCTTAACGTCTTCATGCTGCGATAATGTGCTCCGTAGCTGCATGTTTGATTACCTCAGTTGTTAAAAAGTGTGATTATTATAGATTCCGCACGTTAGATGAAATGATTTCCCTAAACAAATTATTTATTTTTTAACAAACTGTGCACCAATATGAACTTTTTGTATAGTACAAAGAGTACATCGTTCTTTCTTAATTAACCTCGGACTCATTCGTCTTGTTTGGACATAAATATGGGTGATCGATGAGGGTCTATGATCAATAACCTGCTGTCAGAACAATTGATACGTCGTTTGCTATATTAAAAAAATCCAAGCATAGCCTTTATTCGCCAGTCAGCTTTCTGCTGAAACATGGCGGACATATGTGTGCCTCCACCCGTGAGCCATCACCCGTATTTGAAATCAGGTCGCCAGATCAGACGACAAGCACGCTAACCACTGAGCTACGGAGGCCACTACAACGTGTTTGGTATACCGTTTTACATTGAATCACATATTTGTTTTGTTTGATAAGAACATTGGTTGAGTTCAATAAACGTTCTTACAACTTAGTTTATATTATTCACCTTTGGCAACTCATTTCTGACATTATCTATAATCATCAGGGTATGGGACAATAGATGCCATCTTTTCCCTTTTTATGCTGAGCGACTAGTAATGGAAACACTAGTGCAATGTTTATTTGAAATTCGTCTTTGGTATGCCTCACTACGCGGACCAAGGTCATCCGCATAAGAAGCGGTCACTGAACCACTAGGCTATTTGAAGAGTCTGGAGTCCACAGTAGCAAAATGTTCCGATGCTGTGTGTGTCCTGGTACTACGGAAAAATCTATTACCGTATATTTATTTATTTGTTGTTTGATAAGTAATATGTTTAGGCATATCTCTCGTGTTTGACGTGTAGGTATGCCAGACAGTTATGTACTTGTAAGGCTCCAGTTTTTAGTAAGAACGTGTTTTCGTTAAGGATTTCCTCAAGTGTTCCCCGATGGCTTTAACTTGTTTAAATATTCTTGGTTTGTTTGTTTGTTTCTTTCACAGATGATCAATTCTCACGTACACCAACACACCGAGAACACTAAATGCGATAAGATTATTCTGTCCCAGAATATTTTCGCGTCATCTCGATCAATCAATGTGTGTTTTTCTTACATATTTCGTGTAAAATCAAGCAGTAACTTAGACAAGTGTTGTTCCTCTACAACTAAAACGATGAATCAAAATTTATCACTGCCTAGGATGGATGTTTTATCTTTCCATTTTCAATTGTATATAATAAATACTTAATTTCACAAAACAAACATGGCGGATAAATGTGTGACAGTAGGCAGGATAGTGTAATTGAAAATTCAGCAATTTCATGTTGGTTTAATATTGCATTGTTGCTTAAGATATTGTGTGCGTACTTTTCTTATCTTCTGATTGCTTTTCCTGCTAAACATTTAAGTTTAATGTTAACTGATGCCAACGGGTTAGATTGCTACTTGGTGAAGGAAAGGCATCGTTTGTTTTTTGTTGTCACTGAACTACTGATATGACTCCAATGTATTAAATTGAAATACTTAAATAAACGCAACATTCACTTGTATATTCCATTTCTAATTTTCCAGTGAGTGCTACGCTTTACGTATATTATATCAATATGGCAAAGGCATTTCAAATGCCGATAATACCAATAAAACTGCATAATAATAATGCTGTACTGTAAGTTAGAATAGTTTTATGTTGCGATATTACATTGTATTGTCCACAGCAGTGTTTTATCAAATCACGATATTAAATGATATTAAAGGTACGCCGAAATTTAAATTCTTTATGATTCTTCAAAAACTGCACATTTTGACAAAATGACCTTTAATGTTTCAGTTGATGAACTCCCAAACTACCATGATTAATTAAAATAGAATATATGGCTGACAACGGTATAATAATACATTACAAAGAAACAATCACCGAATGCTCATATTTGTCATATACTTAATTCTAGTGTACTGTTTAATCAAAAACTTGCGAAAATCGTAAACTTGCGCTCAAATTATAATTCTTTATGAATCCTTTACAACAAGAACACATTCGTCAGTATGGATCAAAACACAAATTTATTAAAATAGAAGCAGAGGTATTTCTGCTTTTGGACGGCTGGGACTTGTACTTTCGACCTTTTCACAGCTGAAACTTGAAATGTCAGTTTTATTTTGGGATTTGTGTTATGAATTGTGGTCTGTGTGGTTATTGTATTGTCTGTGCTCGACAGTTAAAGTTGAGTGCTGCCTTCCCTGTTTTAGTATTCTTTTGAAAAAAATATTATATTGTATTTATCCCTCATACAAAAAACTGCAGTAAATGTATTTGTATCTTCAGTGAAATTGTTATTTAAGTATATTTCTATCTAAGTGTGTTACCAACAGACAAGAACGCGTTCATCTATGTTTAATTATGTTGATGCTGCGTTCGTTGAATAGTTTGATTTGACAGACAGGATGGAAGAACAAACAAATAATGGCTCGATGTGCATGTAACATCATGTGGCGTGGAATTATTATGAAATGTTGATATACAATTTAAGACACTGTTTGCTTTATCTATCGTATTGCATTACAACATATGCCTGTTGTTATATTACGTTTGTATTAAATGCTGTTTGTTTATTGCAAATAGAGTTAAACGGCATAAAGCAGGCTTAGAGATGGGGGGAATGAGATTACGATTTACAACATGTCGTAATTCGTATTTGCCGATTTTCGGCAGGTTAAGTAAATAAGATACCATCTGGTTTTGGTTTATCTTTAACTCGTTAAATTATTTTTTGAGTGTCTATTGGCAAGAAAGTTTTAAATTCAAGGTATAAAACTCATTAATTGCTCTCAAATTGAAACTTAAGTGTGACAATATGAAGAGTGTAAGCATGTGCTTAAGCACAACATTTAACATGGTTGATATTAACAGAATAATTCAAATCAGAAATAATTCGATGAACCCCATTTAACCAACAAAAACGCGTTGTTTACGTTACTCATTGCAGCATTCATGCTATGGTTATAAAATTAAAACTCTTAATAATTTGTAAAATGCATTGTACTATAGAGAAATTGGGGAGCATTTTACCTATTTGCTGGACCAGTTTATTATAAATTTTGAAGGCTTAGAGATTAACAACATGTTACTGCTGCCACTTGGGCAGTTCATTTACTCCTTCGGTTATGTGATGGGCATTATGCCTTGTATGTCTGTATGTTTTTTGTGCTCGGTTGGTTAAGTTTAGCGCTGCCTTCCCTGTCCGACTTAATATTATCTTTTTGCTAACCATAGAATAGTGTTTTCAACCGATGGTAACAATCAGTATATGTTACCGGCTAAGTCATGTGTTTTTTATTTACCATAACGTTTAACTGGCGCTCCTGTCGCTTCTGTAAGATTGTCTGTGCATTAGAGTATTTTATTTCTAGTATGGTTTTAATTCGCGTATTAAGACGCAATTTATTTGCGGTAAAACACCTATAACATATCATACGTGCAACACGATATGTGATAATTATATAATCATTAGGTAACACTTGCGTAAAACTTACACATTTAAATGGAAATATAATTGAATACAGCCAATTAAATTGCCAAGTGTTTTGTCATTTAAAATGATTGATTTTCTAAGCAAATTGCGATCAAATATGTTGAATACGTATTCTAGTGTGGTGTGGTGTGGTGTGGTGTGGTGTGGTGTGGTGTGGTGTGGTGTTGTGTGGTGTGGTGTGGTGTGGTGTGGTGTGGTGTGGTGTGGTGTGGTGTGGTGTGGTGTGGTGTGGTGTGGTGTGGTGTGGTGTGGTGTGGTGTGGTGTGGTGTGGTGTGGTGTGGTGTGGTGTGGTGTGGTGTGGTGTGGTGTGGTGTGGTGTGGTGTGGTGTGGTGTGGTGTGGTGTGGTGTAGTCACATTGCACTGCTTATGGTTATTTGCGCAACCATTTTGGTGTTTTTGTTATGACAGGCGAGTGCTTTAACGCGTTCGTACTTTACATTGCTAGGCGATGGCAGCGTTAATTATGCGTTTTAATTCCCTACAATAGCAAATCATCAAGGGAGGTAATCCTTAACAGAAACAGTGGAACAAGACAGACACAGAACAGAACACAACATTTTGTAATTTTGTTTTGTAATCCAAGAATTTGAGGATCTTGCAAAATTTCATTTCATTAAAATCCACGAAATTGAATACCCACGAAAATACCGATAAGTGATTTTACAATAAACGATTTCTCTGATGGTTATGCAATTGTGCAGCAATGACTCGTATATCGGTTAATGATTTAAACAAGTGCATGCGAATGTCAGGTGTAAGCAATATTTAGCTTCTGACAACAAATAAATTTCACCATTAACCGTTGGCTCATCTTTCGCCTGCAAGATCAACTTCCTTAAAACCATCTCTGTCAAAAGCCTAAATAGAACCTTGCATTGATTTACATTTCGTAATTGCTAGATACTGCAAGAGTTTCAAAGTTACATTAAAATTAATTTAGTTTATGCGCAATACATTTTAATTGACAATGACAGCAGTAAAGATCTCTAAGGGTTCTCAAAGAATTAACACTTTCATTTATTGTCATTTATGTGTAAAGTACTTAACATTACTTTAATTTTTGTTGATTTATTACAACATACACCTCATTTATCATTTATAATCGAACCTGATTCTGATATACTACCGCTGATACTACTTGTGGTTCCCGGAACGGGTTTTCTAATTTATTGTATTTTGTGCCGCTGACGGGATGCATCTGTATGCAGATTCTTTTTCTTATAACAATTCAAATATTATCGGTAAAGCGCTAGTATTAAAGTTCTGACCCGCTTAATTCAGATTGCAAAATAATCAATTATCTCTTCCATGTCGTTATCACGTTACCATGCTTTATTGTGCTTTAAAACAAACTCTTCAGGTACACATTTATTATTTCTAAAACGCTATCTGTATTGCCGCTCGCGGGATGCATCTGAACGCAGATTCTTTTTCTTCTAACAACTCATCCACGGTGTTCGAAATATTATCGGTAAAACGCTTGTATTAGATTGCAACATAATCAATTAGTTTTCCCATGTCGAATTTACAACACGTAAGTAGGCCATAACGTATACATGCTGCGATAATGTGCTCCGTAGCTGCATGTTTGATTACCTCAGTTGATAAAAAGTGTGATTATTATAGATTCCGCACGTTAGATGAATTGATTTCCCTAAACAAACTATTTATTTTTTAACAAACTGTGCACCATTTTGAACTTTTTATATAGTACAAAGAGTACATCGGTCTTTCTTAATTACCCTCGGACTCATTCGTCTTGTTTGGACATAAATATGGGTGATCGATGAGGGTCTATGATCAACCACCTGCTGTCAGAACAATTGATAAGTCGTTTTCTATATTAAAAAATTCCAAGCATAGCCTTTATTCGCCAGTCAGCTTTCTGCTGAAACATGGCAGGCATATGTGTGCCTCCACCCGTGAGCCTTCAACCTGATTTGAACCCAGGTCGCCAGATCAGACGACAAGCACGCTAACCACTGAGCTACGGAGGCCACTACAACGTGTTTGGTATACCGTTTTACATTGAATCACATATTTGTTTTGTTTGATAAGAACATTGGTTGAGTTCAATAAACGTTCTTACAACTTAGTTTATATTATTCACCTTTGGCAACTCATTCCTGACATTATCTATCGTCACCAGGGTATGGGACAATTGATGCCATCTTTTCCCTTTTAATGCTGAGCGACAAGAAATGGAAACACTAGTGCAATGTTTTTTTGAAATTTGTCTTTGGTTAGCAAAATGTTCCGATGCTGTGTGTGTCCACGTTCTACGGAAAAATCTATTACCGTACATTTGTTTATTTGTTGTTTGATATGTAATATGTTTAGGCATATCTTTCTAATGTTTGACGTGTAGATATGTCAGACAGTTATGTACTTGTAAGGTTCCAGTTTTTAGTAAGAACGTGTTTTCGTCAAGGATTTCCTCAAGTGTCCCCCGATGGCTTTAACTTGTTTAAATATTCTTGGTTTGTTTGTTTCTTTCACAGATGATCAATTCTCACGTACACCAACACACCGAGAACACTAAATGCGATAAGATTATTCTGTCTCAGAATATTTTCGCGTCACCTCGATCAATCAATGTGTGTTTTTTCTTACATATTTCGTGTGAAATCAAGCAGTAACTTAGACAAGTGTGGTACCTCTATAGCTAAAACGATGAATCAAAATTTATCACTGCCTAGGATGGATGTTTTATCTTTCCATTTCCAATTGAATATAATAAATACTTAATATCACAAAACAAACATGGCGGATAAATGTGTGACAGTAGGCAGGATAGTGTAATTGAAAGTTCAGCAATTTCATGTTGGTTTAATATTGCATTGTTGTTTAAGATATTTTGACGCGTACTTTCTTATCTTCTGATTGCTTTTTCTGCTAAACACTTTAGTTTAATGATAAATGATGCCAAAAGGTTAGATATCGTTACTTGGTGAAGGAAATGCATTGTTTGTTTTTGTTTTCCCTGAAACACAGACATAACTCGAGCGCAATAGATTGATATGCTTAAATAAATACAACATCCCTGACATTTTCCATTTCTAATTTTCAGGTGAATGCTACGCTTTAGTGCATTCACATATTGCTTTACATACTTGTTCACCATCATGACCCAAGCCCATACACAGGGGTGGGTAACTTTATCAAGCATTTTGTTGAAATTATGTCCCCTTTTGGACTAGGAAATGCAAATGTTAAAATTTAGGTACATGTTTTTTAACCTCTTATATCTTCAAAGTGCATTGACATAATACTATTGCTTTGATACTTTGCATACTTGTTCACCATCATGACCCCAGCCCATAAACAGGGGTAGGTAACTCTATCAAGCATTTTGGTGAAATTATTCTCCCTTTTTCAATTTAGTGCAAATGTTAATGTTTAGGTACATGTTTTTTCACCTCTAATATTTTCAAAGTGCATTCACACATTGCTAGCATAATTGTTCTCCATTATGACCACAACCCCTACACCGGGGTAGGTAACTCTATCAAGCATTTTGTTGAAATAATGCCCCCTTTTGGACTTGGAAATGCAAATGTTAAAGTTTAGTTACAGGTTTTTTAACTCCTTATATCTTCAAAGCGAATCGATACATTGCTTTCATACTTTGCATACTTGTTCACCAGAATGACCCCAACCCCTACACAGGAGAAGATAACTATTCAGCATTTTGTTGAATTTATGTCCCATTTTGGACTAATAAATGCTTATTTGTTTACCTTCAATAACCAAAAGGACAAACACATGAGTAACGGTCCTGCATAATTTGTCCAAATTATCCCCCTTTTTCGACTTAGAAGCCCCAACCTCTACACAGCAGAGGGTAATGCTGCTGTTATGAAGCATTTTGTTTTGAATATATAATGATTGTACTATCCTAGCATGGCGCTGCGAATAGTGGAGCGCGCTGTTCGTGGACAGTTCTTGTTATATTTTCAGTGCTCGACTGTTAAAGTTGACTGCTGCCTCCCCTGTGCGTTGTTTAGTATATTATTGATCCACTTTTTCAGGCCCTCATACAAACAAACTGTATCTTCAGTGAAATTGTTATTCAAGTATATTGCTAACGGGAGTGTGTTACTAACAGACAGGAACGCGTTCAGCTATGTTTAATTGTGTTGATGCTGCGTTCTGTTCAATAGTTTGATTTGACAGACAGGATGGAAGAACAAACAAATAATGACTCGATGCGCATGTAACATCATGCGGTGTGGAATTATTATGAAATGTTGATATACAATTTAAGACAATGTTTGCTTTTTCTATCGTTTTGCATTACAACATCTACCTGTTGTTATATTACTTTTACATTAAAAGCTATTTGTTTATTGCAAATAGAGTTAAACGGCATAAAGCAGTGCTTAGAGATGGGGGGAATGAGATAACGATTTACGACATGTCGTAATTCGTATTTGCCGGTTTTCGGCAGGTTAAGTAAATAAGATACCATCTGGTTTTGGTTTATCTTTAACTCGTTAAAATTATTTTTTGAGTGTCTATTGGCAAGAAAGGTTTAAATTCAAGGTATAAAACTCATTAATTGCTCTCAAATTGAAACTTTAGTGTGACAATATGAAGAGTGTAGCATGTGCTTAAGCAATAAAAAACAACATTTAACATGGTTGATATTAACAGAATAATTAAAATCAGAACTAATTCGGTGAATCACTTTACCAACAAGAACACGTTGGTTACGTTACTCATTGCAGCATTCATGCTATGGTCATTAAATTAATACTTTGATATTGAGTAAAAATGCATTGTACTATAGTGTAATAACGGAGCATTTTACCTATTTGCTGGACCAGTTCAGTATAATAATTTACATGGTTTAGAGATTAACAACATGTTACTGCTGGCACTTGGGCAGTTCATTTACTCCTTCGGTTATGTGATGGGAAGTGTGCCTTGCACGTTTCTTATGCTTTTTGTGCTCGGTTGGTAAAGTTTAGCGCTGCAATCCCTGTCTGACTTAATATTATCTTTTGCTAACCATAGAAGAGTATTTTCAACCGATGGTAACAATGGGTATATGTTACCGGCTAAGTCATGTGTTTTTGTTATGTTATCATATCGTTCAACCGGTGCTGCTGCTGCTTCTGTAAGATTGTATGTGCATTAAAGTATTTAATTTTCAGTATGGTTTTAATACAAGTATAACGACGCAATTTATTTGCGGTAAAACACCTCTAACATATCATACGTGCAACAAGATATGTATTCATTATATAATCATTAGGTAACACTTACACATTTTAATGGAAATATAATCGAATACAGCCCGTAAAATTGCTAAGTGTTTTTTCATTTAAAATGATTGATTTTCTAAGCAAATTGCAATCAAATATGTTTGATACGTATCCTGTTAGGTTGTGTAGTGCGATGTGGTGTGGTGTGGTGTGGTGTGGTGTGGTGTGGTGTGGTGTGGTGTGGTGTGGTGTGGTGTGGTGTGGTGTGGTGTGGTGTGGTGTGGTGTGGTGTGGTGTGGTGTGGTGTGGTGTGGTGTGGTGTAGTCACATTGCACTGCTTATGGTTATTTGCGCAACCATTTTGGTGTTTTTGTTATGACAGGCGAGTGCTTTAACGCGTTCGTACTTTACATTGCTAGGTGATGGCACCGTTAAGTATGCGTTTTAATTTCCTATAATAGCAAATCAGTTAGGGGAGGTAATTCTTACAAGAAACCGTCGAACATGACAGGCACAGAACAGAACAGAGCATTTTGTAATTTTGTCTTGTAATCCAAGAATTTTAGGACCCTGCGAAATTTCATTTTATCAAAATCCACGAAATTAAATACCCACGAAAATACCGATAAGTGATTTTACAGTAAGCCATTTCACTGATGGTTATGTAATCGTGCAGCAATCCCTCTTATATCGGTTAATTATTTCAACAAATGCCTGTGTTTGTCAGATGTAAGCAATATTTAGCTTCTGGCATCAAATAAACTTCACCATTAACCGTTGGCTCATATCTCGCCTGCAAGAACAACTTCCTGAAAACCATATCTGTCAAAAGCTTACTTGGAACCTTGCATTAATTTACATTTTGTAATTGCTAAATACTGCAAGAGTTTCAAATGTACATTAAAATAAATTTCGTTTATGCGCAATAAATTTTAATTTACAATGACATGAGCTAAGATCTCTAAGGGTTCTAAAAGAATTAACACTTTCATTTATTGTCCTTTATGTGTAAAGTACTTAACATTACTTTGATTGTTGTAGATTTATTACAACATACACCTCATTTATCATTTATAATCAAACCTGATTATGATATACTACCGCTGACGGTGCTCGCGTACTTGTGGTAACCGTTTTATCGTTGTTAAGGTATGCTTGTACTAGCCTTTTTTTTATTTTTTTTGTTCTGAAAAGCAAAGGAAAAATTTATCTCGTACATAGACAAAACAGTAATAAATATGCATTTTGAAAAGTATACAACTTTATGTGAACCGTCGTATGCGTCGAAAGCAGATGCTTGTTTGTAATAAAAACAGCACTGGAACGTTTTAACAAATACATAGTTGTTAAAAGTATTGTCACTTCGCAGGAATGTTGAATGTTTTTTACTATGAAAGGGTTATGGCTGTTGTTTGAATACCTGAATTATTCATGTATGGGATTTCTGCGTCACTTGCATCTAAATGTGAAATACGAGAAGTAACATTGATAGATGTTATTTGTGCAACCTTCCTGGTGTTGTTTCTATAGCCGAGTGGACTAATGCGTTCTTCATACGCATTGTTAGGCGATGATGCCTTACAGTGTAGGTTAAAATCCAACTATAGGATGAAACTATTGTTTATGTGTTTGTTATTTACTGTATTAAATGATTGATAAAAATTGGACATAGTAGCATCACAATAACCGAACATGTGGTTGAGTACAGAGATTAGCATAATTTAACAACTGACATATTTCCTACATGTTTAACCCCGGCTGCATGTTTTCATAAGTGGGAAGTAGCACGAAGATGCTCAAGGTGTACATGTAATACAAACACAAATCTGAAGGACCTATATTGCACGACGGCTTGCGGAAAATGATATATTCAACACTAGAAACTTGTAATATATTTAAGCATTAAAGATCAGGAGCAGGTCAGGTTTTCCGTGCTATAAAACCGATATAAAGTTTCGAATGCTCTAGAAATCCACGTGTTCAGTTCATGACTGTATGTGTTTTAATTTTTACGCAGAAAAAAATTAATCCCGAAGTAATTTCTGCAACGGTATGATGATGTAAAAGCCCCAAAAGCATTGATGCATTTCCGTCTTTTAAAAAAATCAAAATTCAACAGATGATGTAATTATGCGTGTGATTTGAGTTAGAAGTTTCCAAGAAGTTTGCTTCAGAAATGACATTCATCTTGCATTTAATAATCCCGGTGAGCCGGTTTTTTAAAGGAGTTTAACACACATTTTGTTGTATTCGATATAAAAATCTATTTGATTTATTTCTCCCAAGTGACATTTATGTCAAAAGGAATATCAACTTGTTAAAATACCAGAAATCACTTTTATAAAAATGTCCTCATATTTAAGAATTTTTGTCTTAACTACAAGATATTTCATCTCGTGAGCTGCGATTTTGCAATTTAGGACATGATGGAAGAAATCTGTTTGTTTGTTTGTCATAACCATACCAATCATACTCAAGAAATTGTTGACTACACACCAAAGCATGTTTTGTTTTGAAGTCTTTTAGCAATGGATAAATACGTAGATTGTAGATTGTCTTTTGTTGGGTACCTTTTTGCGGATTGCAATTCCTCAGGAGTGTGTCCAGCAGCGTTTTGCATTGAACAGAAACTAATTTCTTTTCTTTTATACCCTCGTGATGATGGGCAACAACAGGCTGAAAATGTCTTTCTACATTGAATGTCACATTATCAAATGACAGAACTGCATGAAGTAAAAACATTGCACTTGCATAAAACTGGAAGGTGTTTTATGTTTTTGATGTTCTGACACGAAACAATGCATTTTTATTACAATGCTTCCAATATGGAAGTTTGAGCCAAATGTGATCATCTAAAACGGATTGCGTTTGTGAAATGTGTGGACTATATGGTTTAAATATCCGGAATATTTGTACTGGAGAGATGTACACATGTATGTTTGTGAAGCCTATGACGGTTGAATACTGCTCATAACGCATATTCCGTGATAATTTGCAATAAACGAATTCTTTATACTTCTGTTTTGTTATCATAAATTAATCAATGAATATTTTCAAGTTATTAACATTAATCAAGATGCTTGTATAATTACTTTGTCATGATGTGTTTGATTCTTTTTCGTAAATATTGTATATGTTGTGAAACGCAATTATATTGTGCTTAAGTAAATTATGTTTGTATACACTTGAGGAAACAAACTCATAAAATTGCAGATCCGGATTATATACGACCAGGCTTCCATTGTTCTATCTACACTAAACTACTTTTCTAATTGGTCACTTTTCAAACCCGAAATACCTTTCACTGTGATCATATTATTTAATGGTGATAATGCAAAATTGATCGCATGATTGGCCATGCATACCATGGCGCGTGATTTTGATGTTTAATGATTTAAGTGTAAGGACCATTCCATAAAACATTTGTGTGTAAAATATCATCAAACACTATGATTACAGTTAAACATATGTGGGGTTTGAAAAGTGACCAATTAGAAAAGTGGTTGAGTGTATGCCGATTTACGTCGTTTGAATAATTGTCAGATAGAACTATGGTCGGGAAGGTTGGCTTCATTTATGTCCTCCATATGTGGAGAATTTGTCTGGGTAATAATTCCCTCATGAATAACTGGTTAGGTCAACCTGTTAGCACAAACGGCGCTTTACAAAACTGATGATAACAAAGCAAACATCACTCTTATGCCAGAGAAAACGTCTTTCTACGATGATACACCAATCTCATATCGTTTACTGCAATGACCGGGATGGAACGAGAAGAAGGAGACTGTACACTTTTATGACATACTGTATAAAGATTAGAAAATATGCGTTATTACGAACAAGAGGCAAACGAAATGCTTGTAATCGTATTAAGTACAAATAGGATGCAAATGTCTGCGAACGATAAAATGACCCTGCCAATAAATGTCGAAAGAAGTTATCATTGGAATGCCGATAATACTGAATTCATTTGTGTTTTGGCAACAGATAATGCATTGTATCAATAAACCAGACGAGATTGAGAACCGAAGATATGAGAGTGTCTGTCCCAAGTAAAACAAAACATGCGAATAGTAAATCTTTTACAAATTGTCAAGTATGCATAAAGACGAATCCGAAATGCATCCGACAAGATAGCAGTATATTATATATATATTCTAACCGATCATATCGGGAGGATATTCTATCGTACTGCTCTGGAGGTTAAAGAGGTGTCCAGAGCGCTCCATATCATAAAAAGTTCTTACATTTAAGTACGAGCTATGTAATAGACGTCTTGCATCACTAAAATAACCAAAAGTACAAGTAATGATTCTGTCTTATTGTTTTCCTAGACACGATTCCTGTCTGTTTATTATTCAATTCTATTGCTTGCAATAAAAGGAAAAACCGCGAAAGGTTTTTCATTAAAACACGAAATACGTTAGAATACCACTGCCGGTATTTCAGTTACTTGCATAATTTTCAGTCAATTTAACAAGGCTCTGAACCTACCAGACATGTAAATACAATTACTCTCTTAAGGAAGAATGACACATTTATTTGTACGCATATTTCTGCGCTTATTATGAAAACATTGTTTAATGTCTCTTTTTCCGTTTTATTGACAATTGAATTCCGTACAATTATCATTTGCAATTACTTCTCTTTACGGTTATATCTTATTTAAGAAGGTAATATATAATCAGACAGGAAAGGCCGCACTTAACCTAAACAACACAGCACAGACAACATTAAGCATCATTCAATGTTAGAGGCAGTATATATGTTTGCTTGAAATTTCCTGTTTTGGGGATGCGGATTGTACGTTCTGTATTGGTTTCTTGCGCAAATGACTAGGTGCTACTGCTGCTTCTGTATGACTTTGAATTGTCTGTATAATACAGCTTTTAATATATCATTGTTGCTGAAGTATATTAAGGAAGGAAAAGTCTGGCCGTGTCCCAGGTTACGCCAGATATCTCCAATGTAAACACATGCTGTTGGCATGTACCGCTAATCTTTCAATGCCCAGTTCCAGTACATACATACCGTAGATAATTGACTTCGAGCTCCTACTTTAAGTTACATATAATACATATACTTAATTCCAATATATGTGTCTGTATGGTATGTCTGGTACAAAATGCTAATTACTAGTATGAGTTAAGCTTTGCCATTTCCTGGGAAGATATCTAAACACTCAATTCTATGTCTATCTCTAAACTATAACAGTTATCTGACAGGGGTCTTCCCTTATTAACTTTCCTCCCCTAACCTCTGTTATTGTTCTCACCATGTGCTTATTGGCTTGTCTCAAAATATCATGATATTATTACTAATTATAAATGAACTATTGCCATAGCGCTGTTGGTTTTGGATAAGAAATAGTCAGTTATTATCAGTGGTCGGTGTTCATATCGCCTTTTCCATATTGTTTTACTACATGTATAGTCTTGGACATAAACTGTTAACTGGAACCTTGTCAGTAATCTTTGCCAACCGTATGTACTTTGTCTTAATCATATTTATAAAAACGTTGTATAAGCTTCACATGCCTCAGTCTGGCTACCGACTAGAACAGATACACTGCCTCCTGAGGTTATTTCCCCATTTACTTATCTGTAATAACGCTAATAGCAGAACTGTGAAGCATGAGTAAACAACATGTATTATTTAGTACCATAGCTGGAATATGTATATATAATTTCTTGGCCCGACTTGAATGGTAAGTATTCCATAAAAATGGAAAAAAAACTCTGCCTATTGGATTACATGGTTATTTTAATTTAAACCTCTTCATTTTTCTTCTATCTCGTTTTTGATTCATTTAGTAACAGTAGTTTCAGAAACTAGTATAACTACATCTGAACAATTTATAAATAATTTAACTTAGTTTAATTTTGCAACTGTAAACTTATCCTGGGCTTCACTGAAAAGTTATCTTATACTTATATATACATCTGTATTCTGTAAACAATATGACCTATCGATAAAAAGTGTTATAGTGTGTGCAAAAAAGGAACGCTGTGACTTTACAGGAATGTCAAAACACAGTCGTGTTCGGTAAGAGTCAATAGGGTGGTAACGTTTCGCTAACGCTGAGTATATTTCTGGTAGGTACTGTATATCATAAAATAATTATGTTTACTTTTATCAACGTTTACTCGATTGTACTTGGCTCGAATGATTTATGTTTGAGACTGTCAAGGGCACTTCCATGAAATATATATCTTAGACCCAGTAGCATATTTCTGTTATCAAAAATCAAAGATTAGTGGTTAGGACTCTTGACTACCAATCCTGAGGACCCTGATTTGAATCTCTACCAGGGCACTGGATATTTCCGAAACGCTTGTCAGTGTTTCCTTACTAGATAATAATAGTCTCGCGTGTATCGGAGCCATACACAGGACACGTTAAAGTATATTGGGAACGAGCTAGGACAGCGCGCCGGATTCCTAATATCGAACACATTTTCTGTTTCTTCCTACGAAGAGGGAGGGCATTGGCAAATTAGGTAGAGATAAAACCGAATACCCACGCACTACGACTGTCTCAGTCAAACGCAAAACAACAGATGTAAGATATATACGCTTTGATACAAGCGTACAATGCCATTTCCAAATATTTACTTGATTACTTTGGCTCCACCAGGATACCATTTTTCTTATCAATCCGCATTGATTTTGCCAAACATAAACCACAAGTTACGCTTATTCTATGCCACTGTGTCACTGTGCCTTTGTTAGGGGTGTCGTATTATAAGATGCTTTTTGCGACTTGACTGACGTCAGTTTGTAAACGTTCAATCCCGCGTTGAATGTCGAATGAAGTTTCTTAAATCACTTCTCATTTGTAATAGGATATCTGATTGATTAAAATTGTGTAATAGGTCAAGATGATGAATCGGTTTCTTGATCAATAACTGCAGAAACTGACGCGGAAATATCTCCGTATTCTACTTTTCCAAGACGGGAAAAGATGAATTCATTATACAAGGACACACGACTTATTTGAGTAACAATTCTATTAACCGCATTACCCGTTTATTTTGAACCCTCCTTATCCAAGACTGACAAAGATGAATTTGTTATAAAGGGAAGTACAATATTTTTGCGCAATAATTCTAATAATCAAATAACCCGTTTACTTTCATCAACCGTAAACATGAACTACTGTTAAAAAAACATGACAAAGTGGAATAAATCTCTGCTGTAGTTCAGACTTTAGTCTAACGTTCCACTCTTTCTTCAACTTATTTGTTCAAATGTCTTGAAAATCCCAACGATTGCGAATTGACAAATAGTTAAATTGGCAGAAGTCTTAACATTTTTCATTGTGCTAAATTACATATTAGTTTTCTACGTTCCCTGGATGTCTAGCGAACTAGGTTCAATTTCAATTAAATTAAATATTTTTTACCAGGCACATAATATTACGTGGAAGATTCGAAATGACACGAACGTATAACTATTAGCACAACTCACATGAAACATACAATGCTATCGACGCTCCGAATGCTTTCCGATGTGATCCTGCATATTTTGACATGTTCCGTCTGGTATCGGCAAGAGCCTGAGTGATTTAAAAATTTGAAGAAAGATGGTTTCAGTAGCAATCAGAAAAGTTCAAAGCTCACTAGTATAATGTCCATTATAAGGATCATCTTCATCCGGGAAAATTATTCTCAATCCTGACCTACATCGTGTGTTCGATATTTCAACATACAGATCGGCTGTAGTTTCCCGTCGATGTGTCCAGCCGATATACTGAAATAGGTAATCAATGTTAGTGTAAAACAGCTAAAACATACGTTTCAAATTATGCACTTCACCTCAACCAATGCGTACAAGCATATGTGGTGAATAATTTTGGTGATAATATTAACAACTTCTGATTGCGATAGTACTAGAGTTGCGACGTATAGATCATAGTTACACGTATTGACAAATGTAATAATGGCGTTACCAAATAATATAGAAAATAAACTAAACATATTTCGAACACGCGAAATAAACATGGAATTATAACACATTTATTCACATCACACCGGTGATCGGTAATTATAAAAACAATTATTTTTATGAAACTTTTGCCCCCAATGAATTATAAATGTGTCCACAGACGTGTGATGAAAGCGTGACGGAGTGAGTTTTTTCTATCACTTTTGACGATTAATACCAACGGCATCATTAAGGCCGGAAATTAATTTAATGTTATCATGTTCGTATCGAGAGAATACTACGAATTCAAATTAATTATATTTTTTCTTCAAAAATTGTGTGATCCGTGTCTTTATTACGGACTTTTTTTATTCACCTCGTAGTTTAACGACGCTTTCAATTGCGTTTAAATCCACTCCAGTCATCACATCCTATCTCTAATCTTTAGAGTTACTTAAATGATCTAGACGAGCCCCTCACTCTAATATTTGGAATAGTCACAAGATACCTGCTATATGATGCTCACCCATATCTCTGAGGTATTCAAGTGTTTATTAGTGTTTAGAAAAAATACTACAATTTGATACCTCTAGGATAGATAGGTATGAATTTTGACACCTGCAATTACTTATAACCACTACAAGTACTTTAAAAGTCGAGTAGTGTATTAGAATTTCCGGTACGTCATGGGTACTTCTAGACACCTATAAAATATCAGATTTCTTTCAAAATGTACATGTTATACTGATGGTTTATGTAAGTGTTCATGTTACTGCTGGTAGTAAGTGGAGGACGGGACACATTATGATAAAAGTTCACACACTAGCAACGATTAACATCAGACTCGTGATCAAACGTAGGCGTTCTCTTTTTCCAATTAATTAGTTTTAATTGAATCAATATAATTCACCATGAGTATTAACTGAAACACAAATTGTCAAGACGAAAGTTTGCAATTATTTTATAGAAAGCATCTGAAAGTTATGAAAATGAAGTACAAATGTACCCTGTGTTGAAAGGGTCAATTAATCTAAGGAAAAATAATGCTTTTTACGAATGATGAGTAGATCTAGTAAGATTTCTGGCTATGTATTGTATTTGCCTCTTTTCTCAAAATGTTGCAGTCACTGCTATCCATTGATTTGCCGATGGAATCATTTCAAATAGAGACGTCAAACTGAAAAACAATTACCGTTTATTTCGGAAATAACGTCGTCATTGTATCCGTGGATCAGCAATAAAACATGATCATTAGTAGAACCAAAAAAAGATTAGCTTTAGTACTTTATTGTTTGCCACCCAGACTGAATTCAGACAGAGCATAATCCAACATCACCATTTAATATACAGTGAAGTTCCGCTAATAAGACCAGTCAAAAAGTGGTCTTATAAGCGAATCGGTCTTAATAGCGGACCTTTTTTGTTCTTGATTTAATACTTTGGGACCACAACATTGCAAAAATCTGCATGATTTCAAAATAATTGAAGTGGTCCTATTGGCGGAACTTCACTGTATAATCATTTATGTAACTATGAAGTTAATGATAGAAATAAACCTTATTTTTTATATAAATGGCATTGTCCAGTACAGTTCCGCTATTAAGACCACCACTGGGACCGACATAAAGTGGTCTTATTATAGAGTCGGTCTTATTAGCGAGACCGACCAAAATAGCTGAGACATTGAACTCCTATACATCTAATATACCGACAGCACTCTTGTTGACGCGTTTTAAATATTCATATGTACATGTATCTTAGTGCATATTGCATTTATTAATGATTGAGGATTATTAACTGTTAATTATTCATGTAAAAATGAAAACGTCATGTGATTCATATATATATATTAAATAAATGATAAATATTTGTAACAGTTGTTTTCATTTTTCCTGACCTGTGACCTCTATGTACATGTACAATGCATATTGTAAAAATGAAGCTTGTAAACCCATGGCCATTAAAAGCTGCAATACTTTTTTTAATTATTCTGAAATTTATTAATTTGCACTGTACAACCGATACAGCACTAGTTTGACCGTTATTTAACAAACTAGTTGATCTGTATAAAGACCACGTACGTACGTGGTGTGGTCTTTATACGGGGTCTTTTTTGTCATGTCTTATTTATAAGAACTACATTAAGTTATGATTTTGTAGCTGTGTAATTTGATGTACAAACGCGCTAGGCTAATTAACAGTTAAAAATAATTATTTACATGAATTAACAACGACGTCCAAAATTACGCATCATCCGAAAACGTGCGACTAACAGCCATCGGTCTTTATTCTCCACAAATCTTTAATTATGGTTGAGTTAATTGTCGCCGATAGTTTCAATCGATCTATTGTCATTGATAAACAATAGAATTTCGTTTTAATCCCTGCGTATACACCAACAAGTGTCACTTTATCAGTATACATGTTTATTGTTTACACCTCGCTGATTGCCGTAAACGAGTCTTCGTGTCGTAAAATTAATTATACAAAATGACACGCGCGGTATATGGTCTGTTTATCGAGACCTAAAACTGCAATAAATTGGTCGTTGGGTCCCGAAATACTGGTCGTATTACGTAATATCGAGTCGGTCGCATTATCGGGACCTGCGACCATTGAAATATAGAGCAAAATAGTCGGGACCACGAAAAAGTGGTCGTATTACGCGAACGGTCGGATTAACGGACCGGTCGTTAGACGGAACTTTACTGTATTTCGTTCATTTTCTTTTGTGGTTACATGTTGGGCAACGTGCTGTGTAATTGTGGTATATGATGTGTTTTATGTTTCTGTGCTCGGCTTGTTAAATTGGGTGTTGCCTTCCCTGTCCGATTTTCTTTTATCTTTTCTAATTCTCGTAACCTTGAAGGTGAGGCCCATTTGGAAGTTTGCATTATTGTACATATTTAGCCTTGTAACATAAATACTTTACTTACTTTACATACTTATTCACTTATTCACTAAGTCGACTCATTGCAAACATTAGATTGACAAATATAAAGCAAAAAACCTGTCAACTTAGATTCAATTTTCCGAAGAGTAGTTTTAGGCTCTACCTGATGCAAATACTCCTCGTAATATCTCCCATTGTGCATATACAGGCAAACGCTATATGACAACACACAAAACCACACGTTTCTTGCAGTTGCTTTAGTACTGTCAGCGAAGATCTATGCCAAGGATCAGTTGTGCTACATCTCACTCACACTTGTTCGGCTGCGTACATTTAATAATTACTACGCATCCGAACTCGTGACCCTGCTAAATTCGACGATGTAACACATGTACATATTCACCATTTCTTAAACAAAACTCCGTTCGGACTGTGGCTTTGGATTGTGCTCTACAGTATTTGATACTCGGTTAGGTAGGTAGTGTTGATTATGTTCTTCCAGGACATTTGCTACCGATATGTCCTCCAAACGATGAGATGTAGTCAGTTACAATTCAAGGAAAGCTGGTTACATCAGGGAAATAATGATAAATAATCCTAATCTAACACTCGGATAAAACTGATCCGTATTCGATGACGAAATCGTCTCGGTGCTAAAGTTCTATTAACACTAGTTGAACTTTCTTTGGTTATTGCATTTACAGAATAACCTGATATCCATCGTCTGTCTCCTGACATTGTACTGCGTTAACCATTTGTAATCCCATGGTGTTGATTATAAAACGGTGTTAGATTAAAGAAAACAGTATCAATCATTACATCTCTGTGTGTCGCATGATACCAGAACATTACGAAGTGTAATCATGATCGTTTAGTATAATCGGTTGTGTCTCATAGAAATATTGGTGGGCTGATTGTTGATGTTAAGGTTTCTGTCACAAATTAATGCAGCAAAGACACTCATACATGACAACTAGTTGACATGTGCTGGGTTTTGCGCTTACTATAGTCTAACCTGGTATGATTATCGGCGCATGTCTTGTTTCTTCAGACGCCAAAGCCAATGATTGATTTTGAGTTGTTTCAAGACGGCGCAGATGAAACAAGAATAAAAGCGAGCTGGCGTTTGTACGACCATAGCTTAAACACTAAAGGTTTTCACGGTCTCTAGTTGAACTTTGGTGATCATGGTTGGCGCCAAAATCCACCCATTTTATTCTGTGTTGTTCACACACAACCGGTTAAGATAAAGGAAGGAAATGGGCTCCTATCCTGTTATCTTAGTAGGAAGGTCAATCGGCTGCTTATCACGCGGACCTGGATTTTGACCCTCAGTATGGTATATGATCGTCCGTGACATTTTTTGACTGGGGACAGTGTGCTCAAATAATTTGATTAACGTTGTCTTATGCTAAAGGGCCTGACAATGACTGGTTGGTATCCTAGGGGTCAAATGATCACCCTTTGCGTTGATACTAATGAAAAAACATGTATACGTAGAACAGGAAATATCAAAAACATCAATATTTATAGACATTACATAGCATTACATTTGGTAGCCATGCAATTCTGTGGGACCTTCGTTGGATTTTCAAAGGCGGGACAACTATATGTTACGTATTTCTGAGCTTTATTAATCGTGTAGGTCTTTTTAACTTGCTCTGCAAAATCAACGATACAATCTAGCCACGTTATATTTTAGCGACAGTACTGTGTTATATGTTGCAAGCTTAAAGCATTTTTAGCTTTCTCTCGATTGTAACTGGCTATGTGACGTGTATCTCAAATCTGTACGAGCATACAGTAAACGGTCAATAAAAAACGTTGTACCGTCTCATTTAAATACGCATATCACCGATTATACTCTAACTATCCCAAAATTATCAGGAAATGAAAACGAATGCGTTTAAATCGTAGACAAATGTACTCATGCAATGGGGAATAGAAAACATTTGCATTTAAATAGTTTGAAACAAAATTGATGTATTGAACCTCCGATAAAATAAGACGTCTAGTTATTATGGCGTACACAATATAAAGCATGATGCACGTACTGCGCTTATGTTAATCGAGGCTTATCACTACTAGTATCAACGGAATATTGTTTTATAATGATAAACATTTCCAATTCAGAACATAAATAATGCAATCAATTTAATAGTAGTCACGAGCGTGAATGATGTGTGCCTTATTGTGTGGTCGTGTTGAAAATGGCTTAAGATATATGGCTGGCTAAGAAGGAGAAGGTCGTAAGTACAAAATCGATATTTTCAGAAAACAAAAAAACTTGTCTGAAAAAACTTCTCTTTACATATGGAAATCAAGCTTTTTTAACTTCAGTTTGGTCAACATGACCTGTTCCGATTTGCATGAAAATAGGCGCATAAGAAGCGCCCTGTGGTGCAGATTGTAAATATGTAAGAGTCTTATAAGGTTGTAAGTAGATAAGCAGATAGTCTAGTAAAGTTAAAATAAACTACCTTCACCTGTTGCTTACAATGTACACTTGTTATAAGTGTTAACGTACATCACCGCCTATTACATCCTTCGCACTCTGGAAATATCATAATGTAACTAATTTATTCCGTTATACTTCTAAAAGTAAAGCAGGCCGTTTTGTTCTACTTCAAGTTGAAAGTTGATTAAAATCAATGATCTTTCTTATGATTGAATGCCTGATAATATTCTATGCACGGTCATCAAGTCACCTGATACGGAATGGTGCATGGTCATTAAAATTTGTCATAAATAATTAAAGGGTTTGCTATGTGCATCTTACACTTATCAAATACTGACCGAATCGCCATATGGAATTTTCTGGTACCTTCTAGATATAAGAACTAAACAACATAAACTTATACGAACAGTTGAGAAGTCAAACTGTAAAATTCCCATGTTACTTGATCACTTAAACTTAAGCTTTTTAACAGAACAACATATTATTCAGTATCATATAAAGTACATACAGATATTAACAGTAGCAATGGATCTTGCAAAATTGAATTGGAGTCGATAAGTGTTGCTGTAATTGAACAATGAGCTCAGGGAGCTCACAATAGATAGCATGAAAGTTTCATTTCCAAGGAAATTTGAAAATTGATGAATAAATAATTTTTAAACACACAATTTAAAGATTTTATTACAGTCATACTATTTAAAGAGGAGATATCTTCCGTGTAAATACTGAAGAACTGCAAACATGCATAAGGTTAATGTTATTAGCATGTAAAAATGAGGAAGTTGTAAAATCATTAGCCTGTTTTATTTACTATGCTTTTCACCTGAGAAAGGAGATCCTTTCTATGTAGTATATACCTTATGCAATCCATCGTTTGAAATTGATATGTACTGACCTTGTTGTCTCTGTATACATTCATATCTATGCACTGTATTATTTGTAATTTGCTCCTTATTGTGTTATGGGCCGGTGGCTTTAATCATGAATAAACTTTTGTATTGTATTTACATTAATTTGAGTATCATTCCTTGTAACGGATCTGTAAATATTTTATGAAGTGTTGATATCTGATAAAAGCCCGCACTTATAAGATTTTTACTTGCATTTGACGTCTTGTATCATTTAACCGATTTGCTATACAATACGTTTTGTTTCCGAAGACAAAGTGCAGCATGAATTAATTCTATTCGACCCGAGAAACATTAATTTTACTTTTACTGACGTTTTTGCACCGCGTTGCTAACGGAAGAGAAAGTTTTAGGACCAAATATGTGTTGGTAATTAAATATTTAAGCACGTTGAACCAGGAGCTACGCAGATGATTTATACTAATCGGCAACGGTGTCAGATTTCACAAAACAAAAATGTGAAAGTTCTGTTCCATGGCAGAATAAATATGAGATCTACATGCATTGCTATAAGTAATACATATACTAATTCTTCAATAACACAATCATGCGCAAAACGATAATAACAAATCGGACAGGGAAGGCAACACTCAACAGGAACATGCAAGAAATGCACAAAATAAATCACAGATCACAAGCACACGCAACAATGACAAACACCAACCTAGACAAGACCGAATGGAACTAGACGTAAACAGGTACGGCAAACTCTACAGAAACAGTATAGCACGAAAGCCACAAGAAGACCACAAACAAAATATAAATCAAATCACAGAGCACAAGCACACGCAACAATGACAAACACAAACCTGAACAAGACCAAATAGAACTAGACGTAAACAGCAACGAAGTCGTACGTCTTATTTAAATTAGCTGATACAACAGTGAATCAATATTGTTATCAGACTTGTTATCTAAATAATGACTTGTCAAATTTGTCGCATACAGATAGTTCATTAAACCCAACGGTTTGCTTTGCATGCCTATCTGATATTTTTTGTGCATTTGCTTGACAGACATCATATTGATGTCCGTATGTGACACATATCCCACACAAACTCGTCCCAAATGAATGATTGGATAAACATAATTCACTCTGCACCAAGAATATCCCTTTGCAAATTCACTTGCTCTATCTAAATTTCGCATGCAACACAATTTCCACAAAAACCAAACTCATTGTAGCTTGTTTTCCTAAAGATAATAATATATCAAACAGGGAGAAAGACATTTACCAGACAACAAGTCAACAACAAAACACACACACATACACAAGAGACATGCAATAGATCGAGCACAGTCAGAACAGTGACAACTTGTGCTGTTGATAGCAACGTGAAATCATACGAATTGGTAAATATAACCGCCGTGAAGAACAGTACCATTGAATGTTTTAGAGTGCCACATTTACGATTCACTTGAATACTGAAAAACATTCAACAAAAAAGCAGCGCCATTAACGTTTTGATACTGGTAACGATATCACACGTTTGGAAAATATCTGTGCAATTCTAGATGGTTGCTATTCGTTTGAGCTATTTTATTAAAATTCAGTTTGATACCAAACCTCTTAGTATGGAGCATTGGGAAATTGAATGTGTAAATTGAAACGACAACAGGACGCTGCATTCGATTTTGGAAATTCTATTCGTTTAGATTTCGTAGTGATAGCAAGTTTTACGGACACGATGTCGTTTTACATGACAATCTACAAAAACCCAATTCAGCTTTGGTTTAACATAAATGTTGCATAATATGCACTTATTTCAAAAACACAATGTCATTCAGTTTGCTAGTGTGCTGTCGTTCTCTCTGGACATGTTTTCAGGGATGCTGTCTAATATCAGTGGTGTTCAGCATAATCCTCTCTCTAAGCATGCCGTGTTAGACATTGTCTGATACTATTACATAAGAAATATATTTCATCGTCATGCACAGATAGTTCGTAACAAAACAAAAAACGGCAACAGCGCCATAAGCCTCCTCAAGTTCTTCAAACAGACAAATTATTATATTTTACAATTGTTGCGTTTCGCCCGGCTCTGTATTATTTCCATCACTTTGTCCCTTTATAGACGTTATCTTTGTATTGTTGAGAACCTTGTCGACCAGACTATTGGCATTGATTCCCTTTGACATAAAAGGATTGCCTTTCAATATTCTTATACTTCTATTTGTTGCACTTATGCTTCATACATGTCTATAAAGGGTTCATTGGAGTCTGTGCAGAGGGAACCGATGTCTGGTGTATATGCAGTTCTCTATAATAACTTTATCTGTCCTCGATTACATAATTATACACATTTGGGAATTGCACAATTTGTCACATGCAATATACCAGATCGTAAAACATATATCTAAATGATTATCTAAACAGATAATAAAGCATCGGATAAGGTCGGCGGCACTCAAGAAGAACAGTCTAAAATTTGATAGGTATGCATTAAAGTGCATGCACAAATGATCAGTCACAAGATTTGAAGGCCTTTGATTGATTACTATTACAAGGCTAAAGTGCAACTACTGCGACCTGCTATGTACCGATACCCAGTTCAAAAGCAATAGAACTGGGAAATCATTCAAGAAAAAAAAATACACTTGCGAAACTCTCAATGTGATTTACCTTATCACATTCACCAAGTGCAGCAAGCAATACATTGTACGTTGGACAGAGTAAAAGACCATTCAGAAATAGGATGTACGAACATCTAAGATACATGAAAGAAAACTTAGATGAACCAACTGGTAAACATTTCAATTTACAAAATCACAGCCACAACCAGGCACAATTCGAAATCATAGAGGTGTTAAAAAATGACCCGGATGACCATAGATCTCAAAGTCTCCGTAACTCACTTGAGCACTATTGGATCATGCAATTACGCACCATCAGACCTCACGGAATTAACCTCCTAATGTCCAAGTAATGACAGTAATTGCATTGATTGTAGTTAGTCCCTTGTTGTGCCATCGCTTGGACATTAGCGGATCAAACGCAAATACAGAAACATGCTTAGCTGTTTAAAAACGGAAAAGGGAAGATAAAAACCATATCCTCCCACTTGAACTTTCCTAACATTTGATAGCGGAACAATAATATATCAACGTTTCCTTTTAATTTCCAAATCAAACAGACAAAAACACGTCTGCAGACACCATTCACACAGCAGAATAATCGAATCTGCACTTTGAATACAAATTTCTCGGAATCATTTGTAAACCGGAAGTTAACATAGTTTGCCTGTGAAATTTCAAAGCTACACCATGGCAACACAGCCAAACTAAAAAACTTGACGGCAAATCGATCCCACAAGGCAATATAAGTCCCATTCGGACTGATACAGGCAAACAAAAACGTTTGCCTGTCTCGGGTATAAATACCGGACAGACCAAGCAAGGTCAGTCTTTGTTACTGACGAGTGCAATATAGCACGAAACTAGTTTAACGACTTAGCGCTGCGCCGAGACATTGTGTAGCCAGCACCTAAATTCCTCTACTAGTACATGTACTTAAGTTTGAAAATATTGAATCTCTGCCAGGGCACTGTATTTTACAAACGCGTGTCAGTGTGTCCCACCTAACTAGAGACGAACTGGTTGGAAACCCAGATGTAGTCTCCTGTATGCAAAAGCTATACAATGGAAAAATTAAAAAAACATTGAGTCTATTTGGAAAGAGCTAGATCAGCGCGCCGGTTTCCTTGTATCGCACAAACGTCATTAGCCAATTAGGCAGGGTTAAAACCGAATGGCCACGCACTACGACTGTCTCATTCGAAAACAACTAAGATATGTACGCTTTGATACAAGCGTACAATGCCATTTCCAAATATTTACTTGATTACTTTGGCTCCAACAGGATACCGTAACTCTTATCACATACCCAGCACAGATCGGGAAAATTAACCATCTACCACCAGCACTTCGACTTTGTCAAGCATAAACCACACGTCACGCTGATTCTATGCCACTGTGTCACTGTGTCTTTGTTAGGGGTATCGTATTATAAGATTCTTTTTGCGACTTGGTTGGCGGCAGTTTGTAAACATTCAATCTCACGTTGAATGTCGAATGAAGTTTCTTAAATCACTTCACGTTTGTAATGGGATATCTGATTGATTACAATTGTGTAATAGGTCAAGATGATGAATCGTTTTCTTCATCAATAACTGCGAAAACTGACATGAAAATCGCTTTGTATTCTACATTTCCAAGACTGGTAAAAATGAATTCATTATACAAGGACACACGATTTTTTTTAGTAACAATTATATTACATGTAACCACATAACCAATTTATTTTGTATCCTCCATATCCAAGGCTGGCAAAAAAGTTTTGATTATTGAAGGGGACCATGCTATTTTTGGGTGATAATTCTAATAACCACATAATCCGTTTACTTTCATCAACCGTAAACATGACCTACTGTTAAAACATGATAAAGTGGAATAAATATCTGCTGTATCGTTCCACAATTAAATCGAGTTAATATTTCCGATGTCTTGAAATCCTCACAATGGCGTATTGACAAATAATTAGATAGGCAGAAGTTTAAACATTTTTCATTGTGCTAAATTACGTATTAGTTTTCAACGTTCCCTGGATGTCTATCGAACTAGGTCCAATTTCAAATAAATTCAATAATTTTTTACCAGGCGCAAAACATTACGCGCAAGAGTCGACATGTCACGAACGTATTAACAATAGCACAACTTACATGAAACATACAATGCTATTGAAGCTCCAAAGGCTTAACGACGTGGTCCTGTATATTTTGACATGTTCTGTCGGGAATCGACAAGAAACTGTGTGTTTTTAAAATCATCTTCAGGGACTAGTCATGGTTCAAAATATGGATTGAAAAGTGAAGAAAGATGGTTTCAGTAGCAATCAGAAGACAGAGTTCGAAACCCACTAGTATAATGTTCATCATTTTAATCCGGTGAATATTTCCTAACACAGATCGGCGGTAGTGTTCCGTCTATGTATCCGGGGGTTATCCAGAAATAGTTAATAGATGTAAGCGCAAAAACACTAAGAACGTTCTTGAATTAGTTACGTACAAATGTATATACACATCACCGCATCAAATGCGTACAAAAATATATGTAATGAAGTCGGACAGAGAAGACAGTAGTCATCTTAACCAGCCGAGCACAGAAAACATAAAAAACATACAAGGCACAATGCCAAATACACAACCGAACGAAAAAAATGACCTGCCCAAGTCACAGCTGTCAGGAAGCTGAATGAATTTGGTTCAGCAATTAAAAAGCTGAATGCCCAAGCTTAATAGCCTAGTTTCAACAGTAAAACGTCTGATTGCGATGATAATAGAGCTGTATCATATAAACCATAGTTGCACGCATTGACAAATGTAATAATTGCTATCCCAAATAATCTAGAAAAAATAAACGGATTTTTAACAAGCGCAGTGCTGTGTTTGTATAATGGAAATATAACCCATTTGTTCACATCACACCGGTGATCGGAATTGAAAACAACAATTATATTTATGAAACTTTTGCCCCCAATGAATTATAAATGTGTCATCAAATGTTTGATGAAAGCGTGACGGAGTGAATTATCTCTTTCACTTTTGACGATTAATATCAAAGGCACCATTAAGACCGTAAAACGAATTCAATGTTATCATATTCGAATCGAGAGGATACTACGAATTCAAATTATTATTTTTCCTACAAAATGCGTGTGACCGTCTCTTCATTACAGAATACTTATATTTACCTCGGAGTTTAAAGACAATTTCAATGTCGTTTTAATCCACTGCAGTCATCTCATCCTATCTCTATGCTTTATAATTATTTAGATGTTTTTTGGGTGTCCGCCCATCCTACTCTGAGATATCCATTATTAGTGTTTGAAATTGCCACACTTTTATACCTCTTCATTCATTGGACATTCCTTCTGATAAATAGATATGGATTTTGACACATGCGATTTCGCATAACCACTGCAGGTACTTTTAAGTCGAACCGTGTTTCAGAATTTTCGTTACGTATTAGGTAACTACGAGACATTTCTGTCAAAGTGCACACTTTTCAACTGTCAAATAAAATGTAAGTCCGCTGAAAAATGTAAGTTTTCATGTTGCTGTTGGTATTAATTTGATGACGGTACACATTACGGCAGAAGTTCACACACTAGCAACGATTAACATAAGACACGTGATCGGACGTGGGAGTTCTGTGTCTCTTGTCTTTCAATTAATTACTTTTAATTTGATCAATTTAATGCAGCATGAGTATTAACTGAAGAACAAATTGCCAAGACGAAGAGTTTGCATACTATTATGGAAAAGCATCTGAAGGTTATCAAAACGAAATAACCTGTGTTTAAAGAGTCAATTGATTTCAAGAAAAATAATGATTTTCCGATTGATGAGTAGATCTAGTAAGATTTATGGCTATGTATTTCCTACGTAATTTGCCTTTTTCTCCAGGTTTCGCCGTTGCGGCTATTAACGGATTTTGCCGATGGTATCATTTCAAATAGAGACGTCGACCTGAAAAATAATTACCGCTTATTTCGGAAATAATGTCGTCATTGTATCCGTGTGTCAGCAATAAAGCATGATCATTAGGATATCAAAAAAATGATTAGCTTTATCTTTGCTATTCAGACTGAATTCAGACAGAACATCACCCAAGAATACCATTTAATATACAAGTATATACACATTATTGTACGTAGCTATGAAGTTAATAATAATGACAGAAATAAACCTAATTTTTATACAAATTTCAATATCCATATGAACCGTTACCATGAAGTTGAGGCGCATTTGGAAGATTCCGAGGAAGAAAATTGTGCGGTTATTACTATGTATTGATGCGTTGTTAAATACGGAATATTGGCTATGTAAGAATCGAAATAATCTATGAATACATGTGTTTTATCTATGATAAAATACATTCACTTGTTCGGACGCGTACGTTATTTTATTCTCCGATAAACACAGGTACATAATTCATTATTTCTTAAACAAAACACCGTTCGGGCCGTGCAATTTGTTCGGATTTCACAATCGTTCGGTATTATCAAAATTCAGTTCAGTCAGTGGATAGGATAATGGCTTGCCACCAAAGCGATCCGTGGTCAAAAGAGAATAAAACATCGGACAGGGAAGGCAGAACTCAACTGAAACAGCCGAGCACAGAAAATATAAAACAACACAGACCACAATTATACGGCAGGCAAGTGCACAACACTCAGCTGAACGTGTAAATGAACTTAACCGCTAAAAGTTCCAGTCCCAGCTGTCAACATGCGGCTGGATAGGTTACTAGTATTTTTTCCATGACTTTGGTTACGAAACTGTCCTCCAGATGATGAGAAAAAAATCAGTTACTGATTGATAATTAATTCCAGGAAAACTGTTCAGTTCGGAAAAATATTTATATATAATACTAATCTTACACTCGGGTAAACCTTATTCGTATTCGATGACGGAATCTTCTCGGCTCTCAAGTTCTATTAACACTACGTGAACTTTCTTTCGGTCAATGCTTTTACAGAATAACCTGATATCCATCGTCTGTCTCATGACATTATACAGTGTTAACCATTTGTAATCCCTTGGTGTTGATTATAAAACGGTATTAGATTAAAGCAGATATTACCGAACATTACAAGTCTGTTTGTCGCATGATACTAGAACGTTAAAAAGTGTAATAATGATCTTTAAGTTTAATTGGTTGTGTCGCATAGAAATATTGATGGGCTGGTTGTTGATGTAGAGGTTTCTGGGGCACAAATTAATGCAGCAGATACACTCATACAGGACAACTAGTTGACATAGGCTAGGTTTTGGCGCTAACTAAAGTCTAGTCTGGTTCGATTATCTGCGCATGTCTGGTTTCTCTAGACGCCAAAACCAATGATTGCGTTTGAGTACTTTTAAGGCTGCTCAGATAAAAGCGAGCTAGCGTTTGTTCGACCATAGATTAAACACTGTATGTTTTTGCGGTCTCTGGTCGAATTATGGTGACCATGGTTATGGACAAAACTCAACCATATTGTTCAGTGCTGTTCACGCACATCCGGTTATGATTAGTTGGAAGGTCAATCGTCTGCTTATCAAGAGCACTTGTTACTGGGTACAGTGTATTCAAAGAATTTGATCAACGTAGACTAGCTGTCCGACACTAAAGGGTCTGACAAGGACTGGTTGGTATCTCTGAGGTCAAATGATCACCGTTTGCATTTATACAACTGAGACAAAAATGTATACGCAGAACAAGAAATATCTAGACATACCATTGGATGGAGTTTGGTAGCTGTGCAATTCCGTGGGACCTTCCCGGGTTTTACAAAGAAGGGATAATTCTATTATAGCTATTTCTGAGCTCCATTTATAGTGTGGGTAATTTCAATACGCTCTGCAAAATCAACGATACCTGCTGTCATTATTATAATAATAGCGACGGTACTGTGTTATTATCAAACCTGTACGATTTAACTTGCAAGCTTAAAGCATTTTAGTTTTCTCCAGATTGTAACTGGCTATGTGACATGCAGATCAAATCTGTACGAGCATAAACGGTCAATAAAAAGCTCAGTTCTGTCTCATTTAAATACGATGATCAGCAATTATACTCAAACCGTTCCAAAATTATCAGGAAATGAAAACGAATGCGTTTATATCGTAGACAAATGTACTCATGCAATGGGAGATAGAAACATTTGCATTTAAATAGTTTGAAACGAAATTGATGTATTGAACCTCCGATAAAATAAGACGTCAAGTTATTCTTCATTACAAAATATAAAGCCTGGTGCATGATGTACTACGCTTCAGTATGTCAGAAAACGTAACATGACATGTATCCATTCATTATCGGATTTCAACGATGCTTTTTTTACCCTATCGATCAGCGCCCTCGGTAGAACCGAACGCACAAGGTTCGAATTGTAGTTGTCGGTTTACTTGTGTCGGAAAGATTATGTTCTCCTATAAAGGGTTTCTCAACGTGTATAGAACTAAGTACATATTCTATTATATAAATATCAATTTGGTGAGAAAAGGAGCAACGCGAAGTCCAAAAGCCTTACCTGAAAATTGGCGTTGTCATAGGCCCAGCTGCTCAATTTCAAGCATGTAGTTGTAACAACCAATGTTGTACATGTAAAAATGAATGTGAATGTGTGTGTTCTGAAGTAAACATCGTAATAAATTGTTTGCCGATTAAGCCAGTAAATAAGAAATTTGACTTGTTCTTGCTTATATTGTATTTATGTATGTTAAACAGAACTGCCAATTTTAAAGTTTACAGTTGGTATGCTCTGAAGAGATTGATTTCGATTAGTGTCATTTGTGGTTGAAATGATAGAAAAGAGCGTATCCCAGACTCAGAGCAATTTAACACTGATCAACAATTTTAACATAAAACGAGTATTATTCCACGTGCGAAAGTAGATATCAAAATGGGAACATATCAATGATAAAATACTGTTATTATCTAAATTGTGAATGGCGCTGAATGCTGAACAAGCAAGGGTCTGATAACACTATATATTTTGGTTCATAATTGTTGGGCTTACTTGGCTACCCGACACATGTGTTATGTTAATCTTGCCTTATCGCTGCTTTTATCAACGGAATATTGTTATATAATGATAAACATTTCCAATTCAGAAACATAAATAATGCCATCAGTTACATTCGTAAATAACAGTGTGTATATGTGTGTGGTCGTGTTAGAAATGTCTAAATTTCGTCGTACGAATGCAGTTGGTCTAGTAAAGTAAACTTAAACTCTGCAACTTACGTTTGCGATCAGTGGTAACCTTCATTACCGTGAATACATCCTTCGCACTCTGGAAATATTGAAATGCAACTAATTGTTTCCGCTATATACTTCTACAAGTACAGCACGCTAATTTTCTATAAAAATCACTACTTAAAATTGATGATTAAAATCAAGGATTACTTTTATGATCAAATGCTACTTAATATTACTTACACGGTAATCAAATGACCTGATACAGAAATATACATTGGCAATAAAATTTGATTTGTCAGAGTTGGGGTAAATGGTAGAAATGTGGTTACTATGTGTATGCTACACTTATCAAATACAGACCAAATCGCAATATAGAATGTTCCGCATCTTGCATAAGCGATTTTCCTTATCGAGAACAAGGCATCATTGTTTAACACTCTGGTAAGTTTAAATCTAAAAACAAAACAACACAAATTTATACCAACAATATACAATGGAAACTGTAAAATTATCATGTTATTGTAGCACTTGAACTTAAGTTTTTTAACAGAAGAGCTTATTATTCAGTATCACGTAAAGTCGTTAAGTGCAAACAGATATAAACCGTGGAAGTGTATCTTGCAAATGGAAATGGAGTCGTTAATAGTTACATTCAATGATAAGCGGTAATAAAAGAAATAGCTTAGGGAATTCACAATAGATCGCATAAAAGTTTCATTTGCAAGGAAAATTTGAAAATTGATGAATAAATATTTTTTAAAACCCATGTTGATTACTGTGTTACGGTCTTCTATGCACATTAATTTGGATAATATTCGCTCTAACGGATCTGGACATATTTTGCGAAGTGCAAATGTTTGGTAAAACAACATTTATAAAGTGCTTACTAACATTATGCCAATTTCCCGTACCGTGTGCAACAATTGTTAACAGCTACGAATTCGTACGTCTTATTTAAATTAGCTGATACAACAGCAAATCAATATTGTGCAGACTTGTTATCTAAATAATGACTTGTCAAATTTGTCGCATAGAAATAGTTAATTAAACCTTACGGTTTGCTTTGCTTGCGTATCTGAGATTTTTTGTGCATTCGGTTGACAGATATCATATTGACGTCCGTATGTGACACACATCCCAGACAATTTCGTCGCAAATGAATGATTGGATAAACATAATTCACTCTGAATCAAGAATGTCCCTTTGCACATTCACTTGCTCTATCTAAATGTCGCATGCAACCAAATTGCGACAAAAACCAAACACCTTGTAGCTTGTTCTCCTGAAGATAATAATATATCAAACAGGGAGAAAGACATTGAACAGACACAAGTCATCAGCAAAACACCCAAAAATACAAAAGAGACATGCAAAAGATCAAGCACATGCAGAACAGTGACAACTTGTGCTTTTGATAATAAGGTGACTTAATACGAACTGATAAATATAAACGTCGTGAAGAACAGTACCATTGAATGTTTTAGAGTGCCACATTTACGATTCACTTGAATACTGAAATACACAAGAGACATGCAATAGATCGAGCACAGTCAGAACAGTGACAACTTGTGCTTTTGATAGCAACGTGAAATCATACGAATTGGTAAATATAACCAGCGTGAAGAACAGCACCAATTGAATGTTTTAGAGTGCCACATTTACGATTCACTTGAATACTATAATACATTCAACAAAATAGCAGCGCCATTAACGTTTTGATACTGGTAACAATATCACATGTTTGGAAAATATTTGTGCAATTCTAGATTGTTGTTATTCGTTTGAATCATTTTATTCAAAATCATTGTGATACCAAATCCCACAATAAGGAGCATAGGGAAATTGAATGTGTAAACTGAAACGACAACATTACGCTGCATTAGATTTTAGTAATTCAATTTGTTCAGATTTCGTAGTGATAACAGGCTTTGGGGACACGATGTCGTTTTACTTGACAATCAACAAAACCAAATGTAGCTTGCTTTTACATAAATGTTGCGTAATACGCACTTATTTCAGAACAACAATGTCATTAAGTTTGCTAGTATGCTGCCGTTTCCTCTGGACATGTTTTCGGGGGTGCTGTCTACTATCCGTGGTGTTCCATTTAACAACATAGTATTCTCTTTTATCATGGCATGTTAGATATTTTCTGATAGTATTACATAAGTAATATATTTCGAACTCGCCATCCACAAGTTCGTAAAAAATCTGCAGCAGCGCCCTAAGCCTCCACAAGGTCTTCACACTGGTACACAGTTATATTTAACAATTGTTGCATTGTGCCCTGACCTGTATTATTTTCAATACATAGTCCCTTTAGATGTTACCTTTGTATTGTTGAGAACTTTGTCGACCAGAATATTCTCCTTGATCCTCTTTGATATAAAAGGATTGCCTTTAGATATTCTCATACTTCAATGCTGGTACACTTATGCTTCCTACGTGTCTGTGAAAGG
Organism: Spisula solida; assembly: GCA_947247005.1. Taxonomy (NCBI): domain Eukaryota; kingdom Metazoa; phylum Mollusca; class Bivalvia; order Venerida; family Mactridae; genus Spisula; species Spisula solida. The sequence continues at coordinate 1,063,615 of OX365958.1, read as the reverse complement.
TTCCTTAGGGTCTGTGTAGAGAGGCGATGTCTGGTGTATATGCAGTTCTCTATAATAACTTTATTTGTCCTTGTTACATAGTAATGCTCATTTGAGAATTGCGCACATTGTCTGAACATGCAATACACCAGATCGTACAATACACCAGATCATACAATATACATATTGAAATGAATATCTAAAAGAATAATAACAACTCGAATAGGGAAGGTTGTTTTTATCGTTGGAGAATTGAAACCTTCGTATGGAAATTTGCACCAATGAATTACTCTTCGAAAATACACTTGAATGATGAGTTTTTTCAAATGTTTTATCTTAAATGAACGTACTATTATAGCGAAACAATTTAAGACCCGTTTTTATCAGCTTTAATTATCGTTCCGTGAGGTATTTTACACTTCGTTTAATTGCAACAGCTTTTAACGATTCCCCTACACCCCATTTATGTCTTATAAAAACCTAACGTGCCATCAAATAGGATATTAAACTTCAAATTTGATTTACTACGGCAGTTGGAAGTTTAAGTTATTGTTCTCAAACGTCACGTCGAAGTCAAACAACATTAAAATTCCGTTATTTTGATGCTTTTGTTGGTATGTGCCCATGTGTTTGATTCAAATTTCATGATGAAATAAAACCGGTAAAGCTATTACTTCGAAGAATGTTACGATGATTAAAAAACGTAACATGACATTGGTCCCATCGATCAAAAACGTTATTTTGTTCAAGTGATTATTTCACATTTTCCGCTTATTTAAATTAAGCACTTTTAAATGAACTATTTAATGTATTTTAGGTATGCGTCATTTTCTTCTGGTAGTGGCTAACAGTCATCGAGTTCATTTTAATCGAGTTTGATTTTGTGACCGATTTATTAACAAGTGTTCTTGAATTCCTTATGATGTGTCTCATTTTAAAGTGCAAGCAGTTTAGTGGTCGTATTTATAGAAAGTGGTCATCAGCAGCTGTTACATTTAAAATGATCAGTATTCGTTAGAAAAAAACGCACTGGAGCTTATTACAAAAACAACAGAGCGCGGAAGTCAGGAAAACAACGAACATGCTATGCATGCGTAGGAGCAAATGTGTACAGTTAGTTAATTTTATAAACTAGCCATTAAATGTGACTGGAACATGGTGAACTAACAGCGGCGTATAATTGAATTTAAAATACACGATCCGCGGATTAATCCATATACACATAGAGCAAACCAGGGCATGTATTATTACCGCAAAAAAACATGGTATCAAATTGGCTGTTACTATTTACGCCCCGTATCACGTGACATATTTATGAATGAATGAACGTAAACTTTATAGTACAATCTTCAGTGGGTCGCGAGTTGCAAGAGTATCCAGTGTTACAGCTATGACGCATCTATTTTTAGAAACTCCAATATACTCTCGAAATTAAGATTCATAAAAACTTCTGATAACCAATTCATTTATATATTTCATTTCATGAAATAGATTCACTATGTTTGATTAAAATTGTTTAAATGTTTAAAATGTGTTATTTCCTTCAGAAAATTACGAAGGTCGTTTTCATTAACGAGGGAGGTAATTGTACCAGCTAATCAGCCACTCAATTTCAGCGAGGAATTATGTTCAATGTCAAATGGGTGAAAATAGAATGAGCGCAGTTAAATAGTGCGGGATATTATCGTATTTAGAATCGAAATAAAAACTCTGTTCTTGTATTTTGTCGGTGAATAAAACACGGGCACTCGTTCGGATGCGGAAAATTAAATGTTTCTGCATCCGAACTCCTGCCCATGTTTTATTCACCGACAAAATACAAGAACAGAGTTTTATTTCTTAAATATCATGATATTATAGCGTTAGAAAGATAAAACTCTTATGAATAGTTTCTGAAAAATTAATAACAAAATATCACCCAATTACAAAGTTACATACATGTACTTTTAAAACTTACCACTCCCGTTTTCATTTTGAGTGACGTCGCAAACGTTATTTGACGTAATGCTAACAAGCATTTCGCAATTCCAGTATTTGATTCATTCTTGAGGTAAACTTTTTCAAATAGTATCCCAGTTTAGAATTATATTCTAATTTTTATAAAACATATCATAATTGTGAATGTTTGCTTTTAGAAAAAAGTAGCTACTGTTTTTAACCACTTACCCCTCGTTTTTCTAAACATGGGTACTTTTCAGAAATTGGTCACCATGGCAACGGTAGAAATTATTATGATATACTTCACGCAAAAAAGTAAACTCAATGGAAAGTACTATATTATCCAAGTACTCAAAATTAAATCAAAGAACATTACTTTTTTCTCATTTGGGAGCCTTTTCTAGACCTTGTTACATAAATACTATACTTATGTCACTAAGCCCGGTTTTCCTGGAGAACGGCTCATATGTACATGATTAAAACGACAGATGAGGTGATGCCGAATCACTGATACATATCCCTATGCGAATACAATTTTGAATTGTCTAGTAAACACGTGACTATGATTGAACCAATCAGATTCCAAGCTATTCAGACAGATATACTTGGTTGCAATTACCAATCATTGCAACTTTATGAGTCTATCGGGAATTTATGTAGCAAAATATGGTATGTAATTCTTATTTATTAACGTAGACAATAATTGAGATTAGATCTATTTGATAAAAGTTGCCACCAAACCTTTGATGTGCCGACGTTTAAAGATCAGACGCGACGATAAAATGTAATTATTTTCTTCATATGGAAAAATATAATGCAATTCATTTCAAAAATCCATTTGACTGTGTACTATTAAATAAGTCTATAAATACATACACTTATAGAAATAATGAGACTAGAGCTGGATAATAGTGACGAGAGGGAAAGAGGTCATACACCTCAAAAGTAGAAACATTAATGTACACATGTATTCTGACTGAATTGTTGTATCACCTAACCAGTGATAGTGAAACATCAAACGGAAAATGGGATGCTTTCATCAATATATTTAGAAATCTATTACAAAATCTCACTGACACATTTAATTACATTACGCCTTCGAAACCTGTTTGTGCTTCCAATGCTTACTGATGGGTGTTATGGTCGTTGCATGAAAACAAGAATGCGAACACACACTTGATGGCATTGATAGGTTCAACACCAATTAATTAACTAATTTTATTTCCGAGTGTTTGATGTGTGTTGGCTGTGCCGAGTTAGTTATTGAATTAGAAAAAAATAGTCATCTAAGAGAGATTGGTTAAATAGTTTTTATGTTTTTAAACACATCAACAAAACCATAATTCATTTAGTCCTTCATTTGTTAATGATTTTGCTTTTTCCCAATCTTTGGAAAATTCCCAACTCAATAACATTTAATTCTCGTACTTTAATTGACCATGAACTTTATCATTATTCAATGTTTTTTCTTTTTTATTTCCGCTACACATGCTTAAAGTCTGTAATTAGCTCTAGCTAGCAACGTGGTTTGATACTCAAGATACCAATGCCAGTCTAAGAATTTCACAAATTCCGTATCTATTTCAGATACAAGACAAACAATGTAGGTTAAACCAGATTTAATTAACTCTAATGTCATCAACCCGGCTCTGTGTTTTTAGTCTGTGCAAACATGTTTAAAAAAACATTCTTTACAACTTTAAAACAATAAGTATTTTGCTAATTCATGGCCGCTGACGATCATGCAGTTCTTTCAAAGTTTGTTGAAACTATTTTTATTGATAGGCGATTAATGCTTGGACGAATTATATCGCAGTATTGTAGAAGGCTACGTTTGCAATGTACCGGTATCGATGTACGTTGTGTCAAATGTGATGCCATTATGTCTAACACAACGAGGACGAAATAACTCAAATAGGTGATTCATAGTTAAGCTTATACTATATCGGATATTTATAGTTAAACCGTTTTAAAGCTATCAGCATTATTTGATTTTGTAAATGATATTAAGTGATGGCGCCAGCCTGATTCTAATATTATGTAATTTTACAAACGTGATATCACACAAGCCGGCATAATTTGATCAAACACATGATTTATCTGATCAGAAGTATTCATTTTGCCACAAAAATATACCTTAAGGGTATATAGAAAGTCGTTGATAATGCACAAGCTGATTCTATTACAAATGCATCTAAAATGAACGACCGTCTGTTAATGGGGATATGTACAGAGTTACGTACTGTGTCAGTCTCTTGTGTGGGTGGCTAGACGCTTTCGCCGCTTCTGTGTGACGTTGAATTGTGGATTACCGTATTTAATATCTACCAATCATCATTTCAATCTTTAAATATCAACCAGCCATCATATTAATGTTTAAATGTGCTTTTGCTGATACTGCTAGGACCTTGTCTAATAAAATTCAACAAGGCCTGAAAATTTATTCGAGTTCTACTAAGTGTTCACATATTCCATTTAGCATTATTTCTACATTATATAATGAAAAAAGATCCGGAACTGTAATTTGGTTTTGATGTTGCTGTTATTTTGGATATGAAGCAGTCGAATTTACGAAGTTCTTCAGTCTGTTTTACGCTTATATCTACTTGTAAACACACCAGTCTGCATTAATGACCAAACCTAATTGCTTTAAATATTGTACAGTGGTCCCTTTCGTAACGTCACCTCTCTCAAACGTATACACTTTCGAACTTTATTGAACGGGGGGTTTTATATTTCCCTATTATGAGAATTGTTTACCGGTAGCTTTATACCCCATACTTTTTGTTCGTCAACTGCATGTATCAATCACTCCACTGTAACAGAGTGTGTTCAAATAGTTTTGTGTCCTAGAATTGATCCTTTAGTCTAACAACAAATACACTTATCTGATTTAACATTATACCGAGTCGGTATATCTGTTTAAAGATGTTTCTTGTTAAAGGTCAGAACCCATTACCCTTCCTACTCTAATTCAGATTTGGAATGGCACTGTCGGAACTTTGTGGAAATTTACCGGTGATATGGTATACCCTTAAGACCCACACAACAAAGTCCAATCAAATTTGATGTCAGTAACTTCTGTCGTGAACGAATCCAATTAAAAGAACGAAAACTTCATCAAGCTATTTTTGGTGAGATTTCTTGTTTTCAAAATCTTCTTATTTCGTTGTTTGGAAACGACAAGAGCTTAACAACACCAATACAATATTCATGCGACTTTGTTGTATATTACATTACATGCAAATATCCCCCAATATTACCGAAAACTAATGTTTGTGGATTGTGAAACTCGTTTGTTCTTAAATAATTGTATGGGATTTTATAACCATATATATATCTACCCATCAGAATTTCTGTTAAATTAGGAGAGAGCATATTCCTTAATTTGAACAAACGACCGAAGTCTAGAATATCTTATTCGTTTGTAATTATATTAAATTGACAAATGATACTGTGAAATATGCGTCTGTTGTGACTTATGAAATAAGCGGATGACGATATGACAATATATTAGGTTTTAACCACACGGCGTGCTGGTGTTTTGTAGATTTGACTTGATTTAACCAAAACCACGAGATTGATGGAAATCCCCTTGGTGATTGAACACATTTATCGTTGTGAAATACATTTTGTGCCCGTGTTTTTATTATAATATGGTGTCTATCGCTCTTTAATCGCCAAAATAATAAAATTGTCGTCGACAATTCTCTCGAAATCTTTTTTCTCCAAATCGTGCTACTTTTTGTGGTTGAATGTACTCCCAGATGTATTAATGGCCATAAATATCAATAAAATGCATTACCACAAGACTGACGTCACAGGAGTGTAGTAAAAGTGTAATACTGCTGTTTCTGTTTTGATAATACACTAGTGTAATAAAGCTTTTTGGTGACGTCACTCGAAGTATAGGCGACGTCATAGAATTGGCACGTTTATAAAAGTTGAACAATGTCGTTCAATAAAATTGACCAAATGCTCAGAAGTGCCTCGTATTTTACTTTTTTATTTTATTTCATGTAAATAAAATGACGCTTTGCGGGCTTTTGGAATTTAATAAGTTACAAAAAGACTCTTTTCCATCATTGGCATGGAAGCTTTTTTTAACAAATACATTATGTCCGTAGTTTTGTCACGTAATGATGTAACATAGTGAGTTATAATTATCTGCATTCTATTTGCAATCATTCTTTATTAGCAATGTTCCAACCAATGTGATCATAAAAATGGATAACTTTTATGTCAGTAGGTAAAAGCCTTTGGGGGGTTGGCCATCAAAAAGAGTATATTAAGTCAGACAGGGAAGGCAGCACTCAACTTAACCAGCCGAGCACAGAAAACATTAAAAACACACAAAGCACAATGCCCAACTAAACAAGCGCAGATCCGCCCAAGTCCAAGCTGTCGAAAAGTATAATAAATTATAACTAGCTGAATGACCCAGTAGAAAAGATACAGCAACCAAAAGGCGGAATGCCTACGCTGAATGACCTAGTAACAACAGTAAAACTGCTGAACTACATAGTTATAGCGGCCTTTAGTCTCAAAAGTTAAATGACAGTATTAAAACGTTGAAAGGCCCGTATAGTCGGTTAATTTCGTATTCTTATGGGGTCTGGTTTTCGAACTAAGTTGAAATTGGTACATTGTTGTTAAAACCACACCCACATCAAAATATAAACATTATGTGAGCTTGTGTGTCTTTTGAATATATTTATGTTCTGGTCGTTGCTGTGTCTATCCCTGTGTAAAGGAAGATAATAATTCGATAGAAAATAACAATTTCGTTTCTTCTACCTTGAATATATTTGTTTGACTATCGTACAAAAAGATAATAGATAATCTGAGGCAGCACTCAACTTAAACAGCCATGCACAGAAAGCATAACAAACATCACATACCACACTTACACGTCACAATTTCCAGCAAATAGATTCTAACTAAACAAGAAAAGGACTTCACCACCGAAGCCCAAGTCCCAGCTATCTAAAGACTGAAAGACCTAGTTTGAATCACAAAAAAAATCTGGATGACCTAGTTTAACCTATAAAAAATTAATTGACCTATTTTTAGCTATAACACATCTTAATGTCCGCCCTAATGCGGAATGACCTAAGTTACAGCTATAACAAATCTATACGCCCACCAAAGTTCATTGACCAACCAAATGTATGTACATTTCTTGAAAACATTCACAAATCAAATTACTGATTTGTAGACGGAAAAGGTTTCTCAACTAATTGCGTCAAAGAATCGTAATGGAACAGAAATTAACTCATATCTGTGACAGTTCTCAGACGGAACATGCAAAATGATCAGAATTATTTTGTCACAAGGGAGATGTTATTTTGTTAGCATTGAAACTCTACACGATGTAACATATACAATATCATTGGGGGAGTAGGAAATGTCGTTTTTTAAGAATAACAGACGTGGCTCCTCATGGCACAACACAGTAATTGGCCAATGTGTCTCGATCAATGTATAAGTGATTTTAAAGTTAGCGACGAAAATTTATGTTATCTTAGAAAGGTGCATTTGTACTAAAGTGGTCAGATTTTCATGGAATCAGAAACAAAAATTGGCTTTAATATCTTCATAAAGTAACAGCATTCATACACAACATTTTTAGATCTACCTGTCTTGTCAATCACTGCAAAAGATAATGTTAAGTCAGACAGGGAATGCAGTACTCAACTTAACCCGCCGAACACAGAAAACATAAAAAACATACAAGGCACAATGCCCAACACACAACTAAACGAGTAAATGATCCGCCAAAGTTCCAGCTGTCGAAAAGCTGAATGAACTAGTTTCAGCAATCAAAAAAGCTGAATGCCCAAGCTGGATGACCCAGTTGCAACAGTAAAACGTCTGAAATACCTAGTTGTAGCTGTCCGGATTCCTAAAGAAGTTACAATAACAATATAAAAAGACTGAATGCCATGGTTTCAGCTAAATGACCCAGTTTCAGCGATAAAAAGCCGAAAAATCAACAATACATGTAATGTTTATAAGGGAAGGGAAGTAACTGTTGTGTGGTGTTTACGATTACACAATCTACGTCTTATTTCATATTCCATATATTTCATATTATTAATCAATTATAAAGCTGTGACGTCAGTTTTACTACATATACTAGAAGACTTATACCATTTCACCATTTGTTAATTGACAATCACGTGTGTTGCTCTTGAGAAGTTTACGATCATTGAAAGTTTAATAAACAAATATATTCGTAAAACCCCAAATCAGTTAATATACACATGTTTCATACAACCATGATAGACTAATGACATACATTTGGACATAGCCAGTCATGTCTGTGGCATGCTCATTTTCGAAATGTATTGCTCAGAGAATTTGACATGATCCTGACCTTTATGCATGTATATATTTTTTACAAGCAATAAATAAATTTCCGCGAGCCAATCGTGCAACATCGGTCCTTTAGATTTGTGTTGGTATGACATCTCGAGCGTCTTCGTGATACTTTCCGCTTATGAAACGTACAGCCGGGATTATATATAAATTATATATAGACAATATATCAGCTGTTAGATTATGCTAATAGAAGGTCGAGAGTGTCATATTATCCGGGCTATATCTGTTCAAGGTCAATGTATGCGAAGTAGGTGATCGGAAATCTAAAGAACTAACCGCTCTCATGTTTCCGGGCAATATAGAGACAACGAGTCCCTGAAAGTTTCCAAGTTGTCTTGCGTAGAAGCTATTTATCTAATACATAATGTCCTACTTGAAACTTGTCATTCTCGTGTTGACTGTATAAGTGAAAATTTCCGCGTGTTAAAACGTTGGGTGTGCGAAAATATTAGCGATTATAATATTTCCATGAGTAACAATGTGAGGTGTGCAAAAATATTAGTGATTATTATTTCCGCGAGTTAAAAGGTTTTGCGTGCTACATTATCAGCGATTATTAATTGCGGGTTTGTGAAATTATTAGCGATTATAATATCTAGCGTGCGAAAATAGTAGCCATTATTATTTCCACGTGCTACAACGTTTGATGTGTGAAAATGTTAGCAATTAGTATTTTAGCGAGTGGAGAGGTTTTGCTTGCGAAAATATTAGCCATTATTTTTTCCGTGTTAAATAATGTTTGACGTGCAAAAAATTTAGTGACTATTATTTCGACAGGTTAAATAGTTTGTCGTGCGAAAATATAAGCGATTATTATATCCGCGGGTTTAAATGTAACGAACTCTGAAATTAAGGCATTTAGTGTGCAGAAATATTAGCGATATTTAGATTTCTTAATAGAGTTCCATGCTGGCAAGAATTTACACTGGAAGAAATATTAGTGAAACTAGTACATCCGCAAATCTAAAATATTTCCATGAGCGAACGTAAAGGGACTGCCTCACATATTGGTATATTGCAAAAATAAAATTGTCAAATATTCGCGTAATTTTGGTATAGTTGCCTTATATCCCATAATCAACAACACTGACACCTAAAATAACTTGAGAAACTTCGGCATTTTGTAGTTATCTAGTATTTTTACATAAAAAATTCTCTAGGGTATTAATAGGGAGCGCCTAGCCTTTCAAGCTGGAGTCAGACATAGAACGAACCATCCATATACCCATACAATGGATATTTCAAACCAGTTTATATATTCACCCCACAATTAATGACACACTGTGGACTTTGAATTTCGTGCATAATTAACTATAAAGGGAGGTAATTATGAATTACAGACATATAAAGACAGCACACAACATAAACATCAGAGCACGAAATACACACAAAGTACAAGAAGTAAGACCCCTTGATAACACAGAGGAAGTGCATATTAAACAGTACTTGACGTTCGAAACAATCCCAGAATTTTAATAGAGATGATGTTGACAAGTTTAACGAGGCAAAGATTTGAACAATAAACTTGTTACTGACACTGTAATGCATCGTCGTGCTTTTAAACGACATTACAAGAGTAAAGTTATTACCAATACATGTAAATTTGAAGAGGAAAATTAGCATGAAATAAAGGACTTGAATAATTCTCACAAGTAATAAGAGATTTTATTTTCTACCCTGATGTCAGGTTACGATCGAAAGATTGGAAATTCATGTAGCAAAAGAACAACAAGTTAATTAAGCTTTGTTTCCATAGACAGCAAAGGATGGATGAAATATTGCCGCATGCACATAACCTAACGTTTATGACTTCCTGAACGCTGGCTCGTCTTGTCTCTTAAATATTCCTATTGTGCTTAGACGTTGTTCTAGAGGAACCTTACATGCGATCGTTAAGTCTTACATGCCAATGTTGATCCATTTGTTACACGATCTGTGTACGTGTATACCAATACAATAATGCCATTATAAAGGCTTGTCATTCAGCTAGGACAGTCAGCGTTTTTATTGCTAAAACTACATAATTTTATGTAGGTAATTCAGCGTTTTCATAGCTAGGACTTGGGTAGTTCATTTTGTCGTTCAGTTATGTGTTGGACGTTGTGCCCTGCAATAGTTGTGTGCGATGGTTTAATGTTTTCTGTGCTCGGCTGGTTAAGGTGAGTGCTGCCTTTCCGACTTTCTACTATATGTTTGGTACATTAGAATGTGTTTATAGTAAATGCCGAGCATAGCCTTTATTTGCCAGTAAGCTTTCCGCTGAAATATGGCAGGCATATATATGTGTGCCTCCAACCGGTTTTGAACCTGTATCGCAAGATTAGACGGCAAGGGAGCTAACAATTGAGCTTCGGAGGCCACATATAAATGTGACTGTAATGTGTACATGTCAGTCAGCTGTTGCATCATGCAGAGTACATTTAACTTGTTCCATTATTATCATAATTGGGTTTCCCCGATTGCTGTCTTTGGCAAAAGTAGTTTTAATAGTTTCATCTTCTGTCGTCATTCCAGTATTTTGCGAATTGTCTGTGTATGTGCATTTGTACAGGGTTTAATTGTTATAATTGAACCTTCAGCGGTTAAGTTCATTTTGTCGTTCACTTGTGTGTCGGGCGTTGTGCAGTGTAATTATGGTCCGTTTTGTTTATATGTTTTATGAGCTCGAGTTTCTGTTAAGAGTTATCTTCCCTGTCCGAGTTTTGTATTACTATCCTTAAGGATTCGAAACATCATGTAACTTGGTCTGGGTGATATGTCATTCACTTTCTTTACAAGAAAGTAGTCGAGTATTACTGAATATCTTGTTTTTCTTACATATAATAAAGGATTGCTCTTCTACATACTCTTATTCCATGTTTTGTTTGACGATCTTTCTTTGGGACCAAGGTTTGCGACTCTATTGTAGGCAAACCAAGTTTTTTTACCAGAGTTTGGTAAAAAAGATTATAAAATCCAACCGGGTAGCAAGACCTCTTCCAATGTGCATGAAAACAGATTTATAAGATGTACCTTCAAAATGAGTCTTATAAAGTCGCTAGAGACAATTACGTTCTTATTCGCCCAAGCCAGTGATATGGGGATGTATGGAGTAGTTAGTGGTTGATAAAACAAAATGCCTTCCCTTTCTATTTTTTTATTATTATTGTTTTGGATAAAAACAAAGGTTCTACTCATAATCAAACGTTATAATGTTCTAATTGCAGGTATGCCTACACGCTACATGTCTGACACTTATGGCTATGACGATTGATCGTTACTGTGCTATAGTATATGCCCTCCAATCCCGGAACTGGCGAACAACAAACGTTTCTATGATTGTATGTCTTGTTGTTTGGCTAGGTAAGTACTCGGTTACTCACTCTTCATTTGGTATCAATTAAAGTCAAAATAGTTATTAATATAACTTAATATCGCTCGCTAACATTGTTTTGGTCGAATGACCGCCGTTGATGACTAACATATTGTTTGAAACGCGATAAAAAAAAATTGATATATATGAATCATTAGATGTCTGTCATCCGTCAATATTTGGATTACACATCTTCGCATACAGCACGAAATGGATTTTGACCTATTCTAAACAGAATCAATGTGTGATAAAAAGATAAATAACATATTGGACAGGGAAAGCAGCACTCGACAGTAACAACTGAGCACGAAAAGCACAGATTACACGTACCAGTCCGAAGAAGACTTTTTTTCAAAAATCAAACACAACAGGAACTCGAACTCGAACACGACACCATACACCCACAGCCTGCCACATCAGTCAATTAACCCTAACCAATCGAGTAAGAGCCAGAAGACAGGAACAAATTTTACGAACGACCACGCGTCACAAAAACAACACACAAAGCCAAACTCAAAATTGTTTTTTAAAGAGAACGAAGAATATTTAACAATAAAACATGAAATGTATTCTTTCACATCTTTTGGTACTATTCCGTCTTTTAAAAGCGCAAAATTTAGGTAGGACCCACAAAGCTGTCCTCAAACGAAAGAAACAAGTAAAGATATATTTTAAAATTGAACGAAGAATATCTAACAATAAAACATATACATATCGCGACATTCTCAAGATCAAATGCACATGTTTTAGGCAGGACATTTTATTCTCCCACTTTAACTGGTGTAAGATAGGCTTTCAGCTCATGCAAAAAACTCCTATATTACATTAGCAACATCTATTTCACCCTCAGGGTCGGAATTTTTTCAAGGAACTCGGCAAGCCTCGTCCCTGGTTAAATTCCGACCCCTTGGGTGTGATATCCTTATCCTACATAGACGCTCATGATGGATTCTTATATTCCTTTCGTGCTACACGTTTGTCGATTGTTTTATATTCACGTATATTACATATTACAAATCATATCTAGAAAATTGCTGAATGGTTGTTACTTTTTCTGACCGTTTTATTTCTGATTTTGCTGCCTCTTATTTATAATATATTCTAATTTATTTAAGGTCGATTGTGTAACAGGTTTTTTTTATTTATATTAATCACTCTTGAGACCTCAATGGTATGAGAGAAGAGAAGCCAGTTTCCGTTTTTTCTGAGCGTCCAGCCTAGGAAATTAATGTACCATTTTTATTTCGTCTTTGGTATGACGCGGTATTGGATCAAACCCGAGATATCTCACAGTCGAAGCGGACGCTTTACCACTAGAATATTGAAGAGGCGAGTTGCTATCGTCTTGCAATTGTAATATAATATATATTATATGGAACGAGCTTAATACATACTATATATAATACTTTTCTTTTTCTGACAGTTTCGTTCCTGATTTCGCTGCCGTTTGCTATCGTATTCCGTACGATAGAAATTGATGATGTTGGACACGAGTATTGTGCTGAAGACTGGCCAGAACCTCAAGAAGTTTACATGAAATCTTCTATCATAATCGTTGTCTTTACAACGTATGTAGTCCCGCTTGCTGTCATCCTATTTTGCTACGCCAGGATTTTGAAAACCTTATGGAAAAATCGAATGGCTTCTGGGGTAAGACTTCGATGATGATGTATAGTTTAATGCAGCAGGTGTTAGTGCCATGTGGCGGCTTTTTCTCCGTACTTCACATTAGTGGAGTTAATCGGCCTTTTCGACTGGACTGTTTTGTGGAGAGGGTTATAGTCAGGTTCCAGTTCCCAATATTACGGTAGTAGCATTATATTAGTACTGTTATATTGGGGACGGAAACCAGACGATAACCTGTTCCACAAATAAGCTCGGTCGAAAAGGTCACATATCTGGAATTAACTGCCTTCAGTTAATTTGTCCTGTGGTGTGTAATGTCCGGTTGTTATTTTCTCGTCACCTGGCTCTTGCTCCTTTTTAGTTTGACTGACTGAGACGGCATACTTTCTGAACGGGATGCCGTATTTTTGAAGTTGCTAGATTCTTACGTGTGACATTGTCTGTGCCGCTTATATGTTTTCTGTGCTCGGCTGGTTAAGCTGAGTGCTGCCTACCCTGTCTGACTTAATGGTAATATGCTTATTTAAGCGACCAGATAGTATGTCATTCATTCTGAGAGGCAGTATATAGGCTTCAGTGTAGTTAGCATTTATAATTACCTCCCTTTATGGTTAATAATGCACAAAGTTCTAAGTCCACAGTGAGCCATTCATTGCGGGTGAGTATATAGGCTTGCTTGAAATATCCATTTTTGGGGGTGTGGATGGTTCGTTCTATGTCTGACTATTGTGTGGATGGCGAGGCGCTGCCGTCGTTTCTGTGAGGCTTTGGATTGTCTGTGCACTTCAATATTTAGTAAAAATACCCCTGTGTGGAGATACGAAAGGTACGTTCTGAGTCTGTCCCTTGAGTGTGTGGTTATCCGCTGTACAGTACATGTATTAATTAGAAGATCATGAAAAGTTCTTCAAATAATAATGGAAGTTTGAATTAAATCATATCGTAATGCTAGTATTATTGTGGCATTCGGTGTACGACCCCCCTCCCCTTGACCCGATCAGCTGTTAAAACACGTAGTTACAACGCGTTAGATCAAAGGTGGTATTCACAAAGCCTCTTTTTGGGAAAACTTATAATTTTCTTAAATCTTAAAATTTATTTAATTGTATCAGCTGAACAGGAAACTCTAGATCATTTTACATAGTTTAGAAGCATTATGTAAAGAGCTACAATAATCACATACAAAACGTGGGTTATCCTTCGTTTCTTGGGGAATATGTCCCGCTCCTTGTTTTTAACTTAAGTCAAAATATCTAAGTTTTCGATTAATATGCTTTGTGAATTCTAGCCCTGGCTCCTATCGCATATGTTGCATAGTTCAGCTTACTTATAACTGCGATTCCTTTGTGTGAGAGTCGTAACTCAAAGTCCGTGTTCGGGGTTCATCACTGAAACTTTTCAAGACGTCAAGCTTAATATTTGTTATTGTTTTTGAATTCCTCAAATTCTCATAATGTGTAAAATGTGTGGCAAATGCCATAGAATAATCTCCTTAAACGGTATACATGACTGAACAAATGTTGAATAACGACAAAACGGACGACAAAAACTAACTATCACTGTAACATACAATTATTGCAACTGAACATGGAACGGTGCAAAACAATTCTGAACAAATTAGGATTTACGTATTTTTGAAACAAACCATGTTGTCTCATAATATACCATTTAATAAATTTTGGTAATATGTATACGAAAATGTATTAGTATAGTTTTTGCGGGAATATATTTGTCATGTTTTATAAACGATATTTCATGTCATTTAAGTTATATTATGTGATGTGTTATGTGATATGTAATTATCCAGTACAATGCCGCCGGATTAGCTTGAGAAACCCTGAAGCAAAACACATTCAGGGAGTTGTACACTCTAGCTACGTTTTAAATGCATATTTCATTCGGGATAATTAATAAAAAAAGAAAGATGAATTCATATCATTATATCATAATTTCCTTTGAAATGTTGTTTTTCATTATTCATTATAGACAAACGATCTTATAAATTGAAACAAATTTTAATCAATTGATAAACGCTAAAATATCTTTGCGAATCAGACCTAGGGACACTTTACTTTACATCTTAGTTGCCATCCATCATAAGAATTAATATTGGGGGTAATTTAAAACACTGTACTGCAAAGACAATACCAAGCCACATCGCCTAGCCACCCACGCAAAAGTCGGACATAGAACGAACCTTCCAGATCCCCAAAATATACCCTTTCCACGACAATGTTGAACATGTTTTGTCTGAACATAATATACAAGTACATATATTAAGTTTGCTAAGTAGTGGCATTTTGTGCAGGTTTTTTTTTTCTCCCCAACATAGAATTGGGTAATCAATTTTCGAAATGCACGGTTTCACCTTCTGACAAAATTAATAGATTTGGGTACATATTTCATGCCACTAAATGCGTATTTCTTTAAAGAGATAAATATCGTCTCTGTATCGTTAACATTTACCTAGTGATCAGAAATAAACAGAAAAACTTTACCCGAATGGAAAGAGTCACATGAAATAGTCTAATGTACATGACATTATCAACAAGTATTTTGCACTGCATATTTTATTACTATTTCAGAACAGCCACAGTAATGGTATAACGTCCAAGAAAACACAACAACAAGAGAAGCGCCGTAAACGAGTAACCAAGCTTGTAGCATCTATAGTCATTGTATTCGCGTTGTTTTGGCTGCCCATACACATTACAAATCTATGGTTGAAACTCGACGAAGAGGGATTTCCGAAAACCGCTACGATGTATTTACTAAAACTTTTTTTTCATACACTTTCGTATGCAAATTCATGTGTTAACCCGTTCGTATATGCTTTTCTAAGTGATGGGTTCCGTAAAGCCTTCAGAAAGACCTTTCCATCCCTAGCCCACAGATACAAGATTTGTGGAGGCCCCAATGAAGATTACGTTAGCCAGGTGGGTATGGTAGAACGGCCTACAGATCAAACAAAAGCGACTATGACTGTTAACATGGAGGAGCGGCAATTGATGCAGACGGACTTGTGAACGTTGTCAAAGAGATGAGCGACTGTTATGCATCAAGTTATCTATTGGTATATCCATAAGCTTTATGGAACAAATTAGTTAATATATAAATATAATGTACCTAGACGCCGCTGAAATTATAAATTTTCGAGATTACTATTGACTGTGTCACAACTTATGTTTGTCAGTTCCTACTAGTGTTATGGCTGGTGATCAAGGGGGTATCATTACGGTAAGACAAGACGTGGATTTGCTTTTGTTTTGATTTTGGATACGAAGATACGAATACAAACTTTACGATGTTACGCCAGTGGGGTAGGGATGGTAACTATGATGAACTAAAGCTACAACGGCTGTTAATATGGAGGAACGACAATTTGTGCAGGCTGATTTGTGAGAGAAGTCAGTGTGGTAAAAGACTGTTTCGCATCAAGTGCTATGAATGTTGTATAAACGGAAGCTATTTGGACAACAGTGTGTTAATATATATATCTTGCATACCAAGACGAATGAAACTATTTCAAGATTAATAACAAACGTGTTTCATTCTTACTAACGGAACGAATAATAGTCACGGGTTAACTGACAAGACAAAGTGACCAGACGCGGAGATGGATATGTGGCGAGTTTTGGTAATACGCTGGATCTGACCGAATTTGAACTGGAATAGCTAGGAAGTTAGGAAAATTTATATCAAAGATTGACAACACGTTAAAGCAATGTACCGCGTTGTATCTAATGCTTATCTCAAGTCATCGTTGAAGATTTCGATAAGGCGTACATTTGTTCATATCTGTGCCGGATTTGTATCTTTAGTATTCATGAATGAAGGAGTGGTCGTGTTTGCATCATTTAACAATTCACAAAGTGATGGCGGTGTAGGAAGCGTCTTAATCGCTAGATTGAGAATGTGTTGATGCCATGTCAACGGTGTGTCTCTTGGGTTGTGTTGAAACCTTAGGTAAATTATATTCAAAATGTATATGTGATAGATAAACATTTAAATCACATGCTGAACGAAGCTGTCGTACTGGATCCGAAATATTTAGATTTATGATTCTAAGATGTTTGTGCGATGCGATATTGACGCACTGTACTGGAGATATTTTTAACATTGAAATGTATATATGGATATGTTTTATATTTGCATGTCGTATCTTTATTATTTAATTTAATCAGAAACTGTGTATCAGAACCTACAACCGGAGACAATCCGATTGTATGAAATGTTATTACTGTTTGAATTGAATTGTAATATTTACGAGTTCATTGTATTCTCCTAAAAATGATTTGTCTATATTTTTCGATAACGATAAAGTGTTAGGGGGACCCACTGCTGACGACGTCTGCGCATCTTTTCGAGCAGGCGGTTTACGGATTTTATCTGAACAAGTTCTCCATAACTACAAGGTATTTGTAAATACCTGACAATCGACTAGAAGCCAGTTCGAAGAATGCTTCACCCAATTGTTTGTATAAATCATTAATTGGGGCCTTGTATGTATCGAATTTGTGACCTACTTGTGGACATAAACCAGAAACTAATATGGTCAGACAGAAGATAAAGATATTTTTAACGTAAAATAATTTAATAATGTTAATATTTCAGCTTTCAATTTTTCCGTAATAAGGTGACATTATTCATTCTGGTTTCGTGGGGTCGAGTTGTTTTAATTTTACAGTGCAATATAGAGTAGCCACTATTTTCAATTGGGCAGTCCGCAACTTCATATATGTTAGTCTACTGGCTAACACATTCGAATGACTTTACGCTATCAGGTTGGTTACCTGGTTTGACAAGCGGTATGCTGGTCTGTTCTATTGGCATAGTCATGTCATACAGATATGGAATAAATGCTGTCGCTTTTGGTAGAGCAATTTATTACTGGTTGATAATTAATTCCAGGAAAACGATTAGGTAATCCCTGAATCATTTGCGACTTAAAACGTCTAAAACACGACAATATATGGGTGCAAAAAGATAATAAAATATCGTACAGGGAAGGCTGCAGTTGAAGGCCAGTGAATCCGTTGTCAACAGATTGAATGTCAATGCCACTATGGCCATACTTACGTGTACGGAAATATACGTAGTCAACGACTTGAGTATACGTTCACTAAACCTAGAAGGGAAATTGGTAATGACCTTTAGATTAGCCCTATCGATTTTGAGTAATCAGGTAAAGGCCACTGTGGCACTAATTACAATTATGTTTTGAATGATGTTTTTATAAAACATGAAGTATATGTTCCACAAACCTGTTAGGGAAATTGTTAATGACCTGAAGTTAGGATGTATCGATTTTGAAATAATTAGGTCAAGGCCACTATGACAATGAATACAAATAGTCAGAATGATGACTTTGAAAACAATGATGGGTATAGTCATCAAACATGCCATCCATGTCACAGATAACTGTATCATTGATAAAACGTAAAACAATATATATTTGTTTATAAAATTTATGTTATCTTAGAATTTTTTTATAACAAATATAATTATTTACTCTTTATCAATGATACAGTTACCTGTGATCCATGGTTAACGTTTTTTTAATATGATGTTAAATTTTCAAAAGATAAATATTTTTGTTCATTTAAAAAATAAAACAGAGTGTATTGCTAATATTATATAACAAAGATTATACATAAAGTTATATTATTTTACGCATATTGAAATACAAATCCGAATGATGACTTGAGAACAGTGATGGGTATAGTCGTCAAACATGCCCAGCCATCGTCGACGACGTTTCAACATGATGTTAAACTTTAAAATAAATTATTTCTATTCGTTTAAAAAATAAAAAGAAGTGTATTGCCAATGTTCTATTACAAAGATTATACATATAGATTATACCTTCGGATTAGCACTGACACTTATTTAGTAATTAGGTAAAGGCCACTGTGACACTAATTACAATTGTGTTTGATGTGTATAGGCGTCAAATATGCGTGAGGATGTGAGAATGATCGTCATTCGTCGTTTCAATATTATGTTAAACTTTCAAACGATAAATATTTCTGTTTATTTCCTAAAATAGAGTGTATTGTTAATGTTATATTACAAAGATTATACATATAGTTGCAATATCATGTTAAACTTTTAAAAAAAAAAATTTTATGTTGATTTAATAAAATAGTGTATTGCTAATGTTATAATACAAAGATTATACATATAGTTATATTACGTTACGCATATTGGTGTACAATGATCGTAGTCTGTTATTTGTTCTCAGTGTGATCTAATAAATATTTACTTAATGCACGTGTTTGTGGGTTATCATTCATAATTACCTCCCTTTATGGTTAATTATGCACAGAGTTCGAAGCCCACAGTGTGTTATTCATTGCGGATTGAGTATAAAGGTTTGCTTAAAATATCCATTTTTGGGGATCTGGATAGTTTGTTCGATGTCTGGCTCTTGCGTGGATGGCAAGGCGCGGCTGTCGTTTCTATGTGGCTGTGGATTATCTGTGCACAACAGTATTTTATAGAACATCAAATTATACAACTCTTACTGTACTTACGTACTTACCGCCCGGTATACCTTCTAGCATGTAGGGAAGCAACAACAGACATCAACAACCGGGGCCTGTCTTCGGCGATTTCCTCCACTGTTCCACCAGGACTGTACTGATACTTTTTCAGTTCAGCTTCCGATGTGCGCCAACGTATCTAGGACATCTACACATTTTACGCTGATTACTAAAAAGGGGCCATGTAAATAAATTTGGATCCCCCGTTCCCGAGGCGGACTATCTAACTAAAATCCGACTTCCTAGGTTGGTCGCTAAGCAAAACTTGAGTAAACACATTAAGTATTTAAAATACAGTCTGTTGAAACACTAAGTGACAAAACACGTGACAAAGAAGATGAAGACACACGTAACGTAAACAAGCCGGTAAGAGACAGGTGTTTAATTATTTTCGTTTTCATTTTCCTATAGCGCATAAAACAGTTTGATTTGCTGGTTCTATCGATGGGAAGTATTACATGTACACTTTCTAATAAACGCAATATTCTGACCAAATTTACGGTACGGTGTTTCAAGATTTGCTCAAGGATGATTTCGGTGCTCTTTAAAATTGAACATTATTGGAATCAAAAGCTATCTACCAATAAAACCACATATTATTAATATAATCTTAAATCCTGGTGATTCATAATCTTAGCTCCTTTCAAAGACCGTGTGTAAACCCTGTTGATTTATAATCTTGGCTCCTTTTATAGACCGTGTGTAAACCCTGTTGATTCATAATCTTAGCTCCTTTCATAGACAGTGTGTAAACCCTGTTGATTCATAATCTTAGCTCATTTCACAGACTGTGTGTAAACCCTGTTGATTCATAATCTTAGCTCCTTTCATAGACCGTGTGTAAACCCTGTTGATTTATAATCTTAGCTCCTTTCATAGACCGTATGTAAACCCTGTTGATTTATAATCTTAGCTCATTTCAAAGACCGTGTGTAAACCCTGTTAATTCATAATCTAAGCTCCTTTCGTAGACCGTGTGTAAACCCTGTTGATTCATAATCTTAGCTCCTTTCAAAGACCGTGTGTAAACCCTGTTGATTCATAATCTTAGCTCCTTTCAAAGACCGTGTGTAAACCCTGTTGATTCATCACTGCAGTGGCAAACATACAGTAGCTAATAGTGGAGACATACATATGAAGATTTTTAACGTTTTTTGTAATTGATATTGAACTTTAAATTCAACGTTATGTGAGAAAGAGACTAAAGGCACCAAAGCAATTTTATGACTGAATTATATAAGTGGATACAACGAAATATATTGCACAACACAGACACGAAATAAACACGTCTGTGAATGCTTTAAATTGCTTATTTCAACGTTGCTAACTTTAAAGTTTAAAATAGTTAGAAAAGCATATCGTATAACTGTGTAAAATACCAGAAAGATAGTATTAAGTCGGGCAGGGAAGGCAGCACTCAACTTAACCAGCCGAGCACAGAAAACATAAAAACATGCAAGACACAATGCCCAACATACAACGAACGAGAAAATTATCCGCCCAAGTCAGCTGCCACTAGTTTCAGCAAGCCAAAAGCTGAATGACCTAGTTCCAACAGTAAAACGAATGTAATACCAAGCACTTTCCATCGAACGTACAACCAAATCTGTGAGCAATCACCAACAATCAATAATACAAGTTGAAGTTTTTCCTGTGGTCAAACATTACTCGGACAATAAACTCGTATGTTTACGCGTGACCACTCAGCATGCACCAGAAACAACACAGGGTCATATTGTTATTTACGAAATTAAAGAACAACTCAAAAGCAAACGGAGTATCCTTCATGCACAAGTAGGCATAAATCTTGTTAAATATGAAAGGTTTAAACAAACGATGACGACAAATAAATGACGAGTTCAGAACATTGATACCAAGCAAATCATAGGACTACTTACGCATAACTACGACGGTACACATGTACACAGGGCTTACAAAATAATTTTTATTCCGACTATCTATCTATCTTCCTTTAACGTCAAACCCTGTCAGGGGACTTAGACTATCCATGTTTGCAAACCTTAAATAACCAATACAATTGATATAAAAGTATCAAACACGTCAAAGGATTATGGTGACACCTAAGCAAGTGTATATTAAAGGGAGACAAATGCGTCTGAGATTAAGCTCATTTAGTAATGTATCAGAATTCCCAAAAAAACGGGTTTTGTATACAAATTCCAAAGTGGTGGATGTGATTAGTCTGTAATAGGTCTGGTATATTAGTACCGTGTGCGATCATGTTCGAAATCGCACATCTAGTGGTCATCTGAATGATTGCGCTGTAGTCACTTGGGATATAATAGAACCGCTCCGATAGACTCATTGGTCTAAACTACATTAGCCAAAAAACCTATTGGTACAAATAATTTTAGTTACGAGTCTTTCCCCTTGTCAAACAATAACTTAATTGAATTTACCCATAGTGCTTTCGTGGCTTGTTACATTCGGACATCCTAGTTCGCTTTAGTTATCGAGTAATCAGCCGCTAAATATTCAGATTTAGTATAATACAAACCAAGAAAATTGTATTTTCTGATAAAAAAATATAAGTTCCTTTGCATTTATTGTAAGTTTTGTCCTCATGTATCAGACGTCCTAATTTTCGGTTCGTTTATTTTGTCCGACTCTTTCATTGGAGGGGCGATTAATGAATACCCGGTAATATGTGGCGATTTCAGAACATGTAGGTATGGGTAGTGTAAATTGATTTTGAAGTTCTAACGAATGATGCCGAACGGGCTTACACTGTATGCAAACGGAAATGACGTAGTTGAATCTTTTAGTAATTGCGGTCTGTATACGAACTGAAAACTGGCCACTAATGTTAGATAAAGGAAGCAACAGAAGCAAGAACAGTAGAGAACAGACATCAATGAAGGGATCTCATTTCAAAGTTTTTTTCAGAGTTTTATCTACTTGTTTAATTTGTGTTGGGCAATGTGACGCATGTTTGCACCCTGTTGTTTTCTTTTTTATGTGTTTCGTTCGTGTCTTTTGTAATCATTTGTTTCTGTTATAAGAAACAGTGCTGCAAGCCATGCCCGTTTTCGCGATCTGTTTCCGATTTGCATGGACATGGCCGAACGAATTTGATCCAGGAATGGTGATCTATAATTCCAAACATGTTTGAAGTTTCCACCGTTCTGCAAATAGCCAGACTGCTAACGTACTGAAAACGAGTATACGGTACTGAAAACGAGTATGACGGACTAAATACAAGTTGAACGAACTGAAAACGAGTTGACCGTACTAGGAACGGATTTGACGTACTTTAATCGAACTAAGGGGGACGTGTTACGATATAGTTAGGTCGGTTATAAATTTTCAGTATATGTTGACAGCGATTATGAAACAGGGGATGGAATACACTCATTCCGTAGACTTTCACAATAAGTGACGGTCTTGAGAGGCTTCGGAGCTTGAGTGTGATCTGAACTGGCTCCAATTGGACTGGCACTAACAAATAATGGTGAAAGCACTTGAACGTACTAGAAAAGCACAGAATAAGGACGTAGTAAGAACGTGGTAAACCGTCTGTTAACGAGGAGGAGTTACGACCAAGTTGGAACGTACATAATTGCGTACAATAATCTCGCATTGTTTCTACAGTAAATGTTAAACATAAGTGAACTGATGTTTTCCGAGTACGCGAGTACTCGATCGGAAGATTGACCTAGTACTCATATACCGATTTAGCTACTCATTACTATTCTTAGTTTTACGAGAAAGCTTTTGGAAACGTTCACTGATCCTCATGCAATAATGCATTCTATTCGTGTTTGTTTCCATTACAATAACCTTATTCAGCCATAGACCATTCAATTGTAACGCACATTATTTGTACAGGCCCAACTTACTTTCACCTTAGTTTGACTGACCGATGTTGGACAAAACTTTGATTAATGGCTGGAAATATACATAGAACGATTGCGAACCAAATTACGGACTATTCTCTCACATCGAGTTAATGTTTTCCCCAGCAATGACGAGGCATTATTTTCGACGAGTCCGTATTTATGTATAAGTTCAGACCATTCATGACAAGTGTCACATGACTAATGTGTTTGATAGATGTCCAGCCACTTTCAGCAAATAAAAGATTTATACAACGGTGTTGCAGATTGGACGAAACTGTTCAAACATGTCACTCTTTATTAAACTTCTTATTCCTTTATCACCACACTCCTGTGTCTATCATCGAAGCCGGAGAACGCCGATTAGGCGAGGAAACAACCGGATACCAACGCAAACAAACAAACAAACCAACGAACAGTTGAATTAACCAGTGTTTTCAGGACTATATGATCAGTTGCATTTTGTTTAGTTTTGTTGTAGTTGTACCTTTTTGTTTCTATGTAATGTTTTCTGTACATTTCGTGTTCTGCTGCTTCAGTAACTGTTTGGTTTTCATTTTCCTGTTCAGTTTTATGTTGGGCATTGTGACGAATACCTATGGTGTGGTTACAAAATATACTAACATGGCCGCTGCCGACGTAACATTATTTAATACTGGCAGGTATATGTTACATTACTGTACATAATCGTAATATGGCATTACTGTGGCCTCTGAACTAAAAATATCCGGAATGTCATGTTCAGATTGCGTGCAAGCGTCTAAAATGATTGACCAACAACCCACTATTCCTCATCAGTAGACGTTTGGCAAATTAGTAGTAATGATGACGAATTCCTAAATGTCAGTATATATATATATCAGGTAAATGAAGATTTATAGTGGATTTACAGCGGAAGTCGTCTGATGACGAAGACGTATATTATGATTTGTATTGAATATCATTCGCTACATTGCAAGATTTCAGTCATTTATGTCAGAGTTTGTATGAAATATATTTAAAACATCAACTAGGCCAGTTCCGTAGACACATAACTTAGACTATAATGGTATAATACCTAGATTAGCGTCCTCAAACATAGTTCCCACACCTACAACATTTGCCCCCCTTGTGTATGCCCTTCTGCAATTTCAGCATAAGGCTGCTTCGTATCTTTCAAAATAGCATTTACACTGTATTTGTTGTGTGTTGTCCTTGTAAAGTGTGTCGTCCGTTTGTTCTTGTCACCTGGCTTTTACTCCGGTTTAATTTGACTGATTAAGGCGGCAGACTTTCGGTGTGAGATGTTGTGATTTTGTTGCGTTTGGGCATTCTCTGTGCGTTTATAAAGACGTCTATTTATAGTGTTGGGCATTGCGCCGATTAATTGTGGTATGTGATGTTTTTGTGCTTTCTGTGCTTGGCCGTTTATGTTGAGTGCTGCCTAACGTGTCTGAGTATCTATTATCTTCCTGTTTTAAATTATCCGCTAATTGGACAGGCAACTACCTTATGTATGTTAATACAATAACTCAAATAATTGACGTTTCTGCAGACGCATCGTAGCCACGCCCCCATAGTTACGGGTATTCGTTGTAACTACGCAAGTCAAGCTTTCATCAAAATGGCGACAAATACGCAGATGCCGTGTGATGCCCTTGATACAAATTCGGTTAAATATTTCGCCTTTAGTCAATGTTTTGAAAATATTGTAAAGCATAATTATGTGCCTACTTAAAACTTGCAAATCGACGGTTTTTAAAGAATTTTACGCTAGTTCCGCTAATAAGACCACTTTGAATATTTTGAAATCATGCAGATTTTTGCCAGTTTAAGATCCCAAAGTTTTAAATTTAGAACAAAAAAGGTCCGCTAATAACACCACTTTGATTATTTTGAAATCATGCAGATTTTTGCCAGTTTAAGGTCCCAAAGTTCTAAATTTAGAACAAAAAAGTTCCGCTAATAAGAACGATTCGCTATTAAGACCACCTTTTTCACTGTATATTTATTTTCTGTCGGTTAAGCGAAGCGCATAAGACGGAAAATGCTTTCCTGTGATTGGTTAAGATCTTCTGATTGCACGAATCAGGACTTGTTATGTTGGTAACCATAGCGCACGAGTTGTCGTGCGCAGTGATTGAAGGTATGTGGTCATTCAGCTTTGGGCACTTAGAGCTTACAAGACGTATAATTTTTAGTTCATAAAAATGGGGAAAGATGCGTGTTATGTGCTATAAATTTGTTACATGTACTTTATGTATATAAGATGATGTTGGTATATTAATGTGTATGCATATTTATGAGATGATCTGTTGCTGATAGAATGATGAATGTATTGATAATAGAAAGTAAGCTAGCTTGCCCAAGTGCTTATTACAATTATACTATATAATAAGTTATGAAGTGTTTGTTGTTTAATGTAGTAGATCTATGGTATAGATCTGTGAAGATCACAGGAAATTTACATACACACAGTGCAATGAAATCTTCCATAAACTATAACATTTCATCTTCTGTACAATAAAAACAAAAGATAAAGAGACGTAAATTTGGCTTCGAATGCTAGTAAAGGTCTGTTCAAAAAGATACGAATAACAGTAATTATTCTTTTATAATAATTATGGCCTATCAAATATTTTCGTAAGTATAAAATTTCGTGGATTTTGATAAAATGCATTTTCGTGGAGTCTTAAAATTGTGAATCACAAAACATGAAATGATAAACAACTTAAACCCAAATATATGTAATGTTTTCTTATTAGAATCTAGATCTCGTTGCAAAAGTAGGCCTATAATATCGAAACTGAATGTTCGGTATAATATAAGAAATAGTCATAATCACTTCAGGCCCAATGGCATTATATGGACTGGCTAGTCAGCCATATAATGCCATAGGGCCCTCAGAGATGTAACTTATTCCTTAAATGTGAGAGACTTTGTAAACGCATTTGACAAAGCAGCTTATAACAACATACCAAAATACTCAGCGGCTTCGCACGGCGACCAATTATCTCTCATCATAATTTCACTAACATCCTATCAATCTTATTTTTATACTTCATGTCAATTTTGGAAATGTTGTCTCGTGGCTGTCTTCTATCTGATGTTATATTGCCTTCTCTCGTAATAATTCTACTGATTATCCCACGAGTCGACTTATCGGTGTGTACTTTATCATCATATCAGTGCGATAAATAACTTAAATGACCATATAAAGCGCTCCAGGCCGTTTCACGGTTGTATTTACGTGATAACGTTCTAAATAGAATGGCATTCGTCCTCTAGTTTATTGCAAATAATGCACATTATATTACACTGGTATCAACGGCTTTCTGACGGCGCTCCGTCTTGGAATTGATATAGTTCTCCATTTCATAGCTTGGAATTATTAATATGTCAAATATATTAATGAATTTCGCCATAATTGATATCGAAACGTAACATACACAACGTAAAGTTTCTTAAAATGCCATATAAAGTCATCAAATTTGGACTTGATTATGTTCGGTTTAAAAATGATACAGTATTAAAACACTACTTTTGTAGTACGAGGGTGTTTCATAAATAATGCCAATTTCCCCGGGCATGCGCTCTAATTGCTTTATGAGATGGAAATAATCAATATTGGCCAATGTATAAAGCCACAGCTATATTCTGTACACAGTCGACTTGTACCTACTGCGATAAATTCAGGAATAATGTGATATTCTAGAAAAATGAAATGCTTGAGTTTAAGTCAACATTAAGTGACGTCTGCATGTACGATTTTATTGAAACTAGCCATGTATCTTGAATACTGTCTTTATAATTACTACGCACCGTTTGTTGATGCACAATGCTACTACATTTTCATAATTTTATCACTAAGTCCGGTTAACCTGAAGAACGGCTCACATATATATGCAAAATGTTCAGCTAACACGAGAAGGCTATTTAAAACATGCCTGTGAACTCAACTACACAGAGACCTCAATTATTTTTACGGTCATGGTTGCATTATTGATGAAACACCCATCGTTTTGAGCCATCAAATACAAATCAATACCGATCAAATACATATTTAGTTAAAATCTTAATTTAACTATTTATACAGAAGAACAAAAAAACCAAATTAAACAAAAAGATTATAACAAATCGGACAGGGAAGGTCGCGCTCAGTAGTAACAGCGGAACATGAAAAGCACAGAAAAGAACACACGAAAAGAAAAAGTCACAGAGAGAATCACAAACTTACCAAAGGAACATATACTTAAACAGATACAACAAGAAGACAACCTACTAAGGCCAGGGGCAGCAGACAGTAACGTATCACAAGGATAAGGCATTCCTAAGCGATGACGCCGCTGACAGTATAGTGCAATGACTCTTCTAAGTAAGTAAGTAAAGACTTTATTTAACGAGGCTACACATTTGGTTTCCCAATCCACCATGTGGGCCTCAACATATATACATTTACAAATATACAAACATACATACATAAAAACAACTGGTAGCAACATAATAAACTAAGATTATGAATAAGAGCATTAAACATAAAAATTGACAAAAACTGCAAAAATATGAACATTACATGTATATCAACATAACACAATTTAAACATATCACATATTTAAATGAGTTAAGAATGACATTTATCTGGAACTTAATATTTGATTATTTAACTATGTTATTGTATAATACAAATAGGTAATACTTTTAAGTTTGAGTTTAATGATAACTCAATATTTGTTCCATTTTAGATAGGATGTTTGGAATTTTGAAAGTGTTTCAGATTTTCTTATGTTTATAGGGATTTTGTTCCATAGATCTGCTCCTGAGTAAGTTAATGATTTCCTTCCTACTAGGAGGCTAACACAGCAGAACCTCAATGCAAATCCCAGCAGGAGCTTTGAAAGAACATTATACAATGTATATTAAAAAAGATTATAATTTGCTGACAACAATTTCATTAAAATGCTGAAGAAGTTGTGGTGTATAATTGTAATTTCTTTTCATACAGCCACTTATCCATGAATTGTATTGTAAGTACTCTAAAATAGTTTATTACGCTTTGTACTGATATTTGGCTGAGATACCTCAAAGGATTTGATGTTAATATCAACGGTCTCTCAAAGGGTCATGCTGCGGCATAAAGACGGCATGTTTCTGAAATATGTTTTTGAAAAGAATTGTTACTGATGGGAAAATCATGTGTCTCATATTTTATGATTTATGGCGCGTTAAAAATATACCAGCAATCTCTTATAATCCAAGAAAAAATACTCATTCATACTTTTTCCCGATTTTCACTTCTTCTGATGATAATAATTTTACATCTAAAGAAATTTTTTCTGGTTCGCGTATGAGATTTTCGCAGACGTTAATCTTTCCAATAGAAGTAAAACCGAAACCCATTACCCTTGTAGAGAGCGCAAGGTTAAACGAACGTCACAATACATTGCAAGTGCTTTGCATTGAACACTAACTATAATTGTAAAAGACAAACTGAATTATAATAAGACAGCGTATCACATTTGGGTTTATTGTTATCATTATTGACATCATTTTTTAATATTCTATTATTATTTTTAAGGAGTATGCCTTATACCCCAATCACACGAGAGTCGGAATAAGCCGGAATGCCGTAGGAATAGCAATTCGTGGTACATTCTTGTATGTTCGAAATGTATTCCGACTGCATTACGAGTACATTCCATATGCTCGGGCCAGTTTGAATGTTTTAACATGCTCTAAACCTGTTTCGTTCGAAATAAAATACATATTAAAATAAAAATGAATAAACTGTTATTCAAAACTTTCTGTGTTTATTGATACTGTCCAGATCACACGGCGTCGGAATGAGCCGGAATGCCGTAGGAATAGGAATTCGAGGTGCATTCCTTCATGATCGGAATGCATTCGAAACATTATGTCTGCATGCTGAGTTAATTCGTAGTGCATTCGATATATTCCGGCCCATTCCTGTGTCCACTTCGAATGTTTTGCGCATGTTCAAAACTTTCGAGATACATTCGAAGTCGGGTGGAATATCGAACGGCTACATAAGTGTATTCTTCCGACATTTTGATTACATTTTAAATATTCTTACGGCATTCTGACTATATTCGAAACATTACTTAAAGCCATTATAGGTACTGATATTAAACACACTACCCGTGCACAACCCGTGCATAATCCCGTGCAAAACGGTCCGATGCTTGTGTTTACCGTATTTTGAAAACATATACGTGCACGATCTCCGCTATCATTCCAGGCGGACTCGAAGTGTATTCGAGTTATACTCGAAGTATATAAGAATTGTATTTGAATAGTATTTGAAGTCTTCCAACGGCATTTTGACAAAGCTGTAATAATTTTGGTCAATTCGAGTTATCATTCGGAATGTGTTTCGAATGTTTATTCTTTCTTCATTCCGACTCATTCGGGCCCATTCCGGCTGATTCGAGAGTCGTGTGATTGGGGTATTAGTAATTACAATACATGTAAATCTCGATTTAAAGCCATGATAATAAGATGCTAACTCAGTGATCCCATTAACAAAACAATATACTGCACGTATATCATTGAACGTGTCAAAACATTCGGCTTTTGAGAACATTCACAATATTACAATAGTTTGTAGCTATAGTGGGATTCCAGCTTATACCGACCGGCGCAGTCGCCTAGCAATGCAGCAAAGTAGGAACGTACTAATTGCAACAACATCGAAAAAAAGGGTGCGCAAATAAACCAGAACCAATGTGACTACATCATATGGTATCAATTAATCGATTCTCTTGATGTGGATTACTACACTGACTATACATGTAAATACTTATACTTTGACAACACATTCTATATTTACCAAAAACAATATCACATTCATCATTTTACGCACGCTATCAGAGCTGTTTCACATTTTAAGCATGTTTTATCTAAGACATATTGATATATTACTTTTGACAGGCAAGAATAATCTGTCTATTATTCTACAATTTGATAGTGGATAATTTCAATACTGTATTCCTAGAAATGGTTTCGCGCATTTTAAGTTAGCGACTTTCGCGGGAGGTATCATTTCGCGAAGTTTAATAGCCGCGAAAATGTATTCGGAACAATTTGATAGTGGATAATTGCAATACTGTATTCCTAGAAATGGTTTCGCGCATTTTAAGTTAGCGACTTTCGCGGGAGGTATCATTTCGCGAAGTTTAATAGCCGCGAAAATGTATTCGGAACATTTTTTATTTTATCAATTGTTCTTAAATTACAGCTATCTACTATCAGTATCGGTAGAATCTTATGTGTTGGCCTGTTTACTATATCCTTACGTGTGGTTTGATGTAAATTAAAATATTTGATAATATATCTGATGAAAATGTACGGTAAAAATATTTCTCAATTACCGTAAAACCGATCATTTGATAATTCTTTAAGATGCCCATATCTCCGTAATATGCCATGATGTTTTGTTTTGTCAATTGATCCAGAACCAAACACAATCATGTTGAGCAATTGTTGCCGTTACGGCTCTCCTTCTATTTTTACAATATCCAAACACTAGCTTGTGTCCACTGACAATTCCAGAAAAAAGGACTGAACATTTTACCTGATTGATTGTTTGTTAATACTCAGCGTAATTTGTTGCTTTTCCCCCTATTTTTCTGTGCTTCGTCACATTCATTAATTCAGTGATAATGCCATCAATTCATTCTTTCCCTTTCGAAGTGTTCCATTTTCATTAATCGTGCTATGTCCAACAATATTGTTTTAGTTTAGCATGTCAAGTGAGGCCATGATTTCTTTTATTAAGTTATTCGAGACAATAAAAGATAGATAATTAATTCCAATTCTGTTTGAAAGCAATTAAATTACAATCAATGATATATTGGTTGTTAACAGTCCACGTTTACATGCGATAGATTAAAACCAATACAACCAGTCAAAGAAAATTTGCAAGATAAACAAGAGGTCCAAAATGGCCCTATATATCTCACCTAAGAAAACATTTCATTGGTTAAGGTCATGTAAAGATATCATGTGATGTGATGCCACACATTTCTTAGGTGAATATTAAAATTTGTTCAATTGAGACAGGCTTCCTTTGACATAACTACACCATATACATGTAAATATACTAAACAAATGTTCCAAACAGACTATTCTCAACGTATTCAAGGATTGGAGTCTAATATAAGTTGCTCTTTTACCCCACCCACTTCATATTTAATGCAGCAAAATAGCACTGAGGTAAAACCCTTATAACGTTTTTCCAACATTAAACATGTTTACAAGCCAAGTGATATAGATCTTCAAAATTATGCAATAAAAACTACATGTCACCGAAGTATCTTTTTCGCAAATTTTGTTTTATATTTTGATTAAATGTGGGTAAAATTCTGAGAAAATCAATAAAAAGTTTAGAATAAAATATATTGAACATGTAAATATCGCGAAAACACATCTATACACAATAAACAAACATTACCAATTTTCCATTTTTATTGCATAATACATTTGTTTACCTAAAATATTCAGCAGATATGTTATCAAATATTTTAATTCACATCAAACCACACGTAAGGATATAGTTAACAGGCCAACACATAAGATTCTACCGATACTAATAGTAGACAGCTGTAATTTAAGAACAATTGATAAAATCAAAAATGTTCCGCATGCAATATTGAATTTATCGTCTGTCAAATTGTAGAAATTAGATGCAAAGATTATTTCTTCCGATAAAAGTAAAATATCAATTTGTCTGAGATAACACATGCTTAAAATGTGACACAGCATCGATAGCGTGCGTCAAATGAAGAATGTGATATTGGTTTCGGTACCTATAGAATGTGTTGTCAAAGTATAAGTACAAGAGGCATTTTAAAAGTTCTAATAATGCTTCTTTAAAACTCACTAAATGTCTATAAAAGTTCACATTTTCTGAAGGATACAACCTTCCTCAACCGAAAACATATCATGATATAAATATCAGAGAATTTAATATTCACCTATATGTACAATATGTAACGTAAACCAGATAGTGATGTTACGTAGGCTGCGGTCATGTTAGTACATTCATCGGAAATCACAAAAGGTAAATGTACAAATGTTAATAGAATAGACTGACTTTGCAAATGTTATTTAATCTAAACATCTTTTGATCTCCTGTTGTCTATTCTGTCATGACTTAAGAAACAAATATTGTATCATTTCCAGGACTGAAAACATTTGGTTGATTACATAAATACGCCAATGCACCAATGTGACCAAAGAAAAATGCGAAAAACGACAAATGCAGCAATGCGAAAATAAGCAAATGCAAACAATACGACCAAAGAACAATGCGAAAATACGTCAATGCAAGAATGCAAACAAAGAACAATGCAAAAATACGCTAATGCAACAATTCGACCAAACAACAATGCGAAAATACGCCAATGCAACAATGCGACCAAAAACAATGCGAAAATACGACAAATGCAACAATGCGACGAAAGAACAATGCCAAACGACGCCAATGCAACAATGCGACCAAAGAACATTGCGAAAATACGACAAATGCAGCAACGCGGATAAACGCCAATGTAACAATGGGACCAAAGAACAATGCGAAAATACGACAAATGCATCAATACGACCAAAGAACGATGCAAAAACACGCCAATGCAACAATACGACCAAAGAACAATGCGAAAATACGACAAATGCATCAATACGACCAAAGAACAATGCAAAAACACCCAATGCAACAATGCGACCGAAAACAGTGCGAAAAAACGACAAATGCAGCAATGCGAAAAAACGCCAATGCAACAATTCGACCAAACAACAATGCGAAAATACGCCAATGCATCAATGCGACCAAAAACAATGCGAAAATACGACAAATGTAACAATGCGACTAAGGAACAATGCGAACAAACGCCAATGCAACAATGCTACCAATGAACAATGCGAAAATTCGACAAATGTAGCAATGCGATAATACGCCAATGCGAAAATGCATCCAATAAACAATGCGAAAATACGGCAATGCAACAATACGACCAAAGAACAATGCGAAAATACGCCAATGCAACAATGCGTCCAATAAACAATGCGAAAATACGGCAATGCAACAATGCGACCAAAGAACAATGCGAAAATACGCCAATGCAACAATGCGACCAAAGAACAATGCGAAAATTCGCCAATGCAACAATACGACCAAAAACAATTTAAAAATACGACAAATGCAACAATGCGAAAAAACGCCAATGCAAACATGCGACCAAACACAAAGCGAAAATACGCCAATGCGACAAAAGAACAATGCGAAAATTCAACAAATGCAACAATGCGAAAATAATACGCCAATGCAGCAATACGACTGAACAAAATGCAAAATACTACCAAGAACAATGCGAAATTACGCCATTGCAACAATGCGACCAAGAACAATGCGAAATTACGCCAATGCAACAATATTACCAAGAACAATGCGAAAATACGCCAATGCAACAATGCGACCAAGAACAACGCGAAAATACGCCAAAGCGATCAATGCGACCAAAAACAATGCGAAATACGACAAATGCAACAAAGCGACCAAAGAACAATGCGATAATACGCCAATGCAACAATACGACCAAGAACAATGCGAAAATGTGCCAATGCAACAATGCGACCATGAACAACGCGAAAATACGCCAATGCGATCAATGCGCCCAAAAACAATTCGAGAATACGACAAATGCAACAATGCGACCAAAGAACAATGCGAAAATACGCCAATGCAACAATACGACCAAAAACAATGCGAAAATACTACAATGCAACAATACGACCAAGAACAATGCGAAAATACGCCATTGCAACAATGCGACCAAGAACAATGCGAAAATACGCCAATGCAACAATACGACCAAGAACAATGCGCAAATACGCCGATGCAACAATGCGTCCGACCAAAGAACAATGCGGACATACGCCGATGCAACAATGCAAAAATGCGAAAATACGCCAATGCGACCAAAAAACAATGCGAAAATTCAACAATTGCAACAATGCGAAAATAATACGCCAATGCAACAATGCGACCAAAGAACAATGCGAAAATACGCCAATGCGACCAAACAACAATGCGAAGATGCAACAAATGCAACAATGCGAAAAAAATACGCCTATGCAACAATGCGACCAAAGAACAATGCGAAAATGCAATAAATGCAACAATGCGGAAATACGCCAATGCAACAATACGACCAAAAACAATGCGAAAATACAACA
Organism: Spisula solida; assembly: GCA_947247005.1. Classification (NCBI taxonomy): domain Eukaryota; kingdom Metazoa; phylum Mollusca; class Bivalvia; order Venerida; family Mactridae; genus Spisula; species Spisula solida. The sequence continues at coordinate 1,028,702 of OX365958.1, read as the reverse complement.
AATACAACAATGCGAAAAAAAAAGCCAATGCAACAATGCGACCAAACAACAATGCGAAAATACGCCAATGCAACAATACGACAAAAAACAATGCGAAAATACGCCAATGCAACAATACGACCAAAGAAAAATGGGAAAATATGACAAATGCAGCAATGCGAAAATACGCCATTGCAACAATGCGACCAAGAACAATGCGAAAATACGCCAATGCAACAATACGATCAAAAACAATGCGTAAATACGCCGATGCAACAATGCGTGCGACCAAAGAACAATGCGAAAATACGCCGATGCAACAATGCAAAATGCGAAAATACGCCAATGCGACCAAAGAACAATGCGAAAATTCAACAAATGCAACAATGCGAAAATAATACGCAAATGCAGCAATGCGACCAAAGAACAAAGCGAAAATACGCCAATGCATCAATGCGACCAAAAACAATGCGAAAATACAACAAATGCAACAATGCGACTAAAGAACAATGCGAAAATACGCCAATGCAGCAATACGACCAAAAACAATATGCAAAAATACGACCAAGAACAATGCGAAAATACGCTATTGCAACAATGCGACCAAGAACAATGCGAAAATACGCCAATGCAACAATACGATCAAAAACAATGCGTAAATACGCCGATGCAACAATGCGTGCGACCAAAGAACAATGCGAAAATACGCCGATGCAACAATGCAAAATGCGAAAATACGCCAATGCGACCAAAGAACAATGCGAAAATTCAACAAAAGCAACAATGCGAAAATAATACGCAAATGCAGCAATGCGACCAAAGAACAAAGCGAAAATACGCCAATGCAGCAATACGACCGAAAAAAATGCAAAATACTACAATGCAACAATACGACCAAGAACAATGCGAAAATACGCCAATGCATCAATGCGACCAAAAACAATGCGAAAATACAACAAATGCAACAATGCGACTAAAGAACAATGCGAAAATACGCCAATGCAGCAATACGACCAAAAACAATATGCAACAATACGACCAAGAACAATGCGAAAATACGCCATTGCAACAATGCGACCAAAAACAATGCGAAAATACGCCAATGCAACAATACAATCAAAAACAATGCGTAAATACGCCGATGCAACAATGCGTGCGACCAAAGAACAATGCGAAAATACGCCGATGCAACAATGCAAAATGCGAAAATACGCCAATGCGACCAAAGAACAATGCGAAAATTCAACAAATGCGAAAATAATAAGCAAATGCAGCAATGCGACCAAAGAACAAAGCGAAAATACGTCAATGCAGCAATACGACCGAAAAAAATGCAAAATACTACAATGCAACAATACCACCAAGAACAATGCGAAATTACGCCATTGCAACAATGCGACCAAGAACAATGCGAAATTACGCCATTGCAACAATGCGACCAAGAACAATGCGAAAATACGCCAATGCAACAATGCAACAATGCGACCAAGAACAACGCGAAAATACGCCAAAGCGATCAATGCGATCAAAATCAATGCGAAATACGACAAATGCAACAAAGCGACCAAAGAACAATGCGATATTACGCCAATGCAACAATACGACCAAGAACAATGCGAAAATACTACAATGCAACAATACGACCAAGAACAATGCGAAAATACGCCACTGCAACAATACGACCAAAACAATGCGGAAATACGACAAATGCAGCAATGCGAATAAACGCCAATGCAACAATGCGACCAAAGAACAATGCGAAAATACGCCAATGCAACAATACGACAAAAAACAATGCGAAAATACGCCAATGCAACAATACGACCAAAGAAAAATGTGAAAATATGACAAATGCAGCAATGCGAAAATACGCCAATGTAACAATGCGACCAAAAACAATGCGAAAATACGACAAAAGCAACAATGCGACCAAAAACAGTGCGAAAAAACAACAAATGCAGCAATGCGAAAAAACGCCAATGCAATAATTCCACCAAACAACAATGCGAAAATACGCCAATGCAACAATGCGACCAAAAACAATGCGAAAAGACTTCAAATGCAACAACGCGGCGAAAGAACAATGCCAAACGACCCCAATGCAACAATGCGACCAAAGAACAATGCGAAATTAAACCAATGCAACAATGCGACCAAGAACAACGCGAAAATACGCCAATGCAACATAGCGACCAAAAACAATGCGAAAATACGACAAATGCAACAATGCGACCAAAGAACAATGCGAAAATACGCCAATGCAGTAATACGACCAAAAACAATATGCAACAATACGACCAAGAACAATGCGAAAATACGCCATTGCAACAATGCGACCAAGAACAATGCGAAAATACGCCAATGCAACAATACGATCAAAAACAATGCGTACATACGCCGATGCAACAATGCGTGCGACCAAAGAACAATGCGAAAATACGCCGATGCAACAATGCGACCAAGAACAATGCGAAATTACGCCAATGCAACAATGCGACCGAGAACAACGCGAAAATACGCCAAAGCGATCAATGCGACCAAAAACAATGCGAAATACGCCAATGCAACAATACGAGCAAAACAATACGAAAATACTACAATGCAACAATACGACCAAGAACAATGCGAAAATACGCCAATGCAACAATACGACCAAAAACAATGCGAAAATACTACAATGCAACAATACGACCAAGAACAATGCGCAAAAACGCCGATGCAACAATGCGTGCGACCAAAAAACAATGCGAAAATACGCCGATGCAACAATGCAAAAATGCGAAAATACGCCAATGCGACCAAAGAACAATGCAAAAATTCAACAATTGCAACAATGCGAAAATAATACGTCAATGCAACAATGCGACCAAAGAACAATGCGAAAATACGCCAATGCGACCAAAGAACAATGCGAAGATGCAACAAATGCAACAATGCGAAAATAATACGCCTATGCAACAATGCGACCAAAGAACAATGCGAAAATGCAATAAATGCAACAATGCGGAAATACGCCAATGCAACAATACGACCAAAAACTATGCGAAAATACGACAAATGCAACAATGCGACGAAAGAACAATGCCAAACGACCCCAATGCAACAATGCGACCAAAGAACAATGCGGAATTAAACCAATGCAACAATACGTCTAAGAACAATGCGAAAATACGCCAATGCAACAATGCGACCAAGAACAACGCGAAAATACGCCAATGCAACATAGCGACCAAAAACAATGCGAAAATACGACAAATGCAACAATGCGACCAAAGAACAATGCGAAAATACGCCAATGCAACAATCCGACCAAAAACAATGCGAAAATACGACAAATACAACAATGCGAAAAAAAGCCAATGCAACAATGCGACCATAAACAATGCGAAAATACCACAAATGCAGCAACGCGAATAAACGCCAATGCAACAATGCGACCGAAGAACAATGCGAAAATACGCCAATGCAACATTAGGACCGAAAACAATGCGAAAATACGCCAATGAAACAATACGACCAAAGAAAAATGCGAAAATACGACAAATGCTGCAATGCGAAAATACGCCAATGCAACAATGTGACCAAAAACAATGCGAAAATACTACATAAGCAACAATGCGACCAAAAACAGTGCAAAAAACGACAAATGCAGCAATGCGAATAAACGCCAATGCAACAATGCGACCAAAGAACAATGCGAAAATACGCCAATGCAACAATGCGACCAAAAACAATGCGAAAATACGACAAAAGCAACAATGCGACCAAAAACAGTGCGAAAAAACGACAAATGCAGCAATGCGAAAAAACGCCAATGCAACAATTCGACCAAACAACAATGCGAAAATACGCCAATGCAACAATGCGACCAAAAACAATGCGAAAATACTTCAAATGCAACAATGCGACGAAAGAACAATGCCAAACGACCCCAATGCAACAATGCGACCAAAGAACAATGCGAAATTAAACCAATGCAACAATACGACTAAGAACAATGCGAAAATACGCCAATGCAACAATGCGACCAAGAACAACGCGAAAATACGCCAATGCAACATAGCTACCAAAAACAATCCGAAATACGACAAATGCAACAATGCGACCAAAGAACAATGCGAAAATACGCCAATGCAACAATACGACCGAAAACAGAGCGAAAAAACCACAAATGCAGCAATGCGAAAAAACGCCAATGCAACAATTCGACCAAACAACAATGTGAAAATACGCCAATGCATCAATGCGACCAAAAACAATGCGAAAATACAACATGTGCAACAATGCGACTAAAGAACAATGCGAAAATACGCCAATGCAGCAATACGACCAAAATCAATATGCAACAATTCGACCAAGAACAATGCGAAAATACGCCATTGCAACAATGCGACTAAGAACAATGCGAAAATACGCCAATGCAACAATACGACCAAAAACAATGCGTATATATGCCGATGCAACAATGCGTGCGACCAAAGAACAATGCGAAAATACGCCGATGCAACAATGCAAAATGCGAAAATACGCCAATGCGACCAAAGAACAATACGAAAATTCAACAAATGCAACAATGCGAAAATAATACGCAAATGCAGCAATGCGACCAAAGATCAAAGTGAAAATACGCCAATGCAGCAATACGACCGAAAAAAATGAAAAATACTACAATGCAACAATACGACCAAGAACAATGCGAAAATACGCCAATGCATCAATGCGACCAAAAACAATGCGAAAATACAACAAATGCAACAATGCGACTAAAGAACAATGCGAAAATACGCCAATGCAGCAATACGACTAAAAACAATATGCAACAATATGACCAAGAACAATGCGAAAATACGCCATTGCAACAATGCGACCAAAAACAGTGCGAAAAAACGACAAATGCAGCAATGCGAAAAAACGCCAATACTACAATTCGACCAAACAACAATGCGAAAATACGCCAATGCAACAATGCGACTAAAGAACAATGCGAAAATACGCCAATGCAGCAATACGACCAAAAACAATATGCAACAATACGACCAAGAACAATGCGAAAATACGCCATTGCAACAATGCGACCAAAAACAGTGCGAAAAAACGACAAATGCAGCAATGCGAAAAAACGCCAATGCTACAATTCGACCAGGCAACAATGCGAAAATACGCCAATGCAACAATGCGACCAAAGAACAATGCGAAATTAAACCAATGCAACAATACGACTAAGAACAATGCGAAAATACGCCAATGCAACAATGCGACCAAGAACAACGCGAAAATACGCCAATGCAACATAGCGACCAAAAACAATGCGAAAAAACGACAAATGCAACAATGCGACCACAGAACAATATGCAACAATACGACCAAGAACAATGCGAAAATACGCCAATGCATCAATGCGACCAAAAACAATGCGAAAATACAACAAATGCAACAATGCGACTAAAGAACAATGCGAAAATACGCCAATGCAGCAATACGACCAAAAACAATATGCAACAATACGACCAAGAACAATGCGAAAATACGCCATTGCAACAATGCGACCAAGAACAATGCGAAAATACGCCAATGCAACAATACGATCAAAAACAATGCGTAAATACGCCGATGCAACAATGCGTGCGACCAAAGAACAATGCGAAAATACGCCGATACAACAATGCAAAATGCGAAAATACGCCAATGCGACCAAAGAACAATGCGAAAATTCAACAAATGCAACAATGCGAAAATAATACGCAAAGCGAAAATACGTCAATGCAACAATACGACCGAAAAAAACGCAAAATACTACAATGCAACAATACCACCAAGAACAATGCGAAGTTACGCCATTGCAACAATGCGACCAAGAACAATGCGAAATTACGCCAATGCAACAATACTACCAAGAACAATGCGAAAATGTGCCAATGCAACAATGCGACCATGAACAACGCGAAAATACGCCAATGCGATCAATGCGCCCAAAAACAATTCGAGAATACGACAAATGCAACAATGCGACCAAAGAACAATGGAATAATACGCCAATGCAACAATACGACCAAAAACAATACGAAAATACTACAATGCAACAATACGATCAAAAACAATGCGTAAATACGCCGATACAACAATGCGTGCGACCAAAGAACAATGCGAAAATACGCCAATGCAAAAATGCGAAAATACGCCAATGCGACCAAAGAACAATGCGAAAATTCAACAATTGCAACAATGCGAAAATAATACGCCAATGCAACAATGCGACCAAAGAACAATGCGAAAATACGCCAATGCGACCAAAGAACAATGCGAAGATGCAACAAATGCAACAATGCGAAAATAATACGCCTATGCAACAATGCGACCAAAGAACAATGCGAAAATGCAATAAATGCAACAATGCGGAAATACGCCAATGCAACAATACGACCAAAAACTATGCGAAAATACGACAAATGCAACAATGCGACGAAAGAACAATGCCAAACGACCCCAATGCAACAATGCGACCAAAGAACAATGCGGAATTAAACCAATGCAACAATACGTCTAAGAACAATGCGAAAATACGCCAATGCAACAATGCGACCAAGAACAACGCGAAAATACGCCAATGCAACATAGCGACCAAAAACAATGCGAAAATACGACAAATGCAACAATGCGACCAAAGAACAATGCGAAAATACGCCAATGCAACAATCCGACCAAAAACAATGCGAAAATACGACAAATACAACAATGCGAAAAAAAGCCAATGCAACAATGCGACCATAAACAATGCGAAAATACCACAAATGCAGCAACGCGAATAAGCGCCAATGCAACAATGCGACCGAAGAACAATGCGAAAATACGCCAATGCAACATTAGGACCGAAAACAATGCGAAAATACGCCAATGAAACAATACGACCAAAGAAAAATGCGAAAATACGACAAATGCTGCAATGCGAAAATACGCCAATGCAACAATGTGACCAAAAACAATGCGAAAATACTACATAAGCAACAATGCGACCAAAAACAGTGCAAAAAACGACAAATGCAGCAATGCGAATAAACGCCAATGCAACAATGCGACCAAAGAACAATGCGAAAATACGCCAATGCAACAATGCGACCAAAAACAATGCGAAAATACGACAAAAGCAACAATGCGACCAAAAACAGTGCGAAAAAACGACAAATGCAGCAATGCGAAAAAACGCCAATGCAACAATTCGACCAAACAACAATGCGAAAATACGCCAATGCAACAATGCGACCAAAAACAATGCGAAAATACTTCAAATGCAACAATGCGACGAAAGAACAATGCCAAACGACCCCAATGCAACAATGCGACCAAAGAACAATGCGAAATTAAACCAATGCAACAATACGACTAAGAACAATGCGAAAATACGCCAATGCAACAATGCGACCAAGAACAACGCGAAAATACGCCAATGCAACATAGCTACCAAAAACAATCCGAAATACGACAAATGCAACAATGCGACCAAAGAACAATGCGAAAATACGCCAATGCAACAATACGACCGAAAACAGAGCGAAAAAACCACAAATGCAGCAATGCGAAAAAACGCCAATGCAACAATTCGACCAAACAACAATGTGAAAATACGCCAATGCATCAATGCGACCAAAAACAATGCGAAAATACAACATGTGCAACAATGCGACTAAAGAACAATGCGAAAATACGCCAATGCAGCAATACGACCAAAATCAATATGCAACAATTCGACCAAGAACAATGCGAAAATACGCCATTGCAACAATGCGACTAAGAACAATGCGAAAATACGCCAATGCAACAATACGACCAAAAACAATGCGTAAATATGCCGATGCAACAATGCGTGCGACCAAAGAACAATGCGAAAATACGCCGATGCAACAATGCAAAATGCGAAAATACGCCAACGCGACCAAAGAACAATACGAAAATTCAACAAATGCAACAATGCGAAAATAATACGCAAATGCAGCAATGCGACCAAAAACAAACCGAAAATACGCCAATGCAACAATACGACCAAAGAAAAATGCAAAATAGACAAATGCAGCAATGCGAAAATACGCCAAATCAACAATGCGATCAAAAACAATGCGAAAATACGACAAATGCAACAATGCGACTAAGGAACAATGCGAAAATACGCCAATGCAACAATGCTACCAATGAACAATGTGAAAATACGACAAATGCAGCAATGCGAAAATACGCCAATGCAACAATGCGGCCAATAAACAATGCGAAAATACGGCAATGCAACAATACGACCAAAAACAATGTGAAAATACGACAAATGCAACAATGCTAAAATACGACAAATGCAACAATACGACAAAAGAACAATGCGAAAATTCGCCAATGCAACAATTCGACCAAAAACAATTCGAAAATACGACAAATGCAACAATGCGAAAAAACGCTGATGCAACAATACGGCCAAAAACAATCCGAAAATACGACAAATGCAGCAATGCGAAAAAAAGCCAATGCAACAATGCAACCAAAACAAAGCGAAAATCCGCCAATGCGACCAAAGAACAATGCGAAAATCGCCAATGCAACAATACGACCAAAAACAATGCGAAAATACGACATATGCAGCAATGCGAAAAACGCCAATGCAACAATGCGATCAAAGAACAATGCGAAAATAGGCCAATGCAACAATACGATCAAAGAACAATGCGAAAATACCGGTACGACAAATGCATCAATACGACCAAAGAACAATGCGAAAACACGCCAATGCAACAATGCGACCAAAGAACAATGCGAACATACGACAAATGCAGCAATACGACCAAAAACAATGCGAAAATACGCCATTGCAACAACGCGACCAAAGAAAAATGCGAAAATACGACAAAAGCAACAATGCGACCAAAAACAGTCCTAAAATGCGACAAATGCAGCAATGCGAAAAAATGCCAATGCAGCAATGCGACCAAAGAACAATACGAAAATACGCCAATGCAACAATACGACCAAGAACAATGCGAAAATACGCCAATGCAACAATACGACCAAAGAAAAATGAGAAAATTCGACAAATGCAGCAATGCGAAAAAACGCCAATCCAACAATGCAACCAAAGAACTATGCGAAAATACGACAAATGCAACAATGCAACCGAAGAACAATGCGAAAATACGCCAATGCAACAATACGGCCAAAGAACAATGCGAAAATACGGCAATGCAACAATACGACAAAAACAATGCGAAAATACGACAAATGCAACAATGCGAAAATACTACAAATGCAACAATGCGACCAAAGAACAATGCTAAAATACGCCAATGCAACAATGCGACCAAAGAACAATGCGAAAATTCGCCAATGCAACAATACGACAAATGCAACAATGCGAAAAAACGCAAATCCAACAATGCGACCAAAAACAATACGAAATTCGCCAATGCTACATTGCCACCAAAGAACAATGCGAAAAAAAAACAAATGAAACAATACGACCAAAAACAATGCGAAAATACGACAAATGCAGCAACGCGAAAAAAGCCAATGCAACAATGCGACCAAAGAACATTGCGAAAAAAACACCAATGCAACAATGCGACCAAAAACAATGCGAATTTGACAAATGCATCAATGCGAAAAAACGCCAAAGCAACATTGCCACTGAAGAACAATGCAAAAACAGGCCAATGCAACAATACGACCAAAAACAATGCAAAAATACGCCAATGCAACCATACGACCAATGAACAATGCGAAAAATACGACAAATGCATCAATACAACCAAAGAACAATGCGAAAACACGCCAATACAACAATGCGACCAAAGAACAATGCGAAAATACAACAAATGCAGCAATGCGAAAATACGCCAATGCAACATAGCGACAAAAACAATGCGAAAATACGACAATTGCAACAATGCGACCAAAAACAATGCGAAAATACGACAAATGCAGCAATGCGAAAAAACGCCAATGCAACAATGCGACCAAAGAACAATACCAAAATATGACAATGCAACAATACGGCCAAAAACAATCCGAAAATACGCCAATGCAACAATGCGACCAAAGAACAATTCGAAAATACGCCAATGCAACAATGCGACCAAAAACAATGCGAAAATACGACAATTGCAGCAATGCGAAAAAACGCCAAAGAAACAATGCGACTAAAAAACAATGCCAAAATAGGACAATGCAACAATACGGCCAAAAACAATGCGAAAATACGCCAATGCAACAATACAACCGAAGAAAAATGCGAAAATACGCCAATACAGCAATACGACCAAAAAAATGCGAACATACTACAATGCAACAATACGACCAAGAACAATGCGAAATTACGCCATTGCAACAATGCGATCAAGAACAATGCGAAAATACGCCAATGCAACAATACTACCAAGAACAATGCGAAAATGTGCCAATGCAACAATGCGACCATGAACAACGCGAAAATACGCCAATGCGATCAATGCGCCCAAAAACAATTCGAGAATACGACAAATGCAACAATGCGACCAAAGAACAATGCGAAAATACGCCAATGCAACAATACGACCAAAAACAATGCGAAAATACTACAATACAACAATACGACCAAGAACAATGCGAAAATACGCCATTGCAACCATGCGACCAAGAACAATGCGAAAATACGCCAATGCAACAATACGACCAAGAACAATGCGTAAATACGCCGATGCAACAATGCGTGCGACCAAAGAACAATGCGAAAATACGCCGATGCAACAATGCAAAAATGCAAAAATACGCCAATGCGACCAAAGAACAATGCGAAAATTCAACAATTGCAACAATGCGAAAATAATACGCCAATGCAACAATGCGACCAAAGAACAATACGAAAAGACGCCAATGCGACCAAAGAACAATGCGAAGATGCAACAAATGCAACAATGCGAAAATAGTACGCCAATGCAACAATGCGACCAAAGAACAATGCGAAAATACGCCAATGCGACCAAAGAACATTGCGAAGATGCAACAAATGCAACAATGCGAAAATAATACGCCTATGCAACAATGCGACCAAAGAACAATGCGAAAATGCAATAAATGCAACAATGCGGAAATACGCCAATGCAACAATTCGACCAAGGAACAATGCAAAAATACGACAAATGCAGCAATGCGGAAATACGCCAATGGAACAATTCGACCAAGGAACAATGCAAAAATACGACAGATGCAGCAATGCGAAATTACGCCAATGCAACAATGCGCCCAAAGAACAATGCAACAATGCGACCAAATGCAGCCATACGAAAATACGCAATTGCAACAATGCGACCAAAGAATGTGAAAAAACGACAAAAATGCAGCAATGCGAAAATACGCCAATGCAACAATACGACCAAAGAACAATGCGAAAATGCAACAAATGCAACATTGCGAAAATACGCGTATGCAACAATTCGACCAAGGAACAATTCGAAAATAATACGCCAATGCAACAATGCGACCAAAGAACAATGCGAAAATGCAACAAATGCAACAATGCGAAAATACGCCTATGCAACAATTCGACCAAGGAACAATGCAAAAATACGACAAATGCAGCAATGCGAAAATACGCAAATGCAACAATGCGACCGAGGAACAATGAGAAAAACGACAAATGCAGCAATGCCAAAATACCCCAATGCAACAATGCGACCAAAGAACAATGCAACAATGCGACCAAATGCAGCAATACGAAAATACGCAAATGCAACAATGCGACTAAAGAACAAAGAGGAAATACGCCAGTGCAACAATGCGACCAAGGAACAATTCGAAAATGCAACAATTGCGAAAATACGCCAATGCAACAATGCGACCAAAGAACGATGCGAAAATACGACAAATGCTGTAATGCGAAAATACGCCAATGCAACAATGCGACCAAAGAACAATGCGAAAATACGACAATGCAAAATACGATTGCGCATAACGTTAAATTAGTTGTATATTTTTGCTTGATGTGAAGCAACTACGTCTGTTTTCTTACTTTATACTTCACGTGAGAGTCTAACACTCCGTGTCGGGGCTTTACACTTCATGCAGAAGTTGTACACTTCATGTCGGATGTTTACACTTCATGTCGGAGTTTTACGCAGTAATCCAACAATGTGAAAATATGCCAATGCAAAAATGAGTAAGACAAAGCAATAATGTGATATTACATGTATATATCAATCGGTGATCAAAGGAACCTCGCGAAACCTCGTGTCAATGGCTACAATCAGAAAGGGGGTGTCGAGAGTTATTAATACAATAATAGAAACAAAGAAGACAAACTCAAATTGTAAGTCCATACACACGAGAGTTATAATAAAAAAAACTTCACATACGCATAACATAAATTCTAACACAGCCTGCAGCTTCACCTATTATACACTTAGAGGAAACGAATTAAGATGTGTTTGAATTATCGTTAAAGCACAGCTAAGCCAGGTAACGTAATTAAGCATTCAGAGGAATAAAGTAGTACAACGGCTACCGTGTCTTGTTGTGTTGTCAAATGCAGAATACTGGCTCTGTAAGAATATAAAAAATAAATATGTACCTGTGTTTAATCGCAAAATAAAGCATGGTCATTTTTTCGAATGCATTATTGTTACATCACTCTTGCTACGCACTCGTGGTTAGATTACTACGCACACAAACTCGCGAATATCCTTTTTTCCACGATAAACACCGGTACATATTCATTAGTTCTTAATTAAAATAACAAATAGATATAAAAGTTCACGTGCACAATGCGACTGGTCTGATGATAAATAGTGTAATCGTGTATTAACCGCCTCCTCGATAGCCTAGTGGTTGGGCGTTCTCTTCGAGTGCGGAGGTCTCGGGCTCGATCCCTGGCCGCGTTATACCAAAGACGAAAAAAGAAATGGTACCAGAAACTCCCTTGCTAGACGCTCAGCATAAAAGGGAAACTAGCTTCTCTTCTCATACCCTCGTGGCGATGGATAACATCAGGAATGAGGTGTCGAGAGTGATTAATATAAGTTGGAAAAACTTGTTTCACAATCGACTATAAATAAATTAGTATAAACTAAATAGTGTACATTTGTATAAGAAATGTCGTGCACTAACAACACCGGCAGGGATTTTCCCGTCAGTCGGCGGGGACAATCAAGATGGCGGTTGTGTCGAAGGCGTATTTTTATTTCATTTAGTATTTTCCAAATCCTTAATTAATGCATATGAATGTCACATGCTATGAAGAAATAAGTCTCATAACGAACAACAAACACAGAAATAAAATCATAAGCTTTCGACAAAGCTGATTTCTTCAGATTGCAAATAAATAAACAACCATGATATGGATGTATACGTAAATGTCCTCAACGTCTGTTTGCGCGTAACATTACGTCGTGTGTTGTTTTGTTCTTTTGTTTGATATGAAGCAACTACGTCTGGTTTCATGCTTTATACTTTACGTCAGGGTTTTACACTTTACACTTCATGGCGGTGCTTTACACATCTTGTCGGTGGTTTATACTTCACGTCGGGGTTACACTTCATGGCAGTGCTTTACACATCTTGTCGCTGTTTTACACTTCATGTCGGTGCTTTACAATTCATGTCGGAGTTTTACAATTCATGTCGGAGTTTTATACTTCATGCCGGCGCTTTACTCTTCATGTCGGAGCTTTATATTTCATGTCGGGCAGTTACGAGTCCCCAGATTACAGCATTTAGGATCAGTAAGACCACACAATTGGCAACGAACATGGCAGCATCTGCATGAGATAAGAAGTCTTCATACGTGTACCGGTCAGCTTCAGTTTTAGCTTTGTCGTACAGTTTCTTTTCTTCGCGTTCGTTTTGGTGCAAGTCGATAATTGTAATTGGAGTTGACTTACCATTTGTTTTCGCGTTTTTCTTGGGTTTCGCGTTTACAACTTTTCGGAGTCGAACGTGCAGACCGGAAATTTTAGCTTTTACACCTTTTAGCGAACCTTCTTCAGGATGGTATAAGCGACATGTCTTTGATCCCCAACTTGCAAATATTTTAGATTCTATCACCACATATATCACAGACAACATGCTTATAATCATCATAGCGGAGATGTATCGAACAATATGTGGAGTTGTTGTGGAATCTGGCGGGAGAGAATCTCGAGTGACGGCAACAAAGAATCCGTAGGTCAGGAATATTGTGATGGTTAGGCTGATCTTCTCACCAGACTGTATAGGGACCAGGTAAGATGTAACACACAGCAGAGACAGTGCGAACAGTGGAATAATCATTGTATATACCGTGAACGAAGCCCTGCGCTCAACGAGAAGACGTATTGTCACGAACTGTGTTCCGTACTTTTCATGAGTAAATGATGTGATATCGATCAATTTCCATTCAACGTTTTCAGTAAATTCTTTCAGAAACACTCCTCCGTTGTCTTTTGAAAATAGTGCTACTTGAGAACTTGTATGATCACTCACGTAGATGTCCATATCACATGTTTGAATGTCAAACGGGTAAAACATGGTGTTGATACGGCAAACCAAACTGAAATAAATGATAATTTGTTGTAACAGTTTATTATTTCGTATATTATTGAGAGCTTAAACTAAGTGAACGCATAGACTTTGGAATTAAAATACTTTTTTATGATAAGTTTCGTTCACATAACATTGCTTTAATGTGATAGCTGTCTTGGGTAGCTCAAAATATCATACGAACAAGTCAAATCTTACCAAAGCTATGTCTATCGAACGGGCCCCAGGATACTAATTTTTCAAAGCACTTACCGGGAAATCATAAAATCACGTTCAAATTTAAATTCTTTATAAATCTTTAACAACTACAAAGTGTGATACAGGGAATGTTTGATTAATAAATATTAGTCATTATTACGTTTACGTCCTTACCAAGGTGGACAAGTGGTCCAGTGGTAAGAGCTACTGACTGCTGATCCGGAGGTTGTGGGTTCGATCGCTACTCCAGCCGGATCAAAAACAGAAATGATCTTCAGTGTTTCCCGCCTAACATAGCTAAAATTACTAACAGTATTTCGGACTAGAAATAAGTCGGGTCGCGTGTATGATACTTTACATCAGGCACGTTAAAGAACCAGGGATGCTTCTGGAACTAGAGTTTCTTCTGTATCATGCACTATCCCCCAAAAACTTAAGTGACTAACCTCTTCTGGTGGCCTCGCGCATATGGATTTCCAGTGGCGAGGATAAATAAAAGCAATTAACCATGAAAATGGTTGAAAGTGACATTTTTTGCTAAACTTGACATGTTTACCGTATGTTGTCGACGGAAATTGCGATATATACATAATGTACGCTTAAGTTTCTGAAAGACAGTGTTAAGTTATTAGAAATATAGGACAGATTTTTGACAAAACACAGGGCCAAACTAAGCTAACTAAGGCCATTGGTTACAAATTAAGGCCATGTTTAAACTAAGATGTATGTGTATTTGTCTGTTGCATGTGTCTGTACATGTTACCTTCTCTAAATAAAGATATTATTATTATTATTATTATTATTTTATTACAATATAAGTCATTAATAAACCTTGTCCTTTGAACGTAAGTTGACAGTTTCAGTAATTGCTTTAATAAAACAGTGCCCACGTCCTTACCTGTAAATACCGTTAGGTGCCCACTTCACTGTGCCATTACTTGACACCTTTAGCATATCAGTCGTGTCGCCTACAATACCTGAACTTCCATATGTCTGCAAATATTAAATACATGTATTATTCCACATTGACAAAACGCTGACTTAGAAGTATAGGAGCGTAAGTATACTACCTACGAACATAAATATTCGAAATCTGCAAAACATGGCGCCTCCATCACGCTCTTTTCATCAAAATCGAGAAGTCATTTTTAGCAAACTATAAAGGTATTTTTAAAATTTGTTTTCCCTTACGTTTTTTAATAGTTTTCAGACAGTTTCATGTTTTCCTAAAATGGCATTATTGTACTAACGAACTTATTCTTCTTAGCCAACAAAAGATTGGTTTACAATAATTGACATTGTTAAGGGTATAAATATATAACATACAACTCATTTAATCAGGTTAGTCACCTGGGTACTGTTTTATCAAAGCACTTACGACAATATTAAAGTTACGATCGAATCTTTATATGGGTGGGTGGGTGGGTGGGTGGGTAGGTAGGTAGGTAGGTAGGTAGGTAAGTAAGTAAGTAAGTAAGTAAGTAAGTAAGTAAGTAAGTACTTGTCTGTAATAACACTATTTGTAAAACAGTGAAACAACACTTTTTTTGAAGAAAAAGAGGAATATTTTTGTTTATTATATGTAAAGACCATACATTGGTACCCTAGGTGCAAAATATAAAGTTTCTTTGTCCCGATTGAATGGTAACTTAGTCACAAAAAGATGGAAAATTCAGCGATTTAGATCACATGGGTATTTAAATTCAGAACATATTCATCTTGATTTCTATCTCTGTTTTGACTCATTTAGTAACTGTAGTTTCAGAAACAAGTACAATTGTGACTGTCTGATAAAAGGATATTGAATTATTTAACAAAGTTAAATTTAGCAACACTTATTTACTGTATACTTATTTTTGGTGGGCACTGTATATTGTATTTACATGTATGAGTATAAATGACGTTACATAAGGTATTGATTTTCACCGCCATTTTATCCTATTAAAATGTTTCAATAATCTACATAATTATAATTTTACCTTGTCTATAACGAGTCTAGGGTACCACATCAGTGGCTTTGGAATTATCGCTGTATTCGTTGATTCAAACTCGGACGGAAGCCAAACGCGTATTTCATCCATCCATTCAACGATAAAATAACCCATAACGTCCATTTTCTGATTGGCTATGCTGAAATCTATGATGGCGTTAAGGTGAAATGTTAAATCCACGCGTATAACTTCGGATTGATCTTGTATAGGTCTTACTGTACTGTCAAACATCGTAATCATGGTTACCAACTCGGACACTGTGCTCCACCCTCCGTTAATATTGTCCGAAGGCATCAATTTCACTACTTTGCCCATCGGGCCAGTAGATAATTCGAGAGATGTAACTAATACAACAGCAGTCGTTAATATCCAAACTATTCTTTCCATGTTTGTACAGTTAGTCTTAAACATTTCCTTGTCAAATCCGACTGCAGCTTTTAGAGCTAATTAGTGTTAAAAGAGAACGATTGCATATATAGTCCAGTCAGGATAAAAATCCAGTGACGCAGCGATCGAGTCAACTTTAAATAACGGTGTAAAACCAATTATAAAGGCTTATACTGTACAAACAACTATAATTTCAATGCTAAACTAACATACTAAACTTCGCTCTACCTGTTTAGACAATGGTGGTGACTTTTTGCGTACACATAAACTGCAACGTCACTGTCACAATATCCTAACTGGACTATAATAGCACGATGTTTTTAGACCAACAATCACAATCATACTGTTACCAGATAATTAAATACATGAATGTTTCTGCTGTTGCCAAAACAAGACTGCATATAGGTCGTTAGTATTCGTTAGTATTCGTTTGTTTCCGAAGTGTTCCGGGAAATAATTTTATAACTTCACGAGCTTTGGCACGTGAACTCATGCCCGGAGATCTTTTTTGTGTTGTATATAATACGTTCGTTTGTACGCAAATCATAACGATGATAGCATTACTTATTTATATTAAGGTTAATTCGTTCAACAACATCCGGAAATCGTCGAGGCGTTCCGTTCATATTCGTATTAAATCGTTAAAGTCCGTAAAAGGATGGAAATATCGGATAGGGCAATATTTAGCTGTCCGAGATATGAGAACAATTCTCGGTGGACATGCCGGCTGAATAGATGAAAGTTCAACAATACATACACCGTAATAAGATATTTATAATTACTATAAACTTTTGTCCATAATCGAACCGGTAATGGTACCTCGAAATGCGGACAATAAAAGTCATTTGAATTGTATATTTCGCTTGACCAATTTTTACAATAACAGTCGAATCGTTTGCAATCAAGCTATTATAGATTAAAGTAAATAATGGTCA
Source organism: Spisula solida (assembly GCA_947247005.1). Taxonomy (NCBI): domain Eukaryota; kingdom Metazoa; phylum Mollusca; class Bivalvia; order Venerida; family Mactridae; genus Spisula; species Spisula solida. Next base: position 1,010,695 of record OX365958.1, on the reverse strand, counting down.
CCGTAGGCTCATATTTGCCAGGCGCTCGGCAATAAGGAAACTATCATAAACGAAGCCTTAATATGTGAATGGTGAATATGCTAACAATCTACCCCACTCGCAGAACAATGTGACCCAATTAAGTCATAGTAAATGACACAGTGAAACACTGACATTTTCAATCATGTCCAGAGGTGATTCAAACTGAATGATTAATTTTGATTATTAAGTGTTTATCAAATATTAATGAGCTTGTGAAGTTTCTAGACCAGGTCAAATTGTTAGGCTGACACAATCAATCCGGTGCCCAGTCGGCGTGTCCGATGTCAAGGCATCAGTCCGCGTATTGGACCTCGGTTTTGATTTATATGCTTTTATTTATCCTCGCCACCGGAAATCCATATGGGCGATGCCCCAGAAGAGGTTAGTCGCTTAAGTTTTAGGAGATATTGCATGATGCAGAAGATGCTCAAGTTCCAGAAGCAATCCTGGTTCTTTTACGTGCCGATGTAAAGCATCATACACGGGACCTCGCTTAACGTCTCGTCCCAAAGACTGTTAATAATTTTAGTTATGTTAGGTTACAAACACTGAAAAGCATTTCTGTTTTCTGATCCGGCTGGAGTAGGGATCGAACCAACAACCTTCAGATCAGCCGTCAGTAGCCCTTACTACTTGATCACCTGTGATATTGGACCTAGAACAATTCAAACCTTTATACCAAGGTCGTTTTCAATAAGTTAAGCTCCGATGACTTTATGAAGTGGTCCTGGGGTGGTATTCAATATTGATCTTACTTGACTTAAGGAGGTACGCGCACCTTTCATCTAACGTTCGAATTTTCCTTGAAACATCTTAAAATGACAGAACAATCTTCTAGAACAACATTGAAATCATACAAATGATATGTCACCAGGCTCGTTTTCGACATACATGGCTTTCTAATGACCTACCAATGTAATTTGTTCATTTTATCTATTTCCTGCATTCATGGCACCATTATGTTATTTTTAATATTTTTACTATATAAAAACACTTTTAAGCAATGCATGATATTTTATGTGTTCAATGGTCATTCCTATTACAATAGTCACAATTCCGGCTGCCTGGTGAACAAATTCAGTTTTTTAACATGATAAATAGTTACCCCACCCACTTGCAAAGTGTGATTTTCAAATGAACGTCAAAAAATATATAACGATCGAAAATAATTTAGAATTGGCCTTAAGTTGAGTATCAAATAGAACACCAGTTTAGTTAAATAAAAAATAGGTGTCACCAGCCTTTTTGGGGAGCTTTTCATGAAAAAGTACTAATTATGAATAAATTTGCATAAAATTAACCTCATTTGCATATTGTAATGAAATAAAATTTTATTAAAAATGTATCAAAGTGTGGCTACTTCATATAACTAAATCATGCACTTAATATATATAAGCATATGCATTTGAACAATTGTAGGGACTTATTGTGAACCCATATTATTCACAATTTTGCCGTTCCCCACCCACTTTTCATACATGCAAAAATTAAAAAATATCTATTTTGTGCAATAGTATTATGTTTATTGTCATTAATCAACATTCATATGTGATCATTGAAACTAAAAGTTATGTTTGTTCTTATCTAATACGATTTTGAAATTTCGCGCATGCACACAAGGTAGCTCGGACCTCCTTAAGGTTTAGTACAACCAATCAGATCACACCATATTAAACTATTGGTCAGTATAATGCGATATGGTGGGCTATACTTATTCTCTAATTAAATACGATCAGTTTTGAATACCACTCTTGGTGAGTTTTCACCAACATGAAATGATATATAGCATAAGCAGTCAGTGAGCATGTATCCTTTCTTCTTTCTGGACCCAAAACACTTCTCACATCGAAATATATTTTTACCATTTGTCAACTCATTTATTGGTATAATAATTTCAGTTTTTGGACGGCTGAATCTTGGACTTGGACACCAATCCCGTCCCCACCCCATCTCACCCCCAGTTGAACCTCCTTGCTGGTAATTGTCTAATATCAGGAACAATTAACCAAACCCTGTTCTTCCAGCGCTATCAGCGCTTTTATTAGTGGACCATATTGAAAGTTGATATTGTTGTCATATATGTAATCCACAATAAATAAAGGTATAAATCGTTATTATTAGTCCCCTACCGGTTTTTGACCGGAGGGGACTATAGGTTTGCCCTCCGTCCGTCAGTCAGTCTGTCCATCAAAAAATCTGGATCCTGACATAACTAAAATAGTTTCCGAGCTAGGTTTATGAAACTTGGTATGTGGATAGGGGGCAATAAGGGATAATGCACGTCTATAAATATTTTGATTCCGACCAAAATTGTGATTGCTATGGCAACAGAAACATTGAAAATGGCTTAAAACCGGTAGATGACTTCTGTATTGCTTGCAATGCATAATGACTTGTTATAATTACAATGAATTAGGTCTGCTGCGGAAAACAGTTGTGACAGATGTAAGTAAGGGAGGTAATATATATTAATCAACAAGTTAATAAAAGTCTCATATTTATTGACAAACATATTATGTAAGAGTAATGGTGATCGCAGACATAGCATTAAACATCAATGGCACTCAATGACATATCATAAGAATAGAATTCACAAAAATATACAGCTAAGCAAATAAACAGTTTCCGAGATCATGCCCCTAAATAAAGGGTAGGTAAGTCAAAAATGTTTGTTTTTGGGTTTTTACGAGCAAGAGCATCATACTACCATCGTAAAGTAGCAGACATGAAAAAAATCCAACGCCATAAATTATTATTTAGAATCAGAGCAATTGTTTTAGGATGATACCGGAAACAAAGAATTCATTTTTTACACCAATTTTGTAACAGATTTTACCATTTTATAGCAAATGACCCTTGAGTCAAAATGAGGCTTTTAGGGGTCACCCAAGAACCCCTGGATTAATTTAATTTTACTACTTTATAAACAGCCTACATTTACATGGCATGGAATTATAGTTACAATAAGTATCAATATAATGCATAAATTTCTAATTATTATAGATCAGAGAATTTGACATGAACCTGACCTTTATGCATGAATATATTACAAGGTTCTTGCGTTGAATACATAAATTTCCGGTCCAATAGATTGGTGTTTGTATTACAACTCGAGCATCTTCGTGATACTTTCCGCTTATGAAAACATACAACCGGGATTATAATTATAAACTATAAATCAGCTGTTAAATTATGCTAATAGAAGTTCGAGAGTCGTGTCAAATTCTCTGGACTATAGTAAGTATTGGTCATAATAAATGTAAAAACACGTGTATACTAAATTTCACGAATCAATACATCAAGATGGTGATAAAAACAAAGTATGATGAAAAAGTTTGAGATGTGAACTATGAAACAAATTGTCATTAATAAATAAAAGTAGCAGTTACAAATTAACTTCAAAGCTGCCTTTAAAAGTTATAAAAATGAGTATTTTTGATTTTATCAAAAATAACAATAATTGTTACATCATAAATATTATGAATGATTCATGAATGATAATAAATAAATTATACGATTCAATTTAGACAATGGTCACATTTTGCATTTAGGCCACAGTTTATATTTCAGGTTTACAGAAGGTTTTGAAAGTTTCCATGTCCAAAGGAGAATTGAAAAATGGGAAGACGCCCTTGTTAGGGCCCTAGACTGTTCACATAATGGCAGGTAGGCAAGATAGCGCCTATTGGGCCCTCTTGTTTTTTTTTCAAACCCCTCCTCAGATGGCCATCCTCATACATCAGTGGTTAGTCAGGTTCCCAGACTATGATATCACAGGTGAAGAACACTCTGGTGAACGAGAATGCAGATGGCAAAATTAAAAAAAAAAACCTGAAAACCTAAAAAAATTGCGGCCTTATTACGGTTGATTGAAATATGAAACAAAATGTTAATTAACTGCTAGTAATTAACTATAAGCTGCCTTGAAAAAGTGATGTACAACACAGGAAAAACTTCCATGTAAGTTTAAAGTATGAAAAACATAACATTTTATGTATGTTTTTCATGCGTAATGAAAAAAAATCAGAAAAATGCATGAAAAATATTTTTTGTCATGTAAAAACCATACGGTGTGAGGAATGCACTGCATGTTAAATATATGTGGATGCTTTTCCTGCATTAGTGAAGATATTTTTGATTTTATCAAAAATGTAACATAACTATTATACTAGTCAGTAGAATATCATGGTAAAACTGTCTTTAAGACGATGACACTGTGGTGTGGTTCATGATAAAATAACACAATCAGGCCAGAGTAAAAAATAACTAGATTATCAATCCGACCAACGCAACTAAATATTTTTTATGCTGCTCTAACAATTTTTTATTTCACATGTTTTTAAAACATGCAATAGTCTTGACTGTATTATACATGGGTGAAAGTAAGAAATTCTGAAAAACCTGAAATCCTCAAAAATCAACAATTTATATATTGAAAATAAAGAAAAACAGGCTTTTTGGTATTCTCAAAAACCTGAAGAAGTTCAGGCATGTGCCTGAAAACTTTTACCCAAGTGTATGTATATGAATACAAGCACATGAATACTGTTATACTTGGACATAGTATAGTGCGCCGACGATAATGAGAAAGGCAGGAAAATTTGGTTTATTCCATAAAGTTGGAAGGATCAGATGTGCACAATTTATCAGTGATGTTTTAAATAGCACAAAACTGACCATATCTGTTTACTTTAGTAATTTGGAAAACATTTTCGAATAGTTGACCACATCGATTCATATTTGTAACATCATAATATCCTAGGCACTCTATGTCAACGAGGAAAACAAAATTATTTCACTAATAAAAGTAGAGACCATTAAAAATGCTTCAGCTTAAAGAATGCCAATAAGACAAGAAACAAATCCAGAAACATGTTTTGGAATATGAAAACATTCATCTTCTACGAAGAATAAGGATGTAAATCTAGTTATTTCTTTATAATGGCCTTAGGTAGGCCTTAGGTAGGCCTTAATAAATTCTTTGTTCGGAGTTTAAAACTACCAACCCACGAATCCCAGCAACTCAACCTTTTTGTGAGCTTTTTATTTTTACAAGATTCAGATTTCAAGATTTATGAAGACATCAATTATATGACAATACATAAAGTTGTGAAAAAGGTCAAAGACCTGATTAATGTTTGTAAAAAATAAGTTAAGAAAAAATTCTGACAACCTGTCCATCTAGATATTTCTGGGTCTCGACACTCCAAACAAACAACTTATTAAGGCCAGCCTTAGATATGTTTAAATACAGGCATTTCAAAAAATGTTACTGTAAAATCATTATTTTTCAAGGGTATTAAATTTCGTGGATTTTTATAAAAATGCATTTTTACGGGTCTCAAATTTGTGGATTACAGAACATGCTAGGGTTAACTCATGTCTGAATTTTAGAGGTTGATTATAGTGGAATTAAATTTCGTGTTTGATTTCAACAACGAAATCACTGAAAATTAAACTCCCTTGAAATATAATGATTTTGCAGTATTTATAAATAAAAGTTACATTTCAATATGAAAGACAAATAAATAATTAGTTAAAATAAACTAAATGAAGCTATCGTTATAAAACGGCCGTGGCTGTAGAGTTGATGACAGATGTCACGTTGTTCATGGTTGCTATGGTAACATTAGATATCAAGGTCATATTGCCACCAAAGGCACACTGATCAACTGGTTCATCAATGAGTAATAACCCTGAAATAAGAAGAGATTTCATTAAATTCCTGGTTCCAAGATTTGAAAATAAAACAAAAAAATTCACAGAAAGTGATGAATAACTTTAGACGTTGCCTGACACAGGCAGTTATTTATGCTTCAGAGTTTAGTTATGTTCTGTAAAAATCGTAATAGTGCAAACAAACATATGTTTCAATAACTCAGTGACAATCCATCCTAGCATATAACATGTCACTGTCATGTACTAGAAGGTTTAGTATGAAATAGTCATGGGAAGTCTCATTGACCTTTGACCTACTGATCAAAAGCAATAGGAGTCAAAATTCAGGCCTGGTAATTGGCAATCATTGTCCAGCCTGAAAATCCCAGTTTCAAAGCCTGAAACTCCATGTTTCAATATGAACAAAGAAGGAAAATTCAGGATTTACAAACCTGAAATCAGGCACAGGCCTGAAAAATACCAGGCCTGAGTCATCTACTGATGATGACCAAGCTCCCTGTAATGTTTCCTACTGCTCTTAAGTCATTGATTGGAAACCATTTGGTGAACAGGTTGACAGACAGACACAGAGAATGGCAAAGCAATATACCCCCTCGTCTTTGATGTGGAGATAGTTTTAAATCCGGCATTTGACAGATTTTATATCAAATACTCCCTCAAAGCCAGATGTCATTGGCAAAATAGGCAAGGATAAAACCGAATGGCCACGCACTAGGACTGTCTCAGTCGAAAGCAAATATTTTTTAATACACCTATAAACAACAACCACCTGCTTTAAACAACCGTATTTGATATTACATCACAAGACTGATAGCTTAAGACATGTTAAACTTACAGAAAAATTCATATATGATTGTAAGGTGTGACAAGGGATAGTACCCTGTCCCTCCCACACCTTTGACGGGGCTAGCCCCACATGACATAGCAAAACAAGACTGCGTTCAATAAACGCTTATGCCCCCATGGAAGCCTTGCCCATAAAAAGCTAAGTCAATCAGGGGCCATAATTTTGTAATAATGTTGGATAGTGTTACATGGCTTTGATAATGTAAGGGGCTTATGATAGTAAACAAGTATGCCAAGTTTTAAGGCAACGCCATGATGGACATGATGTAAAACGAAACTGTCAATTTGGGTTAACCAAGAATTAGACGCTTAATAAGTCTAAGTCCAAAATTAGGTCAATGTGACGGTCAAAATGAGGTTAGGTGATATAGGTGTGTGTAGAATGTTCAAATACAACAACCATGCAGGTATGAAAGCTTTGTAGCAAGCCATATTAATGCTAGAAGAAACGGTCAATTTGGGTTAACCAAGAATTTGGCCCTCCAATAAGTCTTAAGTCCAAATTAGGTCAAGGTGAAGGTAGAAATGGCGTCAAATGATACAGGTGTGTGGAGAGAGTTCATATACAACATCCATGCAAGTATGGAAGCTTTGTAGCAAGCCATAATAATGCTAGAAGAAACGGTCAACTTGGGATAACCAGGAATTTGACCCTTCAATAAGTCTAAGTCCAAAATTAAGTCAAGGTGAAGGTCAAAATGGGGTCAGGTGATACAGGCGTGTAGAGAGTGTTCATATACAACATCCATGCAAGTATGAAAGCTTTGTAGCAAGCCATAATGATGCTAGAAGAAACGGTCAATTTGGGTTAACCAAGAATTTAGCCCTTCAATAAGTCTAAGTCCAAAATTAGGTCAAGGTGAAGGTCAAAATGAGGTTAGGTGATACAGGCGTGTAGAGAGTGTTCATATACAACATCCATGCAAGTATGAAAGCTTTGTAGCAAGCCATAATGATGCTAGAAGAAACGGTCAATTTGGGTTAACCAAGAATTTAGCCCTTCAATAAGTCTAAGTCCAAAATTAGTCAAGGTGAAGGTCAAAATGGGGTCAGGTGATACAGGCGTGTAGAGAGTGATCATATACAACATCCATGCAAGTATGGAAGCTTTATAACAAGCCATAATAATGCTAGAAGAAACTGTCAATTTGGGTTAACCAGGACGGACGGACGGACGGACGGACGAACGGACGAACGGACGAACGGACGAACGGACGGACGGACGGACAGGTGAATCACTATGTGCCTCCCCATCTATCGATAGGGGGGCATAAAAAATAAAGAAAAAAAACCTTATTTTTTATTTACTCACCAGCAATAGATGCCGTCATTAGGCAGGTCACAATACCACCAAGCAGAGCCCTCAATACAACAGATGCTAGGTCACCTCTTCTTTCAGGGGCCATTGGACCCAGAGCCCCAAGTTGAACCCCTACAGAACCAAGATTGGCAAAGCCACACAAGGCATATGTGGCAATTATCTCAGACCGCACCTGAAGCAAGAAAGTGACGTGAAATATAGAAAATATATAAATGACTCTTTACTCCAAAAGCCCTTAATCCATTTAAAAATAACATTGTAAGTATTGTAAACAAATAACTCTTCACAAAGAATAAACAAGAAGAATGTACAAGTAGCTCTTCATAAAGGAGATTTAAAAACAAAATTGCACGTATTATGTACAAATAACTCTTCACAAAGAAAAAACAAGAAGAATGTACAAGTAGCTCTTCATAAAGGAGATTTAAAAACAAAAATGCACATATTATGTACAAATAACTCTTCATAAAGAAGAAGCAAGAAGTAACTCTTAATAATGGAGATACTAGGAGTGTGTACAAATGATTCTCAAAAAAGAAGATCCAAACAGTATATCTACAAGTAACTCTATAAAAAGAAGATGCAAAGAGTCTTCATAAACCACTCTTTAAAAGATGCAAAAAGATTATAGAAAATCAGACAGGGAAGGCAGCACTCAACTTAAACAGTTGAGCACAGAAAACATAAAAACATCACATCACCAGACATATATGTTAATAACTCTCCAGAAAGAAGATGCAGTAACTCTTCAAAAGAAGGAGTAACAATGACCTTAACTAACTTACAGATATAAGAGTACCGACACAGTCAGCACGGTTGTCTATAAACTTGGCAAGCTCCTTGTATGCCACAAACTCGTTAAGGAATGTTTTGATACCAATTAATTCTCCGACGACGCCAGCATCACTCCACTGTACTCCCATCAAGTAAGCTATCGGCATAAATATGTAGGAACAGATCATCTGCAATAGTGATTAAAACAATTTGTATTGCATTGAAAATCAATCAAGATTGTTACGACAGGGAAATTGTTACTGGTAAAGTATAAAGTTGATCTTATCATTGAGGAAGTCTAATAGATGAGGTTACCATTGGTCTGATGAGTAAGATAGTCTTAATATAATCATAATGTGTACATGGTCTTATTATTTAGGTGGACTTACTATTTATATGGTCTTATTAGCAAAGTAATTGGTGGTCTTTTATTGAGGTGGTCTTATTATTGAGGTAACTGGTCTAGTATTAACATGGATGGTCTTATTGTTTAGGTGGCATTTTTTTATAGTCTTTTAATTATGATCACTGGTGGTTCTATTATTGTGGTGGTATATGAGTTAGATTTTACGGTATAATACAAATTCTAACACGATCTGTTGATAAATCCCTAAATGCATAGAGCAAACCAGGGCATGTATTATGACAGCAATAAAACATGCTGTCAAATTGGCTGTTACTATTTACGCCCCGTATCACGTGACATATTTATGAATGAATGAACGTAAACTTTATAGTAAAAACTTCAAGTTGCTTTATGCTACGCACTCGTGATATAATTTTTCCGCATCCGAACTCCTGCCCGTGTTTTATTCATCGACAAAATACGCGAACAGATTTTTTTTCTTAATTAGACACCATAGCAACATACCTGGAATGAGAGTTCAGGGGTACATAGAAAACTACCGAACCACGACAACATGGCGTTGATGAAGGCTAGCATGGCCAGAAAGGCAATGAGGTTTGCAGCAATGTTCGCGACCAGCTTGATGGAAGCAGACGCTCCTGCAGCCGCCGCTTCTAGAATGTTCCTCTCTCTCCTAAAAACAACAAAAGATAGATAAGATATATCTTAGATTAAACATGACTGCGTTCAATAAACACTGTCCATAAAAACCAGTTAAGTCAAACAGGGTCAATAATTCTGATGATAGTGTTACATGGCGTGACTATGTAAGGTGTTTATGATGGTAAACAAGTATGCCAAGTTTGAAAGCAATTATACCTTGATGGACTTTGAAAATATTTGAGTTTCAACATTTTCGGATGGACTAACAGTCGAACAGGACAGTCATTGTATGCCTCCTGCATTAGTAGATGCCTGGGCATAAAAAATAAGTTTTTTATGATAGATAAAGCAATGCATGGGTGAAAGTTCGAAATTCTGAAAAACGTGAAATCCTCAAAAAATGAAAAATTTTATAGGGAAAATAAAGAAAAACAGGCTTTTTGATACTCTCAAAAACCTGAAGTTCAGGCATATGCCTGAAAACTTTCACCCATGGCAATGTCAATCCACAACAAATTCATTCCAACTTAACCCTCATGGTAGCCTAATGGTCAGTAATAATAAAAGGTCGAGGCAACCTTGACCTTTGACCTACTGAACTCAAAATAGGCGTCAACTACTGATCGTGACTACGGTAACCTTCCTTTGTTTGAGGATCCTATAACTAAATGCCTAGAGTTCTTGAAAGCATATCCAGACAGACAGACAGACAGACTCCCACACATACGCTACCTCAGGTGGTCTTTCCATTGTTTAAGATCACTTAAAGAACAAAAAATGAAGTGGTCACAAAAATTGAGAATGAAATCAATAAATTTCTATTGTGTTGTGCCACACCTCCTACCACCTAAGTTAGCGTACGTGTATGCATATAAACTGCGTGACAGACAGGTGGACAAACAGCAATATATCCCTCATAAAAATTGTTTTGATTTGTAACTAAAGGTCTAGTACAGTTCCCTACTGTTACAGGGTGAGAAAAAGTGCAAACAGACCAGGTCTCGAAACCGGGACCCTTCGGTTACAGGGTGAATGCTCTACAGACAGAGCTTGCCGGCTGCCTACACAAGTTTCTCCCCTATAAGTAATCAAATCCTATACACACTACTCCAGTACAATTTCTCCAGAGTGGCCTTCTGTAGAACAACAACTTCTCTATGACACCTTTAATATTTCCCTAAGTTGATATTCACTACAAATTTTACCTCTGAAGAGCAACAACCTCTAATCAATTGCAAATATTTGCTGGTCTCAAAGGGTGTTGCTCTACTGAGGTTGTACTGTACTTACTTTTCATGGAGGTTAACCTCAGATAGTTTTCTCAGTCTACTGGGTTCAGTTTCTGGGTACAGCAGTTTTGATACGGCCAACGCACAAGGAGCATTCATTACAGATGCACAAAGTAAATGTTCTGGTGGAACCTACAATAGAAAGTGTTTTATAGAGGATCTTACATGAGTTCTCATAACATACAAGTTTTGTTAAAAAAGTGTACAAAATAATATGACACGAGGGTTTGCCGAGTCTCATATTGTTACTGTTGACGAGTTTAAAAGATTGTATGTAATGAGCACAAATGTATCACATAAACTTAGAGAATGCTCCTTTTTGTTTCAAAATGATAATGTATTCAGCATAGGTTTCAACCAAAATTGAGCAGGACTATAAGCGCAAAGCTTGACGACGTTGAGTATTACACTGATGTCATTGGCATGGATTGGCTACCATCACATCAGGCTACTTTACGTATTTATTGCACACTCTGGGAGAGTCGAACGATATTTCTGGCACTGCTGGACGCAGGTTTAATAGGTGAAACATTGTGACATTTTGTGAAGATGTCCCCCAATGACTGTACATGTGTTCGAAATATTTGACAAATAAACAGAGAGTACACATTCATAGAATTCTCAAACCAATGGTGAAGTAGACTATCAAAAAAACCTTACCCCAAATGATATATAGGCCGCCATGACACCCCCAGCGATAGAACCAAATCCTCCTGTCATGATTGTACTCAGTTCTGATTTCGTCATCATTCCCATAAATGGTCGTATCATGATAGGTGCCTCTGACTGAAATACAGGTAATGATAAACATGCATACTGGTATTTCTTTCTTTTTTTACCCACGATTTTAAATGTCAGTATTTACTTTTTTGTATTGCCTGCCATTATATCAATGCTGGTGTATCTTTGTTTGTATTTATGCTTGTAAATGTGTTTGTTAGATGACCCAAAGGGAGATAAGCGCTAGACTTAATAGGTGTATCATTGTTGAATAAAGTTTTTATCATCACCAAATAAAAGGTATAACTAGAAGGTTTGGAACGGTATGTATCCCATAAAAGCTGCAACTTGGGCCAAAATCATATGACCTTAAATTTCTGACAATATGCACAACTAGCCTTGGTACCAAGTATTCATGTGAAGTTTATTGAAATCTGAACAATGGTTAAGGAGAACAAGTGGGTACAAACTTTGTGACATCCATCCAGAAAGACATCTGTTCAAACGTCTAGTATTGTAGAAATTTTAGGGGTCAAACAGTCAACTCAAGGGCCAAAGGGATCCCTACAATACAATCATGCAAAGATTTTTTTTTAAATATTGACTAGTACTTATCATATATCTACATACCATTCCTATAAAGATGTTAGCAGCTGCACAAAGTGACTCAGGGGCTGTGGCCCCTAATAATTTTCTCAACACCCAGCCCATCTTGCTAATAACCATCTGCATTGCTCCGATATAGTATAAAACATTGATGGCACAACTGAAGAAAATGACCACTGGTAAAACCTGCAAAAAATAAACAAAGATATATTGATATTACATAGCTTATCACTTTCCCTTAGAAGAATAAACTCTTAAGTGCTACTTGGGGCTTCACTTGACCCATACAATTTCGAAATCTCAATACAAGGTGAAGGTTATGAAAAACCATTTTCATGAAAATCGAAAAATATCATGTTGACCAAACTGAAGAAGAAACTGTTTTTACATCCTCATACATCAGTGGTAAGTCAAGTTCCCAGACTATGTTTCAGACGAAGAATACTCTGGTGAACGAGAATGGGTTTTTCTTGCTAGTAAATTAGTAATTATTAAGACAGTTACTCTCCAATTGCCTTGCCCGAAAATTCCCTTTCTCTACATGTTTCTTGTAAAGTAAACAATATAGTCAAATCAAAGCGCTGTGTGGAGCGTATCAGACAAAAAAGCATTTTTGGCACTTACTTTCATTGCAAATATGTGGTCTGTAAATTTTGGCCCGAATACAAATTCTGCTCCATAATCAGCAAAGGACAGAAACTGCTGTACACGAACTCCGACCCAATGTATAATCTGGTAGCCAAAGTCCCAACGTAAGATCAGAAGGGCCAAATAAAACTGAACACAAAATCCACCAAGTACTGGTCGCCAATTCACCTAAAATGTAAATATAACTATCTCTAATAAAGACAATTCATTACAAAAGTCACTTATTTAATATATCTAGAAGCAACCCTAAAAAGTTGCTGTGGTTCTAAAATTAATTTTCATGTTGTAGAAACCCTATATACACCCGATTTTAACACAACCAGCGCTTTCAGCTAAATACACATAGATGAAAAACTATGGTGTGCATGAATTACCAATAAAACACAGCTATGGCTGAATAATTTCAAACTACAAAATAAGCCTTCCGAGGAAGAAAATAGTGCTGTGATTACCATGTCATGATGTGTTGTCAAATGCAGTATATTGGCTATGTTAGAATCGAAATAATGTATATGTATCTGTGTTTTATCTATAATAAATCACAGTCACTTGTTCAGATGCGTACATTAAATCACTCGTGCTAAGCATCCAAACTAGTGACTGTGCTTTATTTTAAGATAAAACACAGGTACAGATTCATTATTTCTTCAATATAAAATGGTATTGGCATACCTGTGCTGGATACTTGGAGAACAACCATACAATGAAGACAAGTGTAGTGATTCCACCAAGAGCAACAAGGTTGCCCGGTTGTTTGACCCCAGTGATGACTATTACCACCACTATCCCAAGTAACGCTCCGATACATACACCACTGAAATAAAAAATATCCGAAATCAAAGAACTATAAGGATATTACATAATGATTTATGTTTCAAGAAAGTCGACCAGCAAGATACAGAGAAATAGCTGCTGACAAGACGGTCACTCTAACTAATGGACCTTTATAAATTAAGTTTATTGGGTTTAGTTTTTGTAATGAACTACCCAACAATGGCCATTCAAGGGCACATACATAATTATGTGCAGACGACACAGCATTTCAATACTCCAGAGCTACAGATAAGCTGCGTCTTGGGGTAATTACCCAATTAATTTTCTTAAATACCCAATAGATTTTGAGAGGAGGGAGTAAGAAAAAGCAAATACAATTTGAAATACCCAAATAGAAAAGGATGTTTTAGTGAAAAATAGTACATAAAAGCTTATTTACCCTTTGAGTTTGAGTTTTATTAAATACCCAATTAAAATTTGTCAAAACCCAATCAAAATTTAATTTAAACTCGGGGGTAAAATACCCAATTGACTAAAACCTTATCTCTAGCTCTGAATACTCTCTACCAATTTCATTGACGGGGATAAAAAAATAGGACTTACTGTCCTCAGCCAGAGAGCGGCCCTCTGTAGAGCAACAACCTCTCTATAACTACACCTTTTCCCTAAGCTCATATTTACTATAAATTTAACCTCTGTAGAACCACAAACTCTTTACAACAGCCAATATTTGCAGCACCCAAAGGATGTTGTTCTACAGAGGTTGTACTGCACATGATGATGGTCCAATGATTTCATTTGAAAACCTTGGACAAGCAACCCTCGACAAAGACTAAGGCAGAGCAATCTAATGTCTAATGACATAATGTCAATTCTTTTTAGGTTAGCCTAATACATGTAGTTATCGAAGTAATATACGTACATCTTCATGATTTGTCTCATTTTAAGGTTGATCATGGAGCCAATATGTTCCGTACATTTTTCAAGTTGGTGACCAAACTTCTCACGTGTGAACCAGACGCACACGGACACGAGTATCACTGCGGCCAGACAAATCAACGGTATTATATTCTGACAATGGAACTGACTACTGATGATCATCGCCCATATAAAGTAGCCGAGGGCGAACGATGTAAGAGCACCAATCAGTATCTGAAAAATAAATAAAAGCACCAATAAAGGGACAGTCACATTGAATGCATTTTAGTAGTAGTAAGGCCTTTAAGCCTTGAAGTTGCTAGTTATGTTTGGAGGTCCTCATGATTGTGGAAATTTGGGACTTCAATGCCATTTAAGCCACATTTATATTTTTATTTTCGAATTAATGTTACACATGTGCGTACATCCGTATCGTTGGCTTCGTCCCTGTATGTCATAGAAAAGACAATTCATTATATTCAGAGACGATGGTACATTACGTTGAAAATCATTACAAGGGAGACAACCCAACTGACCATAATTTATGTTTGGTGTATTGAGAGTTAATTCCCTTGGTTCAATACAAATCTATCATCGCATAATTATCATATAGATCTTTTATGGCTTTTTTAATGGCTTGAGTCATTGTTCAGTTACTGAGTCTAAACATACATTTTACAGACTGTGAGACAGTCTGTTTTTTCATCATGTTTATGCCATTTATCAAAAAGTATTTATTTTAGGGTTGATTGACTTAAAGCTTGTGGTCTTTTAAATTTTTGGTACAGTTGTATTTGGATGGATTTTCACACAGGCCCTCAATGCGGTTTTATGGTCCAAAAAAAACAAACTCTAAAATACTAATTTATTAATATTTAGTACATGTAGTACAGTTAATATGCTTTTCCGGACCATAAAATTGCATCGAGGACCTGTGGGTTTTCATACCAGTCAAATGAGTGAGATTTCAAATAATTTAAGTAGTGGGAAAAACAAATACAAACATACACATCTTAAAATAAATTTGTGTTCTTCGATGAAGTCTCCGATATTGCTATGAATCTTCTTATGGAAGGTAAGAAAGCTGTTTAAGCTGCTATCGCTACTTCCAGACGATACATTGTCGCTGTTGTCATCATCAGCAGCACTATCTGGAACTGTGGAAGAAAATGTGGAAACTCATCAAATGAACTACAAGCATTCTATTATTCCTTAGATTTTTTAATTTGGTTAAACACAGTTTTTGGACAATTTTAAGTTCTAAAATGCACCTGGGCATTGAACCACTTACCACAATCGCCAGATTACACATCCAGCGCATTAACAACAGGACCTCCGCAAAGGCTGCTTCATTTTTTTAGAAGATCCTTTAGCCATATTAATATGACTGTAAGTTCAGAAGCTAAGAGGTCAAAAAACCAAGTTTAAGATATGAGGCATAAAGTAATACTGTAACATACACTGCTATTATTACAATACAGTACAACCTCTGTGCAGCAACACCCTTTAGGATCTGCAAATATTGGCTGTTGTAGAGAGGTTGTTGCTCTACAGAGGTTAAATTTAGAGTAAATATCACATAAGGAATATGTGTAAGTATTGTTGTAGAGAGGTTGTTGCTCTACAGAGGTTAAATGTAGAGTAACTATCACCGAAGGTAAATTTTGAAGGTGTTGTTGTAGAGAGGTTGTTGCTCTACAGAGGTTAAATGTAGAGTAACTATCACCTAAGGTAAATTTTGAAGGTGTTGTTGTAGAAAGGGTTGTTGCTCTACAGAGGGTCACTAGTTAGAGGTTGTACTATAGTCTAATAGTGAGACTGAGTCCCCTGATGACCTTGATATACTATTTCGCAAACTAATCGAATTCACAAATACAGTACAACCTCTCCAGAGCGGTCCTTTGTAGAGAAACAACCTCTCTATATACAAAATTTCCCTAAGCTGATAGTTTCTATAAATTTAACCTTGGAAGAGCAACAACCTCTGTACAATGGCCAATATTTGCAGCTCCTCTACAGAGGTTGTATTGAATATTGAAAATTAATCCCTCGCGAAATAATATGATTTCATAGTACTAAGATGGAGTGATTATTAATCAAATTTACACAATTGGTTAATTAATTAATTATTAATTCCACATACCTTGAGTGAATTCCAAAATGGTTTCTTTTGTTTCACAATGAGGTAGAGTGTGGTGTTTTTCACTGCAGACATTGTCTGAGATGGCTATCTTCACAGTGTCAGCCATCTGGTAAAAAATGTATAATAGATAAATACAAAATGTGCATGTGTTTATATGGTACCCAGTATGACCACTTATTTGATGAATATACAAAATTAATTCAAATAGATCTACAGGGCTATAATCCAGCCAGTATAATGTGATATTTACAAACATGAATCGGTTTGGTCAACTGTGGCACTAAAATGGATTTTACAAATCACTTACATAAACAGATAAGGTCAGTATAGGTCTTAAAACATCACTGATAAATCATTCACATAATTGTAATCCACCTTTGTGGAATATACCAAAGTTTCCCGCCTTTCACATTATCCTGGGCGCACTATATATACATTGAGAGAAACTCTTAAGGCCAAAACGAAATTATACTGTGGTTCTGGTGACCACACGTGCCCTATACTTTTTGCCCTGCACTTTCTTTTACCTTAAATACATTGTATTGGCAATAGCATAAAGTTTTGTAGGAAGTTATCACAGATTGTTGGTTTTCCAGAGCATAAATACAGAGATAAAATCAATAAAATATTTTTGCAAAATAAAATGTTTTTCCTACAGACCATCACCTAGGAAACTGTATCCTATTTTATTACTGTGTTACCAGAACCACAATGCATGTGTTAATTTGTTTTTGCCTAGTCAATTAAGTGTCACACATAGACATCTTCCTGATACCAAATAACTGTTTCTCAAAACGTCAAGATCATTATCATTTCGATCTAATCAGAGATCTATAGTCTCTGATCTAATACTTAATCTCAGATACCTGAATTTAACTGTTTCTCTGTATATTGCATGCATTGGGTGTAATAAAAATATGTCAAAAAGCGCTCAGTCAAAAAGTCAAGATCATCATCAAAGATCTTATATATCTAGAGAAGCATTTGTCATTATCATTTCGATATATGACGTAATATTTAAGATGAAGTATAAACACCAATTAGCCAAATATGCAATTTAGCCAAATCTGATAATCTCGATCATGCAAAGGTTATAAACCAGGAAACGTTGACAATGATAGTACCCTCACAAACAGGAAGTCTTTTGTGTTATTATATAATACAATTGGCTTTAATAAATGTTTGGATGTCATTTTCACAAAATATTTTGCATCTAAATCCACAGTAAAAACATATTCAATTTTTCTGTCTAAAAACAACAAATGCCGCACATGCGTAAGTGCAAAACATTTTCAAATACCGTCGTCTTTCACAAAAATATATGCCAAAATATAAATTATTTAGATGCACCATGGAAGTTAATCACAGAGATATACTTCCACGAATGCATTGGCCTTAAACTAATTAAATGATTGTTTACTATCAAATCAAAAGCAACCAATCCAAAATTGACTTTATAAGTTAATTTGATCCAAATCAAACGCCTAATTGTTGGGGTTATTTTTTCGTTTTTCAGAGAATGTGTTTTTAGAAACAAGGGCTAATTAAATTATCATCGATTAATGTAAAATGACAATATATAATACATGTATCAATATTTTAATATAGCAAATCTAGAGCATGTACCTGTATTTAATTCTTACAGAAATTAGTTAAAAAGCAACTGGTGGTGAACAGAAATTGACAAACACGCGAGCACGTGTAGGCTTATAACTCTAACCACACACCAACCTGACAGCTAATTAGAGCTATATATATATATGTAAGTATAAGTTTGTACATGTACGAGAACATGTGGTCTAACCAATCTATGTCAGCCCGAGAGAGATCTAGACATTGAACAGAATAAAAATAGTAGATTTAATAAATCAATATATTAAAAAACCTTGTATTAACATTAGATCTTTATAATTAGTTGATCTAAATGTTAAAAGAAGTAATGAGAAAATTAACTTACCTTTTATTCAGCGGATAAGTCCGAGAAAATAGTATACCCACTAGAAGCCACGTGCGTCTACAACTACTGCAAGTTACTATGTGCTATTCATAATAACACATGCGTCATAAAGTGGGAGCGACCGGTATATCCTGCTACAAGGTGCGCGCCATATTTTTACACTCATGATTGCGATGATGCAATTGATCTTGAAAGCGCTCAACACTGAATAGGATGAAAACAGCTTAAGAACTCTTTGTTGTAATAATTGGCGGGCGTTTATTCACTATTGGTAAATATTTCATAATTTGTGATTAACCGAATCGACCTTATTCATTGTGAACCGTGTATTATGAACAGGTTAAATATTCAGACGGAACTAGAGTGGAATCCAGACAATAGCGGTGCATGGCACCGGACCGCAAACCACGCATGCGTGCGCAAACTAATAGAATAGAATGGCTTTATTCAATAAATTTCAAAAGTCATTTGCCGATGATTAAAGGCATTTCATGCGGAAGTGTTGTGTTCGTTTAGATTTGTAAGGAAGGCGGGCCGGCAGTTAACAGAAATGGAAACTTCGACAGGAACAGCGGAGAACGAAAACCACAAAAAATAACAGTACATGTATACAAATTGCTAAAATGAAAGTTGACAAATATCGAGTTTTGATGCCTTCCATTTGACTAGATTTTGAAGTTTGATCATAATTATTGTCGATGATTTTCAAGGACCATCTAATACAGATAGTGTATTCGTCCCAGATGGTTTTAGATCTAGCGCCATTGTCTAGTAAGTAGATAGACACAGACATATGCGTTTTCCGATATTATTACATTAGATCGAGTAGGCCCTACTTTGTATTTGATTCTGTCGATCTTCAAGGAATTTGTTAGACTTGCGCATCTTTTAATTCTTCCACATGTGTCGAGTCAGGGGAGTGTTCTGAATTATTAAGTATGTTATAATGTTAATTAATGATCCAATTAATAAAATGTTACTTTGTCAAGAGCTCCCCAGAAGTTAGCCCTAACTTGACGTTGTGTACCATTCTTAACAACTTTTGTAAAGCGACTAAATTCGCAAGTTTCTCTCTGAAGTGAACAAGTCGCGCAAAACAGGCAACAATAACGAATTGATTGTCGGTATCAATAAATGTGTACTTGATGGCCCAAACATGGTATCTGACATCTGTCCTGCTGTTACCCAAGTTACCGCCAATATTTTGTCATTCAGTAAAATATCAATATGTTTTTATGTTTTCGTATTTCTCAACGAAGCGAAAATATCAGTTTTAAATCACTTAAAATAACGTTATCAAAATTTTATGTTAATTCGTTTGTAAAACATATTGTTATAAATATAGATTTAATCACACTCCCATTGTGGCTTATCCACTAACTGTGAATGTTTATTGTTAAAGTAAGGCTAAACATATAAAAATGTGTTTAGACGTCCCTCAAGCTCAAAAAACAGTATTGGCCAATGCTTGAATTATTCAGTTTGTTCACATGAATTTGAAATTATATCCATTGAATAGAACGATTTTGAATTGATCTACCGCTATGATATTTTA
The DNA here is from genome assembly GCA_947247005.1 of Spisula solida. Taxonomy (NCBI): domain Eukaryota; kingdom Metazoa; phylum Mollusca; class Bivalvia; order Venerida; family Mactridae; genus Spisula; species Spisula solida. Next base: position 990,435 of record OX365958.1, on the reverse strand, counting down.
TGGATAGAATTTCAAATTCCTGTGGTATATCGTAATGTTTTAATCTAAAGGGATTTTCTAAAACAAATCAAGATTTTACCAGAAAGGTTGGTCTTGAAACTAAGTATCGTTGGCCTATATCATGTAGAGATACATTGAGAACGGACAATAAGATCATCGGACATTGACCTACCCGCCCAGTATGCAAAGCTTTGTTTCAGAGCCGCGGCGTTTTGTTGCAGCCTAAGATTATTATATTAGATTATTTTTTCATATATCTATTAGACATAAAAGATTCATTAACCAATATTAATCACAAGATTTCTGTTATCAGCTTCACAAAACGTAGGTATCAATACAATGATATACTTACCAATGGAGGGAGGGACAATTAAGAAATTGACAGATTAGTACGTTCCGCACAAGAAGCGTGTAATGTATTCATGGGTAAAGGTCGAAAATCATGTTAATTTGTTCTTAATCGAGGGGGGGGAATCTTTGTTTGTCGTTTCGAAAAGAGACATATTCTTAAGTGAGGGAAATACTTAACATTTTTGCAGCCTTACCTTATTAGAGTTTGTTATTGTACAGAATGAAGTAAACACCAAATATCGCCCACGTTTTTACTTCTAACCATCGTAAGTAATTAATTCAATTTAGCCATAAATACATTATATGTTGCATGGAACAGAATTTTAAAATATACCGGAAGTACGGTATATAAAACCACGAACAGAACAGAACAATATATTGTCGTAAACAATGCAATTTCATGACAAACAGCATGCACATAATTATTTACAAAACATTTATTGATATAATTATTATGCACGTAGGGGATCGTCGTCACAGTTGTTGTGTGGGCGGTGAATTCTTTACTGAGTCAGGATCCAGAGTCAGATGACATATTAATAATGTAACGCTCGGACGGAACTCAGATGTCGTGTATACTTAGTTCCGCCCGAGCGTTACCGTCGCTTTTCAGTTCCGTCAGAGCCCTATTATATGAAAACGGTACTGTACAGCTGAGGTTGCGAATGTAAAAACACATGTGATATGTGATCTATGGCAACTTGGTGAACACTTGTTAGACAGTTTCCCGCATCTTTATAGGAACGAACAAGTTAGAAACACTCAGTGCTACATTGTCAAAAAACATCCACCATTATGAGCAAACACAATAAGGTTTACATTGTCACGTGTATAATAATTATCGCAGTTTTCCCGCCATTTTCAACGAAAAAAATGTCTATTTTAATGTTGAATCTTTGGTTTCGCTATTATTTAGTTCAAGTTAATTTTTATCGATCATCTGGTTGTATTATTCCAAACAGTTTCCTACGCCTAGTACAAACGGGTTTTAATGTAGTTACACATCAAGGAATTCGAGATGAGCAGATGTTCACATAATTTTTGAAATGACAAGATTTTATTTATGACATGTGGCCATGTTTATTGTCTTCGATTATAAGGTATTTATTGATTGGTTGTGGTCATTCAAAAATCAATAGAAATGATTCAAATGATCGCTGCACAAATCGATTAGTTATCACCGGTTGTATATATGGTGCAGATGTAACATACAATAAAATTAATGTTATATTCATCAACAAAGCTTTTTATTACCCAATTATAAAGTCTGACACATGTAATGGTGATACGATGTATGTTCAACACTAAGGAGTGCTCGCAGTGCCCCCCCCCCCACCCATCATTATAGAGGGCAGAGACTAAAGCGCAGTGGGGGAGCGTATGCATGGTAAGTAGAGGATATAATTATTTACGGTATTCAGGTATTGTAGAAATGCCACAGACCCACAGATACGCAACGCATTAAACACAACAGGGTACTGCATGGCATTTTTACGACCGACCCTTGTATATTCCAGTTATAGGTAGCAAGATCAAACTATTTATTGCACATCCCTTGTTGACTATTTGGTCATTTATACTATTGCATATATTAATGAAAGTATACATGCAAAAAATATGCCAGTCCACCCTATGCATTTCCACCGTGGCCACCGTGCTGAAAGAAGAAATGCAGAGGGTGACATGGGGTGTCGGGTAAAACGTAGTCTGGTCTAGACCTACCATTACCTGCTAGGATTGTTACAATGAAATGAGAAATAATACATGTGTGTTCAAACAGACAAATCGCCTTTTATCTTTCATAATTTACGTATTAAAACTCCTACTCGTGGCAAATTCTTAATTGCATCCAGGTGGGATGGGGGTAATCATATTATGTTCCTTTGTCAAAATGAAGAACCTAGCAAAGTGTTTTACTACAGGTGTTTGCCGTAGCACGGATGTATAGATTGGTGGTCACAGGTATCTCACAGCGCTAAATTAGGTATGCTAGGGGAGTTATCTAGACTAGCTAGAGACACGATAACAATTTTACATTTTTGTAAAGAAAGACAACTGTGTCTAATATGTCAAAACAATCCATACAGTGTTATCTCCCTTATCAAGATATGAAACTAAATTCTGCATTAGTCTATGACAATTTTTAAAATCCTTAATGGGGATTCATTAATCGTCTGTGATACGTAAAGGGGGTTTTCAACATTTGACAAAAGAAGGCTATCAATAGAGTACAAACTTCTGCTTTGTTTTATCTATGACAATTTAATCCTAAAAGCCACAAAGGATTTTCAGCATATAGTTGATGTATGAAATAATTCATTTAATATCTGTCGAGTTTAAACCAAATGGCAGCTTCCAGGGTTACTAGAACTCAAATGTAGAATGGAGATATTAATGTGGTCCTCTACCTTCTATTAGCAACATTTAACAGCTGTTGTATGTTTTCATAAGCGGGAAGTTTCACGAAGACACTAAAGCTTTAATACAAACAAAAATCTAAAGCATCAATATAGCACAATTTATACATTCAATGCAAGAGCTTTGGAATATATTCATGTATAAAGGTCAGGATCGTGTTAATATCTCCGTACTATAGATTTTCTGCAAATCTGACTTGCTAGCAACGTTTCAGGTTCAGGTTTGATTCCTAGGTGGAGCATGTTGGTTATGTTCTGCGAAATTGACTCTTGTCATGCCCTATGCCCTCCACATGTGGAGAAGTTGTCAGTTACTTGCGGAAGAGCAAGTTATAGTACTGGTTGATAATTTTAAAAATTGGTATGCTGAATACAAAGATAGATTTTTGGCTGAATGACACATACCCTGATGCTATCAAACTGATTTTGAGCTCCAAAACCGCACCAACAGTACAATAATTATCAAACTAAGTCCATCAAAAGGCATCAAAACTCGGTATACATCATTTGGCCAGGCCAATTTCATCCATGGCTACATTAAATTTTGTAGCCATTTTTATAGTGCTCTTCTTTTGCCTTTCTGAGTTTCACGCTCTGCTGTTTCTGTAGAGCCCTGTAGTCTCACCGGGGATCGAACCCGGGACCTTCGCACTTGAAGCCGAAGCTCAACCTATCTAAGCTTTCGAGTTTCAGAACAATCTTCAAAGGATCTTATTTTAATGACAACAAACACAATATGTATATTTTGACAAATTTGTTTTTATTTTCATGGTCACTATCAATAATGTCTGTCACAATGAACATCATCTTCATAATATTAATCAATAATTCAAACATTCTTCTTCACTTAGAAAATATGTATACAGGGGTTCCATTAGCTTCTGAATCTGAAGAGTCATTTTGATTTTTTTCTACTTAATTTTACCATTTTATAGACAAAATACCCATAATTTTAAGAGAAAATGACCCTACAAACCAAAATTTTAGGGGTCAAAATGTGTCTTTTTGTAAATTTCAATCATCAAAACCCCTACTCTCGAGTCAAATTGAACCCCTGTGTATAAGTATGAAACAGAAATGCAAAGTTAGATACCAGTTTCTATCAATATTTCATAATTTCAGATTTACATACAAAGGGAAACAACTCACATTTAGTGGCTCAAAATTTTTGACATTCACAAGTTACCTCCCTTTGACAGGATATGAATTTCTTGAAATACATTCACGAGTAACCTCCCTTTCACAGGATATTTCAGATTACATGCAAAGGGAAACAACTCACATTTAGTAGCTAAAAAATTATGACATCCACGAGTAACCTCCCTTTGACAGTAAACATTTCTTGAAATTTGTTTGATTTGTACAATACAATATTATTAAATTGGAAGATATTATTAAGGTCCTAGTCTATTAGTCTATATTGTATGCCTGTGCAAATACCCTAACATACAGCCAAATATGAAGAACGAAAAATTGAAATTTAATCCATTTTTTTGTAAACACCAAGGAATGCTCTGATAAACATGAACAGCTGTTTTTAAGTGAATACATGTATAGTTAGATTTCAGAATGACAAAAGATCAAATCTTTTCTAGATATTGTTGATATAAAATACTCTGGTTAATTAAGAACAGCTGTTGTTTAAGACTGTGTACAGTACCCGACTAAATTTCAACTTTCCTGCTGCCTTCCCTGTCCGCCTTTCTATTATCTTTTTGAAACTAACATACATGTCATAATTACATTCTGATTGTCAATAAGGGAGATTTGCCTAAGCAGAACTTCTTAAGACAATTTGGGTGAAAATATTGTAGAGTTTAATTCACCCATTTTAATGCTCCATGAAGTAGTTTTGAACTCATTATTTTAACTTGCGTTATAGTTACTCCTGATAAGAATGCAATAACCGCAATACTGCACTGCAAAAGTGTGCGATAACTGTAATACTGCACTGGGTTTGGCGCATAAACCATGACCTTCATTAAACTATAATATAAATTACATACAGAACTAACACTTGGATATCGATTTAATCTCAGGCATGGCCCTCCACTAAATACGATAGCCTTGCGTTGCAGTTTTGTATCTATTACTAAATCTCCATGTTACAACTCTAAAATGGCACTAGGACAAAGTCCTTTTTCAACCTCAGCATTAAGATCAACTCACTTAAAAGTTCTTGAGTGACTCAAGTCAAAGGCAGTCGTTTTATTAAGGTCTTAAAATAATTGGTAATTTTAGTTATTATATATTAAGGCAAAAAAAATGTCTGTTTCTGGTGAGATGCCCCAAAAATAGCGTGGGACAGTAGGTCAAGAATTAACAACCGCCAAGGGTGTTCAAATAATATGTCCCGATTTATACAGGCGTATAAAAATATCCATCGCCATGAAAACATTTAGGAACACAGTAAGTTTTAAGGGTTCGGCCAGGGGCCAGAAACAAACTCTTTTTTTAGCCTATTATGTAAATCTGAACACCTCACATACATGAAAAATCACACACATACGTACAGATTGAAACACTTTGTACATATACAAAGAATATCAAATAATTTCAATGAGTTTGAAAAGTTTAAAACTAGTACAAAAATACCCCGAATAAAGAAAGACTAGACATGTTTTCTATAAAATTGTTTCTATAAATTTTAGCAATTTTTTTTACACATTACTAAAAATAAATACTATAATAAATGTAAAGACGATTTTGACAATGTATAGCTACATGTAGTTAGAAAAAAGCTGTTTATTTACTTTGCTATAAAATGGAGATGACTCTATTCACAAATGGATTTTTAGAACAATACTGCAATGCATGCACATGATTTTAAGCGCTTTATCAAAGCATTTATAATATAGTGTGGCGAAATTAAACTGAGGTTGCAAAGCTTCGTACCATCTTGAAATTTTGACCAATTATTTTGGTACAATCTTGAAAATTAACCAATAATTTTGGTATAATCTTGACAAATAAGCAATAATTTGGTACAATCTTGAAAAATAACCAATAATTTTGGTATTATCTTGAAAATTAACCAATAATTTTGGTACAATCTTGAAAATTAACCAATACTTTGGTATAATGTTGAAAACTGACCAATAATTTTCGGTACAGTCATGAAAATTTAACCAATAATTTTGGCATGATATTGAAAATTTACCAATAATTTTGATACATTTTTGAAAATTTACTAATACTTTGGTAGTATCTTTCAAATTTGACCAATAAATTCAGTAAAATCATGAAAATTAACCAAAAATGTTTGCATTATCTTGAAAATTGACCAATACTTAGGTATAATCTTGAAAATTAACCAATACTTTAGTGTTATCTTGAAAATCAACCATTACTTTGGTATTATCTAGAAAATTGACCTATAATTTTTGGTACAATCATGAAAATTTAACCAATAACTTTGGCATGATATTGAAAAATTAACTAATACTTTGGTACTATCTTTCAAATTTAACCCATAATTTCAGTAAAATCATGAAAATGAACCAATAATTTGGATATCTTAGGTAAACTCTAGAAAATGAACCAATATCTTAGGTATAATCTTGAAATTAACCAATAACTTTGGTAAATCTTGAAAATTAAAATATTTCATCAACTGAGTGAATTCTGACAGAAAACACGGAACAGTTATAAATAAGCGTACATTGTTATTCTAGCTTTGAAAGCAGCTCACTAATTCACATGATTCCTACAAAATATCACGATGCTATAAAATGAAAATTATTTCCCCTTGGGTAAAACACATGGCTCACGTGAATATGTACATTGTAAAATCAAGGTTGAGTATAGTAAAGTATTATTGCACTTTCCAAGTCTTAAACATATGTAAAAACAAAAGACAAAACATTATGGCACTAAATTCAAATGCTGTGAAACAAAAATACAAACAAATCAGATATATTCCGTACTAAACTACCATCATTATGACATGGTACTTTAAATATCACTGCTTTCTCAAGACGGGTGGATGCTAAATTCAGGAGACCAATAATACATGTTTGACTGTATTCGTATATAAAACTAGAATGGTTTTTGACACAAAAACGTATATCTCCGACAAGGGGCAATAACTCTGGCAAAAATCATCTGACCTAATTAAAATTGCCTGACAATATACACAACTAGGCTCAGTACTTAATATTCATGTGAAGTTTCATTGAAATCAGACAAGTGGTTAAGAATCAGATCCAGAAGAGCAGCAGACCGACTTCGTGACGTTCATCCATTATAGACGTCCAGCACACATCAGTATGACTCCCTCGCCACAGTTGGGTTGGAAACATAATTTAATACAGCAATTGCTAATTTGGATTTTAAATAATATTGGTTGCTTTTCACAGGTGTTTGCTTAATACAGGTGATCACTAACAAAGGTTTGATTTCATGAATGGACGATTTTGGTTCCTTCGCTAACAATGTGTACTTATACAGATTGTTTATCTAGGTCAGTCACTTGTATACAAACAAAGTGTTCACTAAGTTTTTTTAATGATTATCTCAGATATTACGCCTATTCGACAGGACTGTTTCGTAGAGCAAGTTATAGTCTGGTTCCCGTTCACAATATTACAGTTGTAGAATTATGGTAGTGCTGTAAACTTGGGATGGGAACCAGACTATAATCTGCTCCACGAAATAGCCCAGTCGAAAAGGTCAATTATAAAAACCTGTAGGGGACTTAAATTACAATGTTTATGTTCACAATGTTATACGACAGATGACTGACCGGAACAAACTAGTTATACCAACTATACTTGGAAAGTGGTAAGCAAATAATTTAACACACAAGAAGCATAAAGGATGCTTGCGCTCCTGATTATCTTACAATCTAATGGAAGAAATATTCCACGTTACAACACATGCCACACAAAAATACATTCACACTTGCTTTGCTATTATAGTACAGAGAATTTGACCCGATCCTCAACCTCACAGAAATTTATATAGTCAACGCAAGAACTATATAATATATTCATGCATAAAGGTCAGGATCATGTCAAATTCTCTGTGCCATATCATGTATAAATATCCAAATGAACAGCAACAGAATAAAGCGATTATATGTGTAACCGAAATTGACCTTAAATAACTGGAAAACACTGGAAATGACCTTAAGTAACTGGAAAGCACCAGCAATGACCTTAAATAACAGGAAAACACCAGAATCAACCTTAAATAACTGGAAAACACTGGAATTAACCTTAACAACCAGAAAACATCAGAATCAACCTAAAATAACCAAAATACAGTGGAATCAGTTTTCAAAAATAATGGAATCAACTTGTAAATCTTTAAAATTTTTGTTAAATATGATTGAACGCTGCATCCTCCTGCAATACACCATTTACTGTACAAGAGGTGGTAGCGACGTGAAAACACTGATGAATTTTTCAAACTTACTATTTTCACGAATATTCCTTCAAGCATAAACCTTTGCTTACATAGAACTCTTTCTGCGTAAATATCCACTTAAATGTATATACTGTGAAATCACATATTTTCGTCAGTAATAAATTCCGTGGATTTTGAAAAAAATGTAATTCGTGGGGTCAAAAATTTGTGGATTACAAAACATGAAAGGGTGAACCCATGTTCTGTATATGGAAGGTGGAATAATCATGGACAATAGATTTCGTGGTCAAGTTAAGCCATGAAATCAACAAAAATTCACCCCCCTTTAAAAATAATGATTTTACAGTAGTATTGAAGAAATACAGGCATATTCTGGTGTACTCCGGAAATTAGGTCAATTTCAGTTAAACAAGTAACCCCGAATAAAAAGTAAAAAAGCCCCAAAAAAATGAAGATAAAAATATCTGAATGATTAACTCTCTATCACAACACGTTAAGACTAGGATGCTGACAACTGCGTCTCTCTGTTCCTCTTCGGTGGTGGAGGAGGGGGCGGAGCTTTCAACTTGACCGACCTTTGACCTTCTTGACTATGACCTCTAAACTGACCTTCACCTTCACTATAGTTTTCAAGGAGTTCAGGAGGAGGAGGGGGAAGGTCGTTCACGTCTAAAATCCCTTCACAATTGTCATATATCGGATCAACGTAATCCGCTTCATTTGGCACGCTACTATTGTTACTACTACAGGTGCTAGTACTAGAACATTCTAGATTATTAGTTTGTGATGTCATCGATGATGACAACTTTGTATTTTCGCTTCTCTTTGGCGGCGGCGGAGGACCCTGTTTCTTTGGTTGTATATTGGATGATTGTGGATGTCTGTCTGGGTAACCGCCTGTGTGGTTGTCCGGGTAACCCCCGGGGTGAGAACAATAATTTTGAGAATACGCATTGTCTTGTTGATTAGCACTATTATTACCGTTAAGTCTTTGTTCACTAGGTTTTGGCAATACCTGTGGTGGAATTCTTTGCTCGTTACCATGGATACCTTGAACTATTCCCTCAGGAGGTTTGTGTGCATCCATAGGTTGGGGAGGTTTGTGCACGTCCATATGTTGCGGAGGTTTGTGCATATGTTGATTTAGTTCAGCCATAAATGGAAGAGGTGCGTAGTTTGTGTCCTCTACGTGACCTTGACCTTGAGATTCGGTTGCAGTGCACTGGTTTGACCTTTTGGTGGCAACTATGTCAGGATAATTATTTGCACCTGGTGACCCCGACATAGCTTGGTTGCCATTGACTACAATGTTTCCACCAGATGGTCGTTTCTTATGGGTGTTTACTATAGAGTTAGGATTTCTAGGGGTCGGTGGAACGAGTGGAGGTGGCCCTTGTGGGACCCCTGGAATCCCGCTTATGAATTGTTGTGATGTTTCAGGGGCACTGGGCTGATTTAAAGGTATCATAGGAGGAGCTACTGCTTTTGGCAATGAACTACGATGCCCTGACAATCTTGGAGATAGACATCCTATAGCCCCTACAGGGGTTGATGAAGGTTGGGGAGTAGCAGGGGCTGAATGCGGCCCCTTTGTCGCTTGAGTTTGAGTGAGGTCGACTCTTGGATGTTGATTAAATGGCTTTGGAGTTGAATGAATGGTCGTAGGTACACACGGTTGAGAGAGAGTCCTAGTGTGACCTTGTGTGACATTGGGAGGTTGACCTATGGCCCTTGGTGGAATAGGGGACGACACGGGGAGCGGACTAACGATTCCATGACCTTCCGTTTCCCTAATTTCCTCAACAGACTCTAGACTAGACTTAGACGTGTTTCGTCTATGACCCTTTTCCCCGGGCACCGGAGAAGGCCCAGAATGTGGTCGTCCTTTTTTAATACTTGCTGGTTTCTGGGCTGTAGGTGGCCCCGGTTTAGGTGACTGACCTTGTGCCCTTAACGTAACAGCATCATCCGATCTCGACCACGATCCCTGATGTTGTTCGGAGTATAATTCTAAGCTTCCTGAACTATTGGTCGGGCTCATAACGTAGCCCTGGTATGAATCGGATGAACTCACAGACGATACCGAGGATCCCCGGGAATGAGTCCTAGTGCCCTTATTAGGGGGCGGAGACATGATCCCTTTTGACCCCCTATATGAAAATTGAGAATTAGAGTCTGTTGATGAAGGGGATATTGGTAGCTGGTCGTACGGTATTGTCTGAGATAGGGACCTAAGGTCCTTGGCCTGACCTTCAACTGACTTCCTGTCCGGGTAGACATCACCGTAGATCGGGGCACTCTTTCTTCTCTCAGCAATTTCCTTCTGAACAGGACTTGACACATTGGGTCTCCAATCATCGGAACTATCAATGGACCCTATACTGCCACCGTCTAACGACGTCTGCACCATTTCTGACAAATGTTTAGTTGTTCCCGTGGTAACGGGTAATTTAGCGCGTAATTTACTACTCCTGTGAGTCATCGCGCCGAAACGACCTTCACCACTTGACGTAGAATCCTCGCTAGAATCGGTGGAAGCACTAGTTATCGAATCGCGATGTCGTATCGGAAGCACTTCCTCTCCACTATCATTAATCACACTATGTGTATTACTGAATGAAACACGCTTCACTGGAACTTTCTCGATTCGAATCGGCTCACTAATTTGTGCGCCTGTCAAAGACGTCTTTCGTTCGATTGGTCGATCCACTTTGTCAATTTCTAAACAGCCTGCATCTGAATTATTCTCACAATCTTCATGGAAGTTTTTTACCAACATTGAGTTTTTTAAATTTACTATAGAATGTCGAGAGCCTGGCTCAGGCATCGACATACGACTGTCACTTAACTCCCCTTGTTGATTGAGTTCAGCTAAAGCTTCTGCAGCGTTTTGTTGGTCCGAGATGCTTGTTCGCAGATCACGTGTGTCCCATGTCAAAATTTCTCGCTCTAAGTTGCGATAGTTTGTCAACAATTGTTTCCCAAACTGAAAATAGAAAGAAAAGCAATTTGAATATAAGGAGGAAATTACTATTTTTTTCATAGGGGTTGTAAATAATGGTAACTGTATTTAAGATTACAAAACATTGTCGCGTATTTACAGGCCTGTGATTACTCCGGGCGCACAATGGCTGAAATACACTACCCTACCCCCACAATCATTTATGAGTAGGTCAGACGGAATCTATACCCCTTTGTTTCATTATTTTTAAGACAAAAAGGAGTAAATCAGCCAAATTGAGGAAGAATCACAATTCAGAAATCACGACAATGATAGCGATTTACATAACAAGCATATTCAACCCTATCTCTGCCTGCAGACTTTGTACCCACACTGGACCCGTCTGCAGCGTTAAAGTTCCGAATACTCTCCTGCGAGGAGGTAAAATCCCTATCATTATACTTCCGAATACTCTCCTGCGAGAAAGTAAAATCCCTATCAAGTACAGTTTCAACAATATCTGTCAAACGTTTAGTAGTCCTAGTCGAGATGGGCAACTTCGGAATAGACCTATTCCTTCGCATAGTTAAAAAAAATATCGCTTGAATGCACTATCCCGATTTGTTTAATTAATATATCCAAACAGGGTAACAATTCAACAAATTACACATATGCAATTAATTTTTTATACATATATATTTAATGCAAAAGTTTATAATTATGTTCCTGATATGAAACCAATATTTCTAGAAATCACTTAAAGAAGATGAGTCAACATGGTTTCATGTCTGAAAATTGTACTTTGAACTGCATAGTAATTACTAGTGTATAGTCTAATGATGAACATTTCTGAAGAACATATGGCTTAAAATGTACAAATCATTAATTACACATAATTTTACATAGAAAATAGTCACAAATATGGATTCAACATATGCAAAATGTAATATAATGCGCCCATCCAAAAATTTTAACTAAAGCATTTACTTAAATAAAGGCACATAAAAATTAAATATCTATATATTTTTAGCTAATAGCTTTTCTGCATCTTTTATTATAAGGGTACATGCATTTGACTATTAATTAGTGGATTTAAACAATTTAGAAAAATTAAGTAAGTTTTTTAAGATACAGCTACATACTCTTTAAAAGCAGTTACTCCTACATGTAGGTCCTTAGGTCAATATTCATTAATGAGAGGGGATGCATTACTCACTAGTTTCACATTGGACTGTGAACAATTGACTACAGTACTTATAAATATAATATAATTGCAAATAGGCTTCCGTTCATTTGATTAAGTAAAGAAATGAAAACAATGTATATAACAGTGTCACTCTTGATCTTACTTAAATTCATTTATAAAGCCTCTTAGTAGAAAACTAAGAATTTTCTTAAAATCTTAAAATTTCCTTAAGTGTTTTACTGTATCAGCTAAATTAATACATAGATTTTACATTATATAGAGAGCTACTTCTGATAATCACTAAGGAAACATTTACAATTTACAAAAACTTTAAGTTATTTACTTTTAAATCCCTGCCTTATTAAATGATATTGGCTGAGAAAGCAAGTAAAAATCAACAAAAAGTTAAAAGCAACCGCAAGTTTTATATTCTTTGACAGATTTTTAATCAAGACATATCTTCAACGCTCAAGTCGAGAATGAGTTTGTTCCATGCAACTAAATATATTTCAACAAAAACTGTGACTTATTGCACAAAAATGTTAAGTTGCAAGGATAGCACTCATTCTTGACTTTAGCGTCGAAAATTTCTGGTTAAAATCTGACAAACAATTAAATGTTTACGGTTGTTTTTAACTTTTTTTGACATATTTTATACTTGCGTACTAAGCCAAAAATTATGTCACATCCCACATTGTTTATTGTCCACACTGAATGTGGCGAGTGGAAAAAACATAATGTTGATTGTTTTACTGAACAGTATAATGTTATATATCAGTTATTTCCCTTTTCTTAGAATGTTTCATCATATTGCTTATCATATTTTAGTTACAACAAATTATATATAAACTCTAAATTTTATATGTAATTTTTACAAAGCAAACTTATTTTTTTAACACTAACTAGTTTTAAGCCCTGCATGAATTTGAATTTATTTAAAGAAGAATATATAAGACATCTTACAGTGCTTTCCATCCTTAAAAATTCCATTGCAATATAAAGTCCAATAAATCCACAATATATTCCTGCACAATTTAACACTTTTAATTAATATTATGATATATTATAATAATAATACACAATATATATATTGCACATATATAAGAAACAACAAGGTGGCATTATCATAACACCATACTTTTTCAAGTTTAAAAGGTGAAAAAATGTTAGTTATTGATACAATTAAATCACGTAAAATAAAAACATCATGTTATTGATACAAATGAAATCATGAAAATAATAAAAGGTTAACATTTACCTTCATTTCTGAATTTACAACAAAATGTTCCTGAACCATTACGCCATAAACATGACAGTTTTATCACGACCCCTGCAGTTAATGCTAACAGTATTTGCTAACCGTATGCTAACAGTATGTAATAACTTCCAATATCACACACTATTTCACCTTGGCTACCCCAACTTCAATTACAATCATCAATATTCTATGACTTAGTCATAAAAAGTCAAAGAGTGACTATCACAGATTAACAATAAAATATAAATGTCGCCTTTTTTATGACTTTTATGACCTCGAACAGAAGGGAAATCTAAACAGTGTGGGGGGAACGTTTACAAAACACTGAGTCATTGACTCATTCATAAATTCAATATTCATTCAGCCGCAAAAACATAATCTGAACCAAAAATACTATTAACACTCCTTAACGTATGAATTTAAGGGGATTAACAAAGCAGGGTATTATCACGCTGGTTTGACATTAATCTTGTTTACCTAATCTGGTTAAATTTGTTTATTCAAGTCGAAGAATAACATCGGAAAATACAAATAAACAAGTGTCCATTTCCTGTCAGCTTCAAGTGTGTCATCTGCAGTTTATCCTGATAATGATGAACAATGTGATTTATTTTTCGAATCTTATTATCTATTATCAATTTTTCGCCATTCAGTGGCCGGAGGCTTCTTCAGGATACATCCAATTTATCCCTAAACTTGAGCAGGTCATTTTCACCTTTGGTTGTGTGTTGGACATCATGCCTTGTATGTTTTATGTTTTCTTTGCAAGGCCGGTTGAGTGATGCCTTCCCTGAACGACTTAATATTATTTTTTATCCCCATAATTCAAGTTAAACAAGTTATTAATTAAACAAGTTATTAAGAATTGCAAGCAATACAGAAGTCCCCTACCGGTTTTAAGCCATTTTCAATGTTTCTGTTGCCATAGCAACCACAATTTTGGTCGGACGTGCATTTTCCCCATATTGCCCCCTATCCACATACCAACTGTCATAAACCTAGCTTGGAAACTGTTTGAGTTATATTAGGATCCAGATATTTTGACGGACGGACTGACAGACGGACGGAGGGCAAACCTATAGTCCCCTCCGGTCAAAAACTGGTAGGGTTTAATAAATGCCGCAAATATATTATTATCATCAAAGGACTCTTTATTAACCTTTTGTTCAGGTATCAGTTTAAAGACTTTGCAAATACATGCATACATGTATATAATGGTAGTATTTTGTTTTTGCTTTAAAATTGAAGACATTTTAGTGCGAAATATAAACAAACCTCATTTAATCCATTTTTTATGTTTATAACATAGTCCAAGAAACATCCATCCGAGCATCCCCTGCACTCCCAGTATTTTATGTAAACCACAAAAACTGTTTCAAGTAGGGTGAATCTATTTTATAGGATCTATAACAAGGACTGTTGTACTTTATTATATTCACAATAAAATACCATCATTATATTATAGTACAAAGTTTATATTTAATGCACTATAAACTGAGCTGTCAGAAATGATTCGGGAACTAAAAATATTTGAGATGGTCTTGAGATTGATGTTGATTGAGGAGTATTGAAACCATTTTATGAAGATTGTCTTTTGGTCGAACATATTCTATAAATGTGCTATAAATATATTAGTATGCTTTTATGATGTTTTTGTAAAAATGCATCAATTGAGCTGATAGACAGGCAGACATTATTTGTGCAAATGTAACACTATAAAAGTAAGTATGCATTGCATAGACAGTGATACTAAAAATATAGTGTACTTAGCATTTTATTTTTGAGGACTTTGGACAGTGTAAATAAAACTGTCGGGGGGGGGGGGAGGGTCAAACTACCACACTACCACACCACTACACCATAAGTGTCATGGGAATAATTACTACAAGTGATCTCTTGTCATTACTCTGTTTACAGCCACTTCATCCTTAATCCATAGTGACATGAATTTCGACACATCCACCATATGTCCAAGCAGATGCTTATAAATACAGGACCGTATCCAGAGAGAAAAACGCACAGGGGCAAATATTTCTAGGGTCTATTTGAAGCATTTCCCCCCCCCCAAAACATGCCTATTTTGGTAATTTCTCAAATGTTTACTGAGCTGCCACAGATTGCCTCAGCCTAGCTACGGGCCAGTAATACATTCACTTAATTTTCAATACAGGGTCCTTATTCACCAAAAACTTTAAGACTGAACTATATGTTGAATATTTTTCTTGTTCAAATGTATTAATAGTTTTTATAGATACGGGGATTTGAACCGAGACTGTTGTTGTGTGTGGCCATTTGGTTTTATCCCTACCTAATTGGCTAATGACCTCCAGCTTTGAGGGAGAATTTTTTTGAATTAATTGATGTGAATCTAAAGTGGTTACCAACAAATAAACAGACACAATGTCATTGGTTTAATTTCAATGGAAAAGAATTGTTATCTATTTTTTTTGCAATTTAAATTTCAAGACCAAGTCTGAGTTTCAGCCGAGTGAGGTGGATATAGAGGAAAGGATTCAACTTGAACTTTCGGTGGTTAAGTTCATTTTCTTGTTCAGTCGACTCGTGTGTTGGGCATTGTGCAGTGTGATTTGTTATTTTTGTTTTCTGTGCACGGCAGTTAAAGTTGAGTGTTGCCTTCCCCGTCACATTTTTTTTCAGCGGCTATAAAACAGTACAAATTTAAGTGCATGCAATCAGGAGTTTGCCTTCCCTGTCCGTTTTTTATCATCTTTCAGCAGATGATTGGCTCATAGCTTTATACAATAAATTAGACACAAATGAAGTAGTTAAGTGGTATATAAACAAAATTATACACTCCTATGATGCTCAAGTGGTTTATAAAATGTCAGGACAAAAAACTTATTAAGTTTAAGTTTGTTGGGTAATATACAAATGTAATTAAGTTCTTGATTAAACCCAGACAGAGTCTGGTGAAGACATTGCCCAAATGCTTCATGAGAAAAACCAGGTCTCCTAATTATTGCGCAATTCAGAGCATGAGAAATTGATTCGTAATTACCTCCACCAGAGAGAGTATTCCGAGGAAGGAAACCATGTGACCTGTGACATCACGAGATTCCGCTACATTGGAAAGTCAAATTGTACCAACATTCTTTTAAAGTTTCGCAACAATTTTTTATGAAAAACACACCCATAGGTTTCTTAATGTGTTTGGCCATAATTAATAAATTCCTTTATTATTTGCTATCAATGGATTATATATGGTGATTTTACAGTGAAAATAACAGTGAAATTATCTTTTTATTTTCACTATTTTAGAAGCTGGTTCCAGTATCATGCATAAAAATAAACATAACGTCAATGGCGCCGGGCTTTAAAATATGTCTTACGTCATGTCTTACGCCACTCGTTAAAATATTTATTTTCTGTGACCACTTAGTGAAATCAAATTTGATTGTACACTAAAATCAACAAATATCCTCTATATATTATCATCCCCATCATGGGCGTCGCTCCATCATCACCACCATGGGTGCTCCAGATTCCTTCCCATTACAGGCATTGCCCAATCATTCCCATAGTGGGCGTTGCCCCATCATCCTCGTCAAACCCATAATTCCCATACAGCCCCTGGCCCTTTAAAAATTTTTCTTTCAAACAAATGGTTGACTTTTGGATAATAAACTAGCAATTAATTTCTCATGGCCTTACCAACAGTAACATATGTATCAAATATTATTCCACTTATAACACTAAGTAGCTGTTGTCTATTGTATTTATACAGGGAACAAAACAAGTAAACAGAACTTTGAGCTGATGAGGCAGATTTTGTTTATAATTAATAAATATACCACTTATGTCTCTTAGATAGATACACTCATATAATGATGCTCAATTTTCTTCTTTTTTGTGTTCAGTTGTAGTGCATGGCCATTTGGTTTTATCCCTGCCTGATTGGCCTATGAACTCAGGCTTTGAGGGAGCTGGATTTTCATGAAACTCAGTGTGTCATTTTGAGTACTCATTTTCATTCATCCCGGTTAAACTGAGTTTCAAGGCATGAAACACAAAATATTTGACGTCGGAATATCTTGTTAAACAAGAAATGCATCAGGGGCCACAACTATACTAAAATCTGTAATTATGCCTACTAATATTTGAAATGTGTCACTCTTCATTTTGAAGAGCTAAGCCAATTATGATCATGACCACTCTCAGAAATCACTCACTGTCGGGCAATCTGAAAGTCACTGATAAAGAATCTAACAAATCTAAAAAGTTTCTAGAAATCTGAAGGGAATCAAGATCAATAAAGCTCTAAATGAATCTCTATCTCAATCAATATGACTCAACCTAATTCAATTTATAATCAGCAAGATGCATCAAGTTTTTTGTTCATTTATTCATTTGTTATGCTAGCGATTTTTTCCTCATTGAACATCTGTTTATCTCTGGTCCACTGAATTACTCTGCAAATGTTTACCTTAAGACCGATAAATGCCGATTTAATGAAACCTGTTGGGTTAATTAATGATTTACTAAGTAAACAAGACTTAGTACAAAATAGTAGAACAGAAATATTGTCATATGATTTGGGTTAGCATTACCATAGCAACCAAACAATGAATTTGTTTTTGTTAATATTTTTACAAATTAATTTTATGTTCTCTGTTTGGTTTAATTGGTGATATACCTTTAAAAGTAATTAATTGAACAGCACTGTGACTTTAATTTTATTATTTTCTTTATTATTATATCTATTACTATTTTTCTTTATTATTCCAAGTTTGGTGATTACTTAAAGATTATTTTATAAAGTAATCAAGTAGAACAGATCTGTTTTCTTGGGTTGTATTACCATAGCGACCTGTTAAACTAATTATTTTGTAATATTACTTTTTGTTTTATTATTGAATAGGCCTTAACAAATATTTTTAAAAGCACCTGCAATATAGACAAAGAAGAAAATCCCAAAACCTCACTCGTCCTGCTATATAAATAAAGAAGGAAAAATTGTGGACAAGTAGATTTATTGCGACCTGATTAAGGTTACCTTGGCGATACGGATTCCCATGATCCATTGGTCTAGAGCAGCTTTATTCTCGGCACAAAGATAACGTATAAACTTTGACGTCTTTTTCTGTATTTGTGGATGCTGTAAAATAAGGATAGAAATCATCTTGTTACATGTTTATGATTTTACGGATTAATCCAAGGGATCCAAATAGTTTGCACCTATATAGGAGGAGAACGTGACCAAGAATAAATGCCCGATTGACTAATGTCTCAGTCAGGCTTTGGACTTCAAGTTTAAAGGGGCATTTTTAACACTACTAGGTACCAGTCTACCTCTTATCTTGTCTATTTTTAGGAAATCTATTTTACCATCTACATAACTAGAATAACTACCGCCTCCTCGATAGCCTAGTGGTTGAGCGTTCGCTTCGAGTGCAGGAGGTCTCGGGTTCGATACCTGGCCGCGTCATACCAAAGACGAAATAAATGGTACCAGAAATTCCCTTGCTAGACGCTCAGCATAAAAGGGAAACTGGCTTCTCTTCTCTCATACCCTCGTGGCGATGGATTACATCAGGAATAAGGTGTCGAGAGTGATTAATATAAGTTGGAAAAACTTGTTTCACAATCGACCTTAAATAAATTAGTATGTATATATATATAACTAGTGTACACAAGCGTACACAGAAACCCAGTAAGCACTGTGTACCACTGTACATTAACTATTACAAACAGGTTTCAAGTAGAGTTGGTTAGGTTAGATTAAACGGTAATAAAGTCAGTAAATACTGGTCGGTAAAGTATCTGGCCCCAGAAAACTATTTTGACTTGTATGATTTGTTAATACCTCTCCACATGGTGACTTACCTTGAGAGCAAAGCAGAAATCCGTCGGGGAATGGTATTTCTTCTTCCAATGTAGACCAATATATAGTTCCACAAATTCAAATTGTACTAGACATACCAAATCTTTAGTCGACTGCAATATACATAATATAACATTTACATACCAATATATAGTTCCACAAATTCAAATTGCACTAAACATACCAAATCTTTGGTAGACTGCAATATATTCATAATATAACACATTAATATTCAACATACTAACATTTAACTAATTTGTCTGAGGCAATGCAAATATCAAACATTTAAGCAGTCAAAACAAAGGCTACAATCTGCCGATGCATTAATGGATAGGGAACTTTGACCTTGACCTTACTCAAGCATGGTTGGAACTGCAAGCACTCTGCAGGTCTTCTCTGTGAGTAACACATTTGCTGTAAGTTTCGTGCAGAAAATGTAAGCTCCAACCTTTGCCCTTGAACTGCAACCTGGAGTAGGGACTTTTGGAACCTAGGTTATGAATGTCGTCTTCATGAGTTACACATTTGCTGTATTTTTTCATATTATTCGGCCCAGGTGTTGGTAAAAGTTAATGAGCAGACACAAAATGTAAGGCTCAAATCTTTTTTGTGATCAGGTTGGGTAAGAGAAAATTTATTGATGGACCAACTTCATCACCTTACCGTTCTGTGCCCAGCTGTACCCACAAGCAGTTTACTGTCGTTTTGGTTTTAGCCGCTTTGGCGCGACAGTTCTCACAAGGCTAGCCACTTTATAGATAGCCGCAAACGGCTTACCAATACGGAAGATTATAGATTAGCCATTTTCACTTCATTCGCTGTATTGTAAATGTATATCACATGGTATCACCTGAACCAAGCGATTAGCGCCTTATGTCACATGTTGGGAAATGAAGTTGGCCCAATGTCAGCCTATCACTCTTTTAATTAGGCTTTCTGTAAGTTGTACAGGTAATACACACATCAGCCAAAGCACAATCACTTGCACATACTTTATTGTGGCCCCCTGTTTGTTATGGAATGTATTTCTAATATACATCCTTAATCCTCTAATACCGTATAACTGTTTATTTCTGCGGGTGTGATATTTTGCATTTTTGTCCAAAAAATTAGTGTTTATTTTCTGCTGTTTTTAATTTCTGCTGATTGGCAAAATGGCAAGGTTAAATTTCTGCTGTTTTCTTCATGGTAAAAATAAATTTCTGTGGATTACAGAACTCCATCAGTACAAAACCAGGTAAGTGTGTAATTAATCTCAAATTCAATCATCAAAGCCTATACCACCGGCATTTTATAAATTCTTTTATTTTATATATTCATGTATATATAAACATTTATTTAAATGCTCGTGATAAATATCTCCGTAGTTTCACCACGAAGGTTTATCAAATTAACGTGCGTGGTTTCACTCATATATATAGTAGTTTCATAGTTTATTGTCCGATCCATTACATGTACACAAACCGTTATACAAACAACAATCATATATATGAAACGGAGACTTTTTAACGATTAATTTGTAAACAATATTCTATTGAATGACGCTCAGATTAGCATACATTTAAATTAATTATGTGTATCACGCCGATAAGATGATTACAGCGATAATTGCCCATAACTATACCTTACCGAGAATCAGTATTCGAAATGCTTCGGACTTTTCGGCGGACGAAGATTTTGTTGACATCGGCGATTTTATTCTGCTTCATTAATTTTTACGGATGATATTATTCTGTGTGGATTTAATTCTGCGATTTAATCTTTGACCGCAGAATGGCAGAAATTTCCACCCCGCAGAAATAACCAGCTATACGGTATACTATATAACGATACATAAACACACAAAGAGAACATACCTTGCTGATTTTTCCTTTAGGATTATAATATAAACCAGAAGCCCTCAATACAAAGTAATACTTTTTCCAGGCTTTTTTACCATCAGATTTGAGGTATAGAACACCTTCTACTTCTGGCACCTGGCTCGCAGGACCTGAGAAAAACTCCTGAAAATAGAGAAATAGAAACATAAGACTTTTGAGTTAAATACTTTTAACAATGTCAGATTTGTTTTTATCCTATCAAGATAAAATTCAAGAAAAGACATATGGCCTGAACCAACCACATTAGAGAAGAAGCTCTATGGCAAAAAGCAGGACCTCAAGACATCAGCCTCCTTTATCGCTGTGACCTGGGTGACGATATAGGCGTGAACAAAAAGAAAAATATCCTATCATGAGTTATCTGCCTTTAATACTAAAAGCACATAGATTCTGAGTAAGCTCCCTTCAAAGCTCTTAAGCACTTTGGCTCTAAGTTACCTCCCTTTAATTCTCTACAATCAAATTGGTCCTTAGTTATCTCCCTTTAATACTCCCTAAAAGCACATTCGTTCTGAGTAACCTCCCTTGAATATTCTCTAAAAGCACATTCGTCCTTAATTATCACTCTTTAAAACTCTAAACTTAAAGATCATTGGTTTTGAGTTATCTCCCTTGAAAACTCTCTAAAAGAAAATTTGTTCTGAATTATCTCTCTTCAAATCTCAATAAAATCAGTTGGTAAAAGATTGCAAACATTTTTTAAGGAAAAAAAACACCCTACCCACATCACCCCTAAAATCAAGGTCCTTGCCAACAAACAGGATAATTACATGGTTATTGTTATAGCACCTACAAATGTAAGGGGATGGATAACAATGTGACTTGGTGCATTCCGGTACATTCCAGTACATTCTGGTACATTACACTTGTTGACAAGCTAACATGGTCATCACAAATTGCAAGCAATGCACCGAAGAAATATAACAGAGAAAATTGTAATGACAGAGTTTACCCTAATCAGTTTAAAGATAAAGTATAAACATAACACATAAATAACACAAGAGAAAATGTTGGTTAAGAGGTTTTTGAAGACTAAGTATAAATGCTTTTATAATTCATAAACAGGGGAAAATGTCCCGCAGCACAAGTGCACTGAGTAGTTTACGTACGATGCATAAAACATAAATTGGTGAAAAATGTCCCGCAGCACGAATGCATCAAGTAGTTACATCAAGTACAATCGTGTTGATATGATATATTTACCTCCCGACCAAGGAGAGCTTCAAACGCACAGAGATATTCATAAAACATGTTATACTTCCCCAGCAATGTAATAGAATGTCTCATAAAAGTTCTCATAAAAGTACAATATGAATCTATACATATCATTTTTGCTGCTGTACACATCATATGATTGAGTTAACAGAGACATACAATATTTACATAAAAACATGGCACCACAATAATAAAATATTTAGAGTAATAAAAGCTTGGAAAAAGGCTATTTTCTGTTAGCAGAGACTTGATATTGTGTAATAGTGTTATCATATTATTGAGAACAAGAATGGTGAATCTAAACATAATTTATTATTGCATGACATTCAATGGCTATTATTGAGTAATGGCAAGATTACAGTTATCATAATAGTTGTTGAAAAGGGAGGGAACTCTGGCTTATATCTCTTATATTTTTCAAAGGTGTTTCCTTGTAGACCTTTGTCATTGGCCAATGGGGCAAAAAAAACTATTGATGATGTACGTATGACTGTCTCAGTAAAACGCATACAAACATCAACAGGGCAAACATAGTGAAAATAAAACCATCAGGAAAATGTCCCAATTTACAGTTATCGCGAATGTACATTTACACGTTATATAACAATAAAATATGACTTCTTCATATCAGCCGACTGTTGTTCTTCCAAAGTAATGATGAGCGAGCAATAAATGTTCTCAATTAATTATACACCCCCTACATACAGATAGGTCATAACGGCTTGTTGCCACATTAAAGACATCTTTTATGAAGATTCCACAATACCTTAACTAAGTTAGTACAAGTTTATTATAAGTAAAATGCACATGTACATATAAGTACGTACATGCATGTAATAAATTAACCGAGATGCTATAATATATTTTTCCGAGAAGTATGAGGGGTGTTTGGAAAGTTCCAGGAAAAGTGCAGTAATATTTTTATGTATGTCTTGATATTTTTTAATGAAATTTTCAACTATTGAAGCTAAACCCTCCCTGATCAACAGGCCTAAGTAAGTAAGTAACCCTTACTCTTTGTTTTAAGCTGGATCATGTATTTTTAGGCCGAAGTTTTTTAGGTAAAAAAATATGGTGTGTTTTTTTCAAAATATTGCTACTGATGGGGAGGGATAGAAATATCATTAGAGGGTTCAAATGGTCCTTGACTAAGGGTTGCTCACATAATAGCAATTAAGGGACCTAGGACCCTTTTGGCCCTCTTTTTATTTTTCCATTTTCGATTCCCTCCTCTTTGCAACAGAATTTTATTTTTGAATTTCTGGAAAACCCAATGATAAAAAACCTTTGACCTTACACACAGACTGATCCCCTACACATGGTATCAATCATCCACCAATATAGAACTGTGTGATATATCAAGACAGGAACGGAACTGAAGGGAGAGGGGGGGGTGAGAAATGAGGGGTATCACATTGAATTAATGTATCAGAATCTAAATAGAATATACAAAATACATGTAGAATCCCTAGCTATATAGCAACTGTACACGTTTATTCACTCCAAATTGATTCCATCTGATCAATTAACCCAAAAGTTGAAGAACGTTGATAAAGCCTTATAGACAATAGCATTAAATATTGTAGCCCTTGATAAGGTAATAGTTAATAGACAATGGAATTCAATAATGACACCACGGTGCAACCTCTCCACTGCATGAGCAGCCCTCTTTTGAAAACCATTCAGAGCAACAGCCTCTGTACAAAAATCAAACTAAGTTTCCCAATGGGTGTTGCTCTAGAGCATTGGTGCCACAGCATTGACACCCCAGCAGATACACTGATGTAATTAAATATACTTTGGCTAGTTAAATCATGGCTCCACAATTACAAAATGAATAGAATAATCACACTTTTTTAACATATATATTTCATTGTCTAAGAGCAAACAGGTTCAAAATGGATTGTATTACTGAAAGGAAGCCTCTGTGAAACACTGTATAAACCTAGATAAGAAACTGTAAGATTTATAACATAATAAATCTGCTACAATAATAATAGATGACATGAGATGGAACTGATGCTGCCTGTCAAATTGTTCAGGTCTTGTTAGAAAATCCTCAAATAGGATGTAACAGCTGTTCCTATTAGTTCAGGGTGGAACGGTGGCTGAGTGCGGTTAGCATTCTTGACTACCAATCCTGAGGTCCCTGATTAGAATCTTGGCCGGGGCACTGGAAATTTCAGAAACGCTTTTCAGTGTTTCTCGACCAACTGGAGATGAACTGGTTCAGGTAACCCAGAGGTAGTACCATGTATATCAGTGCTATACATCCGGCATGTTAAAGAACCAAGGAGGATGTTCTAAATTGACACACTTAGATTCCGTTCCATAGAACTGGCTTATCCTTTAATGTCAGATGGCATATCAGCCAATATGGCTGGGATAACACAACACTGCATGATCCCAAGCACTAAACGGCTGTCTCAGTCCAAACCAAACAAATCTAACAAACAACAACATAAAGACATATAAGACAAACAGTATTAATAATGTTCTAAAGGGTACAAATGATTACCTTAGCAGAAACAAACAAAATTTATGTCCTGTCCACTATTAACGTAATATTCCAAAATCACATGTACTCAAAATAAACAGCACATTAAAACACAGTAACATCCGCAACATTTATTATCTCATTAAATCCCGAAACTAAAACTAAATCTCATTGTTCTGAGTAAAAACAACAGAAAAACACCATAGCTTACACCCGACTGACAGGTTTAACATTCACTCATGGCTTATCAGCAACAACAATGATATAAGTGGCAGA
The DNA here is from genome assembly GCA_947247005.1 of Spisula solida. Classification (NCBI taxonomy): domain Eukaryota; kingdom Metazoa; phylum Mollusca; class Bivalvia; order Venerida; family Mactridae; genus Spisula; species Spisula solida. The sequence goes on along the minus strand of OX365958.1, from coordinate 965,202 downwards.
GATTGAGAAACAAATTCAAACATTGCCAGATGAAAGTAATTTTGGGAACTGAAATTTTCCATGATTTTTAGTCAGGGAGTTTTACAATAATTGTACAAAGGAGTGTCTCTGGTAGGTATATATATAACATTGTAGTATGATGAATTTAGCAAAGCAAGACATGAGGAAATTAGAGGTTACGCCCATAATGTACTGTAAAATCATTATTTTTTTAGGAAGTTGAATTTTCATTGATTTCGTTGTTGAACTCGACCACTAAATCTAATCCCCACGATTAATCGAACTCTCAAATTCAGACATGGGTTTACCCTGTCATGTTTTGTAATCCCAATAATTGACGACCCCCACGAAAATGCATTTTTATCAAAATCCACGAAATTTAATACCCATGAAAAGATGTGATTTTAGAGTATGTAGGAATAACAAATGTATATGTCATACCCCTATCAATGTTATGTCAATTGTAATAACATGATAATTGAATAGAATAATTTCCACCCATTGACAGCCAAAAGGAGCTATCAGCCTTCTTTGAACTTCCTATTTCATATGCTGATAAGCCCTTCTGACTGTTAATCGACAGACTTATTACAGTGTACATCAAGTTGTGATCCAAGTATGTCAGGATTTTCTCTCACAGGTGCTTGCTAAATAATGACTTCTGATAAATTCAAGGATTTTATCCTGTTATCATATTGCTCCAAGTTTCCATTTTAAATAAATTCTTAAACACAATATATCATTTGATTTTGGGGATTGACAGCTACCTGGGTGCCAAGATGCTCATGTTTAATTCAGAGACTGAGTTGAAGTGAAATATCAAGCTAGAATTTCCCTCCTTATAATAGTTAGACTAAGGATCCCCGCACATCTTGAATAAAATTGCCACTCAAGACCCCCAACCATACCCCCACAATTCTTTCATATTCAACATACGTTTATCCCCATTGATTCAATTAATTAAGCTCTGTAGTGAAATTTTGTATAAAATGTAAGGGCAATAACTCCAGAATGATTAAGCACTTAAATTATCTATGTGTGCCTCCATAGCTTAGTGGTTAGAGCATTTGTCGTCTAATCTGGCAACCTGGGTTCAAATATGGGTGGAGGCACACAATATTTCAGGAGAAAATTGACAGGCAAATAAAGGCTATGCTCAGCATTATTTTTTATGTTAGAGAGGTAAATTCATTAGGGGTGTATTGAGTAAAGGTTTAATACACAAGCTCACAGACTTTCCTCTCCCCACGCCCTGACAGATTACATCATTAAAACACCCAGGACTAAGGGCTGGTCACCGATCAACCATTTACATCTAAGCTAAAGAGCTAAAGGTGTGACTTTATAAGAACGATAAGATATCAGTAAAACATGGCTTCTTGCTTTCTTTACAGAACCTACACTATATATAATAGACAGTAGCATTGTATATAAGGATCATATGCTAACATACTTACATAGCTAATTGCCAATTAATGTCTTATTGTTTTAGTAAGGAACAAAGGTAGATCATGATTTATCTATTTCTAGGAGAAACAAGCTAGCAGCCTCACCTTGTTGTAACTTATCAAAGTCATCACTGGTACAATGTAATAGACAGGCTTACAAATTACTGACAGAAATATTACAAAATTACTATTTATACAATGAATCATCGAACAGAGGCATTATTTTTGCATGGAATGAACATCCTAGTCCTGCATGGTTGTCCGGTGCTTGGTTGTCCTGTCCTACTCGGTTTTTCAGTTCTGCTCAGTTGTCTCCACAGTACTGCTCAGTTGTCTCCACAGTTCTGCTCAGTTGTCTCCAGAGTTCTGCTCAGTTGTCTCCACAGTTCTGCTCAGTTGTCTCCATATTACTGCTCAGTTGTCTCCACAGTTCTGCTCAGTTGTCTCCACAGTTCTGCTCAGTTGTCTCCACAGTTCTGCTCAGTTGTCCACACAGTCCTGCTCAGTCACAGGTCCAGTCATGCTTGGTTATCCATTTCTGCTCAGTCACCCAGTCCTGCTCAGTTGTCAGTGGAATATTCTGCTCAGTTTTCTAGACCGGCTCATTTTTCCAGTTCAGGCTAGCTCGGTAGTCAACCTAAGTTATGATGTAGCTTGCCTCAGTCCTGATTTATAGACTCACATTATTTGTTGAGTTATTCTGTTCTGATTTGAAAACCAAAACGATCAGCCCTGATTTATGTCAGCCTCTGAATAGTTCTACTACAGTAATGTGCAAATCAATCAGGAATATTCAAATGATCACAGTCTAAAATTGCTTCCCGAATATTCCTGTGTATTAATGAAATATTCACGTTCTCCTAATTCTAATTCAGTACAGCTTCAAAAAAACGACTTTTCACAGACTTGGTCTCAGCAAGTAAATGAACACACAAACATAAAAAAATGTTTCTTGGCAGAATTAAGTATTAAAATGAATATAGGTTTACTTCACAGAAATCTCGGAAGTTTTAACTCGGAGCACACAGCACAGTTCTTCAACCAGATACCCTGTTTCTCAGTTCCATCCAGAGAATCGTGTTCCGACGGAACGGAAACCAATGTAACCCTCGGACGGACTCAGATGGCATGTATCCCGAGTTACTCATAGCCATAAATAGATGAAGAAAACAGTTTAATTCTCTGACGGAACAGCTCAGCAGTGACTAAGCGGTGTGTCACCCTCATTTTCAGCAATTGACCAACCAAAAAACTTCAAGACAAGTCTTAATTCAACCCCCTGTTAAAATTCACATAAATTTTTTGTTTTTAATTTAAAGGGAATTGTGATAGTCGAGTAACAGAATCCTATATCTGAATGCTTAAAGCTACTAAGCCATACGTTCCCATACCAATTTCTACATTAAAATGTCAAGGGAGATGGTACAAATTGTCACAGTAATCATCTAGATAATTCTAGGGAGGATATAACTCATAGAGTACATTAACATTTCTGTAAGCACAAGGCAGGGTGGTACACCTACAATGGTCTACTTAATGCTTCAAGCTCAAACACAAAACGTAAAATGTAAATGCGGAGCCAAGGCCCTGATCTCCCGAAGCATCTCAAGTAGAAATCTCAACTCAAATTGAGATTTTGCTCAAATCAGAGTCTGTACTTGAGTTAAATCTAAAGTTCTATCTCTTGAAATTTTCTTTATTAAACTCAGAATAATGTTTCTGTTTTGCATTGCCAATTCTGTGTCTCAACTTGCATTGAAATAAGCATAAAGACATATGACAATATTTGAGATGGGATATAGCTCAGATTGCGATGCTTCGGAGATCGGGGCCCAATACGGAAAGTGGACGTTTCAACCACGGACACATGCACATGGAAGATTGGCCTAAGGGTTTCCAGACATGAATTATAAAAACTAAATTTCCCACTACTTCAATTTTCACAATTGACCAAGTTGAAGTAGCTGCCTTCTAAAATATACCTGAGTAAGTAGTAAGTAAGTAAGGCCTTTATTTAAAGAGGCTTACACATTCGGTTCCCCGATCTTCCATGTGGGCCTCAACACTGAGTCACATTAATCCAATCCTGGCAAGTGTTGTCTGATGATTAGCATGCTTTTAGCTAATTAGGCAGCAGGTCAGACAGACATCCGACGGACATTGCGCCATCTTCACACTTAAATAAGTCATGATTTAGCAACAAAAAGATTGTCAGTCAGACCATTAGATGATCAGTCGATGTCCGCCCGATAGCTTATGGACATGTTAGATCATAAATGGTTAATTACCGGTGATTTGCCGGTTATCAAAGACATAGTCCATCGCTGCCTATAATCAGATAAACATCGAGATACGCCGACATTGTCCGGTATACGGGTGATTTGGACCCAGGTATGAACCAGTAAAAGGACTTCCTGACCCTTTTCACGGACTTACGCTGACCTTGATAAAAAGTTTTTCCCTGACCGCAGACTGACGATATGGAAAGATTGTATGACACAGAATATTGTTTTCTAACACTGAACTCGATCAACTGGATCAATTAAGCCCAGACATTTGCTAGAGTAGGCAATACATATAATACAATTATAGTTACATAAGGAACGAGAATTCACATCTAGATAGGTTATAAATGTCTGAAAAACACATAATTATAGACAACTTGTTGGGCGAGAACTCGTATCTTCCTGTACAAAATAAGCAGTGCCACCCATCCCTTGTTTAAACCTTTACTTTTCTGCAGGGATTTCAAATATATACAATTATTCAATCGTTTCGCAATTAAATCAGGCTCCTATATTTTTAAGCTGTTAAATCGATTTAGTATAATTTTGAAATACAGACACCACTTAAACTTTAATTAAGCAATCACTTCTTTTTGGTCACATGGGTGGTCGCAACAGAATCTACTGTAGATTAGTTTTTTGACACATAAGTTTCCCACAAAGGACCAACAGGGCCATGACTGGCAATATTCATACTCATTAAAGTATTTTTTCAAACATGCATCCACTGAGCCATCTGTACATTTACCCCTCGATCATTTAATCGAAAGTCAGCTGTAACACTCAGCTCCACTAGCAGCCCATCACATTGGCTTTTGACCCTGTTTGAGGTACTTAACTCATTCATACACCTGGATTCAGTGCAGCATTGTGGGTAATAATATTCTAACTCTGAAAATTAATTAGCAGTGGCACACAGGTGCGGATCAAACCCGGAACCTCTTGATCCTAATTTAAAACGTCCACCCCACCTCTAGGTCACCGCTCCCCTGTTCAACATAAAGACAGGTTAGTCTGTATTAATTGACCACAAAAATGTGTCAAAAAAAATTCATGAGTAACAATACAATGTGTCAAGTCAACATATGGGGGCCACTTAAAACAATGACCAATTTACAAAATTGATGTGAGTTTTTTCTATGTTAACATTTAAAGGTTTAAGTATTACGCTTTACACCACTTCATGAACCTATTTGATGTACAAACAACAAGGCAAAATGTCACCATGAACTTATGGTAATTCACATATGTTACGAAAGGCTTTCAACATATTGAAAATAACTGTAAATGAGTAATTTTTGCAAGGTTTAAATTTTTAGGAATTTTGTAAATTTTTAAGTAGTTCGCAAGGTTAATTGTTCACGATTTTTTCAATGGTCAGAAATACCTTAATCCTGCTTTATACTACTGCGCTCAGTTCATGAGAACACATTTTCTTGAAATATTGAAATTTTGTGAAAAAAGCTAAAATTAAGCTCTTGCAAAAATTTTGGATTTTACAGTAATGTGCATAAAATACATTTTTTATATTTTTCCATATGCTGCAGTAGCACCCCAAGGACTTTACACTGAGTCTGTGTGTCTCCACATGTTGTAGCCTATCTCAATACAAGGACATGATGAACCTATCCATCCATACACATGTGTTACACCAGGAACTGTTCATCAATTGCAAGTTAATGATGACAGAACAGCTGCACAATTTTCTCTTACAGTGTAGCATGTTGTGACTTTGACATCACTACAGGCTACAAATCCAAGACAAAATTTGCTTTGCCTCGAAACAAAAATAACAGTAAGTATTTTATTTCTATATTGATTTGTATGAAAAATATGCGAGGCTTGTATTTGTAGTCTTTAGTGATGGCAAAGTCATGCAGGATTGCTACACTGTCTAATAGCACTGGAACAATACTCAATTGTTTTCATGAAACACTAGGTATACTTATGTATGTGGGGTATTATTTTCCCTATTTTTCACAAATTGAGTTCCTCACAAATGCATAAATATACTTTTATAACATGAATATCTATCCTATAGAACCTTCGGGCACAAATTCATAAATATGTGAAATTCCTAGCAAAACATAGTAGAATGTATTCAACTTCATTAACGTAATTTAGCACCAGCATTATTGGAGTCTAGACAGGAGCAAAGTGGAGACATTTCTAGGACTTACAGAGATGTATTTCTTGTTATATAGACCCATATCCACTATATAATACCGTGTACTTACAACACGACAATTTTAAATCATTCAAGTTCATACGTACTTCTCAAGTCAAGACGATTCTAACATCAAACAGCTAGATTGATGTCCCCTTAATCACAAGCGCTCAGTGTAATTTTAGGGTCCAGGGCCTAACATAATACTCTTAACACCAACACTATATATAATGCAGTGTTAAACCATACTTTTTTGCCAGACCCTGAAATCACATGAGGGCCTTAAGCTATGCCCTTTAAATTAACTCAGCCGCCAACTAACCATTTCACAGGGCCAACTAGCCATTTCACAGGGCCCGTTACTGAGCCACACCAAGGCACTTACTTTTGTGAAAATACTAAAACAGCATGACTTTTGAAGAAACAAGTAATTAAGAATTGCAAGCAATACAGAAGTCCCCTACAGGTTTTAAGCCATTTTCAATGTTTCTGTTGCCATAGCAACCACAATTTTGGTCGTAATCATAATATGTTTGGATGTGCATTATCCCCTTATTGCCCCCTATCCACATACCAAGTTTCATAAACCTAGCTTGAAAACTGTTTGAGTTATGTCAGGATCTAGCTTTTTGACGGAATGACGGACTGACTGACTGACTGACGGAGAGCAAACCTATAGTCCCCTCCGGTCAAAAACCAGTAGGGGAATAAAAAAAGCGCCTGATATATACCCTTTGGCGCTTCTTTGTCCCTGGATACGACCCTGTTTCACCATAAAATGTGACTTATAATGACCTTGACCTTTGACCACACAGTAACGTACGATTACTGAGGTGGTATTCAGACTCAGGTTTTACTGTCCATTGGTTCCCATTACAGGTCAACACAAAACTTACTAAGAGTGCTATGAAAATCAAGCATTTTTCCTTTCATTTGCCTTCGTCAGCTAAAAGCACCATTAATCATGTTTGGGTACTCTCAGCCATATCATTTAACCTGAATCTTGTCAGCCCCTATATACATGTACAGGGTGTTAAAAAAGTTTGTCCTCAAAATTTTAATTGATACTAACATTTATCTGAGCTATGAACGGAGTGTACAATTTTAATATCCTGCTCTAATAGCTTCATTTATTGACAGAAAGATAACAACAATGATAGAACTCTAAGGAATTCAACCTGAACATTTTTACAAACTTTTTTAACACCCTGTACCTGCAGGTTTTGAGCTCCTGATGGCATCATTCCTTACTGACGACAGTGTAACACACACCTACATGTTACTATAAGCGCAACATGACATTTATAACCACATAAACCATGACTTAGAAGATAAACCCCCTTCATCCCTCCCCCCCAGCATTCACACATGGCATAGAAAAAATATCATTACGAAAATAACTCTTTAAGACTTATACATATGAATTGAACTAAAAATAATCATATGTTGATCACAGGTTCTCAGTGCGTTTTTAGGGTTCAGCAAAAAAATTATACTCTACCACAGGGGGTTTTTGCCGGACTCAAAAAAACGGAACGAGAGCTTGTGATCATGATGACATTTCAAATTTCACTTACCAAAATATTCAGTACATGTGCACCTGAATGCACTGTACTCAAATATCGAAAACAATCCTTTTATTAGCTCCTTACACCTTTTTATTAGCTCCCTACACGATGTCACATATAGAGAATAAAAACCTTTGAATAAACCTTTATCAATGTCACATAAATCCTGGCTTGTAAAGATCCAACGATATTTAGATTCTAGTACACTTCAACAAGGGCAGAATTTTCACTATGAGAGCATATCAAACAATTTCACTCTCGGCACTGCAGAAAACTGCATCTTAATCCACAAAATCCAATCCCAACATTTTCTAGTACACCACACAGCATATAGACCCAGACCAGAGAAATGTTCTCTATCGGGAGAGAATAAATTACATTTCTTTGTGTTGAAAATTATTAACACATTGAACTGAAGTGGCGTAGTAGTGTATTGTGAGTATTAAGCTACGATAGCTACAGACAGCCCCTACAGCAATAAACACGCTGCTCCCTAAGAATACTCCCAATCTATATTTAGAATTCCATAAAAAAATTAATTATTTTATTAAAGGCACAAAAAACATGCTTCTCCCTCTCTAAGCTAAATTTAGAATGTCATAAAAACTATTTATTTCTTTTTTCATCGAAAGGCGTCAACACTGAGTACAGTAAAAAATATCAAAAAATATTCCGCAATGCACCTGCTAGATATTTGTCAGGGTTACAAGAGACCAAGCAACACATTGTGAATATCTAGATAGATTTCGACACACATGGTAGAGACGGAGGGGGGGGGGGATATTGTGTTGTGTGTACAGAGATGCTCTGAGAAAAATACTGAGAGAGAAATCAATGATAGAGGAAAGATAACTGTGAACACAATGAACAATCAGACAAATATCAGACAATCAGTCAGTTTATTCTGGTTCCCTGACCTCTACTCTAAGGTTACAATATGCTCACAGGCTGGGCATAGTCACTTATTGGGTTTTGGTTCCCATGAGTACAGCTAGTACCTGGTTTGAATTCCCTTGTGCAAGGTACCAAATGGGGAGTTGATTTAGATTCCATTATTGCTTGACATTATCGAGGCTGAACACTCATATTTTCTTATTGAGTTTCAAGGCTTGGCAATTAAGGCCTTTTCGACTGGGCTGTTTCTTGAAGCAAGTTTTAGCCTGGTTCCCATCTTCACAATTACAGCACTACTACAGTAATACAACTGTAAAATTAGAATGGGAACCAGACTGTAACCTGCTCCACGAAAAAGCCCAGGAGAAAAGGCCTATATTTTATCAAGGAAGGGCATAATTATTTTCTTACTGGGTTATGGTTACCATGGGTATGGTGCCTGGTTTTGATTTCAATGTGCAGGGTATCAAAATTTGATTTAGGTTCCCTGGCATTCTTTGAGTGCATCATAATTTTTTTTGACATATCATTGAGGCTGGACATATTATTTTTTATTTCAATGAAGAATTATAAAGTAATTACCAACATGCCTATACAGAAATAATTTGAAATTCAGCTCATTCTGAAATCAGTAATGTTAGACTGTGACATCAATCCAGGGGAGCTATGATAAACATGCTTGCTAGAAAGGTTGCACTGTACAGAAATATACAAACAAATGATTGTAATCTATAAGTCAAATTGTGCATGTCAAAACCCAACACCTGTATCAAAACAATCAATCAATTATATTTCAATTAACATACTAATCTGCCGAATATTAGTTTAACTTCATTGGGTTGTGTTATATGAGTTTAATGAAGCCTATTCAAACGTCATGACATTTGTACGACAGAGTCATGCACACTGATTTAAAAAAGATAATAAAACTCGGACAGGGAAGGCAGCACTCAACTGAAACAGCTTAGCACAGAAAACATAAAAACATCACATAAGACAATGGCACGGCATTATGCCAAAAGATTATATTAAGTCAGACAGGGAAGGCAGCACTCAACTTAACCAGCCGAGCACAGAAAACATTAAAAACACACAAAGCACAATGCCCAACTGAACCAACCGAGCACAGGAAACATAAAACACATACAAGGCACAATGCCCAACTAAACAAGCAAAGATCCGCTCAAGTCAAAGCTGTCGAAAAGTATAAGAAATTATTACTAGCTGAATGACCCAGTTTCCACAGCCAACACACACTGAACCAGAAAATAAACTCCAAGTTTCAACTGTCAAAATGTTATATTTTGTTTATAGTCATAATAATGCGCCCCTGATAGAGTATACCTTCTCTAGAGCAACGTCCATTGGGAAACAAAGTGTTTGCTTGTAGTACAGAGGTTATTGCTCTCAAGAGGTTAACAGAATAGTAAATGGTAACTTCTGGAACAAAATGATAATGTCGGTAAAGTGAGGTTGTTGCTTAAGGAAGGCTGCTCTTGGAAGGTTGCACTGTATTATGGTATTTATAATACTGAGAATAGATTAAACATAAATAAAACATAAATAAATCCTCCAACAACAAGAGTAGCCAATAGAAAGCACAGGTAACTGTATCATTGATAAAATTTATGTTACAGTTCCATTAGGATATTGTGACAGTGACGTTGCAGTTTATGTGTACATGAAAGATAACAACCATTTCAGAACAGGTAGAGCGAATATAGTATGTTAGTTTAACATCGAAATTATAGTTTTTTGTACAGTATTAGCCTTTATAATTGGTTTAACCCCATTATAGTGGACTCGACCGCTGGATTTTTACCCTGAGTGGACTATATCTAAGATATTATCAATTTTACAAAAAAAATATTTGTTTGTGTTTTCTCCTTATTAATGATCCGGTTACCTGTCATACAAAGTACAATCTAACAATCAAAATAAAATGAACGATAGGACTTAGTCGCAAACATCAAAGCAGTAAAATTGCTATTTCATTTGAAGCATTTTGAATAAAGCCTCAAAACTGATGTCAACTGAAAAAAAAACCTAAGTGAAAACATAGAAAAAATTAATTTAGTTTGTTTTTTACTTGAACAGAAAAGCAACAGAGAGTCATATCCTGTGAGTCAGAAGCACCAGACGTTGGTAAGTTCTGCCAAACAACAAGAATCGTGTAAAGCACCAATCACTCGGCTCAAAGAAAACCTGGCAACAAAAAAGCCCCCAACAAATCTTTCATGTGGTATTAATTAATTTAGACATAAGGGAAATTAAACATTGCTTGCCGTTGATTGCTTATAGCAAAAATTGAGGTTGCACCTGTGAGAAGCAGACTGCAGTTTATAGTCGATGAGATTAACAATCTATTGAGTCACATGATTACTTTGACACACACATACAAGATGCAAGCCAGATAATGTTTGAGACATAAACAAATGTTTTGTATATTTCCTGACAGACAGACAAACAAGAGACAGACAGACAAACAAGAGACAGACAGACAGACAAACTGACATGGATTCCAACCTCTGTCACAAAAGATGAGTGTCTATGGTAGTCACACTAAGAATTGGTTGTCTGGTAACTGTTTTATCGAAGCGTTTACGAGCAATACTCTACTTTTTCCATAAATATTGCATACAGCAATAATATATGCGCAAATGTGCTTAACTAAGATATTATTTTATCATTTTCGGTCTTAAATTTTGGCTTTAATTCCTATGCAAAAATAGAGCAACCCTGAGGATACAAATATGAACATAAGTGAAGAGAAATGCTCAGTTGATTTTGACAGCCACAAGGTGCCCAATTCATCATTTCATAAAGCCAAAACATTCGCCAACACTTACTGACCAACTATTGGAATGACCAAAATGTACGCATTTAATAGTTAATTAAACAGTTCAAGAATGTGAAAAGAATTCAAACGTTTAATAAAACATAAAATGTCACCATGCTCAACCGCATAACTTTTGTGATACCTCATTGATTGAAATTAACGCAATAATTATGGGCTACATTGCAAATTACTATGGGCTGCATCGATTTTCACAATTTTTCAGTAACAACGAAATAACTGAAAACCCGAAGACATGTCTAACACCCACAAATGGCTAAACGCGAGACTATTTTAAATGCATATATAATTACAGAACATCATAGCGCCGTGATGCATTCACTCCTCGAAATGCAAATATTTGTACAAAACAATGATAATTGCCCCGCAGCAGTCCCTGACATTTAGTTTGTCGTTCAGGCATACAGAGAAGAAGAAGTTGATGGTATCTTTTAAGTGCTTGATGATGTTTTCATTTACTAAACCACAGGTTTCCATATTCTCATCCATCAAAATATCTGACAGAATCATTTTGCTAACCAGGGGACCGGCGGTAGAACTCTTTATCATGTTCCGGTACTGTAAGTGAGTCTATACAGACCCTGTGTTTAATTAAAAGAGACAACTCATCAGTCTGATTGACAAAGTATAATTATTATCTAGTCGGATAGCCATGCATTTATCTTACAGTCAGACCTCTTTATTTGCTGACTATGAGGGGATTAAGGGTAGACTTCTTATCATGTTCCTGCACCGTAAGTAATGACATTACTATGATATACTCTGGGACATCCGAGAAAATAGCCTCCCTTAGTTACTCGCCCTCTATGCAACAACCCTTACTTCCGGAAGGGACAACTCAGATGCAAGGTTCAAAGAGAGACAGCCCCATCCTTAGACCTCATCCTTTTTATTTTCAGTCCGATAATGAGTTTGCAATGTCGACTCGGATTAAACAAACCGTCTCATAATTTTACTGATAGTGCTAAATGTTCTGATTTCCATGTAAGTGAAATTCCGGTATCTTCTTTATAAGTCTGGAGCCGGAAGACATTAAATATGGTAATTTTACTATATTAATCTTTTGTTATTTCAATTTAAGTGAAGAGAAAGACATTTATATGATAATTTTACTGTGGTAATCCTTTGTTATTTCAAATGTAAGTGAAATTTCCATATCATCGTAAAAAGTCTGAATCCAGTCATATTAAATGCGATTATCACCGATACAAGACATGCATGAAGGGACAATAAAAGGGCTGTTAATCTAATAATAGCTAAACTCGATGCAGCTAAACCACATTAAAGCATGCATTATTGTCTGAATAAGGTATCAAATGGCCCCATTTTAATGATTTTACACACTTTGCAAGCAGTGGGAGTTTTAACTACTGTAACATCATTTATTTTCTTGGGCATTAAATTTGGTGCATAATTTTTTTAATTATAAAATTGTAAAATCATGGAGTCGTTAATTCAGGGATTACAAAACATGAAGAAGAAAACTGTTGTTTCCTTATTTGGAAGTTCAATGACTTGTTTGTTTTGATTTCGAGGTTAAAGTTCGACGAAAATTTGACATCCCGTGAAAAATATTGATTTTACAGCACTAACTGGTATTATTGATCTGCCATTGACAATGTTCTCAACAACATCTGTTGAATATAAAGTGCATGCTGGATACCAGGCCTTGAAATAATGTGACATTTATTGGGATTTGATTTAAACACATGTTTCCTGTGTGCATGTACAGTAAAACCCTGAATTTTAGAGAAATGTTTAAACTCAATTTTCGTTAAACCCTACACACTAATGTGCACATAGACCCTTAATATACTAGTATGGGTCCTGCATTTATCTCAGGTGGGATCTGACCATCATTTATCTCAGGTGGGATCTGACCATCATTTATCTCAGGTGGGATCTGACCATCATTTATCTCAGGTGGGATCTGACCGTCATTTATTTCAGGTGGGATCTGACCGTCATTTATCTCAGGTGGGATCTGACCATCATTTATCTCAGGTGGGATCTGACCATCATTTTTCTCAGGTGGGATCTGACCATCATTTATCTCAGGTGGGATCTGACCATCATTTATCTCAGGTGGGATCTGACCATCATTTATCTCATGATGGGTTCTCACCAGCAATATTCAGATTAGGGAGAATTTATGCAAAACATTACAATTTTGGACTGAAAAGTTTGTTCGGATCCAGGTTTTCGGATTGGACAGGTTTCGGATTGCAGAAGTTTTTTTCATATAGCATAATTATACTGAAGGAAGAAAATTCAAATTAAGACTGAAGGATTTTTTTGGTCTGCAGAGGATTTCGAATTAGAGGTTTCGGATTGGATAGTTTCTACTACATATCCTTAGTCACTGCATCTGCGTTGAAATTCATGGCGCATCAATTTGGAGAAAAAATTCACAGATCTAATTACTGGTCCGAGTCTACAGTAATCGGGTCATACTGTAATTGAGCAGACTTAAAGCAAACAGTGTAATATGGCAGATGTGTGTGTTTTATAGATTTAATTAGTAATATAAACAATCTGTATGTTGATACATGTCATGTTATATAACAACTATGACATATGTCTAATTATTGGGAAACATTTTTTTAACTCACAGCAATGTAATCAAAGCCTTTAAGGCCGACCAGAAAAAAAATTGTTGGTCTAGCTTAACTCCCTTATGCCAGTCCTAAACAAGGCTATGGGTGCAAGTTAGAAATTCAGAAAAACTTGAAAAATGATAAATTTATCAAGGGAAACTGAAGACCTTTTTGTACACTCGAAAACCTGAAATCAGGTATATACCTGAAAATTCGCTCTCATGCAAGGCCTCCTACGGCCAAATGTTTTTATTGTAAAGATTACAGGATTTGTATGCTGTCAAGTGAGGACCTAAAGGGGGTCCAGTGAGGACCTAAAGGGGTTCTTTAAGGTTGCTCACATAATGTAGAGGTTACTGCTATAGAGATTCCCCAATCAGGTTTGTACCATACTCAACTTCAAAATGGACATACCAGGACTCCCTCGTGTGATGTGTGTTTCATTATATGAAAACTAGCTCAGCAAATTATTGAGGACACTGAGATACATTCACAAAATATTTCAAAATGTTACCTGAATTAGATTTTCCCTTCGTTTGGGATCTAAGGAAGCCCCTTTTTCTGATGATGAAGAAACTAACAGGTATCGCTGAAAGGGAAAAAGTTAGGATATATCAAACAAATGTAAATTTTTATACAACAAAACAAACTAAAGGTAAATGTGTTTCTGAACCCAGCCTTGAGAGAGAGGTTGAAAATTACAGTCCCAGAGCCTTGCCTTCAGAGGTTGAATCTCTGTCTAGAAATTGTTAGTCATCCAAGAACTAGTCATTGAGAATTAGGAAAATAGGCTGTAACAATTAGCCTCACTTCCTGCATGCCCAATATGTAGGTGTTGGACCCCCCTCCCCTCCTCTGGAACAATGAAAATGTGCTTATCTTAAAAATGTATACACATTAGGCAGGGCTTAGAATCTGATCGGGAAAAATAGCTTGTTGGGCCCCTTGAGAAAAATAACTGGTCATAACCCTCTCTGGACTGGTACTTGTTCCGAGTAGAAAAAGTTCAAAACTTAAGGGTTATAACTTTCTATACAAGATCTGATTGCTAACTGCAAGTTTATATCCACAATCAAATACTAAAATGATTAACAATTTGAAATGTAATAATTTCATGCCTATGCAATGAGCAGATTATTCATGTTTGAGAATCATTAAAGTGTAACTTAATTTCGGTACAGTCAGTATATAAGTTTAATACAATTCTGGTCAAATAATGAAGTCCACAAGCAGTTGTTTCCCTTTGACAAGGTTAAGCAGTCATTCTTGCTTCAGGTATGTGTGACCGGAGGTTGGGCGGGGCGTCGACTGTCGCGCTATTTGTGGGGAAACTCGCTTAGTGTGTCTTAGTCGATCACCACCCGTAACCTCGTGTTGTTGTATTCCAAACCTCCAGTCGTGCAGTGTTCTCAAATGTTTAGCTTAAGCTAATGTTGTGATGTTTGTTATAGTACATCAGTAATGGTTGATGTACTATGTTGTATTCGCATCTCCAATGTGTATCGAGTAGTTCTCCAATGTTGCAATCTATATTGCATATGATAATATCAGTATCTCCAATGTTGATTCTTTCAACAATATTATAACCATGTTATAATGTTACAACGACAAGTCCCATTTAAGTTTTCTTCATTTATTTCTTTACATGTATTCAACAGTTCCAATGATAACAACTTCTATTACTTTAAAAACCAGATAAATTAAGTATTAGTAACCAGATGACTATAAGCTAACACCAAATAATTTAAACGTAGATGTTAACTGTTCAATTCATAATTTAAGACTAATTCAGTAATGATAATTTAAAACATACAGAAAATTATTTCAACATACCTGATTGGTCAAGTGTTCTTAGCCAATCAAAAGTCTCCATTTATTATATAAAATATTAACATATTAAGTTTTGATAAAGATCACTAAGTGACAATTCTAAAGACTATAAACAATATATTTGACCATGGGCAGTTTCTAGGAACAATACTTGGTCTGCTCTTAGATTCTTATCAGTAGCCATTATGTTGCCATGTGTAATTATGGATCATAATTATTTAAAACCACAGATCTTATCTAATAAGAGTCTGACTTTCAGCTTTAGGCTATAAAGTGCATTTGGTGAAGTTATTAATTAAAGTCAAGATTATTAATTTATTTATTAAAATAGAAATTAATCTATATGATTTTATAAAATATAGCATTGAAGTTTGAAAGCTAAATGCCGGTTCTACACCTTGTTACATGTCACCCTTCCTTCTAAAAAGATTGTCCTCAATCTGATAGTAACAACAATTTATCAAAATGAAATTAACATATCATCTGTAAAAATACCTATCATCTCTTATACATAATTCAAGTAAGACAGAACTGCATACACAATTATAACAATAATAATAATAACAACAATACATATGTACCTGAAATAAACATATCAATTAGACATAATGTAACTTAATATTTCAATTCAATTATTAAAACATTTTCTTTTGCATGGTGTTGACTTCTCAAATGCATATTTCTAAAACTAATGACCCATTTTGGTCAAAATTTACTTATTTAAATACATTCTTAGACACGCACATCGAATACATTGTGCTAATTCCATAAATGTTAGAGTTAGAAACATAGTGTCCCAGCAAGGCTGAAACCGGAAAGTTTTAAAAGTTTTCCAAATTTCAACAGTTCATTGTAACCATGTCCTAACATTCAGGATTTTTTTTCAGTCTGTAATGCTACCAATATATTCAAAGTGGCAATGTAAAATCTACTTAACTTTTTCTTTATCAAAGAACTGAGTAATCAACTCATAACCATTGGCAACTGGTCAAAAGCCAATTAAACAATTCATTTGAAAGTTCAATTGAATCTGAATAGCTAGTTCACAACTATTTGCCACTAGTCGTGACCCAACTAAACAAACCACTTGAAATGATACCAAAATAACTTCTTGAATTTTTTTTTTTTTTTATGCATGATTATGATAAGTCAACCACATTTCACTTGCAATAATACCAACAGTATTATCAAGGCATTTCTTCACATACAAAAATCATTAAAATAGCCAAATTTCTTTTCTGGATCCATTATTTATATGCCTTATGTTTGAAGAATTTGCTCTGAAGCATATGGCTTTATGTGAAAATAAAAATTGTACTATCTAAATTGAAATTCACCTGCAATAATTATACATTAAGAAAAATGTAAAAGCAGTAAATAAATAGTCGAACAATTATGACTTATGTTTATGAAAAACTGCATACTAGCTGAATGACTAAAATGTGAAAATCCAATGATCAGATAATGTACTTTATTAAAATTCACCTGTATTTAACATACATTAATTACCAATGTACATACAGTCATGCCTATGCCTGGCATTAACAATCTATCTGATTGCATTCTTAAATAAACAAAAAGGTATAGACATATTTAATAATAATAAACATAATATGAGTCTTGTACAATTGTAATAGTTTTGCTTTCTGCAACAACTCTGGCTAAACTGTGCAATATCTATTAATTTCATAATTTCTATTACTGTTGCCTTTTGCAACTTTTCTCTGCCTTTTTCAACTTCTCGGACTAACTGCATGATCAAATCGAGTATTATGCAACCTTGGGGATCACCAGTATCATTACTTATTTTTTTTTTAATATACACTCTTTGTATACACACTATGTGCAACTTTTCGGACTAACTGACCAAATCTAGTATTATGCAACCTTGGGGGCCAGCAGTATCATTACCATATTCTGTTTTATCTCACAAATCATTCAACATGATTGTACTCATTTTTTTGCAACTTTTCGGACAACTGATCAATCTAGTTTTATGTGACATTATGGGATCAGCCGTATCATTATATCTATATATATATTTTTTTCTTTCAACAAATCATCCATGATGATTGTACCCGTTTTGCAACTTTGCTGACAACTGATCAATCGAGTATTATTTGACATTATGGGATCAGCCGTATTATTATTTATTTTTTCCACAATTCATCCATGATGATTGTACCCGTTTTGCAACATTGTTGACAACTGATCAATCTAGTATTATGTGACATTATGGGATCAGCCGTATTATTATTTTATTCCAACTACCACATATATAATATCTAATTTTTGTTTTTATGCTATAACATGCAACTACTTTTGCAACCTTATTATATGAAACATTTCAACTGATGTTTCTGAATGATTTCGTCTCATCATTCGTTTCATTCTCTCTAGTTCTTCATCACCTGTTCGTAATAACATTTCCATATGTTATCAAATATCATATCATTTCATATCACATTGTTCACAGCACAGCACAACATGTATATTACTTCTTTGTAGGTCCAGTGTCTATAGAATCAGTGTATCTATCTAAATAAGTACTTTGGAATCACATTTAGTCAATTACTCAGCAAATACAATATGTAATGGTATTGTGAAAATCAAAACTCTATGAAACATCTTTACTTCTGCAAAACCACAGTTGCTATCTCTTATTTACTAAAATCTTTGAAATTTACTTTTAATAAAGGTAACAATAGGTAAATTGATTGTTTCATCCGTTAAACACAAGTTTGATACAAAATACTTGTACATCATCATTACCTCAAATACCAGCGACATATGATTAAGCGAAATAATAATCTAATATACTGCATACAACAATTTAAATCTGAATTCTAGGGTTATGAACAAATATTGAACCACTTTGACAAATTTTGGCACAAATTCTAAACAAGAATTGTTTGACACACTTTATAGAGTTCGAGTAAAGGCCGTTGACCAATGCGTATTTAACAAACCCAAGTGAATGTCATGTCATCTCTGCATCAATAAATTGTATCTATATTAATGTCTTTGTGCCAAGGTATGTTCTGTGATTCTGATGTTCAAATAGCAACTTATGTTCTGTGCTGTGGAGGTAACCGTTTATTTTGTGAGTCTGGTGGTTCTGTTTGATGTTTTGGTGTTGCTTCAGTGTGTAATGTGGCTGGATCAACTGATGGTGGTAATGGGTTCTGATCATGACCATTAATGAGGGTTACACAACCAAGCGCTCTGGCTTATCATGTTGGTAACAATTATCATCAATGTCAACAGAATTAATTCCCATAGTTTACCATTCTCAGGGTATGTATACCCTGAAAGACCATCAGTATTTCCATTAAGCAGATAAAGAATTGTGGACAATCTGGAATTTGTAGGATGCAGATGCAGTGCCCATCTACCATGGCGTCCACCAAATTTCTTAATTTGCTTTATCCACTTGACTGATAGGTGATCAGTATCTACTGTGAATGGAGAGTTAGCAAGGTATGGCCGATACCATTGACAGCTTCAACCGGTGCCAACCCTACCATATTTAGTCATCTGGTTACTTGGCCATTTTACTCTCTGCCACCATAAGCTACCATATATTCCTTATACCACTATAATCAAATTGGGACGGCTTAAAGCCTACAGTCACCAATATGGGAAGATGGCAAAATTTTGGAAGGACAGGATAGGGGCAGACGTAAGGACCTTTTTGAGTTTTAAATGAGTCTAAAAATTTCAATCGTTGTTAAAACAGTTTCAGTGCATTACACTGCAAGTTTCATTGATTAATAGAGGACTTGAATACCTTGTAAACTATGTTTTCACTAACACAGGATAGTCTAGGAGCACTAACTTGCTATCATTTTAGGTCTAAAGGAGACACTGGGGAAACAGAGGGTTGTTCAAATATATGATGCGTACAGTAGAACAATTACTTGTTAAGAACCCTGCCAATTCGTCTTACATGGAGCCATTTTAAGCTGTTTTTTCTCTAAAATACTATAAAATTGAAATTGTCAAACTGTTATCGCTAAATATTAAACTAATTACTTGCAAAGAAGTATGTATAACTTCTCGAAAAATTACTGTTATCAATAATCTAATAATAATTACTTTGTACTATTGTAAGCAAAAACTTCAATTTTCCATGAAATTTATCAGAACCTGACAAAATTTTACTCTTGCCTTCAAGATATATACTTAGTATCTGATATTCAATTAAAATTTTAACACAGTGAAAATATATGTGCAAAAATTTAATGAAAAATTTTGGTATCTGTCAATAATATATAATTGGATGAAACAAAATTCACCTATATTGGACTATATTAAAATCTATAGTGATAACAAGTAAATAACAAATGTATAACAGAAAGTATATTGTATAACAGAAAACAACTTTTGTAAATAGCAACTGCTGAACCTTGCAACAATAAAGATATTAGCACAAAATAATGATTTCCACTTACCAACTGTGTGTGGAAAACTTCAATAGCAACAGTTCATTCTATAGCACTTTTAATAGTGGCAGTTCTTGGCTTGCTCTGTTCCACCGGATTGGGTTGTAATATGAACTTCTCACGAAAGGTTGTCCCTCATTCCACTGGTACATGTTATCGTATGCACCTCTCATCTAAATCGTCCCAAACGTTTCAATGTTGATTTTCTTCAATTTTGGTTATTTGGCATCCCTCGATTTTGTTGGATCTTGTATACCGTTGGATTCTCCGCCATAAACAGCTGTGACCGGAGGTTGGGCGGAGGCGTCGACTGTCGCGCTATTTGTGGGGAAACTCGCTTAGTGTGTCTTAGTCGATCACCACCCGTAACCTCGTGTTGTTGTTGTATTCCAAACCTCCAGTCGTGCAGTGTTCTCAAATGTTTAGCTTAAGCTAATGTTGTGATGTTTGTTATAGTACATCAGTAATGGTTGATGTACTATGTTGTATTCGCATCTCCAATGTGTACCAAGTAGTTCTCCAATGAGTATGAAATAGTTCTCCAATGTTGATTCTTTCAACAATATTATAACCATGTTATAATGTTACAACGACAAGTCCCATTTAAGTTTTCTTCATTTATTTCTTTACATGTATTCAACAGTTCCAATGATAACAACTTCTATAACTTATAACTATAACGATTTGTAACTGTAATTTCTTGTAACTTTTTGTAACCAGATGACTTTAAGCTAACACCAATTAATTTAAGAGTAGATGTTAACCGTTCAATTCATAATTTAAGACTAATTCAGTAATGATAATTTAAAACATACAGAAAATTATTTCAACATACCTGATTGGTCAAGTGTTCTTAGCCAATCAAAAGTCTCCATTTATTATATAAAATATTAACATATTAAGTTTTGATAAAGATCACTAAGTGACAATTCTAAAGACTATAAACAATATATTTGACCATGGGCAGTTTCTAGGAACAATACTTGGTCTGCTCTTAGATTCTTATCAGTAGCCATTATGTTGCCATGTGTAATTATGGATCATAATTATTTAAAACCACAGATCTTATCTAATAAGAGTCTGACTTTCAGCTTTAGGCTATAAAGTGCATTTGGTGAAGTTATTAATTAAAGTCAAGATTATTAATTTATTTATTAAAATAGAAATTAATCTATATGATTTTATAAAATATAGCATTGAAGTTTGAAAGCTAAATGCCGGTTCTAAACCTTGTTACATATGTATACTGTTTGTTGTTTGTTATTGATTGAGCATTAGTACTCATTACATACAAGTTCTATTAAAGAGTGGACACCATTGGATGTGACACAAGGTTTTGCATAAAACTTGTATACAAGGTGCATGAATGTAAGATTATAATTACTGCATAACCTAAGGAACGCACAGTATCGTTTAAATTGATTATAGATGCTGAATAGGTTTCAACCAACAATGAACGCGACGTCATGACGACGTTGGTATTATCCTGACGTCATGGGCTGTTCAAGGCATGGATTGGTCAACGTCACATTGGGTTAATTTAAACATTTATTGCACGCTTCATTGCCAAACAATATTTTCTCTCGACTTTACGGCACTGCTAGGCCGCAAGTGACGTGATAAATAAGTACTCTACCTCAGGACTTCTGAAGAGATCATTTTTCTGAGGTCTTGATTCAAACAATATTTTATTTTTGGTGTCTCTCGTCCACATGACCATGTTTTCAACCAATGAGTCGTGGTCTTCCAACACTCTCTCTGAAATACAGATATTTGAGCCACCATTGATAGAAGAGATATCAAATTATCGATGATATGTTTAGGTCACAATCTGAATCTATACCCGACATACACAGTGCAGAACAACCAAATGAGAGAATCAAGCCTGATGGGCCTCTGTACATACAAGTCTATTATTGATGTATCATCTATATATCGGAATTGTTGATATGCCTCAGATCAAATCAATGACAACTGTAACAGAAATATTATTTTTAGGTAAATTTCCCCCGTTCGGATTGGGTCCGATAAAACACCCATAATGCCTAGTGGATGGTATTTCGAACACAAACTGGACAGTGTTCAATAAACATATACCAAATAGTAAGTCAATCAGGGCCCATAATTCGGTTGAAATGTTGGATAGTGTTACATGGCATTGACAATGTAAGGTCTTTATGATTGTTAACAAGTATGCCAAATTTGAAAGCAAAGCCTTGATGGACTTTGAAAATATTTGAGTTTCAAAAAAATTGATAGTCTTGGTTAACATTTTTCAATGGGATGAAAGGATGAACAAATAGACGGATGGACGGACAGGGTGAGACTGACAGGACAAACACTATAAATCTCCAGCATCAGTAACTATAACTTTTTGGTCATTTCTACAGTTTAAGTTGTTTAAAGAAAATTGACTACACAAGTAATAAGAACATTTCTCTTAAACTATCCGCATCTTATAATATAATAATATTAATAATAATAAAGACTTTATTTACCGAAGGTGAAGACACATTAAGTTACATATGTAATATATACACTTATTTTCAAGGCGGCCTTCGTTGACTTATATGGACTGTTTAAAACCTGGTTTGCAGACATTCAATAAACCCTGATGCATTCTGCCACTTTCTTTGACTTACAACTTACACAGTCTAATGTGGTAGACAGACAAAAACAGGGCTATGAAATGGAGATTGTTGCTAATAGGCAATAAATTGTCTGAAAGCAAAAGCCATAAAATCTCTGCGGATATGATGCCAAATATTACCATAATTCACACATAAATGTCACACTATGCAGCACAATAACACTTGTATATGATATAAAACCACCAAAGGCCATTTCTTAGAAATATATATCTGGTCCACACCGTCTGGCCAGGATTTCCCGGAAAGTGCTAAAAAACAATTAGCAGGGTTTTTGACACAAAAATGTATGTCTTCGACAAAGGGCCACACCTCTGGCAATATTCATCTAAACTAAAATTCCTGACAATATGCACAACTCAGACTTGGTACCAACTATTCAAGTGAATCCAACCAGCGGTTAAGTAGACTTAAATATACCCCCACTCCATATCTTTCTGAGCCCACTATATAAACGAGGCAAAAAATAACGTCATTTACATGGATCTAATGATGTCAATTAGGAGAGAAAGTGACGTCATATGAACGTTATGTACTTGTTACACTAACCCGGATACAAGGGGAAGTCATGTGACAAACAAACATATTTACCCATATATAATTCGGGCATATGTTCCACGACAGCGAGATCTGTATTAAGTCTCACATGGTTTTTATCGGCTAATATCGAGATCACTTCTAATATCGTCATCTTCTCATCCACCATAATACTCTTACTGCTTCCATCGCACGCAAACGCTCGCACAAATAACTGAAAATACACAAATATACAAAAAAACTTTTAAATTTTTTTCATAAAGTTTTATGAAAATAATCAACAGGCAAACGTAACATTGTTGCGGAAGGGAGGTAATTGTGGTCAAGGGAGACAACAATTGTCATCGATGCTTTTTTGTAGTTTTGGGAATCTGTTTTAGGGGGAAACTAGCTGCATGATGGCCCCTTCTAAATAAGGGAAAACATCTTCGATTTCAAAGGTGCACGAGAAAAAACACTGTTCTGGTTGGTGCTTAAGAATGATTATTATATGAATCCTTTCAACAGGAAATACTGGAAATTGTTACACTAGGGGCCACTCTGGAAAGGTGACACTGTATTTGATATGAAAATCTTATCAGCATGTTTTATACATAAAATGTTAGGAAAACAACTTAACAACATAGTATGTACATATAACACCTACACATCTTCACAGCACTAAGCCTGCAGCATCACAATTAAATATACAATACAAATTCTTGAGGATTATTCCATAAAGAACATAAGAAAATTATTTTCGTGTATTTGCCTCCTGGGTGCTTGTGCATCAGAAATGCAGAGAATATTATATTTACAAATTCAATATTGGCATCTGTACATGATTATTTGCGCATCTTTCAGCACGTTTGACGTCATATAATGTGTTAAATCACACAGGAACTATTGAAAATGTTGTTATAATTCCCCTCAGTTTTTGTCATTTTTGACAGATATATAGAAGCAATTTAACACATTATATATGGGAAATTTGTATCCTTAGTTACATATAGGAGTCGATAAATTGATGCAAATTGAACAAGAATCGTTGTAACATTGTATCATAATAACAGCAGTAAAGAGTACAATAACCGCAATAATGCACAGGATTATAAATATAGACAATATCGCTGGCTTAGAATTAGAAAATTGTAAGAACTACTTACAACCTTAAAAGACTCATGCACATTTGAGATCTGCATCTCAATGTGCTTCTTATAAGCCTATATATTTATGAAAATCGGAAATGGTCATGTTGGCCAAACTGAAGTTAAAACAAGACTGCGTTCAATAATAAACGCTTATGCCCCCTGTGGAAGCCTTGTCCATAAATAAGTCTAAGTCCAAAATTAGGTCAAGGTGAAGGTCAAAATGGGGTCAGGTGATACAGGCATGTGGAGAGTGTTCATATACAACATCCATGCAAGCATGGAAGCTTTGTAGCAAGCCATAATGATGCTAGAAGAAACGGTCAATTTGGGTTAACCAGGACAGACGGACGAACGGACGGACAGGTGAATCACTATATGCCTCCCGATCTATAGATACGGGGCATAAAAAACTTGTTTTCCATAGTCAAGAGTAGTTTTCAGATAGTTTTTTCATGCTTTCTCAAAATATTTATTTTGCACTTACAACCTTCTAATTCAAAGCCAACGATATATCAACTGTTAAATTATGCTAATAGAAGGTTGAGGATCGTGTCAAATTCTACGTACTATAACTATCGCCAACTTATGTATTTTTTTCACAGAAACAGGAAATAAGTGTCTAGACAAGAGTCAACATAACTGACAGTGTAATTTCCTTACTAAATGAACTGAAGCCATAATGTATTGGACAAAATACAAAATGTGATGTCTTATCATATAGCAATATAGTATGGTTATGTACTATGATGGAATAGTGGAACCGGCTAATTTGGTTCTGTTAGTGTTAACAAAACAAATATGTTCTACAACTAGTTTAGTGTAACTGCTGGTTCAATAGAACGACTAATCAAATCCATAAACTGTCGAATTTGATTATTTCTCTTTCGATGTAAAACGATGATTCTAACCAACGTTGTGAAAATGTAGACAAACACCAACTGACAAACATGGCTATCTCTCTGTACAAGGTCAGTGATAACAAGACATGTTGCAAAACATATGCCCCGATGACAGCCCCATAGTCAGTAATGCTAAAGGTCATTGGTGACCTTGACCTCAAAATCAACAGGGGTCAACTACTCTTGGTAACTAACCTCCCTGTAAAGTTTAAAGATATATACTCTGCCCAACATTTATTGAGTTATTGATAGGAAACCATTTGGTCTAATTATTCATGTTAAAGGTCACAGAGACTTTGACCTCAAAAGCAATATAGGTAATCTACTGTTGCAGTGACCAACCTCCGTCTTAGGTAAGAAGATCCTAGGGTCAGGGATTCTAAGGTAATTGTTCCATCTAACGGACCTACAGACACAGGCACAGTGTCGCCGATTTTAAAAACCTTATACTTAAGAAAGAAATAAAAATTCCGAGTAACTTCTTAAATACCAGAAGGTCGCTCAGCTGACATTTTTTCAAGCAACGGAAGTAGAAATATTCACTCTGTTCCTGATTTTAACCGAGCGCTTTCGATCATACAGTGAACAATGAAGGAAAATCAAAGTTTTTTTAACACATTAGGGATAGAGAATGGTTAAAACCAGTGTATTTTGGATTCGTAAACATTAATCAACCGTCCTCAACTGTCAACAAATTTTGGCGGAATTTGTAAATAGGGCCGAGTAATTTTGTTCAAAGTGTTTGGTTCCAGGCGCGTAAGCGCATCGGAACGCGTAGTCGGGGTACCGGTAAAATCGATATACACTTCAGTTGCTTAAAAAATGTCAGCTGAGCGACTTTCTGGTATTTAAGAAGGTACTTTTTTACTTTATAGTATAAGGTTTTTAAAATCGACAAAAACCGTGTGCCTGTGACTTAGTAACAGACACAGACTGACTGACTGACATGAGCAAAGCAATATATTCCTCATCAATGATGTGGGGCGGGGGGGGGGGGGTATAATAAAGGGTCATTTATAGTACAACAATCCCAGATCAACAACAATACCTTTTTAATTTTGGCTTCTTTGATTTTTTCAAGGGCAATCCGGATTTTTTCAGCTTTTAACCTTGCCTTCTGTTCCTCCTGAAACAAGTAAAAGAATATTATCACCATAACACAGTACAACATATTAACCATCAATTATTATTTCTACAAGTGTACCAGGTATAACTTTTTCATGGAAATTGGCTTGATCCTCGACCTTCAATAAGTATAATTAAACAGCTGATATCTTGTCTGTATTTTAACCCCCTGTTGTTTTCATAAGACCAAGGTATACTCCCCGATTATGAAAACATACAACCTGGGTTATGAATATAGACACTTTATCAGCTGTTAAATTATGCAAATAGAAGTTCGAGAGTCGTGTCAAATTCTCTGGACTAAACAAACACAACACTTAAGGACCGATATTGCATGATTTGCTTGCTGAAATTGATATATTCAAAGCAAGAACCTTGTAATATATTCATACATAAAGGTAAGGATCACGTCAATATCTCTGCACTATATAAGATATAAAATAAATATACCAGACTAATATAGCACCTTTTTCATGCGAACACACGTTCAAAGGCTCTTTACATTAGTGTGGCAGCCACAAGGGCGCATGTGCATCCTCTTCCAGTGCATATACAGCATGATCTGACCAGAGGGACAGACTGAGAGAAAGCCCCTTAAGGGAGAGAGAGATTAGATACATGCATGTCAGGCGCTGCAGAAGTGTGCCTTAAAGCTCTTATTTCCAATAGACAATAGTTCTTTAATGTGCCCAGTGTATAGCACTGATACACAGCTTTCTGGCACCTTTACCCAGATACTTTGCATTATACACAGTCAGATATAACGGAAATGTCAAGTTCCGATGCCGGGGATTCAACCCACAACCTCTGGATTGACAGTCAAGTGTGTTACAACTAAGCTAAATCTGCTTATATATTCACACTGAAATGAATAATCTCAAAGACTTAATATAATATACAATTTTCTCTTGAAAATGGATAGATTTTATGTATTAAATAACCATAAATTTATTATTTTATTATCATGTAAAGGTCAAAGTCAATTGAATATGTACTTTTATATGTGCAGCTAGGTGAATGGCAATACTTAGTGGAAGCGATATATTTGAGAGAGCATTATTATGTGACAAATATTTAAATATCACTGAAACTTTGCTAGGATTTCCCCTACTTACCTCCCTTTAACTTGTCAAAAGGCCCTAAATTCACGGGCAAATTAGTGAAATTAGTAGTAATTAGTGATTACATAATGAAATTGCGAAATATTACTTTCAACAACATTCACACAAAATCTCTTGTGCAGTATATCCAAAGCAGGTTATTTGTCTCAGACATCAGATTTCTTTAAGAGCTGGCAAGATCTACCCGCAGGTATGAAACAATCAAGATCTACCCGCAGGTATGAAACAATCAAGATCTACCCGCAGGTATGAAACAATCAAGATCTACCCGTAGGTATGAAAGAATCAAGATCTTCCCGCAGGTATGAAACAATCAAGATCTGATCTACCCGCAGGTATGAAACAATCAAGATCTACCCGCAGGTATGAAACAATCAAGATCTACCCGCAGGTATGAAACAATCAAGATCTACCCGCAGGTATGAAACAATCAAGATCTACCCGTAGGTATGAAAGAATCAAGATCTTCCCGCAGGTATGAAACAATCAAGATCTACCCGCAGGTATGAAACAATCAAGATCTTCCCGCAGGTATGAAACAATCAAGATCTACCCGCAGGTATGAAACAATCAAGATCTACCCGCAGGTATGAAACAATCAAGATCTACCCGCAGTCTTCCCGCAGGTATGAAACAATCAAGATCTACCCGCAGGTATGAAACAATCAAGATCTTCCCGCAGGTATGAAACAACCAAGATCTACCCGCAGGTATGAAACAATCAAGATCTTCCCCCAGGTATGAAACAATCAAGATCTTCCCGCAGGTATGAAACAATCAAGATCTACCCGCAGGTATGAAACAATCAAGATCTTCCCGCAGGTATGAAACAATCAAGATCTACCCGCAGGTATGAAACAATCAAGATCTTCCCGCAGGTATGAAACAATCAAGATCTTCCCGCATGTATGAAACAATCAAGATCTTCCCGCAGGTATGAAACAATCAAATTCTACCCGCAGGTATGAAACAATCAAGATCTTCCCGCAGGTATGAAACAATCAAGATCTACCCGTAGGTATGAAAGAATTAAGATCTTCCCGCAGGTATGAAACAATGGAATTATTCCATGGAGGCCAATGAAAAACGCATAAAGCAAGATTATTTACAAAATTTACATGAAACTTTTCTCTACAATCTAAATACCAGACAAGAAAATATGCAGAGGATGCACATCTAACACTTCTATGAGGGTTGTTTCATAAATTTGCTGAATTGAATTTGTATTAAAAGAATGTGTCTCAAGTCGCTAAATAATTTAGCTACGGATAGCAACTGAATCCTCGATAAATTGAGGAAAGCAAATCCCATTTAAAAAGTAGTTTATGTATTTGTATATGAACTCATCGAAAATAGAATGAAACATCAAACACGAATAACATTTAATGTATATTCATTAAAATACGACCTTTCGCCCAGAAGGCTTCTTCAGGTCATGATAATAAATTTTTATTTAATAATTTTTTTTTTTTTTTTATATAATTTTTATTATGAACTCATCAAACTTCCTAGGTTCTGAAGAGGGTCGAAATATTTAATTAGTGAGTAACAAAGTATTTTCATGCAATTTGATAGAAAAATTAAGTTTTGTGGAGAGAATTCCACAAATTTATGAAACAACCCTGGTATCTTATAAAGATTGATGGCTCCTCATGGAATGTTGGCACACCAGTGTACAGACTCATTACCACAGCCTGATGGATCTATTTCTGTCTAATTTAATCAATAAAACTTAATTCAAATTTGACATAGAGTAAAAGAGGGCTTATCAGTGGAAGCCACACCCTGTAATGGTTTGCTGGATACTAACAACTGTTAGGAATTTGTTAGTCAATTACTCTAGAGAGATGATCATATAATATTCCCTGTTTAATTTAAGATGAATTACCGGAGATGGAATAATTTTTTAAGTGAAATATAAACCAATCTGACCACAATCACATGCAACACTGTTTTAATGGTACTGGTATTAAATGGTAGTTGGTGCAGTCTGTGCCCAAGTAAATATTTCAGTGGAATACTGTAGATATACCAGTGGTAAACAATACTCCACTGAAAACTAGCAGAATTTTCTGTTGTTCCACAAGGTTAGAACCAGTACTCCACAGAGAACTAGTTGAATTTCCGGTCGTTCCACAAGGTTAGAACCAGTACTCCATAGAAAACTAGTGGAATTTCCTGTTATTCCACAAGGTTAGAACCAGTACTCCACAGAAAACTAGTGGAATTTCCTGTTGTTCCACAATATTTCATCCAGTACTCCACTGAAATTTTAACTGGAGTGTTTATCAAAGCACTACCAGACTAGGTGTATTACAGATTTTCTGGTACTGTTGATGACTGGGGCTTCTCAAAACAACCATAGAGCAGAGCAGAGCAGAGCAGAGCAGAGCAGAGCAGAGCTCTTTTTGTACGGTGGTAC
Source organism: Spisula solida (assembly GCA_947247005.1). Taxonomy (NCBI): domain Eukaryota; kingdom Metazoa; phylum Mollusca; class Bivalvia; order Venerida; family Mactridae; genus Spisula; species Spisula solida. The sequence goes on along the minus strand of OX365958.1, from coordinate 935,229 downwards.
CATTTCATTGTGTTTTGCTACTAATTGCTACAAAGTAGTTTTGTTTAGCAATGGAGCCAAAATCTAAGCTGACAGACTGTAACTTTTTATGGAATTTAGTTCAACCTCTTTAGTCTCAGCAACACCTTTCTGGAGCAGCAAATATAAGTTTTGTCTTAGAGGTTGTGGCTCCATAGAGGTTAAATTTAAAGTAAATATCAGCTTACGAGAAATTGTGAAGGTGTTGTAATAGAGAGGTTGTTACTCTGAGGGCCGCTCTGGAGAGGTTCTCAGGTTCTACTGTATGAATATGAAATAACATTTTCCTAATTTTTGCCCAACTAAACACTCACTCAAGATGATCAAAGACCTAAATATACAAAGATTGGAAAAATTTACCAAATCTCGCAATATCTGGCGGCAGTCTTCTGAAATCTCGCGAAATCTCGTTTGTTTTTAATTCCTTATATCTCCTGTTTTCGTGTACATAGGAAAAAACTAATATGTTTATGCTATAGATTTGTTATTCTACTTTAAAATGAAACCTAATTTATTGAAATCAGTCAAATAATAAATTATTAGACCGCAAAGAGCCAGACCTACTGTCATTTTAATGGAAATTCCAATTTTATCTGAAAATACTAGGGATGGGACCGGATATTTGAATATTCGAATATTCGGAAACCGAACGAATATTCAAATCCAATGTCAATATTCGAATATTTAAGAGAAAAAAAATCAGTTTTCTGTCATTTTCACTAAAAAAATGTCAACACTTAGATTATTCTTGTGCGCTGTTAATGACCATACATTACATAATATAATCAGGTCCCTTATTCTACTGTCTCTGCCCTTATCAACATTTAGTTGCTACGTTTATCGATTTTATTGAAACAACCGTATAATCTGAATAAACAGCATGACACTTCTCCAAAATACTCTCGAAAAACGACTGCATTTCTGACACCTGAAACGCTTGCCTTTCGTCTGTATTCAAGCGGCCTGATAACCTGGATTTTTTTAGGCTAAAACTTTTCAAAATACCAAATTTACCTCATTCAAACAATAATTTTCTGAATTCTATAAGAGATAGAAAAAAATAGTTACATCATGCAGTAAAAGAAGCCTAGCTTTTCAAAATAAGATATTGGTCATTAAAAAGGATGACAAACAAAAGCGTTCATGCTAAATATCAGCATCTGCTGCATTCCATTTTGCATTTTCTCCCCGTTCTCAATTAAGTGTCCAATCTGTGTATATTTAGGTCTTTGTGATGATGGAGGATCTACACACATTGACACAAGATCATGCCTAGGGAAGAATATTAGGAACAAGAAATATCACTGAATGTGATTAATACCCCCAGATACTGCTTGATACAAGTCACTTAAATGTGCTCTGACAAAGAACTAGACTTAGTACTGATCATTCATGCATACCTTCATTGAAATCCAACCAATGATAACAAAGGAAAAGGGTAGACAAAATTTATAAGTGTAAAAAAACAAAGGGCCATTACTCCCTTAAAATTGATCCGACCAACGTGTGTCAAGATATGCACAACTAGACATGGTACTAATCATTCATGCAAAGTTTCTTTGAAATCCGACCATTGGTAACAGAGAAATAGCGCGGACAAAATTTGCACGGACCAACCGACAAACCACCCAACCGACCGACTAACAGACCAACCTCAAGCATGACTCCAATATAGCCCCATATACTTTGTATCTTGGGGTATAATAAGGCACGGAATGTATCCCTATACACCGCTTCGCAGGATACATGACATCTGAGTTCTGTTGTACTGTAATGAGCGTTACATCAGTTTTCAGTTCAGTCGAAGCCAAATGAAAAAGAACAATTCTCTGACAGAACTGAGAAGTGGGGTATCGAGATTCCTGCTGTGTAATGACTCATATTATTATCATTGTGACTCTATCATGAGTCATGTTTATACAATTACACAGGTAACTTAGCCGTGGCAGTCTATGAACATTATCACAGGTAACTTCAGTCAATGGAACCAGACAGTAAAACTAATTAACTCTCTTAATGTGAGTGCCAGAGAAGTATGTGCAGTTTGAAGTGCAGCATGGCAATAAGAAATTAACACGGCCAAAACAACTTAATTTCTAGATTTCCATTCCCGACCCAAACTTCTATCATTAGTATTTCATTTATTTTAGACACTTATATTGCTTGTTTTTGCAATGAAAAACCCAATACTTTAGTTCTTGAAAAAGAAAAATGTATACTATGAACATGCGAAAACATAAATTCTGTTCATAAAACCTACCACTTTTAAGGAGGACTTATTGTTCTTTTTGGACAAATTCAACATGCAAGGCATTATTCTGACCCGCTCTTCTTCCAGGCGGAGCATAAACATTGAACTTCAGTTATTTGGCCCATCATCGACATGCAAGGCATTATTCTGACCCACTCTTCTTTGAGGAGGGGAATAAATATTGAACTTCCAAACTATCAGTCAAACATTTGATATTGTAATAAACGACAGCACATTATGCACAGATATGACAAGCCATCACCATTTATATCATCAATTCAAACATTTTTGCACAAAAAATAAAATAATTCTGAAATTTAAGCAGCAAATGAATATATACTGTATATTATCCACGTTTATCATGCAAACACCAATGATAGATCTGATAATTGAGCAATACAATACAGGCAGCAATGTTTAATATAGAACATGATCACACTCAGATATGACATGTACATCATTTATATATAAACTGAATATAATCAGGGCTTTCACTCAGACTCCAAAACGAAGAGTCAAAATGAAATGACTCTTAATTTTCAAGAGTCGGCAAGTTATTGCAAGAAGATTTGTATTTAAAGTATTGCCAATTGAGGGTCAATTACATGCAGTTTCAAGAGTCAAACGAAAGCCCTAATTATAAAGCATTTATACATATTTGAGGCCAAAAATAAAATATTGTTTGTTTCCCCTTCCCAGCCCTCCCTGGCCAATTAGGGTTAGGTAGGTAGTATTTTTTTAAAAACATTTGTTATTGTGAATAATTTTTGTTTTCCCCACTTTTGTTTGTACCTTACTTTTTCAGAGTGTCAAAAAAGTATTTTGGGTAGGAGACATTTTGCTTGGGTAGGTAGGGAAGAGGAAACAAACAATATTTTATTATTGGCCTGACTTACTCTTTCAGGGTTTATATAAGCTAGTTGTTGATGATGTTCAATATATTGTTGATACGTTTGATGATGGTGATAATGTTGTTGTTGTTGTTGCTGTTGATAGCGGACGTCCGGCCACAATTCTCTCATACCGTAGTTAGTATTTGAGTTAGCAAAACGCATACAAGGGCACGATGCACTCTAAAATAAACAAAAATTACACGGCATCCATTTTAGCAAACCGATTCATGCATATACATGTACATTAACATGAGCGATCAGTCAGGGTTTCCACAAATTAGACAAATTGATTTTCCTAACCAAAATTCAACTTTCACTGCCCCGTTTTTGAAAATTCTTGGACCAAATTCCCTGACCTTATTAAAATATTTTTGCTGATTCTCATTAAACATAGAAACCCTGACTGTGGTGTGAAAGCGAAATAATGCTGATTTTATTAACTCTTTACTCCATGGCAACAGCTTTTTCACAACCCATACACCAAATAGGTGTCTATAATTTATGACCATCCAATTAATTTCTAATAGCATGTATGGACACCAGGCCTCAATAAATCCATTCGTCCACTCGTCCAGCACAATTTTTCCCTTCTTTATTTCTATAGCAGGACAAGTAAGATTTTGAGTTTTTCTGTGTCTAAATTGCACTAAATACAGCAGATCTCTTATCAGGATGTCGCAGATAAATAAAATTAGGGAACTACTATACATGAAATAAATGGTTAATACTCAGAATTATTTTGCTTCCACCATTTTGCTATGGTAACAAATGAAAACCAATCATACTTAATAATTAATTACAATCTTTCAACAATTCTCATAGGCAAGCATAATTAGTTATTAATTAATTATTGTTAGTAATTGTAGTATGAGTTAGAAAGGGAGGGAACTCATTCTAGCTTTAAATACATTAGCAAGGAAGGGCACTCATTTTTACTTTAAATGCATTAACAAGGGAGAGCACTCATTCCTACTTTAAATTCATTAACAAGGGAGAGCACTCATTCCTACTTTAAATTCATTATATATAACAAGGGACGGAACTCAATTCTTATTTTTTCAAAAACGAGGGAGATTATAAACTCTGACTTCAAAAGATATTATCTAATAGTTATGGACTAAATTTTCACTTAAGTAAGCCAAGTGTACTTTTGAGGTAAATCTTTTCCTCTTATATGACACAGACTGAAAGCTACTGTCATAATAAAATAATATAATTATTATATACTGCCATAATAAATCAGGATTATTCTGTATCAAAGTAATACGACCTTCGATACAAAGATCTAAATTAAGGTCTTTGTTTAATATGATCCAGATGAAATGTAAAACATAATACGAGACACATAAGCATTATATTTATAAACAACACGGTATGAGTTCCGATACACCGCTTTTCAGTTCCGTAAGAGAATTATTCTGTTTTCATATGGCTCTGACAGAACTGAAAACCGATGTAACGCTCGGACGGAACTCAAAAGTAATGTATCCTCAGTTCCGTCAAAGCGTAACATCGGTTTTAAGTTCCGTCAGAGTCATATGAAAACAGTGCAATTCTCTGACGGAACTGCGAAGAGTTGTATCAGGATTCATACCGTGAACAAGGTACAGCGAAAATAAACCAATATATTCAAAGCAGTACATGAATAAACGATTCAGCACCTACGCAGAAATGGATTCTTTTGAAAATGAAATGACATGTTTATGTATAAGCACATTTATGAAGGAAGATTTCATAACACTGTAATGGTCATCCAATTTACAGAAGGATTTCAATATACATGCATACACATTATTATAAGCTGTTACACATGCTCAGGCACGAGGACATTAATGTAGGCTTATAATGGTTTATAATGCTTTCATCTGCACCATGCAAATATAGACTCATTCACAACATTTTTTATTTCGTCTTTGGTATGACATGGCCCCGGGCTGTTTAATACTTGATATAAATTCTATAATGCCCGTACCAAGCCAATGAGAAAATACCAATACAGTCACTTGTACACACATTAAAGAAATGAGGACAACTGAAATGGGTTTTTAATTCAATTTGTTCGGTCTTCAGAAATGTAGTGAATTTGAAGGGTTATGGAATGGTACCATCGATATGTGAAGTTCGGATGTCAGGCAGGGACACTACTGAATAACCATGAACATATGTTTGTCTCATTCGATGGCAATCATACAACCATACCGGTACCCAGGGAGCATCTATCATTCTCTATGTGGTATAACTGGTTCCTAGCTTGTTATACTATACTACTTACATCACACTGTAGTGACTGTGGTGTCAGAGTACTACAGCTGCCAGTACTGCCGGCATCTCCCATTCCTGCCGTCTCCGCCGATGACGACACCGTTACCATGGAAGTGAAGGATTCTGAGGAGGGTAGTGAAACGGATTCCGAGAATGCCGAGTCCGTCTCTGCGATATCCAACATAGCGTCGGAATATCCGCCAAGATCACCAGGATAATGTGTCCGGAAGTATTCTAGCTCACCCATTGGTCGTTTATGCACATTTCTGTAATCCAAATTCCGTGAAATTTCCGATGCTAATGCATCGAGTTCTCTTTGAGCAATATCCGCGGTCCCACTATCCTGTGGTTCACCTTTGTGTATGTGCGACGAATTTTGGTTGGAATAATAATTCATCTCTGATTGTGCATTTCCTAGCTGTGTTTCTAACTCGCATAGTTCTCCAAGAATTGCATCAAAGTTAACATCTTGATTGTCTGAAAATGTAAAAGTAATGCAATTACACATTCTGTAATTACTGAAAATGTTAAATTAATGTAATTACACATTCCATAATTACTGAAAATGTTAAAGTAATGCAATTGTACATTCCGTAATTACTATTTTGTGAAAATGTAAAAGTAATCAAATTGCAAATTCCGTAATTACAGTTTTGTGAAATTTAAAAGTAATGCAATTGTTCATTCTGTCATTACTATTTTGTAAAAATTTAAAAGTAATAAACTAGCACATTCCGTAATTAATATTTTGTGAAAATGTTATAAGTAATCCAATTACACATTCCATAATTACTATTTTTTATAACTTGTCTGAAAATGTAAAAGAAATGCAATTGCACATTCCGTAATTACTATTTTGTTATCAATAATGCTACCATCAAGCTAATATCTCGCCTTACGAGTGTCAACATTAATTCCATTAACTGAGACATCTTCAGTCTCTGTGTAAAGAAATGTCATTCAACGGGACTGACAAACATTATTTTTTGCAGCACAGTTGAATTTCACATATTTAGTACCAGTACAAGGACCTCATTAACAGCATAATTGTGTGCTTTTGTTATTGTGCCATGAGAATGTTTTGACTAGTTAAAACAAGTAATTAAGAATTGCAAGCAATACAGAAGTCCCCTACCGGTTTCTAGCCATTTTCAATGTTTCTGTTGCCATAGCAACCACAATTTTGGATGGAATCAAAATATTTTTGGACGTGCATTATCTCCTTATTGCCCCCTATCCACATACCAAGTTTCAAAAACCTAGCTTGGAAACTGTTTGAGTTATGTCAGGATCAAGATTTTTTGATGGACTGACGGACTGACGGTCTGACGGACGGACGGACGGACGGCAAACCTATAGTCCCCTCCGGTCAAAAATCCATAGAGGACTAAGAACAAATCTGATTGGACAATGGACAAGCACTGAATACTCATGAAGTTTAGGAAAATACTAAACAAAATTATCAATTTAGCACAATGTTCCGTAGCTCAATGGTTAGAAAATTGGTTTAAAAAAAAAAAAATTATTCCAAGGTCCAGGGAATATAATTTTGCACAATAATCAATTTTATTATCAATGCCATTTGCTGTTTTTATTGTTGAAAATATTGACTATTATATTGGTATTCAGCTCCAAATACCTTTCATATTTTAATATCTGCATTTGTAGCATTGATCCTTTATTTGAATGTCAAAGATATAGCAGTAAAAGTGTGTAAGTGAAGGATTGACTTCCAGGCTCTGTAAAACTGTCAGTCCTTCAGTCCTGACTGACAAATTCTGATTCAGACAGACATAAATCATGTATTTTTCTATTAGACGAAGAAGAACATTCACTCAGCTTACCTCACACTGTATCGGCAAAACGCAATGGGTACGGTTTAACGACGCGGGTTCGGCTAACGTAGCGAAAATGATCCGGCTAAAAAATGGTGGATATCAACAAAAATTAGCAGGTGAGTGTAGCATTTTTACATATTGTGTATGGTTATTCTTAAATTCTGGAGACAGGAATACTCTTACGGAATGTCCACGTTTGTCCTGCATGCTCGTAGCTACTTGGTTTTGTCTTGCACCAATGCATATGCACGTAATGCACGTTGAAAGTTATGATTCAATCGTAAACAATGCAAAACAGACATGAAATGCAGACATTTTAGACAAATTAGACAAAGTAAGAGCTTACCGAGTCTTAACTATGTACTTGCATGTATTGTTGGGTTACATTTCTTTCCCAGATACTCATCTTTTATTAATACTGTATTTATATAGGCCAAAATCTAACGATTTCAAAGTTGAACGAATCATGGTCCGGTTGTCGATACAGCGAAAATGGTCCGGCTCGTGTTTTACTCGCCATAACAACTATTGCAATGTCATTTTCGTGTATTACTCTGACTAATTTTAACATCATTTTCTACTTTTTGTTGCTTGTGTATAATTGAATAATTTACATGCCCTCTCATATAGCACTGACTGCTGAATTATGGGTTCGAGCCCCGGCCTGGTTGCACAAATATAGATGAAGAATAGATTGTCATAGATGAATCTTTAAAGTTGACTTGAATATTTGTCTAGATGTGTCAAGATTTTCTGAGATGCAGACATCGATATGAACGTGTATGTACAACCAATCAACTGATTCTTCTTTTTATTTATTTTCAGGAAAAAAACAAGGTTCCAATGTGACCCATGTGCAAAGACATTCATATTTATTTCGACCATGTCTAGGCAAAGACTAAGTCGTGGACAACATTTTGAAAGACATTAATGTACCCAGTGTTGCAAAGTTTTACCGCAAAGTCGTCTTCCTTTCCAATGTTGTTGATAGGAATGCTACTTTTCAAGGAAATGTTCCTTTTTCCTCAGACTTGCGAAAGTTTCATAGAAACTGGTATATAAATAAAATATCGCTATTTTTGCTTCCGAAGCGAAACAAAGTGCGTCTTGGATTGGTAGCTGTTGGTGATGTCAAAGTTACATTGTATTGCTACACTGCTATTGTGGGTAACTAGTTCATCATCATCAAAGTAGACATTCCACGTGGTATGTGACGTAATTGTTGACTAGGAACGCAAGTAAAAATCTAAAAAACAATCGTAGGTACTTTGATCGAATTGAAGACACTCTTGATGCTCAACCCAAGAATAGGTGCTATCCATGCCAATCAATATTCCGAAAACCAACACAACTGCTATCAAGTCGATTTCGAAGTCCTTTCGTAGAAAAAAATTACGTCGCATGGACAGTACTCAAATTTGGCTTGAGTTTCGAGTAAATATCGTTAAATTGGTCTAAGAATAAAATAGTGACGTTACTTGCGTTAAATTCTGAACCCCCAAAATTATGCCACATACCACATGGTATGACCACATTTTTCCTGGGATAAACGTGTCGAAAAACAAATCGAACATTAACAGTTTACAGTTTATTTGAAATACATTAGGCATTATGCCGATGTGTAAACAAAGATACAAAATGTACAGGAAAAAATAATTACATATACATATAAATACATGGTCAACAGTCAATTAATATTCTAATTATGTAACATATACACTAATTAAAACCTCATCACACTAAACCTGGTCTTGTACGGTTCGCACGTATAATGGAATTATAGTATGTCAATATACAATTATGAAATATGTGCAGTGGTTTTAAACATAGGAGTTCCAACGCATGTCACATAAGCCATGCCCCTCTGACAGTTGAAGGCGGTGTTACGGAAATTACCGTAACCTACGTTATATATGGTTGTCTCGGCTATATGAATGCCGCTTAACGATTACCGCCATGGGTCCTAAACATGGCAGCTGCGTAACCTTCTTTCTATATAGGGACCCTTTGTATTAGACAAACGTTCTTGTGTCGAAACGATATTTTAGCAGGAATTACAAACATGTACCGTTTGTTAACATACTAGTATGTTATTATATTTTATCTTCAGTGGAGAAGTGTTTATTTTACTGTGATTCTGATGTAAAGTATTTAACAACTGAAGCAAGAAATGCAAAATAAATAATATGCATATTCCAACTTTGTGTTAACTAGTATTATTCATACAGTACATGCACTTTGCACGTGATTTCTAAGTTGATATCCTGCTCGTTTTAACTAGCGGGTCAATTTTGGATTAATCACATTTAAAATATTTTTTTCCGCACGGGGCTTCATCCAAATTCCTGTTCACTGTTCCAGTCTTTCTGTGTGGTTTAGCATTCTTTTATTACACTAGCCGAAGCTGCGATCCCTACAAAATATAAACAAAAACAGGTAGAGCATTTAATTCAGCTCAATATCTTGAAAAAAGTCAATACGTGTATGTATTTGGTATTATCCATGGGGTTTTGAAAGACGTTTTTATAAAAAAGAACTATCAGAGGTGTCCTTTGAATAAAATAAAAAAAATAAATAAAGTAGATTTATATAGCGCCTTTTCATGCGAACGCACGTACAAAGGCGCTTCACATAGAGTGTTGCAGTCACTAGGGCACAGGTTCATCCCGGGGCCTACCGGTGCAGATACAGCATGATCGGAACAAAGGGACAGACTGAGAGAAGGCACCCGAAGGGAGAGAGAGATACATCAGATACAGGCATGTCCGGTGCTGCAGACATGCGCCTAGCTCTTATTTCGAACAGACAGTCTGGTTCTTTAATGTGTCCGGTGTATAGCACCGATACACAGCTTACTGGCACTTTTCACCAGACAATGTGCAGTCAAATGGTCCGATATAGCGGGGAATTACTACGAATAGAAGTTCAGAAATGTTAAGTTCAAATGCCGGGGATTGAACCCACGACCTCTGGATAGACAGTCCAGTGTGTAACCACTGAGCTAAGTCCTTTGAGAAGACGTTTAGTTCAAAATAATCTTACTACGTGAGAAATGAAGTGATGTACGTGTATTTCAAACATTGCTAAAATATTAATGTCCATATCTGTACATAATGCCGATGCAAATATAATTGTAAAAGCGAACCGGATCATTTGCGTTCTATCGACAACCGGACCCTGATTCGTTCAACTTAGAAAACGTTAGATTTTGGCCTATATAAATACATTATTAATAAAAAAGAAGTATCTGGGGGGAAAATGTAACCCTACAATACATGCAAGTACATAGTTTAGACTCGGTAAGCTCTTACTTTGTCTAATCTGTCTAAAATGTCCGCATTTCATGTCTGTTTTGCATTGTTTACGATTGAATCATAACTTTCAACGTACATTACCTGCATATGCATTGATGCAAGACAAAACCAAGTAGCTACGAGCATGCAGGACAAACGTGGGCATTCCGTAAGAGTATTCCTGTCTTCAGAATTCAAGAATAACCATACAAAGTACGCGAAAATGTTACACTCACCAACGTTTTATTGTTGATATCCACCATTTTTTAGCCGGATCATTTTCGCTACGTTAGCCGAACCCGCATCGTTAAACCGTACCCATTGCGTTTTGCCGATACAGTGTGTTACCTATTAGGACTGAAAAGTTAATCTAAAAACTTTTCTAGGAGCCTGGTTTTCATTAAGAAGTTTATTCCTTATCAATATACTTAACACAAACACAGTAATCGCAAATAGGTCAGAGATGACCCATGTTCATAATTTGTTATTTTAAACATTCAAATAAGCTATCAAATACGGTTCAATGACAATAGTTATGAATCACGGAAGAGTTTAACAAAAATATCAATTTGATACATATTTTAAGTGAAATGCAAATTTGAAATTTTCATGTAAAATACGATGAATAAATTCTAGTCATATAACATGTGTTTAACATTCTGCAAATAAACAGTGATAGTTTAAGTCCCCTACCGGCTTTTTACAGGGAGGAGACTATTGGTTTGCCCTCCGTCCATCCATCATTCCATCAAAAAATCTGGATCCTGACATAACTCAAACAGTTTCCAAGCTAGGTTTATGAATCTTGGTATGTGGATAGGGGGCAATAAGTGGATAATGCACGTTCGAACATATTTTGATTCCGAACAAAACTGTGGTTGCTATGACAACAAAAACATTGAAAATGGCTTAAAACCCGTAGGGGACTTCTGTATTGCTTGCAATTCTTAATGGCCTGTTGTTTATCATTCTAGCAATATTAACAAATGACACTTCCTAATAGCGGCATGTAAAAATATAGGGTATAAAAAAATGCAGCATATTATTACAAAGCAAGGTTACAAACTCACAAATCCACTTCTGTCATCTGTCAACACTACCTCAAAATGTCAAACACAGTGAACTACGTAGTGAAAAGTTAAAAGCATTTTGCAATAAAAAATCTAAGTCCGGACAATTAACGATTATGTCTTCATCAATTTGTCAATCATTGTTTAATAGCACAAGTCTCATCATGGTCTGAGCGTTTTTTCTTACACGTCATTATACCATAGTCAAAGCTTGAAACTGGGAAGGCTTTATTCACAAAACTTACAGGAAATTTTTCGTTTAAGAAAAACTATAGTTTTCTAAGTTTGTTGAATAATTTTGCTATTAATTAAAATTTTTACAAAAAAACAATCTTAGTTTGTTCTAAGATTGATTATTGTCAGAGCATTTCAATATTAAAAACAAAGATTTTTTATTCACACCAATGGAACCTTAAGCCCGTTGCCTTTAGGCGCTACCAAGTGCTTTTTGGTAGTGTTTTGCTATGTCTATACAATGACACACTATCAGATAGCATACAGTTTCACAAAACTTTGCTAGGCTAGCACTAACAGTTAGCGGGATATGGGTAGCGCTTTGCTGTGCAACAGTCTGCTATCAGCGAGCGCTCGCCGATACCATATAAAATTTTGCTAATTTTTGTAGCACTTTTTTTAAGCAAACCCTTATCAAGCGCTCGGTAGCGGTTTTGTTATATAGGCAATGGGCAGACCAGTTTTAACATGTGACTGAGAAACAAAATTTTAATGTACTAACCACTCATAAATGAATATCTAAAACTTTCCATCGCCATCTTCGGAGTCACGACTGTCTTCTGTCGTCTTCTAACAGTGCCTGTATCACCCGCCTCCAAGTCCTGAAATTATAATGTTGATCATAGAGTTAACATTAAATAGTCTGTGAAACATGTTGTACACCTCTGTTTTGGTCAACATGACATTTCTGGTAATGATGTCATTCAAAATACATCATTAATTTTGTTCACTTTTATCCATACTTCAATATGGTATATTATCATGCAATGATACTTTTATTACCTAAAGCACTTTTTTAATAGCACCTATCCTATCCCTTACATACAGTGACAGTGAGAAATACATCATTTGTCCCACCTTATTTCATGAAACCAATCTAAATCCTATTAGATGTGTTTGACAGAAAATACATATAAACATTGACACACTCGCGCATCGCCTCTCCTCACAAAATGCCATAGCTGGTACCTAAACATTTTTTTCCATACTCGAATGTGGTATAATTATGCAATGATACTTTTACTACCTAAAGCACTTTTAATGGCACCCATCCTGCACAGTGAAGTGATGTTCCTCATCATTATACAGTTCACCTTATTTCATTCAACCAATCTATGAAACCAATCTAAAACCTATATTGGATGACTGTTTGACAAAATACAAACAAACATTGACACAATAAGTGTGCCTCTCCTCACAAAATTGCATACTGGTATCTATACAACAAGATAGCATGTTAAAACATAATCAAACATGTTAAAATGTAATAAAACAATGTTACAGCCCCGTACAGACAGTAATGCACCGAAAATGACAACATATGTTTACAACGTTACTTTGATTCGGAAACAATAAACATCACATGATATCAAACAAACAGAAACACCAGGATCTGGTTAGTACACTCGTAACGAAATCAGCTGACGCTCCGAAATCAGCACACACTTCGGACCAGATTATGAGCCAGAAACTTCCACAACAAGGCCAGGATACATTTAACTAAAGAATACCTTAGATTGCCATCTTAGTGCATGCACCCTAAAAAAATTAGCTCACACTCCCGACCTGATTATCAGTCAGAAATTTCAACAACCAGGTCAAAATAGAGACTAATTAATACCCTAAATTGTCATCTTTTTGCATGCTCCCTAATTTTTAATTCCAACACAACATTTTTCATTTGTTTTAAAATTCACAATAGCCTGATTTGAGAGTTTTTGCCGATATGTCTACATTTTCTGCAATTTCTGGTGATTTTCTGATATGGAATTTAGAAAGGATGCTGTAAAGGTGTACCTATGCATGTTTACTTTAATCAGCAACACACTGTCTTTAGCAACATTATTTTTTTGTTTGGGAAGAAGCCTGGAGTATTATAATTTTAATGTTACCTCTCAATAGCAACAACCTCTGCACATCAGCCAAACGTTATGTTTCCCAATGGGTCAGATGCTCTAGAGAGCTGTTATACACAGTACAGTTAAAACCCTATAATAATGTATTTTTAAAATTCAAAGAAATATATAACAAATACTTCCTACTCTGAGATTCGTCACAGGAATATATGTTTATACTGCGCAACTGAGTCGTAAATATATAGTACAACCTCTGTAGAGCAACACCCTTTAGAAGCTGCAAATATTGGACGTTGTACAGAGAATGTTGCTCTATGGAGGTTACATTTATATTAAATTATAATCACCTTAGGAAAATTTTGAAAGATTTTTATAGAGAGTGTGTTGCTCTTCAGAGTGCTGCTCTTGAGAGGTGTACTGTAGCTAATCTTCGATCAATGAATGAACAAAAAAATAACTAGATCTACATCGCCAAAAATAATTCGGGACAAAAATAGACAACCTTGTTGTAATGAAGGACACTGGAACTTCAATCAATACAGATCATGATCATTTATACGATGTACAATACAGATACAGTAGAATTATCTAGAATGAGAAAATGGAAACATTCAAACTCTTGAGAGTTTATAATTAGGACATCGTTAGAACACTCCTCCGATATTCATTACTACACAAGGATTTATGTTTTTATCTTAATCTTTGGATTCAGCAAATATTACTCAAGAATTCCAATTTTTTTTGAAAGGTTAAATCCGTTTGTACAATAAATTTTGCCAGCTGAGACCCCTTCATAAGAGGAGTAGCTAGCTGGACCTCATGCGTTTGGAAATTACTTACTTAATTTTGAGTTAATCATGGTGAACAACGGGCAACCATGTATAACTACGCCTGACACGTTCAACTACTGACAACTGCATGGGGCTAACTAGCTATGATGCGACCAGGGCTTTCAGTAAAGTTTTGGGTATTGTCCTGTGTAATTGTGGTCTGTGTTGTTTTTATGTTTTCTGTGCTCGACTGTTTTAGTCATGTCCAATATTATGCTATCTTTTAGTCTGCTGCAGTAAAGTAAATTTCGAAGAAATAGAGATTTACATAGCTATATAACATCCTTTAAAATGTTCTCAAATTCTAATATTGGAAGAATTTGTGTCAATTTAGGACATAGAATTCAATTTTATGCCAATTTATTGGGACAAGCATGTTCGAAAAGACATATCCGAATCCGTAGGGTATATGATAATGTACACAATAATGAGAATTTATCGAAGACATTCGGCTGGTTTTAATGGCTTAAACCAGAACACATTCTCTTTTCTCATAATTGCAGGTCCACTACGGTATCAAAAAAAGATTTTACCAGGCACACATTTAAGTCCTCGTGTGTGTGTGAATAGAGTCCTGGGTTCTTAACATGTCCAGTGTACAGCACCTATACGCATGAGAGTACCTTTGATCTGGCCAACCAGTTCTACTATATATCAGCTAGTTGGGTGGGAAAAACACTGAAAACTGTTTCAGAAAGAACCAAGTGCCTGGCTGAGAATCAAACAAGGGACCTTTTGATCAATAATCATGATCGAGATCAATTAGAGTGTTTATATATCCAGTTCTCGGAGACCATGCCACGTAAGCAGACGAATCAGTGTACTGTTTTATAAAAGCACTTACAGAAATCGTAAAGTTACGAACAAATTTAAATTATTTGTAATTCTTAAACAAATAACATTAGGAATGTAATTAGGACATGGTTTGAAGAAATACATATACAGAAACATCATTAATATTACAGAACCCCTTACCACAATCTGCAACTGTTAATGAATTACATAGGGTTTATTAATTTGATCTTAACTTTAAGATCATCGTAAGTGCTTTGATACAACAGTACCCAGATGATTTGACAGTATTGTGTACACTTATCTAGCACAAATTCTGGATTTATTTTCAGCTTCTAAACCACTTCACATAGTTTACAGATCTTTAAATACAATTCCGACAAGACTGAGATTACAGGATCAAATGAATGAACAAACATTCAGCCTCAAAAACAAATTAACAATCAATACATACAACTATGATAGAATACACAATAGATTATACACCCTATCAGATCACGAAGAATCATCGAGACCAATTATTCAACCAATTATTCAACCAATTATTCTAGAAAAAAGAAAGTAAACACACCTCATGATCAGAGTACAGTTTTTTGTAATACTGTAAAAGGGAATCTTTTTGTGTAGACATTTTTGTAAAAGTGTATATGATTTTTGGGAGGCGATTAAGCCTCTCACTACTACCATTGCCCATTTCTTAATACAAAATTAACCACCTTTAGGCTGCTATGTGAATCCGCATTCAAGTAGTTCCAGAAACTGTCAACATGCCTATATAGTCACATATGCCTATCTTGACATTCAAGACAAGATCGGCAGTAAGAAAACGAACATTAAACGTGTAAAGTCGGTTTAAGCTTTAGTAGCAGCAACCAGATCGCCTCCCATCAGCACTCTCAGTGCTTTGATTTGTATTACCTTTAATTAATGGAACTTGGAAAATTAACAGTACACATTGAAGATACACCACTACAGTTACACTAATACAAAATTTAATGTAAATGAAAATGTTTACATTGACTACAAATGTAAATACAAATGTTCACATTGACAATCAATTTTGTGATACAATTCGATTTACAAAATTACCTGTATGCAAAAATTACAATATCAAAAATCAAACCCATTTTACTGAATTTTCCAGTAAAAATCATGAGTGCATATTAATAACATCTTCGTAATATAATTGATAAACAAAGTTTTGTAAAAATTACAATGTCACAAATTAAACCCGTTTTACAGTAATTTACGCTAAAAATCATGAGTATGCATATTGATTACATCTGTTTAATAAAGTTCTATCTCATAGTTTGACAATGATTTATTATGGCTGAAACAACAGACATGTTTGCAATTAATCGGCATTCATTGATTTTACGCATGCCTAGAGTGGCTGGACTATATTTAATTGAACTCAATCTTCATTAATATTTTGTAATTTACCATGAATTCAAAAGCCATCATGTCCAAGTAATCAACCAATATAACTTATATAAATTATCCCCCTAATCAGAAAACTACCTGCAATCAAAGGCCACTATGACGAAACCTGTCTGCAATGACCGACTGTTAAATATTCAATAACGCAGTGTAACATCTTCTCCTGACCGGCACTCTAAAGAGCAATAACTTCTCAAAGCAACATAATAATAATATAATTTTGTCTCGGTTAGAGCATGTGTCGTCTAATTTGGCCTCCCAGGTTCAAATACTGGTGGAGGCACTCATAAAATCACTTTAAAAAAAACAACAACAAAAAAACATAATAATTTTATTCCAGAAGTAACCATTTATTGTTACAAACTACTTATTTTATCTCTCAAGAGCAACCACCTCTCTACAACAAACCAGTTTGTATTTCACAAAGGGTGTTGCTCTATCTATGTTTCACTGAGCACATCCATGAACCTTTTAAAATTTTGTGCAACCACATCATACCGTATGATATTTCCATTAATTATCAAAGATTAATTTAACAAAATGTTGCTAAAAAAGATCAAAACACTAAATTATTGAAAAACAAGTAACACATTTCAGACTGACTTAACTTGTAATTAAATAGAACCACTCTAATTAAAAGGAAACCAGTCTAATTTTAAGGAAACCAGTCAATTGAATGGTTCATTGAGAAAGTAGATGTTCCTTTCCATGTTCAATTCCAGGAAGTTAGATAGAATCAGACAATGAGGCCAAAAATAATTTATATATATTTCACTAAAGTAATATTGAACGACCTCACTAATTTTATGCATTCCCATCCCCCCTTTTTATTTCGTCTTTAGTATGACGCGGCCGTGGATTGACCCTGAGACCACTGCACTCGAAGCGGAGCGGAGGCTCTATCAATAGGCTACTGAGGACTGGAAGTAAACTTTGGTACCGGTAAGTAGGTTGCGGGGAAAGGTAACGACCAATATTTTATTTTAGGCCTAACAGTATTTTACCATTATAGATAACGTCCACTTATCCAATGATTAAATCTTAACTGATTGATTAAGATACTAGATGTGTTATAATTAAGATAATGTTCACCTGTTTATAACATAAAAACATCAATTAATTAGTGCTGCACTTGCAATGCTGTTGTTTTCTGACAGATTTGCAATTTTGCCGACTTGTTTCTTTCAATTATTTTGATTAAATGATATAAATAAAACATATCTATATTTTTATCGCATAGATTCCCTGATTTTCCATGTAGAACAAATCACAGAACATTATGTTCTCCAACATGACTGCATGTGTGATAAATGCGTGACGTCACCAGCTTTTCAATCTGTTATTGATATCAAGAAAGCTACCAGAAAAGATACGTTTTCACAGTAAACTGTTGTCGTTGCAATGAAAAGCTTTACAAAAATAGAAGAAATTATTAAGGTTATCATTAATATATGTTTGAATCCTAACAGTAAGCAAACTCTGTTGCTATTGATAATAATCACAAATAAAGGGTAAGTTCCACCGTCTGTACAATATGGACAAGAAATGACCATAGCCAACTTTCATAGTTACAGAAGGACATAACCAGCAGCATCTGTGATACAGATGCCCAACAAAATATTCAAACCGGGACTGCTAGGGCGCGTTCGTAACGCTGTTTCGCACATACCGGACAGTGGAACACACTTACGAACAAACCGGAACACTGTTTGGAACATGTTCTTTCTGTGCCCGCCACAGAGGTGGTGCAGCCAGAACAGTCACGTGATTTCAACAACAACAATGGCCACTTGTGTCATAAAATATAATAAATTTATTTTCCAATTATGGACCATTGCGGCCAAACAGTCGCACTTAAATATATCCACATGCATATTTCTTCCTCCAATATCACGGCTGCAACTACAATTTTGGTCATCTTAAACATTTTACTTTCTGTTCCGTTTTGTTCGTAAGGTGTTTGGAGTAGAACATTCGGCACACTGTGCAGGACAGTTCCGTTTTGTTCGTAAGTTGTTCGGAGTAGAACATCCCGCAAAGTGTGCTGAACAGACGTTCCGAACATACCCCTAGTGTGACATGTTAGTGCTCAATCTACTGCGCACTTAAACAGCCAGAATTAACCACCACTGTAGTTAAGAACGTAGTAGGACACAATGCAAACATATACAGGGTGTTAAAAAAGTTTGTTCTCAAAATTTAAATTCAAACTAAATTTTATCTGAGCTATGTATGCAGTGTACAATTATTTTAATTTCTTTACTAATAGCTTCATTTAATGCTTGGAAGATTTGAACAATGGTAGAACCTTCTGGAATTTAAGCTGAAAATTTTACATTTTTCGATGTCAGAAGAATAAAATATTAAAACTTAAACACAGAGCACAAACTTTTTTAACACCCTGTACATCAACATTTTTTTACTTCCATTACACACCACACTGAATATAATACAACAATTAAATTCAAAAGAATACACTTAAAATAAATGTGACACAAAAATCATAAATCCATCAAAACTTTATCACATGTTAAAGCAGCTCTCAATTTTCCTGGGAAAATGTAATAATCCCAACATAATCTTCATATCACAACTTACTGAGTTTCTACAATATTTCAGAAAACAAGTTTCCCCTAATTTCTACAATTATTTGTGATGCGTGTAAATCTATAGAGTCAGAAGGCAATTTCCTACAATGATATTATTATAATAAGGGAGATAGTCATACTTAAATATCTGATATTAACTTAAATCATAACAGGATGAAACTCAATTAACTAAAGATGAACAAAACACAGTTGTTACTATGGTAAAGGTGAAGGCTTTGTTTATTATAGTGTCACCCCTTTTAAAAGGGTCAGCCAATTTAACTTATGATGAGACACCTATGTTCCGTGCACACAGTACCTCCCATATCCCTTCTCTGGTTGCCGGACCCCAGGCAGAAGTGGGCCTACGGTGACCATTCTTCAACTAGCTGGCAACTCGCCAACCGACCATCAAACTCCCGCTTCCAAGGTGGTCGCCCTATAACCACCCGGCCATGGTCAAACTATGTTTGTTTGTTGAGATTATTTTGTCGCAAGTATGTGCATGCATGGTCATTCAGGTTTTTTCCCTGCCTGATCAGCCAAATGACCTCCGATTTCAGAGAAGTGACAGTTGTGTGATACAAGAAACTGAGTGCCATACCCTGGCTCTTCCCAAATAAGACTCATTGGATCTTTCACGTGCCTTATGTGATATGCACTGGTACAAGTGAGACTACCCCTGTGTTATCAACCACTTGCATGGTCAACCAAGAGCTATGGGGTCTATGTAGGGCTATCATTCATTGACTGTTGTGCCTGTTCAATAACCTAGGAATTCAGAAATGATTAATTGTCAATTAGATGACAGTGATTTTTTTTGCCGCTTTGGGAAAGGGTCCGGTCCATTCAGATTGGGAATTTCGCGTTGTGACAACTTGAAATTGGGAAATTCCATGAAGCAGAAAGGCCAAATAAAACAGAAAAAGAGATTACATGTGAAAGACATGTGAATGTTTACTGGTTACTTTGAACTTTTATGCTTGACCTCTTGTCAAAAATGTTCATAACTTTATCATTTTATGTGCGATTTTGAAAATTATTTTTTTAAATTGTTTATTGGGAATTTCTCCATTCAAATTTGGGAAAATTATAGCCTATTTGCAATTGGGAAAGGGTCCGTATACCGGGCCCTAATAAAGAAGGAAAAAAATCACAGGATGATTCACATTAATTATGAGAAAATAAGTTATGAGGACTGTTAGCACCTACTTAGCTGATAAGACTATACCAAGGACAATATTTGTATCACATTTTTCCTCCCCAACGTAGACTTCACAAGTTTTTGTCAGTAGATCTTCACATTGTCATTTCTCGGATCCCTTAAGAGTCTACAAAATGACAGAACATAAACTAGATGACACCTACAGGTCATTCTATTACACCCTTTGTGGTGTCACCCCAAACATCTTCCTGCTGGTTTTAGGAATACATGAGAATAACAAAAATGTCAAGAACAGAAAATTGATTCTGAGAAAATAAGTCCAAAATTTTTGTTAGGGATTAATTTTCTATATATTTGTGAAATCGATAAAGTTAGCAAAAATCATGTTCGTGAACTCAAGCAAGCAGTAAAACACAGAAAGTTATTTATTTCCCGAGTTTAAAAAATCTCGAACATTTTAAAATCACAAACGATTTCAGGACAATAAATTCCCGAAATTTGACCTTGGGAAATTTTCTGAATTTACAGAATAGAAAGAAAATACTAGGCAATGATATATACTGTCTGCATTGGTGAATAGGCTAGATACATTTTCATTTATTTATGTGTTCTGTAAACAGACTTAGAGACAAGTAAAACCTCCGGGGAGATTGGTAAAGTTACTGGAACAATTCCCAGACTCACCGCCAGCTATTATTCTATCTATTCGGAGACAACAAGCACAAATATTGAAGCATATCTCTTGGAGTGAAAGAAGTACAAGAGAAGTTTGTAAAAGACATATGCCCCCATGGCAGTCCAATAGTCAGAAATGATAAAGGTCACAGTGACCTTTGACCTACTGACCCTAAAATCATTAGGGGACATCTAATGTTGATGACCAACCTCCATGTAAAGTTTGAAGATTCTAGGGCAAAGCGTTCTTGAGTTAGTGAACAAAAACCATTTGGTCTACCGACAGACGGACCAACAGACATGTGCAAAGCAATATACCACAGTACGAATCCCGATACACCGCTTTTCAGTTCTGTGAGAGAATTGTTCTATTTTTATGTGACTCTGACGGAACTGAAAACCAATATAACACTCAGGATACATGAAATCTGAGTTCCGTCCAAGCGTTACATCGGTTTTCAGTTCCGTCAGAGCCATATAAAAATAGAACAATAATTCTCTGATGGAACTGAGAAGCAGTGTATCGGGATTCATACCGTGTATACCCTCTCATTAAATATACTGATGATGATACACTGGTCTTGTTTCTCATGCAGTCTTTCGAAGAGACGTCCTGTGTTTGATGCTTTGTTGGCTTGTAATCTAGAGAATACTAGAGTTCTTAATATGTCACAGGGCAAGCATTTATGCTTGAGGTAATATAAGCAAATTAAATAAATTTGCGAAATTCACCAATAGAATTTCCAAGTCACTAACTTCACTTATACAGAGTTATCCTAGCAAAAACAGAACTGTTACAACTTTTACTCCCTTATATAATCAGTCAAACAGGAGTAGCAGCAACTAGGAATGTCATCGTGCCAAAATAAAACCATTACATAATTATATAATTCATGCATTCAGAGCTAGTTAAAGTGCATAAACTCTGTAGAAAATGTGACCACACTAATTCATAGACCAGCCTTTCAAACACTGTTATTTTTATAGCATGTGGCTTCATGACACATATTTTGTACTTTTAATGCTCATATGCACCAAGCACTCATTTACATGTGGCAATTGACCCTCATGCCATGTCATGAAAACAGGGACACCAATTAAAGATGACAAACATATGTCTTTTCTTGGATATTTATAATTCCCATATTTAAATTCTATACAATTCTTTTACATCTATCAATTGTCATAAAGGGAGCAGCAATATTAATAGTGTTTCCGTTAAGGAAATCCTACAAATGAATTTGTATTTGTTAAAGAATTATCCAGAAATTAAATTTGAACGTAAGTTTTTAAGACTTCCATGAGTGCTTTGATAAAACAGTATCCTTGTGTCTCCTACATGTTCAATGAAGATTATAGAACCCTATGAGACAGGTTTGATATACTGGACAGACATAATTATACAGTGTAAATATCTCTCTGGTAACATCTTAGGGTAATTTTTGAATGATATATTGATTAAAATGCTATATGATTGCTTGCGAAGAATATAGTGCACAGATACTGCTTATTTTTAGATACTATCTATTTTTGCTCAGGAAGGATTCCGACTAGTTATTGTGTTTAAGGGGGGGGGGGGGTTGTTGTTTGTTACACACCCGTATTGTTCATTATGTATTCCATTTATGATATTATTTTATAAGCTAACTAAATTACTTACAGAAAATATGACAAACAAGTAATGCTCACCAGCTAATATGTCTCTCTTTCACTTTCCCACAATTTTCAGATATATTCAACACTTATAGAGCAAATGTCAGACTCTGGCACACAATATATCACAAAACATTACATTACCATGTCAAACATCCTCTCACATATTATACATCCCTAACAAGGTCAGAATCAACATACTGTAAAATCACATATTTTCGCAATGTCAAATTTCGCAAATTTGAGATCCTGGGGTGGTATTCACAAAGAATCTAAAGGGAAAACTTGGAATTTGTTTAAAATCTTCAAATTTCCTTTAGTGTATCTAAACAGGCACCATGTAAAGAACTACAATAATCACAAAGAAAACATGGGTTATTTTTCGTTTCTTGGGAAATATAAGCAGCTAAATTATTTAACTTACAAAATATTTAAGCTTTCCCTTAAGATGCTTTGTGAATACCACCCCTGAAATTGTTTGCAAGGTTAAATGTTTGTGATTTTTAACTTCTGAAAGAACTACTTTCTGTTGTCTTACTGCTGTTCATAATCACAAGGTCATTATAATAATAATCAACATACCGGTACTGTAAAATAATAGATGCTCGATATGTCTAAATTTCGCAAATTTATTTGTTATTGTTCAGAGTTAGCCAGGTTAAACGTTCGTGATTTTTAAACTTCATAAACAACTACATTCTGTTGTAAAAGTACTGCCTTTAATTAAAGTTTAAAAACAATTTTTTTTCAAGAACTTAAACATTTCACAATAACAGCAAAATTTAGTCCCAGTTAAAATTTCTGACTCTACACAGTACAGGTTCCCTGAACAAGGTCATAATCAACATATATCAACTTATCATATCATTATATAGTTTAATTAGTTTATAAACTAATTTTAATATTAAAGGTTGATTGTGAAACGAGTTAGTTATAACTCTAATAATAGAGAGGTTGCGAAAGTCATTGTGTAACGTGTACGTGACGTGAATACTACTTTTGAGTTATTCGTCATCCAGGTATGTGTAGACGACAATATAGTGTGTACTATGTCACACAGGTATGCGTATGCACGGGAAACCCAAGAATTCTTCGCCCGTGATTTCATTGCGTTTATATAAACACTCATTATCGATTCACGAAGAAAGCATGCTACACCTGTCACATGATGTTACACGCACGCAAATTTTAATTGCAACGCGTACGTATACATGTACCCGTACACGTAGTCGTACACGTTCGCATCGCAACCTCTCTATAACTGCATAAATCGCTCCGGACACCTTTCTTCCTCCTTCAATCAGTGTAGCAAGTTACCACATATGACTTTGACATCACTACAGGCTACAAATCCAAGATGAAATTTTCAATGCTTCAAAAAACAGCCAAATGTATTCTATGAATCTAAATTATGCCAGTCTAGGGGAAATATATGCTTTCCAGCAGCTGGGCCGTTTTTTCCAGCACCTTTGGAGCAGTTGTAGACAAGGCGACTACAGTTTAGAGCCGTCTTCTTTTCCAAGATTTCACAGGGTGATGGAAAAACGGCCAAGCTGCTGATAGGGATCCTACATTTTGTGAAAAGCTTAAAAAAAACACCAAGACAACTTAATGCCCCCCCCCCCAAAAAAGTTCAATACTCAGACCTGTGTAACCCATTACTTATCTGATGACTTATAGCCTGGCATGCTGATGGTCATTATAGCAGAAGTACCTGTTAGACAGATATAATTACCCTATAATTGACTAGAAGATAAATGGCCACTTGAACAGGGTAAATATGTTCCTCATTTCTATAAGGCCACAATTTTTTTTCTAGGTTTTACAGGGTTTTTTAAATTCTGCTAAACTAATTAAGGAGATGAACTGGGAAAGGGGAGAAACAATAAGAGGCCTTTTAGGACTCTAGGTCGATCACACAATGGCAGGTCAGCGAACTAGGACCCCTGAAAGGGCCTCTTGTTTTTCCCATTCCCTCCTCAAGGCATTCACTTCCTGAAAAGCCGAAGCTTTTTTTGTTTTTTTCGTTTACAGGAAATTTTTGAAAAAAACTGCTGTTTTGAGAAATTTAAGGAATTGAAAATTGAAAGAGGCCCTTTTGGGGCTCTATGTTGCTAACTAACAATGGCAGGTGAGTGACCTTGAGGGCCCTTTCAGCCATCTTGTTATTTTTCCAACCCCTGTGCACAATAAATAAATTTTCAAAAAAAATCCCGTAAACCATGAGATAAAATGAACTTTGGCCGAAACCTCAAAATATAAACTGAGGTCTAAGAAACACTGTATTAAACATATTATAGGCTTTCTTTCTCCTGGAATCTGTAGGATTGGTCAGCAGCCTTGCTGTTTGTTTGTAGAGGGAAATTCTAAGGCAAATATTAGTATATTGAGTATATTTATTGATTTATACAAGTAATAAAGTGGCTGACAGGTGTATTATTAGGCGTATATTAATTAGATCTGAGACAGGATGTGGTCTCCTTGTGTCTCGTTGTTATCAGGCAGCTCGCTTTCCCTGTATGTTCCAGAATATTGAAAATAAATAAATAAATACAAATCGAGAGGGGGGATTACTCTTTATAATTATATATACATGGTATGGGTTTTTTTCTATAAGATTCCAATTTCCTTTGGCAGTGGGTGCATATTAATTAACAATCATGAATATAATTAAAATATATCAAAGATATTAATTAAAGAAACATTGTAATCTAGATATTAAGTATAGAGACATTTGTCATGGAGATAAAGAGAATATATTATCATAAGATTACAAATATTCAGCAACATAATGAATCAAATATTTTTGTTTTCTTCACATTGATTTTTACACTGTTTTTCAACAGTTTTTCATTCATATCACCCTAACCAGTTTTTCTGAAAAAAAACCGACAGGACCAATCAGAACTTTTAAACTTGCTCTTCTGCATGTAACTGTCAACCTTGCCACATGAGGGGCCAGAATATGACCCTAGCAAATGTTGAATGAAATATAAATACTTAACTACTATAAACTTACTTCATAAGAAACTTCCTGTCAATGCAAAATCATCAAAACTAACTTCTTGTATGAATCTTCAATGCAACTACACCAAACTTAAACTTCTTGTGTGAATCTTCAATACAATGATGCCACCAAACTTAACTTCTTGTGTGAATCTTCAATGTAACTACACCAAACTTAACTTCTTGTGTGAATCTTCAATACAATGACACCAAACCTAACTTCTTGTGTGAATCTTCAATACAATGACGCCACCAAACTTAACTTCTTGTGTGAATCTTCAATACAATGACACCAAACCTAACGTCCTGTGTGAATCTTCAATGTAACACAAACATTAACTTCTTGAGTGAAACTCTTCAATGTAATAACACCAAACTTAACTTCTTTTGTGAATCTTCAGTCACAATACTGTTCAAGTTTCACTTAATTCACATAATACCAACAGTTATTTACACATGTTGTTATAAAGTTTTTAGCCCAAATATTTTAAGTCCAGCAGGCAATCAGATGCAATCCAAAGTACCAGACAAAAAATTATACACAGCAAGTTTCATAAATAGAATCAAGTCCATCTACAATCAACATTCCATTTCACCATGCAGATACAAGAATTTTAAACAGTCGGAAAGGTCGATTAATCCATTAACTTTTCCCCAGTTTAAACTCAAAACACTTGCACAGTGTTTGATGCACCAGAAAAAATAATTGGTTAATATCCAGAACAATCCTAACAAAATGAAAATATTCTGTCAAATATTTGTCAAAAATGTTTCAGAAAAAAATTGATCCAGTTCAATAAAATCCTAATACTCCAGCATGCCGATCAATGGGGAATTCACAAAGCAAAGGAACAGGGAGAAAAACAGTTTGATTACTCTGTGAAAAACAGAAAAAAATGTAAACATTTCACAGGAGTTTCATTCTGCCGGTTCCCGGTTAGATACAGCTTGACATTGATCAGTTTTCTGTTTCCTCCTAGAGGCGAAATCCCACAGAGCTAGATCGACAGACAATTTGGTTAAAGAAACGGAATTTATCCCTCCACGCTGACACAATTTGTATATCATGTTTGTGGACTTAATCCTAGTATTTATGTCTTTGTAATTTTTTCCTGTAAGAAAGCCTATACATCTATGTATTGTATATTGCTGGACAAGTTATTGAACGTTTCTTAAAGCTCTTGTTATATATTATCCAGGAGGAAAACAAATTGACAAAAAGATATTCCAACATATTCTACAGCATTATTTTGCAGTTTAAAGAAAGTATTAATGTATAATCTACTAGCAAGGGCACCTGCAGTGTTTTACAATGAGGAGCATGTTTGTGCACATCGCATCAAGTTGATAAACAGCATTTTCCACAAGTTACCTTTAGACACGGGATACTGACCCTTGACCTCAAAAGGGGTCAGTGCCTTGATTTGGTTGCTAAACATTGATAAAAAAATTTACTCTTTATCTCGGATCAGGACCCTTTTTCAGCAAAAGGGGTCTCTGAGGTCCTCAATTAGATTGATAAACAACAGTGACCCCTAATCTTTACTGAGCCTGACCCCTTTTCCTCAAAAGGGGTTTCAGTACCTCCTACATTAACTTCTTGAGTGAAACTCTTCAATGTAATAACACCAAACTAAACTTCTTGTGTGAATCTTCAATGCAATAACACCAAACTTAACTTCTTTTGTGAATCTTCAGCCACAATACTGTTCAAGTTTCACTTAATTCACATAATACCAAGAGTTATTTACACATTTTGTTACAAAGTTTTTAGCCCCAATATTTGTAGTCCAGCAGGCAATCAGATGCAATCCAAAGTACCAGACAAAAAATTAGACACAGCAAGTTTCATAAATAGAATCAAGTCCATCTACAATCAACATTCCATTTCACCATGCAGATACAGGAATTTTAAACAGTCGGAAAGGTCGATTAATCCATTAACTTTTTCCCAGTTTAAACTCAAAACACTTGCACAGTGTTTGATGCACCAGAAAAAATAATTGGTTAATTTCCAGAACAATCCTAACAAAATGAAAATATTCTGTCAAATATTTTGTCAAAAATGTTTCAGAAAAAAATTGATCCAGTTCAATAAAATCCTAGTACTCCAGCATGCCGATCAATGGAGAATTCACAAAGCAAAGGAACAGGGAGAAAAACAGTTTGATTACTCTGTGAAAAACAGAAGAAAATGTAAACATTTCACAGGAGTTTCATTCTGCCGGTTCCTGGTTAGATACAGCTTGACATTGATCAGTTTTCTGTTTCCTCCTAGAGGCGAAATCCCACAGATCTAGATCTATATATGTTTGACAGACAATTTGGTTAAAGAAACGGAATTTATCCCTCCACGCTGACACAATTTGTATATCATGTTTGTGGACTTAATCCTAGTATTTATGTCTTTGTAATTTTTTCCTGTAAGAAAGCCTATACATCTATGTATTGTATATTGCTGGACAAGTTATTGAACGTTTCTTAAAGCTCTTGTTATATATTATCCAGGAGGAAAACAAATTGACAACACGATATTCCAACATATTCTACAGCATTATTTTGCAGTTTAAAGAAAGTGTTCATGTATGATCTACTAGCAAGGGCACCAGCAGCGTTTTGCAATGAGGAACATGTTAATGCACATCGCATCAAGTTGATAAACAGCATTTTCCACAAGTTACCTTTAGGCAAGGGATACTGACCCTAGACCTCAAAAGGGGTCAGTGCCTTGATTTGGTTGCTAACATTGATCAATAAAATTTACCCTTTATTACCGATCAGGACCCTTTTTCAGCAAAAGGGGTCTCTGAGGTCCTCAGTTAGATTGATAAACAACAGTGACCCCTAATCTTTACTGAGCCTGACCCCTTTTCCTCAAAAGGGGTTTCAGTACCTCAATTAAATTGATAAACAACTTTTCTTAATATGTTTATAAACATTGATAAACAACTTTAGGCCCCTTATCTTAAGGGATCCTGGCCCCTTGTCCTCGAAAGGGGTCTCAGTTAAAGCACTAAACACAGCTAACACTTGGCATACATTTCTAATGTATGACATGCATACATCAATCATCATGATACAATATGCCCAATCAACTATTCTCCTAGTATGCTTTCAAACAGATGAGCCAAATTTAAATAATGAGACCAAAAAACCCACACAATTGCCAGGAACTGATCACTGGAATAGCTTAAGTTCTAAGAATTGATTGCATCCCTGGTTCTAACTGAGGAGGCACAGTGGTCAAGTGGGTAATGCTCTTGACTACTTTTTGTAAAGAGGTCCCTGGTTCGAATCTCGGCTGGACATAATTTAAGCAAATACAAAGGTCACGTACTACAGCATGAAAAATAGAGTCCGTGTGCAGGGATAATATGGTTTATTTACACTTTCAAGACAGCTAAGTCTTTTGTACAGGGAGTGTCTTATAATCCAGATTGTGTTATAAGTAGGTACATACAGTATGTCTTATATGTATCTTATGGTAAATCTAGGAATCAATTTGTTACAGCCTAAGATTCCAATAAGTGGAAGTCTTCTTCTATTTGCCGTGATGCCAGGATGATTTAGTTACATCACTTAATTCCCTCGGAAACCGCAGTCAAAGATAGAAGTCTCTGGAAGAATCAAGTCAGAACGTTTTCTTGGAATTGTATCAAGAATTGCATTAAACATGTACATAAAACATTCAAATTGTACGTCTCAAATTTAGGCCTTAAAATTCCAAACAATTTTCAATGACCTTTGATATCTTGAGTTAATTAAATATACAGCAAAACCTCGATAATAAAACTACTGATTATAGGACCAAAGGCGGTCTTAATATCAAGGATAGTGTTTTATTATCAAGATTTTATTAGCCAAGAATAGTGAAATATTGTGAATTGCATTATCCAATGGATTCGCTGAATAACCAGTTCGACAATAATAACTCATCACCATAATCAATGTGACGCCTTTGTCCTGATTGGTGGAGCAGGTTATAGGCTGGTTCCCGGTCAAAGCTTACAGTACTAATATTTAATATTATATACAGGGTGTTAAAAAAGTTTGTTCTCAAAATTTGAATTTATACTTAATTTTATCTAAACGTAACGAGTGAGTGTACGCAGTGTACAATTTTAATTTCTTACACAAATAACTTAAATTAATGCTCGTAAGATTAGAGCAATGGTAGAACTCTCTGGAATTTAACCTGAAAATTGTATATTCTTCTGACGTCAGAAAAAACAACTATTGAAACTAAAAATTTGAGAACAAACTTTTTTAACACCCTGTATATAGTACTACTGTAATATTGGGGACGAAAACCAGACGATAGCCTGCTTTGGAAAAACAGCCCAGTCGAAAAGGCCTTATGATAACTCATTTCAAACTCATTTCAGTGGACAACGATTCTAGGACAAACAAATGCTGCAGCAGGATTTTATCAGACCACTGGCTTTTTTCAGTTTTCTCAGGAAACATGCACATTTCCTTTTTTGGCAAAAACATGATGCATTTGATCGATTTGTGCAATTTGCTACAAATGAATATTGAAGTTCTTCACAACTAATAGTAGTGCAATGCCAACTTTCTGGCAACTTTCTGACAATGTTCTGACAAGGTGCAGACAGAGGCAACTACATAACTATATAATAGATGCAAAATAAATATTACACTGTGATTGGTCAATATTTGGCATAACACATTTTCATTGGCTGGCCACCTCAAAAACTTGTTGAAAAACATATCTCGAGTTAAAATAAACCGTTTTCCCCGGTACGGCCCGGCACAGAGCGGCAAGGTCAATGAAGTCGGCCCTATGTAGACATAAACATACTCGTAGTAATATACATTTTAGGAGGATTATAGGATGTATATTGTTTTCTAACGATTAGCAGTTTTGCAAAATTGAAAACAGTTCACTTCACCGTGTAATCGATTGAATCGTATCCGATTAACCAAGTAATTGTCTGAGTTCTCATTTTGTAGGATAAGGTTATATCCTAAGTTAGTAACAACATATTCTGCCTCATATTGATGACAGTATAAAACTTCAAATCATCTTCTTAACTAGAATTTCAGTATTCAGTATTTACTGCTAACCTATACTCTGAAACCATCAACGACTAATTGCTTTTCGTAGCTTAAAGGAGAAAATTGTACATTATTGGATTGGCAAGGACATAGAAGCTGTCAATGACCTTAAAATTCTGGGAGATATTTCTGGTGAGTACCATCAAGTAAGTGGGATAAATCAGTAAGTATGTCTATGTTAATTGTCTTTGTCATTGAATGTAAAGTCAGGACATGTATGATTTCAGTGCCAGCCTTATACACAATGTCATATACGGCCATTACTGTATACACTTGGCCTGTGAGCCTCGGTACACACAAACAGTGCGGGCCCTACACACATAGTACACAGCCATGAATGTATAAACTTGTCAGGGCCTCAAAGTGAGCCTCACCATACACAACCAATGCGAGCCATACACAATCCTGGCTGTATGCACAGGAGTTACAATGGTTAGCGACCCGGGTGGAGGCACACATTTATAATATTACATTACCAGCCATATTTCAGCAGAAAGCTGACTGGCAAATAAAGGCTTATAATGCTTGGCCTCAGCTGCATACGCAGCCTCTGGCTTTGAATTGTCAGTGTGCTAAGTAATTATTTGAATACACAAAGAAAGTTACACAAATAATCTAACTCATGTATAAATACCTACCCTTCAAAGGTATGTTTAAAATGTCAAATTGCAATTCTATAATCAATTAAAGTCAAAATGATACAAATCTTTGTGTACCTTATTGGTTTCTTGCAGAGAAATTCCTTAAACAAACAATGGTACTGCATAAGTGAAATTTTTGCGGGTCAAAAAGTTTGCGAATTCAAATTTCAGATATTTGGCGTGTGGAATTTTTATCGATTTTTTTAAATTTGAACTTCTGAAATGAGAATAGAGTTCTTAGATAACAAGCATAATATATGCTAGGAGAAATACTGAAATGTTAGCAAATTTAGTTATGAGTGAGAACATTTGACCTGTAACTAATTAATCCTCGTGTGTTTTCATTACTGTATCCTAAGAATCTGATTGGACAACGGATAAACACAGATATTCAAGGATAACAAGTCAATTGTGCTAGGCAATTATTTGAGAAATTCGCCAATATTTTCGTTTATGTTCTTTGCCTTAACTCTGTGTGTCAGGTTTTTATTGAGTGATGCATGCTGCTTGCGCTAAATGAGTAATTTACAAACATCAAGCAGTCGAGGAATTCCTAACAAGTGCAATTACCCGCATTAATAACTCCCAACAACAAACTCCACGATACCTTCACACGGACCCTAGGGGAAAACTGTGCAATTTTATAACGTGCACCTGAGTCTAATTATAACTTGAAGGTACATGCATTGCTAAAAGAGTTACTTTGAATTGATCACATTCTGGTAAGAGTTAATTATGTTGAGTTTTGAACCATTTTTAGTGCTGTATATGAACTTCAGCTGGCATAACCAGTTTTACCGGAATTAATTCATCAACCAGTACTAACTTGCTCATCCGCAAGCAACTGATAACTTCTCCACATATAGTGGACATGACATAACTACACATATCAAATGTCACAAAGAAACTTATCCTGCCCAACCAAGCGGACACTGGCTATTGGATTCAAACCCCAGAAACAGACCTCAATCTATCAAATCTGTCAAACCCCATACTAGGCATCTTAGACGCTCAAGTACTATCCATTCCACTCCATAATTGTGTACAATAGGTCACAGTTTTTGCCTGAAACTGGCTCAATTGCTATCCAGGCAGTTGAGAGCTGAGTTTCGGGCAATAACTGTGACGTTTTGCTGAAAATTGCATCGAAAGTACTCATTCTAAATGCAGGTTGTAAATTGTATGAGAAATGTTATTCTCGCTTGCTTTTGATTCATTTCTAGAATGAATGATAAAATTGCATTACTGGTACCAACTGGGCTAATCTGATTACAATTAATGATAAACTCATTCAGTTTATCTCAGAAAAGTTTCTAGATGGTAGTAGCCGATTCCCTTGTGTCAGAATCAGATCCATAAACAATTATGCCAGGAAGTAACACTTACATGTACAATAAAAATATATGATCAGTAAGGCTACAATACATTCATGCCTAGGTTATCATCCCCTAAAACTCCCTATTTTTTCATGCCATCCCAACTTTATTTATTTGTTTGCTTTAAATCTATTTAATTTATACATATTTATTAACGGTTGATAGTGAAACAAGTTTTTCCACTCTGGAATTCCTGATGTTATCCATCACCACAAGGGTATGAGAGAAGAGAAGCCTGGTTTCCCTATTTTGCCCAGCATCTAGCAAGAGAGTTACTCAGCTACCATTTATATTTCTTCTTTGATATGATGGGGCCTGGGATCAAACCTGGGACCTCCCGCACTCGGAGCAGACTCTATACAACTAGGCCATCGAAGAGGTGGTAACTGGGTTTGCATTAAAGGGGATCTACCTACAATGTATATCTTTTCATGTCTTAGCTTACCGGACAGACCAAAAGCAATACACAATTAAATCAAAGATGAGGGATAACCTGCTCGCCGATAGCATACCGGTCCTCAGCACTTTTTTAAGCAAGCCCTTTCTTAGCATAGCCCTGTCGAGTTCTCTGTAGTGCTTTAGTTTAAGGCAGCAAGCCCCTGGTAAGGATACAGTTCAGGAAAACTGGTTAGGTGAACCTTATATATATGCAATTGAAAAATCGTTGAGAATGGTGCTTCTAAGCTCAAATAAATTAATAAAACATGTTCAACATAAACAGGATAATTGATAAATTATAAACAATTTCAAGTTCCTAATTTATGGAACAAATTAACAACACTGACTTTGAAATATGAGGCTAAATTGTAACATGTGAGATTAGATGAATTACAGCATCCTACCTTGGCTGCAGTAGTCTAAAATTACATTAAATCCAGATTGAAATTTGTAGATGTTTAGATGTAGATGTTTATTCTATATTGTAAAGGCCATAACAAACATTTTGGTTTAAAACCCAAAACATTGCACTGGAAACCAGAACTCAAATAAAATATAGCATCCTACCTTGGCTGCAGTAGTCAAAGTAACATTAAATCCAGATTAAAATTTGTGTACATGTTGAACAGTTTCATTCTATATATATTTTATAAAGGCCACTACAAAATGTTTGGTTTAAAACAGAAAACATTGCACCGGAAACCAGAATTCAAAACATCAACTCAGATGATTCATTAAAACAATCACCAAACACACACACACAGGCATCCCTGGAGGATACACCAGTCTGGTTCCTATGTTCTGATCTAATTTAAGAATTATTGGAGAAAATTGGGACCCAGTCAAACCAGCCTGGGGAGGAGAAATTTCGGTTACTATGGTAACCAATGGCTACAAAATTTATGAATGCAAACTATTCAGCACTGAAGATTTTCCAATAAATAAGACATTTCCCCCCCCCCCTCGTTCCCTGTAGGATTGGTGCCTCTTTTTCCCTGTCATTTAAGTGTCTATTTCTGCGATATTCATCCTACATCGATAGTAAGTATTTGACATAATAAAAAAAAAATTATCGGCCATTTTTCAACTATTTTTCAGTAAAACATACAGCGGTCAGTTAACCTAACTAGTTTTCTTTGAATTAATTGAAATTATGCCAGTTGTCCATCAATTACCTTTACATGAAAAGCAAATGATACAATAGAGTCTTTTGAAAACCTTCAACAATAATTTATTCAAACAATAAGTCGGAACGTTGATCTCTGCTCTTGTAATGTCTATAATGTCAACTATTTAGGTTAATATACATCATTCATTCAGAAAGGCATACCACTGTCTCATTTTGTATTTTTTCTAATTAAGCATACAACTGTACAATGTGACGTCATGCCTGTCACCAAAACTATAGTTAGGTCAGTTTGTCTTGAAACTTAGTACATGTGCAAGAAACTGACATTTAGTGATATACCCCCCTCGGCCAGTTTTTCCAGGGAGAAAAATCGGGCCGGCTTTCCTTTCCCTGAGGAAACTCATGCTGCCAAAAAACAATACCTGTCCAACTCAGGGAATGATTAGCTACAACAGTCTGGGTGACCAGTAAATGCTCTATAAACAGGTATGCCTCACATAATATACCATTCAAGAATTATGTACCTGTCTATTATATAGCACCGAGTAGTAAATCATTTAACTATGATGTACCTGTCTATTATATAGCACCGAGTAGTAAATTATTTAACAATGACAAAACACTAATCAATATTTAATTAATGGACCACTCGAGGGCGGCTGTGACATAAATAACAGACTATTAATTAATGGAACAATAAAATATTGAGTTTTATGTTTGAGTAGGTGGAATAATCAGCATTATAAACCACACTAATTAAACATTTTGGAAGGAGACTGGGACTAGCTCGCTTTGACTGGTTTTCCAAGAGGATTTGAACACTAGTGAGAGATCATGTTTGTATATAGGGTATTCATATGCCAATGTGCCCACCAGCTAGCTATTGGATAATGGTAGGCTTCCATTGTTCATTCCTCCACTGGTGGGCACTTTGCATATGAAAACGTAATAATCCCCATTTCTATAGTGACTTGAGTAAGGGCAACCTTATCTAGAGAACTTGAAGAGGGAGGGAACCAATTAATAATGCACAAATGACCCAGAAAATGATGAAATCACTGAAAATTTAGTCAGTTAACTATCATACTATCAATAGACTACTGTGGTGTGAACTGTAATTTAGAATTAGGCTAGCAAGAGTTACCTCCCTGAGTCCAGAGATCAAAAGATAAACACAGCACTTCTAAGTCTGTTTATTTGGGGGATTTAACGCCATCGCTCATCAGTTTCCAGTTATATACAGGGACTTCGCTCATCAGTTTCCAGTTATATACATGGACTGAGTCCCTTAACCAGTTTTCCTGGACTGCACCCTTTGTAACCAGTACTAACTAACCCTGCAAAAAGGAACCAGCAACTTTCCATATATGAAGGAAAAATCGACAGTTATTATTAGAAGGGTATGACCTGCCACGACATACTGTGGACTTTGAATTTCGTAAATAATTAACCATAAAGGGAGGTAATTATGAATGGTAACTACACTGAAGTGAAGTACGGGGAGACTTTTTACTGCCGCCCAAAATATTCATGTCAGAGGGAATAGGGCAGAGAAAATAGGCAATGAGTTGAAGAAATCAATTAACAAGTTTTATAATTATCAATTCAAATTGGATATTATCTCCACTTCCGTTAGCAAGACAGCCATTATCATTAACATACCATTTACATCATAATGAGGGGAGACTGTAACATCAGGTACTAGTCTAGTAACTAGAGGACCAATCACACTGTTAGGCCTAAAATAAAATATTGTTTGTTTCCCCATCCCCTACCTACCCGGTTAAAAAGGGCCCTACCCAAAATATTTTATTGCCCCAATTTAATTAATATTTTTTTTATTAAATATTAGAAGTGAAAATTTTATTTTTTTGTTTACTGGCTTCTTTCTTACCAAAATTTAAGACTGTTCGTTTTCACCTTAGAGTTAATTCTAACTTTCATTATTTGTATGTCTTAACCAATAACTATCATAGTGAATAAATTTAAAAAAAAAATATTTACCCTACCTACCTACCCATTCTAAATTTGCTAGGGTCGGGATGGGGAAACCAAGAATATTTTAAGTTCGGCCTTATCATCATTACTATGTCTACCACTTTGGCCTACATTATCGTCTTCACTATGAGACATATGTGTATTGCTTAGAATCAATTTATTGCAGTTACAGTGGTGTCAGATGCATAGATTTATTGCAATATATTGTGGTATGCTTCAAATTTATCAATTTATGACAATATATTGTGGAATCCATCAGGTGTTTCAGTTAATTGCACTATATTGTGGTATACAATAAGTGTATCAATTTATTGCAAAAGGTGTATATATTTATTGCAATATACTGTGGTATGCAGTATGTGTATTGATTAATTGCAATATTTTGTGGTATGCAGAGTGTGTATTGATTAATTGCAATATATTGTGGTATGTTTCAAATATATCAATTTATGACAATATATTGTGGTATAAATAAGGTTTGCATTAAGTTTTGGTGTCTGGTATATCACTTTATTGAATTATATTGGGGTGCCTAATTTATTGCAATAAATTGGGTACGCTTTAAATGTATCAATTTATTGCAATAACATTGTGGTATGCATCAGGTATGTAAAATTATTGCAATATATTGTGATATTTTAAAAAATATCCTGACACAAGAAACGAACCTACCATTAAATATCCAATACTGAATACCACACAATCACACACACATCCACGGTGAAAGTTAAAAATTCTGAATAATCTGAAATCCTCAAAAATGAACAAATTATGAAGGGAAAACGAAGAAAAACACACTTTTTTGGTACATTCA
Source organism: Spisula solida (assembly GCA_947247005.1). Classification (NCBI taxonomy): domain Eukaryota; kingdom Metazoa; phylum Mollusca; class Bivalvia; order Venerida; family Mactridae; genus Spisula; species Spisula solida. The sequence continues at coordinate 897,890 of OX365958.1, read as the reverse complement.
AAACTTGAAGTTGGTACACTGAAAGTAAGGTACATGCCTGAACACTTTCACCAATGCACACGCTGGACAACATAAAACTACATGTTCCTACCTTTGCATAGTTTTCTAACTCTCCGAGCCATTGACTGAGTTGAGATTCACAGTCCGGATCATCAACGTCACTATCCGGTTCGATGTCCGGACCAGATCTGTAATCATCCTCTAACTCCATCCTGAAATATAGAAATAACACAATCAGACAGTTGCAAAATGATAGTTCTGATATTAAAGATGGTTTGACCCGGTGTAACAGGCCCCGTCTTCCCCCAGTCAGTTTTATCCCCCGGGGATAAACCGGGCCGGCCCAGTTTATCCCCCGGGGGAAGAGGAGGCCTAGTCAGTTTTATCCCCCACCAGGCCTCTTTTTCCCCCACTCCAGGCCTATTCTTTTTTTTGTCATGGAGATGGGGAAGAAGAGGCTATGTCTATTTTATCCCCCACATGACTATAATTAATACAGAGGTTGTGGAAGAAGAGGCCTAGTCTACTTTATCCCCCATACGGATCTCAGTAAAAAAATCTCATCTCAAATTTAAGATTATTCTCAAGTCATAGTCTGATAGGTGGGGTTTGCTTATCGTAAAGAACTGGAGGTTGATTGATTATGGAGATTAAGACTTAGACAGAAAGTAGGACAAAGGGAGACAAATGCAAAAGAAATCATAATTCAACATGTTATACCTACTTATCTACTTTCATATAGAACTCAAAGTTGGTAACACCACATTGACCTTTACAAAGACAGGGAAACTTAATCAGCAAGGACATCTGGCTATAAAGGTAAGCATTTTTCTCAATGAAATAAAAAATATAATTCTTTTGGCATTTCAATATTTTTTTACTTTTTTTTACTAACGACTACCATTTTTTAAGGGCAGCTAGCAGGGTTGCTTGCAATCCCTAGTCATAGCAACGCCTATTTTACTTTTGGAACCTCGATTATTGAGATCTTATTGTGCAGGACAGTCTACCTCATCCAGTGCCAGTGGTTCAAATTAAAATTCCTGCAAAACTCACCTTCAATTAAGATTCCTATAATAAATAATCAAGTGCTTTAATGCATTTGAAAGCTACCATCCAGTCTTGTTTCCACACTTACAATCATACCTCCCGTTAGAATTTAATGAAACAAATATCACAAATAATTTCCATTTTGTCTAGCTAGCACTTTAATCAGCTGAGAACACTGAGAACATGACCCTATGTATAATACTATACCACTTCTTTAATTGATCAACCAATTAAAATTTTACTAGTACAAATTTGCCATTTCAAGTTATCGATTAATCAGATTCTACAAATTTGCAATTTAAAGTTATTGACCAATCAGATTAGAGTATTTCAAGTCATCGACCAATCAGATTGAAGTACATGTATTTGAAAAGAAGCAGCAGCCATTGATTTTTGTCCTCCTAATGACAAACATTGATTCTGACAGTTTTATTTACCTGGAATAAACAATGATGAAATGACCAATTTGTTTGTTAGTACAAGGTCATGTTAGGCCAGGTATATAAGTATTGTTTGTTTCCTGATTTTCATAGTAAATATAAAGGTGCCCAATTGAGACATAATGACCAATCCTGAACAATAAGTTTTCCTGGAAGATAATTTTGCATTCAGAGAATGAACAACCACTTTCCGAACCAAATTTTTGCAGCTGATATTTTTAAACCTCTTACAGGCAAAATTGAAATCCCAGACAACTATTATAGTGAGTTTTCCATGACAAAAGCAGCGAAAATTGTGTTCCATGACTTTTGCATGTCTGACACTTATATAAGGAGCATTCTTGAATTACCAACCGGAAACTGTTTGGCCAATAGACAGACTGTCCGACCAACATCAGCAAAACAATATGCAATGGGGCCATGTTTTTAGAATCAGAGCCTAAGGTTGGAACTTTTTGGGAGAGATGATATAACTTGGCTAGGTACGGACACCGGAAACAAACAATTGTTTAGGCTTAGTACATGCATGAGGACGGCACTAGACTATTGTTTGTTAATGATGGTACTTATCATTATAGATTGAACCTGAAGTCATATTGACTTAAGTGTACTTCAAGTCCAGCAAGAACATTGAATTAACCCCACTTCAGTTAATCCCCTGTCTGATAGTTCTCTAATATTGCTGTTGATTTACCAAGGTCCTTGTTAAATGGCCCAATAATCCCCTTAACTGGAGACCCTTACATCAATTATTGAAGTCCTTAAAACAAAGATTATAGACACAATAAACATCAGCTAGAGTAAAGAGTTAATTATCACATTATATTTCCCGAAACACCGCTTTTCAATTCCGTCAGAATGGTTCTGTTTTCATATGGTTCTTACAGAACAGAAAACTGATGTAACGCTCCAAAGGAACTCAGGATACATGACATCTGAGTTCCATCCGAGAGGTAACATCACCGAGAGGTAACATCGGCGAGAGATAACATCGCCAAGAGGTAACTTCGCCGAGAGGTAACATCGCCGAGAGGTAACATCGCCGTGAAATGCTCTATCTGGATATATACCATGATTATTTGTTTCCAACAATTTAAAGCAAAAACTGAGTACCATTATTCACACAAGTATTGCACTCAATGTTTCAGACACATGTTCTTGAAGTTTAAGGGGTCAATAGAAAATTCTGGGATGTCAAAAAGCACATCATAGTTACAGTTTCAGGGAAAAACCATTTGTTTTTCCAGGAACATTCTGTAGTCAGATTTTATTACCAATTGAACATTTCAATCACCCGAGTCAGCACCCAAAAAGACAATAATATTATTGTGCAAGTCTACAGTTTTTCATTCAATCAAAATGCCGCCGACATTGGCTCATTTGCAGACATATGGTTCATGTATACTGCAAAACACGTACACATCGTAACGATAAAGCCTCAACTTGCATAATATAAGAAAATTGTAGTATTTTTGGTCCTCAAGATTTGGTCCCAGTTTTGGTCCTAAAAGTTTGAACCCAGTTTTGGTCCTCAAAGTATGGTCCACGAGTTGGTCCTCAAAGTATGGACCCAAATTTGGTCCTCAAAGTGAGGTACTAGATTCGGTCCTCAAAGTGAGGTACTAGATTCGGTCCTCAAAGCAGTTATAAACAGCCATGTTTAGGCAATTTGGTTATTAGGCCACCAATTAAACAGTTTACAATTGTTCCAGGACCCCTAGTAACATTACAGAATGGTAGGTCATAAAGGTGACTAACCTTGATAAACTTAAGCACAAGTTACAATGACCTACAATATTTCCTTTTAATTAACTCCATATTTGTTCTATTTGTTGAATATTCACACACACATCCTGAACTCAAACAGACAATCATTAAAATCCCAACTGTATATCATAAATAGATTTTGGATACCACAGCCAAATATTTAAGTACATAAAAACACCAATAAACTGTTATATCCATTACATTGAAAACACCAGCTATTTCTACACTTGAAAACTATAAACAAACACAACACTACAGAGATGTATCACAAACACAGCAAGTAACCAAAAACAGAGGGAAGTGATTCCGTTGCAGAATCCATTTCACTATCATATCTTTTTGCATTATCTATTCCCCACACCGACAATGGAGCACACAATCGAGCAAACACGCCTTGGTGGACCTGGAGCATATACATTTGCATGTCAATGTACGCACGTATATATGCACGTCTCACGTGCAGCCATTTAGTTTAGGTTTTTCGTAAAAAAAAACGAGCTTGAAATTTGGGGAGCTTTGTAGAGTTAGGAAACCGAGAGAACGTATCTAGAAAAAGAATTCCCTCCGTCATCAAGCTGTTTGCAATCATAAAAGTTCTCTCTGGGATATTTTATCTAGAGGGAAAATCTTCTTTAATGTATTCCATTATGGCGGGGAATGTTCACAAGATTCTACAGGAAAGAAAGAGATGTTACATAAGTCTTGTATCAAAATAGGGGATTGTCAAGTGCAGATGTTATGTATCTAAAGAACAAACAAGTAATTAAGAATTGCAAGCAATTCAGAAGTCCCCTACCGGTTTAAAGCCATTTTCAATGTTTCTGTTGCCATAGCAACCACAATTTTGGTCGGAATCTAAATATTTTTGGACGTGCATTATCCCCTTGCACATACCAAGTTTCATTAACCTAGCTTGGAAAATGTTTGAATTATGTCAGGATCCAGATTTTTTGACGGACGGACGGCAAACCTATAGTCCCCTCCGGTCAAAAACCAGTAGGGGACTAAAAAGGATATTGGGGTCAAGTAGGGTGACACAAGGGGTCAAATCGAGGATGGACACACGGGGACAAATAGGGTGTCACAGGGGGCAAGTAGGATGACACAAGGGGACAAGTAGGATGACACAAGGATTCAAGTAGGATGACACAAGGGGTCAAGTAGAAGGATACAAGGGGACAAGTAGGATGACACAAGGATTCAAGTAGGATGACACAAGGGGTCAAGTAGAAGGATACAAGAGGACAAGTAGGATGACACAAGGATTCAAGTAGGATGACACAAGGGGTCAAGTAGAAGGATACAAGGGGACAAGTAGGATGACACAAGGATTCAAGTAGGATGACACAAGGGGACAAGAAGGATGGTAAAGGGGTCAAGAAGGGGGACACAGGGGGTTAAGTAGGATGACACAATGGGACGAGTAGGATGACACAGGGGACAAGTAGGATGGCACAAGGGGACAAGTAGTATGACACAAGGGGACAATGAGGATGACATAAGGATTCAGGTAGGATGGCACAAGGGGTCAAGTAGGATGACACAAGGGGACAAGTAGGAGGGGACAAGTAGGATGGCACAAGGGGACAAGTAGGATGGCACAAGGGGACAAGTAGGATGGCACAGGGGGACAAGTAGGATGACACAAGGGGACAAGTAGGATGACACAAGGGGACAAGTAGGATGACACAAGGGGTCAAGTAGGATGACACAAGGGGACAAGTAGGAGGGGACAAGTAGGATGGCACAAGGGGACAAGTAGGATGGCACAAGGGGACAAGTAGGATGGCACAGGGGGACAAGTAGGATGACACAAGGAGTCAAGTAGGATGACACAAGGGGACAAGTAGGATGACACAAGGGGACAAGTAGGATGACACAAGGGGTCAAGTAGGATGACACAAGGGGACAAGTAGGATGACACAAGGGGTCAAGTAGGATGACACAGGGGGGCAAGTAGGATGGCACAGGGGGACAAGTAGGATGACACAATGAGTCAAGTAGGATGACACAAGGGGACAAGTAGGATGACATAAGGATTCAGGTAGGATGGCACAAGGGGTCAAGTAGGATGACACAAGGGGACAAGTAGGAGGGGACAAGTAGGATGGCACAAGGGGACAAGTAGGATGGCACAAGGGGACAAGTAGGATGGCACAGGGGGACAAGTAGGATGACACAAGGAGTCAAGTAGGATGACACAAGGGGACAAGTAGGATGACACAAGGGGACAAGTAGGATGACACAAGGGGTCAAGTAGGATGACACAAGGGGACAAGTAGGATGACACAAGGGGTCAAGTAGGATGACACAGGGGGGCAAGTAGGATGGCACAGGGGGACAAGTAGGATGACACAATGAGTCAAGTAGGATGACACAAGGGGACAAGTAGGATGACACAAGGGGACAAGTAGGATGACACAAGGGGACAAGTAGGATGACACAATGGGACAAGTAGGATGACACAGGAGTCAAGTAGGATGACACAAGGGGACAAGTAGGATGACACAAGGGGTCAAGTAGGATGACACAGGAGTCAAGTAGGATGACACAAGGGGACAAGTAGGATGACACAGGAGTCAAGTAGGATGACACAAGGGGACAAGTAGGATGACACAGGAGTCAAGTAGGATGACACAAGGGGACAAGTAGGATGACACAAGGGGACAAGTAGGATGACACAAGGGGACAAGTAGGATGACACAGGAGTCAAGTAGGATGACACAAGGGGACAAGTAGGATGACACAGGGAGACAAGTAGGATGACACAAGGGGCAAGTAGGATGACACAAGGGGACAAGCAGGATGACACAAGGGGTCAAGTAGGGTGTCAGAAGGGGACAAATAGGATGACAAAGGGGGTCAAGTAGGATGATACAAGGGGTCAAGTAGGATGGCACAAGGGGTCAAGTAGGGTGACACAAGGGGTCAAGTAGGGTGTCACAAGGGGACAAGTAGGATGACACAGGGGGACAAGTAGGATGGCACAAGGGGTCAAGTAGGGTGACACTAGGGGTCAAGTAGGATGACATGGGTAGTATCACAAGGGGTCTGGTAAGAAGCCACCTTGGGCAATACAAGGAGTTCCAGTTAGGTGAGACAACCAGCATCACTTGGGATCAAATAAGGTGACACCAGAAGTACCAATAGAGGTCATGTAGGGTTAATTACTATATAATATTTTTATAGATATATCAACATTCAAAGGTTCAACAGTATGCATATTATTTATTACAAACATGTGGTAAACTAAAATATCAGGGGTATTCCAAGAAGTGCTCAGCAGCACTTAAGGTAATTAAATGAGGGCGGCATTAAGTCATAAAACTGCAAGGCATTTGTACTCAAAGCCCACGTTCTTAAATAATTTATAATCAACATAGCATGGCTATAGCACCATGATTTAATATGATGTAACCCGGGGCTTTATTAAGGATTGAAATCTCATTTATAATAAGCTTTCCTAGAAAATACTCACCAGAATTTATTATATGTATCTTAGTTTAGTTTATTCTAACTTTACCACCACTGGCCATGAGCAAAAGATGACAGTTTCCCTTTCTAGCGTGGAGAGTTAAGCAAGAGAAATACTAATACCCTATTTTACATCTTTAGGAGTACGGTATTCAGGGCTTTTTTTTAACCTGTGCAATGGTATTTTCCAGGGGAAGAGACCTTGTAACGGCCCAAATTATTTAACCAAAAAGCCCTGATACTGTATAAATTTTTACTTGGGAGATTTCCCACCAAGTATTGTTACATACCCAATTTATAAATCACTAAGATTCTTATCACGTAACTTTTCCACAACCAATTCATCCGAGCATTTAAGGGAGATTTGCGACATCCCCCAAGTACTTCAGTACTTTGATTTATCACTGCAAGTAACAGTATCTACTGAAAAATTGTCGATTTGTTTATATAACTAATAACTATTTACAAAAATCTTGATTGACAAAGCACACTTGAAAATTATCATAATTTGCTTTTAATACATATTGTATATACTATTACATACACAAATGGAATAAAAATTGCCAGTTTTCTTTCTAAATAAGACGGGAGAACTAGATCTACAAAGCCATTTATCGTATATTTGATATAATTATAACCTTTCAACATGATGTAAGAAAATTACCCATAAGTCTCGACATATCCTGCGTAACCAAAAACAACAACAACAATGTCTGTGTAAGAGCAAAGCTGACAAACAGTATATCGAAGTAACAGACAAAACAAAGAAGCTAACAGAATTCAAAACACATTTTGTGCCAAACATGAAGCCAAAATATTTGTCTGATGACTCCCTGCAGATAAATACATAGACAACAAATTAAGGTACTGTATAATGAATAATGTTCGCGGGGATTTTAAAACAAATCTTTGGTTTCGTACATGTCAACCAAAGGCTTTGTTAAATACAGTAAACTCCTGTAGAGCAACACACTTTGGGAGCTGTAAACATTGGCCATTGTTAAGAGGTAATGAATAATGTTCGCGGGGATTTTAAAAAAAATCTTTGGTTTCGTACATGTCAACCAAAGGCTTTGCTAAATACAGTACAACTCCTGTAGAGCAACACCCTTTAGCAGCTGTAAACATTGACCGTTGTTTGAGGTTGTTTCTCTACAGACGTTAACTTTATAATAAATATCAACTTTAGCAATTTTAAAGGTGTTGTTTAATAAAGAGGTATTGTTGCACTACAGAGGGCCACTCTGGAGAAGTTATACTATACATCTGGAAGTGTTTCTTTTCCAATATTTTACAAAACAGCAACTTCAACTATCGCCATTTTGTCAAAATTACGAAACTTGACACCAACAAATATTAAATACTTTACATCATACCAGAACTATCTGCACTATACACTATAGTTACAACAAAGCCGAGGGAACACACACAAATAATAATTTGAGATCTCTCGAGAATATTAGATATAATTATATAGTCAACTTATTTCAATTAAATATCAATTAATAGGAATGTGTCGAATGAAGGAAAGTAAAATGTTTTAGAATTGCATGACAGCTAAATAAAAACATACGACACAAATCAATGTGTATCACTTGGTTCACCATCTGTAACGAATTCACTGCTAATCAAATTTTACTCATAATTCTATAAAAGCTTCTACACATTTATTAATTAGCCCTTTATATTTTTGCCATAGGCAGAAAATGCTTCAGAATATTCACATATAAAGACATTAGAAATATACAGTCTAACCCAGCTGTCATAAGCAGCAAGTCAAACGATTGATCAATAATCAAACCATTGATCAATAAGAACAAAGAAAAACCCATACAGACAGGCAAACCCAAATGGTTGACAAGCAATTTTTAATTGTTGACAAGCAAATCCAAATGGTTGACAAGCAAACCAAAAAGATTGACAAGCAAACCAAAATGGTTGACTAGAAAACTCAGTTGACCAGTAAACAGAAATGGTTGACAAGCAAACCCAATTGGTTGAAATGGTTGACAAGCACACTCAAGTTGACAAGCAAACTCAAATGGTTGACAAGAAAAGAATACTTATAGTAATTGAAAAACAGACACAGATAAAAGACAAGCCTAAGCATTGTTTCCATCCAGCAAACATAGAAGTCAAAAATACTGTAATTATAAATTCAAACTCAAAAATACTTCAAATTCATGTAAAAGTAAATTTCAGCACTTAAGTGAGACCCCAATACAGCTCTCGTTTGTAGAAAACAATGAGAGACTGGAGAGTGGGCGGGACCATGAGAGACTGGAGAGTGGGCGGGACCATGAGAGACTGGAGAGTGGGCTGGACCATGAGAGACTGGAGAGTGCGCAGGACAATGAGAGACTGGAGAGTGGGCGGGACCATGAGAGACTGGAGAGTGGGCGGGACCATGAGAGACTGGAGAGTGGGCTGGACCATGAGAGACTGGAGAGTGTGCAGGACAAGAGAGACTGGAGAGTGGGCGGGACCATGAGAGACTGGAGAGTGGGCGGGACCATGAGAGACTGGAGAGTGGGCTGGACCATGAGAGACTGGAGAGTGCGCAGGACAATGAGAGACTGGAGAGTGGGCGGGACCATGAGAGACTGGAGAGTGGGCGGGACCATGAGAGACTGGAGAGTGGGAGGGACCATGAGAGACTGGAGAGTGGGCGGGACAATGAGAGACTGGAGAGTGGGCGGGACCATGAGAGACTGGAGAGTGGGCGGGACCATGAGAGACTGGAGAGTGGGCGGGACCATGAGAGACTGCCGAGTGGGCGGGACAATGAGAGACTGGAGAGTGGGCGGAACCATGAGAGACTGGAGAGTGGGCGGGACCATGAGAGACTGGAGAGTGGGCGGGACCATGAGAGACTGGAGATAGGGCGGGACCATGAGAGACTGGAGACTGGGTGGGACCATGAGAGACTGGAGAGTGGATGGGACCATGAGAGACTGGAGAGTGGGCGGGACCATGAGAGACTGGAGAGTGGGTGGGACCATGAGAGACTGGAGAGTGGGCGGGACCATGAGAGACTGGAGAGTGGGCGGGACCATGAGAGGCTGGAGAGTGGGCGGGACCATGAGAGACTGGAGAGTGGGCAACAACGAGGCACTAGTGACACTCAACACAGGATGAATGATGCTGTATGCCTTTAAAGACTAAATATCAAAGCCATGCTTGTATTCAGGATGAAATATGATGTGATATTTATTTATGACACAGTGTTATGACATAGCAATCACAATGTTATGGTAGATAATCAGTTGATTGTACTTGCTACTTAACTCTCCCCCTCTCTGTCTATGTGTTTACTGTAAATAACTTGTTTTTGCGAGAGTTTTATTTTCACTAATATTCCAGAGGATGTTGAAATGCAAAATCATTATTCTCACGAAGATTTCGCAATACACACTTGGGAATTGGACATTGTCAATGACATTCAACATTCTCCCGCACAAAAAAATCTAGAAATTTTGGGGAAGTCGCGTAATAAAAGTTATTTAAGTGACTTACAGTATCTATGAGTTTGGTTTCATAAATTGCTTTATTCTCATCACAGACATGGTATTGATTCTTGTCTGAAAGAAGTTTAGTAAGATCTAGTTTCTGGATTGCAAGAATTTAAAGGTGCTTTCCCAAGGTTATTACTCTCTATACCTCAGTGAATGCGTATCACAGTCTTTCATGGTCTTAACTAGCCACATCTAGCTGTACACCATGTAGCTCTTTCTAACTATTGTCAGCCACATCAGAGACACCCATTGTACCCTGATGTGAACTGCAATGGGGCCTTATATGGTCCTATCCTACTGACATGAGCTGCTATAATGGGGCCTTACGTAGCCTTCCAATCGATGTGAGCTGCACTGGGGCCTCAACTTGTCCTCCAGCTAATAAGAGCAGCATTTGGATCTCACATTGTCCTATCCTGCAGACATGATCCACATTGGGGCCTCACATTGTCCTCTCATTGATGTGACCCGCATTGGGGCCTCACATTGTCCTCTCATCGATGTGATCCACATTTGGGCCTCACATTGTCCTCTCATCGATTGAATTAGGGCCTCACATAGACCTTAAACTGATATGACCCATATCCCCTAAACTGATATGACTAACATTTGGGCCTCACATTGCCCTCAAACTGATGTGACCAACATTGGGGCCTCACATTGCCCTCAAACTGATATGACCAACATTAGGGCCTCACATTGCCCTCAAACTGATGTGACCAACATTGGGGCCTCACATTGCCCTCAAACTGATGTGACCAACATTGGGGCCTCACATTGCCCTCAAACTGATGTGACCAACATTGGGGCCTCACATTGCCCTCAAACTGATATGATCCACATTGGGGCCTCACATAGCCTTCAAACTGATGTGATCCACATTGGGGCCTCACATTGCCCTCAAACTGATATGACCCACATTGGGGCCTCACATTTCCTACAAACTGATATGACCCACATTGGGGCCTCACATTGCCCTCAAACTGATGTGATCCACATTTGGGCCTCACATTGTCCTCAAACTGATGTGCTCCACATTGGGGCCTCACATTGCCCTCAAACTGATATGACCCACGTTTGGGCCTCACATTGCCCTAAAACTGATGTGATCCACATTGGGGCCTCATCTTGCCCTAAAACAGATGTAACCCACATTTGGGCCTGACATTGCCCTCTCATCGATGACAGCTGGAATGCTTGGCCTCGATCATAACGTTTTTTTCATCCATTTCTAGACATACGTATTGCCTACTCATGTTGGACACACATTCCATTTCTACAACCATGTGCATATGTATAGTATACCTTGCCCAGCATTATTCCCCGACTCATCTCCCCACCAAGTTAAATAGTTGCCAACACTAAGTCCACCAGGAAATGAATCAATCATAACTTTGCCAACATTCCATTGTATTTCAGATATTTACATAAAAATCGCCACCTTCATGTATAAACTCCAAATATAAATTCAATTAAAATTGTATTTACTTGCTTCTAGATTCAGATGCCACCTGTATAGAGTGTTTAGACCACCTGTTACAATAACAGCATGACCTTTCTAGTTAAACGCCAAATATCTTGGAATAATTTCCTGCATTAGCTGTAACAGTTGATCTATGAAACAGTTTGAATATTATTCATACATGGAATACTAACGCTGATAATTAGGAAATAATGAATACGTAGCTATGTTTTGTTGCGTAATAAAATATAGGCATGTGTTTGGATGCGTAGTAATTAAATCACGAGTGCTTAGCATGAGTGATTTAATGTATGCATTCAAACAAGTGCCTATATTTTATAACACAACAAAGCACAGCTCCTATTTATTATTTCGATTCTAACATTGCAAACTATTTTCTTTCCAAGGAACGTTACCGTCACCGTTACGTCATTTGTCATAGTATATGACGTCAAACGTGACGTCATCAATCAGCTATATTTTATCGCGGTAATAAAATATGGGAAGCTCAATATACGCAAAGAAGGCAAATCCCACGTGCCATGTTAGAATTGCTATTAAAAAATCCACCCGCCATCACTAATATACAGTAAGACATTGTTTTTAAATCACCTGCTCAGGTGAGTTTTTGTGATTCGTCAGTGTCTGTCGTGTGTTTCGATGTCAACAATTCGTTCAAACAACTCCCGAATAGTTTGACCAATTTTGATGAAACTTTACTTTACTAGAATGATGCTTGGATTGTCCTCTTACGGATTCCTATTTTCTGTATCCAGATAAAGTACAATGATAATGACAAATCAGAAAGGGAAGGCAGCACTCTACAGAAACAGCTGAGTGCAACAGGAATGAAAAGGAACACACAAGAGAGAAAACCCCGACAGACCACATGCACACATCAAAAGATCCAACACAAACCTCTAAATTAAATTCATACTAAATTTTAGCTGAGCTATGTGCGCAGTGTACAATTTTAATTTCTTTCTCTAATAGCTTCATTTAATGCTCAAAAGATTAGTACAATGGTAGAACCCTCTGGAATTTAGCGTGAAGTTTTTACATTCTTCCTACGTCAGAAAAATAAACTATTGACACTGAAACATTTAGAACGAACTTTTTTAACACCCTGTCGTTCTAATTTCAGGTGCATATGATTCTAGCAAACAGCTGCAGCGTCTGTTGCAGGTGTAACATATTCCACACAAATTGCAACCTGTAACCACTTCAATCATTGTAATGAGTTCTGCTACTTGTGAGAATTTCTCCTGTTTAAATTGATGTTTAATTGATGCAATCTTATTTCAACCCTCACAGTATAGGAGAGATCACCATATTCATATGCAAAATGCCCACCAGCAACCTATTGGATGAATGAACAATAAAAACCTGTCATTCACCAATAGCTAGCTGATGGTACTAATCCCTTTATATACAAACATGATCACTCCTATAAGGTACAACTCACAGTAAGAAACTTGCAGTAAAGTAACACAAGCAACAGACAATCTCAAAGAAACCTCACAGTATCAGGTAGAACTCACAGTAAGTCACTTGCAGTAAAGTAACACAAGCAACAGACAATCTCAAAGAAACCTCACAGTATAAGGTACAACTCACAGTAAGTCACTCACAGTAAGGTTTCACAAGCAACAGGCACTCTCAAAGAACCCTCACAGTATAAGGTAGAACTCACAGTAAGTAACTTGCAGTAAGCTTACACAAGCAACAGACAACCTGAAGAAGTCCTTGTTTGAAAGAAGCTAACCATAGTCAGGCCTCAATAAATCCACTCGTCCTGCACAATATCTTCCTTTTTTATTTATATAGCAGGACAAGTCAGATTTTGGGGTTTTCTTCTCTGTCTATATTGCAGGACGAGTGTTTTTAAATATATTGGTTGAGGCCTGATAGTGATGCCATAATCCCGATACAGTCTGTCCTAACCAAAACTTAGTTTTAGGATAAACTTTGCTTTGACCCACAATTCAGAGAATCCATTCAGCCGGACCCCTCAATCGGTCGTCACCGTTATTTACTTGACAGCCATGTCACCAAAACTCTCTAGCAATAAATCTACAAAGAGGTAATGTCACATGTACAATCGGAACCCCTTGCGCAACTCTCTATTTCAGACTCATCTCTATATATAGCCATGGAAATAACAATTAATTCTTGTTCATATGGAGTGAACAACTCCAAATTTATCCAAGTCTAAGTGGTAGTCAATGTATGGCAGTTCGATAAATCAAACATTCTCACAGAAAGCTCTGTACAGACATTGAACCTGAAAAGGCAGCAATAACCTTTCTTAAATAAGAAGGTTCCTGATACAGCGATCAGACAAACAGAATTATTTGTACCGTAATCAAACATTACAGTATCCTCAATCAAAACTATCTACACAAATGTAATTCTTAGGCTACAGCTTTTTATTTTTAGGTTACGGGAACTTTTTTTAGAATTTTGGGTTACAGAAAATTCTTTTACATTGTTTTATTTAAGGTTTATGAGAAAGTATTGAAAATTCTGGAAAGCAAATATAACATTAGAGGCCCAAAGAATTCCCCTACAAAACAGCAGGTGTGCAACCAAGGGCCTGGCCCTTTCGGGACTCTTTGTTTCTTTTCCCTCCAACAGACAGAAGAATTTTCCAAACTTTCTCATAAACCTTCCAATATAACAAACATTGCCTTATATTAGCTACACTGGTTTAAAGAAAATCAAATATTCATTTATCAAGAACTATCAAAGGTCTGGCTGAAATAACGCGCAAACCATTAGGAAAGTTTTGCACACAAAAAGCTCCTAAATGACCGAGCCAGAAATTGATCATTGGGAAGCGTTCATCATTACACTGAATTGATCGGCAGTAGTATTTTCCTGCACCATCCAAAATGTCATATTCACCCAGAAGTTAAGTTCAAGTATAAACAAATCAATGAAATGCAATTAGGATTGATCAGGAAACGTTCTGTTATTGTAGCCTCGTCCTGTCCTGATATTGTAGTCATCAAATAATGCTTGTATTACGTCAATGCATAATACGAGAATAGTCGACGAATCTTTTATATCCCCGCAATTTCAGCCAACTATACATTGTGCTGAACAAATACACTGATATCAAATGGTAATTAGAATTGATTGTTTTAAACAGAAACTAATGCAAGCATTCTATTAAGGAACATCGACAGTTATAATAATACACTATGCACCTTTTATTTATCTATTATGTAGTTTAAAGTACATTTGTATTATGTGAAGTGGTATTTATTAAAGTGTCACCACAACTTAAAGAACCAGTCAATTGGATTAAATAGGGGTAATAGTAGAGAGGTATCTCCCCTTACTACTAAAGGGTCTTGTAATACAATGCAAATATACAGACTTAAGTGTCCAGACTATTAAAACTTTATTCCAGAAAGACATGACCATGACCTGAGAAGGAAATGACACAATACTTCAAGGTCAAATACCAAGATCAACGAGTTCAGTCCATGGGTCCAGTCCACGGGTCCAATCCAGTAGTCTAGTCCAGTTTTTATGCTGCTCAATGACTAGTTCTAGTTCTCTTAGTATGAAAGAAATGAATCCTGCAGTTACAAAAAGTCTGATCTCAGAAATATGTTTAAATAGCAAATTTGCAATCATTTCTGATTGACATTGAATTAATGTCAACACTGCTCAGGTCATCTAATCAATTAGCAACAAAATAGGTCTGGGTACTGACAAATATTTTTACTTTTTTCTCAATCTTTAAATTAGATCTTGTCGTCAGAAGTCAAGGGTTACTAAATCAAGAAGCCTGTTTAGGTTAGTCTGGGTATAAAATACTAACATATACAATTTATCTAACACATAACCAGCACTTTTATTACTTAAAATCGTAACTAGAAATTTTATGCATCTTTACACAGCTGTTAAAAGACATTGTTCAAGTCTTGGCAAATATTTTGTTTTATGCATCTGACTAATATTAATGTCTTTTAATATTCTCCCATTTTTATTGTTCACCTATGTCCAATATACAGCTATGCCAGCTATATTTGGGCAAAAAGGGTTATATGTTTAAGTCTGCACAGGGAGGTAATTTCATTAAAGTTATATGTGCAGGAGTGGTCTCCCTGTATAACAGACGATTGAATGTAAATTCACAATGATCCAAATTCTCTGGAGGGACATGTTTAGGTGATAAATTTGACAAAAAGTTAAATAAACCAGACCAACAATAATTTTCAGGTTCTTTTAAAGTCTGATTCTGGTAGAATGTATGTATGGTATAAGCCTAGATACCATAAAATCATGTACTTTCGAGGGACAAAAAATTCTACAATTATTTTTCTGTAGGAGTAGGCAATGTTAAATTTTTGTCAATTTCAAACTCTAAGAAACAAGTCATTAAGAATTGCAAGCAATACATAAGTCCCTAACGGTTTGAAGCCTTGACACTTTAAATTATTTTCAATGTTTCTGTTCCCATGGGACTAAAAAACTACTTTAAGCATTTTAATGAGGTTGTTCAAGTTTGTGAGCATAATTTTTACGAATTTATCAAACTTGAGAAAATAGCAAAAAAAATAAACCCTCACGAAAAATTCTGATTTTAGTCATTCGCTGGTCGTAACTCTGTCATACATCAACAGTTATTGGATATTGATCTACCAGCTTTCTCCAGAAACACAAAAATCATACATGGAATATTATACAGATAATGAATTTCTATAATACCCTAATAAAAGGTGATTGTCGTGAATTATTGATGCATAAGTAACATAACTATCTAATCCATGTCATATTACTGAAATGTGAAAAGAAAAGCATGAGAAAAGTACCATTGGTAATTAATCTAATTATGCCGTAATCAATAGAAAACATATTTCTTATTATATACCTTACACTGTATTGTCACGAATACAGGCCAAAGCTTACGCTTGAATTTAATTTTTTTATAATTCTATTACTACTGCAAATTAGAGACACATAATATTTTATGGTTTGTAAGGTTCATTACCTGAATCATTATTAGTATTGCGGATCCATTTACTACACTATGTAATTGTAAAACAAATAAAAATAATTTCAATTTTAATATAAGTTTAGATTTCCGTAAGTGCTTTGATAAAACAATACCAATGTGCATACTAATTCTACTAACTATTATACTAATTATACGGCACCTACCCGAAGTAAATCTGCTCTAAAATGAACTCAGTCTGCAATTATGACTAATATCATGCTATATTTAAGCACTCAGGCAGAAAACAGAATACAATTAAATGTGTAAATTCTTAATTACATCAATAAAATCATTGATTATTAATAATCAAGGCCGCAAGAACTGAGCTGCATCAATAAACAAAGGCAAACCAATTAATATTACATTGATTATGTTAATGTCAGTGTGTACCTTAAACTGTCATTTAAGGTTAATAATGGGGTAATAATGACACAATAATAGTCTATAATGGTATATGGATGAATAATAAATTTTCTGTGTTCTCCCGTTTACAATCTGTGACCTTATAGTATATTAATGATGGTGCATTTCTCAGGAAACGGACAGTAATTACTGTACGAGTAGAAGTTTCCGTGAGTCACAAGTTAGTGAATTATGAACTTCCAGTATTTAGCATGCGGAAATATCAGCAATGTTTTCTGAAATATATTCTTTGTAGACCGAAATGAACACAACTACTAGAGGAAATGTTAGCAAATTTTGTGAATTTGCGAAATTTTCCAATATTTCCACTTTGTTAACTTTAACACTAATTTTATAGTAAAAATATTTATAATGGAAGTTTTCAATGCAAACGGACAATATTCAAACCTATATTAAATATTTATAATGATGAAACTTTCCTCTGCAAACGGACTATATTATAATTAATACCCATATAATACTAATGATGGTGCATTTCTCACCAAACGGACAATATTAATACCCATATAATATTAATGATTAAACTTTTCTCTGCAAACGGACAGTAATGACAGATTGCAATATTGATCACAGATGCTCAAATTGATCAAATGATAATAATGAAATCAATAAAACTGCTACATATAGTGGAGTACATATTGGGGTACCGAGTAATAATTAATATTGAAACTAGCTACCTTACCAGGTTAGGTGAATTATTATTACCTTAATTGATGAATGAGATTTTGTATTAAAATACCAACCATAAATCCAATCTAGGTCCAGATTTGGACTCAATTTACTAAATATAAACTTTGTACAGAACGAAATGAAAAATTTGCATTTTTATTTCGGTAGATGTTATCTCAATCTTTATATATTTATTTTAAGGTCAGTATAAATCAATTGCTAGGTTTTCATAAATTTTTGTCTAAAACAGAAACAAGAAAGGAATTTTTTGTTTTCAAAAGTAAGATATGAATAGATTTTGACTGCCTGATTTCCCTACCCTCTAATAGCTCTGAAGATTCTCAAAACCTCGTCGGAAGAGCTTCAAACCTCTTCGGAAGAGTTTCGAAACCTTGTCTTATGAGTTTCAAATTCTCGTCTGAGGAGTTTCAAATTCTCGTCTGAAGAGTTTCAAATTCTCGTCTGAGGAGTTTCAAAACCTCGTCTGAAGAGTTTCAAAACCTTGTCTGAAGAGTTTCAAATTCTCGTCTGAGGAGTCTCAAAACTTTGTCTGAAGAGTCTCAAAACCTTGCCTGAGGAGTCTCAAAACTTACCTGAGGAGTCTCAAAACCTTACCTGAGGAGTCTCAAAACCTTGTCTCAGGAGTCTCAAAACCTTGTCTCAGGAGTCTCAAAACCTTGTCTCAGGAGTCTCAAAACCTTGTCTCAGGAGTCTCAAAACCTTGTCTCAGGAGTCTCAAAACCTTGTCTCAGGAGTCTCAAAACCTTGCCTCAGGAGTCTCAAAACCTTGTCTCAGGAGTCTCAAAACTTGCCTGAGGAGTCTCAAAACCTTGTCTCAGGAGTCTCAAAACCTTGTCTGAGGAGTCTCAAAACCTTGTCTCAGGAATCTCAAAACCTTGTCTTACAAGCGGATCTGTATACAGTCCTAAAGATATTTGAAAGAAAAGAAAATTTCAGTAAGGCATAGGAACGAATATGCATTTAGCCATTAGTTACTAAGGGCCAGAATAACCAGTATGATAACCCAAAGATATGAAGGGCCAGAATAACCTGTATGATAACACAAAGATACAAAGGGCTAGAATAACCCATACCATAACCCAAAGATACGAAGGGCCAGAATAACCTGTACAATAACCCAAAGATACGAAGGGCCAGAATAACCTGTACAATAACCCAAAGATACGAAGGGACAGAATAACCTGTACAATAACCCAAAGATACGAAGGGCCAGAATAACCTGTACGATAACCCAAAGATACGAAGAGCCAGAATAACCTGTACAATAACCCAAAGATACGAAGGGCCAGAATAACCTGTACGATAACCCAAAGATATGAAGGGCCAGAATAACCTGTACGATAACCCAAAGATACGAAGGGCCTGAATAACCTGTACGATAACCCAAAGATACAAAGGGCCAGAATAACCTGTACAATAACCCAAAGATACCAAGGGCCAGAATAACCTGTACGATAACCCAAAGATAAGAAGGGCCAGAATAACCTGTACGATAACCTAAAGATACCAAGGGCCAGAATAACCTGTATGATAACCCAAAGATAGGAAGGGCCAGAATAACCTGTACAATAACCCAAAGATACGAAGGGCCAGAATAACCTGTACGATAACCCAAAGATACGAAGGGCCAGAATAACCTGTACGATAACCCAAAGATACGAAGGGCCAGAATAACCTGTACGATAACCCAAGCATTGAACAATAAGGCCTGAATACAATCAGCCTGTTTTGACTTGTTTTATGACAGTGACAAACATTTTGAAACAATAAAACAACAGTCTGTTACTATGACAATGTATATGTGTACATTAACCCTGCCTGTGATATATTCACCAGTACACTTACACTAGCTCATGTTTTCAATCAACTGACAATCAAACCTTTCACTTATATTACCCGTAACAAACTGGCTCTAATTATCCCATTCCTCCTACATAACCCGATGTTATAGCACAGAGAATTTGACATGATCCTGACCTTTATGCATGAACATATTAGCATGGTCTTGGGTTGAATATATAAATGCATTATCGGTGTCTTCATGATTTTTCTCGCTTATGAAAACATACAACCGGGATTATAAATATAGGCAATATCTCAGCTGTTTAATTATGCTAATAGAAGGTTGAGAGTCACGTCAAGTTCTCTGTACTATATTACAGTAACAAACTGCATGGCTCTAATTATCCGATTCCTCTTAGACTCAATGTTAGCTTATTTTTTCTAGACGTATTATAAGTACGGAGAACTTGACACGATACCTTTGCTATTCTTTGAGTAATTGACATTTTTGTGTAAACAATCAAAGTCAGAAAAGGGGAATAACTCTTATAAAATGCTGGATAGATTTATTCCCTCTTGTCAGCTGAGTAGATGTAGGTCATCAGGTATAGAGAACTCAAAATTGGTCCTGATCACAATAGGTATAGAGAGCTCAAAATTGGTCCTAACCACAATAGGTATAGAAAGCACTACATACATGACCCAGATAGTTTAAATGTTTTCCTACTTGTCAAGAATCGATCAGCCAGCAAATTATATACATACAAAGTCATAAAACGTACAACATTCTCGATATAATATCCGATTCTCTAAATACCCAATCACATCATGACATCTATACTGACATATCAACGTCCACAATGACCCAGATTTACCGAAAATATATATCATATTGATACTGCTCCGAACATCAACATTTATCAAAGACATACGAATCTACTTAAACAAATGCGTTTTTCCTATTTAAGACAGAACATACTGCCAAATAGCATACTTACGTCAGCGTTTTAGATTGATCAAGTCTGTAATTGGAACTTACATAAAACATCTGATATGTTACATCGGCTTATAATCCTCAGACATTGTCTGAATTTGATAAATTACATCATTCCTTGACGGAAGCGGCCATCACGGGGACTGATTCCGTACATATTAGTATTTGCTCTACTTTTTCAACCTATCAGTGGGTTTGATTTTCGTCTTTTTGACCAGTGGGTTTGATTTTCGTCATTTTTGACCAACTAGTGGACTCGTGTTTTGTCTTTTTTACCAATCAATAATTTTTTTAATTTTTTCGACCAGTCAGAGGGCTCGATTTTTGTATTTTTTACCAATCAGTGGTTTCAATTTTTGTCTTTTTTATCAACCTTACGACCAATCATTGAGTTTCGTTTTTATCTTTTTTTACCAATCAGTGGGCTCGATTCTAGTTTTATTCGTCCAATCAGTGGGCTTGATTTTTGTATTTTTTGACCATTCAGTGAGCTTAATTGTTTTTTTACCCAATCAATGGGTTGGTTTTTGCCTTATTCTTTCGACCAATCATTGAGTTTGATCTTTGTATTTTTCAATCAATTAATGGGCTTGATTTTTGTATTTTTCGACCAACCAGTGGGCTCAACTTTCGTCATTTTATCTAGAATCCAACAACAATGTTAATTCTTACTATGAAGTAATTTGAAGCTACTAGCAGATTGGCCAATTCACGAAAAACAAAACTTTTTACAAAATTCAAGTACCTCATACTTTTCAAAAAATGTTTGTCAATTTCAAAGACATTTCAAGGAACAGGGAAGATGAAAATAATTTGTCAACAACACATTGTTTTTTTTAAGTAATATAGGGAAGAAATTCAAGTATTTAGGAGTCTCCGAAACAAGCTATCTACTATAAACAGGTATAACATAACATACCTTACAGTGTGGGTGAGTAGACCAGCTGAGAGATAGACCAGCACACCCGGGTCACCACGCCCAGTAACTAGTAAACCATAGTATCACAATATTATACACATACACCTGAAATAAAACAGAAAATACAAAATTTAAGAATCTGTAAAATCGACATCCGTTTTGTGCAACAAGGTGAGCTGAAAATTAATTTAGACAAGTTTTTCTTTGTGTATTTTTGTTTATATCAATTTTTTTGGTTGATTATGAAACAATCTTACAACTTAGAAAATCATCATTCCTGATGGTATCCATCGCCACCAGGTTATTAAGAGAGAAGCCAGTTTTTCTGTGATTACTCTCCTATACTTCAGTTTATACTAATTTATTTTAGGTTGATTATGAAACAAATTACAACTTAGAACAAGTCATTAAGAATTGCAAGCGATACAGAAGTCCCTTGCCGGTTTGAAGCAACCACAATTTTTGTCAGAATCAAAATATGTTTAGACGTACATAATCTCCCCATTGCCCCCTATCAACATACCAAGTTTCATAAACCTAGCTTGGAAACTGTTTCAATTATGCCAGGATCCAGATCTTTTGACGGACGGACAGACTGACCGACTGACGGACGAACGGAAGGCAAACTTATATTCCTTTCCGGTCAAAAACCGGTACGGGACTAAAAATCACTCTTGACACCTCATTCCCATGGCATCATAGTCCACATGGAAACAGAGACAATTTAGCCAGTTTTTCAGTAATTACTCTCAATATGACAGTCCATGAAAAAACTCAAGAAAAATAAATAAATGTAATTGTCTACAGAATTAAAGTACATTCATAAATCATACCCGAGCATGATAACTCGGATAACTTCCCACAATATGTTTCTAGGCATTACAAGGTTAGATAACACAACCCAGCTAATCATAACTCAAGCCGACAGTAACAATCTTTCAAGATATCCAACATCTCAATGACAGAGTTACATGCAAACTTACACTAAATATATCAAGACCCAACAGTGTGCGAGCGTTATACATAATAAACTCAGAGAGACGGTTCCAACTTATCAATGAATTTGTTCCCAGTACTTAGAATTGGCTACCATGTGTATCGGTGCTGTGCATCGGACATGTTAAAGAAATCAAAGAGCTAGGGTATTACAACCAGGGGTCCATTGCCTAAGCAAAGCGCTACCGAGCACCTTTGTTCAGTTACCTTCGGTTCAGTTAAATATAGAAGGCATGGATTACCTCATATAGAAAGCACAATGTAGTGCTCACTAGTGTGTTTCATTTTTTGAGCATTTTCTTTGATCACCTAGATAATTAAACCAACTGTTGTCTAGTATAAACAATATTCCCAGACCAAATTTCAGCTCATTCCGTCAATGTCTTGAACCCCCCCTACCGAGTTGAAATTTTGACCCAAAAACGCCATGTAGGCATTTTTTACTACGACAAGGTTTCGTTTTTAACTGATTCCACCAACATTTCTTTTGTTTTATTTGTGTAAGATGTTTAATAATGGTAGTCAGATTGGTTGTATCAACAACTGTCTCTACTCTTGGGGTTGAAGGTCTTTGGCCAATCTGGTAGGGGATTGGAGGTCATTGGCCAATCTGGTAGGGAATTGGAGGTCATTGGCCAATCTGGTAGGGGATTGGAGGTCATTGGCCAATTTGGTAGGGGATTGGAGGTCATTGGCCAATCTGGTAGGGGATTGGAGGTCATTGGCCAATTTGGTAGGGGATTGGAGGTCATTGGCCAATCTGGTAGGGAATTGGAGGTCATTGGCCAATCTGGTAGGGGATTAGAGGTCATTGGCCAATCTGGTAGGGGATTGGAGGTCATTGGCCAATCTGGTAGGGGATTGGAGGTCATTGGCCAATCTGGTAGGGGATTGGAGGTCTTTGGCCAATCTGGTAGCGGATTGGAGGTCTTTGGCCAATATGGTAGGGGATTGGAGGTCATTGGCCAATCTGGTAGGGGATTGGAGGTCTTTGGCCAATATGGTAGGGGATTGGAGGTCATTGGCCAATCTGGTAGGGGATTGGAGGTCTTTGGCCAATATGGTTGGGGAAAATACCGAACAACCCTAAGCTAACAACTGTCTCATTCAAGGTAACACAACAAAATGTTTTACTGTGAGAACTGGTTACCTTTCTCCTACAAAGTGTATGATATCCCAAAATCTAGCAAAAAACATGGTTGTTTTACAAAAAATGATGCCAGATGGGTTCACTCTCTAGCAAAATGTGTAAAATGTGAAAATATTACAGCAAAAATATGATTGCTGCGTTGACAAAATATGATGCATGTTGTATATATAGATCAAAAAGGTTATAATATATATAAATATGATGGGTAGCAAGAATATGTTTGCATTAAAAAAATTTATTATTTGCTTTCAATGGATTATGGAGTTTTTTCAGTGAAAAAAACAGTGAAACTACCACTTTGTTATTTTCACTGTTTTGAAGCTGATTCCAGTATCATGCAGAAAAAGAAACGTAACGTCAACGGCGCCGGGCTTTAAAATATGTGTTACGTCATCATGACGTCATAATTCTCACGTCGTGACGCTCTAAAGTCGACGTGATTTTTTCCAATTAAACCAATTACGGTACATTTTAAGAGAAATTGAGGCATATAATAAACAGAAAATTTGTTGATTTTTAGTGTAAGATCAATTCTATTTCACTCGTGATCACAGAAAATTAAATTTACACTTGTGGCTATGCCACTCATGAAAATATTAATTTTCTATGATAACTCGGTGGAATAAAATTCGATCTCCCATCAAAATCAACAAATATCCTCTATATAATGCAAGCTATATATCACTCGACCAAAATGTGTTTAACATCCCAAAAACATAGCAAAAAGCAAAAATATGTTTGTTTTACAAGATATGATTGCTTTTACATATCTTTTCTGTGAATCAGTAGCTAATAATTGCTAACATTAACTGAATCAATACTCCATTCTCCCTAGACGCTTTAGTTTAGCTGCATGGAACTCATACCTTTCAAATTGATCATGAAACAATTCATGATTTTAACTGATATTACTCACTATCTAGGACGGGACAACTATCTCAAATGATGCAAGCTAGTATGGGTTGTGTTTACAGCAATAATGATGTGGGGTCCAGTGGAACTTCGGGCCACAGTTGGGTGCAGTGGAACATTGGGCTGCAGACATGAAAAATCGGAATTCTATGGTGGATGGCCTTGGTTGATACAAGGAATCAAGTGCCTCTGGGTAACTATAATCAGTTCATCTCTATGTAGTGTGGGGGAACACAGAGAAAAGGCGGAGAATAGCTTTTCTGAAATTTCCAGTGTGTATTAGAACAAGTGACCTCTAGATCAGAAGTCTAGAGCATTATCCACTCAACCTAAGAGCCACCCAAGCAGCCACAATATATTATGTATAAAGTAAATCACTGTATGACTTATTGGGAGACAATACAATTCAATTTCTATGACTTATTGAGAGCAAAAGCAACTATAATTTCCAGTCACTATATGACTTATTGGGAGACTATAATATACACCTATTACAATAACCGGAAATTGACTAGTTTATAAACTGTGACTATGGTGGCAGTCTTACACAGGTTAAATTGTACATGTACATTAAAAGTTGATATTCTTTCTCATCATTCACCAATTTACAGGTACAATTCTTCAAATACAAAGACATCTTTTTCCAGGTAATTATAACCAACCCATATTTCTATGAACCCAACAACAAAACAAACATTAAAGGTTTTCAAGTTCTGAGCACTTAAAGGTTCAAACAATCTGTATTTATAGATTGATTGGCATCAACATATAAGGGCTTAAGGCAAAGTTTAGTTGATATGTTTAATTAGAAATCAGTTAGAATCAAACACAGAACTCTCAGATCAGTACAGAAAAATTACTGTAAACCAATTTACTTTCGCGAATACTAACTTTTGCATTTTGCTGATCGTAGGTATATTCGAGACTACAAATTTTAGTGTTTTTTTTAAGCTTCCTGCAATGTCCATATTAATGTTTTTAGCACTTTCGCAGTGACTTAATTTCGTGAAATTCTACCACTCGCGAGCTCCGAAATTAAATTGAGCAAATTAATTTCTTGGTTTACAGTAATGAACTTGTTGCTACTATAACATCAAACAGTTGTTGACTGGAGATGTTAAACTAGATATTGGAACAGTAGCTCGCAGGGAATAACTTTAGCCTTATCATTAAACAAACATTGATAATATCAACACTACACAGTCGACTGATCGCTTGTAATCAGTATAGATTGAAAAAGTACATGCATCAAAAGTGATTACGTATGCTCGAGATCAAACAAATATCGGATATGTATTTGTCATTTTTATTTGTAAACAAAGGCTATCAGCAAACTAAAACAGCGACACTGGCTATAACTCAAGCCAGGGTGCTGATGATATGTTTGTTTGACTGAGACAAATTAATTGCAAGTGTGTGGTCATTCTATTTTCCCTGCCAAACGGCCTAACAACCTCGTGCTTCGAGGGAAGAGACAGTTGTGTGATACAAGGAATAGGGGTCACGGTGTGATACCCTTGGATGGGAAACACTGAAAAGCATTTCAGAAATGACAAAAGTGCTCCGGCTTAGATTCAAACCAGGGACCTCACAGTACGTACTGGTATATCAAATTATGGAGAAACAAGGTAACCCAACTCTAGCTTAACAAGACCGTATTGGAACATGATCATATATATTACACTGCTTATTTCTACAGATTATATAGCAGTATCATACACCAATTACTCCCTAGTGAGTTCTCATTAATTACAGAATATAATTTATTATTCTGTAGTAGAAGATAATGAAGCTCTATGTTCATTAGTCAATGATAAATTTATGATGATATAACTACAAGCTTAAGGTTAGGCCAACACAAATGTTAAGTTACCAGTTTTTGAGGGCCGCTTTTAGCAATTTAGCCGTTCAGCCACCCCATGACATTTAACATCAGGCTACCTAAGGAAACCTGTGTTTGAGTTTCCCTAGGGAGACTATTTCTCTTCTGGTTTGTGTGCAGCCAACATCGAGATACAGTGCACAGGACTATCGGACATGCACAGACACCTCTCTCACAGGTACCCATTTACACCTTGGTTGAGAGGAGTTATACTGCTCAGAGAAATTAAGCAGTGGCAAAGATGGGGATTGAACCCTAGTCATCCCCTCGAATCCAAAGTGTGGGCCCTACCTCTAGGCCAATACTCCCAAAATATACTTTTTGGTGTTTCATCCAACTAAATGACGAAATGCTCAAAACAATCATGTTACACATTACCTTGTGCAACCTTTTTAATGTTGAATTTTCCTCCACATGTGGAGTGGAAGGGTAAGTTCAGATACAGTGCAGAAAAAACGGTAATTATATGAGCCAGTCTCCAGGAAAACCTGCTATAATGACATTATGTAATTACTATATCTAACAAGATTTTGATAAAGCTCTAAAATAAGGAAAAATACATATCTATTGATTCTATTTTAAGTAATTGACCCATATAGTACTATACCTTAGCTTTTAATTTTCCTATGAATTATGAGGAAAACACATACTTCGTTGCTATGGTGACCAATTTCAGAAAAGTACTCCGATTGAGAAAAACGAGGATTTAGTTGTTTAAAACAGAAGTAGCCTTTCTCTGAATGCAAACAAATTTGATTTTGATATATATTTTGAAAAGTGAAACATAATTATAGAATTCGGTACTATTTTGAACAGTTTAATGTCAAGAATTGATCAAATGGTGTAATAATGCAATACTTATTTCAGTTACGTCGAATAAAGTTTGAATGACGTTTGCGACGTCACACAAAAAGCTCCGAATAGGGACTCTACAAAAACAGTTGTAACTTCCTTAAAACTCAAGATATTAACATAATTTCTTTTGCAATTTGCTAATTTAACATTATCCTGTATTACTATGGAAAATCTTAAAGTCAATATTTTTGTCAAAATAGCAGGTTTTCCTAGAGACTGGCTCATATATAACTGAATTTTAAACAAGACTGCGTTCAATAAACGCTTATGCCCCCTGTGGAAGCCTTGTCCATAAACAAGTCTAAGTCCAAAATCAGGTCAAGGTGAAGGTCAAAATGGGGTTAGGTGATACAGGCATGTGAAGAGTGTTCATATACAACATCCATGCAAGTATGGAAGCTTTGTAGCAAGCTATATTAATGCTAGAAGAAACGGTCAATATGGGTTAACCGGAGGGACGGACGAACAAACGGACGGACGAACGAACGAACGAACGAACAGGTGAATCACTATATGCCTCCCGATCTATCGATACGGGGGCATAAAAACATAGACAGAAAACAGGACATATAGGTGAGCCATTATTATTATTAATCTTATTACATGGGTACACGTACTTGCACTGAATTGCTGTAGGCGAGGCAGATGGGTGACACTGAGGCAGATGGGTGACAATTCTCGACAATTCCTGTCAACGTGACGAAAACAAGCCTAGAAAAGTGCTACGAAATATATAAATCCACCAAATGATTCCGACGACAAGTAGACATTATGAGTTTTAAGAGAAATAATACAAGTGAATAACTGACTCCCAGAGGCAAGTACTAACTCCAATATAATAACCAAGGGATGACAGCAAAACTGCCGTAAAATTACTGAATCTAACAGACAAGTTGCCGGAGTATTGCGTTAATGCTTTCAATGCAGTGTGTTACTGTTGTTGTTGTTGTTGTCATTGTATTGGGTTTCCATGAAAACATGTTGTTATCTAATTAGATATCATCTATTAATCAATATATCACAAATACAATACCATACATAGCATTAATATATTCATATCATTCGCCTAGTTAAAGTCGCTTTTCTATACAATATACCATATGGCTTATTCAATACTTAACAGAATTAATGAGCTCAAACTATGCGGCTAATTATCACCAATGATCACAGAGTCATTCAGACAATCACAGTGTTGTGTATCAATTATTGGATATTAACCCTACACTCCATACAACCCTAAATTATTTATTATTCTGATAAGATTATTTGATATTAAAAGATATTAACAGACCACCATCTTTTAACTGTTAATATAAAAAAAAAATTGACATCTGATTTGTTTTCATTTTTTGGTTTACGGGAAATTTTGGAAAATTTTGCTGTTCAGAGGAGGGGCCGGAGGATAACAAGAGGCCCTTTGGGGGCCATAGGTTAGATCAAAACATGGGCATCTAGTATGTTCACAAACAATTATAGGGCTATCGTGCGAGGCAGTCTGGAAAAGCTGGACTGGACTCGTGGACTGGACTCATGGACTGGACTCGTGGACTGGACTCGCGGGCTGGACTCGTGGACTGGACTCATGGACCCAGATATTTGACCTCAGATAACCAGGTCTTTGTCCTCTCAGAACTTTAAGGTTATGTCCTTCTGGAATATTATTTTACGAGTCTGGTCACTAATGGCTATATACCTGTCAGCAGGTAACCCCAAGGGAGTTATTAACATTAGACCACAGACCTATCCTTAGACAAACTCCTATAAAGGGTTCAGCTGAACAATTTAAAGGTCAGCAAATGATACCAGGGACATGTCTGTCTGTGAGCCAGTAATTACAAATCCAAGAGAGATTTAAGTCATGGGTTAACTGACAAATATTAAATATAATCTGCCTTAAATTAAATTTTGCAAATTTCTAGTTAAGCATGTATTTCATTCTTTGTCCCTTTCTTTTTATACACATACTTTTTATATTAATTATTTCCTAAGAAAATATAGATACATATAGACAATCAACTTAAAAAAGTAAACTAACAAAAATATTATGCTTTGAATTGACTTTTTTCCTGCATTAGACAGCTGGTTCAACGATTCCCAAAATGCATTGATTGTTCCCGGTTCCTAAGCAGACAAATTTAACCAAGAAAAGTCAAAATTCCTTTTAAATCTTAATATGGTATTTGCTCTTGACCAGTAGCATAATATGGGTGATGAAGTTATAGTCTAAATAACTACTTCTGTCCTTAAACATTGACTATTGATGGTAACAAGTGTACTTATAGCCTGTTATAATGATTATACAATTATACTTGTGACCCAAACAATGGATTGTAGCATTCTGAATCAAATTGACTTTGTTTGTAAAAAAAGTCAAAATAAATACATGTATAGATTATTTTTTCCTTACTACAACAGTTACTGTACTTGCGTTTTGAAATTGTTAATAATTAATATATTTAAGGACACATTGTTGTTTTAATGCTTCTACATGCTAAAGAAATCCACTTCTCAAGTCTTATCAAAGCATCTAATTATTTAATGTTATCCAGCGACTGAAACAGACCATTTGAACTCCCATGGGTAAAGAGTGATGACATGTCTACAGCCTGTTTGTTGAACACTTAGAACTGTATCCAGAAGTATGTGACCTTAAAGAATGATAATGACCTCTTATTTGGAGTCCAAATATCTGGGTCCATGAGTCCAGTCCAAGGGTCCAGCCCAAGAGTCCAGTCCACGAGTCCAGTCCAGCTTTTCCAGGCTGCCATCGTGCGATAGTTGTATTGTCATGCGAGCATCCTAGGTCCCTCCCATGAATATTTCACATATGCAAATAAATACCTCCGAGTGAACATGTGTTTCAAATGAAACAAAGTTGATACAGTAGAGAACCTAGAAATACTCTAGGGAAACATTAAAATCTGAATATTTTCCAAAATTCCCAGCCGACATGTCATAAGGAAGCTATGACAAGATTCTTAGATAATTCTCACCAAAAATGTCATGTTTTTCCCAGAAAAAAATTTACAATTCAAAATAGCATGAGCAGAATTAATTATGTGTTTTTAGATTGGCGTTACTAAGAAACAATGGAATGCTACTCCTCGATGTTCACAATGTTGTCATTTACAGGCCGAGTGATTTAGATGCGAATAAAACATTGGGGCAATATTATAAAAAAATTTCATCTTTGGAAATGCAGTCAAAATCACGTAACTCGGGGTTGGGTATTGGTATATTGTGAAGTGGGGAAAATAGTTAAAAGATTAAAATATTCAAGTTTTCCACTAAAATGCTTTGTGAGTAAAATGCAACCTTCCCGGACTGGCCCTCTACAGAACAACAACCTCCCTTAAAGACGGTGGTCCATGAACCCTTATATCCAGGTGGATGGTCATTAAGCCAATAAGGATAGATGGGGCAGCCCTCCACAGAACAACTACCTCCCTTAAAGACGCTGGTCCATGAACCCTTATATCCAGGTGGATGGTCATTAAGCCATTAAGGAAAGAGGGGAATCCCTCCACAGAACAACTACCTCCCTTAAAGACGGTGGTCCATGAACCCTTATATCCAGGTGGATGGTCATTAAGCCATTAAGGAAAGAGGGGAATCCCTCCACAGAACAACAACCTCTCTTAAAGACCGTGGTCCATGAACCCTTATATCCAGATGGATGGTCATTAAGCCAATAAGGATAGATGGACAGCCCTCCACAGAACAACAACCTCTCTTAAAGACCATGGCCCGTGAACCCTTATATCCAGATGGATGGTCATTAAGCCAATAAGGATAGATGGGGCAGCCCTCCACAGAGCAACTTCCTCTCTTAAAGACCGTGGCCCATGAACCCTTATATCCAGGTGGATGGTCATTAAGCAAATAAGGATAGAGGGACAGCCCTCCACAGAGGAACTACCTCTCTTAAAGACCGTGGTCCATGAACCCTTATATCCAGGTGGATGGTCATTAAGCCAATAAGGATAGAGTGGCAGCCCTCCACAGAGCAACTACCTCTCCTAAAGACCGTGGTCCATGAACCCTTATATCCAGATGGATGGTCATTAAGCCAATAAGGATAGATGGGGCAGCCCTCCACAGAGCAACGACCTCTCCTAAAGACCGTGGTCCATGAACCCTTATATCCAGATGGATGGTCATTAAGCCAATAAGGATAGATGGGGCAGCCCTCCACAGAGCAACGACCTCTCCTAAAGACCGTGGTCCATGAACCCTTATATCCAGATGGATGGTCATTAAGTCAATAAGGATAGATGGGCAGCCCTCCACAGAGCAACTACCTCTCTTAAGCAACATTTTGTGACAGAAGGAACCATTCGCTATAACTTTTACCTCACCAGAGCAACAAGCAAGCTTCGTGTTTGCCAAAGGGTGTTGCTCTCGAGAGGTTGTACTATACCAGCTTATCTTGAAATGCATTAATAGAAAAGACCCATTCAACTTATAATGTGACTAGCCAACAATTTAAACATATAATATCAAGAAAATTTAAACATATAATATCAAGAAAATTTAAACATATAATATCAAGAAAAGTCCAAAATCATTATTGCATATATATAATTATATACATATATAGAAGAGAAGTAAACTGCAACTCGTTCTTCCAAGCTGGCATTCGATTGTGGAACCAACTGCCAGAACAAATCGCTACAGCCCAGAGCTTGGAAGTCTTCAAGGAGGGGGCTAACAGGCTACAGCCCAGAGCTTGGAAGTCTTCAAGGAGGGGCTAACAGGCTACAGCCCAGAGCTTGGAAGTCTTCAAGGAGGGGCTAACAGGCTACAGCCCAGAGCTTGGAAGTCTTTAAGGAGGGGCTAACAGGCTACAGCAACCAAGCTGTACACAGTGTTTTTACTTGCTAATTTATCTGATGTTATTGTTACAGTGTGCAAATTGCCTCATGTCCCACTGGAGTCGAAGAGGAAATGAAGGCGCGAATTGCAATGACCTTGTAAATAGTTATTTAATTTGCAACAATACTCCAGAGTGGGCCCTGTAAATCAATCGGAAGAAGAAGAAGAATACATAGCTACACACCTGCATGTAACAGACAGTGAACTCAATGTCTGACACGTCACAGTCAGACTAATGCAACATTAGACATCCATCAGCTACAGCACTCAAACCTTACTTATGTCAATCTACACAAACACAAGTACAGTCACATAAAGGTAAGAATCACAAATATTTTCACACAAAAAATCAACAACAAAATTATAAGAATACTTACTTACTTATGATTACCCACCAAGATCAATTTTGTAGCAAGAATCACAAATAATTCCAAAAATCACTTAATAATCACTTCCAATATTATAACTAAAAACTCAATAATAATCACTCAATAATGCCAAAAATCACTCAATATAACCCCAAAAAGAGCATTCAATAATCACTCAATAATCACTCAATAATCTCCAAAGAAATCAGAAATTCATAATCCATGAAGAACAAAAAACAAAAAAGCACAAATTTTCCACGAATATTGTTACAGCAAGCCTTGAGCAACATGAAAACAAATTCCATCGACATTCATGATTTTCCTAATACCAAGCTGGTTCTTATACCGTCATTATAATACCTATATAACATTTTGATAGCACTTTAACATATGTGCAATATGAGGCTAGGGGTAAACTGTAAACTAGTTAACTTTCGCGAATACTAACTTTCGCGTTTTGCTCATCATCGGCATATTCCTGACTACAAATTTTCACATTTTTTCCGTTTCTCGCAATGTCCATATTAATTCTAGCACTATTGTGGGGACTTAATTTCACAAATATTCTACCACTCGCGAACTCCGCGAAAGTAAATCGCGCGAATTAATTTCTTGGTTTACAGTATATAAGTGGTTTTTACATTAGCAAGTTCTGTAAATAATGTATATAGTATCACATCAAATGTTACACATCAAGCATGGACGTGATGTTCCAATATTCAATATATCAGATCTAAGGTTACAGGTATCTTCAAAGATTATACCAATAGATAGTTACATACGCTGCACACTGATATATTTATATTTATCACATAAAATAGGCTCTGGGAGTTTAATAAACCCATTACATAAAAGTCATAATACACAAATGAAACAAAGTTGATACAGTAGAGAACCTAGAAATACTCTAGGGAAACATTAAAATCTGAATATTTTCCAAAATTCCCAGCCGACATGTCATAAGGAAGCTATGACAAGATTCTTAGATAATTCTCACCAAAAATGTCATGTTTTTCCCAGAAAAAAATTTACAATGCAAAATAGCATGAGCAGAATTAATTATGTGTTTTTAGATTGGCGTTACTAAGAAACAATGGAATGCTACTCCTCGATGTTCACAATGTTGTCATTTACAGGCCGAGTGATTTAGATGCGAATAAAACATTGGGGCAATATTATAAAAATAATTCATCTTTGGAGATGCAGTCAAAATCACGTAACTCGGGGTTGGGTATTGGTATATTGTGAAGTGGGGAAAATAGTTAAAAGATTAAAATATTCAAGTTTTCCACTAAAATGCTTTGTGAGTAAAATGCAACCTTCCCGGACTGGCCCTCTACAGAACAACAACCTCCCTTAAAGACGGTGGTCCATGAACCCTTATATCCAGGTGGATGGTCATTAAGCCAATAAGGATAGATGGGGCAGCCCTCCACAGAACAACTACCTCCCTTAAAGACGGTGGTCCATGAACCCTTATATCCAGGTGGATGGTCATTAAGCCATTAAGGAAAGAGGGGAATCCCTCCACAGAACAACTACCTCCCTTAAAGACGGTGGTCCATGAACCCTTATATCCAGGTGGATGGTCATTAAGCCATTAAGGAAAGAGGGGAATCCCTCCACAGAACAACAACCTCTCTTAAAGACCGTGGTCCATGAACCCTTATATCCAGATGGATGGTCATTAAGCCAATAAGGATAGATGGACAGCCCTCCACAGAACAACAACCTCTCTTAAAGACCATGGCCCGTGAACCCTTATATCCAGATGGATGGTCATTAAGCCAATAAGGATAGATGGGGCAGCCCTCCACAGAGCAACTACCTCTCTTAAAGACAGTGGCCCATGAACCCTTATATCCAGGTGGATGGTCATTAAGCAAATAAGGATAGAGGGACAGCCCTCCACAGAGGAACTACCTCTCTTAAAGACCGTGGTCCATGAACCCTTATATCCAGGTGGATGATATATTTATATTTATCACATAAAATAGGCTCTGGGAGTTTAATAAACCCATTACATAAAAGTCATAATACACACGTGTAATAAACATGCAAATGAGGTATATACAAGGGCGAGTCACTTTATTCATGTATTCATACACGTTGTCAAAAAAGTAAAAGAATACATTTTTAGAATAGAATAAATTCTATATCCGATTATAATCACTCTAGGGCATGTTATAATCACACAATAACAGATGCACAAGAACTTAAGAGATATGACTGTAAGTAAACATGACGGTAGGTCCGTTAAACGAGGGTACGAATAAGATCGGGACGAAATGTAAATACCAAATATCGGGCATCTACACAAACACAGCATCGGATGTTGATTTCATTGTATAAATCCGTTAATTTTGAGTATTAAAGACGATTTTCCTTGCTTACCAAGTACTTGCATCGTGTACAATCAGTTATTTTCGGCTATTCAGACGAATCGCGAATAAATTCACGCGGAAAACCTAGTTACTTCCCCTGTCCTTGGTTGTTACTAAAACCCGGAACGGAACACGGAACAGAACAGAATACGTTGTGTTGCTGCGGTCCTAGATTTAATTATTTACTTTGTTAAGCGTAATTTTACATCTGCAGGATTTTAGATACCCTGTAAATATTATTTTCAAAGGCAGAAAAATTAACATATTGAAGTATACATTGTTGCACTATTTTCTTAGCTCTTTCAATGAACCGCTTTACTCCTATGGAGTTTATTTGCTAAAGGGGAAGTGTGTGCATTCTTGACAAACTTTTACTGTGTATTTAGTTTATGTGATAAAAAGAATCTTACATTCGTGTCATTCCATATTAAATTTATTAAACTCGTTGAATAAAAGTGATAAAATGCTCGGCAGAGCCTCGCATTTTATCATTTTATCCAACTCGTTTAATAAATTCAATATAGAAAGACACTCATGTAAGATCCTCTATACAGTACACTTTACCTCACCCGAGCAACACCCTTTGGGAAAAACAAAGTTTGGTTGTTGTACAGGGAAAATTTATAGTAAGTATCAGCTCAGGGAAATTTTGATGGTGTTGTTATGAGAGGTTGTTGCTCTACACAGGGCTGGCCTTGAGAGGTTGTACGGTAGTTATATACAATGCATAGATAAACATGTATCACAACCTCTGTAGAACAACTACCTTTGGGAAACACAATGTTTCATTGTTGTACAGGGTTTTGGGTTTTTTTTACACTAATTTATTTAAGGTAGATTGTGAAACAATGTGAAACTTACGCTTATCACTCTCAACACCTCATTCCTGATGTTATCAATCGCCAGAAGGGTATGAGGTTAATGTTATGGAGAGATAAAATTTGTAGCAAAATGATCAGGCTGCTTAAGAGAGGCTTTTGCTCTAATGAGGGCCGCTCTGGCGAGGTTGCACTGTACATCACGAAGATTTATAAATGTATTATGCTACATATTAATATATCATAAACGATACACTTATTCAGTTAATCACACAAATTTAGTCTTTTTGTTGAACGCTTGTTATTTATCATTCAGTATTCATACCAAAAAACTTCCCTCTATGTCGTAGGTCATTGGACAAACAGGCAGGGCAAACAAATGAATGACCACATAGCACTTACAACTGTCTCGGATGAACAGAAACAAATAAACAAACAACATACCAAAAATTCATTAATATGCTATTTATACACATGACTGTATGCTACAGTAGTGCATGTTTGTTTATTCGGATCATTTAGGCCTAAAATAAAATATTGTTTGTTTCCCCAACCTACCCGATAAAAAAGGGCCCTAACCAAAATATTTTATTGCCAAAATTGAAATAATATTATTTTTATGAAAACGTGGGAATGAAAATGTTATTTTTTGTATACAGGCTTGTTTCTTACCATTAAATTTGGTACCTATGTTAAATTTAAGACTTTTGATTATCACCTTAGAGTTATTACTAAATTTCAGTATTTGTATGTGATCATTCTGAAACAATTACAAAAAAAATTTAACCTACCTACTACCTACCCATTCTAAATCTGCTAGGGTCGGGAAGGGGAAACCAAGAATATTTTAAGTTCGGCCTTATGCTAACAATTTAGTTATTTGACCAATTGGTGGGAGAGTGTGTTAGCAACCAAACAGCTCAGTTTGGATAGCATTTACCCTGTAAGCCAAGGGTTCAGGGTTCGATACCGAGTCAGACTGCGCCTTTTTTCACCATGTGACATATAGGCCTACACAGCATTACAGAAGACATGCATATGAACAGATCTTGTCCCCTTCAATCCCACAACACAGACAATATATAAACCATTAATGCGCCAATAACAAGCAACCTAATTATAATTATAAAATTGCAAATAATTAAAAATTCCAACTCACTTTTTTCACACCATTTGTGTCAAGAAATATCACTCTTTTGGAAAAAATCCTGTTTTTGAAAAATATTCCACTTTTTTTCATAAATCCAACACTTGTATGTATTTATTTAAAAAACTCCCAATGTTATAAACACACACTCAATGAGCACATGCACATACTGTGAGAATATTACCAGTAACCAAAGCAACAGTTGTTTAGAGAGAGTATTTCCAGGGGTGACTCACTCACTCACTCTCAACTCACAGCACAAAATCCCATAGATTATTGATAACTTCTGTACCACTGTACACTGACTACCCAATGCAACGCTGCCTGAGTCTCAAGACTCAAATTTCCCCCATGGTGATTATGGATTTTATTTCCCAATTTTTCATGACTGACTACCATCGCCCATGATTCTCTGACATTCTGTACCTCGCCTGCTTCATCATGGATTACAGTAGTGTGCAGCAGACAAACAAAACCAATACTCAGTTTAAACTTCACAATGGCTTCTAATTGACAACCATCCCCCACCCACTACCATGTGGAATGAGTCAGCATTAATTTATGTCACATGCATTGGTCATTCTGGACATTCATGGATTAAAGTACATCAGACAAACAAAACCAATACTCAGTTTAAACTTCACGACACCATCCCCCACCCACTACCATGTGCAATGAGTCAGCATTAATTTATTCGTATGTCACATGATCGGTCATTCTGGCCATTAATCTAGAGCCTCATAAATCATTACTAAGCCTACTAATTTCAGTAGAATGCCGATAATATGCTTTCTCATGAAGTTAGTGGCAAGTGTTTGATTTACTGACCGCTAAATGAAGAGCAGAGCAGATTGACAATGTATAAATTATTACAATAAATTGCTAGGACCAAAGTTCTGCCAAGATATTTATTACATTAATGAAGAGCAGAGAGTTGGGTTGTCAGGCTGCCATTATGAATGTATAGTTGAGGCCTACATGGAAGATTAGGAAACCAAATGTGTAGCCTTGAGATATAAAGTCTTTAAATTCTTACAGTACAACTTCTCCAGATCGGCCCTCATTAGAGCATCAACCTCACTATTACATTCTTGTTCAACCAGCGTATTTTTCGATCCGAAACTCTGGGAACTTGACTAACCACTGATTATGAGGATGCTCTATTATAACAGCTTCCAAATTTCCATAGGCTGATATTTACTCTAAATTTAACCTTTGTAGATCAACAACCTCTATACAATGGCCAATATTTGCAGCGTCCAAAAGGTGTTGCTCTACAGAGGTTGCACTGTATAGGAAAAATGTGTTGTGTAAAATATCACATTTATTGTCAACAATACTTAAAGTTACTGGGTACTGTTTTTATCAAAGCTCTTAGGAAATCTTGTATCTTCAAATTAAAATTCTTAATTATGCTTTGAAACCTACTTCTCGAAAAAAAATGCACTTTTTACCAAAATGCACTTAAAAAGCGTATTTTTTCTGCGCTTTTTCTAAATAAGCGTATTTATTGTGCATTTTTCTCTAAAAGAGTGCATTTTTCCTGCATCTTTAGCATAGAAGTGCATTTTTTCTGTATCTTTTACTGAAACAAGTGCATTTTAAGCGTATTTTTAATTCAAGAAGTGCACTTTTTACAAAGAAGCGTTTTTATAGTGCATCTTTTGCAGATAGAGTGTATCTTTTTTATTCAAGAAGTACACTTTTTACAAGAGTGTATTTTAAGTGTATCTTTTGTAGATTAAGTGTATCTTTTTGATTCAAGAGGTTATGTTTTTATGAAACTGTCCTCACATGCTTTTTAACCATGTCAAAGGGCCATAACTCTGCTGTTTGACCATGGCAAAGGGCCATAAATTTGCTGTTTGACCATGGCTATGGGTCCTTGACCTTTGACCTCAAAATCAATAGGGGGCATGTTACGTATGATGTAAAGTTTGAAGATCCTAGGCGAAAGCGTTCTAGAGTTGTGGAACAGAAACCATTTGAATAGTCAGAAATACTGAAGTTCACAGTAACTTTGACCTTTGACCTCAAAGTCAATAGGAGTCACCTACTGTCGATGACCATCCTCTATCCATGTTAAGTTTGAAGATCCTAGGCGAAAGTGTTCTTGAGTTATTGAATGGAAACCATTTGAAAATGGTCACAGTGACCTTGAACTTTGACCTATTGACCTCAAATTCAATAGGGGTCATCTACTGTTGATGACCAACCACCATGTAAAGTTTGAAGATCCTAGGGCAAAGCGTTCTTGAGTTATTCAACGGAAAATATTTGAATTGTCAGAAATGGTAAAGGTCACAGTGACCTTAACCTTTGATCTACTGACCTCAAAATCAACAGGGACCATCTACTGTTGATGACCAACCTCCATGTAAAATTTGACGATCCTAGGCTAAAGTGTTCTTGAGTTATTGAACGGAAACCATTTTATACGACCGACCGACAAGTGCAAAAGCACCCTCATCAAAATGGGGAGGGGCATAATCAATTATTTTGCTAACCATAAAAATAATTTTATAAACATTAATTATGCAATGCAAGATGCATGAGATAATGTAAGGTTGAATTGAATGGTCAATTTCACGCTAATCGGCCAATTAGTATCATGGTAAGAACATGTGATCCATATATATGTGTTTATTTACTACTAACATCAATGTAACATTCATGAATCACGCATCATAAGACAGCTCATTGGCTGAGCTTTCCGAAGGTGTTTTATATAATTTGCATACTAGTAACCTCCTCACTACCCGAAATACGAAATATAGTCCGCCAAAATCGGTAATATTTCTAATATTTTTTTGCAAAATCACAAATTTAATTTAATTTTCTGATTAAAATATTCCAACAATTATTTTACAATATAAAAATCATAATTCTACGCCGTCGGGAAGAGCATCGCATGTGCGGATGAAAATGAACTACTTTAAGTTTGACCCTCGACTCGCCATATTGTTTACAACGATCAATAAACAAATGTCACCGCACGAAAAAATCAATCGATCTGCGTTCAAAATGAATGAATAAAGCTAGACTTCGACAGAAATGTACAGGTAAGGAGTTTATTTTATTAAATATGTACTTTATATTAACAAAGACAGCTTGTAATGACCGAATTCGTCGATTTTGAGCTCGTATGAAAATGACAAATTACGAAATCCCCGCGGATTTTCGTCATTCATG
The DNA here is from genome assembly GCA_947247005.1 of Spisula solida. Lineage (NCBI taxonomy): Eukaryota > Metazoa > Mollusca > Bivalvia > Venerida > Mactridae > Spisula > Spisula solida. Next base: position 857,781 of record OX365958.1, on the reverse strand, counting down.
ATACGAAACATCGGCGAAAAAACGTATTGAAATTTAGAATTAATGAAATAGAAACACTTATTTTATCACCTGCTATCAATGAATTACTCGTTTTGGAGACTTTAATGAATTGAATGGCAGTAGAATCATTTTCTGCTTCGGAGTTTTTCATCCCCAATAATTTCGTACCCGAGGGCGAAAATTTCGTCCTCAATAAATTCGTACCCGAGGGCGAAAAATGCACGAACTTGTTTCAACTTTGTCTTGTATTAAAGGGAATCAGTAAATCAATTGTCAACTGCACCATAATGTGATATTTATAGGGAAACAATATTTAGCTGCCCAGCAGCTAGTGCAAAAGCTATGCCCAATTTTTGGGCTATGTCCAGTTGTTATAAACTGGTTCAACTAAGCTGCTAGCCTCTGATTTCAAAGTGTCTAGTTAAAAGAATGAGTTTTCTGTTTTAATGGCAAGCTTAAAATTTCTTTTATCATTTTTAGATGAAGTCCTTGAGGATGCCGACACTTGGTCCACTTTGTCAATCACCTGGAGTAACCCTTAATTTAATTGAAAGACCGGAAGAACCACATGTAGCAGAAATCCTGAATGGACTCGCCTTAGAAAATGAAAGACCGGAACTACCACATGTAGAAGAAATTCTGAATGAAATCGCCGTAGATTGATGGACAGAATCATACTTGACTATACCCCCAGATACTAATAGTATATGGGGGCTATATATGGGAGTCATGCATGAGGTTGGTTGGTAGACCTGTCCGTGCAAATTTGGTCCGTGCTATTTCTCTGTAACCATTGGTTGGATTCCATCAAAACATTGCATGACCGATCAGTACCAAGTCTAGTTGTGCATATCGTCGGCACACACTGGTTGTATCAATTTTAAGGGAGTTATGGCCCTTTAGTGTTTTGCGCATATAAATTTTGTCTGCACTATTTCTCTATAACCATTTGTTGAGTTTTAACGAAACTTTGCATGAATGATCAGCACCAAGTCTAGTTGTGCATATCGTCAGCTTAAACTGGTCAGATAAATTTTAAGGGAGTTATGGTCCTTTATTTTATTGCACTTATAAATTTTGTCCGCAGTATTTCTCTGTAACCATTGGTCGAATTTTAACGAAACTTTGCATGACCAAACAGTACCTAGTCTAGTTGAGTACATCATCTGCACATGCGGGTAGGATCAATTTTAAGGAAGTTATGCCCCTTTATTTTTGTGCACTTGTAAATGTTGTTCCCACTATTTCTTTGTAACCATTGGTCTGATTTCAACAAACCTTTGTGTGAATGATCAATACCTACTCTAGTTGTGCATATCATCAGCACTTGTTTGTCGGATCAATTTTAAGGGAGTTATAGCCATTTGTTTTTTTTTACACTGATAGCTTTTGTCTGTACTTTCCCTCTGTAACCATTGGTTGGATTTCAATGACAGTTTGCATTACTTATCATTATTACAAAGTCTTGTTGTACATATTGTCAGAGAACATTGGAGTGACAGTGTTAAGCAGTATCTGGGGTATTCATCACATTAAGTGATATTTCTTGTTCAATTTGTATCATTGTTGTGTGACATAAATCATGAATTTCAGGATGTCATGGCAGAGTACCTGAAATAATGAATGAACTCAAGTGTGTGAATGATTGAAAAAAGTGACAGGTATTCTAACTGTGACAGAACTTTTATATGGTTATTTATATGTAAGTTTATCTTTTTTATATGTTCAAATTTGAATTCTAAATTTATAGCAATTACAATGCAGTAGAAAGAGATTCGTGTTTATTTTTATGTTCTTACAGTTACTTGCTTAACACAGTGTAAAGAAAAGTTTTTAGCTCACCTGTCACAAAGTGACTAGGTAAGATTTTGTGATCACTCTCCGTCCATCCACATTTGTTTGTGTAGCAATTTTTTGGCCTTTATATGAAAATTGTTCACATCATCTCCACAAAATCTAGTAAAAATGCATACATGATTTAGCTCTACTTTTGGGATCATACATTGGCTGTCTGTCCCCACTAGCATCAGTCCATGCTCGACACTTCTGTTCACTAGTTCTAGAGTTATGGCCACTGAAATGACCAGAATCTTCCTTTTAAGGAAAAAGATACACTTCAGTGTATTAATGCACTAGAAAAATACGCTTTTAGTACACTGAAGGCAGAAGTGCATTTTTCAGAAGAAAAGTGCGCTTAAGCGTATTAATGCACTAGAAAAATACGCTTTTAGTACACTGAAGGCAGAAGTGCATTTTTTCAGAAGAAAAGTGCGCTTAAGCGTATTAATGCACTAGAAAAATACGCTTTTAGTACACTGAAGGCAGAAGTGAATTTTTTTCAGAAGAAAGTGCGCTTAAGCATATTAATGCACTAGAAAAATACGCTTTTAGTACACTGAAGGCAGAAGTGAATTTTTTTCAGAAGAAAGTGCGCTTAAGCGTATTAATGCACTAGAAAAATACGCTTTTAGTACACTAGGCAGAAGTGCATTTTTTTCAGAAGAAAAATGCACTTAAGTGAATTAATGCACTTAAAATACGCTTTTAGTACACTGAAGGCAGAAGTGCATTTTTTTTCAAAAGAAAAATGCACTTAAGCGTATTAATGCACTAGAAAAATACGGTTAAAGTGCACTTTTTTAAGATGAAGTGCATTAAACGCAGAAAAAATGCAGAAAAAATACACTGTAAGTGCATTTTTCGAGGAAAATAAGTGCATTTAATCCGCATTTTATTTACATTTAATACATTCGGTAAATAAAATGCAGAAAAAATACAGTGCCAATACCGCCGCGTTTAATACGGATTAAATGCAGATTAAATGCGCGTTAAATGCGTATTAAATACACTTTTTCGAGAAGGGTGCACTGGGGACAGATATGGTTTGTAGGAGTTTATTTCCTAAAGCAAAATTAATGTTGAACAACTCTTAAATTTGAACATAATTCTAAAACAGTAACCTGAACTTCACTATTCCAAGCAATGAGACACCTGTACCATTTTTTTACCCCTTTGGTCTTGGATTAAACAGAGCCCTCTCACAATCTAAGCTGACACTCTGCCACAAGGCCATCAAGGCAGATACTATTAATTAATCATGCCCTAAACAAAAATTGAAAATTTCGTTGATAAATTTTACCTTAAATGTCCCGAACAGATCAGATAGGCATAATCCAATGAATTAACTTACAGTTTAACTTTGGTTAAATTTTAAAGGGTGCGACAAAAATAAACAAAATACCAATTTCAAGGACTGTTTTGATCAAATTAAATGGAGGGACTAACCACAAATTGTTTATGTGTGTAGATGCATGTTGATAACAACATGTTTTCAATACATGGTCATGCAATACCCGGTTAGTTTATGGGAAATGTTTAATGATTTAAAAGGGTGGAGCGAGCGAAGTGAAGCAAGTCTTTTTTATTAACAAGGCATTTAAGAATTGCAAGCAATACAGAAGTCCCCTACTGGTTTGAAACCATTTTCAATGTTTCTGTTGCCATAGCAACCACAATTTTTGTCAGAAATAATATATTTAGACGTGCATAATCCCCTTATTGCCCCCTATCCACATATCAAGTTTCATAAACCTAGCTTAGAAACTGTTTTAGTTATGGCAGGATCCAGATTTGGGCATATTTTCACTCTTTCTGTCACCATAGCAACCAAAATTTTTGTGGTTTATAAGTGATATGTAACCTGTAAATAGAGACCACCTGTCAATGAAGCAAGTCTTTTTTAGTCATTGCAGAATTACTTAAAATGTTGTACTAGTAACTAACTTAGAATTTAACATCCTTCATTTTGATAGGTTGATAGAAACTTTCATGCCACATCTGTTAGAGCAAAATTTTAATGATTGAATGTAGCTTTTAACTGGTGCAGTCTGGCGTTGTATTGGCTCAAAATGTAGGTTATATTCTTATTTGTTTTTATCCAGTTTATTGCAGTTTTTCGACAATATTACAGTCATATACAGCAGTAACTTGATACTATCCAGTTTTCCTGGAATTAACTAGAGCTGTCGCCATTCAGCAGATTAATATACCCCCGCCGGCAAAGGGCCATAATGCTGCCAAAATTCATTCCATGCAAATTCCTTTCTTCATGTGCATCTATATGTTGAGGTTGTTCATCTGTGAAAGTTTGAGCGAAATCCTGGCAAAACTGTAGGAGGAGTTGCGTCCACAAGAATGCGTCTACGGACAGACAGAGAGACAGACGGACAAGCTGAATCCAGTATACTCCCCTTACAACTCGTTGTGCGGGGGTATAGTTATCAACCAGTACTATATATAACATGCGACCACATATCAAATCCAGATCGCAAGTGGTGGCAAGCGTTTGCTCTAAACTACTGCTCAAACCAGACGCGGCATAATTTATTTGAAACAGAGACTCAAAATATTACAAAACCTGTTTTCAAAGACCATGATTTTTTTATCTTTTTTATCAGACCTTTATCAGTGACAATTTGTCAACAAAGACCGCTTTTTAATGTGTACTTGAGTGTGTGTGTGGTTAATTAGTGATATGTAACCTTTTAAGAGAGACCCCTGTCAAAAAAGACAACTTTATGATGCGTGCATGTGTGTGGTCTTTACGGACAGGTTTGACTGTATAGTACAGCCTCAGTAGAGCAAAACCCTTTGGGACCTACAAATATTGGCTGTTGTACAGAGGTTGTTGCTCTATGGTTACATTTATAGTCAATATCAGCTTAGGGAAATTTTGAAGGTGTTATTATAGAGGTTGTTGCTCTACAGAGGGTCGCTTTAGAGAGGTTGCACTGTAGATGAAAAGTTGGAAACGCAGCTATAAATATGATGCAAACTTAGCAACAAGACACCATTTTTACAGGGACAAGTTAGACCATTCCATTTCCTAGACAAACAACATACACATAACACTTTCCCTACATCTATAAGAAAAGTGCACTTGACTGTCTGTTTATAAAGATGAGAGGCGTCTTGTGAAACTTGTATGTATACCATATTTGTACAGAGACTATCGATTATAACGATACTCGGCTAGCTGCAGACTGATATTAACAACCACACATCTTTTGCAAGCTGTCTGCAAACTCAAAATCAATTTTTAAATCTCTCAAAATGGCAAGCTAGCAGATAACAGCTAAGACGTTCTACAGTACTGCTAAGTGATATTATTTCATATATTTAATATAAATCAACATGTATGTCACTGACAGCTGTAGAATATTGTATGAGAATTTTGAATACCCGGGAACTTGGTTCAGTCTGGCCCCAATCACCTGAAGCATCTCAATTGGTGGTTAATCTCTTATCAAATATTGTCATGTGTCTTTATCTTTTAAAATCAATGTGAATTTCACTGGACTCAAAATCGGCATCACAACACAGAAATTCACATTGGTGTCAAATTTTCATGGAAGGGTTTAACCTGAGCGACCAGGTATCGAACACGGATCACGAGGTTACAAATTCAGAGCACTAACCACTGGACCACAGCTATTTATATGCAAGGAAACATCCATACTATACGATCAACATTGGTTCAAGAAAGAATTGGTCTTGAAGTAATTAGCACAGGTGTAGCCAGTAGGCGGCAAACTTCACTGCCTATTTGAATATGTTTGCCGGCTACTTTTTGTCAATTTCTTCTTTGTTACTTTGAGATTTCAAACAAACCACCTACTTTTGAAGATTAATTGGCTACATGACAACATTTCTACACCCCTGAATTGGTCTATTAGATCAATGATTGTACTAACAATTAAGAGATGAATGTGCCAATAGGTGTCGTAAGAAAATATTGATAGTGACAATTTTGTGAGATCATCAATAAATTCTGAATTAGTTCTGTTTCTTCTATAATTGGTAGAATCTAGATAAGGCAATACTGAAAACTGGTAGAAAGAATTATGCTGACACATCGGGAATTCCAGACATGATAATATAGTACTATACTTTGTAATAAATCCAGCAGTTTCGAGTGATCTACTATGTACAGATCTCATATCTCGCCCACAGGCCGCCAGGACCAAACACTACTGTCACAATTAAGGGAACGTTCCTGGTTCTAATCCAATCTATTGATTACTACAGTCCTCTATTTTTTATACTTATTTATTTCAGGTTGAACCGTTGATTGTAAAAGTTTTTATAAGAAGTGTGTAGAAATTTGGTTTTATCCCAGCCTAATTGGCCAATGATCTCCGGCTTCCAGGGAAAAGAGAGAAAGTTTGTATGATTAACAAGGAATCCAGGTATGATGCCCTATGTCTTACATACCGTTGTATAGCACCAATACATGGGAGACTACCTCTGCGATCATCCAGTTCATCTAGTTGGGTGAGAAATACTGAAAAGCGTTTCATAAATGACCTGGGCCCAAAATTACAACCAATGGTGGTTCAGCACTCAAATATTGAAATTCATTCTTTTGAGGTTCATAGCAACATTTTTTTTAGAACACGAAGTTGTAATAATGTTAAATAAGTACTAAATATTAATTTTGGCTTATTTCATAGTGTAATTTAGTGCATTTGTAAGCTATAGATGTAATTTATCAGTCTGAGTGCCGAGTGTGGCACTCAGATTCAAAAATTACATCTATACCTCAAAAATAGCACACAATGGCAAAAAATATGTATCAAGTGCTATTTTCAACACTCACATAACAATTTTATACATTTTCCTCATCTAGATTTGCAATCTAGGACAACTAATAGCTCATTATATAACATTTTCAATATTTGAGTGTTGAGTGCTGAGTGTTTAGTACCGAGTGTTGAGTGCTGAGTGTAAGTATTGGTTGTAATAAGGGTCCAGGTGCTCCACCAGGAACCTCTAAATCCATCATTAATAAATTAAAATGCTTCTTGATCCACCTAAAACTTAGCAGCTCATGGTGGGCTGGTAAAGTACTAGATTTGTCATACAAAGGTCACAGGTTTAAATCCATCTGTGTGCAATGTTTGGTTTTTGTGTAGCTGCTTTAAAACTCACTATTTGTAATACCTACTGATGAAATGCTTGACAAGTAGCTTCAGACTGAGTGAATAACGAACTTTGTTGCTGAAAGTACAAATAAACACAAGAGGTCGCATACCCATTTACATGCCATCATTTCTGTCAAAAGAATGACTACTTGTAACAAATTAAAAGACAATGATTTACAAGTATATTGTATTATTCATAAAATACAGTTGTTCATACAACACACATTTACTGTCATTGTGGTTGAAGATACCTTATGATAATTTAATTATCATTTAATTATCTATTTACATGAAAGTATATTAGGAAAAGGCTTTGTTTAACCATTCTTTAACTAGCTGGCGGCTCACCAATTAATCACATCAGTTCTAACCCAGCTTCCGCCGGGATTCCAACCTACGATCTCCTGCTTCTGAGGCGGACACCCTAACCACTCGACACTGGTTGCATCATAGTGTATATAAAAATATATTTTTACTAACAAAAAGGGAAAAAAGGATTTTTGTGAGTAGGTTAGGTTGCTTCAAAGCATTTACTATAGAGGCTCACAGGGAATACTGGGCATGCCCAACTGTGTTACCTGGTTATTATTATTATCAAGCTAAGCCTTACCTGTAACAATGTTACATCATCGTACAGTAATCTTCATCTCAATAAATTAGTCCACACTTCACACTTAACAATAAATTTCTAACTTCACAATGTCACTGTAAAAGTTGCCAACTTCTGTGCTGTACCATTAAACTAACTGAAAATTAATTATAGATGCTTCTTGTCACAGGTGTACACATAAACTGGTAAAAAAACACACAATGTAACATTAACCATTATACATCCATTGTGTTTCAGCATTAAACACTGTTTTAATTTTGCGTTTGAATGGTTGATTTTTTTTCTCTCTCTCCATCAAACGGTTTTTCGGTTTTCAATTTCTCCACTCACGGTCATTAAACAATCATATTACATGCATTGGATACCGTATCATGTATCACTATATATATATCCAGCCCTGAGTTTTGTTGTCTAAATGGTGAACGAAAAAACACATCTACAAACTGGCTATGTGTATTACAAATGCTTGTAACAATTTGCAATGCACCAGAGCTGTGCTACAATAAAATCAATGACAGGGCTTTCAAATAGGAAATTATTGATTCCTAATATTGCATAATCCAGTCTTTTAAAGTACCAGTATTTACAAGAAAAGATTGATATTAACTTGAAACAAACTCATCACACAATGGATAAAGCTGCTGAAGCGTACATATCGAAACATCGCTGGCATCAAATGCATCACTTCCCATCTAGATAAAACACTCTGCAATGCCTGGAAGAATTTCGTCTTCTTATTTTTTTGTCTGCAAGAATAAAATGAGAGAAGATGGATTATTACGTTTATTTATTATGCATTAAGAGTTTTGTATCCGCTACTCTATGTGACAATAAAACTAGTGTTAAAGTCAGCTAGATGCTTGATTATGGTAGACCTTGGGGATTCCACTAGCTTCTGAATCAGAATGGTCCTTTTTGTTACTTTTGACTAAATTTTACCATTTTATAGGCAATTACTTAAAATTTTAAGTGAAAATGACCCTACAAACCAATGTCTTGAGGGTCAAATTGTGAAAATTTCAAGAGTCAAAACCCCTACTCACTGAGTCAAATAGAAACCCTGAAGACCATAAATGGATAATCAATGGTTGATATATTAATAATTATTTCACTACCACCACACCCTATGCCAACTAAGCATGTCACACTAATTGCAGGAACACGTGTTACATGAAAAAATAATTTCAGAGAAAGAGCTAGCCTAAGGGTATGCATAAAGACTTGAGTGTCTATTAAGTTATTTTTTAGAACTGTTAACCAAGTTGTATTGGGGACCTATTCATGTGTTTTTATTTGTGCCTTGATGCTCCAGAGAGAGCCCTGCGCTTCAATAGGAAGAAGAAGACTTGTGTAAGATATTGGACGTAATGTTGAGTTAGGTATTGGAGGGCCAGTTGTTAGGTAAAATCCCTGTCTATTAAAGAGTATATTATCTAGTTGTCTCCGAAATAGGAGATTAACTGACTATAGGAGAATTATTGAGGACAATTTAAATTAATAATATTCCTGTTTCCCAATAAATTTTTCCGCAGGGGGGACCAGCGCCCGCAGGACTTTAAACATTCCCGACAGACGGGCATTTGACACGTTAAAAGATTCAGCTCCCGCGGGAAATATACATTGGCCGGATTTTAGATCACGGTTTTGGGCAAAAAAGCAGGCAACAAAATTTGGCTCTAGGGTGGGGAATAAGACCCACTCAAAGAAAAAATTTCCAATTCCCCTAGGTCTCGCTCAGCCCCCGCGGGCCCTGGACCTGGGGAAAAAATGCATAAAAATCAAGCAGTTTTCCCGAAAAAAATGAAGTTCACCTCTACAGGCCCCTTGCTAGTTCTGGATACCATAACTAAATGGTCTTTTATTTACACTGACGTGTAATGAATGATCATCGTCAAAGACCTTGGACTAGCCCCTTGCCAGAAATTCAAGATTAAGTTGTTCGGTGAATCTGCGTCTCAACAGGCCATGACTAGTCTACGATCAGTGAACTTGAAGTGAAATTTAATTGATGCATGAATGCAGTCTGCGCGCCTCCTGCAATTATTTTACAAATGGCGTTATTGAGTTAAAGGGAGGTAACCTCACGTAAGTAACAGGAACTGTAAAAGACTATTCAGCCGTACATAAGCCGGACATTAATTAAATGGGTAGTTGTACAGAAGGGCCTACTAGATACAATATTTTTAAGTAAAACTGCATGTTCATGTTTTTAATTACTAACCAAACGGAATGATCAATCAAAATAAGTTTGTAATTCCATGAAATAATAGTAGACTAAGTAGACATACAAGAGTTGTCTCCCATGTAACTACAAGCATGTCACTAGTCCTACAAATATATGAAGGTAGGTTTCGTATTTTAACATTTTGACAGCTATTAGCTTATTATTAGACATTTACAAGATAAATTATTATCTATTAGGTCTAGATATTTGGACTAAGATGCCAGCCCACCACCTTCGACTATTTAGAACAGGGCTTTTGTTTCACTATATACGAGGGGCTTATTTAAGGCCCCTTCACAATTTCCTATAGGCCCCTAAAGGCCCATTCACAATTACAATTGGCGTCTTGGTTTTTGTAAAATCATCTTCACCACAAAGCACCAAACAATCCAAACATAATTCCTGTACTGGAAGTTTTTTACAATTTTGAGAATTTTCGCGCTAAAGGGCTTGGGTCTCTTCACAATTCAGCGAAATGTGTTATGATGTTATGATCTTGGTCAGTGTTTTGGTCACATAGTCAGTCATGCTTATTAACATATAAAGAATATTGTCATGTCCCTGTGTTTTTGACCACTTACTTTTCCATGCATTACATCAACATACTAACCAACCACCAGGTCAGCTCCAATGTAAGACCATGTGTCTATTCGCCGATGGCAGATAGGCCTAAGTACTATACATGACCATGTTGGACCAACGAAAGACCTCAAAATATTACTTGTGTTGTATTTGAGGTCTTTGACCAACGGCAAGCATACTCCTGAACATGAGCCTGGTCGTCTAAAATACTTGCCCGAACCAGACCGGCAGATATGGCGTTCAACACCGGCAAGTCAGTCAGTTCGAATCAATTAACATCACCACACAAATAAAACCCCTTCAAACCAGTTACTATATCCATGGTGTCCAAATTTCAACTCAAGACACAAACTTTCTTTCTCCATTCTCCAACCCAGTAAACACACAAACACTTCAAAAATTTTCTAAAAATAACCAAGTTCATAAAAGGCAACCCACGGAGAACACATTACGAAAATATTACATGCTGTGCACGAGACCCACGTGCACAAAAACCATTTCGCAGCAACCGTTCCGCGTGGACGATTTTGTACATGAATTTCGTGATTTCTTTCTGGAAATCGATACTCATGATTAGTGCGTGGAATGACAAAATAAACACAATTTTAGATTTATTGATTGAATAGACTGTATAATATAATATTATATGTTATCGGATGGACAACTAGAAATTAGAGATAAGTTACCTTTCTATTATAGGATGGACAACTAGAAATTAGAGATAAGTTACCTTTCTATTATAGGATGGACAACTAGAAATTAGAGATAAGTTACCTTTCTATTATAGGATGGACAACTAGAAATTAGAGATAAGTTACCTTTCTATTATAGGATGGACAACAAAAAATTAGAGATAAGTTACCGTTCTATTAGACTCACATGCCTTGTAGTAGGTGCGTACTGAACTCCTTAAAAGAACTTCATGGCAAATACAGGAGTTCATCTCGACGATGAGTCTCCATATCATGCTTAAATGATACAAAACTGAAATAGGCCTATAATTAAAACGAATACTCAATTTCGTACGAGTAAAAGCTTCTGGGACAGAAGCCGACGTTAGGTCTTCGATCATCGTTAACAATAATGGAACTACATGTATGGAATAACGATGATCTTCACCCTAACGACAGCTTCTGGTCATTAATATCATGACTCTTGATTTGTCTGAAATCGAGTATTGTTTTAGAATAATTATATATTTTCAAGCTATTTTTGCATGTAATAGTGACCAATCTGACCGAGCTGAACATTATATGGAAAGTCAATCAGTGAAATACTCACACGTATAGCTACAATGTAGCTGCACATAAGTGGGGTTGTTTCAAGTAAGTATTTAAACTGATAAGTATCAAATGAAATTAAAGGGAAACAACTCAAACATGAGATATCATAGTTGGACTTGACTGATTCCTCTCCCCTTTCAATCCAAAAGTTGAAAGAATCACGGCCTCTATAAATATAGGTTCCCATTGGTAGAACCATCCAATTACTAGTAGTATTTACTTTATATTTGTATAAACATTGATTGTTTAATTATTTTGTATTTTCAACATTACCATTTTGAACATTTCATTCTTTTTGATATTTCCACTGTGGTATACCGTACATGGTAATGTAACAATGTTGTTCAATACTCCGTATACTAACGAGACACAAAACAATACTCAGTACACTAAAATCATTATTCGATATATTTACTTGTATATTTTTGTTTGGTAAGTATCATTTTAGAACTTATTTTTTGTTAACGACAACTTAGATAAATTGTGTTACAAGGGAGGCAATCCAATTATAAATTTCGATTATCATTGTAAGAGTTGATTCCCTTTCATTCTCGTAAATCTTCAATTCAAAATAAACCCAGTACAAAAAGAAACGTAATATAGATAAAAAACAGATACTCATCTAAACTTTATTATTCCATAATCACACATCACACGTGAGTTCTTGGAACGAATTAATATCCATGACAAAAATGTGATTTTAATGAAACATGTACACAAATGGTCAAAAGTGTGTAATGTAAAAACATCAAAATGAAAAATGGAGGATTTTTGTTAAAAAAAAAAAATTCAAAATGAACGGCTTGTTCACATACCCATGGTTCCCAATGATGAGTCTAGCTCATTTGGTCGCCGACCGGAAGCGATTCCTCAGGTGTGCAACCCTGATATAGGCATCCTAGCTTTGCTTAGTAACACGCAGACTATCTGGTATTGGTCTTTATTTTACACCACTCGTTGTATTTTAACGTTGCAGTAGAGGAGATGTTGTGTCAAGACTACGTTTATACCGTCATGTGACGTCAGCACTGAGGAGACAAATAACCCGGTTACAGACATCACCAGACAGCCGTCCCATAGTTCCAAGTGACCATATTTGAAGGATGAACCTTTATTTAACTGTGGCCGTCTAATATTTACAGGGATATATTGATTTCTGCAAAGAAATTATTCATGCAGACTGGTAGCACGTGAATCTCGTGTTTTTACGAGTAAGGGCAATACCGGGCTATCAAATGCAAAAACAACGTGTTTTTGTATTCACAATGTGTAGAAACAAGTTTTGATCGGTTATGCAAAATATTGTGTCGATAGGTACTGAACTTTTTCCACAACATATACTACCCTAAAACCACGTTTCTTTTTGTACTGAGTTTATATATCAATGTTATATATCAATGTGTAAGAGTGACAATTAGGATATCTTGTTATAACTTATAAGGGAGATAATCCAACTACAAATTTCGATTATCGTTGTAAGAGTTGTTTCCCATACATATCGTTCATTATTAATACTTTTTATGTATACAAAAATGTGTACTAATATATAAGCAACAGAAAAGCACACTCAGTTAAGAGTGATAGCTAGGGTATCTTGATTGAATAAATGTACACATAATGTACACATATACTAAGTGTAGCCGACTGTAGACTTCCTGTATATTGAAGTATGTCTAAGGGTGACTAAGGGTTCAGTAAAACCAACAACGTGTATAAGTTCAAGTAACTATAATTCGTCTCCTGATGTTTATAGGACGTAGATATAACGACGAAGAATATATATAATGGTTGATACAATCAAGCCCTGAAATAAACAAGAAGGAGATCAAGTGTTGGTCAGGATACTAGCTCGGGGAGAAGGAAAGCACAAGATAGCAGACAAATATGAGCAAGAACTGTATACAGTCACAGATCAACCAAAAGATGACATACCTGTTTTCGTCATTAAGGGAAATGAATCAAGCAAAACCAGGACACTGCATCGAAATCATTTATTCCCATTGAATTATAGAGTACACATAGAAGATAAGGTTGCAGTGGAAGCAGAAGTCGAAGAGAAAGACGGAGAAGAGGAGGATGCATCCAGTATGGACGGTAGTGAAAGCGGTGACGTCACCGAGGATAGCTCCAATGATGAGTCAGGGATTACTTTTGTGCCACAGGCAAATGAACATGGGGACGCCTATGTACCTGAAGAGCATCATGTGGATGAAGAGGATATAGTGAGTAATGAGAGTTTAGTGAGTAATGAGACTTCAGAGAAGAGTGAGGAACAACTAGATTCAGACGATTCTACATCAGTTGAATCGGTCGAGGAAACAGAGCATGTCACAGAAGCCAGTGAGTTAGATACGGAACCAGGGACTGTTACAGAACAGGATGAAAGTGTAGAACACGGAGAAATTTCTGAAGACAATCAGAGAACAGAAATGGAAGAAGACACTATAGGGACTGAGGAAAATGTAGACCATACTACGGAGGAGTCATTAGAAGAACAAGTAGAAATCAGACCTAATGTCAAGAAGAAGCCCCGGAAACTTCCTACACAACCAACTAGAAGATCTGGTAGGGAACGCAAGGTACCAGAGAAGTATGGTGAATATGTGATGTATGCTATGGATGCACAACATACAGACCCAAGACTTCAGACATTAGCTGCGGTGTTACATTCGGGAGCTTTAGACCGATTGGACCTTGATAGTGCCCGAAAGGTGATTCGGAAGATAATGGATTAAGACACCATATTATATAGCATACAGATTTATTTGATTGTTAAGTTTGAGTGATTGTTATCCTAGGTAAGACTAAGAATTTCAAATGCCAGGATGCATTTACAGAAGGGGGAGAATGGAGGGAGAATTAACTGAGTAAATGTTAGTTCATGAGGTTTTATATTATTTTAAGATGCTTTGTGTGAAAGCTGTACTTGAAAATGAAGTTATAATTGTATGTGATATTATGATGCCCATATGCTATTAAAGGTGGTGACATAAGCTTAAAAGGGGGGAAGAAGGCAGTATATATACATAGTTGGAAGTACGGAAATTAGTACATAGGGTGAGACGTAAGGAGTAATACTCTGCATAGTAGTATTAGGTTTACGCGAGGTGACGGAATGAGTGCTTTACGGTTTTGCGCATCGCTTTACGGTTTTTTCGCACGCGACGTTTTGGTGGGAGGTTTATTTGGTGCAGTCAGAGTATTGTCAAATCAGTAGTCAGATGAAAACTGTACAGATTAGCTCTAGTAGGAACTTGTATTAGATAGAGAAGATTGATTAGTAGAGATTGGTAGTATATATATTGGCATTCTACGAGGAAATTTTTTTGACTTATTACTTGACATGATGAGACAATGACGGGACGTCATTTAATGATTGGGGGGAAGTGTGTAACCGGTTGATATTTTATATGGTTTTAGTATTTCACTTTTAGTGGTGTTTGACCTGTGCTCAGTGGTTGTTTTTAACCTAAGGAGGTATGGATTAACTCCCTTGTTTTTGTGTAATGAAGAACCAGTTTGACTGTGTTATGTTCTCTTGTGTTAATCCCTTAATTTGGTGTCATGTGACTGAATCTCTTTGTCAGTCCATGTAAGTTTTTGGAGAAGAAGGTTGAAAACCATTGCTTCCAACCTGAGAGTTGTATGAATATGTATCATAGTGGAATTTAGGTTTGATACTATTCTTGTTTATATTATATTCTGATGTCTGATATTTTTGTATATTCATAGGGGCTTGTATCTTAAATGAGCTGTACTTTATTTGTAATGATTAATACTAAGGAATGTGTAAAGGGAATTGTCTTCTTTGAATTCAAGATGGCTGTCATGTTGTTGTGGTAATTAATAGAATGGTGATTGGTATAATTATTAATCAGTCGACTACTTCTATATTCTAACAATGTTCTTAACCCTTTACAGTTAATAACCAGGCACAGTGAGAAAGTAGATCGAGAAGACAGAAGAGTTATAGTATTGTTGATGAAGTCTGATCCACAATCGGTATGTAATTGAATGTGTGATTATATGTTGTACATGTATCTTTGTTTGTTTGTCATTGTTTGTCTTGTTTGTATATCATGTATTTTATAAGCAGTTTAATGACTATCAGATATTCTATGTTAAAGGCCGACGATCACTATAGATAAGATATGTAAATGAATGTATTGTAATGTATTTGAATCTGTATAATTGAACCTTGAGATGTAGCATTATACTTAATGCTCCTTATTGTTTATTTCAGGGCTTGATTGTATCAACCATTATATATATTCTTCGTCGTTATATCTACGTCCTATAAACATCAGGAGACGAATTATAGTTACTTGAACTTATACACGTTGTTTGGTTTTACTGAACCCTTAGTCACCCTTAGACAAACTTCATATACAGAAAGTCTACAGTCGGCTACATAAGTATATCATGATGAAACTTTTATCATTTATTATCTTGATACGACGAAATGCGTTATCACAATCAGTTTGTAGAAAATCGCGTACAAATGAACTTGATCCTCTTACCTTCTATAGGATACTTCAACCGATTTGATTTATTGTACCTGACTTAATTTCGGTGTCTCTTTTCATAAGAAGATCTCTAGCGCTATATAATTTTGTTCCAATGTACATGTAGACTATAAATAAGAAACTAAATGGCCAGTAATGCATGAATTTCTCTCGAAAGTTGATAGCATGACACGTATTCCGATATTTCGCACAAAAAGCTTTCAAATTTAAAATTCATGCGTACATTTAAAAGTCGATGACCACGTTAATTTGTTCGGAAGACAAACCCGTCGTGTCTGTATGATGATAGCAATCCGGATACTCAACTGTTGAATTATACATATAGATGTGTTTGAAAAATGGATACTGGATATATTTATGTACCTTTTTTGATCTGCATGTGCTTTGTGACATGTTTAGGGAGCCCACGTGACACAGGGGCCTGTACTGGGGTCACACAGTGTTATTGTAAATATGATAACGGACAATATCTACAACTGAATGATCTAGCCAATAAAGACGGTACTCCAAGGTATGGTGTTACTTTAAAAAGTAAAATATTATTTAAGGTCCCACTGATCAACTGTATTTCAGCCATATGAAGTTTACCCGGCCGCATTATCCTGACACCAATCGAACCAACGTGTACCGGAACTAACTTTGCTAAGCGTCAACCATGGAAGATTCAACAGTACCATTTTGACATCTTTTGTATATTACTGCCTGGGATCGAACGCCAGAACCCTCGCACTCGAAGCAAAGAACTGCTCTACAACTAGGCTATAGAGTAACTGTTTTTCGAGTAGTCCGGCAGATATAACAGCATTTTATTGAATTGTCTGTTGTCTGTTTTGCTCTGTGGTTGTTTCCCTACTACCATTCTTTCCTCCCGCAGATAAGAAAGGATGGTCATGGAGCTCGTCTTTGACTTAGCGGCATCGTCGTCTAAAAATAAGCTTTTATTTATGTTTGTCCCTTTTCAATTATCAATATGAATTGTACAATTTCAAGGAAATGTACGAACTTAGTGGAAATGTACGAAGTTCAATGGTATGAGCGGAATTCCATGTAAAGAACTGATTTTTTATTTGGTTTTCAGGTTTGTTAACATCACTGACCAACATGAAATGTCTTACTCATGGAACCCGTGTTATAATTTCACCGAGGGAGAATGTCAGAATGTGGCGGTAAGTCATGACGAACTTTCCTAAGCATTTTACTACGATGGAATTGTCTCCCTTGCTAACTACCTTGTTGATTGACCTGATAACGGCTTTCGATACATTGATATTTGGTACTCAAGAACAGTATGTGTATTAAACTGTGCCGTATGTTTTTAAAACAGGGAGTATGTTTCAAATATCGTATCAAAATGCACGATTAATAAATACGTCAAATCTTACAAAAGTACCCAAAATTATTGGAATTTTATAAACGTTCTGTCACTTGAAGTCGAGTGACGTTGCTATATATAGCAACCCGCGTAATTGCGCACTTTGTCAATGTCAATTCCATGAATCAGTAAGAAATAAGTCGATCTACCAATTATAAACGTTTATTTGTCTTATCAGATTAAAAACGAAATACGATAGTTTGTCTGTGAATTTATTGATCAAACCTCGTATATATAATCTAATATTTATTTTAATCTTCAAACTTCCAGCTATGCGGCATTCAACCGTCACTTCCACATGATCTGTACATGTCATTGGGAGATCAAAGTCTGGTCACGTTTACTACAAACCAATCAGACAAGTCCGTGACATTGGTGTATAAAACACGTGACAAACCACTCAGGTAAGTAGCTTCGAAACATATCGACATCAATCACTACTCGTAATCTTAAACTGGTGAGCTTGAGTGGCTACTTCTTGACGCCTAAGCAAGAATGAAGAAAAAGTGTACGTTTTAGATGCGCAAATGGCGTACGTCACTATATAATTATATTAACATCGACTTCTTGGGCCGGCGCACGTTACATGTACTTTAATACCAATACGCTAATATTATGAGAAACATTCGTAGTTGCAAGTTGAAATTTTATATGTAAATAAAGAAATGATGTGTGACTGTATTAGTGAGCATTTTCATCAAAATCATTGCATCAGTTTTCTAGCAATATCGATTGTCTCCTTATTAAAATTAACAGTCCTTTTACAGTCAGTACACCAAGAAACGCAAATGTTGAACTGTTCTCTGACGTTGCTAATAAGAGATAGGTCCGTTTTTAGGTGGAAGAAATCCTTATCCTACATTAATCAATACATATAATCTATGGTACAAGTGTGAACTATGGTACAAGTGTGAATATTATAACACTTGAACCGAAACTTTCCGAACACCCCTCTAGTGTTCCAACGATCATCTTCCAACATAATCTTTCAAAGAGTTCTGAGAAAAGATCGTTTCATCCGTAGTTATACCTATAATGTGTCACAGACAATGACATGTGCAATCCCCTAGAGCGTATTTAAACGCACGGCGAACTTAAAATTGAATCAACACTTATAAGATAATTTGCTTTGAATGTCAGGATCTGATTTTCTAGAAGAATGTGTTACTTTTACTTTTGCGCGACACGATAGTCTTGATATTATCTCTGACACGATGTCGAACGCGTCGAGATTGTCTTTGCTGATTAAATAAAGGCTTATTATCTTAATGCTATCAGTACATTCATGTATTTATGTTGCAAGACGCTCAGCATAAAAGCGGGACTGCCTTTCTCTTCTCTCAAACTATTGTTGCGATGGAATGAGGTGTCTCTATGAATTGTAGAACTCGACCTGAACAACAACCTCGAGCTATTTTGGGCCATGGGAAATGGTTTGACTGTCAGTGAAAAGTCGACACAAAGGTCTAGAGACCACATGGCTAGGTTATCATTATGTTACCCGTACAGATTTCCTTTAGTATCAGTGGTAGGCAAAGTACTGAACAGAATAATTCTAATGCGACTACAAAAAACAGTAGATTCAAAACTGAGAGACCAACAGGCAGGTTTCAGGAAAGACAGAAGCTGTGTCGACCAAATAGCAACTCTTAGAATTATTATTGAACAATCAATAGAATGGAACACATCTGTTTACTTGAATTTTATTGACTTTGAGAAAGCCTTTGATAGCTTAGACAGAGAATCATTGTGGCTGCTAATGGAACACCATGGTATTCCAGGAAAGATAATCAACATCATCCGCAACTCCTATAACAACATGACTTGTAGAGTACAATGTACTGCATGAAGGTAGACTGTCAGACACTTTTCATGTTACCACAGGAGTGAAGCAAGGCTGTCTTCTATCACCTTTCCTCTTTCTTCTCGCCATAGACTGGATAATGAGGGAATGTACAGAAGGGAAAAGAAACGGAATACAGTGGACTCTGTGGGAACAGCTAGACGATCTAGACTTTGCGGATGACATCGCACTTTTGTCCCGCACATACCAACAAATGCAGGAAAAATCAACACTTCTAAATGCATCTTCAACCAAACTTGGATTAAGACCTAACATAGCCAAGACTAAAGTGATGAAAATAAAATGCAACAACATCCAGCAAATCAAAATTGATGGCAAAAACATAGACAAAGTAGACTCCTTTACCTATCTAGGAAGTATCGTAGACAACCAAGGTGGAACTGATGCCGATGTAAAATCTAGAATAAACAAAGCCAGAGTAATCTTCAATATCTTAAGAAATACATGGACTTCCAGAAACCTATCCAGAAAGACAAAAATAAAGATCTTCAACTCTAATGTGAAATCAGTCCTCTTATATGGATCAGAAACATGGAGAACTACCAAAGCCATGCTAACCAGACTCCAGTGCTTCATCAACTACTGTTTAAGGAGAATATTAAACATCAATTGGACAGACAGAGTGCGTAATGAAGACCTCTGGAAAATCACCAACCAAGAACCTATCAACACGGAGATAAGAAGACGCAAATGGGGATGGATAGGACACACGCTACGAAAGCCAAATGAACACATCACAAAACAGGCCCTAAAATGGAACCCTCAAGGTAGAAGGAAAAGGGGGCGCCCACGTAACACCTGGCGAAGAAATGTCGAGGCAGAAATGAAAGATAGTGGTAACACCTGGAACTCAATCCAACAAACAGCCGGAAACAGAGTCAGTTGGAGGGAATTCGTCAATGGCCTATGCTCCCCAGCGGAGCAAAGGGCCTAAGTAAGTAAGTAAGTACAGATTTCCTTATGTACGCGTTCAGAGGAAACTTCCGGCTATAGTTTTACGTCAATCCCAGCGTTTACCAGCATTTTCGATAAAAATATTATTCGATTGGCAGACGATATTGTAAATATTGTGATACGATGTAGTGTGTCAGGGGCATTAGTAACTTGATGAATAAAATGCGGTTTTCCTAACTTTTGTCTGGCACTTTGATAATAGTTCATACCAGCTTGTAATATGATACAGTACTTACGTAATTGTTTAGTATGGGATTGATTTTAAAAGTGCAGCCTCGACATTATGCTTGTATACTACTCACACTTTGCTAAGGGTCAAGGAAACAATTTGCATGTCCGCCTTACATTAACCAATTAAGAACACGTTTTTCAATAATTAATATATCATCTTATCTGCTGCTAAATTTCAAAGAATGCTTGTCTTGTAAATGACGTCCCTTTTCAGGTAACTGATAAACCCTATCGGCAGGGACCGAAGTGGCACGAATAACATGGAAATGTTTGTCCAAGTTTTATTCGCATATCGTGTTAGACCCGAAATGCTAAGAAAAGGACTACATTCTATTATTACAGAGGCTTGAATGCAGCGCAAACATTTTAATGGGGTTGCGCTTATTAGCACTTTGACATTTAATTTTGAATTAATCTTAATTTGTTTACAATATTGCAAATGTACAATTACGTTTCTCAAAATTCTACTTGTCAATCTTATTCAATTTGCAAATTATTCAAATGGAAAGATTCTTGACCCTTATCAAATTTTGAGTATATATCCGTGTATGAGGAATTGATCCGCCCTTATATTACCGAACTTTACGGTACATTTTCGACAAGTTTGCGGCAAATAAATCTGTATTGAATCTAGTTACAGGCTGGAATGATCTCTCATCACTTCCGTCTGTCTTTAGCCATTTGCTTTGCCTCCCCAATGATAACTCGATCTCAGCTAGTTCTGGTATTAATGCTTTTCGTTAAATTGTCTTTGGTTTACTTACTTTTCTTTTACCGAATGGCAACATTTGGTACTAGTCGAGATTGGTCAATTTTGTCACGTGACAGAGCCTTCTAGAGTAGTTCAGTTTGATTGGTTCATTCTTGTAGCATGACACAGCCTTTTACAGCAGTCCGGTTTGATTGGTTCTTCCTAATCACATGACCTATAGCCTTCTAGAGTAGTGCGGTTTGATTGGTCCATTCTGATCACATGACCTAGCCTTCTAGAGTAGTCTGGTTTTATTGCTCTATTCTGGCCTCATTTGCTAGCATTCTAGGGTTTTCTTAAATATCATTTGTTGGAAATTTTATTCGGCCAAAATGTTCAGCGAATATCTTACGCAGACGACCACTGTATAATCGATTTTCTTTATATCAGTTTGGATTACACGCCAGCCATCGGATGTTCATGTACATTCTCCAAGTAGTAATTTTAAATTAAAACAATTCTTTAAGCCCCTTTATAACAGCTCTGGTGGGTATGTTTTATACTTACTGTGCGTAGTTATCATAATAAAATAGTTTTAATTTATTTTACACAAAAGTCATACGTTAGAAAAGCTATTATAGTGCTGGTAATTTCATTCTACGATTTCTGTCGCTGGTGTTATTAAATTGTCGTGTACATAATGGAGTTCCGTAGGATGAATAATGTAATTTTATTTCGAGCTTTCGCTATCGTTATTATTTAGTTGCCATATACATTTGTATAAAATGTGTCAAAATGCATCACTCACATACGCTGCCTATCTCCTTGCTCCATAGCCCCATAATAAAGAACAAGGTTAACGAAAAAGATAATATTAAGTCGGACAGGGAAGGCAGCTTAACCAGCCGAGAAAAGAAAACATAAAAAATACAAAGCACAATGCCCAACGCACAACCAAACGAGAAAATGGTCCGCCCAAGTCCCAGCTGTTAAAAAGCTAATTGAACTTAATTTAGCTCTGTGTCTTTCCAAAAAAATGAAAGTGTATGTTTCTAACGTTATGAATGTTCCTAGTATACTGAATAAACATCACCGTGGCACGCATATAGTAGGCATACTCACCCAGTAGCCGCCGTAGCTCAGTAGATAAAGTGCGTGTCGTCTAATCTGGTGACCCGGGTTCAAATACGGATGAATGCACTCATATGCCTTCCATATTTCAGCAGAAAACTTACTCGCTAATTAAGGTTATGCTCGGCAGTTTTTCCCTAGTGTATTGCCAGAAGAGTGTTTCCAAGTAATTGTGAAATTTATATTAAGTAAAAAAATAATTGTAAGATAAATCGTCGGCGAAATGTAGGACAACACCGACTATTGTGACAGAGTGGATTTAAAGGTGTTCCCTCACGTATAGGTGTTTTGCAAAAATAAAATAAAATTGTCAAATATTCGCGTAATTTTGGTATCGTTGCCTGTATATCCTATAACCACACTGCCATCTAAAATAACTTGTGAAACATCGGTATTTTGTAGTTATTTAATATTTGTCACCCAAAATTCCATAAAATACCCTATAGAATTAACACTACTATCACTTAAATTGCCTGAAATTTGTGTGCATGCGATGAAAACGAATTGCAAAATGAATTTAATATCTCACTGAAGTTTACGCTGTGCGTAGTTCGTAGATGTTACAGTTCGATCACGTGTGAATTACACAATTCATAAAGCATGTTGAAAGGAAACTCTTCGCTATTTTTAAAAGGGAAAATACTGAGTGCGCGACATCGACAGTGATTTAAAAAAAAATTTGGCAACAAATATTTCATAAAGCAAACGTCGGTGGCTTTCTATTACATAAATTCTTGGTTAGGTAGGAAATTACGTGATACAAAATTTTTAGCCCGATCTGTGAGTCAGCACCTTTAAGCCTAAATATAATTGTAAGGTAAATCGTCGGCAATATGTATGACATCCATCACTATTGTGACAGAGTGGCTTTAAACAAAGATGCATGGCTTCAATGCTGCAATATAATTTGGTGCTACACCGTTCGCAACTTTCGAGGCAATTCATCTTTATTATACTATAATGCAAGATCTATACATTTTACTTTAGCATTGCTCCCCCGGGGCATCTCGGAAATATCTCGGAATCTTGATTTATAAAACATTCAATCAAATTAATAAATTGCAAGATGAAATAAAATAGATGAATAGATGGTTGGATTTGAAGTTATGACGAACAAACAAGTTTCAAGGATTGCATATAAGATAGAACTTGTAATATAATTATATGTGTTTTTTTTCTTTTTCATGGTTTTTATGCGTCTTTCGTGTTGAGTGTTGCGTTCCCTTTCCAATTTGCAATGTTTTTGCATATAATAAATGATAACAAATACTAATATTCCAGATTTATGTATATTTATTTCATGCGGAACACACGTTCAAAGGCGCTTTACATAATTGAAGTGTTGCAGCCAAAAGGGCGCATGTGCATCCTCTACAAGTGAAGATACAGCATGATCGGACCAGAGGGACAGACTGAGTAATACTGAATATTGAAGTAATCTTACAAGATATTTCTTTCTTTACAGAACTTCATACGTAAAACTCATTTGTATCAACGAAAGCCAGAATTACTTCAAAGCTATCGGTCAGAAACAACAAACATCAACAGAATACGTACGTAAACTTAATGGTTGTCTTTTTTGTTTGATTCATTTTAGTGTACGTACGTATGTACCATTTTGCAGCTTTGAAGTCAAGTATAAGCTGTTTCGTCCATTAAAAATGCATGTAAACTTTGTTATGTGGGTTGACCTTGTGATGTGTGGTCGTCTTTGTTATTCTTTCTTGTCTTCTGGCTCTTACTCCGGTTATGGTTGGCTGACTGAGGCGGCATGTCGTATGGTTATGTAGCTATTAACTATACTTAGAATATTTTATAAGTAAAGTGTGCGTTCTGTGTCTGCCTCGTGATAGGGTGGCTAGGCACTGCTGTCGCTACAACATGACTTTAAATTGTAACTGTGCACAAAGTATCTATTATGCAGTTTTTTCTTAATTGATACGTCCCACCACATGTGTTAGCATAGTCTTCATGTATATAGTATGCAGTTTATTTTCAAATTCTAGAAGGCCGTAGACCCATGAGGACAACATATTTACATACACTCATTAAAAGTTATAAGTACGCCAACACAGTGCATAGCGATTCATGCAAATAGTGTATATCACTTTGCTTCTAGCTTGAAATATGACACAATATAGAACTACAAAATGTATGACATTATGTTTATTTTAAAGTTATTATGTTTAAACATCTTAGGAATTGTAAGAAGTTGAGTTTTGAATGTCTCCGTATCGTAGTTGTTGGGTTCATTTCTTTCTCGATCGGTCGGTTGGTAGACTAAATGTTTACCGACCAATGACTCCATAACGGTCGGTCCTAGAACCCACAAACTTTAAGTGGTTGTTGTTCATCATCAGTAGATTATCCCCTCTGATTTTGAGGTCGCTACGGTTCAATTACCGTGACCTTCGAATACACAAATGATTCTGATCCACAACGTAAGAACGGTGGATCCTAAGATCGAAAAACTTCTACAAATGTCTAGGTCAATAGGTCAAAGGTCAAGGCAGGGATGGCCTTAAGTATACATGACTATTCGGTTGTCATGTGACATGCATGTTTTACAAACATCTCTTGTCCTTTTTGTAATCGGAATTCTTCAGATTTAATGTTTTTCGGCGTTTTGGTATTTCTAGACAATGTGTAGTCAACATTTCAAGACATTGTACAATACACAGTGTTGTGCACGAGCATTTTCTGAATTTGGAGGCTTCACGGATCACTGCTTACACCAAGCCAAATACAAATATCAATTATTATCGGATATTGTTGTTTTACTACTCGCATGAACACATGCAAAAAATGAACACTCTTTCATGTATAATAAAAAAGATACAAGAGTAACAAGTTGGTGTACTTATAACTTTTAATGAGTGTATATAATAGCATGGTGAATTAAATACACATGCATACACATATTATTAACATCCGAATATATTACATGTGTATATGTCTTACAGTATTTTGAGTTACGAAGTAAGGCCGCATGCCCTCAGGGGGTTCCCATTGAACCATCTACACCAAAGATACCAGAGAAAACCAACAAGAGCTTGGAAGCAGGACTGATTATTGTCTCGTAAGTAAACCTAAGGTGTGGCTACATGATACATTTACATTTTGGAGTATATAAGTCAAAATGTGCAGTGCAGTTTCTAGTATGTGTAGTTCACGTCTACAAGTGCGTCTACATACTACATTTTGGCGTAAATACTTTAACCTATAAGTCAATATGTATTGTGTAGTTAACGTGTAGTACACTTCTACCACACACTTCCTGGAGATGTACAACTCCATTGTTTGCAAGTGTTTAGAGGGAAATATCGTGTGCTTCATACGACATTATTCTCTGTGTAGTTAGGCATGATGTACATCTTGTGAAATGTACATCGTAGAATTACTAACAAAAATGTACAGTGTAGACGCACCTTACCACACATTTTGGGATATTGACAGGTGTAAGCGAACAACCCAAAGACAGAGATGACTTGGAGTAACAGTGTCACAGAACAAATTGTCCATTCTAATTTGCCCAAATAAAAGCACAACTTTTCAATACACACCCTGATGTTTTAGACGCCAAAATACTAGGGAAGGCGTGGTTACCATGCGTGCTATTTCTAAACTCGGTTTCCACACTCCTAACCCAACACCTGTAATTTTCATTATTTCTCAACTACATTGTATTTGTGATGAGATTTTGTTAAACTTTGGTCTATGAACAGATTCATAAGCAAAGGTTTCTGTAAAAGGCAGCTCTTGGTATGCGTCATGCTCTTGGTATGCGTCATGCTCTTGGTGTGCGTCATGCTCTTGGTATGCGTCATGCTCTTGGAATGCGTCATGCTCTTGGAATGCGTCATGCTCTTGGTATGCGTCATGCTCTTGGTATGCGTCATGCTCTTGGTATGCGTCATGCTCTTGGTATGCGTCATGCTCTTGGTATGTGTCATGCTCTTGGTATGCATCATGCTCTTGGTATGTGTCATGCTCTTGGTATGCATCATGCTCTTGGTATGCGTCATGCTCTTGGTATGCGTCATGCTCTTGGTATGCGTCATGCTCTTGGTATGCGTCATGCTCTTGGTATGCGTCATGCTCTTGGTATGCTTCATGCTCTTGGCGTCATCTAATGGTTCTAATTCACAGTAGCCGTAACATTAATGAGCTTGTAAGGTGCTTCGTTGCCATTGTGCTTGGCCTAAAATGTCAAAGTGTTTGCTTCCCCTCCAGTCTGTTCTATTGCTAATCCAAAACGTAAAACAGATATGTAGAATCAAGCGTGTTAGTTGATTAGTTCTGAGAAAACATCAGTCGGTGGAATTTAATTGTGTAAAAGTTTGACATTGCACATAATTGAGACGTGTTCTTGTCTTTCCTCGCGACAATATTACATTATAGTGATGGTAACAATTGAACCACCGACAGTAAATGGGTAATTGGACATTTGATCGTCACTCCCGGAAGGTATTCCATATTGTAACGTCGTCATGTAACACATATAATATAGTTAAATAAAGTAAGATATAGTGTTTACAGGTTGCCATTCCTTAGCTTACTAGTACTTATCAGTAAAGAAAACATTTCGTAAACTCTAACCTATACTAAGTTTTTGATCAACATTTCGATCATTAAAGTAAACGATTAGTAACTCGAACCTATACTTTAACGTTTGCTCGACATTTTCTGCTCATCAGAGGGCTGCGCTCCTTTAGGTTACTAATTTTTGGATTTGTTTTCACTTCTGTTGAGCCTGTATTAAAATATATCTTTAATACAGGCATACAGGCTCTACAGTACTGAAATGTTTTTCCAAAAAAATATTTTTTTTTCATTTTTTTTTATAAATTATGCAAGTTCCTGTGTTCTAACATATACTTACTGTTTACTCGACAATTTTAACCAATGAGAGGGATTCTCTCCTTTTAGTCCTTTATGGTACTTATTATAAACTTGGTTACCCTTTGTCTGGTCCCGTTCACCGGATGCGTCTCAAATAAGGATAAAAAAATTGAAAAAATCAACATATGGGCATAGTATATCTTTAACGTCGCAAGTTTAAGAAATGTTGTATTCGTATTACATGTGTATAATTTATCATGTCCTTCTATTTCAGGATCCTCGCCTTTGGACTGATGGTGGCACTCTCATTGATGGTGTTGAAAATGAAAGGAAAGATATGTGTCCCCAAACAAGAATATGACTCTCTATAAACTTAAAAAATGTAAATATCATTTGATGTTTTGTGTTTGCGACTGGGTGTTTTCATTAAGTGACTGAATGATTTATGTTGGCGACTAGATCTTTCATATTCGCGACTGAATGTTATGTATATGTTTGTGATTGAATGTTTTACTTTGGCGATTTTATAACTTTTCATTTTGTGATATATACATCCATGTACCTATTACTATGTTGATTGGCTGGACTATGTGCATAATAATAATATTAATACATGTACTATTACTATCATAATGTAGAAAATGTCATGCCACTTTATAATTTCCTATTTGTGTCGCGCAGTAATATATCATATATTCTAACACGATCTGCGTATTAATCCATATACGCATAGCGCAAACCAGGGCATGTATTATTACCGCAATAAAACATGCCTGTCACATTGGCTGTTACTATTTACGCCCCGTATCACGTGACATATTTAGGAATGAATTAACGTAAACTTTATAGTAAAAATCGCTAACAAGGCAAGTTGCACGAGTAGTGTTTTATTCACCGACAAAATACGCGTACAGATTTTTATTTCTTAAATACATATACATGTATACACTAATTTATATCGAGTGGTGGGGTAAGGTTTTATGTTATTATTTTGTACGTAAAAAACTCCCAGTAAACCATCGTGCGTTTCGTTTTTAGTAGTGTTTGTTTCATTTTGTATTCTGACAATAATTTGTACACATAGTCTGTGATACTATGATAGATGATAATAAACTATTGTGATATAGTGCATGTACTAGGCAATAGCATTTTTGTAGGCGTTTTTAAAATGTTTTGGAAACCATGAGAATAGCATTATTATGATGTTCTACATTCACCCTTTGTCCTATGTTGTGTCTGCTTCTGAGCTCGGATGTTTCAGTTGAGTGCTGCCTTCCTTCTCCGATTTTTGTGCCCCCACATTTATAAGTGTGGCGGTACAACATTGGTGCTGTCTGTCCGTCCATTCATCCGTATGCCCATGCGTAACGCTAATCTCGTGTGTTGAACTCTTGACCAACTGTCAGCTGGAATTTCTATAAACTACGGCAGATCAACGACCGTTTTGTACAGATGATCATAAAGGCGCCTATTGTTTTCTAGCGTTGTGGCCCTTTGTTATTTTCTATATACTCCACAATACATATCCCCGCTCCTTCATTATTTGTAACGATCTGTGCTAAAGTGGGGCACCCATGTCAATTCAAGATTTTTAGCTCTTTTTAAATAAAAATACGTATCAAAGAAGCTAATTTATCGAAGTATGACAGCACTTTCATTGATAATCTTGCCAAACATGCATTACCCCACTGTATATTGCACTGTGTGTCGTTATAACGTGTTTGCAGAGAGATATAATGCAGTCAATCACACACCACAATACGTAACCTTCCTACACCATTTCATAGGTGCAATCCGGGTACGGTTCAGTTAGGATAATGGGAGAGTGACGATTTATTTTATGTGTACACAAAATATTACAACCATTGTCTGAACAGGTAAATAATTTTATTTTAGCATTGGAATCATAGATGCCCGGATAGGCCTTCGTAACTGGTTTTGCACTGTTATAGTGGACTTGACTATTGCTTCACTCTATTATTACCCAAACTGGAAGCATATGACGAGTTTTGGGGGGAGGAGGTAGTTAGGCTTTTGTTTAGAAGCCTATCAAGCACAATTGCTCCCTCCTTTGTAAATTCATGAGCAACAACCTGCTTTGGGAAACTCATGATTTATTACGAATTTTTGAGGTCGAATATTAAACCCTGTTGAATATTAATCTCCTCTGTGAATATTTTCAAATTACTCGTGAATATCAATCCCCCGTGAAAATTGTCCAACAGGAATCGATGGCAATGATATTGTGTTCATAAGGGATTAGTTTGATTTGAAACACTAGATGAATATAAAAAAATACATTTGCTCAAACTAAAATGCATTTGTTTAATGGTTCAATGCGCCGAAGTGCATGCTAATGAATAAAGCATTTGGCTGTCAGTTTCATTGCTTGTATTTCAATATTTAGAGAATAAATCATAAACCTACTTAGCCATCAGATCCGGGTATTTTGAATAATACATATGAAGTTTGATCGACCAATTGTATTACGTGATTTTGTAATGTTATATTTTAATGCACCACGTGACGACAATAACCATATGGGTGGTTAGGAATGAGATATCGGGGAATATTGCACTGGTACTAAATCGTACGAGGGGTGATCAATATATTCGAGAACCTTCCTTCTTTTGAAATTTTGATTCTAGAATGGCGTTACGTGACTGCTAACGTAACGCGCCCTTGCATGCATAAAAAGATGTTATACATGCACTCGATCGGAGATATTCTTACTCTGAATGACTATAAATTTGCTTTTGAGCCTTTATGACAAAACACAATTACTAGATGGAAAGTCTCGAATATAATGATCACCCCTCGTATGTGTGTCAGAAAATGAATGACGAGTACAGTATTACTGACAATAAGAAAATAAAGTACCCTAACAATAGCGATTGCATGCACGCTCAGTTTAAGACGTACACTACAACCTCTCCAAAGCAACTCCAATAGCTGAAACGTGGACTTTCAACGGTTAAGTTCATTTCCTCGGTCAGTTGTGCGTTGGGCATTGTGTCGTGTAATTGTGGTCTGTGTTGTTTTTGTTTTCTTTGCGAGAGGTTGTTGCTCAAGGAATGTTGCTCTGGAGAGGTTGCACTCTACAATTATTCATTTTAGACTGTATTCCATTATTCCTTACAGACCCCACATCTAAAGCTTACTGAGTTAGTCTACAAGTTGAAAAGTTATTTTACTAAGCATTATTTTGACACACGCAGTATTTAAATTGAAAATTCAATGACAATTCAAAGCCATTAAGAAGCGACGGTAAGGTGTAGCCACCCAAACAAAAGAAGGGCACAGAACGTACCATATGTATCCCCACAAAGGATACTTCAAATAACCCTATATATAGGAAGCCATTTGCAAATGTAACCGCAAAGAAATAAAACCAACTTGTTTGTGCATGTGAGTCTGTTACACCCTTAGAGGTATGGATGAAACATATGTTTGAAGTTTTGCCTGGTGACTTTTTATTTAAAAAAACAACAAAAATACAATCAAATAAAAGAACATTTCTGTTGTTGTTAGGAGCGGACGTAAACAGTGAACACGTGAGTGAAGATCAGCGGCCTGTTATCATTGTTGTTGTTTTTCTATCCCATTATGTTCGATGAAATGAAAGGATGCGGGTTAATTAAAATCATTCAAACCACTGGTTCGCAAACCCATTGATGATTTAATCGTATTACCAAACGTCCATCACACAATATAGCCATGTCTATGAAACTTTTAGGGAAATGAGTAATTACAAAGATTCACGTTTAGACACCACTGAATCATATTTTGTGCCTATTGAAATTTCGGAAAAAAATATTACTCTAAAAGGGTGTGTGTTTTTATTCTCTAAAACCGTCGCCATGACATTTCACGTCTTCCGCGTCGACCACCACGTCCTTTTCCTCGTAAAATCTGAAATTTAACAAAGTGTATGCTTTTTCAGAATTATACATAATAAATATGTGTTTTATTGTAAATAAAGTATGGTCAGGAGCTCAGATGCGTAGTAATTCAATCACGAGCGTGTCGCATCCGACGATCAAGTGACCGTGCTTTATTATGAATAAAACACAGGAACATAATTATTATATTTATTGTTTCGATTGTAACAAAATATTCTGTACAGCAAGACACAACAGGGTTGCACTACTTTTTACCTCGGAACGTTACGTTATTTGGCTAAGCTGCGCTTTAACATAAATTCGAAATGAATTTAAAAAACACCATAGTGTTTCCTCCATGTACATATACGCGTAAGTACAGTTGGTTATTGTGTTAGAATTTCGTTTAGGACTGAAGTGACAATATCATATCGATATATCGAATATGTCGATATAGTGCGACAACACTGATTGTTATTCCGTGTTCATCCGTTGCACCACCAGGTTGTTTTTATTGTACTTTAAATTAATATAGACAATGAGGAAAACATGTAAACGTAGAACTGTTCGAAGATTAATGAGAGCAAGTTGCCCCTATATAACATATTTTATTGCCTGTATATGGTATTACATGCGAACAACGGGACGTTAATAATATACACCATTAAAGCAAGTGCGCGAACTTCCATTACTTCATTAACTAATCATTGTACGTCCAATTTTGAACGTTTTTCCAACTTAGACGAACGAGTTGGCTTTTGTCAGGATGCGTTTGTCCAATTTAGACGAACGAGTTGGCTTTTGTCAGGATGCGTTTGTCCAACTTAGACAGACGTCTTGGCTTTTGTCATGCTGTGGTTTTCCAACTTAGACAGACGAGTTGGCGTTTGTCATGATGTGTTTGTCCAACTTAGACAGACGAGTTGGCTTTTGTCAGGATGCGTTTGTCCAACTTAGACAGACGTCTTGGCTTTTGTCATGCTGTGGTTTTCCAACTTAGACAGACGAGTTGGCGTTTGTCATGATGTGTTTGTCCAACTTAGACAGACGAGTTGGCTTTTGGTCAGGTTGCGTTTGTCCAACTTAGACAGACGTATTGGCTTTTGTCATGCTGTGGTTTTCCAACTTAGACAGACGAGTTGGCTTTCGGTCAGGTTGCGTTTGTCCAACTTAGACAGACGTCTTGGCTTTTGTCATGCTGTGGTTTTCCAACTTAGACAGACGAGTTGGCGTTTGTCATGATGTGTTTGTCCAACTTAGACAGACGAGTTGGCTTTCGGTCAGGTTGCGTTTGTCCACTTAGGCAGACGTCTTGGCTTTTGTCATGCTGTGGTTTTCCAACTTAGACAGACGAGTTGGCGTTTGTCATGATGTGTTTGTCCAACTTAGACAGACGAGTTGGCTTTCGGTCAGGTTGCGTTTGTCCACTTAGACAGACGTCTTGGCTTTTGTCATGCTGTGGTTTTCCAACTTAGACAGACGAGTTGGCTTTTGTCAGGATGCATCTGTCCAACTTAGACAGACGAGTTGGCCTTTGGTCAGGTTCCGTTTGTCCAACTTAGACAGACGAGTTGGCTTTTGTCAGACTGCGTTTGTCCTACTTAGACAGACGAATTGGTTTTTGTCAGACTGCGACCGCTGGTCGATGCGTCGTAAGTCTAGAGGACTTGTAATTGTAATTGCATGTACACTATATATATGTTGAAGATTTTCCTTGTGTTATGTAATTTTCTCGTCACCTTGCTCTCGTTCCGTTCTAGTTTGACTGACTGACGCGGCCGACTTTCGGGACGGGATGCCGTGTTTTTTGTAGTTGCTAGATTTTTACGTTTGACATTGTCTGTGCCGCTTATATGTTTTCTGTGCTCGGCTGGTTAAGCTGAGTGCTGCCTACCCTGTCTGACTTAATATTATCTTTTTGAGTGTTTCAAGCATGGCTGTGACACTGGATAAACGGCCATAGTCGCTCATGGTCCAGCGCGCCGCCCTGCGCTGAACATACTCCAGCTGGTCTATTTGGGCCTTTGTGTGGGGATGACCAGACAGATGAGCTGTATTCAAGCAGGGGTCTGACCAGTGTCTTGTAAGCAATTGATTTCAGATTGGTAGGCTCAGAAGTGATGTGAAGTCGGTGCTCGATTTGCATGTAAGCAAATCGATTGGTACATGTTTATACTGCGGCCAAACTATCATCAATCTGCGGTCCAAATATTTGTGCCGCATATTGGCAATAGTTGGTCGCAGTATAAACATGTACAAAGCGCTTTGCAATACTGATCATCTGTCAAATGTTTAGAACCGAAAGTTGGATTTACACATTTAGTGTTTACAGCTTCATTAGACCGCGAAACATCAGTGTTACCAATCGTAAGTGATATATTTAAACTTACTGGCATGCATTTTCTCAGTTATTGTTGCTACCTGCGTAATATGTGCAAATCAAGCACCGACTTAACACCACTTCATACGTCGAGAGTTTCGGACTCTGTGATCGACGAATTGTTGAAGGTCCGGTAGTTGTTTGTGTTTAATCATATAGGGGCATCCTTCCCACTTGAAAAATAGCTGGTAGTTGTTAAGCTGGGCCCATATTTGTAGAACTTTGAAGTGCTTCTATGAAGTTGAGTCGTAGCTGACAGTGACTTTCTTGTATTCCATTACAAACGAGTGTTTTTCAGATATTTAATGAAACGTTATTTTATGTTGTTTGAACACTATTTTAACATGTTTAAGCTCTGTGGATGGGTTGTAGAGTGGGTCACTGGCGAGGGGGTCACAGCCAACATGCTGTATACCTGTGGGCAACGCTTGTTCACAATGTTATACATATATTAACATCTTACTTCTACCATGTGTTATGACAGATGAGTAAGTAAGGAGCATTTACAACAAAACTCAGTGTAGTCTTAAAATGCATGTACCTCTAAGAGCCAGTGTAGCCATACCACGTGGTTTGTGACGTCAATCATTCAGTTACACGAGAAATTCAGTCCATGAATATGAAAATCATTATAGTGTACCGGTATCAATTATAATGTAAATATCTCATGCTAAACTTGTAGAGCTACCCGACATTATTGTAACTCGTGATGGTACTTTTTCAAATTTGTGACCTGTTATGATGTCATTGACCACGTGGTATGACAACGCGACAGCACGTGATATACATACCCCGAGTGATGGTAGACAATTTCTCAATACGGAATGGTATGTGAATCCAGGTCTACACATTCCCCTTTTTACGGGTAAATCTTCAAATGACGTTAGGGAGTCATCGCTGTCCCCTATATTATAATCATCCAGTTGAAGTCCATATGGAGCACATGATCCTATTGTGATGACTGAAAAGATAAGAAAACGATGTTTATTAACCGCTTTAAACACAACCAATCTGGGTAAGGATTGCCGTATTGAGAATCAAAACTGTGGTATGTTCTTACCACAGACATGTTACCCCAGTTATGACCGAGGTGGCACGATCGGAGATACCACCGCTTTGTACGAGCACCTCATGTGTACTATTTGATTGGTTGACAAAGAGCGGGCATTGTGCTCTGTGTTGTTTTTATGTTTCCTGTGCTCGGCTGTTTAAGTTAAGTGCTGCCTTCCCTGACCGATTTTTATTATCGGTTTGACTGTAACACTGACATTAGAGTAACAAAAACGAAAACAATCACATAAATCACAAATAAAATTGAAATGAAAATTGTCTAAACTACCATATTGAAAATAAACATCATAGGTGGCATATGGAATTGCATTCTTCCGCATAAATACCCAAACGCTATTGCTGTTGGCGTGCTCGTACGAATATGTTTAAGTGTTCACGAGAAATATTGATCATTTACGCATCGCCTCAATGTCTGTGGCACACGACAGGCGTCCCCTTGCTGTGTCTGGTAAAACAGATCCAGCGACAAAATGTCGCAAAAATGTTTATGGCGTTTATTATCAAGGGCTTAACGTAGAGTAGACACAATACCAGCAATCAGTAAAATGAGTAATGTGTCTCTCTGACTCTACCTTATTACATACATTACAATCGTAGTATTTGGTATATTGACGATTGTGTCTACATTCAACCTATTAGGCTAAATTAATGCTTTGACTTTTTTGATAATTGGCGTACAATACATTTGTATATGCATATCGGACCCCTCGCTGTGCAAAATTAAAATTTTTTTTTTTTGTTTTGTATCCCTTTTTGTTATCACATTGGCTGAATCATCTGTAATTAGAACCACTGCGACAAAAATTCAACTGTAACAATCTCTCTATAATGTCGCATTATTACACCACAAAACTTGCTAACTATCCTACAGGTACTTTCAGTTTATTTATGTTTGTGTTGTCTTGGCACTGATGAAGCACAGACACTTGGGGTCTGGACCACGCCCCCTCCCGCTACGTGCCTGAAAATATTTTTAATATTTATTGTAGAAGAAGTTTATTTCAAATTCAATATTTATTATATATCCAGACCCATTTAGTAATCACACAAACATTTGTTGGATGTATTTGATATTAATACAAAAAGCTACGTAATTCCTCTACTGCTTAAATAACACAAAGATAAAAATGTTTCGCTGAACTTTCTCGCACACCTACCTAGAAAAATGGATCGTGTATAACTCGTTCTGCAACTTTTCCGTATATTTCTGGTGCCCTTCGGTCAATAACAAATTAATCTTTACGATGACTGTACTGACAATACTCGATCGGCGCTCCTGTCTTCAAAATATGCGAAAAGGTTTGCAATTGTCTACTCATTTTCCGCCGCGCACATAATCTTTCGACAATTTGAACGGTGGTTCCCAGCCTGATACATAAGAACTGTGTCGTGCGTTGAACGTTGGACCCAAACGAGGTATTCCGAATGGTTTATTTACATATCTGGTTCCAACGTTCAACGCGCGGCGCCGTACTTTCGTATTGATCAGGCGGGAAACCATCGTCGAAAGATTATGTGCGAGGCGTGTTTTGAGTTGAAAATTGCCAACTTTCTCGCAAATTGTAGAGGCAGGGGCGGATTTCGGTTTCTGTCACAATCATCATCGTGAAGAGTAATGTGTACATGATCGAAGGACACCAAATATAGGCGGGAAAGTTGCACAGTAAGTTAAATACGACCCGATATTCGAGGAAGGTGTGCGAGAAATTTCAGTCAAACATTTTTATCTTTGTGTTATTTAGCTAGAGAGGCATTTACGAATATTTTTTATTTGTCCCGGATAGGTTTAATAATGTTTGTGTGATTAATGTATGGGTCTGGATATACAATGTTGATGATAAAAATATATCCAGGTGCGTAGCTAGGGGGGGGGGGGGTCCAGACCCCAAGTGTCTGTGTGATGAAGTGCAATTTGAAGCATGTGTCCCTCTGGCAATGCAGTTCATTTATGTCATAGTAAATATGGCACAAGTCTAGCAATACACTAACACCAAAGGGGATTGAACGTGTGTGACAATGTCAAACGTTATGATGGACAGATCAAAGTCCGTGTATGTTTTTGTTAACTTATTGAAGATACAATATTAATTTATTTGCCATATACGAAAGTCGACATATCTATTTGGTTCTTTGAAAATGCATACATAGTGTATTTAAATGTTATGCTTATATGCAAGGTATTTTTCTTTTTGTCTTGTTAAAATGAACACAATGATCGAAAATTGGCATGATGCAATTATAAGTACGTATATCTGTAACATCTTTATGGGTTTTATGTCTTTAAAGTTTATACATTTATCATTCAATCTACGTTAATCATGGTAGACCTTTCATTCAGATACTCTCATTAAAATAATCCTGATTATATCATACTGATTAAAAAACCTTGGAAGTCAAATAATCAAACCTTCTTTGACAACAAGTCATTGGTGTTAAAATGCTGATTGAAATATTCCGCTTTAATTGAAACGGGAGATGTGAGCGGTAAAAAACAATATCTCATTTTTTGCGATGTGTGACGATGCAATATTCAATTAATGAAGAGTTGTCTCAAAAGCCACTCACGGGAAATTAAATTTATATCCAGTTGTTGGTCTGTTTTGTGTACACATGACGCGCGTCAAATGTAGAAAATGTGCAATCAGATTACAAAAAATGCAAAACTTTGAAGTAAGCAACATCAAACTGCAAATGTCTTGACAACAAAATAATTTTTACTATAACACGTTTTATTATTTGCTTTCAATGGATTATGGAGATTTATCAGTGAAAATAACATGTTATTTTCACGGCTTTAGAAGCTGGTTCCATTGCTACGTCACACGTGAAGATATTAAATTATGTGATCACTTGATGAAATAAAATTCGATCTTTCACCGAAATCAACAAATATCCTCTATTTATTATTATTGGATTATCAGTATCACTGCGCATGCGTCACCTCAAGCAACAAATCGTATTGTTTTGCCATTTCACTTAATGTCTTTACACTGGCTTCAAACTATATAACTGAATTATATGTATTGCGCAAAAGGCAAATAAGTAGACAACAGATAAAAAAACTGCAATTATTTGAGGTAAAAGCACATCAAACGCTCAAAATGTCTGGACAACAAAAGGATTTTAACTATTTCATGTACGTATAATTATTGTGATCATCATTACATGTTTTCAAGCTACACATCATGACCTATTGTCCGTCTATGATTTCATTGTTATTATTTCAATCTACACACAAAGATCTAAATTGCATTTTTGCATTCATAAAATTAGCATTAACTTGATATTTGATGATCCACTGATCTATTTTTAGACACTATGTGACGTCACTATGACGTATACAGCTATATAGAACATAAAATTTGAATAAACAACATTTGTCACAAAACGCACTGATTCTATGTGTTCAATGCGAAAAATGTTTCGTACAAATGATGAAGTAAACAGCATGTATTTGAAACAAAATAGTCGCCGGTTCAATCCCAAGCCTAGACATACCAAATTGGTTATTTAAATTGTGTTGGGCGTCTGTATGCCTGTCTGTATGTCATAAATTTTGTCCGCGCGTGCTAACCTTTACTACTAGTCAAATTTCAATGAAACTTCACATGAATGCTTGGCACTAAATCTAGTTATGCATATAGCTAGGAATTGTAGGTCGAACGACTTTTGCCGGAGCTATATTATATGGTACTTTTTGGAAGAAAAACGTGTTTGTTATTAGTTTGAATACAATGAAGTTATTTGAACACTCGTGTTGGCTGTCTGACCTTGGTCTTTATTAGTTAGACACAATTAGAGAGGCATAATATAATAAGTAGTGTTTTTAATTCGCGTGGGACCGACATTTGGCTTCCATCTAATTTACTAACACCCTTAATAAGTTTATAGTATTAGCCTTTAACCCGACCCCGAGGTCTATAATTGATCAAAATTAATGACCTTTCAATGTGTTCCATACTCGGACACTTTGTTTCATTAAACGATGTAAATGTTCATTGCCATACATTGAGAATGTCAATGCCACTGTGCCGGTCAATTAAATAAATACCGAGCATAGCATCATTTGTCAGTCAGCTTTCTGCTAAAATATGGCAGGCTTATGAGTGCCTCCTCCCGTATTTTAACCCGGGTCGCCAGATAAGATGACAAGCACGCTAACCATTGAGCTACGGAGGCACACATTGTTAATCAAGTGTTCGGTGCGCTCCGCATCCATAAAATACAAACAAGGATATGACCATTTGTATCTGATACCGAGTTTGCGTACTAGTGTCTATGCACCGCCCACTTCAGCTTACTGTATGTTTTTTGTTCACGCATGCGGAGATCCTAGAATTAATTAATATGTTCTATTATATCATTTGCAATGAAACTGTTCCCATTAGCATACAAGTCAAATAGTTTTCTTGAAGTCGACAGCCATACTGAGACATTAGACAATCGGGCATTGATGCTTGGGTACGTGCTCCTCCATACCCAAATCGCTTCGTACATTACAATAGACATACAGCCTCGTGGCCGAAGGTAATGACGTAGCCAATGTGATTCGACCATCGAAAAATGCATTTAATGTCATCGGTGATATTTTTGAAAAATAACACACGTTAATGACGAGAAATAAGCTGCATAATTAATTATGTTGTCATGTGTTTGGCGTTTGATTATGTCATTTATGTGTTTTATCACACATCGTGCACGTTTCTACAATGACATAAATATCCGATGGCAGAATGTGCTTATAATACAGTAAATCTTCGTTATATCGGAGTGATCGGGACATGTGAAATGCTCGAGATAAACCGAATGCTCGTAATTACCAAAGTTTCATTTAATTGATGATACAAACACAATTTAGTTCAACTTCTGCTCCTGATGTTTTAGGTAAACCTTTAAAACACGCCTATACACGTACATGAACGTCAGTTCGGAGTGATTGGTGCAATGTACAACATTTGAGGCACCGGTAACAAGAACAAGTCCTTGGGTAACGTCCAAACTACATGCAATAAAATTGCTTAATTATCGTGAAATATTCGACAAATTGAACTAAAGTGCCGGTTTGCCTGAACTCGAGCCAAAATGGCCCAATTACCGGAACTTATTATCACCGGGTATCTGCATGCATGTTCCTATGTGTTGGCGTTCAGGACGCTTGGGATTTTGTAATTTACGTGCCGTTTAATA
Organism: Spisula solida; assembly: GCA_947247005.1. Classification (NCBI taxonomy): domain Eukaryota; kingdom Metazoa; phylum Mollusca; class Bivalvia; order Venerida; family Mactridae; genus Spisula; species Spisula solida. The sequence goes on along the minus strand of OX365958.1, from coordinate 817,969 downwards.
TGTTATCATGATCAATGAACATTTAACATGAAGAAACCGGAGGTTATAAGCCAATTAGGCAGGGACAACACCGAACGACCACTAACTTACATGCGGACTGTCTCTGTGGATCTCTGAATATTCGTTTACATTTTTCGCCATAAAAGGCGGCACCAATAACAACAAGTATAATGTAACGCCCTTTTTAACAAAATAATTGAAAATGAGTATGCTAGAAGTATATCTGTAAAATTTCTAAAAATAACGTCTCTCCCGAATCCGGGCCTTAATTCGTCTCACACATATATACATCTGTTACATACATAAAATATTTTTCTAATTTGGTATAATATCATATCGCATACTTTCTCGCCATATATCACCATGCTGTTTATTTAATTGTATTATTGTTGCTTTGTAAAAAGTCCTTTTCAGGACTAAATATGCAAATAAACTATATTCTATTTTATTCTATTCTATCTCTTTGTAAAATGTATGGCAACTGTTTCTTTGCAAATATACATGATTAACCTTGCTTACTTGACATTGCTCAAACGTACAAATGGTGTGAAACAATTAAACAAAGTTCTCCTTAATGTCTCAGGGGGTTATATTTTGACGACGTGCAGAAATTTTAATTTGGAAGAAACAGGAGTAAAATGCATTAACAATATAGGTGCCGCTATGAACATCTCATTTTACTAAACAGTTGTATACATGTATCTGTGTGCTTATGGCGTAGTCACACTGCAACGCATAAAAACAAGTACATGTAAGCTGAACGCATGAAAGTTTATCCAGAATGTTGGACATACGCTGATAAACGCAAAAAACAAAACTGTAAGGTCTCATTTGGACGTATTTCTCAACGAATTAATAGCCCTAAGTTTGGCGTATGGGTAACTGCTTCATAACATACCGTCATACCGTACACAACTTATTATATATTGTTATAGCTTTCATTCAGTTTTCTGACAGTTGAGTCATGGGCTTTCGACGTTTTGACAGCTGAAACTTGGACTTTCAGCGGTTGAGTTCATATACTCTTTCAGTTACGAGTTTGGCATTATGTCATGTAATTGTGGTGTGTGATATTTTTATGTTTTCTGTGCTCGGCTTGTTATCTTTCAAAATTGCATGTACACTATATATATGTTGTAAATTGTCCTTGTGGTATGTGGTGTCCGGTTGTTGTTTTCTCGTCACATGGCTCTTGTTCCGTTTTGGTTTGATTGGCTGAGGCGGCAGACTTTCGGGACGGGGTGCCCTGTTTTCAATGCTTTGTGTGTTTTTAATGTTTTCTGTGCTCGGCTGGTTAAGTTGAGTGCTGCCTTCCCTGTCTGACTTAATATGATATTTTGTTAATTTGCGTGTTGCCTTCCCTGTCTGACTTTATATGATCTATTTACAATGCTTATAGTGATGACGGAAATGAACTTATTAATGATTTTATTATTTACGAGTGATATGTAAATATTGCCATGCACTACTGCGTGAAACATTTACTAATGTGATAATGATAATGTACGAGAATATGAAATAGTGTATGACATTGTTGAGTTTTCAGTTTGTCATGCTTTGTCCATGACATCCATATTGCAATAAACCCACGGCATTGGATTATTCTACGCAAGAAAATATTTATTTAGACTGCTTAAGTTGAACGGAAATTCAATTTTATTCTTTGTCTTGCGACACTACAAAAAAGAATATTGTTTAATGTTAGTAAAAAAACACGTGACGCTTTTAGGATTGGTGCAACCTAATGAAAATCACTGAAAGGTGGAAATTAAGGGCTTCCTGACGTGTGATTGTCATTAAGCACATCACCGGAGACTTGATCAGCGTGTTTTGTTTAATGTCGACAATAGAACGGTGAAGGCGTTCATATACCTGCACGCAAACCAATTATGTTGCAGTAACTTCATTAATTCGATCACAAAATATAAACCGATAAACTATAGAAGTATCTTCATTTCGCGTGGTGCAATTTTTGAGAACGTCAAGAAATTGTGTAGTAAATCACACCCTGAAAAATTAGCAGTTGTGTTGATGCACTAGCGTACAATAGTAGTTATTCCGATTAAAAATATTCCCGATTGGTACAAGTTCGCGAAAAAAACCCCGCAAACATTACACCACGGCAAATAAAATCTGTTTTACAATACAGTATATTGAAAATCTCTATAAATGAATTCCAACGCTCTAGGAATCTCTAGGAAATCAGTTTGTCGATGTTCATAAAATGTTATAAAATAATACACAACAGTGAAGAGAGAATACTGTCCTTACAATCAATGATAAGGATATAAAATAATTAAATCCATTAACAAAATGTTAGATAGTATTGGAACATGAAATGTCAACTTGCTTGCCAAAAGCTCAACTGAATGTCTAAATGTAACAACTAATCCCTTAACCCAAGCAAATAGATAATATTAAGTCAGACAGGGAAGGCAGCACTCAACTTAACCAGCCGAGCACAGAAAACAGTAAAAACACACAAAGCACAATGCATGCCCAACTGAACCAACCGAGCACAGGAAACATGAAAAACATACAAGGCACAATGCCTAACTAAACAAGCAAAGATCCGCCCAAGTCCAAGCTGTCGAAAAGTATAATAAATTAGTACTAGCCGAATGACCCAATTTCCACAGCAAAACGACTATAATGCCTTGTTTTAGCTGTCAGAAATCCTAAAACGAAGAAGTGCCCAACACACTGCCAACCAAGAAAATTAATCAGCCCTTGCCCCTAGTGTTAAAAAGCTGAATTGAAAAGTTTCAGCAAACAAAAGGCACAATGTAAAACTGCTGAACTACATAGTTTTAGCTGCCTTTGCCCCAAATGTTAAGTAGCAGTATTAAAACGTTGAAAAGCCCGGTTTCAGCAACAAAATATCTGAAAATCTGAAATACGTAAAATGTCTCAGCTGAATGCCCCAACCAAAACAAGTCGAGATATACCTAAGTGAACAACTCCGCCATAATACCACAGAGGACACTCCAGTGGGATGACCTAGTTTAAATAAATACAATATTATAGTAGATAAGTAGAATAACGTAATTGAACAAGTCAAAACCACGCAATGAAATAAGCAGAGCAGAGCAGAGCAGATCCAGAGCCAAAGCAGAGCTGGAAATTAGCTCATATATTTTAATTCCGCTAATTGAAATATTCACGTGCATGTCTTAATACATTTCTGAAATATATTATCATTTATTGTAAACGTTAATACACTGCAAACATAAAGGCTTCGACCGAACCGCGCTACTTGAATTACCAAGGTAACTGATTGTCAATTTTAATGGTTCCTTCAACGGGACTCAGTGTGTTCTTTCAGATCGAGTGTTTACACGTCGGTGACCTTCTACAAATGGTCTTTTAGTTCTATAATATTATTACCATTCATAAAGTATATTATGATAATATAATCATTGATAAATAGGTTATTAGCGGTATCAGCGGACTTGAACTCGCAACCCGGTCTATAAAAGTGTGTTCCTAAGCATGAAGTATGGTCATGCCTCGACTAATTTGCTTTATTGATATGTTTTTATTAACTATATACAAAACGTTATTGTATTACATCATACTGCTCATGCACATTTCAATTCGAAGAATAAAACGCGTTTGAAAAGCCACATGCCTTATTCCACTATAAATTACACCATTAAACTGGTATTTCAGTCATTTAGTTTGAGACGTTACCCAGTTAAAACAGTCTCAATATCTTAGCACAAACATATTTGGCCTACTAGTATCAGCCTTTGACCAATCTCAATACAATGGATGTCCCACTGGGGACGACGAAGAGGACTAAAAAATACAATGTACGCCACACGGGGGGCTTATATCAATTGTCATAAGTTTACGGCTTTGCTTTGTCGAGCCGACTTTGTATCGAACCATCGGTCGTCTGTTCTACATTGTCTCAAAGGTCAACTACTCTGGCGCTGAGGAAGACAAAATAATACACACAAAGCTGAGAAACCGTAACTAGGCCCATCGGAGGCGTTCAAATGCGTTTTTGTTTGGTCTAATTTGATGAAGTTAATCTCGCGTAATGATTCACCACGGACATATAAAGTTTCACGATACGATTTAGTTGGTCTCCCTGGCATTGTCACGGGATACACCATTACATAATTAGTAAATGATTGACGTTTTAATTATTAATTTGCCTATTGGAGATTGCCATGTTTGGTTCTTAAGTATGCTTCAAATTCATACCATGTTATGTAGCTCAGGGAATTAGACAGAAATAATAATTTAATGATGATGGATATATTTCACGTGTTAGCGCGCTGGTGATGGATAAAACTCGCATGTTAGTGCGCTAGTGTTGGCTAGAACGAGTTAGCGTGCTGTTGTCTTGGGAGCTTGGTATTCAAACACCGTGTGTGTGTTTTTTTCAAATTTCTCGGGTCCGAAACTTTATTACGAATACAACATGGTTAGCTCAAACTTTTTTTATATAGGAATATTATATTTTTCGTGTATATAGGTATATACATGTTTACCATACGTACCATATGTCAAAGACACTTGCATTTATAACCCAAATGATTCGTATGCCCTTATTGTTCCTTGTTATCCCTGTTTATAAATCATACACGTATTTATCTGGTACTTTGGGGCTGAAATTGTTAATTATGTTTGAACGAATTTCGTGCTTTTTGGTGCAAAAGACTATTTCGTGGCAAAACATCGTAAATACCGCATTTCTTTAAAACGAATCCTGCGTCAAATTTGAACAAATTATTGTACATCATTTTAATAAACACGCAATACTTATATTGCTTATCCGTAAATCTGCTTATAAATTGACAGACAGAGACTGGGATGGTGTTCGGATAGGCTGTCTCATGAATGAGATTCGTTGTACATATAGTTAAATATCTAGGTTATGCATGTTTTTCTATTTTAAACTATGGACTTATCCGATTAGAGGCATACCAGAAACACATATATGTTTACAGTTGTGTTAGATACCCACCATGAAAGCATGCCTCTCCTAATAAGATGACGAGTCCGTGTTTGTATTACCCAAGTTCAACATACGCCTATACGTACATTCAACCATGCCAACCATAGGGAAAACTTTGGAATTAATTGGCTTTAGTATAAATTATGTTTTACTTAACTCGTCCGACGATGAACCTTAAAACGGGTTATTTAATAAGCCATTTGAGTAAAAGGGTGAAGACAAACAATATTTACACAATACAGCCCGTAACACAAACTCTAATACACACTGCTTTGGTTAAGTATACGAGGGTCGCCCGTAACGTTCGTGTGCATATGTTCAAACAAAACCCATATGGTAATCCTGACATGTTCTACCATTTAGGTCAAGCACTACTCTCGACCAATCAAGGAGTTATGTGGTAATCTTTTTGTCAATCTATTTTTCTTGAAATACGATATAGTTGTCATTTAGAAAAACTAGAATTTTTCATGAACCGTTTGACATTAAAGTACATTGTATGACATTAAAGTACATTGTATGACATTAAAGTACATTGTATGTGAATTGTACTCTTGATTGAGTAATAACGATCACCAACTAAATGACAATCATGGAAACAGAGCACACGCAGTGTAATCAATTAATTCCGAACAATGACAACATTTATTGTCGGTTGTTCTATTATATCGTTGAATAATTGATCATACGCATGGATACAACCAAATGATGACTATGCAATTACCAAGTTCAGATTCATATTCTAATTCCTAAATTATTGCCTTACATTAAGTCATCACAAATTGTGTACTTTGACGATTTCCAGCCGTCAACAAAGTGCGCTATACGCCTTGGTGGATGTCCGCCGTCTGTCGCGTCTCATGCGTCGTCCACCACGCCTCATAAGTCATGTTCGGTCAGCATTTTCTTTCAAATACATTTCTCCTTAACCATTGGATACATTTTGATAAAAGGGCATAGGTATGTTTGTGAGGCGATCCTATTCCAAAATTATACGAATGGTTTCAGTGAATCGAATTGGTCACAAGAGCTGTGCTACAATTGTAAAGTGCAAAATATGACTTTTTGTCAACCCATTAAGCTCAAAGCTATGATATTTCGTGTGTAACATTTTCAAATGGTTCTGGAACAAGGTAGAAACTGATAATTTAATTCCTGCATGCAACATGAGATGTGGGACAAACATTAGTGTGTCTCATCGAGAATTAGAACCTTCACCTTTATGATTGGGGAAAAACTATCATCAAACTCATTCCGACAAATTTGGAACTTTTGATAAATGAATGATTTTGTATCGGATATAACTCACAGACATCACGATAACAATCATAGTAGCATGCACGCAGGCGTTGCGTTGATTGTCCCGTGTATGTTAAACAACATCGCTGACTTCCGTGTCTCTTCTACATAAAGGCAACATGGTAATCAACCATCTTGTAGAGGGTGTTCTTTTTGGTTTTCAAAGACAAATTGCCCCATAATGACAATCAGTCATTTGTCATATGAAGGGTGATATGCGTTCACCTGCTTGTTTTAGCGAAATTGCACCAAATATTAAAAATCATTAAAAATTGTTGAAACCTGCAATCGCCATTCCCCATTGGTTCTGTAATATCTAAGACAAATCCAACAACCAAAAGTTGGATGGCAACGAAGTTGTAAGTATCAATAGCAACTTTCTATCAAATGGTCGAAAATGCGGTGTTCATTAGCATAATGCCAAGCAAAATAAAGATCGCAGACAAAGGTCTTGAAGACTGTATAAACGGGTACGGAACGGTTAGTGAAAAATATGTGTCGCCTTCGAGGAATTAAAGTTTTATCTTAGAGGAAGTTATTATATAGACAGCTTCTGCTCTTTTAAAAAGGCTAATGATGAGGCATAAGTTGAAGTTAGTTTGATATTATTGAAAAGCGGAACTCAAAATGATTGAAAAGGGAACAAAAGTGAAAGCATATTTTATTTATGCAATAGGTTTCAAAGTTATTTCGACAAAACTGTGACACGTCCTTTTCCTGGTGACATTCCAGTGACAGGGTGTTTCACCAATAGTGAACCTACTGTCGCCCCAAAAACATGTCATGAAGTACCTTACGAATTAGAGTAGGAAGTATATTAAATCCAAACAGTGGACACCGAAGTCTCCTGATAAGGCATCAATAGAATTTAAATCTTGAGAATACTGAAACGCGATTTGAGAAGGGAATTGTAAGCATGCATCAGTACTTGAATGTTTTTGGCCTTCAAAACTGCAAAATCAACACCCTCTATACAATAGCTGAATTTGTTCTAAGGATAGTACATATGCCTTCTACAATTGTTTTTTTATCACCTGATACATTATTATACACGATGGAATAGACACAACTCGATTTCGCTGTAAAATTCATGAAAATACTGAATGTTCAATTAAGTTCAAATATAAGTTGAATACCTCTCGTTCTTAATTCCAGATGATACTGGTTTTTATAAACAAATAAAAAATGAATAAATATACCAGATTTATAAAGCGCCCTTTTCATGCGAACGCACGTTCAAAGGCACTTTACATTATTGTGTTGTAACCACAAGGGCGCATGTGCATCCTCTACCAGTGCAGATAAAGCATGGTCTGACCAGAGTTACAGACTGAGAGAAATCTACTGAAGGGAGAGAGACATTAGATACAGGCATATCCGGCGCTGCAGAAGTGCGCCTAGCTCTTATTTCGAATAGACAGCCTGGTTCTTTAATGTACCCGGTGTATAGTACCGATACACAGATTCCTGGCACTTCCAGATACTTTGCAGATCACACGGCCAGATATAGCGGGAAATATTATAAATATTTCAGAAATGTCAATTTCCGATGCCAGGGATTGAACCCACGACCTCTGGATTGACAGTCCAGTGCGTTACCACTGAGCTAATTCCGCTTATATAAACGCTTGCAAATGTTACTCATTGTCGGTGAAATACTAAATGATTCAGAAACACATTGCAGGTATATCATCGACCTTCTAGTGGATCACCATGAAATCTATAAACAATTTTTTCACAAACACATGTTCGCGAAAATATTGAATTAGCTTCTTATAGACCACTTTAGATTTTCATGAAAATCGGAGGTGGCCATGTTGACCAAACTGAAGTTGTAAAACCGTGTTTTTTTTCATACGTAAAGAGTAGTTTTCAGACAGTTTTTTCTTGTTTTCTCAAAATATTGATTTTGTACTTTCGACCTTCTAATTCTAAGCCAGCGATTTATATGTATGTATACATATTCACGCAAATCTACATACCAAAAGAAAAAAACATTTAGCAGGGTCAGCGTTTCGTGTAAGAGTTATAACGGCCAAAATGATGATCTACAATTCTAATATTAAATGAATAATGTACAGATACGTAGAATAATTTTTCCCTTTGAGCAGAATGTCTATCTAATCCCTCGTCTGTCAATGTCTGTTTTGGGAATTACTCAAAATCGGTAAAATGTGAACTTGGGAAAAAATCTAGTCACCTTACAAGACGATTTGATGTCGACAAAGTGTCAATGTAAGTATGGAGTCCCATGGGACATTGACAATTGTATTTTGACAGAGGAGACGAAAGACAAATAATTGACTCCACGAAGTTATAAGCGAAATATGTAACATATGAAAAAGCATTAACCCCAACGTCGGATAATAAACGATGTTGAAAATGATGTTAAAATGTCGTTTCTTGTCTGGAAACGCTAATTACCCTCTAGCATTCAGAAACAACAAAGTGTTCAAGTATTAAACTTGATCGTTTTCGTAAATTGTTGACACTTGAGGCTATATGTTGTCGACTGACTGAAGAAATCTCCTCACCTGATATGACAGGCATTTTACTTACATAATACATATTACGCGACGTGACAACAGGTATTAAAATTTCCGAGTCCAGAATTTCATTTCAGCGGTTTTTTTCACTCTAAGAGAAGACAGAAAACAGTCTAAATGCACATTAAATGCACTTGTATTACCTACACATTTTGCAACAGACGTTTATGTGTGCTATGTAATGGTAGGCATCCGCACAGACGTACGGATCGTGGTAACGGATCAAATCAGTATTAAGGGTTTCACCCACTAATGCATTTAGACATTCCGACATTCTTCGGGATCGTTCCGTATGCTCCCGTATTCCATGATCTCTAAGGGAAAACATCAAAATATCTAAACGATTTTGACGAGTTCGCCTTTTAAAGTAATTGAACAAATATCACAGTATACCTGTTTTATATTTGTTATCTATTTATATGTATTGTATGGTCGGCTCAACGTCACAATTAAATATCAAATTGTAAGCCTTACATTTTGTGTCCACTACAAAACTTTTTAACACCAGGGCCGAATTGCAGTAAACGTCTGTAAATGACGTGCAAAACCATGTTTGGATCAAGCTTACCGACATAAGGTAAAGGTTTACGAATTAATGCGATGGAGTTTATAGCCGTCTTTTACTGCCAATCATCATCAATGGCGTTAGCTACACTCGATCCTACACCTCGTGTGGAGAAGTTGTGAGTTGCTTGCGAAAGAGCAAATTTGTAACAGTTGACAATTCTGGACAAAACATGACAAAAATCGTTTGAAAAGGGCGTAAAATCCAATAAAAGTGATAATAGCAATGATTCCCGTCATCATATTAGATTATTCAGCCTGAATTACCACCTAATCATGAAAGTAATTTCCGGCGCCGAGTGGTCAAATGGTGACACAAGCATATCGTCAGAATTCATACCCCGTGACTCCGTGTTGTTGTACAATTATGGTGCAGGAGAGTATTGTACTCGGCAATAAGCGAGTCAGAAGAATTTCACCGAAGACTTTCAGCAATCATTTATTGTAAATGTTGACACGGTACTGTTACAAAATGAAATCAGGACTTGGGCAATTATCCCGATTTTAAGTGCTTTCTCTGACTTTGTCTAGAATATTTAAAACTAGAACAGGACAAAAATATTGAAGACTGTAACAGGCTTTTATATATTTAGGCTTATACGAACAAGTCATACAATGACAGCATATTCGGCAGATGTGTGAGCAGCACGTTTAATTAATGTGTCATTACGGCGTTACTGCTGTCATCATACTTTTTAAACTTCACATACAAAAGCGCCCAACATTGACACCACGTCAGTGTAAATTGTGTATGAATACTATTGCACACGACGACATAGTTCATGTTTGAATTAGGATAACCAAGTAGAAAGTGTTTAATGTTTCGACGTGCGTCGACAAGCACTACTACACGTCATTAACTTGATTGTGTTTTGTGATATAAGTGTGATACCAATGCATAATATATATGAAATACTGTACACGTACAACAAAGCGAAAATGCGAGAAGATAATAATGCGAAAAAGTCTACGTCGCATTGTTACATTTTTGCTTGGTTGTGGCGAAAATGCTACATTGCATAAATCAGCCACCATAAATATGACTAACGTTGGGTAAAGCGGGGTACTGAGATCATGACTAAGTTAATCCAAGTTAATATGATTACGAAATTCGAGCTGCAAAGGTCACTTGTTTATTTATATGTCACCACTAGTCTAATGACGTATTGATCGAATATATTTACGTAGACCCCCATGTATATTCTTTTATCCAGTAACCGATCTTAAACATTATTTTTCCGCAAAAACTGTTTATTTAATTCCTGCATGCAACACGAGGTGGGACAAACATGATTGTGTCTTACCGGGAATTAGAACCTTCTCCTTTATGATTAGGGAAAACGATGATCAAACTCATTCCGACGAGTTTGGAATTTTTGATAAATGGATGATGTTGTATCGGAAATAACTGACAGAAATCAAAGTGATTGATGCACTTGTTGCAAGCGTCGAACGTTATCACAGACATCACGATAACAATCATAATAGCATGCACGCAGGTGTTGGTTGTCCCGCGTATGTTAAACTGCATTGCTGACTTCCGTGTTTCTTCTAAATAAATTCAACAGGGTAATTGCTTATGTTGTAAGCTGTTTTGAAATTGTCGCTTTTCAGTCATGTTATTTATCCTCAATTTGAGTTCCCATTTCGCCGAACGCGTTTATGTGCAGATGATTTGCCGCCTTCTATATCTGAAGTTTTCTGGGGAACAGATGGTACGTTATGTGTCTGTCTCTTGCGTAGGTTGCTAGGAGAGGTCGGTGTGACTTTGAAATTTTCGGTGTATTTAATTTAAATTAAACACAACTGTTCTTTCCTTAGGCTTCAGTTTTTTGTAACTGAACTAATTATCACTGAGTGAACTCATACAAAACATTTTTCGTCCCCATATTATAGAACTACCAATAATTAAATGGAGTGTGTAAGTTTATAGTTTGCGAACCTTCGGTGATTAACTGATTAGTCATTGATTGTCAATCAAAAACTCATTTTTCAATCTTAGAATTATATGTTGGTGTTAACAATACACATTATACTACCATTCTAACTAGGACTGTCTGATATATTCATTTACCCATATGATGCGAATTTTACAAATCAATGAATTCATATCACCTGTGATTAATATCGCGAGGAAGATATCTAATTCGCATAAATAATCCCATTACTCAAATTGAATAATTCATCATCATAATTCGCTGAAATTTGCAGTATAACAAAGAAACAACACAGTTTGATGATTGTCACATTGATATAATTCAATTATTCTATGGTAATATTCAGTGATTCCATAGTAAGCTTTGAAGTTATTAGTTATCCATGTATGAGTTTCAGTGCGTTTATTAATGATTCCATTAACGCCACGAAACTGTTGATTACCGTATATGGGTGATTTACATACTATAGATCACTCGATCATCATTTTTACAAAGACTTATGTTTTCACAGTAATGTGTTTACTGAGTTTGCTGAATTGTATCAATGCAATTAACAGATGTAACCATATGCTCATTTTGAAATTCAAAGGGATTTTTTAAATGCATTATTTACATTTTTGAAGAAGATTAGAGTGATAACAAAATCGGATAAGGAATGTATACTATAATTTATTATATATATTTTGTTATGACGCCGAATACCCTCTTAATTGCAGTGTCTACGAACTTTTTGGACGCACCTCGTAGCATTCAACAGAAACAACACAGCACGAAATGAACAAACAGGAACACATAACAAATGAAAGTTTACAGAACACAAGCACACATCACAATGACAAACAAAAAAATGAAACAACAACAACAAAACAGCTACAAAGTCTTACTTTGGAAACGCCTGCCAGCTTTTGGACAGCTTGGACTTGAGACTTTTTGACCGCTGACACTTGGACTTTCAGAGGTTAAGTTCCTTTTCTCGTTCAGTTATGTGTTGGGCATTGTGTCGTGTAATTGTGGTCTGTGTTGTTTTTTATGTTTTCTGTGCTCGGCAATTTAAGCTGAGTGTTGCTTTCCCTGTCCAATTTTTATTATCTTTTAGCGTTACTTTCCAGTTTCCACATAGAAATTTTAAATTCATCACGTCATAACGTAGTAACATGTACGAGAGGTGTTTAACTTATAGTTGAACAAAACTGAACATCGGATTTTGTCACACTAACCCAATAAACTCGATGTACTTCTTTTAAACATTGTAAGAAAATGTGTTAAGTAGTATTTACACTCATTTTTTAAGACAAATTGCCACATATAGAAGAATAAAAAAGTGTTATTAGATAACGAATTACTCATGTCCATAATGATAATCAGTCGTTTGTCATATGAAGGGTGATATGCGTTCACCTGCTTGTTTTGGCGAAATTGCACCAAATATTAAAAATCACTAAAAATTGTTGAAACCTGCATACGCCATTTTCCATTGGTTCTGTGATATCTAAGACAAATCCAACAACCCAAAGTTGAATGGCCGCGAAGTTGTAAGTATCAATAGCAACTTTCTATCAAATTATTTCGAAAATGTTAGATGCAGAATTTCAGAAAAATGCGGTGTTCATTAACACAATGCCAAGCAAAATAAAGATCGCAGACAAAGGTCTTGAAGACTGTATAAACGGGTACGGAACGGTTAGTGAAAAATATGTGTCGCCTCCGAGGAAATAATGTTTTATCTTAGAGGAAGTTATAATAATTATAGACAGCTTCTGCTATTTTAGAAACGCTAATGATGAGGCATAAGTTGAAATTAGTTTGATATTATTGAAAAGCGGAACTCAAAATGATTTAAAAGGGGACAAAGATGAACACATCTTTTATTTATGCAAAAGGTTAAAAGTTTTTCGACAAAACTGTGACACGTCCTTTTCCCGGTTACATTCAAGTGACAACGTGTTTCACCAATACTAAACTTCCTGACGCCCCAAAAATACATGTCATGAAGTACCTTACGAATTAGACTAGGAGGTTTTTATACCCAAACAGTGACTTATAAAACATCAATATAATCTAAATCTTGAGAATACTGAAATATCGATTTGAGAAGGGAATTGTGAGCATGCATCAGTACTTGGAGGTTTTTGGCCTTCAAAACCGCAAAATCAACACCCTCTATACAATATTTTCTCAAAATATTGATTTTGTACTTACGACCTTCTAATTTTTAGCCAGCGATTTATTTGTATGTATACATATTCACGCAAAACTTCATACCCAAATTAGCAGGGTCAGCGTTTCGTGCAAGATTTATAACGGCCAAACTGATGATCTGCAATTCTAATATTAAATTAATAATATACAGATGTGTAGATACTTTTTCCCTTTGAGCAGAATGTCTATCTAATCCCTCGTTAGTCTGTCAATGTCTGTTTTGGGATTTACTCAAACTCGGTAAATGTGAACTTGGGAAAAAATCTTGTCACCTTACAACACGATTTGATGTCGACAAAATGTCATTGTAAGTATGGAGTCCCATGGGACATTGACAATTGTATTTTGATAGAGGAGACGAAAGACAAATAATTGACTCCACGAAGTTATAAGCGCAATATGTAACATATGAAAAAGCATTAACCCCAACGTCGGATGATAAACGATGTTGAAAATGATGTTAAAATGTCGTTTCTTGTCTGGAAACGCTAATTACCCTTTAGCATACAGAAACAATACGGTGTTCAAGTATTAAACTTGATCGTTTTCGTAAATTGTTGACGCTTGAGGCTAGATGTTGTCGACTGACTGAAGAAATATCCTCACCTAATATGACAGACATTTCACTTACATATTATAAAACGAACGCGACGTGACAACAAGTATTAAAATTTCCAAGTTCAGAATTTCATTTCAGCGTTTTTGTTCAATCTAAGAGACGACAGAAAACAGTCTAACTGCACATTAAATGCGCTTGTATTTCCAAAGCATATTGAGACAGACGTTAACGTGTGCCATGTAATGACAGGCATGTCACAGACGTACGGATAGTGGTAACGTAGCAAGACTGTATTTAGAATTTCACTCACTGATGGATTTAGTCATTCCGACATTCTTCGGGATCGTCACGTGAACTCCCTCGTATTCCATAATCTCTAAGGGAAAACATCAAAATATCTACACGATTTTGACGAGTTCGCCTTTTAAAGTAATTGAACAAATGTCACAGTTTACCTGTTTTATATTTGTTATCTATTTACATGTATTGTATGGTCGGCTCAACGTCACAATTAAATATCAAAAATTTAAGCCGTATATTTTGTGTCCACTACAAAACTTTTTAACACCAGGGCCGAATTGCAGTAAACGTATGTAAATGACCTTGTTTGGACCAAGCTTACCGGCATAAGGTCAAGGTTACAGTTTACTATCAATTAATGCGATGGAGTTTATAGCCGTCTTTTAACTGCCAAGCATCATCAATGGCGTTAGCTACACTCGACCCTTCACCTCGTGTGGAGAAGTTGTAGGTTGCTTGCGAAAGTGCAAGTTTGTAACAGTTGACAATTCTGGGCAAAACATGACAAAAAATCGTTTGAAAAGGGCGTAAAATCCAATAAAAGTGATCATAGCAAAAATTCCCGTCATCATATTAGATTATTCAGCCTGAATTACCACCTAATCATGAAAGTAATTTCCGGCGCCGAGTGGTCAAAAGGTAATACAAGCATATCGTCAGAATTCATACCCCGTGACTCCGTGTTGTTGTACAATTATGGTGTCGGAGAGTATTCGACTCAGCAATAGGCGAGTCAGAAGAATTTCACCGAAGAATTTCTCAGCATTCACTTATTGTGTATGTTGACACGGTACTGTTACAAATTGAAATCAGGACTTGGGCAATTATCCCATGAGACTATTAAAGCAAGCTTTTATTCACTAAATGTCGATTTTAAGTGCTTCCTCTAACTTTGTCAAGAATATTTAAAACTAGAACAGGACCAGAATGGTGACGACTGTAACAGGCTTTTACATATTTAGGCTTATATGAACAGTTCATACAATGACAGCATATTCGGCAGATGTGTGAGCAGCACGTTTAATTAATGTGTCATTACGGCGTTACTGCTGTCATCATACTTTTTAAACTTCACATACAAAAGCGCCCAACATTGACACCATGTCAGTGTAAATTGTGTATGAATACTATTGCACACGACGAAATAGTTCATGTTTGAATTAGGATAACCAAGTAGAAAGTGTTTAATGTTTTGACGTGCGCCGACAATCACTACTACACGTCATTAACTTGATTGTGTTTTGTGATATAAGTGTGATACCAATGCATAATATATATGAAATACTGTACACGTACAACAAAACGAAAATGCGAGAAGATAACAATGCGAAAAAGTCGACGTCGCATTGTTACATTTTTGCTTTGTTGTGGCGAAAATGCTACATTGCATAAATCAGCCACCATAAATATGACTAATGTGGCCCCTATGTTGGGTAAAGCGGGGTACTGAGATCATTACTAAGTTAATCCAAGTTAATATGATTACGAAATTCGAGCTGCAATGGTCACTTGTTTATTTGTATGTCACCACTAAAGTACAAGTCTAATGACGTATTGATCGAATATATTTACCTGGACCCCATGTATATTCTATTATCCAGTAACCGATCCTAAAAATTATTTTTCCGCAAAAAATGTTTATTTAATTTCTACATGCAACACGAGGTGGGACAAACATTATTGTGTCTTACCGGGAATTAGAACCTTCTCCTTTATGATTGGGGAAAACGATGATCAAACTCATTCCGACGAGTTTGGAATTTTTGATAAATGAATGATGTTGTATCGGAAATAACTGACAGAAATCAAAGTGATTGATGCATTTGTTGCAAGCGTCAAACGTTATCACAGACATCACGATAACAATCATAATAGCATGCATACGGGCGTTGATTGTCCCGCGTATGTTAAACAGCATTGCTGACTTCCGTGTCTCTTCTAAATAAATTCAACAGGGTAATTGCTTATGTTCTAGCTGTTTTGAAATTGTCGCTTTTCAGTCATGTTATTTATCCTCAATTTGAGTTCCCATATCGCCAAATGCGTTTGTGTGCAGATGATTTGCCGCCTTTCTATATCTAAAGTTTTCTGGGGAACAGATAGTACGTAATGTGTCTGTCTCTTGCGTAGGTGGCTAGGACAGGTCGTTGCTTCGGTGTGACTTTGAATTTTCGGTGTATTTAATTTAAATTAAACACAACTGTTCTTTCCTTAGGCTTCAGTTTTTTGTAACTGAACTAATTATCACTGAATGAACTCGTACAAAGAATTTCTCGTCCCCAATTTATAGAACTACCTAGAATTTAATGGTGTGTGTGTAAGTATAAAAATTGTGGATCGTCGATGTCACTGATTGACTGATTAGTCGTTGATAATCAATCGAGAACTCATTTGTTTAATCTTAGAATTATATGTGGTATCTAGTATCAACCCTCCTTTTAAATAAGAATAATTGACGGATAATTAAATGAGAAACGGACCTTCAAGTTACCTATAAGTATATTTTGAATGAGTATAGTGAGCCATGTTGTAAAAGTAATATGACATTCATGAGTGTTTTTGAAAATGCTGCTAGGCTGTAGAGATCGAGGTCCATGGGTCATGTCCACATGCCGAGCACCTGTGGTGAATACCAGCCTTCTGCTAGGGTCGCTTGATATATTCATTTACCCATATGATGCGAATTTTACAAATCAATGCACTCATATCACCTGTGATTAATGGTTTAAAGGATTGAGAGAGATACTTAGTTGGCATCAATAATCTCACCAATTAATTTATTTATTCATCATCATAATTCGCGGAAATTTGCAGTAAAACAAAGAAATAACACAGATTGATGATTTTCACATTAATATAATTCAATTATTCTATGGTAATATTCAGTGATTCCACAGTAAGCTTTCAAGTTATTAGCGTATCCATGCATGAGTTTTAGTGCGTTTATTAATGATTCCATTAACCATTAACGCCACGAAACTGTTGATTACCGTATATGGGTGATTTACATACTATAGATCAATCGATCATCATTTTTACAAAGATTAATATATTCACAGTAATGTGTTTACTGAGCCTGCTGTATTGTATCAATACAATTAACAGATGTAACCATTAGTACATTTTGAATTTCAAAAGGATTGTTTTTAAATGCGTTATTTACATTTTGGAAGAAGATTAGATTGGTAACAAATCGGATAAGGAATGTATACTTTTTTGTTATGACGCCGAATACCCTCTTAATTTGGGTGCCTACTAACTGTTTGGACGCCCCTCGTAGCATTCAACAGAAACAACAGAGCACGAAATGCACACACAGGAACACATAACAAATGAAAGTTTACATAACACAGGCATACGTAACAACGACAAAATAAATGAAACAACAACAACAACAAACAGCTTCAAAGTTCTACTTTCAAGTGTTAGTTTGGAAACGCGTGCCAGCTTTTAGACAGCTAGGACTTGGACTTTAGACTTTTTGACAGCTGATACTTGGACTTTCAGAGGTTAATTTTCTTGTTATGTGTTAAGTATTGTGTCGTGTAATTGTGGTCCGTGTTGTTATTATGATTTCTGTGCTCGACTTTATATAAGCTGAGTGTTGCTTTCCCTGTCTGATTTTTTATTATCTTTAGCATTACTTTCCAGCTTGGTTTCCGTTTTAAACTCATCACGTCCTGATGTAGTTACATGTACAAGGGGTGTTCAATTTATATTTAAATAAAACTGAACATCGGATTTTGTCATACTTATACGATAAAATCAATTTTCTTCTATTGAACTATGCACGAAAATGTTTTAAGTAGTATACACACTCATTTATATCATATTTGCATTATTTTTCTAACCTAAATCAACCATCTTGTAGAGGGCGTTCTTTTTGGTTCTTAAAGACAAATTGCCCCATATAGGAGAATAATAAAGTGTTAGTAGATTATGAATTACTCATGTCCATAATGACAATCAGTCATTTGTCATAAGAAGGGTGATATGCGTTCACCTGCTTGTTTTGGCGAAATTGCACCAAATATTAACAATCACTAAAAATTGTCGAAACCTGCAATCGCCATTTTCTGTTGGTTCTGTGATATCTAGGACAAATCCAACAACCCAAAGTTGGATGGCAGCGAAGTTGTAAGTATCAATAGCAACTTTCTATCAAATTATTTCGAAAAGGTTAGATGCAGAATTTCAGAAAAATGCGGTGTTCATTAGCACAATGCCAAGCAAAATAAAGATCGCAGACAAAGGTCTTGGAGGCTGTATATGCGGGTATGAACGGTAGTTGAAAAATATGTGTCGCCTCCGAGTAATTAATGTTTTATCTTAGAGGAAGTTATTAAATAGACAGCTTCTGCTCTTTTAAAAAGGCTAATGATGAGGCATAAGTTGAAGTTAGTTTGATATTATTGAAAAACAGAACTCAAAATGATTGAAAATGTAACAAAAGTGAAAGCATATTTTATTTATGCAATAGGTTTAAAAGTTATTTCGACAAAACTGTGACACGTCCTTTTCCTGGTGACATTCCAGTGACAGGGCGTTTCACCAATAGAGAACTTCCTGTCGCCCCAAAAAACATGTCATGAAGTACCTTACGAATTAGACTAGGAAGTATATTAAACCCAAACAGTGGATACCGAAGTATCCTGATAAGGCATCAATAGAATTTAAATCTTGAGAATACTGAAACGTCGATTTGAGAAGGTAATTGTAAGCATGCATCAGTACTTGGATATTTGTGGCCTTCAAAA
Source organism: Spisula solida (assembly GCA_947247005.1). NCBI lineage: Eukaryota > Metazoa > Mollusca > Bivalvia > Venerida > Mactridae > Spisula > Spisula solida. The sequence continues at coordinate 798,836 of OX365958.1, read as the reverse complement.
CCGCAAAATCAACACCCTCTATACAATAGCTGATTTTGTTCTAAGGATAGTACATATGCCTTCTACAATTGTTTTTTTTTATATCACCTGATACATTATTATACACGATGGATCAGACACAACTCGATTTCGCTGTAAAATTCATAAAAATACTGTATGTTCAATTAAGTTCAAATATAAGTTGAATACCTGTCGTTCTGAATTCCAGATGATACTGTTTTTTATAAACAAATAAAAAATAAATAAATATACCAACCACAAGGGTAACTCTACCAGTGCAGATAACGCATGGTCTGACCAGAGTGACAGACTGAGAGAAAGCCCCTGAAGGGAGAGAGAGAGACATACAGGCATATCTGGCGCTGCAGAAGTGCGCCTAGCTCTTATTTCGAATAGACAGCCTGGTTCTTTAATGTGCCCGGTGTATAGTACCGATACACAGCTTCCTGGCACTTCCAGATACTTTGCAGACCACACGGCCTGATATAGCGGGAAATATTGTAAATATTTCAGAAATGTCAAGTTCCGATGCCAGGGATTGAACCCACGACCTCTGGATTGACAGCCCAGTACGTTACCACTGAGCTAATTCCGCTTAAATAAACGCTTGCAAATGTTACTCATAGTCAGCGAAATACTATTGATTCAGAAACACATTGCAGGTATATCTTCGACCTTCTAGTGGATCACCATGAAATCTATAAACAATTTTTTCACGAACACATGTTCGCGAAAATATTGAATTAGCGTGTTGACATTTCGCTGTCTTAGAATTATAAGACTGATTCATCTTTGAAATCTGCATCAAGGCGCTTCTTATAGACCACTTTAAATTTTCATGAAAATCGGAGGTGGTCATGTTGACCAAACTGAAATTGTAAAACCGTGTTTTTTTATACGTAAAGAGTAGTTTTCAGACAGTTTTTTCTCATTTTCTCAAAATATTGATTTTGTATTTTCGACCTTCTAATTCTAAGCCAGCGATTTATATGTATGTATACATATTCACGCAAATCTACATACCAAAAGAAAAAACATTTAGCAGGGTCTGCGTTTCGTGTAAGAGTTATAACGGCCAAAATGATGACAATTCTAATATTAAATGAATAATGTACAGATACGTAGAATAATTTTTCCCTTTGAGCAGAATGTCTATCTAATCCCTCGTTAGTCTGTCAATGTCTGTTTTGGGTTTTACACAAAATCGGTAAAATGTGAACTTGGGAAAAAATCTAGTCACCTTACAACACGATTTGATGTCGACAAAATGTCATTGTAAGTATGGAGTCCCATGGGACATTGCCAATTGTATTTTGATAGAGGAGACGAAAGACAAATAATTGAGTCCACGAAGTTATAAGCGAGATATGTAACATATGAAAAAGAATTAACCCCAACGTCGGATGATTAACGATGTTGAAAATGATGTTAAAATGTCGTTCTTGTCTGGAAACGCTAATTACCCTTTAGCATACAGAAACAACAAGGTGTTCAAGTATTAAACTTGATCGTTTTGGTAAATTGTTGACGCTTGAGGCTATATGTTGTCGACTGACAGAAGAAATCTCCTTACCTGATATAACAGGCATTATACTTACATATTATCAAACGAACGCGCATGACAAAGACTGTTAAGCTTTCCAAGTTCAGAATTTCATGGCAACGTGTTTTATTTTACTCTAGGAGACGACAGAAAACAGTCTAAATGCACTTGTATTACCGAAGCATATTGAGACAGACGTTTACGTGTGCCATGTGATGGTAGGCATCCGCACAGACGTACGGATAGTGGTAACGGAGCAAGACTGTATTAAGGATTTTACACACTAATGGATTTCGACGCTCCGACCTTCTTCGGGATCGTTCCGTATTCCCCCGTATTCCATAATCTCTAAGAAATAACATCAAACTATCTACACAATTTTGACGAGTTCGCCTTTTAAAGTAATTGAACAAATGTCACAGTTTACTTGTTTTATATTTGTTATCTACATTGTATTTACATGTATTGTATGGTCGGCTCACCGTCACAATTAAATATCAAACATTTAAGCCGTATATTTTGTGTTCACTCCAAAACTTTTTAACACCTGGACCGAATTGCATTAAACGTATGGAAACGACGTGCAAAACCAAGTTTGGATCAAGCTTACCGACATAAGGTCAAGGTTACAGTTCACTATCAATTGATGCGATGGAGTTCATATCCCTCTTTTTATTGCCAAGCATCATCAATGGCGTTAGCTACACTCGATCCTTCACCTCGTGTGGAGAAGTTGTGGGTTGCTTACGAAAGAGCAAGTTTGTAACAGTTGACACATCTGGACAAAACATGACAAAAAACCGTTTGAAAAGGGCATAAAATCCAATAAAAGTGATAATAGCAATGATTCCCGTCATCCTATTAGATTATTCAGCCTGAATTACCACCTAATCATGAAAGTAATTTCCGGCGCCCAGTGGTCAAATGGTGACACAAGCAAATCGTAAGAATTCATATCCCGCGACTCCGTGTTGTTGTACAATTATGGTGCCGGAGAGTATTCTATTCAGCAATAAGCGAGTCAGAGGGAACTTCACCGAAGAATTTCAGCAATCATTTATTGTAAATGTTGACACGGTACTGTTACAAAATGAAATCAGGACTTGGGCAATTATACCATGAGACTATTCAATCAAGCTTTTATTCACTAAATGTCGATTTTAAGTGCTTTCTCGGACTTTGTCTAGAATATTTAAAACTAGAACAGGACCAAAATATTGAAGACTGTAACAGGCTTTTACATATTGAGGCTTATACGAACAAGTCATACAATGACAGCATATTCGGCAGATGTGTGAGCAGCACGTTTAATTAATGTGTCATTACGGCGTTACTGCTGTCATCAGACTTTGTAAACTTCACATACAAAAGCGCCCAACATTGACACCATGTCAGTGTAAATTGTGTATGAATACTATTCCAAACGACAAAAAAGTTCATGTTTGAATTAGGATAACCAAGTAGAAAGTGTTAAGTGTTTCGACGTGCGTCGACAAGCACTACTACACGTCATTTGCTTGATTGTGTTTTGTGATATAAGTGTGATACTAATGCATAATATATATGAAATACTGTACACGTACAACAAAGCGAAAATGCGAGAAGATAACAATGCGAAAAAGTCGACGTCGCATTGTTACATTTTTGCTTGGTTGTGGCGAAAATGCTACATTGCATAAATCAGCCACCATAAATTTGACTAATATGGCCCCTATGTTGGGTAAAGCGGGGTACTAAGATCATTACTAAGTTAATACAAGTTAATATGATTACGAAATTCGAGCTGCAAAGGTCACTTGTTTATTTATATGTCACCACTAAAGTACAAGTCTAATGGCGTATTGATCGAATATATTTACCTGGACCCCATGTATATTCTATTATCCAGTAACCGATCTTAAAAAATATTTTTTCCGCAAAAAATTGTTTATTTAATTCCTGCATTCAACACGAGGTGGGACAAACATTATTGTGTCTTACCGGTAATTAGAACCTTCTCCTTTATGATTGGGGAAACGATGATCAAACTCATTCCGACGAGTTTGGAATTTGTGATAAATGGATGATGTTGTATCGGAAATAACTGACAGAAATCAAAGTGATTGATGCACTTGTTACAAGCGTCAAACGTTATCACAGACATCACGATAACAATCATAATAGCCTGCACGCAGGCGTTGGTTGTCCCGCGTATGTTAAACAGCATTGCTGACTTCCGTGTCTCTTCTTAATAAATTCAACAGTGTAATTGCTTATGTTGTAAGCTGTTTTGAAATTGTAGCTTTTTAGTCATGTTATTTATCCTAAATTTCCCATTTCGCCGAACGCGTTTATATGCAGATGATTTGCCGCCTTCTATATCTAAGGTTTTCTGCAGAACAGATGGTACGTTCTCTGTCTGTCTGTTGCGTAGGTGACTAGGAGAGGTAGTTGCTTTGGTGTGACTTTGAAATTTTCGGTGTATTTAATTTAAATTGACATAACTGTTCTTTCCTTAGGCTTCAGTTGTTTGTAACTGAACTAATTATCACTGAGTGAACTCATACAAAACATTTCTCGTCCCGAATTCATAGAACTATCAATAATTAAATGGAGTGTGTAAGTTTATAGTTTGCGGACCGTCGGTGATTAACTGATTAGTCATTGATTCTCAATCAAAAACTCAATTTTCAATCTTAGAATTATATGTTGGTGTTAACAATACACATTTTACTACCATTCTAGCTAGGACTGCCTGATATATTCATTAACCCATATGATGCGAATTTTACAAATCAATGAATTCATATCACCTGTGATTAATATCGTGAGGAAGATATCTAATTTGCATAAATAATCTCATTACTCAAATTGAATAATTCATCATCATAATTCGCTGAAATTTGCAGTATAACAAAGAAATAACACAGATTGATGATTGTCACATTAATATAATTCAATTATTCTATGGTAATATTCAGTGATTCCATAGTAAGCTTTGAAGTTATTAGTTTATCCATGTATGAGTTTCAGTGCGTTTATTAATGATTCTATTAACGCCACGAAACTGTTGATTACCGTATATGGGTGATTTACATTCTATAGATCACTCGATCATCATTTTTACAAAGACTAAAGTATTCACAGTAATGTTTTTACTGAGCTCGCTGAATTGTTTCAATGCAATTAACAGATGTAACCATTAGCACATTTGGAATTTCAAAAGGATGTTTTGCAAATGCTTTATTTACATTTTGGGAGAAGATTAGATTGATACCAAATCGGATAAGGAACGTATACTATTTTGTTATGGCCCCGATTATTCTCTAAATTGCCGTGTCTTCGAACTTTTTGGACGCCCCTCGTAGCATTCTACAGAAACAACAGAGCACGAAATGCACACACAGGAACACATAACAAATGAAAATCACAAACCACAGACACACATCACAATGGCAAATAAAAAAAATGAGACAACAAAAAATAAAACACACCAGCTACAAAGTGCAACTTTCAAGACTGAGTGTCAGTTTGGAAACGCATGTCAGTTTTTGGACAGCTAGGACTTGTACTTGAGACTTTTTGAGCGCTGAAACTTGGACTTTCAGAGGTTAAGTTCCTTTTCTCGTTCAGTTATGTGTTGGGCATTGTGTCGTGTAATTGTGGTCTGTGTTGTTTTTAGCTCACTTGACCACAAAGTGGTCATGGTGAGGTTTTGTCATACCGAGATGTCCGTCGTCCGTCCGTCAACAATTTCTTCAAACGACTTCTCCTCCTAAACCGCTTGGCCAAATTTGATAACACTTTACAGGAATGTTCCTCGGGTGGACCTCTACCAAAGTTGTTAAAAATCTGGTCCGTCGCATAACTAGGTCACACGGGCTAAATATAGATTTTCAAAAAGGAAACTTCAAAAAACTTCTTCTCGGAAACCGTAAGCCTAGAGCTTTCATATTTGGTATGTAGCATCACCTTGAGGTCCTCTAAAAAGATTGTTCAAATTATGTCCCTGGTGTCAAAATTGGCCCCGCCCCGGGGGCCATTAGTTCTACATAGAGTTATATAGGGTAAACCTTAAAAAATCTTCTCCGAAACGGCTTTGCCCAGGGCTTTCATATTTGGTATGTAGAATCAGCTAGAGGTCCTCTACAAAGATTGTTCAAATTATTCCCCTCGGGTCAAAATTGGCCCTGCCATATGATATTTGGTATGTAGCATCATCTACTGGTCCCTACCAAGATTGTTCAAATTATGCCACTGGGGTCAAAATTGGCCTTGTCGCGGGGGTCACCAGTTTTACATTGACTTATATATGGAAAACATATTAAAATCTTCCTGACAAAAACTACAATGCCTACGCTTTGATATTTGGTATGTAGCATCATCTAGTGGTCCCCTACCAAGATTGTGCAAATTTTACCCCTGGGGTCAAAATTGGCCCCGCCCCGGGGGTCACCAGTTTTACATAGACTTATATGGAGAAAACTTAAAAAAAATCTTCTTGTCAAAAACTACAATGCCTAGAGCTTTGATATTTGGTATGAAGCATAATCTAGTGGTCCCCTTCCAAGATTGCTCAAATAATTCCCCTGGGGTCAAAATTGGCCCCGCCCGGGGGTCACCGTTTTACATAGACTTATATAGGGAAAACATATAAAAATCTTCTTGTCTAAAACTACACTGCATAGAGCTTTGATAATTGGTATGTAGCATCATCTTGTGGTTTTCTACCAAGATGTTCAATTTATTCCCTTGGGTGAAAACTGTGCAGGGTTTCATGTATAATCAGGTGAGCGATATTGGGCCATCATGGCCCTCTTGTTTATGTTTTCTGTGCTCGGCAATTTAAGCTGAGTGTTGCTATCCCTGTCCGATTTTATCATCTTTTACATTACTTTCCAGTTTCCACATAGAAATTTTAAATTCATCACGTCATAACGTAGTAACATGTTCGAGAGGTGTTTAACTTATATTTGAACAAAACTGAACATCGGATTTTGTCATACTAACCCAATAAACTCGATGTACGTCTTTTAAACATTGTAAGAAAATGTGTTAAGTAGTATTTACACTCATTTTGTACCACATTTGCATTATTTTTCGAATCAAAATCAACCATTTTGAAGAGGGCGTTCTTTTTGGTTTTTTAAAGATAAATTGCCCCATATAGACGAATAAAAAAATGTTATTAGATTACGAATTACTCATGTCCATAATGACAATCAGTCATTTGTCATATGAAGGGTGATATCCGTTCACCTGCTTGTTTTGACGAAATTGCACCAAATATTAAAAATCACTAAAAATTGTTGAAACCTGTAATCGCCATTTCCCATTGGTTCTGTGATATCTAAGACAAATCCAACAACCCAAAGTTGGATGGGAGCGAAGTTGTAAGTATCTATCAAATTATTTCGAAAATGTAAGATGCAGAATTTCTGAAAAATGCGGTGTTCATTAGCATTATGCCAAGCAAAATAAAGATCGCAGACAAAGTCTTGAAGACTGTATAAACGGGTACGGAACGGTTAGTGAAAAATATGTGTCGCCTCCGAGGAAATAATGTTTTATCTTAGAGGAAGTTATAATAATTATAGACAGCTTCTGCTATTTTAGAAACGCTAAAGATGAGGCATAAGTTGAAGTTTGATATTATTGAAAAGCGGAACTCAAAATGATTTAAAATGGGACAAAGATGAACGCATATTTATTTATGCAAAAGGTTAAAAGTTTTTCGACAAAACTGTGACACGTCCTTTTCCCGGTTACATTCTAGTGACAGGGTGTTTCACCAATACTAAACTTCCTGACGCCCCAAGATACATGTTATGAAGTACCTTACGAATTAGACTAGGAAGTATATTATACCCAAACAGTGAATACCAAAGTCTCCTTAAAAAACATCAATATAATCTAAATCTTGAGAATACTGAAATATCGATTTGAGAATAGAATTGTGAGCATGTATCAGGTTTTTGGCCTTCAAAACCGCAAAATCACCACCCTCTATACAATATTTTCTCAAAATATTGATTTTGTACTTACGACCTTCCAATTTTAAGCCAGCGATTTATTTGTATGTATACATATTCACGCAAACCTTCATACCCAAAAGAAAAATTTTTTTTTAGCAGGGTCAGCGTTTCGTGCAAGAGTTATAACGGCCAAAATGATGATCTGCAATTCTTATATTAAATGAATAATATACAGATGTGTAGATAATTTTTCCCTTTGAGCAGAATGTCTATCGAATCCCTCGTTAGTCTTTCAATGTCTGTTTTAGGATTTACTCAAAGTTGGTAAATGTGAACTTGGGAAAAAATCTAGTCACCTTACAACTTACACTTACGATTTGATGTCGACAAAATGTCATTGTAAGTATGAAGTCCCATGGGACGTTGACAATTGTATTTTGATAGAGGCCACGAAAGACAAATAATTGACTCCACGAAGTTATAAGCGCAATATGTAACATATGAAAAAGCATTAACCCCAACGTCGGATGATAAACGATGTTGAAAATGTCGTTTCTTGTCTGGAAACGCTAATTACCCTATAGCATACGGAAACAATAAGGTGTTCAAGTATTAAACTTGATCGTTTTCGTGAATTGTTGACACTTGGGGCTATATGTTGTCGACTGACTGAAGAAATCTCCTCACCTAATATGACCGGCATTTCACTTACATATTATAAAACGAACGCGACGTGACAACGAGTATTAAAATTTCCAAGTTTAGAATTTTATTTCACCGTGTTTTTTTTTTAATCTAAGAGACGACAGAAAACAGTCTAAATGCACATTAAATGCACTTGTATTACCGAAGCATATTGAGACAGACGTTTACGTGGTCCATGTAATGGCAGGCATGCCACAGACGTACGGATCATGGTAACGGAGCAAGACTGTATTAAGGATTTCACACACTGATGGATTTAGACATTCCGACATTCTTCGGGATCGTCACGTATTCTCCCGTATTCCATAATCTCTAAGGGAAAACATCAAAATATCTACACGATTTTGACGAGTTCGCCTTATAAAGTAGTTGAACAAATGTCACAGTTTACCTGTTTTATATTTGTTATCTATTTACATGTATTGTATGGTCGGCTCATCGTCACAATTAAATATCAAAAATTTAAGCCGTATATTTTGTGTCCACTTCAAAACTTTTTAACACCTGGGCCGAATTACATTAATCGTATGGAAACGACGTGCAAAACCAAGTTCGGATCAACCTTACCGGGATAAGGTCAAGGTTACAGTTCACTATCAATTGATGCGATGGGGTTTATAGCCATCTTTTTACTGCCAAGTATCATAAATGGCGTTGGCTACACTCGATCCTTCACCTCATGTGGAGATGTTGTGGGTTGCTTGCGAAAGAGCAAGTTTGTAACAGTTGACAATTGTGGACAAAACATGACAAAAAAACGTTTGAAAATGTCGTAAAATCCAATAAAAGTGATAATAGCAATGCTCCCCGTCATCATATTAGATTATTCAGTCTGAATTACCACCTAATCATGAAAGTAATTTCCGACGCCAATAGGTCAAATGGTGACACAAGCATATCGTCAGAATTCATACCCCGTGACTCCGTGTTGTTGTACAATTATGGTGCCGGAGAGTATTCCATTCAGCAATAAGCGAGTCAGAAAAATTTCACCAAAGAATTTCAGCAATCATTTATTGTAAATGTTGACACGGTACTGTTACAAAATGAAATCAGGACTTGGGCAATTATCGCATGAGGCTATTCAATCAAGCTTTTATTCACTAAATCTCGATTGTAAGTGCTTTCTCTGACTTTGTCTAGAATATTTAAAACTAGAACAGGACCAAAATATTGAAGACTGTAACAGGCTTTTACATATTGAGGCTTATACGAACAAGTCATACAATGACAGCATATTCGGCAGATGTGTGAGCAGCACGTTTAATTAATGTGTCATTACGGCGTTACTGCTGGCTTCAGACTTTTTAAAATTCACATACAAAAGCGCCCAACATTGACACGTACATCAGTGTAAATTGTGTATGAATACTATTGTAATTAACAAAGTATTTAATGTTTGAATTAGGATAACCAAGTAGAAAGTGTTTAATGTTTTGACGTGCGTCGACAAGCACTACTACACGTCATTTGCTTGATTGTGTTTTGTAATATAAGTGTGATACCAATGCATGATATATATGAAATACTGTACACGTACAACAAAGCGAAAATGCGAGAAGATAACAATGCGAAAAAGTCGACGTCGCATTGTTACATTTTTGCTTGGTTGTGGCGAAAATGCTACATTGCATAAATCAGCCACCATAAATATGACTAATGTGGCCCCTAGGTTGGGTAAAGCGGGGTACTGAGATCATTACTAAGTTAATCAAAGTTAATATGATTACGAAATTGGAGCTGCAAATGTCACTTGTTTATTTATATGTCACCACTAAAGTACAAGTTTTATGCGGTAATATTTGGCCACATCATTTGTTTTAAATTGTCAATGTTATCTAACCATTTTAGTAACGCGTTCTGAATATGAGTCTTTAAACTCTTTTACTAGCCATGGGCTACTAGATATTATTCGTATATAATTCGCATTAAAATGTCTACGTTAAAGCAGGATGCGTGAGATAGCATCTCAACTGATTGTTATCCGATACATTAAAGTCAACCTCATGTCATATTTTCAATATTGGTAAACCCTTTGTTTTTGAAGTAATTATGCAATAATGTTGTAGCCACGTTTTAATTGGCTTACAAAGTATATAACATGACATTTGATTGGCTGGCTAAGATTGTTTTAAGTATTTTGTAACATGTAATTTGATTGGTCAAAAGTTTTTAAGATTTATTTTCTATGATTTGAAAATAATATATATTAAGTAAGATTTGAATTAGACTGGAGATACAAAAAAAGTAATGATGTAGGACTAAGACAGTTATGATGTAGGTTTTAAAAAGTTAGGAAAAGTGGAGTTCCACTACGCTTCGTTAAGTTACTAACTCTGTGTGTTAAAACATAAATATTTGTTATTGTTAAACTATTTGGAGAAACTACAGAATAAAAATAGTAAAACTGACTGTGGATTTGTCATCACTTATTTAGTTGAGACTTTGTTATCAGATTTGAAATTATACTGGAAAAACGCATTGGACTTACGACGTTAGCAGAGCCAAACTGACAGCTCACGCACGGACCAACGGATAGCTACCATAGAGCTAATTCCCGACACACATACGACAGAGGTGTTCAACAACAACACACAGCATTGAACTTGAGCTAAATTTCCACACTGGATATCAACGCCATTTTTCAACGGCATTACACTGGTGGAGAATCCGGGTAAAATTTGCGGTACGTCACAGCATCACAGCCAAGCGAGTGAATTTCAACAAGCAAGTTACTACTACCATGTTAATTCTACCAAACGAATAATTGCAACCAAGTGAGTGAATTTCAACAAGCGAGTTACTACTACCAAGTGAATTTCAACCAGCGAATAATCTCAGCTAAGCGAATATCTACAAGTGAGTGCATTTCTAACAGCGAATAATGTCAGCTAAGCGAATATCTACAAGTGAGTTTTTTGAAACAGCGCATAAAAACCAGCAACCAGTGATTAATACAGCAGAGTGAATCAGTGCATTTGTGAAATTAAATAATCGTAGTAAATTATATCTGTGTAAGAATACCTATTCTCTAAACGATTTCTACTATTCTACTAGAATGATCAATCGGCGATATTCGGGGGATTTCCAACATCATTCGATTATGAATTCCATATTGATTACTACGTATACCCATGTACTCATGATACATTCGCCACACGGACGGTGGAAACATTCGATCTACAAAAACAGTAGACATTAAACTTTGGATGTGTAATTATCAGTGCACCTTCTGTGTCGATGAATTTGTACTTATTTTATGTAAATTTTGGTACTTTTATTATATTCACGTCACAGTTGAAAACTGTATTTATTATCATTGACAATGTTTTTAGTCTAACTTTATTATGCATTTGTATTAAAATGCGCGTAATTGTTTCCATACGTAAATTTTTCTAAACCTGTGGTACGTAATAAAGATATCATTAATTTATTTTTTACACGATCGGATGATAATTTTGGAATATTAAGTAAATAGTCATCTTAGACATTTTGCAGTTTAGCTAATATTTATGCGAAAATGGAGAAAAATATGTCAACTTGAATTTAAATGTTTAGGCATAATCGGCAACAAATGGCATTAAAATGTATGAGAGACATTTAATTAAGTATACAATGAGTTACATTAATTCTAAGGGGGTATGAGTTAGCAATATTAAAAATAATTTATTAACTGTTTTAGGCGGTAATAGTTATTTTGTGACTGGTAAAATGGGTTAAAGCAGCAATGTTCTGGAATGTTAAGAGCTCACAAATACTTCTAAGTTTGTATGCATGTTACGTCCTTTCAAATATCGAGGAATTCTTGTATTGCTAACAATTTGGACCACAGAATTAATATCATATGATAAATTAAGGAAATGCAGGCTCACTAAGCTCTATTTCAGTCAATCTATTTATGGTGCTACAGTAGCACTTAATATTGGTCATTGGTTATCCCAATACCATTACAGGTGTATATTTTTTTGTGAGAAAGGTGTGAGTGTGTTATATAGTCTATCTATTAGTGTGAGTAAGGTATTTTTTTACAACTAGTACTGGTATATGTAGACTGCAATAGGTCGACATGTTGCTTCTATGGTAGATAACAGTCAAATTCTTATATTTTAGTTGACTGGAGTAGACTGGTGATGTTTCTGCTTTCCATCGTTCTGTGTCTCCATACGGTATTTTGGAATCAACCTTAAGTGGGCTGCAGTTTAAGAACTTTATAGCTGTCTTTAATTCACGGGATATATCCACGGGATATAATGCACTCAGCTATTGTGAGCGGGTAGCATAGGCATAAATTAATTAATTGTGCATTTACCAGAACATTGGGAAATGTAATTATCTAGAATTACATAATATTGCTGAACTCAAAACCCTAGGGATGTGAACTGCATGTATAAAGAATGGAGTGTTGTCCGATATTAATCAGTTTATAAAAACAACAGGAGACAAGTAAACTAAATAATGGTCTGTCTTATTTACATGATTCTTGAAAATATTTTACATTGCCACTTTGAATATGTTGGTAGCATTACTAACTGAAAACGTCCGAATGTTAGGACATGGTTCCAATGAACTGTTGAAATTTGGAAAACTTCAACACTTTCCGGTTTCAGCCTTGCTGAACACTATGTTTATTAACTCTAACATTTGTGGAATAGGCACAATATATTCAATGGCTAATAGATAATGTGACCGTGTACATGACTTTATTTGTAACTGCATATTTTTTTATATATTTAAGTACTGTTGATAAAATTGGATGACCACTTCATAGGAATGAAGTTAAATACGGGAGGGGAAACTTTTATGCGGTAATATTTGGCCACATCATTTGTTTTAAATTGTCAATGTTATCTAACCATTTTAGTAACGCGTTCTGAATATGAGTCTTTAAACTCTTTTACTAGCCATGGGCTACTAGATATTATTCGTATATAATTCGCATTAAAATGTCTACGTTAAAGCAGGATGCGTGAGATAGCATCTCAACTGATTGTTATCCGATACATTAAAGTCAACCTCATGTCATATTTTCAATATTGGTAAACCCTTTGTTTTTGAAGTAATTATGCAATAATGTTGTAGCCACGTTTTAATTGGCTTACAAAGTATATAACATGACATTTGATTGGCTGGCTAAGATTGTTTTAAGTATTTTGTAACATGTAATTTGATTGGTCAAAAGTTTTTAAGATTTATTTTCTATGATTTGAAAATAATATATATTAAGTAAGATTTGAATTAGACTGGAGATACAAAAAAAGTAATGATGTAGGACTAAGACAGTTATGATGTAGGTTTTAAAAAGTTAGGAAAAGTGGAGTTCCACTACGCTTCGTTAAGTTACTAACTCTGTGTGTTAAAACATAAATATTTGTTATTGTTAAACTATTTGGAGAAACTACAGAATAAAAATAGTAAAACTGACTGTGGATTTGTCATCACTTATTTAGTTGAGACTTTGTTATCAGATTTGAAATTATACTGGAAAAACGCATTGGACTTACGACGTTAGCAGAGCCAAACTGACAGCTCACGCACGGACCAACGGATAGCTACCATAGAGCTAATTCCCGACACACATACGACAGAGGTGTTCAACAACAACACACAGCATTGAACTTGAGCTAAATTTCCACACTGGATATCAACGCCATTTTTCAACGGCATTACACAAGTCTAATGACGTATTGATCGAATATATTTACCTGGACCCCATGTATATTTTATTATCCAGTAACCGATCTTAAAAAATATTTTTTCCGCAAAAACTGTTTATTTAATTCCTGCATGCAACACGAGGTGGGACAAACATTATTGTGTCTCACCGGGAATTAGAACCTTTAGAACGGTGATCAAACTCATTCCGACGAGTATGGAATTTTTGATAAATGGATGATGTTGTATCGGAAATAACTGACAGAAATCAAAGTGATTGATGCACTTGTTGCAAACGTCAAACGTTATCACAGACATCACGATAACAATCATAATAGCATGCACGCAGGTGTTGGTTGCCCCGCGTATGTTAAACAGCATTGCTGACTTCCGTGTCTCGTCTAAATATATTCAACAGGGTAATTGCTTATGTTGTAAGCTATTTTGAAATTGTCGCTTTCCAGTCATGTTATTTATCCTAAATTTGAGTTCCCATTTCGCCAAATGCGTTTATGTGCAGATGAATTGCCGCCTTCTATATCAGAAGTTTTCTGGGGAACAGATGGTACGTTCTTTGTCTGTCTCTTGCGTAGGTTGCTAGAAGAGGTAGTTGCTTCGGTGTGACTTTATTTAAATTAAACACAACTGCTCTTTCCTTAGGGTTCAGTTTTTTGTAACTGAACTAATTATCACTGAATGAACTCATACAAAACATATCTCGTCCCCATTTTATAGAACTACCAATAATTAAATGATGTGTGTAAGTTTAAAGTTTGCGGACCGTCGGTGATTAACTGATCAGTCATTGATTGCCAATCAGGAACTCATTTGTTCAATCTTAGAATTATACGTTCGTGTTAATAATACACTTATTTTAAGATTGTAAGACAATACTAAGTTTCTACTAACTTAAAGATGCTTTGTGAAAACCAGCCTAGGACCGCCTGATATAATTATTTACCCATATGATGCGAATTTTACCAATCAATGCACTCACATCACCTGTGATTAATGGTTAAATGACGTGAGAGAGATACTTAATTTGCATAAATAATCTCATTACTCAAATTGAATAATTCATCATCATAATTCGCGGAAATTTGCAGTATAACAAAGAAATTACACAGATTGATGATTGTCACATTAATATAATTCAATTATTTTATGGTGATATTCAGTGATTCCATAGTAAGCTTTGAAGTTATTAGTTTATCCATGTATGAGTTTCAGTGCGTTTATTAATGATTCCATTAACGCCACGAAACTGTTGATTACCGTATATGGGTGATTTACATACTATAGATCACTCGATCATCACTTTTACAAAGACTTATGTACTCACAGTAATGTTTTTACTGAGCTTGCTGAAGTGTATCAATGCAATTAACAGATGTAACCATTAGCACATTTTGAATTTCAAAAGGATTTTTTGCAAATGCTTTATATACATTTTGGAAGAAGATTAGACTGATAACAATTTAACAAATCGGATAAGGAACGTATACTATTTTGTTATGACGCCGATTATTCTCTAAATTGCCGTGTCTACGAACTGTTTGGACGCCCCTCGTAGCATTCTACAGAAACAACAGAGCACGAAATGAACACACAGGAACACATAACAAATGAAAGTTTACAGAACACAAGCACACATCACAATGACAAACAAAAAATTGAAACAACAACAACAAAATAGCTACAAAGTCTTTCTTTCAAGTGTCAGTTTTGAAACGCGGGACAGTGTTTGGACAGCTAGGACTTGGACTTGAGACATTTTAACAGCTGAAACTTGGACTTTCAGAGGTTAAGTTCCTTTTCTCGTTCATTTATGTGTTCGGCATTGTGTCGTGTAATTGTGGTCTGTGTTGTTTTTTATGTTTTCTGTGCTCGGCAATTTAAGCTGAGTGTTGCTTTCCCTGTCCAATTTTTATTATCTTTTAGCGTTACTTTCCAGTTTCCACATGGAAATTTTAAATTCATCACGTCATAACGTAGTTACAAGTACGAGAGGTGTTTAACTTATATTTGAACAAAACTGAACATCGGATTTTGTCATACTAACCCAATAAACTCGATGTACTTCTTTAAAACATTGTAAGAAAATGTATTAAGTAGTATTTACACTCATTTTGTACCACATTTGCATTATTTTTCTAACCAAAATCAACCATCTTGTAGAGGGCGTTCTTTTTGGTTTTTTAAAGACAAATTGCCCCATATAGAAGAATAAAAAAGTGTTATTAGATTACGAATTACTCATGTCCATAATGACAATCAGTCATTTGTCATATGAAGGGTGATATGCGTTCACCTGCTTGTTTTGGCGAAATTGCACCAAATATTAAAAATTGTTGAAACCTGCAATCGCCATTTCCCATTGGTTCTGTGATATCTAAGACAAATCCAACCACCCAAAGTTGGATGGCAGCGAAGTTGTAAGTATCAATAGCAACTTTCTATCAAATTATTTCGAAAATGTTAGATGCAGAATTTCAGAAAAATGCGGTGTTCATTAGCATAATGCCAAGCAAAATAAAGATCGCAGACAAAGGTCTTGAAGACTTATAAACGGGTACGGAACGGTTAGTGAAAATATGCGTCGCCTCCGAGGAAATAATGTTTTATCTTAGAGGAAGTTATAATATCGACAGCTTCTGCTAATTTAGAAACGCTAATGATGAGGCATAAGTTGAAGTTAGTTTGATATTATTGAAAAGCGGAACTCAAAATGATTGAAAAGGGGACAAAGATGAACGCATCTTTTATTTATGCAAAAGGTTAAAGTTTTTCGACAAAACTGTGACACGTCCTTTTCCCGGTTACATTCCAGTGACCGGGTGTTTCACCAATACTAAACTTCCTGACGCCCCAAAATACATGTCACGAAGTACCTTACGAGTTCGACTAGGAAGTATATTATACCTAAACAGTGAATACCAAAGTCTCCTTAAAAAACATCAATAGAATATAAATCTTGAGAATACTGAAATATCGATTTGAGAAGGGAATTGTTAGCATGCATCAGTACCTGGAGGTTTTTGGCCTTCAAAACCGCAAAATCAACACCCTCTATACAATATTTTCTTAAAATATTGATTTTGTACTTACGACCTTCTAATTTTTAGCAAGCGATTTATTTGTATGTATACATATTCACGCAAACCTTCATACCCAAAAGAAAAGTTTTTTAGCAGGGTCAGCGTTATAACGGCCAAAATGATGATCTGCAATTCTTATATACAGATGTGTAGATACTTTTTCCCTTTGAGCAGAATGTCTATCTAATCCCTCGTTAGTCTGTCAATGTCTGTTTTGGGATTTACTCAAAGTCGGTAAATGTGAACTTTGGGGAAAAATCTAGTCACTTTACAACACGATTTGATGTCGACAAAATGTCATTGTAAGTATGAAGTCCCATGGGACATTGACAATTGTATTTTGATAGAGGAGACGAAAGACAAAAAATTGACTCCAAGAAGTTATAAGCGAAATATGTAACATATGAAAAAGCATTAACCCCAACGTCGGATGATAAACGATGTTGAAAATGATGTTAAAATGTCGTTTCTTGTCTGGAAACGCTAATTACCCTTTAGCATACAGAAACAATAAGGTGTTCAAGTATTAAACTTGATCGTTTTCGTAAATTGTTGACACTTGAGGCTATATGTCTCCTCACCTAATATGACAGGCATTTCACTTACATATTATAAAACGAACGCGACGTGACAACGAGTTATAAAATTTCCAAGTTCAGAATTTCATTTCTGGTTTTTTTTTAATCTAAGAGACGACAGAAAACAGTCTAAATGCACATTAAATGCACTTGTATTACCGAAGCATATTGAGACAGACGTTTACGTGTGCTATGTAATGGCAGGCATGCCACAGACGTACGGATCGTGGTAACGGAGCAAGACTGTATCAAGGATTTTACACACTGATGGATTTAGACATTCCGACATTCTTCGGGATCTTCACGTATTCTCCCGTATTCCATAATCTCTAAGGGAAAACATCAAAATATCTACACGATTTTGACGAGTTCGCCTTATAAAGTAATTGAACAAATGTCACAGTTTACCTGTTTTATATTTGTTATCTATTTACATGTATTGTATGGTCGGCTCAACGTCACAATTAAATATCAAAAATTTAAGCCGTATATTTTGTGTCCACTCCAAAACTTTAAGGTCAAGATTACAGTTCACTATCAATTTATGCGATGGAGTTTATAGCCATTTTTTTACTGCCAAGTATCATCAATGGCGTTGGCTACACTCGATCCTTCACCTCGTGTGGAGAAGTTGTGGGTTGCTTGCGAAAGAGCAAGTTTGTAACAGTTGACACTAATGGACAAAACATGACAAAAATCGTTTGAAAAGGGCGTAAAATCCAATAAAAGTGATAAAACAATGCTCCCCGTCATCATATTAGATTATTCAGTCTGAATTACCCCCTAATCATGAAAGTAATTTCCGGCGCCGAGTGGTCAAGTGGTGACACAAGCATGTCGTCAGAATTCATACCACGTGACTCCGTGTTGTTGTACAATTGTGGTGCCGGAGAGTATTCCACTCAGCAATAAACGAGTCAGAAGAATTTCACCGAAGAATTTCAGCAATCATTTATTGTAAATGTTGACACGGTACTGTTACAAAATGAAATCAGGACTCGGGCAAATATACCATGAGACTATTCAATCAAGCTTTTATTCACTAAATGTCGATTTTAAGTGCTTTCCCTAACTTTGTCAAGAATATTTAAAACTAGAACAGGACCAGAATGGTGAAGACTGTAACAGGCTTTAACATATTTAGGCTTATATGAACAACTCATACAATGACAGCATATTCGGCAGATGTGTGAGCAGCACGTTTAATTAATATGTCATTACGGCGTTACTGCTGGTAGCAGACTTTTGACACATACATCAGTGTAAATTGTGTATGAATACTATTGCAAACGACGAAAAATATTATGATTGAATTAGGATAACCAAGAAGAAAGTGTTAAGTGTTTTGACGTGCGCCGACGAGCACTACTACACGTCATTTGCTTGATTGTGTTTTGTGATATAAGTGTGATACCAATGCATAATATCTATGAAATATAGGACTGACGTATCATAATAAGATAGGAATGTACATGTAAATTGTTTGAAACCTTCGTAAATGAAAAAAACATAGATTTGGCAGATGATGTGTGCTTTTCATAAAGCTGTCAACTTAAATAAACATACGAAGTGTCTATTAAGGACCCAATTGCGTTTGCAAATGTTTAAGCGCTTACAAGCATTCCCAGTACCGTTCTATACGTCTTTTGCAGCTTGAACTGGGTGTGTCCAACATAATACAACTATAAAAAGTAGCATGGCGGCGAAAATGCTACTGCTCATCAATTTTAAAATTCAGTATTTCCTTCATAATGAAACTACAAAACATAGTCCACAAAGCTACGTTTGTGTTTTAGACGGATTGAAATTTATTCCCAATGCTCCAAACGTGCTCAATGTCATGAATGGAGTAATGAAATGGATGTCAAATAAGAACATTTCAAGCTTTTTGCAAGTCCTGCATTCAAGAAAATCCTTGATAAATATGAAGCCTAGGTCCCACTGAGCATTTAATTGATTTTAATGAGTCATCAGAACATCGGGAACAGATTCCTCGTGGTCTACGGGAAGATTCGGAGAAGTCATGAGACAGTTTGTGATATCGGAAGGAATTGTGATAAATCGGGTGATATCGGAAGAAATCGGCAGGACTTCGACAATGTGGAATTCCTCAGTGGGACCTAGGATTGACAATTGTCCACGCTAAGGTGGTATGTACATTAAGCATTGTGTAATGTGACTCCAAACACCAACAAACGCGCAACAGAAATATCAAAAAGCTGGAGACGAATGTCCGCATCTTCGGCTACAGACTCCCCCGACGATGACGTAAATGGTCAAGGGAAGGGTAAGAGTAAATTATGTTTTTGTTTGATTCTGTTGGATTGCGGTGCCTTTTATTTGAATTAGTTCTTGTCAGACATCTAAATGTTTGAAACTCCCCCTGGTTTTGACCAGTTTTCGTTCCAAGCCTGCAGTTTGTTTCCCTTGACATTGTTAACATCGTTACGTCTACCAATTTATAATTTATACACGCATAGTGTTATCGCACGGATGGGAGACAATCCAATTACGAAAAATGGACTTAACAAGAGACCAAGTTTCAAGGGAGAATATTCCGGACATTTGTCACAAAGATGCACAATTCACGACCCATTGAATTTAGGTGCATCACTCTGTAAAAGACACACTCTTATCATGGCATATAACCATTTCAAGCCGCAGTAAATGAACGGACGTAGGTGCCAAATATATGTTAAATGTTTTATCTTATTCGCGCCACTTACCGCAATTCTCATCGAAAAGGGACACAATCTGTCGTAACTGCACAGAAAGAAAGAATCATGATAATATGTCAATTTCTTCTTATTTTATATTCACTGTATTTTCATGTATATGATATGCATAATTATGTTAGCATTATTTTAGTGTTAGAATATTTTCGGTGCAGTTAATGTGTTTCTTTTACGCAATTTCACTGCGATTTTTATGATAGAGGGGGACAATAATGACGCCATAGTAGTCGTACACAAAGTACCGTGACCTATCTTTTTTATTTAATTTTTGGATTGAGTACATTTAACAGCATTTTTTCATATTTTGAAAACTCATGTTTTGTGAAAAATGTGTGAAGTTTCCTACATCTTTTAAAAGTCAATAGGAATGTTTGAAAAACAACTGAATATATTACGAAAAAGTATTGATTTTGTCGGAAAAATTAAGACCTTGCGATAATTCACACTTTTTTTCATTTTATTGAAAAGAAATGTTGCAAAAGGTCCATTGACCCTTTAAATAGTACCGCACCATACCTTTGTAATTTCATATATTGCTTCAGCATATAGAAAACTATGATTATGCCAATTTTTAGCATCATCATCGGATAAAAACTACCCGAAGATACGTGCTTAAGTGTGTCTTTTATTTGTATAGAATATATATGTATATAATTTTACTGCGACTTCTAATACCGCAGTAAAAGTCTATGGAAATTATGCTGAAAATGTTAAGCTCGAAATGGATCCAGCACTTCAACTAACGACTGCAAAACTGCCCGACCGTTATACATACATTGACTGTATCTTGTTTAGTTTAACGCTATATTAGTTTCAAAGTTACGAAATCAATATTTACTGTATATATAATTAGTACGTATGGTCAAATAATACAGTTTAAGTACATTTTGCTATGTATTGCTATAGATGTCGATTTCTCAAGTAAACGTACAATAAACAGTGAAGGAGATACACTGTAATGTATGACTGGTCTTATTTGTCATTCTTTTTTCAGTATATGTTTGGTGTGTTTTTCATTGCTTTGTTGCGGGTTTTCCGTATTTTGCTGTTTCCTGCGTCTTTTCTGTATTTTTCTGTGCTTTGTTGTGGTTTTCAATATTTTGCTGTTTTTCTGTGTTTTTTCTGTACTTTTCCGTGCTTTGTTGTGATTTTCCATACTTTGCTGTTTTTCTGTGCCTTTTCTGTACTTTACTTTTTTTTCTGTACTTTTCTGTGCTTTACTGGTGTCTGCTGAATGACATTGTCCCTGTTTGATAATAATTATGACGGTATTGTTTCTGTGTGTAGAACCACACGTTCATTTGACAATTCCACTATGCATATAAACCATTTTTTCAAAACAAAGTTATAGTCGGCAATTACAAGTACATTTGTTCTTAGACTACCTACAAGTGACAACTACGATATAGCATTCTAGCGTCACTTCGTCTCACTAATGTTCACACTTTTCTCGCTCTTCAATACTCATGAATATTTAGTTTTTTTAAGAGACCATGTCGCAATTACAAAAGCTGTATACTTATAACTCCACCGAAAGATATAATATAATAACAAATCGGCCAGGGATTGCAGCATTCATCAGAAAGAGCAAGCAAAAAACGAAAGGCACAGAAAGAAAGTGTACAAAGTGTAAGCTCTGCATGAATCAAGGCCCCGGTCAAAATGACGAAAAATGATATTTGAAGACTCCGCCCACACTTCAACCTATGTCTTTTATTTGCCATTCTTTTAAATGGTTATATCAAAATAGAAAGTAATTTTTACGGAAATGATGAATTAGGATCTTTACAGGGTTTTTAATTCAAATCTGACACTGAAGCCTTTAACCTGTGATTTGCCAGCAGTGGATTCACTAGAAATTGCTCTTGAATGTCTTTTAATACATATAAAGAATTTTTCATTTGGGCCTATATGGACGAAGTCAGTTTGGTTTAATGCATATAAAGAATTTTTCATTAGGGCCTATATGGACGAAGTCAGTTTGGTCAAATTTGGAAATTATACATAGTTCATGTACGTATAAGCTTATATACTATAAAATACGTTTTCGCAAAGTTCACATTTCGCGAATTTGCTATATAGAAGTTGCTCACGAGGTTGAATTTTCGCGATTATTTTACCTCAGAATGCCCTGATTACTGTATTTTATTGCCGTTGTTTAAGTTTAAGAGCATACATTTTCGCGAAGCTATCGAAATTGAGAATATCGCGGAAATTAATTATTCCCTAAAATTTCTAATTTTATAGTAAGACAAATAATCTCAGACAGGTGTTATCGAGATTTCATTTAGCTTTTAGCCTCCTTCAAGATGTATTAGTTAACCCGGTATCCGTCCATTTATTAAAGTCAGTTCGGTCGCAGTAGAATTTAGAATCTGGCAAATGTATGCGTAATAACCAATAACGACGGACAGAAGCTTCTTGCTCCTGTTAGGAGTTATTAAATCACATGACGCTTTACGTACAACTTTGACAAAAATAGTCTGGCTGGTTGTCTGTTTGATTTTACTAAGATTGGTTTAATTTACACACTGTAAATGCAAAGGCAATCTCAAGCAATACAAAAACGGCGACGGTGCCTTTGCCACCAACGCAAGCGTGGGCATACCATATACGTGGTATTTAACTGCTTTTCCAGGCACTTGAGTCGGTTTCGAGCAAAATGTCATAGATTTTACCCGAAACCAACTCAAGAGACTGGATAAGCACATAAACTCGCGGATAGTACTAAGTCTCAATTTTTGTCGAGGATGTCTCGGTGGCTAATTATACTTTGCGGAACGGAACGAAACGGAACAGACATTTGGGCCCCACATGGGGACATAACAGTTTATTCCATAATATGTGATAAGATTTAATCATCAAGATTACAAAATATTGTTCCGTTCCGCAAAGTATAATTATCCCCTGTGATAATTATACTTTGCGGAACGGAACGGAACAGTCTTTCAATCTTTGTTCACATATTTCTTAAGAAATAAAAATATGTTCTTACGTTTTATCTAGTGAATAAAATATGGGCATGAGTTAGAGTATAGTTAATCATTCAAATCAAAAGGAATAAAAACATCAACATAAATTATTTATTACATATTATGGAATAAACTGTTATGTCCCCATGTGGGGCCCCAATGTCTGTTTCGTTCCGTTCCGTTCCGCAAAGTATAATTAGCCTGTCTCGGTCTCGTTAAAATCGGTCAAAGAGTAAAAAACAACGAAAAAAAATTAAACATTATATATTATGATGACTAACGATGTAGTCATAATATTTCTCGTAACGAATAATGAGTAAATAGTAGAAAAGCTTTCCCAAATGTCTTATTATGTATTTGGTTCATAGGCATAAAATGAAATTGACACGTAGTAAGATTAAAATACTCCCTACGGAATAATAATTTCAGCAAATCTCCATTACTTTTTAGTAACATGTGTAGGATTTTCTACTATAAAAGTAGCTTAAAGTTTATCCTCACCGTAAATATTTCAATGATAAAGCATTATGTCATCAGAGGTGACAAAATTATTGAAATTACCATTCCGTCGTAAATAGCATGAATGTTGGTTAAAAACGATTGTCCCATTGTATTTTTTTTGGTATAATCGCTGGTGAAACCGATTGTTTTTCAGAGTTTAGCATTCACCATTTTCAAAATTACCTGATTGATAGCCACGAAAGATACTCCTACCTTCATAGAAATCCTCATTTTGGTAATGTAGTTATCCTTGTTATCATATAACCAATGTGTACGAGTATTAAAGGAATCGTCACCTTTGGCAATTTTTAATATTGTGTGTCATTTCACATATTAGAGCGACAGAACGTTAAAAACTATCTAGTGACATAAATACTGATAGTCTTCACAGGAACGATATATCCATGATCTATTAACACCGTCTTGGTACTTCTTAAGGAGTAGTTGGCCTTCAAAAAGCCAAACGTCACACCCTCTACAAAATTGCTCATTTTGCAAACTAACCAAACAGTGAGTGCAAATGTTATATGACACATTACATTACGCGGTTCAAAAGAGTTATTTAATTTTATCGGGTTAGCATGAAAATGTCGGATATTCAACGCTAGTTAAATATAAGTGGGGCACTTGCGTTTTTTGGAAAATGGTGTCTGGTTCATGTTATTTCACTTGTTAACTCAATTTAATTCCTGTTGTCCAATGAATTCTCTAAGCGTTGAAATAATTAGCAACATTATCTTTCTCAAGACCTTTTTTCCGATCATCTAGTAAATAGACTAATTACAAGAAGTAAGAATACATTTCACAAATGACAATTAATTGGAGACAGAATGTTAATGTATCTGTCAATAATATGCTAAAAATCACATTTAAGTAAAATGTATGCATGACAAAATACTTATTTTGGAAGAGTTGCTTCCCTTAGATTATAAATTGTGCATTTTTTGTTTACAATTCAATAGTTTGTAAACAAACGATCTGGAGGTTGTATTTCGTTTTCTTTCAACTTACTGTGTTTCCACCATTTGGACTCAACTATAGTGCTCAAAATACATGGCTCTTCAAAAAGGTTATCAAGTTACTGCTTATTGAAAATAGCCGTTTCAGGCCTAATTTGACTTTAAAGAAGAAATTCAGTGACCATTCCTTGGAATAATAACAATTCAGTCTTACCAAAGCGTCTCCATTTTTTAACACGCATGGTCAGACCATATATCTATTTGCGGACTTTCTCTATAACAAGGGCAAACGATAAGTACCATATAGGCCGTCAATGACAATATGTCAATGATACAGGCATGTACGAGACTCAGTGTAATTGCATTGGCAAACAAGCAAAAGTATGCATCGTATATCATGGGGTTCCCATGTATATATTGTACTTGTGCATTCTGTCATTGTTGTACTCGTGTTTTCTTGTTTGTGATATGTATGTACATTGTAGTTTGGAATTTGTTTCACATTCATTTGTGTTTTTACTTGTATTTAACTATGAACATTATGATTTGCTTTTGCCATTGTCCGGTATGAGTATCAGTGCAGGAAATTAGTGTCTCTAACATGCTATTAATGTATTTATGCATGTATTTGTTAAAGAAAATATTTATATAATATGCTCTTCAGTATTGGAGAAAATAAAATATATTTAAGTTATTTTTTTTAATTGTATATGAAAATTATATATAAAAGTGTTTTATCTAACAAAACAATTTAGGTTTATTGCCTTGCTACGACTTTAATATAAAGCAAATGAACATTTTTTAACAATTTAGCAAAATATATAAAAAATAAACACGTATAATGATGAAGGCATACAATCAAACAACAACTTGTAAAGTCTATGTCAAATGCCTTTAATCTTCCAAAAAGTTACATATATACACACATGTGTTTGACTTAAGGTATATATAACAAAACATAGCATAACATAACATAACATAACAAAGGCTTGATTTGTGATTAGAAAAAAACAAATAACTTGAAATATTACATGTTATAAAAATAAATAAATGTTTAAATAAGTTAGCTTATACAAGCAATATATTAGCTTACCTCATATAAAGATAAACACGACAAGCACATGGCAACTTGTCAAACTAAGGTATATATAACATAACAAAGGCTTACATTTTGATTAGAAGAGACAAATAACGAAAAAATATAGCATTTGATAAAAATAAACAATTTGTATAAAAAATAGCCAATTTGCTTACCGCTTATGATGATGAACGCCAAAAGCAAATGACAACTTGTCAATTCCATGTTAAATGCCACAGAGAATAGTCCAATTCTTCACCAACAGCTCTCCAGTGGGATGATGCTGAGTATGAAATGATGCGAACATGTAGCGCAAGTCGTGTAATATACACACGCTCAGTGAGTTGGATATAACGTTTCCAAACCAAAAACAGCAATATCAACAACTCGCTTTCATGCCGCTTAGCTTATTAACCAATCAGACTGCGTGCTTGGTGTTTTTAACTGAAACAGGTAAAGTTGCATTGGATAATATTTTTGTAGTTAGTTATAACCATGATCAGTATAGTAGGCATCATAGGCTGCATCTTACGTGGCATCATAGGCTGCATCTTACGAGGCATCATAGGCTGCATCTTACGTGGCATCATAGGCTGCATCTTACGTGGCATCATAGGCTGCATCTTACGTGGCATCATAGGCTGCATCTTACGCGTAATCATTGAAGCAATAGAATCAACAGTAAAATATCAGAGTTGGTAACATACAGAACGAGTCACTACGGACGGACAAAACAAGACAATTTGATGTATTTCCAGGGCTTACAGTTGATTTAGGTCAAAAGAAAATGATTCTGGAGCTTTAAGCGAATGTTCTAAATACGAGTACCGCGCATTGCCACTTTGTCACACACATTGTACAGCGTGGGAGGCGTTTTATCAGGAAAGAATCCACGTACGAAACACTTCCGCAAAATACCTCATTTTATAAATTGTTCCGCCTTCTCAAGATGCCACAAACCAAGGAGCAAATAAGACGCTTTTAATACAACATATACATATGCATATAAGAACAAACCAAAACCAAAATATACGTTTGTGTGAAAACCACAATAGCTAATCGGACATAAACGGAAACGATCATCAGAAACTGCAGAACACAAACACGCCAAAATAATAACGTCGCCATTATTTGAACGGCTTTCATCAGAATTATTTTCTGGGATTTGTAAAAAAGATAAAGATTTGAATGCACTATAAACGCATATTAGACATCTTTGACATAAATAGACGATACAAACAACCAGCCCCATATCGTTAACGCGGGTTTGCAGGTATCGTCGTTTCTTACCAGTGCGTTGTAATTTGGCCCCATCTTATGTTCAGTTCGCGCAATAATACGAGCTCGAGAAAAGATGCTTTATAAATACAGTCACAGAACGGCAGAATGAAGTTGGCAGAAATCATACAGTGCTGTTGGCAAACTTGTCCAGTTCTGTTCCTTCAACTATTTTGCTTTTACAAAGAACATGGTCACCAGAGAGCGTGACTACATATCCAACCCATTTCATGTGTCAACTTCTTCAAATGATAATCCAGTCTTCCTCAATGTTTTCTACGACTTCACTATTAATATTGACCTTTTGGCATACAATACAAATACAATATACAATACAAATACACGATCTTTATTTTGAGTCGGATACAAACAAAGAAACATGCATGAACATTATCTCACGTCATCAATCAAAGATGAGAAACATGATAGCAGTGCTGTAATCCATTGCATAAAAAGGACAACTAGCTCTTCCCTCATAACCTTGCGGCAAGGCATACAATAAGAAATGAAGTTTCGAGAGTGATTCATAAAATAATAACGCTTAATAGCACTGGGTTCAAAATCGACCTAAATAAAACAGCATAAAATAGCTATTAAAGGCCTAGTTCGTGCCGTTAAGCATTCAAAAGTAGACACCATCTTTGGCCAATGTATGAACGGCGTAGCAAACATTAAAACACTTCTCGAAATCGTGATTAAAATACATTACTAGTAATTTAGCGAATGTTAAAGTACTTGATCTTCCTCCGATCGGCTAGGTCTATGATCGATGCAATGCTCAACAGTTTTATAGTGACCCTTTTATCTTCTGTGGTTTGCTTCGATCAATTCAAGTTTCTGCTCAAATATAACGTCGCTAGATAGTCAAAACATCGAATTTCATGCTCATCGAACTTTTCAGGAGAGCAAAAAAAGTCAACACATTTTTAGATTTTAGAAAATCCTGTTTCTTACTCATTTTTAAAAGTCCAATTTTATCGCCCACGAAAGAAATGTTTAGAAGCTGGCAATCCTATTGTGTGAACCTTTCTTCAGAAATACTTAATTACTATGTATGAAAACAATTAAGTGAAAGTATGTGTCAAAGTTCTTGCGTGGGTGGCTAGACGCTGTCACTGTTTCTGCTTGGCTTTAGATGGATGCAGTTATTATTTAACCGTAACTTCTTGACAAATTTGACAAATGTCTAGAAAAACCTATACAAGAAGTCAAATATCGCATCAGATACGTCATTTCGTTGCCAAACAACTTACAGTTACAAGGTTTCGAATATGCCTTTTGTTATACTCAGTAATTATTACCTGCGAGCCTTGAGCGAGCAGGTATATTGGATAGCATAAAGTAAAACGCCCATGGAGGGGTACGTGACCTGTTCTCGATGGGAATCCAAAAAAAGATGCATTTTGTAAGAATGTCGTGAACCAGACTAATTCCATTATTCCATGCGGATAACATCGGT
Source organism: Spisula solida (assembly GCA_947247005.1). Classification (NCBI taxonomy): domain Eukaryota; kingdom Metazoa; phylum Mollusca; class Bivalvia; order Venerida; family Mactridae; genus Spisula; species Spisula solida. Next base: position 770,324 of record OX365958.1, on the reverse strand, counting down.
CTTTGTCGCATTGCAGTAGTTTATTAGTCCCCTACCGGTTTTTGACCGGAGGGGACTATAGGTTTGCCGTCCGTCCGTCCGTCAGTCAGTCAGTCTGTCCGTCAAAAAATCTGGATCCTGACATAACTCAAACAGTTTCCAAGCTAAGTTTATGAAACTTGGTATGTGGATAGGGGGCAATAAGGGGATTATGCACGTCTAAAATATTTTGATTCTGACAAACATTGTGGTTGCTATGGCAACAGAAACATTGAAAATGGCTTAAAACCGGTAGGGGACTTCTGTATTGCTTGCAATTCTTAAATACTTGTTTACCGAAGAAATCAGAACTGTCCGAAATTTCAGTGACCGCTAGGCAATATTGAGACCATGGATCTAAACAGCAGGTGACTGCAGCTGCATAAGCTCAGCGCTTCCCAGTCAATTGTCATGGAATTATCGGAATTGGTTTATGATCTTTGATATTGTTGAACACTGAAAACATGTCTTATGATAATACCTTTTAATGAACTGATACGAGGTTTTATTTATAAGCATATAAATATTATATGGAACAAGGGAGTCAAACTATGCAATTAAGTGTCTTGGAAATTGGTTTGTTATACATGAAATTATTTAACAATTTGTTGATAAATTTCGTATGTCAAATTATCGTGCATATAGTTTTCCCAATTTGAAAGCTATCGGCCTATTGCGCTTATTTTTTTTCTCACAATGTTGAGATTTTCCTGCTTAATTTTATACACATCAGCTGTTGAATTATGCAGATAGAATATCGAGGATCCTGTCAATTCTCTGTCAAATGAAGTCGGTACATCATTTGCTCGCAGGAACTATTTGACTTGTTATATCATGGAATAACTTATTGGTGTAGAGTTATGATATTTTGACAGAAGGCACAAAACGGTATGATTTGTCATTTTGATACCCCCTCCCTCTCAAATACGTGGTGTTAGCTATGAAGGGACGATATGCTGCGGATTATAACACCGCTTACAATTGTATTGCCAAATTGTGCAAAGTGCAAGTATGTCAAACAGAAACATGAAGTAGTCCCCTACTGGTTGAAATGATTTGTAGATATTCATAGCGTAAGCTCGCCTTTATCGGCTATATAACAATTAACAATAGCTTATTTCACAAAACAATGGTCGTGTATTTATTGTACGTATAGAAGATAACGATTACATCAAACAAGTTATTAGTTAACTTTGTCTTCATTAAACCAGTCTGAAATTTTGGCATAAACTGTACAACTGGTATGTATTTTTTCACTTAAATTTTGTTGGATAAAACTACACTGTATTACAAACTCTACTAAAGTAAACAGAATTAATATTAAGCCATCGTTCGATTGAGTTTTTTAATAGAAAACCAAATTCAAAGGATGTTAAATTAAACTTAAGTGTTCACAGATGTTTACTTTTGTATTGATGTATCATTTGCATTTGTAGTATTTTACATGTACATACATATATATGAGCTAGTCTCCAGGAAAACCTTCTGTTTTGATATCATGTTATTATGCATGTAAAACTATTTATGAAAAAAGCTATAAAATAATAAAATGTAAAATAACACAAGCTAGAGCAAGAACAGAAAAAAACTGAATTATAAGAGGACATTATATGAGCCATTGAAAAGACTAAGTATAATTTGCTCATCTCCTTGTATGAATGAGAAGACGTTGTCCGCCATCGTCCTCAAGTATTGCACCTAAACAAGCTGTGCCACTACTCTAATTAATTTGCACTTCTTTCAGTCACCATGACTCATGGAGCTGGAGCAATGTCGAGAGGTGGTCGTGGCTATAGCGGCGGCGATGGCTTTGGTGACCGCGCTGGTTTCTCAACTCCAGTTTACGACGGAGGGCGTAGGGGGCGTCGCACTGATGACTGTGATAATGGGGCTGGTTGCTGCTTTCTATGTATCGTAGTCGGCTATTTGGTTGCGTTCCTGCTGTGTTTAACGAAGATGAAACCACGTACAAGAGTCGCACTGGTGTGGTTTTACTGCATCCTAGGCGGAGGACTCGGAGGTGTACTTTTATTACAACGTTACCAAACTCAGGTCATTACCGCTTCTCAATTAGATCAGAGAAAAGTAACTGTAATGTCGTCAGTATTTAGCGAATCGTTGTCAATAATTTCAACTGTCGCGATACCGAGTTATTTGTTCGACAAAGAGCCAGTCGTCAACACGTCGGCTTATGTGAATAATGATTACACAAAAACAACAACAAGAATCTTTGAAGACGATTATGACTATTGGGGATACTTCCTTTTACGAGCCTCGAAGGTTACCGTCATAGTTTCTAATAACGAAGTAGAAATTACCTTTTATATCATTAAGAACAAGCACAATTTAAACAAATGGTTAGGTGACACTCACTGTGATGATTGCTATGAAGAGGTGTATACTTTTTTCCCACGTGATTCACCGGATGACTACTCGGAGTATTATTACACAGCCAGTGATTCGGACGACTATTTTTTCGTGTTAGCCAATAACGACGTGTACTTTACAGACGTAGATATTCAATTTGAGTTAACGCGAACAAGATATGACCTAAGTGACTGTTCGTTGATATGTAACAATGAAACGGATTGTAAAATACCTTTGGCACTGTCTACCCAGTATGTTGTTTTCGACGTACCACGTTTTAGCCCACGTGATGTCGACGTCACAATTACGTATGATCGACGTGTTTACGTTTTCGTAATGTTATTTGGACTGCTACCGTTTATGGTCGGTGTTTTTATAACTTTGGTCATAATAAAACACGGGAGGAGGAAGGAACTTATAACTAGAAATAGGACAGATAGTCAAGTGTTCTCTATTACCGTGTCCGATCGTGAAGCCATAGAAAGCTCGTTTTCAAATCCAGCTGCCCAATTGCCACCTGCTCCTCCAGAATATGCCAAACACCCACCAAGCTATGAACAATTATATGGTACACAATGAAGACTGGAGAATTTGTGTCCTAAATATAGTACATTATTATCATGTGTTGGCGGTCGCCTGGATTCAATAGTTCACACAATAACGAATACTAGTATCGTAAACTTACAGATGGGCTTCAGTTCAATTTGTTCTTATTGATATGTGAACGTTGTACATCATTGGTGGTGTTGGTATGAATGCATGCCATCTATGCGCCCTTGTTACGCTGTATTGTTTAGTGGTCCTTTATACACATTCTCGTCCACCAGTGTATTCATCACCGTTGTCTTGGATTTTAACTTACTTTATAATATACGTGGGTTGTCCAGGATAGCGTATAATCACACTATATAATATGATTACGACGGTGCCCATACTGTGATAATTGAAATCATTCACAGAGGGGGGGGGGGGGTCGTTGAAATCTTTTGACTAACCATATTATATATAATAGGTACACGAGGGTGTCCATACCTTGATAGATGAAATCATTCACAGAGGGGGTGGAATCTTTAATCATGCCAACCATCTAAAGATACAAACTATCAAAGGCCAACCTGGATATTGTCGCTGGTAAAGCACAAGGTCCTCGTGGGTTTCATTTGTAGTACTTTGTTGTTGTTTTTTTTTTATATATATATATGTATAAGAGACTTATTTAAGTGTATATATCTGATTGCCGTACATAGTATAGAGTCTCTTATAATTGTATATTGAATGAAATACTTTCTTGTGAAATCAGTTATATTGTTTTGTAATTATATTTGGATTTTCTCATTAAATATATTAAATCACAAAATCAGTTTCAGCACTAGGCATTTATTTCACTTACATGTTCAAATTATTTAAGTAAAAGGAGACATGATTAAATACAAATTGAAGACAAACTTTGTGTACCATGATATTTTAGTGTTCATCGTCAAATTTATTACAGAACAGTTAACACGTATGCCAACTTGGTGATTTAAACTATAGTCAGGAGCCCTCTGAGAGCATAAACTGTTTCTGTTTAAATCCACTAACATCACATTAATTTTGTTTGCACAAAAACATATCTTTTTCCACGAAACGAAGTACGCAAAGTACAAGATTTTCAAATGGCTAAATTCTGCAGGTATTTTTAAAAACAAGATAAAAATACATGTTCCTATTCATTTGTCTTTTATTTAATATTTTTACATAAACGGACGAAACATGGATATGTAGCATAAATGTCACCACAATAGTTGTACGTCATGAATAATAATTGAAAGACATGTAGGAGAGATTTACAGGAACATAATTTTTAAAACAGCGATTCGTAAACATTGTCCTTAATTTTGGCATGGCAAAATATCATCAGTCATATTCTAAGCCTACTAGTTAATCATTTGTTCAACTTCGTATGTTAGTTATCTATCTATTTAATTTAATATATATTTCATTTCGAACGAAATAGGATTGAGCAACAGACTTGGCCTATATTAGACCTCTCCTTAACTTAGCTTTCTATCTGCGTTGTAATGTCAACATCAAGTTTTTTTATGACGGTCATAGAACAAATCAAAGGCAATTTATGTTCGCCGATACAAGGAAAGAAATTGATTCGAGAATGAACAGGCCGAAACGAAGTGTCCCAACATCAGTTTAATTAACAGACAATCTAACTTCAGTAAAATAAGAAGAAAAATTATAGATAAAACGTCTGCCTACGCCAGATCCTCCAAATCCGCTGGCCGGAGACCTCTGAAGATGAACGAACCAGTCCCAATACCTATGACAATAACGAAACGGAAATGGCGGCTGTGGATTGGCCATACCCTCCGGAAGGCCCCAACAACATTGCCTGCCAATTCCTTGCCTGGAACCCTCAAAGGTTGGGGAAGAGTTTCTTGACATGGAGACGACAGATAAAAAAGAGCTGAAGAGCTTAAAAAATTATGAGAGACACGGTATTCAGAGATACAACGTCCGTTTCGCGTGCTTGTTCGATTCCAGGCCGCGCCATACCGAAGGCGAAATAAAAATGGTACTATGAATTTCCTTCCACAGTGAGCATAAAATTGTGAGCTGCCTCCTTTCACTCATACCCTCGTGACAATGGTTAACATCAGGAAAGATGTGGAAAAAACGACTTAAAATAGATTAGTATAACTTAAATTATTTGCTACTTTTGCTGGCGACTATTTAATTGCTATCATATATATGTGTAAGTAAGTTTATTTCAAAGTATCTATAATCCGGAGGCCTGTCCGATATATACACATTACTACAACATAAATAGCAAGCATGGTAACAGCATGGTAACAGCAAGTAAAATATTCAAACAAAAATATAACGACAGCAATATCATTATATAATTACAGTGGAACCCCTCTAATCCGGACTCGTCCGGACCAGACAAAAAGTCCGGATTAGAGAGGTGTCTGGATTAGAGGGGTTTCTATTTTTAGATACTTGTATATTAATCTTAGGCCAGGATTGAACTCAGCTTTTCTGGGTGACTTGTTGATATCTTAACCATGTTGTTAATGTGTTTATAAATAAAACGGTTTACACAATGTGAACAGAATCTATCTGAATAGACAAAAAACACTTCACAAGTCCATCCCTTAAATAAAGCTATGAATATGAAAACCAAAAAAAAAAAAGAGAGAGATTTTTATTGCATTTACTCGTAGTTTTATCCAAACTGAGAACGTCCGAATTTGTTTTCCTTTGATGTCGATAACGACCTTCTCAAAATTAAGGGGACCTGTATTTGATTCAACTTACCTCCGTATAGACAAAACAACGCAGCAATAGTCTTTAAATTAATTGAGTAGGCCAATAAACGCTGTCAATTAGCGCTTTTAGCGAATATACATGCACATTAAATCACACACTGTTGTTAATAGTCTTTTAAAAATAAATCTATTATATTCGCTCGCATCGAAAATAAACTGAATAACAATTGCTACATAGAATATGTTAATCTGGGAAATATAATTTAATAGATAAGGTCACATTATTTACAAATGATCTACGATTTTGAATGTCAAAGCAGGTTTTGGCTCATCACCTAATCAAACATGGATGGGTAAATAAAATTACAAGTTTATCAATGTTTGGCAGACTTTCAAATGTATATCACAGTTTCTTGTTGCTTTTACCAGCATTTATACAAAACGGACAGTTTCTTCCACTGATTGGCATGTCTCCCAGTTTCGGGTTTAAAAGGGGCTACACCACGTCAAAATATGTAAATGCTGGCCTATGTCTAAAAGATAAAATGAAAATATAACATGTTTCAACAGCAAGTTTGTAAATAAACAATATGAACGAAGTTTATTTCTGCCACAAGTTAGAAATGCAATTCCGGCCGCTGTCGAATAGATGAGAGTCTCACATATGTTTGAATGTATAATAACAAGGTACTGTATAAGGACCATTATGTATACACACCTTATCCAGTCTCCATTTGGGTACCATATAGTTGTTCATAGCTTGGTGGGTGTTCCGCATATTTTTGAGGAACCGGCGGCATTTGAGCAGCTGAATTTGAAAACAAGTTTATTCCGGCTTCATGGTCGGTCACAGAATTGTAGAACCCGTGACTATCTGACCCAATTCTAGTTGCAAGTTCCTTCCTCCTTGCGTGTTTTAATATGCCCAAAGTAATAAAAACACCAACCATAAATGGTAGCAGTCCAAACAATATAATGTATAGGTAAACATGTCGATCATACGTAATTGTGACGTCGACATCACGCGGGCTGAAACGCGGTACGTCGAAAACAACATACTGGGTAGACATTACCAAAGGTATTTCACAATCCGTTTCATTGTGACATATCAGAGAACCATCGTTTAGGTCATATCTTGTCCGCTTTAACGTTAATTGAATGTCAATGTTTGTAACGTACAGGTCGCTATTGGCTAACACGAAATAATAGTCGTCCGAAACACTGGCTGTGTAATCAAACTCCGAATAGTCATTCGGATAAAATCTTGGGATAATAACATGAACCTCTTCATAGCAATCATCACAGTGAATGTCACGTAAATATTTGTTTAAATTGTGTTTATTCTTAATGATATATAACGTAATTCCATCTCTGCCCGTGGAAAGTTTGACGGTAACCATGGAGGCACGTAAAAGGAAGTATCCCCAGTACTCATAATTGTTATAATGGAGCGTTGTTGTTGTTGCGTAATCATAATTTACATATGCTGACGTGTTGATGACTGGCTTTCTGTCGAACAAATAACTCGGCATCACGACAGTTGAAGTTAATGACAACGTTTGACAAAATACGTCTGACGGTATTACAGTTACTTCTCTCTGATCTAATGGGGAAGCTGAAATGTCCTGATTTTGGTAACGTTGTGATAAAAGTACACCTCCGAGTCCTCCGCCTAAGATGCAATAAAACCACACCAGAGCGACTCTTGTACCTGGTTTCATCTTTGTTATACACAGCAGGAAGGCAACTAAGTAGCCGACAATGATAAATGGAAAGCAGCAACAAGCCCCACCATCACAGTGATCAGAACGGCTGCTCCTCAGTCCTCTTCTGTATTCTGGGGTAGAGAAACCACCACCGTCACCACCGACGTCGCCACCACCACCACTTGATATTGCTGCAGCGCAGTGGGTCATGATAACTGAAATAACAACATGTGTAATAATTAGAGTAGCGGCACAACATGTTCAGAACGATAATATTAAGTCAGACACTCCACTTAACCAGCCAAGCACAGAACGCAAAAATAAACACACAAGGCCCGATGCCCAACTGAACAAGTACTAGTTGAATGATCCGCCCAAATCCAAGCTGTCGAAAAGCTGAATGAACTAGTTTCAGCAATCAAAAGCATAATGCCCAAACTGAATGACCCAGTTCCAAGTTTAATGTGTAACTGTTGAGAGCGATGACCCACAAGGAGATATGCAAATATAAACAATAACCCTACTATAGCAAACCAGGGGTGGTATTCAATATTGATCTTACTTGACTTAAGGATAAGGACAGTTAATCAGATCACACCATATTAAACTCTTGGTCAGCAACAGGGGATATGATTGGCTATCCTTATTCTCCAATAAAATAGGAAAATATATTTACAGAAACATCTAAGAAGTTTAATTGAGCATTATTTAAATTCATTAGACGGATGTTTTATACCCATTGGAGATAAAGGTTCGTTCTTTGTCTGCGTGGCTTAAATAAAATAAATATACCAGATTTATATAGCGCCCTTTTCATGCGAACGCACGTTCAAAGGCACTTTACATTATTGTGTTGCAGCCACAAGGGCGCAGGTGCATCCTCTACCAGTGCCGATACAGCATAATCTGACCAGAGGGACAGACTGAGAGAAAGCCCCTGAAGGGAGAGAGAGACATTAGATACAGACATGTCCGGCGCTGCAGAAGTGCGCCTAGCTCTTATTTCGAATAGACAGCCTGGTTCTTTTTAATGTACCCGGTGTATAGCACCGATACACAGCTTCCTGGCACTTCCAGATACTTTGCATACCACACGGCCAGATTATTATATTATAAATATTTCAGAAATGTCAAGTTCCTATGTCAGGGATTGAACCCACGACCTCTGGATTGACAGCCCAGTGCGTTACCACCGAGCTAAATCCGCTCGGCTTGACGCTGTCGTCGGTTCTGTCTGACTTTGGATTGTCTGTGCGCTACAGTATTAATTTATTTAAGTAGAAGTTGTGATACATGATACTAGTAGCTGTATTTAACAACAATTTAGATAAAGAAAGAAATAAAATGCAATACATACCAGTTAATGCGGTGTAATCAAATTTATGTCAAAATAATCAGATTCGTTTTTACTAATAACGTATTCGATGTAATTGTTATCTTCTGTCCCTACAATATGATAGATATATATTTATTTCAAACATAAGGCTTGAAGCCCAACAGTATATGTACATAAATACAAATGATAAAAACGTACACACTAATTGGTTAGCAAAATAAGCTTATAATAATTCTCAAATATCCTGATAGAGGGCGAAGTTTTACTATAAATAGCTACCAATTATGGACCCCGTTCTATTTCAAACTGTAAGGAGTGTAACGAACGACTTCCTAGTTTTTATTTGACGTTACTGCGCATGCCTCAGATTTGGTAAATACATATACAATATATAGCAGTGTTATAATCAGCAATACACGACACATAGTTAAATTTGAATGGCTCAAGAGGTGTACCAGTCGGTTGATAGATTGATATGGGGTGGTACACGGACCGTCTTCCTTCTCTCACCTGATAGCGATGATATCATTGTGTACTGTTTGATAGTACGTACCATGACATCGACAACCTTTCCATGATTGCGATCCTGTGACCAAACTGTGCTGAAAAATCGTCAGTCTTCATTAGGATTTTACTTTTTAAAATTAAATTGATGATGCTTTTTTAGGAGTACTGCCTTCCCTGTCTAACTTAATATTATTGTTTTGACCATACAGTCAAATTATCACGAAAAATCGACATACAAAATACATAACTGATGGGTCCCTTTCCATTTTTACCCACAAATGTTCGACCCAACAAAATTGTTACCTTACCAAAGACCGTGGAATTTTTTGCTTACGAAAATGAACGACTATACGGTGTTAAGTTACAAAACAACGACTCAGAACACATTCAAAATATCTTTGTTTTCTGTTACCTGAACATATCCGGTTGTATCAATTGTAATGTGTCCAACCATTGACAAAAGATAATATTAAGTCGGACAGGGAAGGCAGCAGTCAACTTGACCAGCCGAGCACAGAATACATAAAAAACATACAAGGCACAACACCCAATCAACAACCGAGCGAAAAAACAAATCCGCTCAAGTCCCAACTGTCAAAAAGCTGAATAAACTAGTTTCAGCAAGCAAAACGCTGAATGTCCAAGCTGAATGACCTAGTGTTCAACCATTGAAAACATGTGCGCCTTACACAAATTACTCGTGTTTCACATAATGAATGAGAACAAATTGCAAGGTGTTCTGCGAATGAAAACACCTTACATAAAGTATTGACTTGCCAAATTTTTGCCATAATGACACAAAATAAGTCCGGACCAATTGTAAGACGGTCAGCCAATGGGAACAAGCTTAACAAAAATTTTGACAAATAAAATCTAGTTAAAAAAGTGGTGGACCAATGGCACGGAGAGAACTGGCAAAGTGTGATTTCAAGAAGTACCCAATAACGGTGACCATTTTTTTACTAACGGAATTGTAGACAATGGGACAATGAGACAGACAGTAGATCAACCCTAAATAAATCAAAGCGCTGAAGGCACAGAATTTGTTTGGGTTTGAATAATGAAAATGTAAAAAATCTTAAGTCCTCAATAACATGGCAATTCTCTTTTGTAACGTGCCGGACAGATAGACACTGAAAAAATCCCGTCAGTGAATAATAATAATAATGTCTAAAAACGAATCAGTTTTAAGTTTTGAATGGGGCAATCTAAATTAAAGTTTTAAAATTGCCTATGTTTAGTGTTTTTTGAGCATTTGGGACTAAATTTCTTAATTCAGTTGTAATCCCAGCGCTTTCAGACAAAGTCGGAGGGAGTGTAGTGATTCTGGGATTCCGGTCTGTGTACAGTACAGCTGGGTACAGGTTTTATCAAGTCTGAAATGCCATGTTATTCGGTGAGTTGAGTGGTGGCTCTCTTCTAGTTTGGCTGTTGGACAGTGCGGTTGTGTGTGAAAGCGCAGAATAGGCAATAGACAGTAATTAGAGACTGATAGACTAGTGTAGAGCATGTTTTCTTCACACGTGACACAATCGGTTCAATGCAATATTCATGAATCTCTGACCATTAGAGGGTGTTATTGCAAACTTTAACAAGAGCCACGTTCACATGGCCAACCCAGCATAAATGTTGTTACTAATGGGTGTTTATTCAAACTTCAAAGGGAGATAATTTCAAAACTGGGCCATATACAGTTATGGTTCTTAGTCATTTCACTTCTCCTAGTTGCCATCTATTCACCAACCAAGTTTCAAGTCAATACCTCAAATAGTTATAGTCTTATAGAGTTATGCTGTGGATGAAATACTATTAAAAATTAAACAAGAGGAGATAATTTAAAAACTGGGATTCTAGAGTAATGGTTCTTGGTCACTGCACTTCTCCTAGTTGCCATCTATTCATATATCAAGTTTAAAGTCAATATCACAAATAGTATTAGAGTTATGCTCTGGACAAAAAACTATTAAAAAATTAAACAAGGGCAGATAATTTCAAAAGTGAACCATATAGAGTTATGATTCTCTTTCGCTACACTTCTCGGAAGTTCTCCTAGTTGTCATCTATTCATATGTCAAGTTTCAAATCAATATCTTAAATAATTTTCAAGTTATGCCTGGACAAAATATCGGACAGAAGGACGGACGCATACAATTACTATTATCCCTTCGCCTTTTGCGGGGAATAATAATCATGCATGCAAAACATTGAACGATAATATGAACTAAGGCGTGGCCTTTAACGGAGAAATTTTATGAATATTAATTAATTTAGATTCTATGTATCTACTATGTATGTGCAGCGTACATAAGGAAACCAGGGATTTTTCTGTTCATTTTGGGAAGGATCCTTAGTCTCTACATTTGGGGAAAAATATTGGTGTATTCCTGATTATGGAAAAAAAGTAGGGTATAACTTTTTTGGGAAAACTGCATGATTTTAAAGACATTTTCAATCAGGAAGGGGCCTTTTATAGGCCTCTGTTATATATTAATGCGAAAACCCCCCGAAAACATGTATGCATATTAACTACATGTATTGAATGGTTAACAGGAATCAAAGCGCTGAAAGCCCTGAGGTTGTTCGATTGAATGCCATTCTGATCACCTCGGCCTTTATGCATTGCGCAATATTTACCGGAGACAAACGGAAATGTTCGATCTTTCATGATTAGAATGAATAAGAATGCATGCAGAGAAAGTACAAGTGAAACAGTTTTCTGAGGCCAGATAATTAACTAGAAATGCTTAGGATGTGTTTTTCTGCAGTTAGGATGCTGATCGAATTTATACCGGTCACCGGGTGCACGTTTAAATTCATTAGTCAGAATAATTAGCCAAATAATTCAGATACGTGTAAAATCAGATACTACGGACAGGCGCATAAACCTTGAAGTTGGTTCTTATGGTTAGGGGTCCTCAGGATTGTGAAATTTGGGACTTTAATGCCATTTTTGCCATATTATATTTCTGCTGTACAAATTAATGTTACTCATGTGCATACGTCCGTATTGCTGGCTACGCCACTGACTGATTAATCAAACCTAATAAACTATTATGTAACAGTTCATAAAGAGTAGTGCTCAATATTACAGATTTTAAACGTGTCGTAGAGTAACTAGAGAACTATTTTGCCGGTTTACATGCTTCCTTTGCATCGGCGTAAGATATGCAAATTTGCAATTGCTGGCTGACCGGTTTACTTTCCTTAATGTGACACTGTCCATTTGTGGCATAGAAAAGAAGTTTCAGGCAGTAAAAATGGGTTGCAATTGTTGATATGTATTAAAACATTATATATATTGGTACAAATGTACCGGAAAGTGACCGTTTTAGTCACAATATTTGTGACAAATACCGCATGGAATATTATTGACATTTTGACACTCAAACAATGGAATGAAACTAATACAATCTGTGGGAACGTTAATAATGTAACATGGTTTGAAAAGTATGTAGTTGGACCAGGGCTCAAACCTAGAATCATCTGCTTAGAAAAGGCGAATGCTCAACTGAGCCTGCTATCTGGACACAGCTTTCTTCCTTCAATATCAATAATTGAATTCTAAACTGGCAGGCAGGGAATTTCTAAACTTTTTGGGATTTTAATTTCACCTTAATGAAGCTAGTAACAAATGATTTCAAACATTTATAATTATGGTTTTTATATTTGAAATTACCCATGTATTGTACTTGTCTGTGAATACTTGTCTGTCTTGATCAGTCACTTGATTCAGTGGATACACCAGAGGCGTTGCGACTTGTGCGGCAGCCCAATATTTCGCGAGTAAAGGCAAAACTTTATAAAAATATGCATGAGAATTTAAAATTTTGTAGCTGAAATATTGGCTACCAATTGGAGCGGCAAAACGACGAAAAAGGGTCAGTGGTTTCTAAAGACATGCATTCAATGCCATGCATCGAAGGGTAGCGTTCGATAACGATACTCATCAATGCAGTCGGTACATAAGTGAAGGATGAATTTGAAATATCTTATATTTGAATTGTATTTACAACAGCACCAAATGAATGTAATTCAGCACTATATGCCTATAAGGCATAACTATTTGGTAATAATGATACCAAAAAGTGACTAACATACACAGAGATCCAAAAATTCATCCAACGGAATACATATTGAAAGAACTGGAAATAGCCCCATTTACGCTCTGATTTCATAAAATTTCCTCATAAAAACGGAGGGGATACCCCTCCCCCGCCGCTCCAATATTCGGCAACCTGCGAAGAGCCTGTACACACCTAGTCCAAACCATGGGACCTAACTTGTAAAGACTGTTGGACCTATTATCACCTAACGTAATGAAACGTTTAGTTTAGAAACGTTTGGTCTCGGTTGGGACTACACACCTCAAGTTGGTTTGACTAGGCAAGATGCCATGTTGGCCATTGACAATTTGATTACAGAGCAAATACTGTATCGACTGAGCTATCAAGCCACTTGTTTAACATATTGGACGCATATAGTTTAAGTAAATAAGTTTACACTACTGCGGCAAAAAGCTACAACTGAATGAGACGGCAAGCTTGTCAAGCTAGCCACCAGGTGACCTACACAAGTTTTCCCCTTAAATCCTATACACAGTACTACTATAATCTCAAAAAGATTGCTATCAAAAGCACAATACAGACATAACATTGTCAAAGAGTCATTTTGCATTTTTTGGGGTCGAATAGTTGCGGGTACGACATGTTATTGGCGCCCCGATGGATCGGGGCGTCTGTATTGGAGGACTTTGTTATAATGAGCTGGAAGACAATTCCCCCATGGTGTCCCCGTGAGCCTCAACTTGTATGAAGTTTATGAACACTTCCCCGTGTTGAGCCTCAATTCGTAAGAAGTTCATAAATGATTTCCCGCGTGGAGCCTCAATTTAACTATATAATATAACTTTATTTGATTTACATACATAAATTCCCCTTACGAACCTCGCTGATGGTTTCTATCCAGATTTGAATTAGCTTGTAACTCACTGGTCCTCGGTAAAGTTTTTGAGTCTTGGTAGACTCATTTTCTACATCAATTGTTCTCGATTCTTGCTATACGTATTTGAATACATCTAAGCGTATAGACTCATGAATAAACTTGACATCTGTATAGATTTAGTGTCTAGAAAGCAATTGATTCTAGTGTCTATAAAGATTTAAATAATGTTGCTTCTAAACAAATACATTTGGTTGTCTATACAGATTTGGCACGTTCTATGTGTCATGGTTATGCAACACATATGTCTTGTATTGTTAATAGTTTTCTGATTATAAATAAAACAAAGTTCATATACCTGTTGTATTTTATTCTTGTTTTTTTTAACTTATCATATGGAAACTTTCAAATTGATAGCAATGCCTTTACACTCAGCTTTGTTTGTTAAATTTATACAACCAATGAAATAGTATGCACCAAATATGGAATTTGCACATACTGAATTGCTATCGGATATATAGCTATACAAACTTTACACACAATACACCATTTGACTATTACATTATACTAATTGCCAATAAACTGAAATTAGCATTATGAAGTTACTACACATCACATCACACTGAAATGAGTTGTAAATGATGTGAATCTGCATTGTTTGCCATTTGATAAAATTAAATGAATAACATGCGTATATTTATAAAACATGCTTGTACAAGAGGATTAAGGTACAAACTAAGATTCTTAATATTCAAGATGAAAATATATTTTTTGTATTTCACTTTTGCCATTATATTTTGAAAAATACAACACCTGCTGTTTCTTATAAAGATCAATCATATATGTCTTTACAGTTTTCAGAACTTCTTTTATGGCGCCCTTTGATGCTTTGCATCAATGGTTATCTTGTTTGTACTTACGAAACCTCTGACAGTCACACACGGCATCGGGTGTTGATTTTATTGTATAAGTACGTTAACTGTGAGTGATAAAGACGATTTTCCTTGCTTACCAAGTACTAGCGTCGTGTAATCGGAAAAAAACTCCTATAAAATTTCTTTTCTCGCAGCAACAAAATGGCGACAGTTTTTATCATGTATAAATGCCGGTCGGACCGTTCAGATTAGGAACGAAGATGATACTCATACGCGCTATTTTTAATTAGACATACAGTTTATAGATAACTTGGATAACACAAATACTTGAAACGTTTTAAGAATATTGTATGGGTTTTTTCATAATCACTTTTTTCAATTAAAAAATTGCATTGAAAAACGAACTACTTTTTACGTACGTAGTACTTCGGGGAAAATTTTAACCGCCGTGGCTTCATACGCTTAGAATCACTGCGCATTATAATTTTAATTTATTCAAATTCTATTATTTATTTACCTTCTTTGAAATTTAACAACCTTGTTATGAGATTCAAATCATCAGCATAGTTAACTCATATGAGAAAATATATTTTGATCACACAAAAGGCACATATATGGAACTACATTGTCTTTAATTGAATTTTCTGGACTACTTTCGCTCAGATATTAAGGACTCGCGTTTGAGATTGACTTCTGTATTTGTTTGGGAAACCCAAACAAATACAAACTAGTGATTGAAACCTGTAACAGTTACGAGAGACATTTTGTAAAGCTGTAACTGTGCCACTTTTAAAATCAAAACCTCGTCATATATATAATATGTATAATAACACATTGTTCTCCACACATATTGAAACCCTAGAAGCACAGGAACACTGACAACTAGACAGACATTTGATCACCCCCCCCCCCCCCCCCCTAATATAAAACAAGTGCTTGAAACCTGCAAAGTGTGTCTGACTAGTAAGGTTCAACAGTATTAAACACTATGCTAGACAATAAGTATATTACATTTGGTATTAGTTGAAAAGTTCTAAAATTTAATTCTGTTTCAGACAATTATAGAAGAATATTTCCGATGGCATCTCACGAGTTTGCGAGATATTTCAGTTATATGTTGAAAACCTATCCTTCATACTTCTGCAATGTTTCTCTAGAAACCAAGTTATTTCCGAGTTTGATTAAAAGCAGATCCATTCTATTCATCATATAATAATTATGTTTGTATTTGTCTAACACTCTTCGGCTTAAAGAAGAAAAAAGACAAATTATGTTTTTGTTTCTAATTTCAAAAGACAGACACAATGTCTATTTTGCTTTTATGTTTTTATCAACGACACTTTGCATTTTTAATGTCGTTTTGCAATTTGATAATGTTGGTAATGTTTTGATGTTAGGGTGGCTGAGTACAAATACCTATACTGTGTTACAACAAATGTTGAGAGTCCAGATGACTTCTCACACGCGCGGATTGATTCCAAGTCCGTTAGCCGCTACCCTACTTTCACATTTAGGCTAGAATGGCAAAATTAAACAGTTTCACTAAATCACACACATGTGAACAAAGCATTTAAACCCAACTTCATAACTATAATGCAGATTTTCAAGACTAACCACAATTTCCAGCCAAATCAAAGTTTTTTACAGGACTACTTATAGAAGTGTATGAGATTTTAGTACGCGTAGGCATTTGGTGGTTAGATACCTATAAACGGACGCATGCAGACCAGTCTGTTCCCTTAAATATTTCCAGACTGGTGGTCTGTATTTAAATAACCAGACCGTAACAATAACCACGAGTAGGTAGACCAGTCTACTAAAACAGTTAGCATACATAAAACACTAACTGACGCCGTAGACTGTATTCGTGCAATGAATAAACTAGACAACATTATACGTATTTATGTGTAAAGTTACCAGAAATCGTTAAAGACAACGTGTAACAGCGTTTGTTTCTTTTTTGGTTAATTTTGTTCTCGATTCTTGCATATATTTGTATTAAGCTCATTGCTCTGTATTTTTTACAATATCTTCTATCTTGCTGCACCACATTTCTGGATTGGCAACAGTTTGTAGTTTTGCATTTTCTGTTCGAGAGCTTCATATTGGTAATAGATGTTAGAAGGAAAAATGTCAAGCTCTTTGACACAGTCGACATTCGCGGTCTTATAGTTCGTTTATTTAGTCACGACACTTATATATATGCACAATGGACTATCATACATATTGTGTTTTTTTAATAAATTGTTTTGAACATTTTAATCGGCCAAAAAGGCAGAAAGGGTAGGGTTGGGATTATCAACATCTCGGCATCAAAGTTTTGAGCAATCTTAATAGTTTACGATATTTCCCTTGTCATGTTTTCTGAAACTGTCATCCGTTCATCTTGCCAAATTTCAATGAATGTCTGCAAGGAATATTTCTTAACCTTTATCAATGTTTGAGTAGCACGAGGGATGTTCAAGTAGGAATACATCTAAGCACTCCCTTTGTCTGATAATTTTAATGGACCGCTAATTCCAATATTAAATACTTTTGTGTGAAGTGTTCGTTACAATTGGTTATATATTGAAATAGATAATTCGCAAAAAATCTTTTTTGTAATATAAGGTTATATAACCACTTCAGTCATGAGCATTCAGGACATCGTGAACAAGTTTCTCGTAGTCTAGGGGAAGCTTCATCGAAGTCATGAGACAGTTTGGTATTATCGGAAGAAATTGTGATGTATTTGGTGGTATCGGAAAAAATCGGGAGAACACCGGTGATGTGGACTTACTCTGTGGGACCTTGCCTTTAATGTGATCCAAGCCCGCATGTTTTAACAACTCCCGTTAACTCTAAATGTGTACATGTATATATTGTTTGACAAATAAAATGTATTTTTATGTTTAAACTAAATGCTTACGAACTTCATAACGACGACAGTCTCTTGGTTTATGGACGTATTATCTGTCAGAGTGAGCCATAATTCAGATGGTAATGTACGTCATGAGTTGAAAATAAAATACATAGTAATTTTATCATTCGAGCAAATTAAACGACCAACTTGAAGTAAATACAATTATATGATATTTTACTCTCGTAGAAGTAATGGTTTATTTGCCAGTTCAGTCTCTCAGATTGTGGTACATAACATCGAGAGTGACTAAATGTCACACAAGGATGACGTCATTAGAAACCATGACAACACAATATTGATAACGCGGCGGCTCTTCAAAAGGAGCGTATATGTACATGTATTCGAGTCGTTGGTGCAAGAGCAATGCGTTTCATGATATCTGCAATGCATGTAGCCACTCTTGTCGAGTGGCATCTTAAGAATACGTGTATGTAATCTGAGAAAACCGAACACCGTTCGGAGTGTGTAATTGTCCGGTTTTCTAAGATGCTCAGTCTCCTCAAAGTACTCTATATGTGTAGTTTAAAGATACTTAAATACCGGGTGTATCCGTACCGACAGGGTAAAAAGAAAATATTAAGTCAGACAGTTAACGTCGCATTTATAATATTTGAAACAAAGCACGCACGTATGCAATTGGGGGATCACCCTTAACATATTGGTACCTAAGCATGCATGTTCTAATTAGGAGTCGCTATTATAATATTGGTACCAAAACTTGCATATTTTCAATAAGAGGGTCACCATTAAAATATTTATTAGTATTTATATCTATTTTAACAGGTCAAAAACACTTCACTCTACAGGTTAATGCTATTGTCATAGGGTGAAAAAAAACATGTTTTTAAATCATCGGGGGAAATCATTCTGAGTATATGAAGTCATATTAGTGGTATGATAAGGCTTATGGTCAGTCTATGTCTGTCCTCGATGCAATTAGATTGAGTTCATGAGAGAATACAAAACACATGTCTTGTTACATTATTACATATAGAGTATTAGACTAATTGCTTTGATCTCGTACCGATGGGTTGCATTCATTGTTTCTCGTCTGACTACGGTATTCTATCAGACATTTACTGGCTCACTGCTTTGTCTGTTTAGTTTTATAGTAGCGTGTTAGCGCTGTTTTCAACGCTGTTCAGTCGTTAACCCGACCACTTAAGTTTCCTGGATCTCACTTAGCACTGCCACAAACAACTGAAAACGTGTTCGCAAGTGGTTGATCGCCGGTAATGTCACAGAAAAGCCAACACGACGCGATCGCCGATAATGTCACAGAAGAGCCACCACGACACGACGCGATCGCCGGTAATGTCACAGAAGAGCCAACACGACACGACGCGATCACCGGTACTTCACAGAAGAGCCAACACGACACAACGCGATCGCCGGTAATGTCACAGAAGAGCTAACACGACACAACGTTAACTTCGACCCGGATTATCTATTGAAACCGAAGAACCAACACCACAAGCTACATATAAAAGTTGAAAACAAAGTTAAAACAATGGCATTATATTGACGTATATGGCGTTGAATAATGTGAACACGTTTATAGTACGGGATAGTCAACGACCAGACAGAAGCACAAGTAAATGGAACTAAACCTGTTTAAGGTTGACATTTCGTGAGATAGATATTTATTTCAAATCAGAAATTTAAGATATGTAATAATTCGCCACCTTCAGCAACATTTTTTTTGTTTAATTCTTTGTTTGCTTTTATTGTGTTTCGGTTGAATACGGAGGGCCGTCAGCTGACATAACCTGTTTTCTTTGAATTAATCGTCAACACATAATAGTTGACATGCTCCTGTGCAAGCAACTGACAATAGGCCTTTTCGACAGGGCTGTTTCGTGAAGCAAGTTTTAGGTTGGTTCCCGTCCCCACAATTACGGCACTACTACAGCAATACAACTGTAAAATTAGAACGGGGACCAGACTGTACCCTGCTCCACGAAACAGCCCAGTCGAAAAGGCCTAATGTCTCTAAATGTGGAGGACATGGCATTGGTAAATTTTATGGAATAACATAACCTCTCCGATGCATAAATCGATTCCAAATTGCTGTAGTTACCAACGAGTACTATATCATCTGCATTAACTGGACGAACAACACTCTTTCAAAAGAAAAGCCCAGTTCGTTGGAGCAGCAGGTAGATAAATATTTTTATATCCATACGAGTCAGTACCAATATTGTCCAGTAATTAGCCCAACCTTTTGGTCCAAGTATGTCACAAGTTGAACAACATTAGTTTGATGGATTCATTATTGTCTGGGCAGGTGTTTGTATACATAATATATTCATATACGTGTTATTATCCTGGTTAATTAGTTAATATAATTACCTAATACAGCGAAGGAAAGATATTCAGTTTCTCACCATTTCTTGACTACTGATCCCTCATTTTTGATTAATTTTCTATCCTGGATGATTTAATGTGGATCCTTGTTTTGTCGCGTCTGTTCACATAGTCACTTCGGATTAGATAATTATAGCGAACACAGACAAAGCTTAGCTGTTAGAAATGCTCTCATATTTCTGTCACACAATATCAGAGGGGAATAAAATGGAACAAAACAAACCAAAACAAAACTATCGTCCAACATTTGTTTAGGATTTTAAATGTTTTACAATCTCTTATATGATATCCTTCGATTCTGGTTCGAGCTTGTTGTTGAGGCCCATATGGAAGATTGCATTATTGTAAATATGTTAGCCTCGTAAAATAAAGACTTTACTTACTTACTTACTTACTTGTCAAGTGAAATGTGTTATAAAAGATCCAGTTTAGGATAACACAGTATAATAAATGTTTTTTTTCAAGTGAACTGGAATAATGCGATAAATAGTAACTTTTGTAAAAAACCAGCAACAAACAAGAATATAATTTTGACGCGTATGACGTCGTAATTTTCATTTTCGGAGACGTTTAAGCGCATTGTTTACATGTTCGACCGACTTCCTTCACTATCCCATTGTGTTTAGTGTGCTTAGTGTCGGAATGTATCGAGATTATATCAGTGCTGTTAGTCAATGTTGTCTAGGGAAAGAATCTAGGTACCATGTTGATTTTAAGAAAAGCCATAAACTCTGTCAAATGTCATATAAACTACAATATAGAGCAAATTCGCCGGGACTTTGAAATTTGCTCGAAGTAGGCCGGTTGCTCGAATAATCGCTGCTCGTATTACCGAGGTTTTACTGTATATTACAGTTCAGCTTTACACATGACTTTGCAAGCCTGGTCCCTTTCAATTGTTACGACAGTTCTATAAATGTGTCACATCGGGACAAACAGAGTATAGGTCATTGAACTCAAACATTTGAACGTCATGTGTGTTGAAAACGTTACCAACAGAAGCATATTGCAAAACGACTTGAAATGTGTCGTTGATAAAAACATTAAAAGCAAAATAGACATTGAGACTGTCTTTCGAAATTAGAAACAAAACATAATTTGTCTTTTTTTTACTTCTTTAAATCGAAGAGTGTTAGAGAAATAGAAACATAATTATTATATGATGAATAGAATGGATCTGCTTTTAATCAAACTCGGAAATAACTTGGTTTCTAGAGAACAGACCATTGTAACATTGCACACATATGAAGGATATGTTTTCAACATATAACTGAAATATCTCGCAAACTCGTGAGATGCCATCGGATATATTTTTGTATCATTGTCTGAAACAGACTTTTAAACCTAATGCCAAATTTAATATACCTATTGTCTAGTATAGTGTTTAACACTGTACAGCAATTTAAGTTGTTAGACATACTTTGCAGGTTTCAAGCACTTGTTTTATATTAGGGGTTGATCAAATGTCTGTCTCGTTGTCGGTGTTTCTGTGCTTCTATGGTTTCAATAAGTGTGGAAGACACTGTGGTTATACACATAACTTATACTAATTTATTTAATGTCGATTGTGAAACAAGTTTTCCAACTTATATTAATCACTCTCGTCTCCTCATTCCTGATGTTATCCATCGCCACGAGGGTATGAGAGAAGAGAAGCCAGTTTCCCTTTTATGCTGAGCGTCTAGCAAGGGGAACTTTGGTACCATTTTTATTTCGTCTTTGGTATGACGCGACCAGGGATCGAACCCGAGACCTCCCGCACTCGAAGCGAACGCTCAACCACTAGGCTATCGAGGAGGCGGTTATACACATACTTAGTAGTATAATACTATATACTAGTATGTTATATTGTAATCAGTAGTCTAATAATATATACTAGTATGTTATATTGTAATCAGTAGTCTAAAAATATACTAGTATGTTATATTGTAATCAGTAGTCTAATACTATATACTAGTATGTTATATTGTAATCAGTAGTCTAATACTATATACTAGTATGTTATATTGTAATCAGTAGTCTAATACTATATACTAGTATGTTATATTGTAATCAGTAGTCTAATACTATATACTAGTATGTTATATTGTAATCAGTAGTCTAATACTATATACTAGTATGTTATATTGTAATCAGTAGTCTAATACTATATACTGTATGTTATATTGTAATCAGTAGTCTAATACTATATACTAGTATGTTATATTGTAATCAGTAGTCTAATACATGTACTATATACTAGTATGTTATATTGTAATCAGACATGTGTTTTGTATTCGCTCATGAACTCAATATAATTGCATTGAGGACAAACATATAATGACCACAACCCATATCATACAACATGTACTAGTATGACTTTGTAAACTCACATGACTTCCCCAGATAATTTCAAAGCATGACTTCGTTCACCCCTCACAATAGTACTTGTATCAAAATGTTGAGTGAAGTTGTTTTGACCTGTTTATTAAATTAGATACAAATACTAATAAATATCATAATTGTGGTAATCTAATTGCAATATAAGGTGCCCATGTCATATTAGTGACTCTCTAATTGGAAACATGCAAGGTTTAATGTCAATATCATAATGGTGACCCTCAAATTTGAAACATATAACCATTATGATTTTCCCACATGATTGTAAAATTTCATCCCTGCCAATAGTATCAAAATGTAGAGTGAAGTTGTTTGATCTGATAATTAAAACAGATACAGATAATAATGAATATTATAACGGTGCCCCTCTAACTGGAAACATTCAAGTTTTTGGTGCCAATATTATAATGGTGCCCCTCTAATTGGAAACATGCAAGTTTTGGTGCCAATATTATAACGGTGTCCCTCTAACTGGAAACATTCAAGTTTTGGTGCCAATATTATAATGGTGTATAATGACGTCACATGTTTGTGTATGTTACGTACGCGCGTCGCTTCCGAAATAACCGGACATAGCCTCGATACGGAGTTTTGGCACACCGGAAGAGGGCCAGATATCGATATTAGGCACACTAGACGCGCATATCAGTTCAAAGTCAGCGCAATTGTGTTACTATATATAGTAACACATGCGATAAATAGACATATCGCATGTGTTACTAAATATAGTAACAAAATTGCGCTGTATTGTTACTAATATGTGTGTCTAGTGTGCCTAATATCGATATCTGGCCCTCTTAAGTACCATCCCTCATTCATCATAGCAAATGTTTCGTAAGCTTCTCATTCTACAGCGAACCTCTCAAATGTGCAATTGATATCCGGAGTGTTCATACCCGATGTGAACTAAGCTGGAACAAATTTGTGGCTTATTTCCTCATCGTAGACACTGATTGGCTTTGTATAGATTATTACACAGGGACGGTGAGCATTAAGTTGATATTGGCATACTAGACCGGTATTGGTACTGGGGCTTAATGCCCACCGTCCCTGTGTAATAATCTATACATAAGCCAATCAGCTGTAGAATGAGAAGCTTACGAAACATTTGCTATGATGAATGAGGGATGGTACTTATGTTTGTTTACTCGGTACAGATACACCCGGTGTTTACCCGGGAGACTATACCAGTCTGGCATTGTTATTATAATGATTATAACATTGTCAACCATGTGCTAGACATGTTTATCAAATGATTATAAATATTGATGATGATGCTGGTTTCATTTATCATTTTTCTCATTGTGTCCAAATTATGACGACGCTAGACAATGTAATTATAAATTTAAGCACTTATCGGTGTGTCAGTAACACCCTTGCAAAATAAAAAAGATACAAATCAGTCGTGGAATGGGGTAATTACAATTCAGCCGTAAGTTTACTATGTCTAATATCAAATATTACAATGATGGTTGCAATATGTGCGATATTGTTAGGTTTTACCGCGAAATAGTATCGACCAAATGAACTATCTTTAAACTTAGAGTTCTTTGAGTGAAACTGAACATTGGGAAAACCGGACAATTACAAAGTCAGAACGGTTTTCAGTTTTCTCAGATCACATACTAGTGCCGGTATTATTGAGATGCCCCTCTGCCAGAGTGGCATCCTGAAAGGCATTGCTCTTGAAGTGACGACTCGAATATATTATGTTCCTTTCGAAGAACTGCATTGTTATAAACATTGTGTTGTCATGGTATCAAATGACGTCATCCCTGTGTGACATTTAGTCACTCTCGGTGTTATGTACCACAATCACAATGTACGCGAGTTGTTAAAAAATGCGGGCTTGGATCACATTAATATAACCTATTACAAAAAGAGATTGCGAATTATCTATTTCAATATATAACCAATTCTGACAAATCTTTCACAAAATAGTATGTAATATTGGCATTAGCGGTCCGTTAAAATTCATCGCATACACTGCACTATTCGAATTACCAATCTACGCATTCACCAAATTGACATATTTGTGTTTTGTTCCTAGTGCGTTGCCATATTTTCAAGCGTTTGGCGTTGTCAGTGGTTGTTTCCCTACATCCTTTACGCTTTTACTACTGCTTGTCACTTGTTAAGGACTTTATAACAAATGCGTGGGAGGTCGGGACAGAGTGATGCGAGAATGTGATGGGAGAATAGGGGTTGGACAGAGAATGGGAGCGAGGGTATTTGCAACACGGCACTCTGGCAAATCCGTCATTATAATAATAGTAGTAATAAAGGGGATTAGTGAATAAGCTATTGGCGTGTTTTGACTTTTTGACCGGTTAAAACGTTTGAAACAATAAAACACTATGTTTTGATATGACATCGTTTATAATACATGTACAAGTGACAGACCTAAATAAACGATATGTATGGCCGCTAATGTCAATTGTGCCAACGAGCTTGACATTTCTCTTTAAAACACCTATTACCAATATGAAGCCGGGCAACAGGAAATGCAAAAGTACCCGTACAAAGCGTTGCCAATCAAGAAATGTGTTGCAGCAAGATATAAAAGAGATCGTTAAAGATGCAGAGAAATGAGCTTAATTCAAATATATGCAAGAATCGATTTCTGGTAACTTTTCACATAAATATAATGTTGTCTTGTTCATTCATTGCACGAATACAGCCTAGGACGTCAGTTAGTGTTTTATTTATGCTAATTGTTTTGTAGACTGGTTCAACTACTGGTGGTTATTTTCACAGTCTGGTTATTTAAATACAAACCATCTGTCAGGAAATAATTAAGGGAGCGGATTGGTCTTCATGCCTTCGTTTGTAGTTTTATTTCTGTCTAGATGTAGACTGGTACCCTTGTCTCAATTTCAGAGACCGTCTATAATAAATTATAGTATGACCATTGAACCATTCTAGTCTAAATGTCATATAAATCGATTAATCAGGTCAGTCACTCGTTTACGGGACATTGCGTACTTAAACATTGCAATTTCTCTTATTGGTGCCTTATTTTTGCAGATATCAATAGTATGACTGTGTATAAGTATGTGACTTTATGATTAGGTCTTGGTTTTCATTTTTTCTTTCTTTTTTCATTATTCTCCAATTAAAATGTTTAAAACAATAAAAATACAATGTTATGATATTGCAATGTTTGTATACAAGTGACAGGCCTGAATAAACTGACTATAAATCAATGTGTTTGTTTCTAGCATAGTTTTGCGAAAGTAGTCGTAGAAAATCGTTTGTGATTTTTGCCGTTGTCGGGTGTACCCAACATTTTGACGTTACGTCATACAGATCATGACAAGGGCATAGACTTGTCCTCTTGGTTACCAGTACGCTTTCAATATTAAAGCGAGTACCAGTCTAACAGGGAACCACAATCGAATATCCTCTGTCATTTACGTAAACTCGTACCAGATGGTCCAACGAGACGTTTCAGTTCACTTACTAAACAAGTTGCAGTATAGCACACAAAGCATCAACATCAACATTAAAGTACAGGCACGTCCTTATTTTCGGAACGTTCAGTGTTTAAGGTTAAGTGTGAATGTTCATGTTGTATCGGGAGTACATTAATAATGTGATACTCTGGCTCGCGACCTCTCAGACATAAATGTATACATACGGCAGCCGATTCCACTTACTAGTTTTCCTGCGCTTGTATTCACAAAGCATCTCAGTAGAAAACTTATATAATAATTCCTCAAGTATGTGAGGTACAATAATCACTAGCCTACTATGAAAACATGGATTGCGAAATATGCGCAAAACAAATTGTTAACTTAAGTCAAAATACTTAGATTTTCCACTAAGATGATTTGTGAATACCTGCTCCATAACTGTATTCTAACCAGCACTAAATTATCCGTTCTTCAACTTGTATAACGTTTGCTAGGTTAAACCACTGGCTTAGAAGAAGGTCGTAAATACAAAAACGCTATTTTGAGGGGAAAAGAAAAACAATCTGAAAAATAATCATTACTTGTTGAAAAGACAAGCTTTTTCAACTTCAGTTTGGTCAAAATGACTTGTTCCGATTTTCGTGAAATTATGCTGATAAGAAGCGCCTTGCGATGCAGATGTCAAAAAAGTATGGGTCCTTTATAAGGTAATATACGACCTTCTCATTCTAAGCCAGCGATTTGTTAGTCTGGGGTGATAATCAATATTGATCTTGCTTGACTTAAGGATAAGGACAATCAATCAGATCACGCTATGTTAAACTCTTGGTCAGTAACAGACTATATCATTGGCTATCCTTATTCTCAAATTAAATAAGACCAATATTGAATACCACCACAGGTTCCCGACGTGCTCGATAGGATCTACCTGCATCTTACCTGGTAAGAGCACGTCAAAACCACGTAGTGTAAGGGGCAGGTAATCCAGACTAGGTTACTAGTAAACAATGTCAGGATTGGTATCAGCCTCATTCCGGTTACAGTGACATATTCTTGGTAAACACAACTGCAAGTATGGCCGAACAAATTTACTTGGTCCTCAAACTTTCTATTAGTATATTTTCACTGCTGATTTAACGCATTTACTATTTCAATACACGCTGACTGCAAGCGGCCAGTCGATAATGCAGTGTTTGTATTACCATTGTTTGTTCATTGATAAGGCTAGAGTTATCTCCGGCGAGCTATATGAGTGTACTTTAAACTCCGGCAAGACGATAATTGATATATCCCACACAAGAATCTTGAATTATATTTAAGCATAAAGGTCGAGGACCACGTTAATTTGTTTTCATTATACCAAGGTATCATAACCAGACTAAGGTCAGATCTGTCAAACTACAGTCCGTTTAATTAGGTCTGTCACTTGTATACAAACATTGCAATATCAGATCAGAACATTGTATTTTTTATTGTTTTAAACATATCAATTGGAGAAAAAAGCAGTGAAAACCTATACCTTATTCACTAAGCTACATACTAATACACATAATGTATATTAAAATAATATTAATAAGGGGAATTGCGATGTTCATATACACAATGTTATGTAAACAAGTGACCGACCTGATTAATCGATTCATACGTAATATTACATTGAAAAACAACAATTCTGGTTTATAGTTATTTGTATTTATTTAGAATTAAGTCAACATTAATCATAACTACGCTACCGTAGAAAGTACAGACCTATTTAAATAATATATATTCAAAAGAACTAATTGGGTTCTCATAGTAAATATAATTAATGGAGCAAATTCGCCGGGAATTTGAAATTTGCTCGACATAGGCCGGATGTTCGTGATATCAACGCTCGTAATAACGAGGTTTTACTGTATAATGCATATAGCGTTTCTCCAAATACAGGCACGGACACTAATTAAAAGTTATTAAGTACTCCGTTTTGTAATTGTTATATTTTTATATAAATAATTTCTTTCTGAATTTATTCCATAGGGAGTTGTGAATTAACACTTCTTAAATACTAGTAAGTGTTTACTCTTTAGTTCTAATACACATGTATGTTTCATATGTATAGGAAACGCTTTGTTTGATGCTAGTGCTTTGATAAGGTTAAATGCCGAAACGCAAAAAAATGAGTAAAACTTAATACATTTATAAGTGGTGATAATTTCTCCTTTTTTCATTTTTTGCTCATTTCCTCATGCATGATTCAACCGTAGTTTGCACAAAGCGTAAAAGCACTTTAATTCGTGAAAATTTAAAACTACATTTTGTGATATTTCAGGATAGGAACACACAACATTTATTCTTTTCAAATAATGGTCAATTACAAAACCGGAGTACTTATAACTTTTAATAAATGCATGTGCAAAATATTCTATAATTGTTAACCTGTTCATCTCAGAATACATTTGCAATTACAAGAATAAGCACGTTTAGCAAAAGTTCGAAATGATGTGGATTTGAACATAATATCTTTTTAACGAACACAGCCAATCGATTAAATACACAAAATGTAAAAAGTTGAAAATAATATTATTCAAATAAGTCCGGTACGGCCATGGTAGTATTATTGGCCTTTCGTTTGTGGAGCGGCGACGTACTTTGATGGAGCTGCGACGTATTTTGATGGAGCTGCGACGTATCTAGGCGCTGCGACGTATTTTGTTGGTGCGCGGTAATACATGGGGGCCGCGTGGTAATACTGTGCTGGCACGTATGTGACTTTTCCGGGTCTTCCTTTAGGGCCATTTGGTCCAGCAACCCCTCTATATCCTCGTGGTCCCTTACCTCCTGGAACACCAGGTGGACCGGCGAGCCCAGCTTCACCATCGAGTCCTTTACGTCCTCTTTGTCCAGGGAATCCTCTGGCTCCCATAAAACCGTCTACACCTGGTTCCCCGACCTCACCGACATCTCCCTCATCACCTGTGTCCCCTTTGTCTCCTTTAACTCCGGGGAATCCCTGTGGTCCATCACGTCCTGGGTGACCGGCAGGTCCTTCAACACCATTCTCACCGTCTTCGCCGTCTGCGCCCTCGTCCCCTTCTTCGCCGTTAAGTCCTAAAAACATAATTTCCATAAATCAAAGTTTAAACACATTTTAGGTTATATATCGTATGTTTTAATTATTCAATCCATTTTAAATGTGTAATCATGTTTGTCCCTGGCCGGGATACACGTGTCTGCAAACAGAAGATGGCTCCCGATTTTGAACATCGAATTATTCTAGATATAGAGTCACAAACTTCAATGGACTCGTATTTCAGTTATGGATCTAGATTTGACTTGTGATACTTCTACCTGGCTATGTGGGGAATTGGAGATTTATTTTTATCGTGTTTTTGCCGCTTCTAACAAAAAGGTTCCGTCATAGCTTTTATACTTACGTTAGTACACGGTGGTCAATTGACCGGGAAAAAATACATAAAAATGTAAAACGAACGTCTTTTGGTTACAGTCTAGACCCCACATTTTGACATTACGTCGTTACACTAATCATGGAGTTTTCCCGGAATTGATGATCAACCAGTACTAACATGTTCTTCCACAGGCAGCTGTAAACGTCTATACATGTGGAAGACATGGCTGGAAACAAAGTGACGGAAGAACATTATCTGCTCTATCCAGAATTCGGACCCGGATTGTTCGGCTGACAAGCGGGTACTCGACTCTCTGCGCTACCTGAGCTGAGTGGATTTCCAAGTACAATGTATGTACACGGTAGAGATAAAATATGCACACACACTCAATTAAAGAAGACAAGGACCGGGCCACGATATCATTTACCGTTTCTGCTATTTTGATCAACAGCGTAGCAGCCCTAAGAAAACGTGTACATGGCAATATTCTCTGAAAAAATGAATGTCGGCTAATTTTCTTGATAATTGGTACATTCAAATATTAATGATAATTTGTTCACTCTTTTGCTTAATATTTCGACCAAATGTGTTTTTCAAGAGATACAAAAACTGCATGTTGGTGAAGGCCTTTTTATTTTTATCATATACACAACACCTAGCGCCACCTAGCGGACACGTGAATATTGGAGGCATACGTCAGTGGTTGGTCAAGCTTCTATAATTCTGGTGACAGAAGGACACGCCGGATGACAAGAATGATTGGCGTCGAAAAAAAGTTCATTAATGTTTGATTGCACCAAGTTTCAAGAAAATCGGTCAACATTCAAGTTTTCCAGAGTAATGTGGCCAGATACCTTAAGCCATGGTGTATAAGGTGGTTAAACTTTGTACCTGAAACAAACTGCGATTGTTTAAACATTACCTGGGTATCCTGTTGGTCCAACTTCACCCTGGATTCCTACTTCTCCAGCCTCGCCTTCATCACCCTCTTCTCCCCATGGTCCATAAGGTCCTGGTGGTCCCTGGAATCCTTCGTCTCCCTTAATTCCCTTCTCACCGGGTGGACCGGCGGGTCCGCGTCGACCTGGTGTACCAGGTGCCCCGGGTTCACCTGCACACATAAATCAAACAAATAAATGTGTATACCTACATACTGTCATGAACAGTATATATGTACAGACCACCCCTGGAAAAACATAAACAATCTAGCCTAGTGGTAGAGCGTCCGCTTCGAGTGCGGGAGGTCCCGGGTTCGATCCCAGGCCGCGTCATACCAAAGACGAAATACGTATGGTACTAGAAATTTCCTTGCGAGACGCTCAGCAAACAAGGGAAAATGGCTTCTCTTCTCTCATACTCTCGTGGTTATTGATAACATCATGAATGAGGTGTCGAGAGTGATAAATATAAGTTTATAAACTTGTCAGATCTAACTTACCGGAAGGTCCCTTGGCTCCCATTACCATTGGTACACTATACACGTACCCATGTCTCTTCTGACGGTGAACTGAAACAACAAACAAACAACGTCAAGTAAAACACCATACCCCACCCGTTTCCATTATACTGTAAAATATGTTTTTATCCTTAAGGTAGTTCACGGTAATGCTGGGTCAAAACTAAGAGTGGATATACAAGTACCTTAAAGTCAAGTAAAACACCAAACCTTAAGGTAGTTCACGAAGATGCTGGGTCAAAAATAAGAGTGGATATACAAGTACCTTAACGTCAAGTAAAACATCAAACCTTAAGGTAGTTCACGAAGATGCTGGGTCAAAAATAAGAGTGGATATACAAGTACCTTAACGTCAAGTAAAACACCAAACCTTAAGGTAGTTCACTGTGTTGCTCGGTCACAAAAGATGGGATATACACGTATATATACAACTGTACCTTAAGTGAATTAATCCAACGCTTGATAAAATTTCTCAGAGGGTCTTAACTTTCACCACCATAGATGTTTTTGTGAAACTTCGACAAATTAAGGGATTTTACTCTTATTAAATGCTGGCCTATGTTTATTCATAGGATAACATTATCAAAGAAGTGATACGAATAGAGATGTCAAAATAAAATTATGGACAATAAACCAAGGATCAAAAGAAGGTTCGGGAAATGGGTCAATTTGATAGTACTGTATAAATGTCTCTTCCATACAAATGTAGTCAGAAGTGGGATAGATACCGTATATGGTATAGGCCATGTTTAGCCGCAACCGATATGACGTTGCATGAACTGGTATCCGTGTTTGCTGTGACAACTGTAGAAAAACTCGGTACCAGCTTTCGAAATGTCATATCCGTTGCGGCTAAACATGGCCGCTGCACAACCTTGTCTCTAAATATGGTGCACTCTGATT
Organism: Spisula solida; assembly: GCA_947247005.1. Lineage (NCBI taxonomy): Eukaryota > Metazoa > Mollusca > Bivalvia > Venerida > Mactridae > Spisula > Spisula solida. The sequence continues at coordinate 738,505 of OX365958.1, read as the reverse complement.
ATTTTGACTCAGATAACTTGAAACCATGTGTTTATGGTAAAAAAACTGTCACTTACTGATTTCCTTTTCCTCTCGGATGATTTCTTCTACAACTTTAATACGTTGCATCACATCCTCAATTTCTGCCTTTTCTCTAAAATAAGAAGAATTTTGTTTAAAAAGACATTGATGTTGTTTGCCTATATATAACTCTACTGACTTTTGAGTTTTAAAGCCACGTCTTAACTTCTTTTCAGTTAGCATATTCGGCGCCCGATTCACCTGGATTGTATTTTGACCAGCACCAGCTTGTCCCTCCGCCAGGAAGCAGCAACTTCTCCACATGTGAAGGAAAATCGACATAAATGCTAAATACTGGTAATTTTCATGTATGACCTGCCACGATTGTGAATCGATCCCGGGTTGCCGGTATACTAACCCGGCTTTCAAAGAATTATTCATCACCCAGTACTGAATGCGTTCTCTTCTTCTAGCGCTTAATATGTTTTCCGGACATTTTGCGACTTATGGTAAAATGTATTTTGGTGGTTTCTTTGTGGATTTAAATATTAAAATAAAAATCTCTTGTTACGGTTTTTTAGTTCAACTAATCGACTGGATTCAAATGTGCGGTCTAGTCCATCCGCGAAATCAACGAAAATTAATATATCGCTGAATTAGAATTAGAAGGTCGTAAGTACAAAATCCATATTTTGAGAAAACAAGAAAAAAAAGTCTGAAAACTATTCTTTACTTATGGAAAAACAAGCTTTTTAACTTCAGTTTTGTCAACATGACCACTTCTGGTCTTTATAAAAAAATAGGCTCATAAGAGCGCCATGAGATGCAGATTTTAAATATACGATATTCTAACTCTAAGGAAACGTTCTTGTCCATCCTATAGAACCTGTTTTACAACGTCCTTACATATATGCTATTAATTAATTATTACATGTCATGCATATTCATTTATAATTTATTTATTACATCTGTGGGAAAAAGTGCTTTCTGATCCCGATCTCCCGAAGCATCACAACTTGAGAAAAATCTCAGCTCAAGTATTTATAGATGTGTTTGACATAATTACCATGAGACGCTGGACTCAAAATTAGCATCACAAAACAGATACATTGTTCTGAGTTTATGCAGCAAAGGGTATCATATATGTGATCTTTGATAACAGTAAAATTTCAAGAGCTCAAACTTAATATTTTTCTAAAATGCATTCTCTTATTTGAGCGAATTCTGACTTTGAGTTGAGTTTTTTATTTGAGATACTCGGGAGATCGGAGACAGAAATATAATATGAAAAGAAAAATCTTACTTTTTAACCTGTTCCTGTAGGCGTTCGATGTCTGCCCTGAGGTCAGCACAAGCCAGGGTGACCCCTAGGGTCAGTAGTATTATACGGCCTAACATCCTGATGTACTGTTAAAGTTTAAAGTATTACTGAATGTTACTGCCACGTACAAACACCAAGGTAGAACTGATACACGATACGCGCTGTATGGCTGTTTTATTTCTCCGCACAGAAAACCTGCTTTCCTAACAAGGCTAATCTGGTACGTGTCTAATTATGAAATGTGTTTTCTTGATTCCAAGAACGAGGCCCGGTCAATTACAAGTACTTCATGATGAAGTGAATATTCCAATATTCCTATATGTATTTGTTGTAATACTAAATTGGATTTTGATAACAAAGTGCACTCACAAATAAAAACACATGAGTTTGAATGTTTCAAATATGATGATGAGCATTTTTTTTAAAAAATGCATATGCACATGGTTTAAAATTGTCTGAGAATTTTACACGACTCTCGAGCTTCTATTAGCATAATTTCACAGCTGATTCATTGTCTATATTTATAACCCCGGTTGTGTGTTTTCATAAGCGAGGAGTATCACGAAGAGGTTCGAGGTGTAATACCAACACAAATCTAAAGGACCGATTTTGCACGATTTGTTCGCGGAAATTTATGTATTCAACGCAAGAACCCTGTAATATATTCATGCATAAAGGTAATCGAGCAGACGAATGGCGGCCATTTTGTTTGAGTTACGACAAAACTGCTAGTTACGACAGCCTCGGACCTGTCTTAAAACTTGCGACAAAAATCGACCAAGTTGCGACATCGTAGCTAAGACAAATATTGATAAAACACCTTTGTCGTAAATTCGGCGACGTACGACAAAACTTGCGACAAAATACTAAAATATTGTCGTACGACACGATGATAAAACGCCCCCCTGGATCGTGTCTAATTCTCCGTGCTATATATCAAATTAGAGGAGGTTGTGCAGCGGCCATGTTTTGCCGCAACGGATATGACGTCACGAAAGCTGGTACCAAGTTTTTCTATAGCTGTCAAAGCAAACACAGATACCAGTTCCTGTGACGTCATTTCCATTGCAGCTAAACATGGTTGCTACACAACCTTCTCTATACATAGGGTACACTAAGATAATTTGATATACATAGGGTACACTCGGATAAGTTGAAACCATGTGCCTATGACAACTTATATACATTTTTTAATGAGTACCTGCACTTTGTACCAATAAAAACGTCGATCTGGTTTTTTCTTAAATAATGCACTTAACAAATAAGAACATGACAGGCCGTTACACATCGGTTAATCAGAACACGCAATTAGTCAAATCATAATGCAGGTTACTTAGAGAAAGTTCATGTACTCCTAATTAAAATTGAAAAAAAAATACTGTTTTGAATAATTTTGAATATTCGGGCCTCCAATAATTCAACAAGACAGAAACACAATACTATTGAAGGCATTTCCTTTTTATCTAGATCTGAAACCAGACACAGTAACTGATAAGAACATTACACGCTTAATTGACAATCTGGCTTTGTTTTGAAACAGAGCTGATTGAGGTTCGTCTTTGTAACAAAGTTTATACTAGTAATGGGTCGACATAATTATACATGTATATATCCGCGAGAGGTCCTGAGAGAAAGTCCGCTGCTTATGATGTAAGAACTCCGAGACTTTCTCCATTTTATTCTTGTCTCAAACATGATCAGCAATATGTGATTCTCTGTCTTAAGGAGGTATGCGCACCTTTTATCTAACGATCGAATTTTCCTTGAAACATCTTAAAATGACAGAACAGTCTTCTAGAACAACATTGAAATCATAAAAATGATATGTCACCAGGCTCGTTTTCGACATACATGGCTTTCTAATGACCTACCATTGTATTTTGGTCATTTTATCTATTTCCTGCATTTATGGCACCATTATGTTCTTTTTAAGATTATTACTGTATGAAACCACTTTTAAGCAATGATATTTTGTGTGTTCAATGGTCATTCCTATTGACATTAGTCACTATTCCAGCTGCCCGGTGAACAAATTCAGTATTTGAACATGATAAATAGTTACCCCACCCACTTGCTAAAAAGTGTGATTTTCAAATGATTTCAAATGAACGTCAAAAAATACCCAACGATCGAAAATGATTTAAAATTGGCACTAAGTTTAGTATCAAATAGAACACCAGTTTAGTCAAATAAAAAATAGGGGTCACCAGCCTTTTTTGGGAGCTGTGCATAAAAAGCACTAATTATGAATAAATTTGCATAAAATTAACCTAATTTGCATATTGTAATGAAATAATTTTTTCTTAAAAATATTTCAAAGTGTGGCTACCTCTTATAACTAAACCATGCACTACATATTACAATAAGCATATGCATTTGAACAATTGTAGGGACTTATTGTGAACCCATAATATTCACAATTTTGCCGTTCCCCACCCACTTTTTCATACAGGCAAAAATAAAAAGTTAAAAATATCTAATTTGTGCGATAATATTTTGTTTATTTTCATTAATCAACATTCATATGCAATCATTGAAACTAAAATTCATGTTTGTTCTTATCTAATACGATTTTGAAATTTCGCGCATTCGCACAAGGCAGCTCGTACCTCCTTAAAGGCCAATAATTTCATCGATTCCATGTGTTTAAATGTAGAAGGTACGTGGTTTAATCTTTCGGTTGTGTGTCTCGTTTACCTAGCTGTGAATAAACTGGACTCATCATACAGAAACCACACTATGAGGAAATTGAAACAGTGGTCAAATGAACACACTCGTAATGTTAAAAAAGGACAGCTTTCTAGACTCATCCTTGACAAAGGCTTTGCTACTTTTTGCCACATTAAACTGGATGACTTTTCCTGATCAAGTCAAATATACGAGTAAAAAATAAAAGAGCTGAATTAGAGGCTCATAGAGAAGATAGGAGAATGGCCTAACTTTGGTACCTCTATACATGAAGTGTATATAATTATTATTTACATGCATTGTTATAAGTATTCATTTATATGGACTATACTACTCAAATTTTGCTAAGGGTCATGAAATCAATGTTCATGTCTATCTTATGTTAACTGAACAAACCCGATTCAGAAAAGGTTGTGTAGTTATGAAAATATCCTCTAATCTGCTCCTAATGTCGATAAATTCATGTCTTGCTTTGGACAAGCATTGTCAAAATGGCGTCGTTTTCGAGGTAACTGATAAGCCTTATTTGCATGGCCAAAAGTTGAAAGCATAACATGAACATTTTTGTCCCGTTTTTATTCGCATGTCGAGTAAGACCCAAAATGCCAAGAAATAGACCGCAAAATGTTATTACAGAAGCTTGAATGCAGCACGAACATTTTAATGGGGTTGGGCTTATCAGCACTTAGATGTTAAATTTTTAAGTAATCTTACTTTGTTTGCAATATCGCAGATGTATCATTATGTTTCTGAAAATTCTACCACTCAATCTTATTCAATTCGGAAAATATTCAAACGGAAAATTTCCTGACCCCTATCAAATTTTGAGTAGTATATAAGTAAATATCTAGGTTATGCATGTTTGTGTACTTTAAACTGTGGACTAATCCGATAAGGGGTGTACTAAATAAGCACGTGGATTTGTACAGTTGTGATAGATACCCATCATAAAAACATGACTCCCCTATTCAGAAAACGAGTCCGTGTTTGGATTACGCAAGTTAATTATATACCTTTAGTTGTTTTTAAATCATCTTACTAATAAATACATGTACAATACAACCTCTGTAGAGCAATACCCTTGTGGAGCTGCAAATATTGATCGTTATATAGAGGTTGTTGCACTACACAGGTTAAATTTATATTAAATATCGGCTAAGGGAAATTTTGAAGGTGCTATTATAGAGAGGTTGGAATTATACAAAGGGCCACTCTGGAGAGGTTGTACTGTATCTCCATTTGTTATTTACAGAATCCTGAAAGCCGGGCCTCAGCACTGACCTACACTAATGCGATTTCACTGCTTCAGCATAAAGTTTATTTGTCTGGTTCCCGATCTTTACAATCTACGCAGTAAAGCTGATCTAATGTAATGTAAGATTGGGGAACGGGAACCAGACTAAAAGTTTATCTGTTCTGGTTTTAACATTTTTCAAGCGTGACTCAAGTTTGGCATTGAGATTTTAGAGTATACATGTACGTGTATTGTATCCTAAAATTACCTAACATATATACTTTTAATTGTTAGGCAAAACAAAATAACCCCGTGTCTGGCCTTCCAACATAAACTCGAAAAACGCTCCCGAAAATTTGGAAAGGACAGCGGGCTGATATTCACAAACCATCTAATCAGAAAACATAGAATTTTCTTAAAATCTTACTTTTTTCTAAAGTGTATCAGCTTAGCAATAAATTAATACAATTAATATTTTACAAAGTTTGGAAACATTATGAAAACAGCTACTATAATCCCTGAAAAAATATGGATTCTTTTCAAATTTCTGAACATAATGAGCTACACAAATTATGAATTTTAGTGTCGGTAAATATAAGTCACAAAGATAAACCACAGTTTAGTTTTGTAATTTTGATAAAAAGAAACTGATTACACAAGCCAGTGGTATAACGACACCAAGACGGTTTGTCTCGTGAAGTTCAGTTTCCACTTAACAGCTTCGTGAACATCTGCTCAGTGCATCTAACGGGCTCTGAGATGGCTGCACCTCACGATAAATTGTTATAGGAAATATGATATAAATTGCTTGAAAGGTTAATAGACACCTAAAATAAACCAAATCTCAATTTATCTTACTTATTATATTCCATAGCATTGCCTTTTTGTGCAGCGTCTTTAACTTCTGATGTTATTTTGAGTAACGCATGTTGCTGTTATCATACCTCGTGTATTTTGTAATCTAAGGATTTGTTTCAGAGGCTTCCATGCCATGCACGAGGACCACGCGCACTAACACCGTTACGCACCAACCGTTTCGCATCGATGATTTTGTACGTGATTATGCGTTTTATTTATGTAGATAGATGAGTGCGTGGAATGAAAACATAACACGAATTTAATAGGTATAATATTGATTGAATATATCACAAAGTTTCATATTTATAGGGTAGCCAATTATCTAATGATTCGTCACAGTGAAGAGTACGAAACGGGCATCTCTATCTACATCTACATCTACATCAATACGTTATGCTGTCATAAATTTGACAATTCTATAACGGTGCGCAAAGAAAAAGAAAAAGGGAAGTAAAGATAGGAAAGACAGAAGGATAGACACGGGCAAATATGATTGCAGGTAAAGTTTAAAAGATATGAAGTAATAGAAAGTGTTGCACAGTTACTTTCGGCCATCAGGGCAAGACCAATCCAGCTTCCGTGGCGGTGCCAGGGTGCTAGACCCCGCTGACATAGCTCTGGCCCTTCGTTTGGCTGTACTTTGTTTCTGTGCATGAGGATCCCCTTCAGAAGGTCAGGTTGGAGAGCTTACTCTTGAACGATGCCAAAGAATGAGCCTCAGCAATAGATGCTGGAAGGTTGTTCCACAGGGGGATACAACGAGGAAAGAAGCTGAACTTGAAGACGTCAGAAGATGTAGAATAGGGCAGGAATCTGCTGTTATGAGATGATCTTGCTCTGCTTTTGATTGGTGTTAGATAGGGGCCTGGATCAATCTCGACATGGTTGTGGATGGTCTTGTAGAGCATGGTTAGTTGTATCTTTTTCCGGTGAGATTTAAGGGTTTCCCATTTCAGGTCAGAAAGCATATCAGAGACACTGCTGATGTTGTGGTACCTGTTGGTAGCGAATCGTGCTGCTCTTCTCTGGACCATTTCGACTTTATTGATGAGGTTTCTATGATGAGGGTTCCAAATAGTTTCTTCTTCTTAAATGAACTACACTCCTTCAAAGCTCTGAAGATTATGTGTAGGCGCTAGTTTTAAAAACAATTTTGAATGTGAGTGTATGATACACAGAAATAATGGTTTGTATTGTAATACATGTGCAAGTTAAAAGATTGATTTTATAATCAAACATTAAGATTAAAACTTTGTACAATGGTTGCCATTTAGTATGTGAATGTGGAGACCAAGACAGGAACAGTGACAATGGTCTTAAAAACATCAACTGAGTCTGCTTGGTGTACGGTTACGGGCAACATATTCCACTGGCTTATTGTTCTGGGATAGAATGAAAACTTATACTGATCTTGGGATGTACCGATATGCTTGTAGCCATACCCACTACTGTATCTAGTTCTGGGATCCGATGTGATTAATAAATTATTTTCCGGGTATATTGCGACAGTATGATGTATAATTTTGTAAAACATAATTAAGCGAGCTCGTGTTCTTCTAATTTCTAGGGATGGCCAATTTAGAGTGTTCATCATGTTTGAAACTGAGCTTGTGTTATGGTAGCGATTGGTGGTAAATCTAGCGGCCCTTCTCTGGACTTTCTCAATTTGAATTTTTTGGCATTTGGTATGTGGGTCCCAGACAGAAGAGGAGTATTCTAATTTAGGTCTCACAATGGCTTTATATGCGTGTTCTTTGACTTTTGGAGAGTTTATTTTTAAATTTCTACGTAAGAAGCCTAGGGATTGATTAGCTTTGTTGGAGATTGAGTTTATATGTTTGTCCCATTTTAGATTGCTTTGTAGTGTTACGCCTAGATATTTAGCAGAGTCAACTTTTTCGAGAATGTGGTTGTGTAGTTTATATTGAAAATTTATTGGAGTTTTTTTGTGTGTAACGGTAAGGATATTGCATTTATCAGGATGAAAGTGCATGAGCCAGTCCTGTTCCCACCTGCCAGCAGCATCCAGGTCAGACTGGAGGAGTTTAGCATCGTTAGTGGTTTTTATTTTTTTGTAAATAATACTATCATCGGCAAAAAGTCTGAGTGTGCTATGTTGGATGTAGTCTGCAAAGTCATTTATGTAAATTAAGAATAGGATTGGACCCATAACTGTGCCCTGGGGTACACCTGAAGTCACTGGGACTTTTTCTGACATGATACCGTCCAGGGCAACAGTCTGGGTCCTATCTCCTAAGAAGTCTGAAATCCAGTCAATAACATCGCTATTAATGCCATAATAGTTTAGTTTATAAAGAAGATGTGTATGTGGTACTTTGTCGAATGCTTTTGCAAAGTCCATTATGATTACGTCAGTTTGAATTTTTTTATTAAATGATTGACAGAGATTTTGTATGAATGAAATGAGCTGGGTTTCACAAGAACGTGAGGATCTAAACCCATGTTGTAAGTCATATAAGATATTATGTTTTTCCAGAAATGACATCATGTTACTAGAAATGACGTGTTCCATTATTTTACAACAAATACATGTCAGTGATATAGGTCTGTAGTTTATAGCATCATGTTTATCTCCCTTTTTAAAAACGGGACAGACATTTGCATGTTTCCAGTCTAATGGAATTTTGCCAAGTTCAAGAGCTTTGTTAAATATTATTGTAAGTATAGGAGATATATTATCTTTACATTCCTTTAGGACTCTACCATGGATGCCATCCGGGCCAGAAGCTCTATGGGGATTGATGTTAGATAGTAGTTTGGTGATGCCATTTTGTGTGATTTGGATGTCCGACATTTTAGGGAATGGGCTGGGTCCTTTGTTGGGAATTTCTTGTGAGGTTGTTGGAGTGAAGGCTTTTTGGAATTGGTCGTTTAGAATATTAGCTTTAGTCTTTGCGTCTGTTTTAAGCAAGCCATCTTTACGTAAGGGTGGTATGGTTGAATTTTCTGTTTTCTGCCCTTTGATATATGAGAAGAGATTTTTTGGTGGTTTGTTAAATTTAGTTGTACCTTCATCTGGGATTGGGATATTGAATATCATGTTTTCTATGTAGCTCCAGTATGCTTTCCTTTGTTCTTTTTGGATTTCAGACTTTAGATGTCTTAGATGGTTAGTTTTACTTTGTTTTTTGTTACGTTTCATAAGCTTGTGTTTATAGTTGTTCATTTTCTTTCTCAACTCGTTCGTGATCCAGGAAAATTTATTTTTTAGTTTACATAGCTTTGATGGTATGTGTTTTGAGATTGATTTTTGTAGATTTTCTTTAAAAATGTTCCACAACTCATCAATGTTAGTACAATTTTGTTCTTTTAGTTCTTTAGTGCTGCAATATTCCAAATTTGAGCAGACGAGAGATGTGTAGGCGTTGGTTTTTGTTTCTTTTCTTGTATTTCTTAGGTTGCGTTTCAAGAAGCCTAGCATGTTGTTTGCCTTATTTGTTGTTTTGTCTGACCCCTGGCCTCTGACTCCTAATTATCTAGCATTTTGTGTGCATGTTTTTAACTGCTTATATTCATTCATGTTGGTTCTTCTTATCCTAAAAGTATATGTCTGAAACACATTCTCAGATAATCTATTCTCATTACTTGCGTTTTGTACGGATTGTGTACGGTTAAACAGAGTTTTAAACGTTTATTCAAGTACGGGTTAAACGGGCTTTATCCAGAAAATATTCACTTCCTGTTCATCAGCACACCCAAAAACTTTTTTATTTTGCTGTTCAAAATGATTTTGCTGGAGATTCACAATCGAATAGTTGTCGAAACATTGACAGCAAAAATAAAGAATGCTTTGGAAGGGTAAGTCACAGTAATATCGCGTCATTTATCGATTGTTGACATAAAAATGGTGCAACCACCGACCCGGGTCTCACTTCCGTGTTCCCCGAATTTTGACTAACCGGCAGCTACAGACCTTTTTATGTGTATAAAACTTATATTTGTATGCAGGTTATAATTTTGAAGTCATTTGATGTTAAAATATGACTTTTTTTGGTGGTTACGTGGTGTTACTTGAGTTTGGAATTTGGATGACTAAGTGTCCGAGTACCGTAGACTGTGTACTGGGTAGGGTAATTGATATGGTAACTTCGGTCCTGTCCCGCGTAACAATACACAATGCATAAGGTAAACTATACTTACCTATCGCCGATGGGCTGCCTCGTTTTATGATACCAATACCATAACCTCTAACTATATTACTGAGAAGACCAATGTTGTGCCATGCTCTGTCCAACGTCAACTAACTCTCGTGTCCGACTGACTGGGCCCAAGATTACCTACCAGTCCATGACTGGTTCAGTAGCGGAAAGAGGACTATGAGCGGAAAGAGCCCATAATCACCACACTCCCCCCTGTCCTATATTGAGGTTCGAGGACCAGGGGTCAGGAACTTCACCGACGCTACCGCAGGACTCGAGATTCCCCTGCTGCATTTCATGGGTTCAGAGGTTCAGAACTCCATTTCTATACAGGAGACACTGGCTCCTGGCTAACACTTTGAGACAGGCACGGATTCCTGGGTTACTAACCAGTACGTATGCTCTCCTTACAAACCCAGGCCGCATACAAGAACCATGGGTAGGCTCTATGCTTTGTGCATACCCCACCAGGACCGCATAAAGAACCCCGGAAGGGGCTAGATTCTCAGAAAAAATGAGGTCTAGCCGACCCAACCTGTGATTCGGTGCACAGGCACGCTAGTCTTCCACATCTGAAGATCCGTCAGATACCTTCTGCAAGCACCCATTTTAGGCATTATCCTCGGAGGATGGGTTCTAACCATCCCTAAACTTGGAACCTGAATGGAAACCTGGGAACATATCTGAACCTGTTGTGCATGTATCAGTTACTTACATGTCTTCGCAACGTGGCATCTACCTCGCATCTTACCCATTCGCTACTGCCCAGTACCGGTGTACTAACTGGCCTCCTCGTCTAACGTCCCAATCTCAACCACCTCCCTTCCAACATGAAGGCTCGCTAGACCAATATAACTGCCTGAAGCAGCCTCTACTTCTACTACATCTGGACGCGCCATCGCCATCTATGCCTCTAAACATGCCATCGCTATGCTCTACTCGCTCGTTATACTCGCTCGCTAACTGAGACACACACAACACTGTTGACTTGAATATAAAGCTACAAACAATCTCCCCTGGGTCCCCAAGAAATTGAATAAGGTCACCAAGTTTGAAGTCATCTCCCAAGGATACCCAAGATATAATGCAGGTACCCAGGATCGACATATCTGCAGCTTGACCCGAGTCAAATGTTGACAACCAGGACACTGATGCCCGCACCACATCCTGATCGCTAAAAATTAGAATCATCCAATTTCTCCACACAACTACTACTCTCTTTGAATGTAAACCCGGTGCCATATTGACATGTACACAGTGATTACTTCAGTTCCCTCCATGGTGTATTCCCTGAACACACTCGGCGCTACCCGAGCTTATAACCTGATGAAGATTTATATGACAGACGACAATTATGTATATCCCTCACTGACAGACTCACTGACAGACTCACTAACAGACTCACTGACAGATTACTTATAGACTCACTGACAGACTCGCCAACAGACTCACTGACAGACTTACTTAGAGACTCACTGATAGACTCACTGATAGACTCACTGACAGACTCACTGACAGACTCACTGACAGACTCACAGATATAATACATGATAGTATTGACCTCAGTCTGCATGCAATTTGCCTAACACCAGCATAATAACATGCCATAAGATATCCCGCAATCACCACGGTCATGTCAAGCTTCTCAACAGATCTAACAATCAATCGCTCTTCTTCTCTCTCGATGAAAAGATCTTCTGAGTTGTTCTATCAGACAGGATAGACATCGCTAAATGAACCTGAACATCTTAAACCCCAAGCCTGAGCCCACGGAATGATGCACAAATTAAATGTATAAATTTGAAGCGTCAGAAGCTGGGTCAAAACTTCTGAGTCTCTAGAAATAACTTGAGTAACCGCACCTCAAGTTTCAGGTATACTAGCCTCCAGGGTTAATAATAACCAAAACATATTTAACACACTAAATTCCAAATGAAAAAGTTAATTACTTTCACCGAAACAGCTAACATCCAATAAACATGCCAATAAATATTGCATTTACCCAAACAATTAACCGCAACTCATACTTCCCCCTCATTCCAGGGGAGGCAACTCTGTGTAAACATATTCCTAAACTGGCAGCATAACCAAATAAGAATTAAAAACATTCTACAGTACTCGCAATAGAATTAAATAATTTATCTTAAAATCCTAACATGAAAATGTAACACCTGGAAACCAATCTACCCCAACACAGTCATCTAGGCTGCCCCTAGCGGCCATATGCTTCCTATACCCCGCCAAGACCGCATACGGAACCCTGACAGGGGCCAGACAAAGTCTTGGCCGCACCGGTCGCTCCGGTCATCTAGGCTGCCCCTAGCGGCCATATGCTTCCTATACCCCGCCAAGACCGCATACGGAACCTTGACAGGGGCCAGACAAAGTCTCGGCCGCACCGGTCGCTCCGGTCATACCGCTCGAAAGTTGTATGCTAAGTTTTACCCCACCAGGACCGCATAGAGAACCCATGGCAGGGGAGTCAGACATCGGCATCCTCAGTGGGTCCTCACTCTGCCTAGACATCTGTACCAGATAAAAAACAAAGTGACTGACCGCACTGACAATGTTTCTTTATTGAGACACATTCACAAGCAATGGTGCGCTAAATGAATCAATGAAGTTGGGTCCACAACAGCAACTAAAACAAATCACATCCAACATGACCAAGGGAGGTAACCAGTACAGCAATCCTATCTTGGTACCAGAAAAAATATGCTGCCTAATTAACCAAAGTACAAGGTCAATATTAGAATAAGTTGAAATAATTTGCAACAAAAGACCAAACAAACATTAAAACAAGTGACAACAACACCGACCTTCACATTTTCGCCCGTTCGGACACTGCAATTTTCGTACTTTCGACCACGCCATTCGGGACGAATCCAAAATGGCGCGAAAATTCGCCCTCGCTGTTGGCAAACATTTTCGTCGAAAATTCGCTTATTACTGGTCTTCTACTGCTGCAATCGGTCTTAATCCACTCCAGTAACCCTTCGCTCATAACCAACATCGACGTTGCATGTGTATTCTGCCTGGTAGCGTGAAACGGGGACCTCGTCACGTGACCTCTACTTTCGGTTCGTCCTTTTTTAGACCACCGCTGCACACCAGTATGGTAACTTCGGTCCTGTCCCGCGTAACAATACACAATGCATAAGGTAAACTATACTTACCTATCGCCGATGGGCTGCCTCGTTTTATGATACCAATACCATAACCTCTAACTATATTACTGAGAAGACCAATGTTGTGCCATGCTCTGTCCAACGTCAACTAACTCTCGTGTCCGACTGACTGGGCCCAAGATTACCTACCAGTCCATGACTGGTTCAGTAGCGGAAAGAGGACTATGAGCGGAAAGAGCCCATAATCACCACATTGACGTGGGTTTAACTTAATGACCCCTTCGTCAAACTCACTTTTCTTAATTTACTGTTGAACACGCGACATTGTCATTTCATTATTCTCGATATCGACATTGCCCGGTAAAACCTGTTTTTTTGGAACAGGAATTTCACGGTCAGGGGGTTAGCGAGCAATAAGCGTATAGCGGGAGTGTACATTATTATTCTTTTTTCAACGTTTATACATGAAATACATATAAAACAATTATTGTATATTATCAGTAAACATCTTTATTTCTAAACTTTGGCAAGAATTATCCTAAAAAATGCTTTATATTTGAAATATTGCATTTCATTCTACACTGTGGCTTCCTTAGCTCGATACCGATGACAAGAAAATATACACATTTTTCAAGTTAAACATATTATTAAGGCAAAAATATTGTCAGCGAGGTCGTAAAATAATGTTGTCATTGTGTTCAAGTAAGACTTTATACAAATTCTTATCTTATGGCTAAAAATGGGGCTAAATTTCGTCCCTAAAAGCACAGATATATATAATAGTATTATACGCCCATGTTTTCAATTTTAGTATTTCACAATTTTGAAGCTCAGACATTCGTCAGCATTACTGCCAACATAAAATTAGATAATGGAACCTGTAATTGTTGTGCTAAATAATATCAAAACCTCCATCCTGCTTAAATTATTATACTTTCAGTGCTTCCAAACTTCCATTGCCAGAAATTCAAATTTATCTCTAAGTTTTTATTTACAATACTAAGCTTCCTGTTTCACATTTAGTATGTTTAAGTTCCTCCTACACTGTAATTCTTACAGATATTTATTTAAAAACAAAATGTTTATATGTTTAATCAGTTATTTTCCTGGTACAGCTCGTTTAGTAGTTACATTTATGTAGCATAGTGGATAAGACTGTCACCTGACTGAGGGTTCTATAAGTTCAAATACTCTTGCGCACAATGTTAACCCAAATATTTCCAATATAATTTTTATTTTTGACAAATTTAAGTGTATTCATCATCAAGGAAAATATGTCAATTAAAATTAAATGCGCAAATTAAGTACACATTTTCACAGACACTTGGGGTCTGGCCCCAGCTATGCACCTCCAGTGATTTTTTTTGCTTCGGGAAAGGGTCCGGGTCCGCTCAGATTGGGAATTTTCGGTTGTGACAACTTGAAATTGGGAAATTTGATTAAGCAGAAAGGCCAAATAAAACAGAAAAAGAGATTATATGTGACTGTTTACTGGTTTCTGTGAACTTTTATGCTTGACCTCTTGTTAAATATGTTTATAACTTTGTCATTTTATGTCCGATTTAAAAAATTATTTTTTTAAATTGTTTATTGGGAATTTCTCCATTCAAATTTGGGAATATTATAGCCTATTTGCAATTGGGAAAGGGTCCGTTTACCGGACCCTAATAAAGAATGAAAAAAATCACTGACCTCGATATATTTTTATCATCAACATTGTATACCCAGACCCATACATTAATCACACAAACATTATTAAACGTATGCCTCTCTAGCTTAAATGTGTTGAGGAATTACATAAATTTTTGTATTAATATCAAATACATCCAACAAATGTTTGTGTGATTACTGAATGGGTCTGGACGTATAATAAATATAAATAAAATCTTTCCAAGCGCGTAGCGGGAGGGGGGGGGCGTGTACCAGACCCCAAGAGTCTGTGCACATTTTCAAGAAAGGTTGGTTTAAAAGAATCTGTAAGAAAAGAGGTGGAAGTGTTGATGTTTTGGTAATAATTGTGTTACTTGTGTATGATATTGACAATGATTGATCACTGAATGTGTCATAAAGTTCACAATGGTGTGTATGTACATATGTCTTTATTTATTACCATCTTTAGTCATCAAACTGACAGTTCGAATACAGATAGTAACAGATATCAGTGATTACATGTATTAAGGTTTTAACAGGGAAGTAAAAATCCAGCAAAAACAATTGTAACTCCTTTATTACCATTACATCATTTGAATGGATTAATAAATACAAAATAAAAATAACAAATAGAGCTGTCATTGATTCGATCAGGGGCTTAAATATTGACAATTCCAATATATCCGTTTTTCCTACAGAAATATGAAAAGACTAATATTCTTCTGAGGGCGTCGCCCACATGTAAAAAGATTATATTAAGTCAGACAGGGAAGGCAGCACTCAACTTAACCAGCCGAGCACAGAAAACATTAAAAACACAAAACACAGTGACCAACTCCTGGTGCAAGAAAAAATAAAAACAATAAAACTGAAACTGTTGGACTTCTAAGGCAAACAGAAAGTTGTTTTAGAAATACAGTGTACATTATCATGCTATATTTTTGTTGTTATTTCAGGAACAAACCAGACACTGTTGATGTGACTGTGGCTGACTTTGATGGTGTTTTATTTCATTTGTCAAATCCAAATGATAAAAGTAAGATAAGGGTAAGTATAATTGTGAAAATCTTGTTCTGAAGTTTGAAGTGATCTGATTTCAATATGTTTTAATGACTATAAAAGTATAAGTAAATGATAGAGGTCTACGAGTATTGCTGATGATGAGATTTAGACAGCAATTGTTAGCACAACACAAGGACAATCCAGTTATTTAACAAAGGATCAATATCCCAAGTTATTCAAAGCAAAAGTGTTAGATACAAGATTTAGATGATGGTCATACTACTCTGTGATTGATTATTTGCAGCTTATCATGGTCTAATTATGTAGATACATGTAAATGATGTTAAACAGTTTGACTGCAACACATGTTGATGTCAAATACTGATAATTCAAAGCCGCTTAAAAGTGGAGGGATTGCCTAGCCACACATACAATAGACAGACACAGACATGACTGTCTGTATCCCCGAAATAAGATGCTTCAATCATGCCTGTATACTCACCCTGGAAATGAATGACACATTCATGACATTGCATGGATTTAAAATTAACTAATAACCATAAAGGGAGGTAATTGAAAATGAGAACTACACTGAAGAGAAGTATGGGTAGCCTTTTATTTGACTAACATGTTTTATTCTATATTACAGGTCAGCATATCTCTACATTTTTACAAAGATTTACAAGAACATGGAGCTGATGAGGTAAATATAGCAACAATATAAATGTTGTATTGCAATAATCATAACCCTCCACTGGTGGAGAAGTTGCTGGTTCCTTGTGGAAGGGTAAATTTGTACTTGTGAGGCTGCTGCCCCGGAAAATTGGTTAGGAAAATCGGCCACTATTTATAGCTGAAAAGAAATGGTGTTGATGTTGGAACCGAATAGACAATAAACATTTATGATTTATGACTAATTAGTCCCCTACCGGTTTTTGACCGGTGGGGACTATAGGTTTGCCATCAGTTAGTCAGTCCGTCCGTCCGTTTGTCTAATTTAAGTTAGACCTGCTGGATATTTTAGGAATTGTATCGTACAACAATACTGCTTGAATGTAGATAAATTGAAGGATTGAAGAAGTTTTCTTGTTTAAAATACATGTACAAGTGTTCCCCTTGGAAAAATTCTTGTTTTACAGTTCATGGGGGTTCATGCAAACTGACAATGTTGATCTTTTAGTTGTACATTATATATATCTTCAGCTCATCAAGAGGGAGTATGCAGGCATGCTGACAGACACGGAAGATGGTATGTGGTTTAACTGAATGAATCTTTGTACATACCGTATAGCTGGTTATTTCTGCAGGGTGGAAATTTCTGCCATTCTGCGGCCAAAGATCAATTCGCAGAATTAAATCCACACATAATAAAATCATCCGTAAAAATTAATCAAGTAGAATAAAATCGCCGATGTCAACAAAATCTTCGTCTATCATAAATTGCCGAAAAGTCCGAAGCATTTCGAATATCGATTCTTGGTTAGGTATAATTGTGGGCAATTATCGCTGTAATCATCTCATTGTCGTGGTACACAAAATTAGTTTAAATGTCTGTTAATCTGAGCGTCTTTCAATAGAATATTTTTTACCAACTAATCGTTAAAACATCTCAGTTTTATATAATATTATATGAGTGAAACTACGGAGATATTTGATTGATTCTTACCCTGAAGAAAACAGCAGAAATTTATCCTTGCTATTTTGGCAATCAGCAGAAATTAAAAACAGCAGAAAATAAAACACTCATTTTTTGGTCAAAAACGCAAAATATTACACCCACAGAAATAACCAGCTATACAGTATTCTTCTAGTTACTACAGTAGCTTTATTTTCAGAACCTTATGATATATATAATTATGTTACATGACGTTGAATTTGGGCATTTTATTTATGTTATTTGGCACGTGTATAGTTGCTATACCCATGGCATGTTAATGACACAAGGAGTGTTTTTCCCTCGAAGCCATAGGTCATTGGCCAATTATGCAGGGATAAAACTGAATGGCCTCGCACTATGATGACTGTCTCTGTCAAACGCAAACAAAACTTGACCTAATTTATGTTATTAAACTTGCAGGTACATTATATATTATTTATATTTAAATTTCTTCACTTTGTCCTGTATTGTATGACTATCTGTGACCTTGAATGTTGACCTTAAACTTTAATCTGTTGACCTTGAATTTTGACCTTAATTTTCAGGTTACAATGTATCTGTATTGTTTGACCTTGAAAACATTCCATCAAACTGGGAGGAGCAAGTACAGAAGGCGAGTTTATTGAAGAGAAATTGTTTTGCTTCGGTGTTTGAGAAATATTTTGCCTTCCAGCAGGCTGGGGAGGCAGGAAAGGAACGAGCCATCATACATTATAGAGAAGAGGAAACAATGTACGTGGAACTTTAGTTTTTAAGGGTCCTAAAATTTCGGAATAATCCCAAAATTCAGATTTGGTGTACTACAGAAGAATGAACTTTTGTGCAAGTTTATATTTGAAGAAAAAATACCAAATATTGAGTTATGGTCATTTGAAATTTTTATATTATATGCTGAATTTTGACAATAGAATAACGTTTGAAACAGAGTTTTGGCGTAGGGGTGTGTGCTGATCATAATGGCTCTAGCCTGACTAGGGTCACATTTTCAGGTTTTGGCATTATGCCTGAGTAGAACCTCTGATAATAAGACCGAATTCTCTATCGATATTTGAAATTAATCAGACAGGTCATTTTGATGAACCATCGATTATATAATGGAATTGCATGGTAGAACTTAGCCAGGCATCTTTAATACATTTTGTTTGTCCTACACACAAGGCATTTTTATGTTTCATGTCCAGAGTATAAACAATCTAACTTCTATATAAAGAATTTTGTGGTGTACTCATTAGGGCTGCATACCGGTTTCCGATATAAATCGAATACCGGTATTTTGTGTTCGATCGATACATCATATCGAATGTGCCCGTATCGGTCAAAAAACCGATCAACAAAAATATACACGTAAATCAATAAAATACCCATTTTCAATCAAGTTTTCCGTCATCTATTTGTTTCGTCTCAAAATGGTCAGGTCGTCGAAGTTGTTTATGTCCGAGTGAATCTAATTTTCAAACAAGAATCTGCTATGTAAACCACTTGCGCAATTTAAAAAATATACAAATAGGTTGTTTATCACATCTCAGGCCTGGCTTAATTGTGTTAAACCCCTACATCTTGTAAGTCTGCATGTGCATATTTATAGTATTTAGATGTTTTATTGCCAAAGTAATATATCATATGATATAACGAATATCGATCATTTTGTATCGATACAAATATCGTATTGATCATTCTAACTGATACGCAGCCCTACTACTCATGTAGTTATAGAAAGATCATTTTCCATGTACTTAGGAAGAGATCTTGGTTGAAGCAGTAACTTCCCTTAGAAATAGCCATGATTGATTATGAGCCAATGAAATCGACAATGTCAGGGTGATTCAATCAATCATCGAGTATACAAATTGGTTGCTCTGCATGAAAGTGACTCTTATACTAATAATTACATTAATCATAAATTTATAAGTTACATGCTGGATTTCTACAAAAAAACCTGATACACTGTCATTTACCGTTTTATAGGCAAATTACCTATGATTTTAAGAAAAAATGACCCTTCAAAGTTCAAACCAAAATCTTTATGCCCCCGTATCGATAGATCGGGAGGCATATAGTGATTCACCTGTCCGTTCGTCTGTCCGTCCGTCCGGTTAACCCAAATTGACCGTTTCTTCTAGCATCATTATGGCTTGCAACAAAGCTTCCATACTTGCATGGATGATGTATATGAACACTCTCCACAGGCCTGTATCACCTGACCCCATTTTGACCTTCACCTTGACCTAATTTTGGACTTATTTGTGGACAAGGCTTCCACAGGGGGCATAAGCGTTTATTAAACGCAGTCTTGTTTTAAATATCAAGGATGCAAACCCCTCCTCCCAAGTCAAATGGAAACCCTGTTGTCTATTGGTTCCAGACTTTTCCCCAGGGGCTGTGGTACCCCAGCCCCTTAAACCCATAATCAGCGCTCCCCCAGTGCCTTGAATCCTAGAATGGTGTCTGTAAATCAGTATGGGTGTTAATATTTTGGTCTGTATTGTGTTATTTGAGTGATTAAGGCTTGTATTGTGTGAATATGTCCTTAAATTAAGGATAACCATGCAGTTATCACTTTTAAATTTTTTAGGCATTCTCGTGGAAGTGTGTAAGCTCAAATCCTAGCAATGTTCCAGCGCCTTAAAAAATTTCTGGGGAAGGGCTTGGGTTCATGAAGAGTATTGGTTTATGTTCACTGTCATATTACAGGTATGTTGCTGCTCAGAAAGACAGAGTGACCGTCATATTTAGTACTATATTCAAAGATGATGATGATGTCATTATTGGCAAAGTATTTATGCAGGTAAGTAACTCCTATCAGAATATCTGGAGAGAAAATAAATTAAGTTTCCTCGTCTACTTAGATTGCGGGAGGTTTCGGTTCAATCCCAGGCTGCATCATACCAAAGACGAAATAAAAATAGTACCAGTAGTTTCTTTGCTTGACGCTCAGCAAAGTAAAGAAACGGGCTTCTCTTCTCGCATACCCTCATGGCGATGGATGACATCAGGAATGAGGTGTCGAGAGTGATTAATATATGTTGAAAAAACTAGTTTCACATTCGACCTTGAATAGCAACCCCAGCTGATAAGCCAGTCCAGTTAAGAATTTGGTAAAAACCAGTACTAAGTGTAGCAAAACTTCATTTAACTAGTTTATGTTTTTCACACACCCATATATATATACATATTTTAAAACAGAAATAAATTATCTTTCTGGTGGTATTAATGTTTTTATTCTCAAGAAATAAATATTTTAAATATATTGAGTTAAAAACGATTTTCCCCTAATTTTCGGCCAGACTCGGAAATCACAAGTTTCGGTCACGCGTTTTTCGCATGCATGGTACATCACGCCTGATGCGCGTGGTTTATTATTAATTAATATTCATAAATTTTGACAACCAATCAGAAAAGAGATTCAACTTCACTTCGGAACTTTCGTTTTTAAACTACGAAAAAAAACGAAGAAGTTACGATGCCCGAAAGTCGACGAGAATTTTTATAAAAACGGACTAGTAAGTATACCAAACGACGATAGTTTCGTAAATTACATTCTTTCCTCTTTCAAATGATGTTTAAATCATTTCAATCGACCCAAAGATAGTGCCCGCATCCATATTTCCCCCCAACCAGTCTTCTCGAAATTGGCGAGTCCAAAACTGACAACAATGGCGGCGGCCATTTTTTTAGCGTCCGCTTTCAACCAAAATGCGTAAAATCGATTTGCCGATAATACGAGGTTTATAAAATAATTTCTGGGTCCAGATTGTTTAAATCATTGTTTTAAGTAGTTTAATGATGATTAAATACGTTTATTATCGTATATTTATGAAGGAAATAAGAAATAAACATCCGCAAGCACCTGTCCAATTTCACGCCGTAGTACGAGAATTCACTTTATAAAAACGTACTTCAGACATAGATTAGCGTCCTCAAGGTCATTATTTTGAGTCAGCTGTATCAATAAAAACATGTTATTTCACTATATTGTAAACAAATTACAAGTTCATCACGTACATTGGAAAAAAATATTTCACCACCCCCCACCCACCAATTTTGTGAATGGGAGGAGTGTGTTTTCTTTCAAAAAGTACTTCTATACACTTTGATGAAAAATGCAACAAAATATTGAACCTGATGCTATTTAATATAACTGAACTTGTTCCATATATGTATTTTTCACAAAAAATAATGCATATTTAATTATTTTCAGGTGACAATCGTCACAGAGTACAACATGATTATGTAGTTTCCAGAAGTAAATATGACGAATAGAAATTTCCTTGGACCTTTCTGTGAAGTTATTGGTTTAGAAACTCGACATCTTGAAGACATTTCAGACATACAACCTTTGAAGAACTCTCAAATTTTAAATGGTGTTGTGTTAGAGTTGTATACACACTACAATAACTTGAAAAATGTTGTCGCTATTCTGGTACAATTGAATCCCAAATTGTCTGGTATCAATACAAATACATTCAGTTCTAGGATAAAACGAGTCATCGAAATAAAGAAGAAGCTGTCAACTAAAAAGAAAGTCAAAGGCGTCTCTTCCATTGAAGAGCTTAATGCTCAAGTATTTCAGAGCTCAAAGACATTGCATGTTCCAAGTATTGTATCGCCATGTAAAAACTCTTGTAATGATAATTTTGTTGAAACATTGAACTCAGAGTCGGCATTAACAAGTCCTCGTCAGTGTGAGAGTGACAGTCCTCGTCAGTGTGAGAGTGACACATGTACAACTACAAATGATGTTTCATTGAACTTACCACCTTCAATATCTGACAATACAACATCCGTGCAAGTTCAAACAGATTTTATCACAAAGTGTCATGATTCTACGAAACAGTCAAACATATTGTCGTATGAAATATCAAAAAAAACAAAGTGCCTGAAACGACTCGAGTCAGAAATTACTGAAAGTAATCAACAATTAAATGCACTCAAATCAAGAAAGGGACACTATTCAGTGCGGAATGTCAAAAAACGCGACGTGATTGCCCGTAAACACCGTCACCTTTTACGGGAATGTGAAAAAAGTAATGTCAAACAAACAAAATTATTGGAAAATTATTCAGTCAAATTGAGTGAAATAAGGCAAGCTCTAAATGCTGTACAGTCTGAAAACAGTAAGTTAAAGACCCAAGTTCTTAAAGCTGGTGAAATTGAACAATCACTAACCAAAGTGGAGAAAAAGAAATTAAGTGCACAAAAGTCTGCTAGTTACTTTAAACAAACTGCTAATAAATTCCGTCATCAGCTAAACTCAAGAAGTGACACTGAAACCCTTAAACAAGCTGTCAAATTAAGAGATGAGGAAATAAAAGATCTGACTCAAAATGTAGATTACCTGACTGAACTCCTAAATGACAATGCATCAACCAAAAATTCAGATGGATCCTTTTCTGATCATGTAAGACTTTGTATAATGGAACTGGCTGGCCTTGAAATTGCGGTTGAGAAAATCACACCAACCATCCAAGCTGTGTCTCGAAATGTTTTTGGAAGAACGTTCGTAAAATCTGAGTTACCTAACAAAACAACCGTTCAGTCAATAATTGATGAAGGACACTACCTGACAAAGACATTAATTGCCCATAAATTGGACTCTGTTGACAATTGGGGTATAAGTAGAGATGGTACAACACGCCGTAAGCAAAAGATCCTTGACACATCAGTTACATTGGATTCAGGTGATATCATAAGCTTGGGATTCCGCCGTGTTGCCCGTGAAACAGCATCCACTATTAATGATGTGACAAAATCGCACATGAATGAATTGGCTCAACTAAATACAGACTTAAATCAAAGTGCTAGTAAACAATCCACCATTGAAGATGTACCCCATGAAACCCATCAAACTGTGATTCAGCCCCCACCCCCCAAACAGCCAAATGCTAATCAATCTCAAATAGAAGATGTGAATGAATTCCTACAGAAAAAAGACTGTGATACTGATCCCAAATTACCCCCAAATATTCAGGAAAGTGACTGTGAGCCACAAATACCCCCGTCCCAGTGCAATCCAGATATGTCCCATGAAGCTGTGACTATTAGTATAAATGACGATTACATAAAAAAATCCTTGAGTAAATTAGCTTTTACGATGAGTGACCGAGCCAGCAATGAAAAACTTGCAGATAAGTTGTTGAACGAATGGCGAGACAGTATTCTAGATGAATGTGATGAGAACCAAAAAGAAGACGTCCATAACTTTCATTGTATGGCACATGTCTTACTCGGCTTCCATAAATATGCGTGTGACAGTGTCAAAATCTTTGAAAAAAGTTTGGTTGAAGAAAAAGGGCCATTGGGAAGAGATTTGTTGCCTGTATTCAAGTCCTGGCGCAATAAAGGTACCATCATCGAACGGGTTCTACGTACAACAGCAGACACTTTTGGACCAGTGGGAGATTTTCATGGATTACGAGATCGCTGGGAAGCCCACTGTGCGCGTTCAGGTATTAAGTCCTTGATAGGGAATTATCGCGACAACCGGTTTAATGCCGTATTCCAGACTGCAGCTGAGGTGTTTCTCCATTCAGATGACTTTATGCACGTTCTTCAAACAGTCAAATCCCCAAATCTGAAATTGAAGTCTGTCATTGCTGATCTGACATGTGATACAATCCGTGCAATAATGCAAGTGTTTGGACTGATATATATCAAAATTACTGGCCCTTACTGGAATTTGGTGACTTCGGGTAAAGTTGCATACATGAATTTACATGTTCACATCCAACAAATGGTAGATTTCTTAAAAAAATGCTCCTGTGAACCAGCAATGTTAATAAACACTGAAGGACATTGGAATAGTGAAGATACACTAGAAATCGCGTGTGTACCAAACCGACAGCGTTATATGGATTCTCTTTCTATACTTAAAGAAGAGACACGTGATACCGTATTCCAAACAATTGAAATAGTGTCGTCTGCTATGTGTAAAACAATCGAAAAACAGCTGTGTGATTTTTTACCAGGGGGTAAATATGGATTAGCACCGTGCGAGAAGGACTTAGTAAGGACAAGCTTCGCACATGTTACCAATCTAGGGTGCGAGCACCACTTTGGAGATCTGGATAGCAGCCAAAAGAGGAGACCGAATGCGTCAATGCACCACCATTCATCCATTCAGTTACTGAAGAGGAACCGTGGACACTTGGTCCATTGGTTAGAAGAAATGCCTGCCAATGATCGTAAAAGCATATTCAAACATGCACGTAAAGGTGGCGGGATGTTAAGGGTAAAACATTTGAACTGTGAAAAACAGGTCGTTAAGGACATTGGTTTAATGATGGATGATGATAAAAAGCCCCAAAAAAGAGGAAAAAAGAAAAACAACGTAGAAATCATATTGGAAGAGGAAGTTGACGATATTGTGGACGACTTGCCAGCCATAGACAAATTTAATGACAACGAGTATGTTGCAGTCGCCTATCAGGATAATTGGTATCCTGGTTGTGTTGTGAAATCCACTGATGATGACGCTGCATTGGTAACTTTCATGACACCGTGTAGAAAAGCCGGATATTACAGTTGGCCAGCACGTGTTGATGAACAAATTGTTAATAAAGAGTTTGTGTTGAAACGCGGATTCATTCCACAGTGCGTTAATTCAGGAAGACAATGGTATTTCCCAGAAAGTGCAGATATTCAAGTACTATATAACAGATACAAAAGCCTTTATTTTTGAGGTTGTGTTTAGCTGTTGCCTAAATGATATATCATGTGATGAACATGTACACAATATATATATAGTTAATTATCATGTACCACATCTGCCAATATGTATAGAATTTAGAATTAGATTAGGACATCGCTGAAAAGTGATTATGTTACTATTGTGTCAGCTACTGCCATGGACGGGCATCATGGTTGCTCTGCTTAAGTGGACCTATGACTCACTAAGGATATTTGTCATGTGACGTAACATTGTGTATAGTATGTTCTAAGATATTTGTCATGTGACGTAACATTGTGTATAGTATGTTCTAAGATATTTGTCATGTGACGCAACATTGTGTAGCATGTTTAAGATATTTGTCATGTGACCTTACGCCGTGTACATACTTTTCATGTGACCTACCACTATGAATTTATTTTAGATAGATCTTTCATGCATACTATATTATTAATATATTGATGTGATCTATTGTTGACATTTGCTAAGTACCAACTGCTACAGTGTGAATATGTATACCCGGTTTGTTTTGAATATTTGTCATGTGGCCTATTCCTTCACATATATTTGATTGATAGTTGTCATGTGGTACTGCTGATGATATGTTATTATGTGTATATATTATTAATGCTCATGATTCTAGAAACTCAGTAATTGTCATGCATAAATACTATAATTGTTGCCAATGCTATATTATGTGTATATTATGATTGTTCATCATGTATACTGCCGATCAAGAAATGTATATAAATTTGTTGAAATTTTACTTGAGTTTTTCTTCTGTATCTTGTTACTCACTAGGATAACATGTCATCTGATTGAATTATTAGAATCAGCATGAAAAAATACATTAATGTACAAAGTTTCATGAAGTTACCTTGAATGGTAAAAAAGTTACAGCAATTTATGTAAAATTTTGACATTTTTCGGTTCCGTCAAATCGCGACAAAAAGACCGTCATTAAGAAGGCAAAAATTCCTAAAAACGGCGTAATTTTGGCGATTTCAAATTGCTGTAACTTTTGTTCTAGGTGAGGTATCTTCATAATTCAAACTGTTTTGCAGTGCATTTAATGAGCTCTTTAAGATGAGCTAGAATTTGGTATCCTTTGAAAACATAAAAAAAATGACTGGGGTTGCTACCTTGAATAAATTAGTATTAAAAAAGTCCTATACAATCAAACTATCTAGAGAGGCGAATGAGGCCAAAACAAATTAATATTATGGTTGTAGTAAGATAGTGAAAAATTAGGATAAGACCGTTAGATTGGTACGCAGGGATTTGAAGTTCTACCATACTTCGGGATATTTTGGGGGTTATATTTTTTTGCCACTTTCATCCAAAACGTAGTGGTTTTATTTTGGTGCATCAAATTTTCGCCACCTAGCATGGGTGGCAAAAATTTAATGAATTTTAAAATCAAAACAGCTAGTAATTTTCATTTCATGAAAGTCAGTGCAGTTTTCAATGGAGGTTACTACAAATAAATTATTATACACTGTAAGATTTATCTCCCTTTCAATGTCTTGTGGGGGTAATATTTTTTTGTTTTATGAAACAAATGAGAAAAATAAATTATATAGTATTGTTTATTTATTGATAAAAATAGGGTAAAACATTGTAGTTATACCTTGATTAAAGGGCACACATTATGGAAAATCCAATGACCATGTTCTAACAACCGCCTCAGTTTAATGCAAACAATCAGATAATGACATCATCTTGATTTGTCTCGTATTTCAGGAATTTAAGGAAGGACGTAGAAACTATCAGCAAGCACCCCAAGTGTTATTCAGTCATAAAGACCCTCCCGCAGAACTACAGGGAACAGATGCCAGGACTGGTGAAAATATAGGATATATTACATTTGGTATGTATACCTGATTAATAGGGGTTTCTTTTGTTCATTGTATTGTCCCTTTGACCTCTAAAATTTCCAAGTAGCCGCAGTGGGGAGCAGTGGCCTAGCGGTAGGGCTTGCGCTAAGGCCTAGGTATCAAGATTATCCCATGTTCAATCCCCTTCTGCACCACTGCCTAATTTCTCTGAGCAAAAATAACCCACAATGCTCCACTTGGCCACTGTGTGAATTAGTACCTGTGAGGGTAGTGTTTGTTCATGTTTGAAATTCCTAAGTGCTATATCTCGATGTTGGCTGCACACCCACCAGGAGAAAAATTGTCTCTCTGAAACTCGAAAACAGGTTTCCTAAGGTAGCCCAATGACCAAGGCAAGTTAAAATTTCAAATGCTGGCTGAATTGCTGAAAGCAGCTTTTGAAAACTTTTCTTATGTTGACCCTCATTATTCTGTGTTAATAAAAACCTGCTTCATTGCATATCCTGAATTAATATGTGGTGGCCAGATATGTCCCAAACATTTTAAGGCGCTAATTGCATGTTTTTGCCTCGAAAAAATTTTAGTCCTTGAAAACAGGGAAAATGTACTAGAAAAGTCCTCGAATTTGTTAAGTATAATTCTGTATGAACCATGTGCTGTTACTTTCTTCATGTATTTCAGTTTTGTTTCCCCGACACACGGGGCCCGCAGTGAAAGACAACACAATAAACTTGATACATACACTTAGAGATTATCTACATTACCATATCAAATGTTCCAAGGTAAGATTGGATAGATGTTGGTCTAAATTGTAAACATTTCAGAGTCAGATTATTCCAGAATAATCTCGGGGAAAAAATCCTGAATAATCGGGAAATCCAGATTCGATGCACTATAAAGAAGGAACTTTTCTGCTGAAAATAAAATTTATTTCATGGAAATTCCCATTATTAACTGAGTTATGGTCTTTGAAATTTCATATTTTAACATAATATGCTTACGGTAGCATAGCCTTTATTTGCCAGTCAGCTATATGCTGAGATTTGGCTGGTGGTTGAGAGCCTCCACTAGTATTTGATCTTAGGTCGCCAGATTAGACGGCACATGCGCCAGTGAT
Source organism: Spisula solida (assembly GCA_947247005.1). NCBI lineage: Eukaryota > Metazoa > Mollusca > Bivalvia > Venerida > Mactridae > Spisula > Spisula solida. Next base: position 710,186 of record OX365958.1, on the reverse strand, counting down.
TGAGAAATAGGATAAATGTTGGTCTTCATTGTATACATTCAACTAGGAGATTTAGGTAAAATAATGGGGTCATAACTGCTATTTAGCCGGTTAAAAATGAATCAATAAAATATTCCTTATTTTCACCCAACTTCCATTAAAAGAGTTTGTTTTGAAGAAGATCCCTCTGATTGACTATTCCAAGATATGGCATGTATTACTGGTTTCTGTAGTGTTTATGAGGTTAGATATGGCATGTATTACTGGTTTCTGTAGCGTTTATGAGGTTAGATATGGCATGTATTACTAGTTTCTGTAGCGTTTATGAGGTTATGTGTGTCTGAATTGATGGCCCAGGCCTGTGCACAAACCTCATCCTCTCTCATCCAGGCCCCAATCCCACGAAAAAACTTAAGTTATTGCTCAGTTGAGACTGTTATTAAGAATTTATCACATAAAATAGGCTCTGTGAGTTTAATAACCCCATTACATAAAAGTCATAATACACACGTGTAATAAACATGCAAATGAGGTATATACAAGGGCGAGTCACTTTATTTATGTATTCATACACGTTGTCAAAAAAGTAAAAGAATACATTTTTAGAATAGAATAAATTCTATATCCGATTATGAGCACTCTAGGGCGTGTTATAATCACGCAATAACAGATGTACAAGAACTTAAGAGATATGACTGTAAGTAAACATGACGGTAGGTCCGTTAAATGTGGGTACGAATAAGATCGGGACGAAATGTACATACCAAATATCTGGCATCGACACAAACACAGCATCGGATGTTGATTTCATTGTATAAATCTGTTAATTTTGAGTATTAAAGACGATTTTCCTTGCTTACCAAGTACTTGCATCGTGTACAATCAGTTATTTTCGGCTATTCAGACGAATCGCGAATAAATTCACGCGGAAAACCTAGTTACTTCCCCTGTCCTTGGTTGTTACTAAAACCCGGAACGGAACAGAACAGAATACGTTGTGTTGCTGCGGTCCTAGATTTAATTATTTACTTTGTTAAGCGTAGTTTTACATCTGCAGGATTTTAGATACCCTAAAAATATTATTTTCAAAGGCAGACAAATTAACATATTGGAGTATACATTGTTGCACTATTTTCTTAGCTCTTTCAATGAACCGCTTTACTCCTATGGAGTTTATTTGCTAAAGGGGAAGTGTGTGCATTCTTGACAAACTTTTACTGTGTATTTAGTTTATGTGATAAAAAGAATCTTACATTCGGGTCATTCCATATTAAATTTATTAAACTCGTTGAATAAAAGTGATAAAATGCTCGGCAGAGCCTCGCATTTTATCATTTTATCCAACTCGCTTAATAAATTCAATATAGAAGACACTCATGTAAGATCCTCTATTTATTATATGACTACAATTATATTATTTTGGTGTAGATTGCTACCAGAAACTGTGTATCAATTGCTAAATAATGAAATAGTAGGTAAAATGCTCATGGAAATCCAACTGTAGTAAACAATAATGAACTTCGTACTTGAGCTTATTATAACAGAAGCAGAGAAGTAAAGGTACTGGCTACACAATGTCTCGGCGCAGCGCTTAGTCGTTAAACCAGTTTTGTGCTATGTTGCACTCGTCGGTAACAAAGACCTTATATGTTTTTAGCTCACCTGTCACAAAGTGACAGAGTGAGCTTTTGTGATCACACTTCGTCCGTCGTCCGTCCGTCCGTCCGTCTGTCCGTCCGTCTGTCCGTCCGTCAACAATTGGGTTGTGTCCTCTCTAGAGGTCACAATTTTGGCCTAATCTTTATGAAACTTGGTCACAATGATCATCTCAACAAAATCTAGGTCAAGTTCGATATTGGGTCATCTGAGGTCAAAAACTAGCTCACTAGGTCAAATTATAGAAAAACCTTGTTTTAAACCTTTCAACATGTAGTCTTCATGGTCACATAACTCTCTGCTGTAACTCTCTACTGTCTATACATACAAGTAAACTTTCATCAACCAATGAAAATGTGTATCAGGGTTCACAGCAGTTTTGTAAAGGTCAAATATCAAAATATTCTAGTATATTAAGCAGGGTGTGAATTGTAATGGCTAAGTAGAAATCAAAGCGCTGTAGGGAGCGTAGACATTTTCCTGAGGGTCGTGGGTTCAAACCCCACTGGAACCATAATTTTTATTTTTTTATTTTTATTTTTTTAAGTGTTTAGGTATTGTTTTGTCTTTATAGCATGTATTTGTACATTTTCCTGATGGTCGTGGGTTCAACACCCACTGGAACCATAATTTTTTTATTTTTTTTTAAATGTTTAGGTATTGTTTTGTCTTTATAACATGTATTTGTACATTTTCCTGATGGTCGTGGGTTCAACCCCCACTGGAACCATAATTTTTATTTTTTTATTTTTATTTTTTTTGAGTGTTTAGGTATTGTTTTGTCTTTATAGCATGTATTTGTACATTTTCCTGATGGTCGTGGGTTCAACCCCCACTGGAACCATAATTTTTATTTTTTTATTTTTATTTTTTTTGAGTGTTTAGGTATTGTTTTGTCTGTAAAGCATTTATTTGTACATTTTCCTGATGTTCGTGGGTTCAACACCCACTGGAACCATAATTTTTTTTTTTTTTTTTAAATGTTTATGTATTGTTTTGTCTTTATAACATGTATTGGACATTTTCCTGATGGTCGTGGGTTCAACCCCCACTGGAACCATAATTTTTTTTTTTTTTTTTTTTTTTAAAGGTTTAGGTATTGTTTTGTCTTTATAACATGTATTAGTACATTTTCTTGATGGTCGTGGGTTCAACCACAGTTATATGGAGGGAAAATATTCCAAAATATTTTGTTTAAAATATAGGTCCAATCATAGAAAAACCTTGTGTAGTCAGTCACCAGAGGTTACAATTTCAACTTAATCTATATGAAACTTTGTCACAATGATCCTGTCAACAAAATCTAGGCCAATTTCGATTTTGGGTCATCTGGCGTCAAAAACAAGGTCACAATGTCAATTGACATTTTTCTGAGGGTCGTGGATTCAAACCCCACTGGAACCATAATTATTTTTTTAAGTGTTTAGGTATTGTTCTGTCTTTATAGCATGTATTTGTACAGTTATATGGAGGAAATATTTTGTTTAAATTATAGGTCAGATCATAGAAAAACCCTGTGTAGCCACCAGAGGTTACAATTTCGACTTAATCTTAATGAAATTTGGTCCTAATAATCATCTCAACACAATCTAGGTTAAGTTTGATATTAATTAAGTCATCTGGGGTCAAACGCTAGGTCACATGGTCAAATCATACAAAAGCTTGCAATAGAGGCTGAATTTCCTTATATTTTATTCAGAAAATGTGTAGGATTACCATAGGGGTGTGCATGCACTAGTACGACAGGTGAGCGACCTAGGACCCTTTGGGCCCTCTTGTTATTTTTAGATGTTTATTACTTTTAAGCACTATTTTCTGTTAAAATCGGACTTATTATGTATTGCTCTATTAAATTGGCATCTCACTGTGATGTAACAATATATACAAGTATACATGAAAGTTATTTTACCAACAAAATAGGTTTTTAAAATAGCAGACTCCGCTGAGCAATAACTTAAGTTTGTTCATGGAATTGGGGCCAGGACTTGGAACCTGGTAATGGCATGTATGATAAGTATACAGTTGCAAAATTAAACTTTGTGACATTATTCAGTATCTGTTTATACGATGGTCACAATTATACTAGTTTCTGAAACTACACTTTCTGAATGAGACAAAAAAGTGATAGAAGTAAAGATATTCGGAATGAAAACAATCATGTGAACCAAAAGGCTGAATTTTACATCATTTTATGACAAAGTTACCTTTCAAGCCAGACAAAGAAACTTAATATTTCGCCACAAGGGTTCCAATCAATGTATGGTCTTAGCATTTAAAAAATATTACTGGTTCAATGTTCTGCAAATATTGTTATACCCCCGCACAACGAGTTGTAAGGTTTACTGGATTCAGCTTGTCTGTCTGTCCGTCTGTCTGTAGACGCATTCTTGTGGTCGCAACTCCTCCTACAGTTTTGGCAGGATTGGCAGGATTTCGCTTAAACTTTCACAGATGAACAACCTCAACATATAGATGTGCATGAAGAAAGGAATTTGCGCTGTGATAAATTTTGGCAGAATTATGGCCCTTTGCCGGCTGGGGTATATTAGTCTGCCGAATGGCGACAGCTCTAGTTATTACTGATGAGTGAATGGTGAAACAGCCTCTGTATTTGATAGTTTGATTATTTTGGTAGGAAGTGTATAATTGAGCTTTGTTCAATATTTCAGGCATACATTCATACTAGAATGAGGGCAAAGACATCTGACTTTCTACGTGTATTAAACCGAGCTAGACCAGAACAAGAAAAAGAGAAGAAAACAATCAGGTGGGTGGGGTAATATTATAGTCTGATATAGACTACAAGTCGGAATTATTACATCTGCATTGACTGCACTAGAAAGAGTAAAAATAAAAGTTATTTGATGAAAATATTCAAGTATTGACTAAGGTATGGTCGTTTGAAATTTCATCAGCTGAGTTGTAATAATAGAACCATGTTTGTAACAGTTTTGGTTTTAGGGGTGTGTGCTTATAGCAACCGAAACAGGCTTGCATATTATTTTCAGGTTTCATTAGGCCAGAGTTTTTGATGTTTCGTTACTCGGACCCTCCTGCCCTATTTTTTGGCATTTTCAAAAAAAAAAATTGGAAATCTAAAATTGTACAAATTTTTATATCAAATAGTTTGATGGTAATGATACTATACACCTTGTTTTATTATGTATTTCAATATTTTACTAATGATAAGTAGGTATAGTGGTCTCATTTACCACTGTGCCATAGGTATCATTGAAAAAATAACTAACTGAAATTTATTTTTAAATAAAATGTACATGTAATTAAATTGCTGTAGATTTTTAAAAATTCTTTATCAATGATACAGATACATGTGCACTGTATTTGTTATAAGATAAATTTGATGTTAGAACTAACATTGTTGCTGTCAACAATGGACTGTCATTGACTACAATCCACCATCAACTACTTTTTGGGAGTTTTTATTTTTATTTTTTTCCCTCCTCCTGTGGACTTTTTTCTCAAAAATGTCCGAGTAACAAAAGATTAAAAAACTCTGGCCTTAGGCATAATGCCTCAGTACGACCTCTGAGACTAGAGTTCTGAATCTTATATCATAGGTTTACAAGCGCAAACGACAAGTTTGAATGTTATTGGTTTCTGAAAATCTTATGTTAAAGCCCCCATTAAGCCTTTAAAGGCTATTTTCAAAAAGCAATAACTTAATAACCCTATCTGCAGATTGGTGCATTTTGAGCACTTTAGTTGAGTCCCAAAGGTAAAAAAAAACATCATAAGATGGAAGAAAACAAAATACAGCGGCTATAGATCAACCACGAGTTTTGAGCCGTGACGGGAGATTACACTATTTAGTCATGGTGTGTGAATATACTGGTTGGGATGCCTTTAAAAAGTGTTGATATATATTTTTGTATGACATGCCATTGTCAGTATCGCTGGCTCAATCGGTAGAGAGCTTGATTTTCAGTCTAAGACATGCGGGTTCAAATCCAAAAAATGTACTTTTTTCTCAACTACATTTTTGTTTCTTTTTCATCAAAAACATGAAGACATTGTTCAAAGGTCATTTCATTCTTCATGCAATGGGTTTTCATATTTCACTTTTTTCATTTCTTTCACGGACCCAGTATTAATTTACCTTTACTGAATCCTATACTTAAAACTTGTGTCAAAGATTTTCGACTTGTATTGGTTGGAGACCCGTTAGTTGTGTCTGTCTCCATGTTGGATGATGCATTTGAATATATAGTGGGTGCTTAAATACCGTTTATTGCAATATCTAACCCTGGTGTTTGTGTCCATATGTCAATACAAGTTCCATACACATAAACTATTTTATATATGAACTCCTTGCAAAATGTCTGTAAAATTTGAACCATGTTAAATATTCATTATCATACGAGCATCTTCACCAGTATTTTTACTAGTCGCAGCCAAAATTATATAATTACGCACGGATACTATGACTAACGACACTTACTTTTGACTAATAAATACATGTAGCTCATTATGAAATACATTCCGGGAAATGCATAACTTTCTTGTGTAATATTACTTGAACAAGCGATTTGAAAAAAAATATAAAAAGCGACGCTACCAAGGATAGAACCTAGAAAAGTAAGTTTCATAGGACATCGGCTTATCCATTGGGCCACGTATTCAGTTAATTAATGAAACAACTTGTTTAACTTATGTTGGTACTGCTTATATAAACCTACCCTTTTAGGGGGAATAAACTTTGCTGCATAAATTAGTCACGGCTCAAAAAACATGGTTTATCTATAGTTGGGTTTGTTTACAAAATAACAAATTGTAAACAATAAGTGAACGATTTATAGTCTAAGGGAAGCAACTCTTGTGAAATTAGTATTTTGTCTTTCATACATTTTACTGTGATTTTTGGCATACTATTTCTGTAATAACATTCTGTTGTCAATTATTGGTCATTTGTGAAACACATCCTAATTCCTTGTATTTACTGAATGATCAGAAAAAGTTTTGGGAGAGAAAATGGGACTTATATTTGACTATAAATTTAACATTTCAGTGGCAAGACCTTCAGAATGGCATAAGTACAGATTTGGTGCGACATGTTACAAGGAAACAAAATATGAACAAAACAAGCAAGGACGTCTTCTTCAACGTTTCTATGGACATGATTTCAATACTGTGGAGATTTTGTGTGGAAATATATGCATGCGACATGCGGCAGTGATAGTTTTTGCATCTAGAACAGCCACCTGTTGTGTAGGAAAATAAAAATTCACTGATGCAGGGTGTGATTTTTCCTCCTTCAGGTTTATTTTTCTCCTTTAGGCTGGTTTACCTTCTTTAGAATGATTCTCTACTTTTCGTCTTTAAATCTTTGAAGCAAGAGGGTCCAGATTCAGTCTGACCTCATAAAATTCGTCCTTTGACATCCAAACGGAACAGAAGCCTGATAGCTCCTTTTGGCTGTCAATTGAAGATTAATTGTTGTTGCGTTAAATGACTTCATTTGTATGTTTAATGCTCACTTCATTTACATTGTGCATTACAATATATATGGAACTGTAGAGAAAGTGCACGGGTGTGATATATAGTTCTACTATCTCTGTCTCAGAAATGTCAAATCCTACAGACAAATTGCTGGCGTAGACTTTGAAGGTCGTAAGTGCCTTATAAGACTGATACATATTTGAAGTCTGCAACACAATGCGCTTCTTATGAGCCTATTTGCCTGAAAATGGGAAATGGTCATATTGACCAAACTGATGTTAAAAAACCTTGTTTTCCATACGTTAAGGTTAGTTTTCAGACATTGATTTTGTACTTACGACCTTCTAATTCTATAAAGCCAGCGATTTGAAGAGAAAGCCATATGCTAGTGCTTTTATGAAACAGTGCTATAAACATTTAAAACATGTATTTAACTATTTTCTACTACTAATCATCTATGGTAAATGTCTGAAATCCTGTCTTTACTATTGGAGGCTTTAAAATAACAACTATCAAATTTTAGTGATTATACATACTGTTTTGCCTATTGTACTGTTGAAGTTTGTAGTATGCCGAGTGTTGAATAGTAAAATGTCCAAATCTGAATGATTACAAATTTGTAGATGTAGTTTGTTCAGCAGAATGTCTATAAATATACACTATGTAAATACTGGCGGCTGTCTTAAACTTTGTGATAAAGCTTCTTATTTCATAATTTCCTGTGCTTGATTTAATGTACCTATACTCTAAAGCAAGAAATTATTTCGCGGGATTTAAATTTGCGGGATTTAATTTGGCAGAGTTTGCAAATGGTAGAATTTGGCGAAATTAAGTTGCCCCGAAACATTATATTGGACATTGCGGGAAACTTAAAAATGCAAAGTTTGTAGTCACGAATATGCCGACGATCAGCAAAACGCGAAAGTTAGTATTTGCGAAAGTTAATTGGTTTACAGTACTTCTTGTAAAAAAAAACTTTCTTGTAGATATGTATCAATATGAATCGTTTTTTCTCGAATCGCTGTTCAGGGAACAGTTGATACATCTACATACATGTATTAACAAGTTCTTTGGTATAAATACTTTTCGTGAATTGTCTAATGAAATGTGTATTATAATAATGTATCCATTAAAATGTATAGACCTTATTATATTATTATTTTGTTTGAGTATTTGAACTCAAGTATTTGATTGGTTGGTTTTTACCAGTCCAATCACAGTGTAGCAATACCACGTGACTTTTGACTACAGTTACAAGAAGAAAGTTGTAGACATTGGAAAATAAAATAGCCATAAGTATTTTATTTATTCATCGATTTCTATGAAATATACGCCACGCTAAGGGGACAATTATTTGCTTTCCATAAAATATATAATCTTTTTCAGCGGCTGTGCTGTTTTGTCCATTACCTTGTGAAACCTAGGAACGTGTAGGTTTCACAGGGTAATGACAAAATTGGTAAAACTGCTAATAAAGATCTTATATTTCACGGAAAGCAAACACTTTTCCCCTTAGCTTGGCGTATATTTCATAGAAATAGATGAAGAAATAAAATACTTAAGGCTATATTTGTGTTCCCATGTTTACAAATTTCTACTTGTAACTGTAGTCAAATGTCGCGTGGTATTGCTACCCTGAATCAGGAGCCAGCTGCAGGACTTCCCGTCGATACATGCGCTGCCTTGGGAACCTGCCTTTTTGCACAATCTCATTAAAATCAGACCCTTATTACGCTTCACTACTTTACGCTGACAACACTCCATATAGGGTCATGTCGATGTTAACTATATCCAATCTAATCGCTTCTTTAACAAATCTGAAAGTGTGGTGAAACACTGCTGAGGCTACATGATGTCATTGTGCGCCGGAGAGGTCATTTGAACATGACCTCTTACAGCGTGTAGACAGATCTCTAACAGCGTAAAGGAATGGAGCAAATGTTAGGATATGATTTTAATGAGATTGTCTCTTTGCAGTAACAGGTGTTTAGTTACTAGGTTCCATGTAGTGATAATTCGCTTGGAAAGGTTCCAATGCAGAACAATGAAATGAACACTGCTCAAATCGCATCTTTTTATTACATAAGTCATAATTCTAAACATACAACATACATTATGAAATACAAAACTTGAAGAGATATAACTCGTTGAATCAGGTCAGTCACTGGACTAACATAACATTGTGTCAGTAAACATTGCCAAATTCTCTTATTATTGGTACATATACATTTAAATTGGGTAATCCAAACACGGACTTGTCTTCTGAAAAGGGAGGTGTGCTTTCATGTTGGGTATCTATTATAGTGCAGAGAATTTGACACGACTCTCGATATTTAAATTAGCATAATTTAACACAGGGGTGTCAATTTTCCGGATTTATCCGGATTTGTCTATCTTTGAAGAGCTATGCTTTCTGACCAAAATAAAAGTTATTCGATGAAAATATCTCAAGAAAAGATATGGTCAATTATATCTGCTCTGAAGGATTTTCTTCAATAAAAAGTTTGAAAAACTGAGTTTTATATGGTCGAAATTGGTCAGCCGCATATGATTTTCAGGATTTTTAATTTGGCTCTGTTGACACCCCTGTTTAACAGGTGATATATTGTCTATAATTATAACCCCGGCTGTATGTTTTCATAAGCGGAGAGTATCACGAAGACGCTCGAGGTGTAATACTTACACAAATCTAAAGAACCGATATTGCATGATTTGCTCACGGAAATTTATATATTCAACGCAATTAGCTTGTAATATATTCATGCATAAAGGTCAGGATCATGTCAAATTCTCTGTGCTGTACCACTGTATAAACCAATGTTTATATAATATACCTCTTAACAGGATTCGTCCACAGTTTACTGTACAAAAACATGCGTAACATAGATATTTTAATAAACATTATATGCATTAAATGTGTGGCTTAGTAAATAAGATATTGGTTTTCACTGCCTTTGTTTAAAACAATAAAAATACAATGTTATGATATTGCAATGTTTTTATACAAGTGACAGACCTGAATAAACGAACTACTCAAAACTTGAAGTGATACATATATGACCGAATGTTTGAGCAAACGAAGCAATACAGGCTTTGACATTTCTCAATATCACGACGGAACATTCTTAAATAAATGTTATACCGGTAGATTTAGCACAAAACATTTTTATGTTGAACTCAGCTGATATGACAACAAATGTCCTTATTGTATCTATGTAACATTATCATGAATAATTATGTGATGTTTGCGAACATTTCGTTATTCAACTTATGTAATGTCAATAGAATCCAGTAACATATTACATTGATGGTGAAATCTGTTTTGACCTGGTATAGAAAATATTAACAACCAACCGGCCACTGCATTAATTGTTTCTACTTCGATAGATATTTAGTTGCAGTAAGAATTCAAACACAGAATCCATGTTGGAACATTTAAATACTGTAGTGCACAGACAATCCGAAGCAACACAGAAAGACGGCAGCGCCTAGCCACCCACGCAAGAGTCCGACATAAAACGAACCATCCACATTCCCAAGAATGGATATTTCAAGCAAGCCTGTATACTTACCCGCAATGAATGACAAACTGTGGACTTTGAATTCTGTGCATACTTTTATTATATAAACAGATGGTGTTGACTGTATATATAAGTTCATAATGTAATATAGAGTATCCGTGAATATAGGAAAGGCACTGCTGACTGTATTGTTCAAAAGCTGTTTAATAGGAATGCACTTCGTTTAGAGGAAATACTAATGTGTAAAGGTCAAAATGTCATATTTGAAGTTTCACTAGCTGCATTTTAACAATTAAATAAGAATTTTTCCGTAGGGATGAGTGCTTTTGGCACACGAAATAAGACTTTCGACTCATTTTCAGGATTGGGCATTATGCCTTATGAGGATCCCTGCTATATAAATATATAGATCAGTGGATTTCATGCCATATGCAATCCATATCCAACTTAATAAATGAAATTTGCTATAATGCATAAATATGATAGTATTTTGGTTTGAAACACAATATTTAATATAAAATCATGAAGTATGACAAGTCCCTTTTAATAAATGCTGCTATATATGTTTATAACTGAGAGGCATTATTATATGCAATCAAGCTTAAAAAGCAAGCAAGAGTTTAGTTACCATGCCTACAATTTGTTTCAAGACGATGTATATTTTTATTATTATACATTATACAGTAGATACAGGGGGCGTAGCCAGCGATACGGACGTACGCACGTGCCTAACATTAATTTGAAAAGTTGAAATATATATATGGCCAGAATGGCATTAAAGTCCCTAATTTCTACAATCATGAGGAACCCCAACCATAACCACCAACTTCAGAGCTTGTGTGTGTAACATCAATTCAAGCCTGGCTACGCCCCTGGATACACATTTAAACCTCGGCTCACCGTGAACACTAGAAATCAACAATATATATAGAGACATTTATACACCACACAACAATTAATGGATTTTTAAAGAGAAAACAACTGCAAGGCGTATTATGCCATGAATTTTTTCGACAAATTCTCAAAAATTTTACTGATCATTTTGACTGACCAAAACATTTCCTCATGTACAAACATTGACAACACAAAATACACAAACTTCTAAATCATACGAAAATATGAGTTTCCTACTCATTTGTGGATATTTTGTTTTACTTCTTGTGAAAAGGAGATAAGTTGTTTATTTCTGTCTGCATTACTATGATAACATACGTACATAAATTATATAAAAACCAAATTTATATATTTTAAAGATTAGAAACGATGAGTTAATGTCTAAACATCAGACCTGAAGTACATTTCATCGGAAGTCGATGCAAAATCAAACGAAAAAATACAGTAATGAATGGCATTTTTACTCAATTTCTTAATATAAGAAATAAACAGACACATCGTATTCATTGTCAGCTACTTAAAAATCTAAACAATGAAATATAAAAATTTGAATAAAGAAATTAGTTTGGAATTAAGATTGGAAATTGTTAATGATCATTCAAACATGAAAAAAATATGTACATACATTTAATTTAGAACAAAATCCCCTGAATATATCGGAAAATCGCAAAAAATAATATGGTTTTCGTATTGACATTCACTCCCTATACAAACTAAGGCATTGCCTAAAATGGGCGATCATTCAATTATTCACAATCGTATTAAAGTCTTCATGAAGTATATCAATATAATATTATATTGTTTTGCTAGATGGAATAAAATAGTATTTTAACATTTTACTTCTTGATAAAATCTCGAAAAGATATTTGAATCAGCATTTTCATTGGGAGCTTTCTACCACATCAAGGGGAATAATTTTTTACAAAATTTGATTAATTCTAAACAATAACAAAGTATAATCACACATAAACCATACTGGTATAATAATAACCGGATACACACACATGGATATTTATTGCAAAACACACAAAGAGCAAAAATGTCAAGGTCATTTATCAAAGTACCAAATCTAATGAAGGTTGACAAGTCAAGGTCACGCAAGTGGAACACCATCAAAGGAAGACCGGATATTCAGTCCATCAATGAAGTATGAAACTTGACATTCAAAATCAACCGATTCTTATCACTAAGTCACACAAGTCCTTTGTTGAAAACAACCACGGACAGAACATATATACCTTTTCTTAAAGGGGCCAAGGAAACATACGAAGTCCTTTGTTGGAAACGACCAATGACATAACATGCCCTGTGTGTTGTTTATGATGTTTGCTGCAGTTAATAAGAGATAATATCGCTTATAAATGATCGATGAAATGATATACTGAATCTAAACTCCTATGTATATATACATGTATGTGAGTATGTATGACTATGTATATAAAGGATCTATCACAAGCTGTCAATTAATTTAAACTTATATTTAACGAGTTCTGGGGAAAAAAATAAGTGAGCCTCTGGCGTGCTTAACAATACTTCCTGAATGAGTTCAATAAAAATTTGTATCAAATGGCAACAAATTTTAGGTTTTTTTATATCTTATGACGCTAATAACACAAAAATACACATCTTTTTGTTGAAAAGCTGACTCCAAAAAACGTCATTTACGGGATATAATAACGTAATTTATGAGATAAAGCGTAGTATAAAGTTCACATGTATAGGAAAATTAGAGGAATCTATATACTCATTATACTTACACCTATACAAGGGAAGTCATGTGATAAATATGCTATACATTTCTTGTGTATTACAAGTTCAAATACACATACATCATCATGTTATTAAAGTAAAACTAAACTGAGTAAGTTTGCTTCATGTAGAATGTTTTAATACAATGTGATATCATTGATCAAACAAGAAAATATGTAAACGCAAGAAACAACTAAAACTAGGACTCCAAATATATTTCATGGAAGTGAATTGACTTGGAGCTCCTTATCATAGCACAATGTGTCTTGGAATGATAGAAAAATATAATTAAATGGAACTCATAACTAACTGTTACAAAACATAATACAATGTATTATTAATATATACACTTGATTACAAACCAAACATTTTAAGAGTGTTTTCTTTAATGTAATTGTTTATACATACAACACTTGGATCAATAATTATGTATAGAAAAACAATTGTTTGAATTCTGAACAAAAATATAGCAACAACTCTGTCTGCAAGCTTGTTTTTGTAACGCAATCTTGAATGCATTGACTAGTTTAAATAATAAACCTAATATGATAAATGATAAACACAAACTTGAGTCTGTTGCCTAACCAAGCCGCTTCCAAATTGTGCTATCAAGCGCGCTTTCCTACATCTTTGCAACAACACGCTATGAACGAACAGTACTGGCTGACAGCATACCATTTCTTAACACTTTGCGAGGCGAGCGCTACCGAGTGCTTTCTTGTGCAACAGACCGCTTCGGTAGCACTCGATAGCGCTTTGCTACGCAACGGTCTGCTATCTGCGAGCGGTCGAGGGTAGCATATATTTTTCCGCTGCGTTCGCTATGTAGAGCTTTTTTGAAGCATACCGTTGCATAGAATAGCGCTACCGAGCGCTCAGTAGCGGTTTGATTAGGCAACAGGCTCCTGTTCTCATTAGTTTCACATATTGCCTCACACTTAGAGACTGGTTTTACTCTTTGTTAACAAACATGGTATTTACACAGATTATGCTTCAAAACATGGCTGGTGACTTGGTTTCAAACGTTGCTTTACGTCAAACACTGTTCACATACAGTAGAAGAAGAATTCCACCAATTCCTGGTATTTAGACAATGTGATTTACGTACGAGTACCGAAACATTTATTTTCTTATAGTATGACCTTCACACTCCAATGATGTTGATGATTTTACAATGGGATGTATATTTTGTAAAGAGTTTCTAGATGATGCTGATGTTACAATGCCAGATGCTTGACAACAGTTGCCATGACAACCACCATTAACAACGACAAGGAGGCTTCAATACCAGCAACACCAGCAGTAGCTGAAAGAGAAAACGAGAGATATTTGTAAAACATGCATTCACCAATGACAGCCAAAAAGTCAGAAATGCTGAAGGTCTTAGTCACGTTTGACATACTGACCTCAAAATCAATAGGGGTCATCTTCTATTGATGACCAACCACCATGTAAAGTTTGAATATCCTAAAGCAAAGTGTTCTTGAGTTATTGAACGGAAACCATTTGGACAGATCGACCGACAGAGCAATATACCCCCTCATCAAAGATATGGGGGCATACAAATAAAAATATTACATCAGCTGTTTATTGAAGACTTGAAGTGAAAACTGTTTGAAACATCATATATTTAGTGTACTAGTAATTCAAGACAATGAACATTGACACAACATCTGAAAATCTTTTAATCAGGTTTTTAAAATACTGATCGGGGTAAACATGTTTTGGATTCGTAATCTGGAGACTCCCGATTGAATCGGGGTGGTTGGGAAGCATTGTGTAATTCTAATGGTGGATCCGAAGAAGAATGCAAATTTACAAAAGCAAGTCCTCAGCTAAACAATAACGCCAGTGCATAGATCATTATTTAAATACATTAGTTTTGTAAAATAGAATCTTAATATTATTGGTCAAATGAACCTTCTACATACTATTTGTTTAAATCAATCCTTTTGTTGCCAATAATAAAATTAAACGCCTACAGTGCGTTCAAAGTCAAATGAGAACAGTTATCAACATAAACTCGCCCGTCAGGTAAACTTTATATTGGTTCGATATCAAATAGTGTGCAAATCTCATTCCATATATCAAAGGTGCGGTAGTGTAGTGGATAAACCCTCACTTCCTTCAAGTTTCTATTTTATTCTGAGTTGTAGGTTCGATCCCCACTTCGGTCAACTTTTTTATTGCATGCATCCATGTTATAAAGTCTTATATTATACTGCTGTTTAATGAATCGATATTTCAAAGTGATCAAAGTTTCATGTTGTAGTGAAAATATTAAAAACGAGTATATGAGTGTTGTACTGTATATAAAATAATTGAAAAACGATTTGATAAAGACTGAAAACATAACACCAAAATTAATCTACGTACTGCATACCTTACTTCGTGTATGTTATTATATTAGTTACAAATAAAAACAAGACTGCGTTCAATAAACGCTTATGCCCCCTGTGGAAGCCTTGTCCATAAATAAGTCTAAGTCCAAAATTAGGTCAAGGTGAAGGTCAAAATGGGGTTAGGTGATACTGGCGTGTGGAGAGTGTTCATACACAACATCCATGCAAGTATGAAAGCTTTGTAGCAAGCCATATTAATGCTAGAAGAAACGGTCAATTTGGGTTTACCAGGACGGACGGACGAACGGACGAACAGACGAACGGACGGACAGGTGAATCACTATATGCCTCCCCATCTATCGATAGGGGGGGCATAAAAATAAGGTACTTGTAAAAAGATAAAAAAACCTTTAAAATTAAAGTAACTTGGATGGGTGTAGAACCAGTGGCGAGATTGAACAATATTGATTGTATAGTAGCGGCATGCTTACCCACTAGACTAACGAGACGATGTGAAAACTTGTTTTCAAGTATTATACTATTTATTGAAAGTATCTAATTTATTATATAAAACATATGCCTCCCCATTCTTTTGAATGGGACAGTTCCCTCATTAGTATTACTTATTGAACCGACAGTAGTTATATGTATCATGTATTTGCCTGTATCAACAGCCATTTACCGTATATACTCGCCCATAAGTCGGGTAAAATCAAGTTAAACAAATTCCAAAAAGTCAACCAGACTTTGACCACTTTAAAGAATACTCTATAAGAAGTACAACTTATGCCTTATTATGCCGCTATCAAAGGATGGGTCATGATAATTAAGTAACTTTTTGAAAAACATTTGCCACCTTTTACCTGACTTATGGGCGAGGATATACTTCCAACAAAGAGGGTATACAAAACCAGTCTTAAATGTAAGTGCAATTGCCAACAAGACGTTTCAATCAATAAATCTCTTAAGATGTGACATCAATTGTACTTATGATTGAATGAAACATGGAGGAAACTTTACATGGATGGGTCACATGAAACATGGAGGAAACTTTACATGGATGGGTCACATTCCCTGTAATGTTAACAATTTGAACGTCTTATAAGCTGTGCAGTTACACAATATTGTCCTTGTGGAGCAACAAGGTTGTACCTCTTTATATATTTTATAGTGAGACAAAGGGACAAAATGTAAGTCCAGGGCCCGGGATTACAACCAATACTTACACTCACCACTCAAATATTGAAATTCAGTCTTCTGAGGTTCAGAGCGACACTTTTTGAGAACCATAAGTTGTAATAATGTTAAATATGTACTAAATATTATTTTTGGCTTATTTCAAAGTGTAATGCAATGTATTTGTGAGCTATAAACGTAATTTATCAGTCTGAGTGTTGAGTGTGGCACTCAGACTCAATAATTACAAATATATATCCACTAATTAGTACACAATGGCATATAATTTGTATCAAATGTTATTTTCAACACTCGTATAACAATTCAATATATTTTCCTCATCTAGATTTGCAATTTATGAGAAATAATAGCCCATAAAATAACATTTTCAATATTTGAGTGTAAGTATTGGTTGTAATTCCGGGTCCAGAATAATCTAGAAACAAAGCACTTACTAATTTCATGTAATTGAATGGGAAGCCTGTGTGACTTATCTCCCGTCCCGTACGCAAGCCAGTACAGATCCGTAAAATGCGATGATTTAACAGTGTATACCTGTAGACTCACTTGTAAACCATTGGTTCCTTCCTGTAATACATGGTGTATGATAAACATGTATGCCCCCATTGCAGCCAAAGTCATTTATGTTAAAGGTCACAGCAACCTTGACCTACTGACCTTTTAATCAACAGGGTTCATCTATTGTTGATGACCAACCTTCATGGAAAGTTTGAAGACCCTAGGTCCAACCAATCCTGAGTTATTGAACAGAAACCATTTGGTCTATTCATTGATGCTAAAGGTCAAGGTGACCTTGACCTACTGACCTCAAAATCAATAGGGGTCATCTACTACTGCTGACCAACCTTCATGTAAAGTTTGGAGACCCTAGGTCCAACCAATCTTGAGTTATTGAACAGAAACCATTTGGTCTACAGACCGACCAACAGAGCGACCGACATATGCAAAGCCCTCAAAGATGGCTTTCCCAGTTTATCTCATTGGTAATTGTAGGTAAACTAGGTAAACTAGCCAAAAGAGCCAACATGTCCCTGTATCGCTCACTGGCAATTAACTGGCAATTTTAACAACATTTACAACAAGAAAATATTGGTAGAACCGATGGAAGCTCCCTGAAACTAGTCAACTGGGCTTTATGTTATGTTATGCATCATCTCCACTAGGGAGTGAGATTACCTATCCATGAAGTTTTCTTTAAATATGAGCAGTTGTTCTTAAGAAATCACCCAGGTAAAAATAAGCCAAGGGGCATAACAGTGTGAATAATCAGCGAACCGGAACGTGCAGACAATATGCGCATCTCCACTTGGTAGTGAAACTAGCTATCCATGAAGTTTTATTAAAATATGAACAGTGGTTCTTGAGAATCAGCCCGGACAAGAATTTAGTATATAGTTATAGTGCAAATCTTCCAAGGGGCATAACTGTGTGAATAATCAGCGAACCAGAATGTGCCGACAATAGGCGCATCTCCACTTGGTAGTGAAGTCATGCATAAAATCTGAGCAGTGGTTCTTCAGAAATAGTGTGGACAAGAAAGTGGGTCGGACGGACGGACGCACACACGGAGGGACGGACACACACGGAGGCAACTATATGCTCCCACAAATTTCTTCAGGGAGCATAATAACTATGTGCTCCCCTGAATTTCTTCAAGAAGCATAATAAAGGACCATTCAAGGGACACTCCTGTGAAAGTTAAATTGTTGAGCTTTAGGAGGAGCAATCCTTTTTATGAATGAATGCATGCAAAGACGATGGGCGAAGACAGATTCCAAAAGCTTACCTTTTCACTAAGTGACAGGACTGGTGAGCTAAATTGTAATTGGTGTCAAGGGAACATTTAGTAAAGAAATAATGACGCAGCAACAGGCTAGATACAAATCCAATTACATTATTCATACTTAGGACAAATGTTTTGGATTTTATAAATAATTAAAACAACACTTACTTCACAACGAGATTCCATGATGTCAAATTTTTTAGATGGGTCCTTCCATCTCTGATCATATGCTATTGTCTGCTTCTCGTTGCCTAAAACCCAGCTGACTTTCTCGCATACGAGTCCTTGGTTAGACTTTCCATCAGCAGAAATATTGCAGAGCACCTTGGCATAACGAGCACCCAACATCGAGGAAAAGTTTCCACATTTCATGTCTGGTTTGTCTGTAAATAGCAAACACAATATGTACATACGCGCATTTTGAACTTAATGTTTGAACTATGCACCCCGAAACAAAGGTCAACTTGAACATAGAACTGTTTCCTTAAGTTTCAGCATGTGTTCAGACAGGCTGGGCATATGGATGTCCAACTGTCTAGGAAGAGGTTGAACCCGATGTTCTGATCAAATAAGACTATGTATGTATGAATTCATTCAGTATACTACTCATCCATTGTTGGAGGTCTTGCCAATTTGTAGGGACTCTTGCCTAATTTTGAACACATCATTATTATGTGGAAATTGAATCGTTTTGTTACCCTTGCCTTTTGTGGGTAAACATTCTGTAAACACCAGATTTCTATAATCTACGTCAAAATATTTGAGTTCATATTTAAATTGGTAATAAAGAGTTTAGCTGCCACCCAAAATCTCCGCAATAGAATGCACAAATAAAATCTCAACTTACCAACTTGCACCATCATAGTGAGACCAGCTTGTTTTTCATCATAGTAATTGCCGGGGATGTTGGCTTTACACAGAAGTGTCTGAGGAATAGTATGGGCACTGACACTGATCAACTTCTCGAAATGACCCGTGTTCTTGACACGACTACCTGACGGGTCCACATCATTCTTCACAGTGACGGAAGGACGTCCTTCATTGTAAAATAAGGACATGACTGGTGCTGGATTACTTCCCGAAGCTGTACATTTCACCTAAAATTTAAGTTTAACAGTCATTAAGAATTGCAAGCAATACAGAAGTCCCCTACCGGTTTGAAGCCATAACCCTTTAAATAATGTTGCCATGGCAACCACAATTTTTGTCTGAATCAGAGGTGTCAACAGGGCCAATTTAAAAATCAGGAAAAATCATATGCAGCCGACCATTTTTGACAAACAAGAGGTCTTCAATGACATTGTTTCCATAACTAAATCAGTTTGTATTAAGAAAATCCTTCAGAGCAGATTAAATTTTTTTTTAGATATTTTCATCAAGTAACTTTTATTTTGGTCAGAAATCATAGCTCTTTTGACACCCCTGCTGAATACAAAATTGTCATAATCTCCTTACTGGCACCTACTCACATTCAAAGTTTCATAAACCTAGCTCGGAAACTATTACTAAGTAGTTAGTGCAGGATCCCAGATTTTGACGTATGTTCGCTATTTCCGTATCCATAGCAACCACAATATTTGTCAGAATCAAAATATATTTAGACGTACATAATCTCCCTATTGCCCCCATTCACATACCAAGCGTCATAAACCTAGCTTGGAAACTGTTTGAGTTATGTTAGGATCCAGATTTTTGATGGAATGAGGGACAGACGGACGGAGGGCAAACGTATAGTCCCCTCAGGTTGAAAACAGGTAGGGGACTTATTACATTACATCAATGCTGGAGAAGATTTTTAAGCCCTTTTTAGCAACCCACCCCAAAATACAAAATCAGGAGAGGAACCTAGTTTTTTCTCTACCACAAGTTTGCTCCGCCAGCGCAATTAATTTTGCTGTACTCTTTTGTGACCGTGAAAGAACAACTTCAAGTATCTTCTGGTAACAAGAGGGCCATAAGCCCTATAGCCTTCACCTGAAGACAGTTTAGACAGAATCAGTGATTTGTTATATGATAATGACCTAAATATTTGTCCCTAGTTTTTCTTGATATAGCCTGGTGACCTAGTTTTTAACCCAGTTGGGAATTTGACCTAGATTTTAAAGACACACATTATGGCCAGGCTTAATAAATATTAGTCCAAAAATGTGCCCTCGAGAGTGTTTTTCTTCGATGTGACCTGGTAATCTATTTTTTACCCCAGATGATCCAATTTCGAACTTGACCTAGATTTTACAGAGACCTACATGTGACCAAGTTTCATGAAGACTTAAGTTGTTAATGTGACCACTAGAGTGTTAACAAGGGGTTTCTTCGACGTGACCTGGTGACCTTTAGTTTTTGATCCCAGATGACCCAATTTCAAAAAGACCAAGATTTTATAAAGATGTACATTGTGACCAAGTTTCATTGTAATTAAGTGAAAACTGTGACCTGTAGAGTGTTAACAAGGTTTATCATTAATGTGACCTATTTTGTAACCCCAAATGACCCAGTTTCAAACTAATGACCTCGATTTATAGAGAGGA
The DNA here is from genome assembly GCA_947247005.1 of Spisula solida. NCBI lineage: Eukaryota > Metazoa > Mollusca > Bivalvia > Venerida > Mactridae > Spisula > Spisula solida. The sequence goes on along the minus strand of OX365958.1, from coordinate 689,080 downwards.
ACATTGTGACTAAGTTTTATAAAGATGAAGTCAAAATGTGATATGTGTAGTGTTAACAAAGTTTTTCTTTGATTTGACCTAGTGACCTAGTTTTGACCCAAGATGACCCAATAACAAACTTGGCCTAGATTTCATAGAGACAACATTATTACCAAGTTTCAAAAAGTGACAATTGTGACCTCTAGAGTGTTAACAGTCCAATTGTAAATGACGCATGACATACAACAGACAAAAGGGCGATCACAATAGCTCTATTATTCAGGTAGTTTAAATTGTCACAACTGTACTAGAATTTTCCTAATATTCAAGTCTGCACATCATTGACCCCCATTCATTGAGTGGCAAGTTGACTGTTACATTAGGTGACAGCAAAGCTGCCCCTCTTAGGTGTGATGCAAGAGAGTAAAGTGGAGCAATGTGAGGTATTCTTGCCGAGAACAATGGAGCAGTGGCGCACACACATGTTCAACTGCTTTTTGTCTAATTTACTTTATTGAAATATATTTCAACGTATCTACCTACCATACTAACAGACCTATGCCTACTATGCAAATTGCTTAACACCAGTCAATCACCAATCATTTTCCTATAGCATGTGTAGATGGATGGAGTTAGTGAACTCAACACCAGTCCACTAGCAGTATGTTATTGTGCAGTTTTTTGACGTGTCAACATTATAATAACAAAGAGATGTTTAACATCCATGTGAAGTTTTAGGATCATGGGTGCAAGCATTCAAGAGTTATTGAGTGGAAACAATTTTGCTGTCAAAGGACAAAGCAACCTTGACCTTCTGACCTCAAAATAAGGGACATCTACTATTGCTGACCAACATCCATGTGAAGTTTGAGGTTCCTGGGGCAAAGCATTCTTGAGTTATCTAACGGAAACCAATTCATACGACAGACAGACCGACAGGTGCAAAGCAATATACCCCCTCATCAAAGATGGGGGTATAATTACACAGTAGCTGCACACTTTAGATATCTTGTGCAGATACTGAATGCTAGTAGTTATGTACAGATACCGAATGCTAGTAGTTATGTGCAGATACCAAATGCTAGTAGTTATGTGCAGATACCGAATGCTAGTAGTTATGTGCAGATACCGAATGCTAGTAGTTATGTGCAGATACCGAATGCTAGTAGTTATGTGCAGATATCTAATGCTAGTAGTTATGTGCAGATATCTAATGCTAGTAGTCATGTGCAGATACTGAATGCTAGTAGTTATGTGCAGATACCGAATGCTAGTAGTTATGTGCAGATACGGAATGCTAGTAGTTATGTGCAGATATCTAATGCTAGTAGTCATGTGCAGATACTGAATGCTAGTAGTTATGTGCAGATACCGAATGCTAGTAGTTATGTGCAGATACCGAATGCTAGTAGTTATGTGCAGATACTGAATGCTAGTAGTTATGTGCAGATACTGAATGCTAGTAGTTATGTGCAGATACCGAATGCTAGTAGTTATGTGCAGATACCAAATGCTAGTAGTTATGTGCAAATACCGAATGCTAGTAGTTATGTGCAGATACGGAATGCTAGTAGTTATGTGCAGATACTGAATGCTAGTAGTTATGTGCAGATACCAAATGCTAGTAGTTATGTACAGATATGGAATGCTTGTAGTTATGTGCAGATATCTAATGCTAGTAGTTATGTGCAAATACCGAATGCTAGTAGTTATGTGCAGATACCGAATGCTAGTAGTTATGTGCAGTAGTTATGTACAGATACGGAATGCTTGTAGTTATGTGCAGTAGTTATGTACAGATACGGAATGCTAGTAGTTATGTGCAGATACTGAATGCTAGTAGTTATGTGCAGATACTGAATGCTTGTAGTTATGTGCAGATACCAAATGCTAGTAGTTCTGTATTTATCGACAGGTCAATAAAACTGTGCAATAATAGATATTACATCTGAGGGGTCAAATATGGCTAAAATGCTTGAATAGACCTGCAGTTTGATTGGCAGTTTCTAACCAGTCTCAACTTGTGAGGCGAACGAAGATAAAACATCACTCACTGGAGATGTTTTACTTGTACATTTAAACATTATTTTAGTAGCTTTGTTCTTAACGTAACATCTCTTGTTTCACATTCATTTCTTCCTATCTTTATGAGGCAGTTTGTTTGCAAGCTTATGAGGCGAACAACAGACCCCTTATAAAGCTTTTTCATACTCAACACAGTATAGCACACAAACTTTAAAGTTTCAAACAGCAAATGTGTCATAATTTACTGAAACTTGTATATTACATGCATAGTCTTAAATAAAGCAGAGTAATATTTTCCGGTTTGAATGTTGGACTTTCTAGGAGCTAATCAAGATTCATACTCAAATTGAGTAAAGCATGAAGAAAGTTTTATAACCATACGGCCAGATTACACGAGTTCGTTCATAAGTGCTATAACTATATGTTAGTGAGTGAAATGTTTGTACTACGAACATGTTTGTATCAAGTTGAGTGAAACTGTCCTCAGCAGAACAAGAAAACAAGCACCATTCAGATCTCATATGTTTATTACATAAGTCATAATTCTAAACACACACTATACATAATGAAATACAAAACTTGTAGTGATACATATACAGAGGAATGTTTGAGCAAATGAAGCAATACAGAGTTACAGACTTTTACATTTCTCTTTTGATGGATCAATCTTAACTACATGTATATGTGTATTAAGATATCGCACAAAACATTTTAACATTGGACACAGCTACAATATAGTACGATAACAAATGTTCTTATTGCATCTTCATAAAATTATCCAAGTATTGATTCAAACAAACTTGTTTGTATTTCATGAAATGTCTGCTATGGATTATGGGATGTTTACGAACATTTGATTGTTCAACTCATGTTCTATAATATAATGCTGCAGAATCCATCAGTAACATATTACATGTAACATTTATGGTAAATTCTGGTTTGAACTGGTACAGAAAATGTGAACAACCGACCAGGCACTGTATTGTTTCTAAAGTGGAGACGTAATTTGCAATAAAAAATCAAAGACAATGAAACGTAATACAGGCCGGAATATATTTAAAGAATAATTTTATTAGAACTGAATGGTTTGACTGAATATACAAGTTTTAAGAGGATATAGTTATTACATTTAATAAAATACAGGAAAGGCATCGACTAAACTTTTCATAAGCCGTAAACCAGAAATGCTTACTGTGGATTTCTTCAGAGAAAATATAAAGGTCATATAACATCTAAATGCTCTATACATCAAAACCAAAGAAGGGAGTTATTCTTTAGGAAGGTGATGTCTTAAACACTGTCATTGGGAGATTCTTTTGAAATCTATAAATGGATCAATAGATTGCATGCCATAGACCATCTATATCTAAGTATAGAACTTCAGCTGTAGAATGCAGAAATATGTACAAGTTGGTTGTTTCTTACAGTATTTACTAAATTCAACAAAGACGATCTCTAACAAGTATGACAAGTCCATTTACGTAAATGCTTCTATATAGTAAAAGAGAGGCATAATTATAAGCAATTTAGCATAAGATCAAGCGAGAATTTGGTTACCATGGCTACAATTTATTTCAAGAAAATGAATATATTTGATAATTGTGCATTATATATGGTAAGATAAAAACCTCAGTCAAAAACATACAGACGTCAACAATATGGAAACATTTACACACAATGAATCAACAATGAATGGATTTTTAAAGAAAAACTGCAGTGTATACTTTGCAGTGTATTATACGTAACAAATTCAGCCAACACTTCAGTACTGTAAAAACACATATTAACGGGGTTATAAATTTCGTGGATTATAAAATATGGAAGGGTAAAACCTTGTTATGTATTTGGGATTTCGGCATAACGTGGTCATTAGATTTCAACAAAATCAACAAAAGTTTAACTCCCTCGAAAACTAATGATTTTACAGTATGTTATTGATCTATTTGCTCTAACAGATGACGTCTAACATGTCATCTTTTACACAACAAATACAACTTGTATTATAATCTATTTCAAACAAAATGAAAAGAATTCCTTGCAAGAATTGATCCTACTCTTTAGTGGACATTTCTTTAACTTCCAGTAAAACCCAAAGGTAATTTATCATTGATAAAGAGTTAAAAGTAAAGAAGGTTTTCGTATTTTTTTTCTTTTTACTCTTTATCAATGATACAGTTACCCGAGGTAAAACCTTGATTGGTCATGTCTACCTATATAGCCAAGATAACACAATCTAGGAATTCTGCACCAACCAAGTGAATCAATCTACACATGTATTTCAAAATTCAAAACATAACATCAATGTGTACATTTGAAAAAATCAAAAAAGGAAAAAGTATTTACAATGAAAGAGGCACAGTCATTCACACGTCACTGGTATACTTAATGTAAATCCATACATACATAATTCATTATAGGTCACACATACACGATGCATGGTTCTAACGAATGCATTCAATGTATAGTAAGCGGATTTTACGCTGTTTTTAAACTCATATTTCAAAGTCATACATGTTGGATAGACCAGTCATATATGGTGGATAGACCAGTCATATATGGTGGATAGACCAGTCATATATGGTGGATAGACCAGTCATATATGGTGGATAGACCAGTCATATATGGTGGATAGACAAGTAAAAGTACTTAATTTATCCTTGTAAAGGAACTGACAGACCCACTTGTGGATAAGATCGAAACTCGCGTCACTGAAGACCACAACCTATTTGGTCATTTAATCAAACCCGGATCAAGACCATACGAATTTTGATGATCAATAAAGGGAGATTTGATAATAAGGGAAAAAGTCTTCCAACTGGAGATAACGCATGTTTGAGACAGCCCAGTACTTTACTGTGTTAGCCTGACAGGTACTGCTTAAGATCTAAAAATACAAGCGCAAATCTAATAAGGCAGGCATATGAATAAGGCCAACATACGGTAGAATTAAAACCTAATTTTAATCAAGCACACACAAACATAACAACCATACACTTTTTACACAATTTCTCAATGTAATCACTAACTACTTAAAAATCTATACAATGATTTGAAACATAAAAATTTGAATAAAGACATTAGTTAACATTAACAACTCAAATCATTTGATGGATATCTTTCAAACATTGAATATCATGTACACACAAGAAACAAAAACCCCTGAATATATCGGAAATTGCAAAAATAATATGGTTTTCATATCGCCACTTACACCCTCTACAAACTATAATGGGCGATCATTCATCCAAAGATAATTAAGTATTAAAGTTATTCATTTGTTCTCAATCGTAAGTATTAGTATAGTTAAGTTACTTCAATACTACTGTTTGCTAGATGGAATTCAATAAGAAATAGTCTCGACTTTTAATTCACACTTTTCTCTTTTTTAATTTACTTCTTTATTTCTAGCTTTTATCAAGGACAAAAACTCTTTACACAATTGGATTATTTGTACACAATAACAAAAGCATAACCACATTATAAACTATACAGGAATAATTCATTAAATAAACCTGGTACACAATACATATATGGATATTTATTGCAAAACACAAAGAACATTCGAAAAGTCAAAGGTCATCTCTCAAGGTCACATTAAAATATTATCAAAGGTCACCTCTCAAGGTCACATTAAATATTATTGAAGGTAACCTCTCAAGGTCACATCAAATATTATCAAAGGTAACCTCTCAAGGTCACATCAAATATTATCAAAGGTCACCGCTCAAGGTCACATAAAATATTAACAAATGTCACCTCTCAAGGTCACATCAAATATTATCAAAGGTAACCTCTCAAGGTCACATCAAATATTAACAAATGTCACCTCTCAAGGTCACATCAAATATTATCAAAGGTCACCGCTCAAGGTCACATTAAATAGTATCAAAGGTCACCTTTCAAGGTCACATTAAATATTAACAAAGGTCATCTCTCAAGGTCACATTAAATATTATCAGTGGAAGACTGCATCGTTCATCAGTCAGTGTACTTTGTGAATTGGCCTTCAAGGTCAACCACTGGTTATTGTATGTAATGGAAACCTATGAAATAAGATTTGCCTTTTCATAAAGGGGCCATGAAAAGGTCAAAGAGGCCAAAGCTTACATGTCCTTTGTGGGAACCAACCAATGACAGAACGTATATGTCCAGTATGCTTTTATGATGGCTGCTGCAGTTACATATATAGATAATCTCGCTTATAAATGATGAAAATAATATATTGAATCTATTTGCCTATGTATAGTACAATGTATACATATCTTGTGTATTACATGTACACATCATCACCACCTTCGTATAATAAAATAAACTGAGTAAGTTTGTTTCATGTAAAATGTAATTAATCAAACAAAAAAATATCTAAACACAAGAAACTACCAAAACTAGGACTCCAAATTCACTTACTGGAACTTACAGTAAAGTGACTTGGACCTCCTTTATAGCACTAGGATGTCTTGGAATGATATAACAATCTCAGGGGTTCGGCACATACACCTACAATGTTAGTGCCTTCCAAAAAAAAAATTATAAGAAAAATTATTTTTGGAAAAAATACTTATCATTGTAGGTGTGTCGAACCCCTGTGAGAAAAATATAATCAATTGGAACAACTAAATTACTAAACTATAACAGAAAATGTATATACACTTGATTAACTGAACAAATAACTTGTTGTAATCCTTCATACATCATAAGTAAGTAGACTTTATTTAAACGAGGCCACACATTTGATTTCGCAATCTTCCATGTGGGCCTCATCACACTAAAGGTATATGAACATTATTTTAATTCTAAACTCATAGCAACTTAATGTTGTTCAATGTTGGCTTTTTTTACTTAACTTTTTGTTACTTTTTTTGTAAATTGTGTAATAATTAGGTAAAAATAAACCGAGACCAACAAACCAAGCTAGATAAAAGAAGCAAGTCATATTTTTGCGGAGGAAAAAGCTCTAATAAGAAATTAACTATATTATTAAGAGTATTAATAATAAAAATAAACGAAGATTTGAAGCAAAAGTATGTACCAGTCGATGTTATCCATTTACTTCATTCTGTTATATTAGCCATATAATTATTATGAAACAGGGCAAATATTTAATTTTTTGGATTTTTTTGAGGATTCATTATAAAATCAAAATATTTCTTAATTGATAAAAAATCATAGCCAAAAATTATTATATTGCATATTTTTATATATTATGTTACTGAGATGAAATTTCTGGTACCAAACAAAGCAAGCAGACCTTATCTGACATTACAAGTAAATGTAGACTGGTTTTGCTATTCATGAAAGCAAAAAAACCATATCTGACATTACAAGAAAACGTAGACTGGTTTCGCTATTCATTTACAATCATATTATATATAGTCATAATTATTAATTATGCTTCAAAACATGGCTACAGACAACTTTGTTTCAAACAATATTTTCTTCAACCACTGTTGAAATTCATGTAGAAAGTCATGTATATGCATGATCGAGCTTTAGACTATGTGGTTAACAAATTTCTCAATCCAATGATGTCGGATGATTTAACTATTGGACTATATTATTTAAAAGGCTTCTAGATGATACTGATGTTACAACGCCAGATGCTTGACAACCGCTGCCATGACAACCGCCATTAACAACGACACAGAGGCTTCCACACCAGCAACTCCAGCAGTAGCTGAAAGAGAAAAATAACAAACATCAAATATGCATTGAGGACCATACATCGAAATAACAGTTCAAGCATTATTCTGTATAATATGAACTAAGGCACTGCCTTTAATGGAGGTTTTTATATATCAATTAATGTATGTATTTATGTATGTACAGCGTACATAAAGTAACATACATAAAAGTTAGAACATATTAAGTAAATTTGATAATTCAGGGCTTTTTTTCATTACATAATACAGGCTATTATAAGCCCCATTCCAAGGCCCCTTCACCTGGAAAAAATCTTTAAAATTATGCAGTTTTCCCCACAAATGAAGTTTACCTCAACACAATCATTCTCCATGTTACCAATATACCAAGATGTTTTCCTCGCAATTAAAAGTAAGGCCCGCCATTCTCATGGTTCGAAAAAAAGCTCTATGATTATTTTAGTAATAACAAGTAGATTCAGCTGATGGGTTTGGAGTTCATAAATACAGTTACTCCGCCGGAAATCTAACATGACACAATCTATGTGTTGAAGGTTGTTTGACAGATGTTTTCTGGTACTAGTAAATCTATTAGAGAATGCAACCATGCATTATTTTATGAACATTTTGCGTTCGGCTGAGAAAATTGTAGTGCGCGGTGACTCAGATTTATCCCTGCCGAATTGGCAAATGCCCTCTTAGATTCCAGGGAGGAGATGGAAAGTTTGTGTGATACAAGGAATCGGGGCACACTGCCCTAGCTCATTCTGAGTAGATTCCTTGGTTCTTCATCATGCCCAGTGTATAGGACTGAAACACATGAGACTACCTCTAGATTTGCAACCTGTGTGAGTGCGACTCTAGTTGGCTGGGAAACACTGAAGAGTATCTGAAATTTCCAGTGCTTAGGCCGAGATTTGCAACCAAGGATCTCCGGCTTGGTAGTCGGTCGAGATTTCCAACCAGGGATCTCCGGCTTGGTAGTCGAGAGCGCTAGCCACTCGGCAATGATTCCATGCTCAACATGCATTATGATTAAATTGCGTTTATTTCTAAAATAAAATCCTACTATTGATATTTAATTAATTCTATAGAGACAAATGACATTATGTAAATTGCACCATACAGTGGAACTCAGTTATAAAGCAGAAATTTCTTTCGCTATAAACGAAGTTTTCTTTATGAGTAAGTTCCACTGTAAACACAAAGACATACGAAAAACCGCCCGAGTTCAATCGAGATATAAAGTACTTACGTATCTCATTCAACTGAAGAGGCAATCTATGAGATTTATCTCCGGTCCCATAAACCAGATAGTATGTCTCCACAAAATGAGATGATTTCACTTTGTACACCATCAAGCCCACTTGTAGACCATCTGGTCCTGCCTGTAAAATATACATACATTCTCTATAATTATGGGACATACCGTAGATTTTTCAATAATTTCAACATAAATTTCTCACCAGTAAATATCTGCTTTGAAAGCTTTCGAGTATTTATTAATGGGCATACATATTTAGGCTGTATACCATACTTAGAGAAATGATGACACAACATACAGCAAATGACAAGAGTAAGTCTAAATAAAATCATAAGGCCAAAAACAAATTTTGTTTCTTTCCCCTTCCGTAACTAACCAAACAAGAGCTGTCCACGAACAGCGCACTCCACTATTCGCAGCACCATGCTGGGATACTACAATCATTATATATTCAAAACAAAATGCTTCATAACAGCAGCATTTACCTCTGCTGTGTAGAGGTTGGGGCTTCTAAGTTGGAAAAGGGGGATAATTTGGACAAATTATGCAGGACCATTACCTACTCATGTGTAGGTCCTCTTGGTCATGAAGGTAAACAAATAAGCATTTCTTAGTCCAAAAGGGGGCATAATTTCAACAAAATGCTAAATAGTTATCTTCTCCTGTGTAGGGGTTGGGGTCATGATGGTGAACAAGTATGCAAAGTATCAAAGCAACATATCAATGCACTTTGAACATATTAGAGGCTAAAAAACCTGTACCTAAACTTTAACAATTGCATTTCTAAGTCCAAAAGGGGGCATAATTTCAACAAAATGCTTGATAGAGTTACCCACACCTGTGTAGGGGTTGGGGGTCATGATGGAGAACAAGTATGCATAGCATTATGTGAATGCACTTTGAAAATATTAGAGGTGAAAAAACCTGTACTTAAACTTTAACATTTGCACTAAGTTGAAAAAGGGGGCATAATTTAACAAAATGCTTGATCAAGTTACCTACCCCTGTTTATGGGTTGGGGTCATGATGGTGAACAAGTATGCAAAGTATCAAAGCAATATGTCAATGCATTTTGAACATATTAGAGATTAAAAAACCTGTACCTAAACCTTAACATTTGCATTTCCAAGTCCAACAGGGGGCATAATTTCAACAAAATGCTTGATAGAGTTACCCACCCCAGTGTAGGGGTTGGGGTCATGATGGTGAACAAGTATGTAAAGCAATATGTGAATGCACTTTGAAAATATTAGAGGTGAAAAAACCTGTATCTAAACTTTAACATTTGCACTATTTGCACTAAGAAGAAAAAGGGGGCATAATTTCACCAAAATGCTTAATAGAGTTACCTACCCCTGTGTATGGGTTGGGGTCCTGATGGCAAACAAGTATGCAAAGTATGAAAGCAATATCTCAAAGGACTTAGAGAATATAAGAGGTTAAAAAACCTGTAACTAAACTTTAACAAAAGTGTTACCCGGACGCCAACGCCGACGCTCAGGTGACTGCAATAGCTCCCCTTATTCTACGAATAGTGGAGCTAAAAACTAAAATTTCTGGGCAACAAAATGTTTTACTTACCTACCCAACCCTCATTTAATTGACCAGGGTCGGGAAGGCGAAACAAACAATATTATAATTTTGGCCTAATGTAGAATGTACTCTTATTATTGTTTTAGGTTTCCAAATCCATGTTAAGGTAAACTCATATTATTGTGTGAATAAAGTAATAATACATTGTTGTGATATCTCAGTAAAAAGTTCTAGACAGAAAATCAGCATTTCGATTTACAGTTCCATGTTTATGCTACAACGTATACTAAGAAGGTACATTTATGTATCCAATAAAATACAATCCAGCACAAAGACACACAACCAAACAATGCACTATGAAGTTCCCATCATGGTAAAGTTGTGAGCAATTATTTGAAGTGTGGCCATTGACCTTCGAGGAATAGACTGGTCTTTCATTTCAGTTGAGTGCTGCCTTGCCTGTCCGATGTTTTACTATCTTATGCAGACAAACGCACCACCTGATCAGGCACTGGAAGAATGTTTAGAAACCTTCCATTTGAATAATTCCAAAAACGTTTCATTGATCTGGATACTTTTTCTACAGTCCAAAAAGGGAAACTTACCAAGCAACGAGATTCAACGATGTCGAATTTTTGAGATGGGTCCTTCCACCTCTGGTCGTATGATATGACCTGTTTCTCATCACCAATCATCCAGCTAACTTTCTCGCATAGCAGACCTTGGTTTGACTTTCCATCAGCAGAAATATTGCACTTTACCTTGGCGTAACGAGCGCCCAACATCGAGGAAAAGTTTCCACATTTCATGTCTGGCTTGTCTGAAAAAAGACAACAAAATAATCGTGTAACAAGAGATGTTTGTAAAACATGCATGCCTCCATTGCAGCCAAATAGTCATTAATGTTAAAGGTCGCAGCAACCTTGATCTTTGACCTACTGACCTCAAAATCAATACATGTCATCTACTATTGCTTGAACATCCTAGGGCAAAGCGTTCTTGAGTTAGTAAAGGAAACCATTTGGTCTACCAACCGATTGACTTACCAACCGATCAACAGACCGACAGACATGTGCAAATCAATATAAGAGTCTGTTTGTTGTTTGTCTTCAACTGAGACAATTAAAAGTGCAAGGTCATTCAGTTTTGTCCTTGCCAGATTGGCCATTGACATTGACAGTTGTATGCTAAAAGGAAATAGTGTGAGATACCCTAGCTATTTCTGGATTGCTTATTGCGCCAAGTGTCTTTAAATAAAGTAGTTCTTATTATGTACAGCACATAAACATGTGAGAATACCTTGGGTTTCAAACCATTTCATTTCTAGTTGTGCAAGACACATCCTTTCTCGAGTTACTGATCGTAAATTTTATCTCCAATCTCAGGACATATTGGCCTTGACTTTGACCTAGTGAACTCCCATAATGACCAGCCACCCATTAAGTTTTAGAATCCAAGGTCAACATAGTCAAACCACCAACAGGTAAATATTAATAGGAAGATAATGATAAACAAACAACATAATGAACAAAGGAATCCGATAATTTCCTTAATATCTTTTAACTTGGTAAAGTGTCAGACAGAATGGTTCTGAATGCACAAATAAAATCTCAACTCACCAACTTGCACCATCATGGTGAGACCAGCTTGTTTTTCAACATAGTGATTGCCGGGGATGTTGGCTTGACACATAAGTTCTTGAGGGACAGTATGGGCATTGACTGTAATCATCTTTGTGAAAGTACCGGTGTTCTTCACACGATTGGCAGATGTATCCAACGCATTCTTCACATTGACCGATGGATGTTGTTCGTTGTAAAACAAGGACATTTTTGGTGCTGGGTTACTTCCAGTTGCTGTACATCGCACCTAAAATTTACAAGTTTTACAACATTAAGACAGGGCTTGAGAATAAATTTTCAGTAAAAAGAGTAATATAAAAAAATAATATTTAGTCAGGCAGGGAAGGCAGCACTCAACATAACCAGCAGATAAATTCAGCACATTTTATGCGATGAAAGAATTAAACTCTCTTGATGTAAAAATAAGGTCTCCCAATTTGAAACTCAAGTTTGAACTCTTAAAAATAAGGTCTCCAATTTGAAACTCAAGTTTGAACTCTTAAAAATAAGGTCTCCAATTTGAAACTAAAGTTTGAACTCTTAAAAATAAGGTCTGCGATGTGAAACTCAAGTTTGAACCCTTCAAGAATCATTACCGAGAAATAAATTATTTTGACTAAGAATGCAACATCATCACATAATTACCCCCGCTTTGCAATTGCATATAATTCCAAATTTCAACTACAACAGAAATGACTCAAGAAGTCCATGTAATGGTAGGTTATACTACCATTATGCAGAGCTACAGATAAGGTTTTAGTCCATTGGGTATTTTACCCCTCGAGTTTCAATTTTGATTGGGTTTTAACAAATTTTAATTGGGTATTTAGTAAAACTCAAAGGGTAAATGATCTTTTTTGTACTGTTTTTCACTGTAACATACTTTTCTATTTGGGTATTTTAGATTGTCTTTGCTTTTTCTTACTCCCTCCTATCAAAATCAATTGGGTTTTTAAGAAAATTAATTGGGTAATTACCCCAATAGCAGCTTATCTGTAGCTCTGATTATGTATACCTGTTCTAGAGCAGTTTCTCATGAATTTGGCAAGTTTATTTTTCAAGATTAAAATATGGCTTTATACATAAATTAACTGTTTTGCATCCCGGGATCATTTAGTTCTTGTACTTTATTAGTCCTGTCCTAAGTTTTTAGAAGCAGTATCCGACACTTTGCGCTAAATAATAATTAATAGTTTTCCAGGGGTTCCATTAAACTCAGGAGCAGAGGTTTTGACTCTTGAAACTTCCAAAATCCAACATATTGACCCTCAAAATTGTGGTTTGAAGTGTCATTTTTCTTAAAATCATGGGTAATTACTTGCCAATAAAATGGTAAAATTTAGTAGAAAGTATCAAAATGACCCTTCATAAGCTAGTGGAACCCCTGATTTTCCTAGCACTAAGCCTTTGAACTTATTGCAGATCACTCTTAATAACTTAACTTGGCATAAGTTCTGTTTCATTTATCGTAGTGGGAAACATGTAAACAATGAATAGTGATAGAAACACATGCATTATTTACTTACGTGTACATTTTCACACACACTCGTTGCTATGGAGAAGTTCTTTTTATTATATTCTTCAGTTCAATTGAAAAGCTTCGTTAAATACGAAAAATACCGATGGTCGGATACTGCTCTGTTAAATATGACATGCAAGGGGACAGAGCCAGTAGTGAACAGTCTACTCAAGACATAAATGAAAGCTAATTACAATTATCAACTCAACGTAAAAATGAAAGTTCAACTGAAAAGGGGACCTTCGATTGGGACCATCACATGAGGTATGCCAGGCCAACAATAACACACAAAGATGCACATGAACAGATGTTATATTTGTGTTTCCAGGGTTTGAATATCAATTTGGATCAAATGGAAAAGTAACATCTACAGAAAATCTAACACACTGCAACAGCCACTATCAAAATGGGCCATGATTACTACATATAACAACATCACTATTTACCTACAGTACAGAATGTTTCCAAAGTTGTGTCAGGTGATACAGAATGTGTCCAAAGTTGTGTCAGGTCATACAGAATGTGTCCAAAGCTCTGTCAGGTCATACAGAATGTGTCCAAAGTTCTGTCAGGTCATACAGAATGTGTCAAAAGCTCTGTCAGGTCATACAGAATGTGTCCAAAGTTGTGTCAGGTCATACAGAATGTGTCCAAAGCTCTGTCAGGTCATACAGAATGTGTCCAAAGTTCTGTCAGATCATACATAATGTGTCCAAAGCTCTGTCAGGTCATACAGAATGTGTCCAAAGTTGTGTCAGGTGATAAAGAATGTGTCCAAAGTTGTGTCAGATCATACAGAATGTGTCCAAAGCTCTGTCAGGTCATACAGAATGTGTCCAAAGTTCTGTCAGGTCATACAGAATGTGTCCAAAGCTCTGTCAGGTCATACAGAATGTGTCCAAAGTTCTGTCAGATCATATAGAATGTGTCCAAAGTTGTGTCAGATCATACAGAATGTGTCCAAAGCTCTGTCAGGTCATACAGAATGTGTCCAAAGTTCTGTCAGATCATACAGAATGTGTCCAAAGCTCTGTCAGGTCATACAGAATGTGCCCAAAGTTGTGTCAGGTCATTCAGAATGTGTCCAAAGCTCCGTCAGGTCATACAGAATGTGTCCAAAGCTCTGTCAGGTCATACAGAATGTGTCAAAAGTTGTGTCAGGTCATTCAGAATGTGTCCAAAGCTCTGTCAGGTCATACATAATGCGTCCAAAGTTCTGTCAGATCATACAGAATGTGTCAAAGGTTCTGTCAGATCATACAGAATGTGTCAAAGGTTCTGTCAGGTCATACAGAATGTCTCCAAGGTTCAGTCAGGTCATACAGAATGTCTCCAAGGTTCTGTCAGATCATACAAAATGTGTCCAAAGTTGTGTTAGGTCATACAGAATGTGTCCAAAGTTGTGTCAGGTCATACAGAATGTGTCCAAAGTTCTGTTAGGTCATACAGAATGTGTACAAAGTTCTGTCAGGTCATTACATCGGTTTTCAGTTCTGTCAGAACAATATGAAACAGTACAATTATCTGACAGAACTGAAAAGCGGATCGGTATTACTAGCATAATATAGAAAAGAAATACACCAAGACATTTGAAAGCTGCCACACTGCACTTAACAACTGGCGTAGTGATCACCAAATTACCAATGTTTAAAGGTACTTACGTAATAATTTCCAGGTGTAAGTTCCACTGGAGCTTGTCCTTCAATGTTTGGTGTGTGCTTATCAGCAATCGTCTCATTATTTGCATTTAGAATTTCAATAGTAACTCTGTCTACAGGGTCTAAAAGCATAAAACATGAGATGATTGTTACTGTGTACACTCTATACATCAATACTTCGACCTCTATATCTCAAAACTTCGACCTCTATACCTCAATACTTCGACCTCTATACCTCAATACTTCGACCTCTATACCTCAATACTTCGACCTCTATATCTCAATACTTCGACCTCTATATCTTAATACTTCGACCTCTATATCTTAATACTTTGACCTCTATATCTCAATACTTCGACCTCTATATCTCAATACTTTGACCTCTATATCTCAATACTTTGACCTCTATATCTCAATACTTTGACCTCTATATCTCAATACTTTGACCTCTATATCTCAATACTTTGACCTCTATATCTCAATACTTTGACCTCTATACCTCAATACTTTGACCCCTATACCTCAATACTTTGACCTCTATATCTCAATACTTTGACCTCTATATCTCAATACTTCGACCTCTATATCTCAATATTTCGACCATATTTGGTCTATTTCAAGAGATTAATCACTAAATTATATCACAAAATACATAGTAACAAAGTATATATTAGACTTACGGAGAACTGTTAGCCTCATTTCCTTGGAGTCTGTAACATTGCCACTTTCAATAAGGGAGCATCTATAGATACCATTGTCAGCATGTGTTACACCTAAAACAGCAGTTTTGTTAAATTAATCTTGATGAATAAATAAAATACAACATTACATAAGAAGATTAAAATCACAACAATTTTACAATTTAAATAGATCTTTAATTATATAAATTTGGTTAATATTGTAAATATAATGAACTGTAGTGTACGTCTTACCAAGAAATTACTTCACTCTAAAACTTATTCTGATGATGAAAATATTTATAATGAAAAGAATATATTAATGATGAAATTATTTTATTCACAAAATCATAAAATTTGAAATGATCATATATATATTAACAATGCATTACTGTCTGGAACAGGTAAAAAGAACATGATTATATCAACTATTTAACTAATTAATACAGTTATCTAACATATTTACAACATGCAATCTACAGAAAGAGAAGAAAAGCACACTAGAGCATACATTTATCCTGCACAAGACATTTTGACCATGCTCAAACTATTTCAACTTTGAGGTGTCCCAATTTCAAGACAAGATTATTGCTGAATATATTGGTTAATAAATGGTGTTGTAAATGCATTTAAGTGTATAATATAAACAAATATAATATAATGAAATATATGAGCAATTTGGGTACAAATCTTATGCATGAATAATTGTTGCACATAATTTCAAAAGCATCCCAAATTGAAATCCAATAGTTACATTGTAACCTGTATTTGATACATAGCTTCAATCTGATTGGTCAACAAGTCAACATCAATCTAAGTAAGATTCATTCTGATTGGACAATAGTTGTTGCCTCAATTTGATTAGAGGCTGTTACTACAATCTAATTGGATGGTAATTGTTGCCTCAATCAGATTGGACATTTGTTGCTTCAATCTGATTGGACAATAATTGTTACTTCAATCTGATTGGACAATAATTGTTGCACTAATCTGATTTGGTGATCATTGGTGCCTCGATCAGATTGGATATTTGTTGCTTCAATTTGATTGGACAATAATTGTTGCCTCAAACTGATTAGAGGATGTTACTTCAATCTGATTGGACAATGATTGTTGCTTCAATCTGATTGGACAATAATTGTTGCCTCAATCTTATTAGAGGATGTTACTTCAATCTGATTGGACAATGATTGTTGCTTCAATCTGATTGGATGATAATTGGTGCCTCAAACTGATTTGAGGTTGATACTTCAATCTGATTGGACAATGATTGGCGCTTCTAATCTAATTTGATGATAATTGGTGCCTCAATTAGATTGGAGGCTGTTACTTTAATCTGATTGGACAATAATTCTTGCTTGAATCTGATTGGATATTTGTTGGTTTAAACTGATTGTATGACACTTAAAGATGCTTTTGAATTATGAGGGTTAGTAAAACACATACAAACAATAGCGATAACTACATGCGTGTTCCCGAACCACAAGCAAACATACAAATGCTGTGCTCCATACATGCATTGAGGTGTACAAAGGTGACTTAATGTAAGTAAATCAATCATACAGTGAAGTGCACCAGATATTTATGTGTATTTATACATTCTTGCGAAGCAGTCTTTGATTGAGCTTAGAATACCATGACCTTATGACCTCATAATGAATGGAAAATTTAAGCATATAATCAAAGCGGATGATATTTTTCCCATAGGTTGGTTCTAGAGGAAAGGTATGAATCACCTGACCACCAAATGTCATTCAACGCACAGAAAAAAAGATATGATGATAGAATGAAGGGATGACAAAATAAAATCTAAATGGTGTAATGATTGGCGATGGTTATACATTCCTCCCAACTCTATTATAATCAGGTATTCACAATTGAACACTGTCTAAAAAGAAGCGCACAGCCATGCTCCCGTTGTATACATATAACAACTAAACTCATCACATGGACAGCAAATTTGGCCGACAGAAACTTTTGAACTAAAACTGCTACACAACTAAATAACAATAACAACATAAAATCATGCAGTAAGTTTGTAACCACCACATGGAAAAATAATAAGTACAGAATTTAATGGCTGAAAATAAGTAAGACTAAATCCGTTAAAGTGGATTTGACTAAATCCACCAAAGTAGATTTGTGGAAGACTGCTGATAGTGCTTATTTCTCCGCATGCGCCTGTTCAGTATAAAACTGTAATAACAAGTGATCTAGTTAATTTGATAGTTTGGATATGTAGTGGCATTTCAATCCAGGAAACTGTAGTTGAGTTTTTTATTAGTTTTCAAACAGATATTTCAAGATCATTTTTGAAAAATGTTCGTTTGCACTTGGTAAATTGGATGTTTATAATTTTAGGCACAAAGCCTTTGTGACGACAAAGTCAAATAATAAATTAAACGGTATCTATAAAATACAAACCTAAGAACATTTTAGTTACCATGGAAACTCTACCACTATATATCATGATTAACTATAATGCCAAAGGGCTGCATCTTGCCCACAGATAATTCCTTTAATGCCCAACAACCTCCGTTTTCTTTTATTTACATAATCATTATATAACAATTAAAATATGCAAGGTCTCCAAGGCCATCTAATCTGACCTTGGCATAATGTTAATGAAACAAAATGAACATTTACATATTTGTGTTAGAGTTATGAACATTAAAACCTCAGTCTTATAGATAACAAGAGATGTTTGTAAAACATGTTTGCCCCCATGGCACCCCAATAATCATTTGCCAAAGTGGGGGGAGACATAATAAAATAAAATCATGATTGAGTAGAAATCATCATGCTGCAGTAACAAGAAAACCATATAAAAACTTAAGGGCAAGATGCATATTGAAAGAACTGATACAGGCGCATTAAGCTGCGCGTACATCACTCCGTTCAAATATTGGCTAAACAAGAACCGCAGTTAGTAAAAAATATTAATGGGGGAAAATGGGTTTTCGCGGGCCACTCATCTCTCAGCGAAATAGTGCACCTGATATTTCTAAGTTAAATGCGTAGCCTTCAGCGCCTTTGCCATAGGTAAGCTTGAATCGCCCGTCTTTCTCCACAAAAAGACTTTCTGCATCATTGGCCGGGTAGAACCCTTCAGTTAAGCGTAACTCAGTACCATCTGTTGCTATAAATCTCCACTCAATCCTGTCAAGCAGAGCAGTTACATATGAAGCTTAAATTTTCTTTCCAGAGTTTGCAAAGCGTTAATTTTTTGCCATTTTGCAAAACCACTTTGCCTAACTTAAAACTAGATTTGTAACAAGACTTTTGAACATTGTTTGCAAACTCATCAATAGCTGTACGAAATGGCTTATGCGAATTTACCAGTGAAATATTTAATGACCCTTGGATTAGGTTTTGGCTCGTCCATTACATGACATAACTTCATACATGGTTATATACCAACTGTGTATCACCTGCCCAACACAATTATCGAACTTATCGACCTAGTGACTGTCTTACTTCTTTGATGCAACTCCCAAAATAATATTAGTTAACTACAGACAGATTTTGATGCATTATGATGTATTTATCCCAGATTACTGCTAGTTTGTGTCTGGATAACAAATCAGCGCTAATATTTTCGGTTCCAGGTCAATGTTCTCTCTCGGCCTGTATCATTACATTCAACACAAAATGATTAACAAGTGGCATATATAAGGTTAGCCTGGTAAAATTGGTGGGCCCAGCTAATGTCTCTAATTCTGTCTTAAAGTTTTCAAAATGATTCTTTAACAACATGAGAAAGATGGGGAAGGAGATGATAAATTAACCATCTTGATCAACTTAAAGTACATCATTAATTTATGAAAAAACATGCATTGCCTGATAATGTCACAAACAATCAAAGTACTACAAGTGAATATTTTCCGATAGAACTTATTTATTGCTGTACGATTGTGTTTGATTTAGCTTGTATTATCAGGAAAGTGTATATTACCGCATGCTCTGCAACTATTGAATGCATACTGCTGAAAAATGCAGTGCTTTTCAAAGATGACTTGGGTTATATCATCACAATGTACACTAAACTATGTGTGTAAGTGACCTATACCCACAGTGCATAAACCTAATCACTGTATCATTTCTTGTGACCCTATATAAATCAATTTGTATTATTGTGAGCAAAAGCAACTGTAACTTTCAGTCACTGTACGACTTATTGGCAGCCTACACATATAAATGTGTATGACTTTTTGCAATCACCGGAAGTTGACTTGTTTATTCACTGACAATTTGAATGGCTTATTGCGAGCAAAAGAACCTGTAAGTTTCAGTCACTGTATAACTTATTGGGAGCCTACACAAATTTCTTGCGATCACATGAAGTTGACTTG
The DNA here is from genome assembly GCA_947247005.1 of Spisula solida. Taxonomy (NCBI): domain Eukaryota; kingdom Metazoa; phylum Mollusca; class Bivalvia; order Venerida; family Mactridae; genus Spisula; species Spisula solida. The sequence continues at coordinate 668,812 of OX365958.1, read as the reverse complement.
TTTATACACTGTGATACCATGCCAGAGATGCATTTGCAAACATTGCCAAATATGGAAATGAAAACATACAGAATGAAGAACAAACAAACACAATGACGCAAACATCGACTAAGATACAATGACGCAAACATCAAAACAGACATCATAAACCAAGATACAGACATCGTAAATCAAGATATAGACATCATCACATACATAAATCACTGACTATAAGCTAGATCAGGGGTGATATTCAACATTGATCTTATTTAATTGGAGAATAAGGATAGCCAATCATATCGCCTGTTACTAATCAAGAGTTTAATATGGTGTGATCTGATTGGTTGTCCTTATTCTTAAGTCAAGTAAGATCAATATTGAATACCACCCCATGACACAATTTCAAAATTTGAAGGTTAGGGTTGTCAAGGTCATATAGGTATTTTAATCATAAATAAATACTCATTTCTGCGTAATGGTCAACGCAGTAATGTTAAGGTCATTATGCAAAAATTTTGCATTGACATTGACCTCAAGGTCATGGATATTAAAATAAACAAATGAATTCATATGATTAATTCCTCATTAACATTTGACCCGATTTTGAAATTTAACTTTATAAGCATTATTTCTTTCTGAATGTGCAGATTGTTCAATATAACCTTGACAAGTAAAACCAGTCTGATATACATTAAATGCTCTCAATATATTTCACTCAAATAAACATAAAACACATGATAATGATACACCAATATTATCTCCTAACATAACACTCTTCACAGATTCTTCAATGAAACATGAGAAAACAGAAGAGCAGAATTCCAAATTTAAAAAATTTGAATACTTAGAACTAGTGTTTTAACATCAGCATTTACTGTGCATGTATACATGTACCAGTGTTTTAACATCAGCATTTACTGTGCATGTTGTTCTGCTCGTAGGGTGTCCCAACATGCTTGATTACAAAATCTGAGAAGTGTGTACAGCATTTAAAATAACAGAATTGATTCTTTAATAATAAGCAGCACAAAACTAAAAACTTAGCACCACAAAACTGAAAAATTACAAAACAATAGAAGAATGCATCTAATAAATAAAAGTAATGATAACAGCAGTAAGGTTCTGGTCTGTGTATTTTGCACTTGGCAACATTCGAACATTAAGTAACACCTTGGATTTTCAATTTGAAATAGAATCCTCCAGTTGATAGATTTGGGTACACAGGAGCGTAAATGAGATCATATTTTTCTTTGTCGTCAGGATAGAATCCAAGAGTGATACGCTTCACCGTTCCATTGCCCAGTATGTGACTCCACTTAACCCTGTCGAAACAGATTGCCAAGAGCTTTGTTAATTTTCATCCACATATTTCATATATTTCTCTTATGTTTTTTCAGATAAACTGTTGATCAAAATGGCACATTCACGAAGTTAGGTGCAGACACGTTGATGTTCTGCAGGCTGGATTCTATATTGTCTCTATAAAAGAGATAACCACTGAATTATAATAATAAACCTATAATTAACTAATGTCTTCATTTTTCAAGGTAAAAATAGTGACATCTGGCCAGTTCTGTAAAACCATGACTGACCTGTAACAAATATTTGAATTTCCTTATAAAAGAAGAGTAGCAAAGGTAGATAATTTAAGAATGGTATGAACAACTCTCATGAGCAAGTCTATAAGAACTCTTGGAAAACAACTGGTCACAGAGAATAAAGACGTCTCTGCATATAGTCAGCGCTAATTGTTATCCACATTTCATTGGTGTGATGTCACAGATATAGTTACACTGTAACTGATTATTTTACGCAACCTTATCTAGGGTTGGTAGTCCAATGTTTTCATAATCACATTGCCAGTCGATGGCGATGTACAGTATGGATTTGACCACGAGCAGTCAAGGGGCAACAAGATTATGTAAGAATTCAAACACCAAAAAAACAAGACTGCGTTCACTAAACGCTTATGCCCCCTGTGGAAGCCTTGTCCATAAATAAGTCTAAGTCCAAAATTAGGTCAAGGTGAAGGTCAAAATGGGGTTAGGTGATACAGGCGTGTGGAGAGTGTTCATACACAACATCCATGCAAGTATGAAAGCTTTGTAGCAAGCTATATTAATGCTAGAAGAAACGGTCAATTTGGGTTAACCAGAACGGACGGACGAACGGACGGACGGACAGGTGAATCACTATATGCCTCCCCATCTATCGATAGGGGGGCATAAAAAAACAACAATTTGTGACATAATAAAACAACCAATGTGCACCTGACTAACTTTAAATATATCTAGCTATAGGGTCCACTGTCACCACATATTGGGGTTTGACACAGAACATGAACAAGCATGGTACTATGTAAAGGGAGCAGACAAGGGAACTGGATGAAACATGGACTAGGAACAGAAAGGATACTCTGGACAACACAAGGGGACGTCCACTGCTTAATGTGGTTATACAAATACATTCAACTAATATCTCTGAATTCTACTTCAAAATATCGAACTTTCATTAAATTGAATAAATATTAATTTCTGCTCGAACTGAGTATAAACTACTTTTCTGATTAAAATATGATTTTGCAGAGTAAATGCTATCAAGTTTTATACTTTTTTACTATTTTAATAAACATGAACAGAATTTTTTAAGATAAGCTTTAAAAGAGCATTAACGCAAAGCTGAACCGTTCTTATTACAGCAATGGTTATAGTTTATTATGATACCTCATAATTCAAGCATTAAAATGTCAGTTAAATCCAAGCAAATGTCAGTTAAATCCAAGCATTACGATAAACGTTTGGTACTATGAATATTGAATATTTCCCACTATAATTATTGTCAATATACAATGTATAGCCATCTACTTTTTAACAGCAAATAATATATATTTTTTACTACTGACAGCACCTAACTTAATTTTGAAAACATAATTCAATTGACGTGCTTATTTGTAGAAAATAAACATGTTACACATTGGTCAAAGGTTTTTACATTTGCATTAACAGTACTGGTAGAATACCAGGAAGGGGCCCGGCAGACATTGTAGACAACACACCTCTACATGTATACTTGAGCTGTTGCCATTCGGCAGAATAATATACCTCCACCAGCAAAGGTGCAATGGGCCATAGCTCTTGCAAAAATCGCCACAGCTCTAATTCTTTCCTTCATGCACATCTACGTGCTGAGGTTGTTCATATGCAAAATTTTAAAGGTTATCCTGCCAAAACTGTTGGAGGAGTTGTGTCCACAAGAATGCCTCTATGGATGGACAGACTTACGAAAGGACGGACAGACAAGCTGAATCCAGTATACCCCCCTTACAACTTGTTGTGCAGTGTGCAGGGCCCTGGTGTAATGACAACTTATTAATTTGAATATAAGACCATAGATTATTTTTCCAGTACCTGAAGTTATAAACTGAATAAATCCAATAATATAATAGATTCTTTGACAACAGTTCTGGCAAATCCAAAAATAATTAATTATTTGACAACAGTTCTGGTTAATTAAGAATAATAATTGATTCTTTTGACAACAGTTCTGGCTACATAAATAACTTAAATCCAATGATAATTGATTCTTTGACAACAGTTCTGGCGATGAATTACGCACACCATCAACACCACACATAAAATCTGGTAAAACAATTCAACACTGACTATATGGAGGACACAGGGTTGCAACAGTATGGACACAGCTAGGGTGGCAAATTGTTGAAAAAGCTATCTAGCACTATTATATAAGCTAATCAGCTATTACATTGTGTATGGCATAAAATTCCTATTGCAAACTTTATTTTAACGATAGCTGGCGGTTTTAACCCAGGTCCCAGTATACAAAAGTTGTTAAAAGGGTACTGGAGGCTCACATAGAAGACTGGGCTTGCCCAACTGTGTCGACTCTTAAACTATAGTTGTTGTTTTTATTATTATTATACTGGTATTACAAGCTCCCATGTTTGGTCTTTACCATGTAGATAGTTTCAGATAGTGGTCGGGAAATTGTCATGATAATGTTACAGCAGGGTCGTCTTTATTAAACTAAAATGCAGTCGCTTGGAACTTTTTGACCCTCAAAGCTAACAGATAGCTGTTTGTGCATTTTGAAAATTGAATAACTGTGGCAATGCTTGATAAATTCTTGCGTTCTAAATCCTTGTTCAGTAACATTTGGTTAACATGCAAATTTATATATAATTGAATCCTAATGGTGCTTCAGTCCATTCCAAATGTCATCCAAATGAGTTTTCTTGACAATTTTCACTTTATTTTAGGTATATTTATGGCATGGGATATCTAGAGAATTTTTTTTTGCTTAAGCCTAAGCTACTGGTAGTCCATAAGTAACCCAAACGGAATAGCAGCCTGGGCCAGTCATAAGCAACCAAACAGAATGGCAGCCTGGGCCGGTCATAAGCAACCTAACGGAATGGCAGCCTGGGCCGGTCATAAGCAACCTAACGGAATGGCAGCCTGGGCCGGTCATAAGTAACCTAACAGAATGGCAGTCTGGGCCAGTCATAAGCAACCTAACAGAATGGCAGCCTGGGCCGGTCATAAGCAATCAAACAGAATGGCAGTCTGGGCCGGTCATAAGCAACCAAACGGAATAGCAACCTGGGCCAGTCATAAGCAACCAAACAGAATGGCAGTCTGGGCCGGTCATAAGCAACCTAACAGAATGGCTGTCTGGGCCGGTCATAAGCAACCAAACGGAACGGCAGCCTGGGCCGGTCATAAGCAACCTAACAGAATGGCAGTCTGGTCCGGTCATAAGCAACCTAACAGAATGGCTGTCTGGGCCAGTCATAAGCAACCTAACAGAATAGCAGCCTGGGCGGGTCATAAGCAACCTAACAGAATGGCAGTCTGGGCCGGTCATAAGCAACCTAACAGAATGGCAGTCTGGGCCGGTCATAAGCAACCAAACGGAACGGCAGCCTGGGCCGGTCATAAGCAACCAAACGGAACGGCAGCCTGGGCCGGTCATAAGCAACCTAATGGAATGGCAGCCTGGGCCAGTCATAAGCAACCAAACGGAATGGCAGTCTGGGCCGGTCATAAGCAACCAAACAGAATGGCAGCCTGGGCCGGTCATAAGCAACCTAAGGGAATGGCAGCCTGGGCCGGTCATAAGCAACCAAACGGAATGGCAGTCTGGGCCGGTCATAAGCAACCAAACGGAATGGCAGTCTGGGCCGGTCATAAGCAACCAAACGGAATGGCAGTCTGGGCCGGTCATAAGCAACCTAACAGAATGGCAGTCTGGGCTGGTCATAAGCAACCTAACAGAATGGCAGACTGGGCAGGTCATAAGCAACCTAACAGAATGGCAGACTGGGCCGGTCAGAAGCAACCTAACAGAATGGCAGTCTGGGCCGGTCATAAGCAACCTAACAGAATGGCAGTCTGGGCCGGTCATAAGCAACCTAACAGAATGGCAGACTGGGCCGGTCAGAAGCAACCTAACAGAATGGCAGTCTGGGCCGGTCATAAGCAACCTAACAGAATGGCTGTCTGGGCCGGTCATAAGCAACCAAACAACAGAATGGCAGTCTGGGCCGGTCATAAGCAACCTAACAGAATGGCTGTCTGGGCCGGTCATAAGCAACCAAACGGAATGGCAGTCTGGGCCGGTCATTAGCAACCTAACAGAAGATATCATTACTTTCGTATCCAGCTTTTAATGTTCATTACAGAAATAATGTACATGTTCAATATGTTACATCAAGGATCAATGAAAGAAAAGGGAGACTATATGCTTCCCAGAAAATACTTCGGGAAGTATAAAAACAAATTCTTCATCTTGATTCAAACCTTAGAATGTTCAATCATGCACATTTATTATAAGCAAGCATGCACTTGTCAGTCAGATACTTTATATAAATCCAAAGACAATCCAGCCGAGCCAATGCAGGACAAAAATTGAAAAGAATTTTAAATATTATGTCATAGCATTAATACTATTAGATGTACTAAGCTGTATGAGAGTCATAACAAAATACAAATAAATCCAGGCAGCAATATTATATATTATACTATGTTTTATATGTTTATTGTAACAATCTTGATTTATCAAAGTCTAAGAATATTGAAAAATATTTTAATAGGGCATAAATAACGGACAGCATATGACCTTGAACTTAAGTGTACAGACCAAACCATATACTGTGATCTTGAACATAACAACACAACTGTGGCCTTGAGAAAGTAAACATGACCATAGCCTGTGACCTTGAACTAGGATTAGATACAGACCAGACCACTGACAGACTATGACCTTGAACTTGGAAAATACAGACAAGACCTCTGAACGACTGTGACCTTGACATTAGAAGATACAGACCATACCACTGACAGACTGTGACCTTGAACTTGTACACTATACAGACCCAACTGTGACCTTGACAATGCAAACTTGACCTTAGTTACAGAGTCTTATGTTCATCAAGCCTGTCAAACTTAAACTAAACAATTTCCTCATTCACATCTTCAGATTAAGATTTTTTTTAGTTTCCTCAAGCACTAAAGATGTGATTGTGCTTCCTACACCAAAATAGCTACAATCATTTGTGTTCAAAACGACCTCCACATTCCTATAACACTTCAATTGTGTGAAAGTTCATCAGGTGGGTAAAGCTAACCAATACCAGCACACTAAACAACCTAAACAAGAATTGCCACTCAGTAACTAATAATACCCCAACAACACCGAAACCATCAGATTCTGGACAATGGCCAATGATGTCATTCAATTTTCCTATCCCCCTTGTTTGAGTTCCATGAACCTATCATTGGACCACAAATCCACCCGACCCAGTTCCTTGATTTATGATAATTTATTTAGTAAGACCCTGACACTATGTTCACCAGCCAATATCTTGATTTCATAGTCAACCAATCCCAGGTCCGAAGAAAACCACAATTTTTTTTTTCAAAAACTTCACAGTTTGCAATAGGTTGCTGTCACTGACATGGGAGCAGACGTCGTTGCCATGGCTGCAGACATCACATATATAGGAGCAGATGTCGGTGACATGGCAGCAGACGTCACAGATATGGGAGCAGACGCAATGGGATACAAGAAAAGAAAAGGTGATTTTCTTGAAAAACATACGAATAATTTTTAATTTGAAGGCATAATTTCCGTCTAAGACAGTTTGCTGGTACACTATATTGTAATGGAACTTCGGCGACTTCGGGTCAAATAACTCCTCCACCGAGCCCTCTGGATAGAAGCTTTCTGTGAGAACTACAGATTTTCTGTCTTTGTTTATGAAAGTCCAGAACACCCTGGTAACAAAATTGAAACTTAAAAGTTTTAGTACAGACGAATAGATTATCACAATAAAATATTCTACGATATGTACAAAGGTACAAATACTGAAAAAATCAGTCTATCACGAAGAGAACACGCAATTGTGGCCCTTAATGTGGCCCTTAATGTTCCCAGAATCTGCAAGAAAAAGGATCATCAGATTTAGCCAATGAGAGTTTAGTAAATGTTCCAGGTTATCAGTAATACATGCAAATGAATTAATCCAGAACAGGCATTCCTTGATGTATGTAGGGCTCCTTATTTTGATATACTACCCTTTCAATTTTTGATCAAATGTGATGGGGTCCAGGCTATTAAAATAAGTATTTGTCAACTTATTAATATCAGAAGTTTAATACCTTAATTACATCAGCGGGGGACCACAATTTTTATCAAGGGAGCATGGGCCCCTGTTTCACATCAAGGGAGCAGGGGCCACTGTTTCACATCAAGGAAGCACACTGTTTGGATTTGCAACACAGCACGTCACACATGTAAAAAGAATTTTTGATTTAGATAGTTAAAATTGAGAATTGTTTGTGTCACAAATTGTACAAAAACTGTACAAATCTCGCTTTGCACCTAGAATATTCAGCGCGAAGTTGTATCCGCCTGTTGTCAAAGGACCGTACTCCAATGTGTACTTAAAATCGGTTTCAAATTTGGTTGTCATGGCGACATTAGCAGGGTACAAACCCTTAGTGATTTCAATAATCTTATTGTCTGCTTGGATCACTGACCAGCATATCCTGTAAATGACAAATGGGTTGATTAATAATCTTAACTAAACTACAAGGGGTCAAAATGGGTCAGAACAACACAAGCCCCTACTAGCAGTAACCTAGACTTAATCTGGACTTATAGCAATAATGAAGTAACCTGAGCATTCCCTATTAACCAATTATTCCATAAAACATTAACCTTCCCATAAACTAACCATCCCATAAACTTCAACCATCCCATTAATTAATCAACCCATAACCAACATTCCATTAAAGTTTGAGGATCATAGAAATTTCTTTGGTTTCTTCAATGAAAGTTTATACGACCAGAAACAATGTGGTGTAACAATTAACCCACTGACTAAAATGTGCAAAGCAATTGATATACATCCGTAACTTCAAAGGGACCGGTCTCATCTACAAACTGAAAACATGTTAAATGACAAACAGAAAAACAAACATTGAAAACATTTCTTTACATACAATTACAGTAAAATTAACAACCATACAATGAGAAAGTGTCCAGTACACTGGAGGGTCAAGATCGGGCAAGCTGCTTCAGCCCCCACCCCACCCTGATGGTGGATCCCAGAGTGCTCTCTAAGGTTCCGGAGCTTCTGAAATAAACATATGCCCTTGGAACACCAGCCCCAAAACCTAAGGACCCTGATGAACAGCGCCATCTTTAGGAGTAAATGATGATGTGAGTGATGATGAAAATGGGAAAAAAATTGCAAAATTGGGGGGGGGGGGGAAATGGGCAAATTTGGAAATGATCAGGTGAAAAGACAGAGCTCTTGCTAGAGAAAGTGATCATGTCAGCCAAACATTGACTATAGAGTTTGGACACAAATTGGCACTGAAAAACATCATGCTGGATAGATGATATATCATATGGAGAACATGACCTTATATAGCCAATATCAGCGAAAAGCTTGTCGGACTGGATTGCTCGGGCAACAAGCAAATGCCATATCTTCCAAACAACCCGGGCGGGTTAATGCTTTGCCAGATTATGTACTTTTTTAAGCATATTTTTAAGAGGTAACCAGGGGTAGGCTGCAGTCAGGGTGAGTATAATTATAAAAGCTCTCTATAATGTTGGAATAGTGAAGCCAAAAATCATGGGCTACCAAAATTTCCTGACGATTGAATAACAGAAAAAGATGGGCTAACAAAATTTCCTGACGATCGAATAACAGAAAAAGATGGGCTACCAAAATTTCCTGACGATTGAATAACAGAAAAAGATGGGCTACCATAATTTCCTGACGATCGAATAACAGAAAAAGATGGGCTACCGAAATTTCTTGACGGTAAAATTGATAAATAAATGATGGCAGAATGTTTGGTGTGCGCGAAGCTTCGTCATGCAAGCTCGTGTGAAATCAGGTATAGTATAAACGACAGTAGCATACCTTATATCGGGTTATTTTCGCGTGTTTGATAAGCAAACACTAAAAGTTTCTTGCAAAAATTGATTTTGACAAAAATCACAAAATTTGGAGAAAGTGAAAATAAGCCAACATACGGTACACATACGACAGCAGATTGTATTTGATACATGTACGAACGACAGCAGACGTATATGATAGGTAATTTTAAATCTAGCATACCAAAGAGGATGGCAAAAAACTATTGCATTTGAAAGATTTAACAGCAGCTCAAGCTTTATACCAAACCCTTAACGTAGTTATTTCACTTAATACAAGCCAGAGCTTTGACATCCTTGTATGTGTAGGGGCCAGTTTGATCCAGGGGCCAGTCTGAATGCTTAGTCAGGAATTTTTTAATATGATTTTCTGACCTTGAAAATGTACAAAATCAATCTTTTAGGAAAGGTAGTATTAGGGGTCACAAAATATAGGGGTCAATATTAGCCCCTACGGTACATATGAATGAATATGACCATGAAAATGTACAAATTCCGTTCTTTAGAAAAGGTAGTATTAAGAAATTTTTTTATTAAGGGTCACCAAATATAGGGGTCAGTATTGGCCCCTTAACATATGAATGAAAAAGCCCTGTCTATAACACTATACTTAAGAACAATAAGGAAACTCCCCTTATCTTAAACACTGGAGTTTATAAAAACATATTCTTAAAAAATTGAACGAAAAAAAACGAGTAGTGTGACATTAGCCAGCCATGTGTTATTCCCTCAATACCGCAAAAAAGGACCCTTAGCTCCGATTTGTTACAAAATTGACCCAAAAAACCAAGCATTGTTAATTGACAAAAAAGCACATTGTTATATTTTTCAATATCTGAGGAATAATACAAATTGAAAGAAGACATCTCAAATGATATGGTGTTCTAAACAACATGTTTCGTTTTATTTAAAATATCTTGGGAAAAGTTTGGGATAAAACGTCGGCCATGTTTTCAGGCGTGTAATATGGCCATTGTTACTTCATACAAGATCGATTGAATCAAAGGATGTAAAACTTCAGGCATAATGTCCAATCCTGAAAACGAGCCGCAAGTCTGTTTCTGGTGCCATTAGCACACATCCCTACACCTTAACTAGGTTTCAAACATGTTTATTGTCAAAATTCAGGATTATGGAACTTTAAATCACCATAATTTTGTCAATTCTTTGGGACGTTTCCAAGTCACCGGTGTATTGTTGTGTTGACCTAAGCATGTAGTTGCATGAGCATCAACTGTGTGCACATTTTTCAGGAAACACAAAATAATTTTATACTAAAGCTACAGTGGTGTTGACTAAGGATCAGACTAGGGATTCTGTGAATGTAGACTAGGGGGTCAGACTATGGGAAGGGTCAGACTAGGGGATCAGTGAATGCAAATCTCTAAAATAACAGGAATGAAAGCCTAAGCTCTCAGGTGGAACACAAACCAGATGATCAGAAGATTAAGAAAGATGTGGTAAATTCAAAAGATGTGGTAAATTCCAAAGATGTGGTAAGTTTCAAAGATGTGGTAAATTCCAAAGATGTGGTAAATTCAAAAGATGTGGTAAATTCAAAAGATGTTGTAAATTTTAAAGATGTTGCAAAATTCAAAGACTTGGTCAATTTAAAAAAATAGGATTTTTGGTATAGATTAAATCACGCAGACATTAAGTAGTTACAAGATGGTGATTGGTCGTACACAGGACTTGATTATGATAGGACAGAAAATAATTCTTAAAGTCACGAGGCAGTCTCAAAGACGGGACATAATCCCCCAAGAATGGATATTAAAATGTAAAGGTATTAAGGTTCGCACAATGTACTAATAGAGGAGTAAATAAAGGAAGTGTCCTTACTGCCAATTTAAGTTCGAGACAAAACATAATTTGTGTGAAGTGTAAAGTTGATTGACAAAACTGACCAAATAGTCGTAGATATAAATGCATTGGCATTCTGATTTACGAAAAAACCTTGACCATCATTCCAGTGGATGTCCATTGACCTGGACTGGTAAATTGGCAACTGATAAATAATAGCCTTGACGTAAATATCAGTAGATGTCACTTTCGACAATCAAAATCCAAAATAATTGAATTATTATCTCATCTTCAATTGAAGTCAGAAAACAATATGATTATCAGCTCTTCAATTGAAGTCAGAAAACAATATGATTATTTACTCTTTGATTAAAGTCAGAAAACAATATGATTATTTACTATTCGACTGAAGTCAGAAAACAATGATTATTTACTCTTCGATTGAAGTCAGAAAACAATTTGATTATTTTGTCCTCTTCAATTGAAGACAGAAACAATATGATTATTTACTCTTCGATTGAAGTCAGAAAACAATATGATTATTAACTCTTCGATTGAAGTCAGAAAACAATATGATTATCAGCTCTTCAATTGAAGTCAGGAAACAATATGATTATTTACTCTTTGATTGTAGTCAGAAAACAATTTGATTATTTTGTCCACTTTAATTGAAGTCAGAAACAATATGGATTGAAGTCAGAAAACAATATGATTATTTACTCTTCAATTGAAGTCAGAAAACAATATGATTATTTACTCTTCAATTGAAGTCAGAAAACAATATGATTATTTACTCTTCAATTGAAGTCAGAAAACAATATGATTAGTTACTCTTCGATTAAAGTCAGAAAACAATATGGTTATCTGAAAGTGTAATTTCATTGGAGAATGTGAAATAAATATTATTCATTATTGATTCAATCAACTTTACACCGTACAATACAAGACGTCCATTCAGGACAGAAAGTAGGTGATTTCAGCTAATTCACTACATCGTACTCAATGGTTAAATACAATGTTTGGATTATAAGTTTCCATAGCAACAAGTATACAAAAATGCCAAGCCCGAGTTAACACTTGCACCAAGCCACTTATATATATACGTGGCTTAGCACCGGGATTCACATCACATACCACTGATAGTGAGCGCGAAATCGTAGCCTTGTGTAGCTTCGTTAATTCCGTATTTGATACTCATATGACCAGAATCAAAATGATTGTCGGCAAACTGAGAATCTGTTGCCCTATAAAATGACTGGGTGACCGCTTTTGTAGGTTTGCCAGCTGCGGTGAAGTTCCAGACCACACTGTGATGGAGAAAAAATGTTGGAAGCAAATGACTAAACATCTAAACAATGCAATATTATGTAAAGTTAAAATATCAATGCAGTTTCTTATACAATTACAAACTACATGAATAGTTGAATACAACATCATTTCTATCAAAATTTCACAATGACATGAATATATGAATGAATTAATGCAATTCATGAGTAGATTTTCAGTAATAACATAGATTTCTGTAAAAAATCTGAAATTTCATACTGTCATCAAGGGAAAGAACTCTTAACAAACTAATCAGAAAATATTGGGAGTTGCCTCCCTTACAGCATTTAAATATTTTTCTAGAAACTGAAGAATGATGAATGAATTGTTGGAAAGACAAAATTCTTATGAAGTTTCTGAAATGTTATTAAATATAAATACATAGTACATTCTAAATACATAATGTCATCATTTAATATAAGCCTGGTTTTCCAGGAGAACGAATCATGTTATTTCCATTACTATTAAGCCTGAAAAGGACTTAACAGAGCAACTTATAATACATAATGATATTAAAACAGAGCGACTTATAATACATAATGATATTAAAACAGAGCAACTTATAATACAATAATAATTAAAACGGAACGACTTATAATACAAAATGATATTAAAACGGAGTGACTTATAATACATAATTATATCAAATTGGAGTGACTTATAATACAAAATGGTATTAAAATGGAGCGACTTATAATACATAATAATATTAAAACAGAGTGACTTATTATACATAATGATATTAAAACGGAGCGACTTATAATACAAAATGATATTAAAGCGGAGCGACTTATAATACAAAATGATATTAATAATCTAGTTTATAACAAACCTGTTCTTTATGTAGTAACTCAAATCTGATCGACTTCCAGTACATGTAAGGGTGACTTCCACATTGTCATTCGGGTCAATTAGAGGGTTTGGAGTTGGCTTGACAAACACATCATCACCCACTGTCACCGATTCCTTTCCAAATACTCCTGAAAATAAAGAAAATAAAATTATTTTCTTCGTTTATTATATCCTTCATTTATTTTGATTAAACCCCTTTTTCTCCACTTTTTTTCATTGTAATATTTAATAATATGAAACTGCTGATTCACCTAACCAGGACCCTGTTGCCCAACTAAGGCGCTACCAAGCCCTTTTTTAAAGCACTTTACTACATTTATGCAACGACCCGCTACCAGCAAGCAGTGTTCGCCGACAGCGTACAATTTCTCAGCGCTTTGCTGGGCGAGCGCTACCAAGCACTCTCTTATGCAAGGGACCACTCAGCATATAAATTTTTCTTTTCATCCCGCTACGTAGCGCTTTTGTGAAGCAAGCCGTTTCAAAGCATAGCACTATGAGCGCTCAGTAGGGGTTTGGTTAGAAAACAGGCTCCAGTACTATATTACTGTGCCTCTGATGTGCTCCAGTGCTATATTACTGTGCCTCTGATGTGCTCTAGTGCTATATTACTGTGCCTCTGATGTGCTCCAGTACTATATTACTGTGCCGCTAATGTGCTCCAGTACTATATTACTGTGCCTCTGATGTGCTTCAGTGCTATATTACAGTGCCTCTGATGTGACACAGTACTATATTACTGTGCCGCTGATGTGCTCCAGTACTATATTACTGTGCCTCTGATGTGCTCCAGTACTATATTACTGTGCTTCTGATGTGCTCTAGTACTATATTACTGTGCCTCTGATGTGACACAGTACTATATTACGGTGCCTCTGATGTGACACAGTGCTATATTACTGTGCCGTTGATGTGCTCCAGTACTATATTACTGTGCCGCTAATGTGCTCCAGTACTATATTACTGTGCCTCTGATGTGCTTCAGTGCTATATTACGGTGCCTCTGATGTGACACAGTACTATATTACTGTGCCGCTGATGTGCTCCAGTACTATATTACTGTGCCTCTGATGTGCTCCAGTACTATATTACTGTGCTTCTGATGTGCTCTAGTACTATATTACTGTGCCTCTGATGTGACACAGTACTATATTACTGTGCCTCTGATGTGCTCCAGTACTATATTACTGTGGCGCTGATGTGCTCCAGTACTATATTACTGTGCCTCTGATGTGCTCCAGTACTATATTACTGTGCCTCTGATGTGCTCCAGTGCAATATTACTGCGCCTCTGATGTGACACAGTACTATATTACTGTGCCGCTGATGTGCTCCAGTGCTATATTACTGTGCCTCTGATGTGCTCCAGTACTATATTACTGTGCCACTGATGTGCTCCAGTGCTATATTACTGTTCCTCTGATGTGACACAGTACTATATTACTGTGCCGCTGATGTGCTTCAGTGCTATATTACTGTGCCGCTGATGTGCTCCAGTACTATATTACTGTGCCTCTGATGTGCTATGGTACTATATTACTGTGCCTCTGATGTGCTCCAGTGCTATATTACTGTGCCTCTGATGTGCTCCAGTACTATATTACTGTGCCGCTGATGTGCTCCAGTGCTATATTACTGTGCCGCTGATGTGCTCCAGTACTATATTACTGTGCCTCTGATGTGACATAGTGCTATATTACTGTGCCTCTGATGTGCTTCAGTGCTATATTACTGTGCCACTGATGTGCTCCAGTACTATATTACTGTGCCTCTGATGTGCTCCAGTACTTTATTACAGTGCCTCTGATGTGACACAGTGCTATATGTGCCTTATTACTGTGCCTCTGATGTGACACAGGTTTTTAGTAAATGATCTGATAAGATAAAAGCAACTTGTATGAAAGAACAATACCAACAAATTTAGAATATCAAACAAGATAAGCGCTCCACAACACTCCACAACACTCCACAAAGCTCCATAACACTGCACAAAGCTCAACAATTTCCGTAAATATTCATAAAATAAGAAAACCTGATCATGAGTATTTATCAATGTCGTATAAACATGCTTTTCGCCCACAGGGTATTCAACATGCGTTGTAGGTTCAAGTGCTAAATTATCATATCGTATTTTATGGTTTCAAATTGTAAATCCATATCAATCTACTGGGTAAGTTGTTTCAGGTCATAATTTAACATAACACCGAGAGCAAGGTTTTTACATAAATAATTTGCGCATATACCAAGTACCCACGGATTTGAATTCTAATGGCATAATTATTATACAATATACAATATAATTATACTTATAATATTTCATTTTTGGAAAACACAAGCATGACACTTGCACTTGCAATTTGATAACAAAAAGTGCATGTGCACACGGGCACACTTGCAATACCAGAAAAATTGCACATGAACTCCCGAGTAACCTTGCTCCGAGTAACCTTGCTCGAGTAACCTTGCTCCGAGTAACCTTGCTCCGAGTAACCTTGCTCCGAGTAACCTTGCTCCGAGTAACCTTGCTCCGAGTAACCTTGCTCCGAGTAACCTTGCTCCGAGTAACCTTGCCCCGAGTAACCTTGCTCCATTGAAGCGAAGCATTCAAACAATTTGTCTCCTTATTTGAAACATCAATAAACTTGGCAAATTAGATGTAACAAGTATTTATTCTAAAGGTAGGTACAATGGTACGACATATCACCAGTACATAATCATCATCATTATTGTGTACCTTCAGTAAAATACTATATTTTATTACCTTTGTACCAATACCTAAGACTAGAGTTAAAATACTATACACTCGACTTGATGGCCTTTAAAAGCCTTCATTTTCACATGGTGACTATATTTTATTACCTAGACATTAATGTCTTCTGTCTATGTCTGGTAGATTAGTGAGAACACTGTAAACCAATTTACTTGCGCAAATACTAACTTTCGCGCTTTGCTGAACGTCTGCATATTCGCGACTATTCTATTTCGCATTTTTAAGTTTCCCACAATGTCCATATAATTGTTTTTTAGTACTTTGCGGCGACTTAATTTCTCGAAATTCTACCAAGCCCGAACTTTGCAAAATTAAAGCGCGGGAAATAATTTCTTTGTTTACAGTACAGGTAGTGACTGCCACGGACTGGTGACAAAAGGATTCTATGTGTGTCAGATAATCTATATCCATATAGATTAGTATTGCGTTCACTTGTTTGATACATAATCTATTACCATATAGAACTGTTTCGCGTTCACTTATTTAAGTTACTTATATCAGTACAGTATTAGTCATACTAAGTTTTCTATCAATTTAAATCATGTATTCTAACACAGCATGTGACCGATCTGAATGATTGACTATTGGTGCATTAATGCATTTAAATTGAGCTGTCAACTAAAGTCAAAGTAAGATCTTTTCCCCAAATTGGTCTATGAAGTCAATGACCGATGATAAACCTGTGTGTTCAGGCAAAGGTTTCGGTTCGTTGTTTGTTGGGGTTTGGGGGAACATATGAAAAATCAGAATACCCTCCCTTTGAAAACAAAAACCTCCCCTATATCTTTTAAAAACATTTGAATGGCAGGTAGAGCTTGTAACTAAATCTTATATTACTAAGACTGTCAGACTTCGACTTTGTGGCGTTTTCCTGACTTGGACAATGTGGGTTTTTCCATAAAATACCAAACAAAAATAAGTATATATATAAGTATTGAACTGTTTCTATTTATATATATCCAACTAAGGTGATAAGAATTTATGTAGGCGTTTAATCTAAGGTAACATGTGGATATATCAGTATTTAGAAAGTATTTGTCACAAAGTAGTCATTCTCTCAAGACACCTGATTCACCACATTAATTTTTTGTACTTGGGATAGTGAAACAAGATTTTCCATATTATATTAATTCACTCTCGACACCTCATTCCTGATGTTATCCATCGCCAAGAGGGTATGAGAGGAGTGAAGCCAGTTTCCCAGTTACACCAAGCATCTAGCAAGGGTACCATTTTCATTTCGTCTTTGGTATGACGCGGCCTGGGATCAAACCCAGGACCTCATGCATTCAAAGCGGAAGTTTTCAGAAAATTGTCATCTTGAAAAAAGTTAAATGAATGTCAAGGACATAATTACATGCATTTATCTATAAAGCACCTGAATATGTGACGTTCACAAATTTTAAGATTTTTATTTAAATCTAGTACATTATTCACACAGGTTAGTTTGCAGTGAAAGTTGACTTGACATAATGAAATCTGGTATTATCAATCTAAACTGCAGGAAACTTAACATCTTCTATCTATTTAAAGGCCCAAAAGGACCCCATATATAGCACATATCTGTATTGTATAGAGTCAAGTGTTTACAATGATATTCAAACTCATTCCACACAATCGTAGCCCCAGAGATAACAGCCATCTTGTACTACAAGTGACATATTTATGTGTTAAGATAATCATGTTCATTTTTTCCTGGGGTTTTAGTAGTCATTTATTCAAACAGCTTCTTATCAATAACCCCCCTAAATAACCAGTTTTCTTGAAATTTAACAAGTTCAACCAAACCAGTTTTTTTAAATTAAAAGTCAACTTTACCAGTTTTCTGGAAATTAAAAGTAACATTACGCACCTTTAAATGTTAAAAACAACCAATAAAGGATATGCACCTTTAAAACTCTAAAATACTGGCACCAACTTCATAACTATACACCTTTGAAATGTACAAGTAATGCAATTGAAATTTAAAATACAAACATATTGTCATTAACACGGCATGCTGTAAGGTGAGCCAGGTTAATTAACAAGTCAAATAGGGATATATATATATCAGTGTAATTAATTTCTTGCTAATTTAAAATTCTGAACCGAATGCATGACTCAGCATATTCACAAATTACAAGATGCGCAGTGTCAACATTTAGTGCATTTTAAACGCAGAACAATTAAACTGCTTCCATCCAGTATCATAAAATCTTTTTCAAGATTTCAGAACAGGTTAATAATTAATTGTATATTCCATTAATTTGCATGTTTGTTCTTACATCTTTATTGCTTTAATATAAACAACCAGGGAACTGAAAGACCCCATACATGACTGGCATGATTCAGCATTACTTTGGGCGACAATATAGCAGGGCCAAACTTAAAATATTCTTGGTTTCCCCATCCCGACCCTAGCAGATTTAGAATGGGTAGGTAGGTAGGGTAAATATTTTTTTTTTGGAATTGTTTCAGTATGATAGTTAATGGTCTAGACATACAAATAATGAAATTTAGAATTAACTCTAAGGTGAAAACCAACTAAAATTTAATGGTAAGAAAGAAGCCAGCAAACAAAAAATAAAATTTTCACTTCCAATTTTTAAAAAAATAAATATTATTTAAATTTGGGTAATAAAATATTTTGGGTAGGGCCCTTTTTAATCGGGTAGGTAGGGGATGGGGAAACAAACAATATTTTATTTTAGGCCCAGTCACCAAAGTATAAGCTGTGACCAACATTCTGCAAGCCAATTTGATAGCACCAACATATCCCATAGTTCCTTACATTTTCTTCCCATTGGGGTTTGAACCAGTAACATTGGGGGCAAGTGAACTGATGTGCCTTTAAGGCTTTATGGCTGAACCAATATAGATACTCCTTCAAGTATGAAATAGAAACATCCGAATGACATTGTGCCTAGTGTCTGTATGGTGATCTTGCATCTATTGCGACATGAAACCCTGCTGAACACTGATTTAATTCTCTGTTCTTTATGCCAAAACATGCAACTTGCCTTTTGATATTGATGTTTGCCATGTTTTTCATTGGTCAGTTTATTGCTGAGAATTGCATAGACAATTATACAATTGCACGATAGATGCGCGGACAGACACGGGGGACAGACAGGCGGACAAAGTCATTAAAAGAACAAAGTAGTGTCCACTTTTATCAAGCATAGTTGTTTTATACAATTATGATACTATAGCGAAATCTCATGACTTTGGTACAGTACTATGTACAACAATTGCAAACAGAAAACTAATTCACAAAATTAATTACAATCCTATGAAATATGTATGAACCACTGAGCATTAACTTATGGCCACTGGCAAATGTTCAAAATTGTAATACTGCATTTACTACATTGAGACATTTTCCTGAATGTCAACCGTCAGTCTCATTTGAATACCTTATACAGTAACTCAATCTATATATCTGAACACAATCTCTGTAGGGGATTCTCAAAATTATCTGCATAATATTATAAGAAGCAATGTGTTAGACTGAATTCCAGGTTTATAAAATATACAGTACAGCCTCTATAATATGTCCCTCTCCCCTTTCCTCACCCTTAGGGGCGTAGCCAGCGATACAGACCTACGCATATGCAGAGCATAGCTTTTATTTGGCAGTCAGCGTTCTCCTGAGATATGGTAGGCATATATATGTTTGCCTCCGCCCGGGTTTGAACCTGGGCCGCCTGATTAGACGGCAAGCACGCTAACCATTGAGCTACGGAGGCCACATGTGTGTAACATTAATTTGAAAAGTAAAAATATGAAGATGGCCAAAATGACATTAAAGTCCAAATTTTCCACAATCATGAGGACCCCGACAGTAACAATCAACTTCAAGTCTAGTTTGAGTATCATCAACTTAAGCCCCTGCCACAACCCCTCCCCCCCCCCACGTGATTGCACAACTAATGGTTTCCTCAAACACCAGAATTTCTATTCTTCCATCTTTCCTGATAATACTATTAAGCTACCCTTTATCTGATGATACCACTCGTTTATTATACAACCACGTAATAAAGGTAACCCTGCCAGCCAGCCTTATTTGATCAACCTACTCAAATATTTGATGGCCATCAGGTAACAAAGGCAATAGATTGACATGCAAACAAACTTAGCAAGTTTTTCATTCATTTAGACAACTTCTTACACAGACTCACTGGTGGCGAATCAAATCTTCCATATGTCTCTGTGATCGTAGCTCACCATAAATAGTAATAAATGGACAATAATTGAACCGACTCTATAACGACCTGGTTATTAATCAATTTCACTATCGACTTGTATCACACACTATGGACCAAGATAGCAATCGGCATTATTACAATGAAAGAAATTATCCACTAGTTATTTAAATGACTTTCCAATGACCACAGGACAGACCACCAATACATGGTCACAATGACATTATGCAAAAGGTGAAGTGTGTCAGGCTAAAAATAAAATATTGTTTGTTTCCCCTTCCATGTAACCTACCCAAGCAAAAGTCCCTACTCAAAATATTTTGGAACTTTTTTAAAGTTGGGTAAGAGAGTACGAAAACAAATTATTGACAATAAAAAAAATATTTTTCAAAAATCTTTTTAGCGACCTACCTATCCAACCCTAATTGGCCAGGGCAGGGCCAGGAAGGTGAAATTAACAATATTTTATTTTTGGCCTCAAATGGAAGGTCTGTAATACTAAGCCAACAATGACCGAGTCAGGCAAATATGACATCCGAATTTCATGAAATGAAATTAAGATTTGTATCTGTGCAATTTACCTGGTTGGGTTTTTCAGATAGTTATCTTTAATTTTAAGCTTGGTGGCCTATATGTACTTGTCGACAGTTGAGCTCCATAAAATCATTGCTCGATCAACAAAGATAATGTATGCCATTGTTACCAGATTTCCATACTATAAAGGATCAACACGGCAACCTTTAACACCAAACTTGAAAATTAACAGATTTAGAGAGATTTACCAAAGTCTAATTCATAATCTTACAGATTAGACTAAAATCAGAAATTTAAAATCAGACACTTTTGCAAGATCAAAATTTTGCGAATTCGTTGTTTTTAAGTAGTTCACGAAGTAAAACCTTTGCGATTTTATCTTTCATAAAGTACAACTTTCTGCTGTTTTCCCTGTTTTTAAAATTCACTAACATAAATTTTCGTAAATACACCGATGTTGCAAATAAAGCGAAAATTAACTACTCTTGAAAATTTCTGAGTCTACAGTATGAATTCTTCAGAATATGTTGTTATGGCAATTGTACTTTAAGAATTCATCTCTTTAATAATGTATAAGATAATAGTGTTTTCTAATAAACAACACTCCCCCTTCCTTCAGACCCATTGTGTCTTGTAATTCCATTGTTGTGACAGAAAAAAAACACCAATAAGAAATGAAAGGATTATAGCCAAGCCTGTGATCAGTGTTATAGTGCAGAGAATTTGACACGATCCTCAACCTTTAAGCATGCAGGCTTTTCTTCGCTGAATTGTGAAGAGGCCCAGGCCCTTTTGATTTGTGAATATTTAGAGCGAAAATCCTCAAAATTGTGGAAAAGTAGGCGCAGAAACTTTTCAAATTGTTATAAACTAAGCGCGATAAATCACCAACTTGTGAAATATTTTTTTCAGATGTTAGCTCAATTTTTGTCCGCTTGCCACAAACATGCATACATCTAAGATATAATACTTCATATCAAATCCAGTACAGGAATAAATGATTTTTGTCTATGTTTGGTTTGTTTGGTGCTTTGTGGTGAAGTTTAATATTTTACGAAAACAAGACGCCATTTGTAATTGTGAAGGGGCCTTTAGAAATTGTGAAAGGCGCCTGCAGGAAATTGTGAAGGGACTTATATAGGCCCCTGAAGCAAGCCCTGACATAATTTAACAGCTAATATCTTGTCTATATATATATAACTCCAGTTGTATGTTTTCATAAGAGGGGAGTATCACACTCGTGGTGTTATACAAACACAAATTTAAAGGACCGCTATTGCACGATTTGCTTGCGGAAATTTATATTTTCGACGCAAGAACCTTGTAAATTAATATATTCATGCATAAATGTCAGGATCAAGTCACATTCTCCGTGCTATACATTATAATACCATTATAACCAGATCTTTCCAATGTTTTTTCTGTTCCCAGGCCATGACAAAAAAACCCGGGGGTCAGAAACTAAGGCCAATCGGCAATTGGTGAAAAAATTTTTTTAGTATAATGGCAAAATTACCACGAAACAGATGCTTTCCCTGTCCGACTTTCTATTATCTTTTTGCAGAAACCAATAATTTTCTGGCCTGAAATTCTAGGGGAATATCTGGCTGCCTGAAAGTCTGTTAATGTAATACTAGCGGGATTAAGCAATCAAAAGAATAAAGAAAATCCTCTTACGAGTCAGGCGACATATGACATTTTAAGTTATTACTACCAATACACAAATATATCTCTATAAGGGATTAACCTTAAAGTCAAGGAGGTATTGGCCTTTTAAAGGAAATGCCATCCTCACAGTAGTGTCCTATATAATTGCCCTCACAACCAAAGAACCTTAAATGCCCACTCAAACATAGTATCTTATAATGCCTACTCAAAGGCAGTGTTTTGTGTATGCCCACTCAAACGTAGTGTCTTATATGCCAATTCAATCATAGTGTCTTATATGCCCACTCAAACATAGTGTCTTATATGCCCATTCAATCATAGTATCTTATATGCCCAATCAAACGTAGTGTATCATATGCCCTCTGAAACATAGCGTCTTATAATTTACGTCCACTCAAAAGTAGATCACTCTTCTTTTTGAAAGTCATTTGAAAGTTACAGCAGAGAACAGATCATACTTAAGACAAAGATATTCATAAATATACAGCAAAGTGTCCCCTCAATAAATCATGAAATATCAGCAAAAAGGTGCCATAAATAAAAACACAATCCGCACAGCGACAGTACTTGCATGAGCTAGAAGCAAGTGGAACAGAACTATAACAAATTGCACAAGCCGGCTGGGCGGTACACAGGGGGAATTTACGGTACATGGTGAAATTTATGATGGGTAAAAACTTAAGGGTTAACATGAAATATGCCGGTATATACTTTTGTACTTATTTAGTCAACTCAGCAAAATTTTGTATTCTATTTTATAACCAGACAGCGGACAAAAACTGACATGACAAAAATAGAAACCCATCGATTAAACTGAACATGTGATATATATACATGCATTTATTTTATATGAATGTGCGACTTCACTAGTTTTTCTGACAAGATTTGTAATGACGTTTCAAATCAACTTGTACACAACACTGCCTTTCATGCTTTATAAATATATGATTAATTGCTATCACAAATTGAAAGGTAAAGACCGCCCTTGAGCTCTACTCATCTGCGACGTCACTTGTGATAGATTTATTCCTGAAGTGATATGATTCTGCATACTAATTTACATACTCATTAATATTCATAGAATTGTATTCTACTATCATAGTCCAACCAGATTTTGAGATATGTCAATAAATTTTGTACTTGAATGAAAGTTTACGGCCATGAACTTTAGCATATTTAATAATAATAACAATACTGTTTATTTCAGTAATTAAGGCCTCCGGCCCATCGAAAATAACAATCAATTGCAAACTGTTTACAATAAACCCAAATTATATACAAAATGTCATGATGACATTCATTGCAATGTAATACATACAACATCTTAAATCAATTTCATGTAGATATATTATATATTTAAATGAGCATATTTCATGATCATATACTGAAATCTTCGATTCACGATTCTTACGCAACAAACAAATTACTAACCATGGCATACAGAATACTGACTCAGACAGCATGCTTCATGCTCATCGCTAGTTTGATAGATCGTTGTAGCGTCATATACTACATGTGATATAGTAGTGCGTGTTTGCACTTCGGGTGCTCGGAGTAATAAATTAATTGAACAACGACCAATTTAGGAAATAACTCAAGTCTTTGTTCAGTGAAGTAGTTTCATGCACCTGTAGGCAATATAACTTTCTTACAGTAAATCGTCAAATTGCCTTAAGGGCAGACAACACATTCTGTCGAATTTAAGATCCGAAAATACATATCATTGTTAAATACCTTACATGCATCTAAATATCAATATATAATGATACAGAGTGTGTTAACCTCGGTAAAACTGGTTTTAGACATAATGTCATAATTTACGAGCATAATATCCCAGAATGCAATTCACCAGAAATTCATGAATATTTTAAACATGATTATTTAAGTGGTATAGAACTAAGTGTTATACAATGTACCCCCCCTCCCCCTCATTACGGGACATTTACTATGAGGAGTTAACATGCATTGTAACTTCCAGTCAACAGCAATTATAAGTACAGTTTTGGAAGTCTCTGTAATGCATGCAACAAGTGTTGTTACTTAATATTTAAAACATTGTTAGAGTAGTTCGAGACAGCCCAATAGTGGGATGTTGCAAATGTTTTTGATCAAGATGCTGACAGTTGGCTGGGAAAGATAACAGCATTGCCTCTATAAATATAATATACACATAATACGAGTACTGGAAATTCTTTTATAACACATTATTTCACAACAAATCAACTTGACATAAATTTCACAATGTGAAAGTAAAGTATTTATAGTACATAATAGCTAGCTTATATTACTTAGTGATCAAAACTGATCAGAAGTATTTAACTTAGTTTATCTAATCAATGACACTTAGGAACTATACAAGTGTCACTCCATGGGACCCTGCAGCCCCTTTTCTATCCTAATCCTACATTATCAAGTATATAATGAATTCAATGCCCAAGTCTGGCAGTTTTACATAAAATTGCAACCCATGACCAGGTATTATCAGGCAGGGTCTAAAATCTTGACATTCTGACATAATATTAAACAATAGTTTTGAAGATATTACACCCGATTGTCGTAAAGTTTTTAAAACTCTATAATCCTTCTGGTTGGCTGACAGACTTGTGTGCACACTGCACAGTGCAATTACATCTGCTAGTCAATCGATAATAGTTAAAGCTCAAGTTGTGTCAACAAAATGTCTACATATCAAATATGCATCGGTGCATTAAATCTGCAAAGGCTTGAGATTTCTAAAGCTAACGCAGACAGGACTGCATACCCCGGATAATTATGTAAATATAAATATATAATCAGTCATAAGCCACTTCTTGACATAATCTTTTACATTACCTAACTAAGCTGCTTTTCTATGGAGTTTGTTCAATTCATAAGACCAAAATTTTAAAATATTTATTTTGGACTTGCTCTTTCTGAAGGTATTTTGTTTAATAAAACATTTTCTGGACTGACTACGTTATTTCTGTCTTACCTAACTATCTGTATTTTTAGCCTTAAGGGTCAATGGAGTTGGGAGAAAAATGAATATAAAATTAAATTCACCCACAATAGGCCAAAGGAGAGTCTATATAAGAAAAGACCAATTTTACTTTCTTGTGAATGAACTTCAAATGTTCACCTTATCAATGCACTTCAAACAAAAGGACGACTTCAAAAGATATTTAACAAGAGTTTGTTCTGAGACATTTTAATAACAATATGTGCCCTTTCTACATGATATACTTTATTGTTTTACTTATAAATGTAAACAAGAGCAAAGAGATAAAAGCCAAACATATATCTGGTTATTAGTGTAAAGCAACAAAAACACATCAAATCACCAAATCTAGTTAACCTTTGCTAAAATAGAAGTTTATAAAATCATCACAGCCATATCAAATAAGCAACTGTTCTTCACATTATGCCGAATGGCCGTGTTCAAATCAGAAGTCAGCCAGAGAGCTTTGATATTCATACATTCATAATAATTATCTAAAAGATGCCGAGCATAGCCTTTATATGCCAGTCAACTTTCTGCTGAAATTTGTCAGGCATAAGAGTGCCTCCTGCTGTATTTAAACCCAGGCGACAGATTAGACGGCAAATGCACTAACCATTGAGCTACCTAGTCATTATATTATTGTATACCTTGTCACTAACAAATTCCGTGCGTTCATGTTTCTGTACATTTACAATTCATTAGTACAATTTATACAATTTCAAATCGATCAATGAGTTTATATAATGTCTTTTGCCCCGAGGTTCATGAATACACGTACCTGGTAGCTTGGTAGTTAGTTTAAACACATCAAGTCAATGAGTTAAAATAACAGGGTGTTATCACGATATATCAACTAGTCCTGTGTTAATCAAATATTACTAATTATCTGGTTATTGTAATGACATGACTCTATTGTGCCAATCAAAGTTCTACTATCTGTAGACAATAACGTGCCAGGTGCCACCAGGCATTCAACCTAATGAGGCAAATAAACTCGGCAGCTTTTAAGATAGCAAACGATTCAAACATTTATAACTATTAAAACAATTTATAACTATTAAAACAATTTAATAAACAGGGGAGTGAAGTCAGTACTTTAATTACCTTTGTAAGAAAACAGTCATGCAGACAGTGAAATGTATTGGCATGGTTTAAAACCTTAACTCAATAGGGACGCATTCTAATAATAAATTCTACTCTAGTTCCATGTTAATACAATGTTATGCATTTCCGTGTATCAATTCAATATAGATAGATACTATATTTTCAAAATCCGATGATCATAGACCTATGAGGACAACATATAATACCGAAAATACCTTAATTTTCCAACCCCTCCTACCCAAAACTCAGTGTATGAAATATTACAAGCACCATAAGAGAGCTTCAACTGTTTCTATTTCTTCTTGAAGGAACTATAATTAAATATTTTTGTCTAAACCAACAAGAGTACTTGGCACTCACACTTCCGTGTATCCGTTGGCACCATTTAACTCTCTTTTGTGTGCAACTCAATCATCACTTAGAACAAAGTTCTTCTAATTTTGACCACCTTCATAGTTTCCCCATTAACACTTGGTTCATTGTTCAAATTAAATGTATCAAATATGAAACAAACCAGACTTTGACAAAGAATGTTAGATCTACCTTGGCATCAAAATACCTCAAGAAAAATCAACATGTCAACACTAGAGCAGAATTAATGAGAACTCATAATAATGCCTAAATAATGACGCTGAACAAAAAGTGGACAAATTAAAGACAGGGAGATGAAAGCCAGGTTTACATTAAGACAGGAATAATGAGGCGAAAACCTAAAAGTATGACAAATTATTTTTTGTGCTAAAAACTAAAAAATCTGATTAAACGCCATCAGACAAATCTTAGCGTAGAACAAAAGAGCCAGAACAATAACATAATGGTGTACAGAAACAACAAAGCCTAGCGTGCCAAGTGTTGACAGTCAACAAAACAACTACAGGTGGGCGTGTCCTATTATGTCTTGTTGGTTTCATAAAACATAAAACAACACTTACAGCGGAATTACCAACAATGCAATGTTGCAAAATAAGCTTTAGTGGCATGTCCTCTTTTTCTTGAAGTCTAAAAATTTTGATATGCTTAAACAATGCAGTACTGTTGTTTCTTTAAGCACATGGCTTAAGGCTTATATTGCCTGCTGGCATGAAAACATTATAGCCTGTTTACATTCAGAAAATGGATGCATGTAACTAAGTTGCCTAGTGTATTTACTCCTTTAACTCCTGCAACAGCAACTAAATTGTTCTACAACAATTGCAGGTAATAGAATGTGCTCTAATTAAGCCAGCATAAGATTGTTTTCTTTCAGATGGTTGCCAAGGTTACCAAAAAACAACAATTGTGTATTGAGATGAAAAGACAATAATTTCACAGCAACAATGACTCAGCATAAATAATTGCCATACACTATGATTTATTATATTTTTTCTCTGGTAATTTGTCCTTGACTACTGGTACATTGGAATGAAACTAATTTTATGATCAGATTTTGAACACAATATTCACGGGTCACAATAATTTTGATTTATCCAGAATTATGAGAAATAGATATTAGACAAAGTTATAAGCATCAAATTTAAAGTACACACAGTAAGAAATAGAGAGGAGACAATGTTATAATAGATAAAGCTAAATCATGTAAGTACAGTCATTTATCCCTTTGACATTCCATACCTAGAACTTTTATCTTTATGGCAAAGATTTAAAACACTCTCTGAGATTGGATTTCCATGGGTTGGCGGAAAACTCCCTATGTGTTGGAGTTACAATAGTTTTCCGCCAACCCATCGATTTGTAATATGAGAAAAGGATCATCCACCTAGAACCATTGCAAGTATGTTCAAGGTCACATGACTTGGAGATTAAATTGTTTCACTTAAATATTGTTAAGAAGATGTTTAATGACTCTTCAGACTGGGACAGAGAGGTGTATAAGTAATAAAGTAAATCATTAATATATAACATACCAGCGCGCAACAGCGGGTTTTATTACGCGTTGTACTGCATTGTGTGAATTCATTATTGAATTTCAAATAATATTTTACAGTGATTTTATGTAATATATGCATTTATTGTATAATATTGATGTTATCTTATTAAGCCAGACTATCTAGGCTGCTTTAGAGCTTTGATTTTATAGTGTAGTATTACAATTAAGTAAGGGAAAATTTGGCGCTTACAAATAAGGAAATAAGTTGAGTTTTTGAGAAATTTTCCTTATTTATGTATTAGGTGATTCATCGTCCTAATATCTTTTATCCAAATACCTGGACAGACTGAGCAATACTGAATTATTATTACAAACATTACCTGTAGAATGTTAGAGTCGGCTTTAAGCTTTATGATGTCACCGACTATGACCTATACAAACCAGACTGTGTAATAATCCAATCTATTCAATATGTGTAGCTTTTATACAAACATTTAAGATCCACAAAGTAAACAAGGATTTTTTACAACTGTCTGTAAATAGAATTCAATGTCTCCTTCATACAAAAGTATCAACTTTACAGTAAAACCTTTTATCCGTTTTAAGTACAGCTGAAGGGTATGGAGTAGTTTTTAGGGTACTTTCGAAAAATCCAAAATCACAACAATACCTTGCAGACATCATACTTAAATTGGCAGCTAGTTCGCTGCAGATAAAATTTTATGGTATAAATGAATGGCAAGAACAAAATTATTCAAACTCATTGAAAAAGCCAATCTGGGAGACTATTTCTGGTTTCAATTTTAATTGATAATTTAAGAATTGTTGAAATATGTACAGAGGGAATATTGAATATTAAACGCAGGTGCAAATGCTGTGTGGTTCAAGCCAAGAGGCCTTTGAGCAAGAGGTCAAAGGTTTGAATATACCAATAGGAGGGTTCGGACATGGCTGTGGTTGGTTAGCCGCCAGCTTCTTCAAATAGTTACTCTGTGTTTGCCTGCATCTTCAGGCAGGTTATAAGCTAAAGCCAGATGTCAGAAAATAAATATGATCAGAACGAAGATGACTTATAAGCCAAACTGGTTGATCCACCAAACAGGGGTGATACAATAATATGTAAACATTACACTAGCTTCTATTTAATTTTCTATACTGATAACACCAATAAGATATGTGACAAAATCTTAGCCATGGATCACAGCATACCACATGATAATAACTGTAACATAGCAACTAAGACCTAAGTGTGTTTTTTTCCATTTCAATAGATAATAAAGATACATGAATAATACAACAAACAATGTTTTATATTCAGGTTCAAGGCCTAAATAGATAGCAGTTTGTATTTTTTACATATTGATGAAAAGAGCTTCCTAAAAGCCTGACAGCCATTTGCACTGAAAGCCTTTGTACATGTTGACGGTATACAAAACATTAAGCTATGTTGTACATCATTTATTTAGCATTGCTGGGTTAACTGAGTCCCACTCAGATGATCGAGAGGTCCCGGGTTCAATACCAATCTGTGCCACGGTGCTGCTTAATAACTCTGATGACGAATAACCCACAATGCTCCACTCGACCAAGATGGTGGTGTCTGTACATGTTCGATATTCCTGGGGGAGACCGTATCTCAATGTTGGCTTCACACAAACCAGGATGGAAATAGACTCCCCAGTCAGGGACTCGAACGCAGGTTATATCTTCAGGTAGCTCAATAACCAGGGAAGTTAAATGCCAAAGAGTGGCTTAACGGCTGAATTTATAAAAGCGGCCTTCGAAAACTGAAAACTTAACTTAGAACCATATCAGGCTTCGTGTGCTACGTCTCTCCATGTCCCACATCTGTTGTATAGAGGTTGTTGCTCTACAGAGGTTAAAATTATAGTAAATATCAGCTTAGGGAAATGTTGAAGGTGCTGTTATAGGGAGGTTGTTTCTCAACAGAGGTTGTACAGTACATCTTTTAGATTGTTGCTCTACCGAGGGCTGGTCTCGAGAGGTTGTGCTGTATGGTGATGACCGCAAAGCAAACTGAAGGGTTTTTTTTCTTTAAAATGCACTTAGAACAATAGAGACTCTTGTCCCTGCGTGTCCAATATCTGTGACATCATTTCAGCCTCACTACCGCTTGTTTAAAAATTTAATACAAATACTTCACATCACATCCCTACTATATGGCAAAAACTTTTCACGTTTGTTGCACATAATGTCAATTCAGATGAAAATAATTATGAAAACTGACAACGTAAATCTAATAACATACTTCGCAGCATAAAATTCACACGACATATACGACACTTCTGACCTAATATAATACACTCAAATAATATTTTTTGTTGGAAAATTTTTATTAAAATTTAAATGCATGAATGATTGAAATACGGCAATTAAAGTAAAATTTGCGCGTAAAAAATATTCCAGCACGATGACAAGTTTATACATTGATCACATTCTTCTCGATGAAGTAGAATTATTGCATCGAGTATTTATACAACTTCTCGATTATATTAATTTTGAAAACTAACTTTTGAACATAAAACTGCCCTAACTGTAACATAGTCATGTATGTGAGTTACGATAGTGTTTTGTTTAAAAACCTTGCATGCCAAATTGCAAAAAAAACTCTAATTAAAACTTCCACTTTTTCATAATCAATTTAACACTTAGTTTAATTGTTTAAACTGCAACCTAGTCATGTATGGGCGTTATGATAGTCACATGTTGCTTATCCCGTTAAAAAACCTTGAATGTCAAATTGCAAAAAACCTCCTAATTAAAACTTTTCACTATTCATGATCAATTCCAACGTTTGGTCTAATTGTTCAAAATCAGTGGTCTGTAGTTGGACTGAAGCATTTAACATTTTTTGGTTACAGATCATTATCAGCAATATTTAGTCAGAAATTGGAAACAAAAACAATTACACAGGGCTGGTATTTATAAATAATCTTAGTAGAAAATAAGAATTTTCTTAAAATTGTAAAATTTCCTTAAGTGTATCAGCTGAATATTACAATGAAGATTACTAATTGCTTATATCGTTTGTATGCATAATGAGGAAGGCTACTATAGCTTCTTAAGGAAAATGTTTTCTTCAATATGCAGACAGTATGCACATCACAAATATTCCACTTAAGTCTAAATATTTAAGTTTTTACACTCAAATGGTTCATAAATGCCTGAAGTCCAGTATACAAGATGGTTGTACATTCAAGTTTTCCTTAAATTGGAAACAATCATGTGATTAATTGGTTTTCAATCCCTATATTTAGACTGACCTTAATAAATTGCCTGTTTTAAAGATGAGATAAGAATAGGACAATGAATAAATATAACTTTCTATTTTTCATGCATAATAAGCAACAGTACAGCATCATCAATAAATTCGAACAGGATCCAATTCTACTAAAACTTTGATAAACCAAAAAAATTAAATATTTAACTCGAGATTAAAATTAAATCAGTTTTGTTAACCTGACAGGTAATTGTCTGACAATGGTTTATATCAAGTCTGAACCAATCAATGTCAATGTGGCACAAAACATTAATGAATCAGAAACCATGCAGGAAACCAATTAATTCCTAATGATGCATCTTTATTTTTGTTTTTGTTAACAGTGCATGGGTGGGAAGGGCGATATAGGTCGGTAACAAGATTGAAATTCCCAAACTTTGTTGAAATGAAATATTGCAATTTTTCGACAGCCTTCATATTTGAATTATGACTAAATGTCAATAAACCTTAACCTACGAAAGATAAAATCCTGTACTTTAGTTATATATAAACTACACGCAGATACTGAAAGTTGTAAATAAAATACCTTACTATCTGTAATATTCTGTATAAATTACAATTTGTGAAACCCGCACGATAACATCATTATTTACCTTATATGGAAGTCTCTACGTACTCTCGACGTACTCTATACGATTTATCATAATATCATTTCAACACTGACTTTACCTAACATCCAGACATAATTATACCAACCGAGAACTTGAGATCATATAACCACAGATGATTTTTTAATTGTATAAGAGAGCTCCATAACTTATTAAAATCCTGAAAGATATTTTGAAAGTTAAGAAAGAGAGCTAGTGTTTCGGACAACTTCCTTTATCAAATATCCTCAATATCTAACTGTTAGCGCAAAACTATGCTAGCTGAATCTCAAACATAATACTGAGTTACGCCACTGTTACAGTAATTTTGCAACAACCCCTACATTGTATAATCACTTATAACTAGACAGTAAACACTGTAAGAAATTTGAAGCCCAAATTTTTTTTTGCCATTTATGCATAAATTTTAAAGTTAGGTCGTCACGTAAGTAAATGTGAATACTATCAGTTCAGTAAGGGCTTTAAAACAATTTTGATTGTCTATGTTATCTCAACCTATACACTTGAACTTGCTAAATTATCCTTAAAATATCAAAGTTATTATATTGTTAAAAAAATCTAAATTTTCATTATTTTTTCTACTGATCGAACGTTCGGTGCTTTTTCCTGTAAATTAAAACAGTTTCCGACGTACCTACCCCCGACGTACCTACCCTATTTCTTTTGGTGTATGTTGCAGGAAACAAACAATTTTTTAGGCCATATAGATAAATTTAAAGGCTGCCGGGTGAAGGAATACATTAACATTCAATCCAGTATATATAACAACTTCCTGTTATTCATGTTTTAAAAGCTCCCGATCTGCGGAGGTCATGTTTTGGTATGTATTGCCAAGAGTTGTGACATTCTCTATTGTTATACCTATCACATTTTTGTAATGCCTGAAATATGGTTTGTTTACCACAAATTGCAACAATGCCAATAACACTTCTATCATTAAAATGTTTCATATACGGAATATAGACCAAATATTCAGGTCAAGGGCAGTAACTCAACGTATATCTTCGTATTTCAAACAAATCCACTGCATTTAAGTTTATACATATTTATTAAAGGTCGATTGTGAAACAAGTTTTTCCAAAATATAATTATAACTTTCGACACCTCATTCCTGATGTTATCCATTGCCACTGCATTAATACCCAAATTTTAAACTATCAATTTATATAATATGCATACTATATGACTTCCAATGTATTTTTGTTTAGAAATAGGGAAGTTTTAATATGCAGTAGAACTTTGATGCCTCATTTAAAACAGAACCTCTGAAAAAAGTATGAAGCATAATGTGAAGAAAATATACACTCATAAGTGAGATAATATTTCCATAAAGGAGAGTCCACTGTACATCACAAAATCCTTTAACTCATTCAAGTAGCATCAAGTTCATTAAAGCTGAACAATTTTGTAAGTTCATTCTTTCACTGAGAGCAGTTATAGATAATGAAACTTAACACCACTATATAGATGAAGAAAGAGACACCTGAACCCCCCCTTCTCTAAAATAAGATCTTATAAACATCTTGAAACATCTAAGTCACCATCTTAGCTTATCAATCAATCAATGTAATGCGGGTAAAACCAATTATTTCAAGCCCTCAGTGGACAATCTAACAGAAGGTAATACACGCTGTACACGATTATTTGACATTCAAATCAAAGAAAACTTGACAAACCCAAGCGTGACAGGAATTTAACTATTAAGCTGTAGTAACGATAAGGTCATGACAGAAAGTTGAACTTCGACATTAGGTTGATCAAGATTTTAATGAAGTCGAAATGAAAGACTGCGCCCCCGAATGTGCCCCGAACTCAGACACGCTCACTTTAAATTAAATGTCAAAATGTCCCCGAAACTTATTTCAATTGATTGCCGATCTGGCGATGTATCAGTTGGGTCGCCCTTGACAATATGTCAATTTCACTTAAAGTGACCAACCATCATAATATAAATAAGTATTGTAAACAGAATTCTATTGGAAAGTCGTTACAGTCAAGATTTGACTTTATATTCCAATATATTGTTTAAAACTATGCACATACCCTGTCTAAAATTGACCTAAATGAATCCCTGCCTATGTTCACCTTTAATAAAGCCCTGCAAAATGACCTAAATATATCCCTGCCTATATTGACCTTTATAAAGCCATGCCTAATGACCTTAAATGATCCCAGCCTAAATTGACCATAATTATGATGGTCTAAATGAATCCCAGTATGCCGACCTAGAAGAACTCAAGCCTATATAAAATTGATCAATGGCATTTAAAATTGAACCTCTACAAAACAGGAAAAATCTTTTTCCAACCAATTTAAAGTGGCTCAAACTGTCACTATCACAAATTGGGAAAGCGAGCAATAAAAACTCATAAGAAGCGACAAAATTGGAAAACAAATTAAAAGAGCAATTTAAAACCTGTGTAAGACAGAGCCATTATCACCCTGCATAATATCACTGCAAGAAAAGTGAACAAGTGCTACTGATGACAATAAAAGGGACAACATGTAGTAACGTAACGAGATATTTGCAAACTAATCAATCATCGACGAGGATTCCAGAGATTACTCAGAAAATGTGACTCAAACACGGATTCAAAACATAATCCGCATTGATTCTCGAAACAGTAAAATACGTACTACAAGATCCATCAATCTATCTAGTCAGTGTCTGCGTCTCAGTCATCACCGTCGACCAGTCATGCAACAGACATACAATTCATTCAATAGATACATCTGAGGCTTCCTAGCACATCGGATTATAGGAAACAGAATCTAAATGGTGTTTTCACTACATGTTTCTTTGAGGTCTTTTAGAGAAGAAACAGCATTACAATTCATTCAATAGATACAAATTCGAGGCTTCACTGAACTTCGGATTATAGGAATCAAATCGAAATGGTGTTTTCACTACATGATTGTTACATCTTCCAAGTCTTTTAGTGAAGAAGTCACTGTCGGTGCCATTCATAATAATGGTAATAAGACTTTCTTCACTAATGAAACACCCAGCATTTAATACCAGCTTAACGCATGCAGACATTTCAGGTTATTAAGCCGAGATATTCTATTGAGTCACAATCCTGGCTTTCCGAGGAAATGGTTGAAAGTACATTGATTTCAAAGTTACAGTTAAAGTAACAGTTTGTTTGTGGCAGCCACAAAAAACACAACATATCATGAGTTTACTATTGGTCAAAATGTTTATTTATAAAATATTTTTTTACAGAAAAAAATGAGTTATAATATTCAAAGGTTGTGTCACACAATTTCTCTAAGATGTCATTGCAATGGAGGAACAATATTTTATGGAAGGCTCAAACCATACAATTAAGTGGCCTACGCCATATTGTCATACAATTAGTAGCCTACACCATACTGACATTGATACTCTTATCAAGAAGATTGAAGGCCATATTAATTGTTCAAGGACCTATCTTTCCTAAAATCCTCTTGAAGGAGTTTTACCCTACTTTTCTTTCAGAAGTTAAAAGCAAGCAACAATCAAGCACAAGGCAACTAGACAAAAAGCTTGATTTCAGAAATGATCTTTTAGTAAACCTAAACAATCTTCTTAACCAGTCAGAAATCGGATTATCAGCCAATCAATATTTTTGACTATCAAAAAGTATTAGTAAAAAGCATTATATCCCGGAGCTGATGAATTATTCAAACTACTGAAAGGTTCGATCACGATCAACATTTGCAGCTAGCTTACATCAGAGGCGGAATACACGATCGTGGAATATAGGAGAAATACTAAGTAATTGTCCATCAATGTCAGAGGGTAATGATCCGCTCTTCTCGTATCTGATTGTATCAGAAAACAGCTTAATTTCATAAATAGCATTCGTTAACATTCGTCAATAAGGATTAATCTCTAAAGCTTAGATATCAACAATTGGTACTGGCAGCCAATCGGCAGACAACAAGCCAAATATGGACATCTTATGTCAATCTGATGCCGTAGAACGACAGAATTCACTTAAAGGCTTTCATTGCAAGTTTCTTGTATTCATGAGAAAGATTGGCAAAGATTTCTCAATAATAGAATGTTTCATGTTAGGCACAGAATTATGTAAAAGATTAAGCGTAGGTCACAATGCTTCTTTAGAGGTTATCTGACTTTACAAAGCTTGTATTTTTCTTAAAATTAGATTTTAGCTTCATCTTCGTATGAATGCATGCTGTACAAGTAGAAGGCCTCTGCTATCGTTACCCATATGGGCGACCCCCTAACCCCTAGTGACCCGATTATATGCAACCCCACCCCTGGTTACCCGATTATGTGCAACCCACACCCCTGGTGACCCGATTATAGGCGACCCCCCCCACCCCTGGTTACCCGCTTTGTAACTAGCTAGACACTAGCATATACTAACCACAGCAGCAGCTTTAAATACAATAGCACTTAATGACAAAAGCCTGCCTAATATACTATATTTCATTAAAATGTAGCATTCCAAAAATTAGCAACTATCATCAATAAAATGTCCTTGTTTTCCCAAGAGTCTTGAAAACTCATTGGCACTCCAGGAAAGTTTCTGATTTCTTCCATTGTTACTATGGATATAATTGATGTAATTGGAAAACTTGGTCAACAATTCTCGATCAACAATAAGTCATAGAAGTGGCTTGCTTGCTTGGTTAAAAAGCATTTGAACAATTACCATACAGGCTGTACATAATTTGTCTCTTCGGTGCAACAAGGTTGTACCTCAGTATATACTTCATAGTCAGATACAACCTTGTTGCGCCATAGGGACAAATTTTATGAATACTGATAAGCATGATGATAAATATGATGATAATAGGCATCGGTTACCCTGCTGATAATGTGTCGCCCCATCATGCTCCCATCACCGGGATCGTAATGGCTAGTATTAACACATACAGCATTCATTCACTTTCATTACCATGCGAGAGTAACGGTCCCAGCGGATCATCAAACTAATCCATTACTGGTGTATCCGCAGACAAAAGGCCGAGTCCCAGGACAGTTGAACACACATATGCTAACTATACATCGTGTTATAACGAGTGACACAAAACAGACGTACACCATGGCATCTAACTCTTACCTAGAAACTTTGTCACATAGAGATACAATCAAAAGCCGTACCTAATCAAAACAGCAGAAACAAATCATGCAACCTTGTCATAATGCGAGCCGCAAACTTGTCATAATGCGAGCCGCAAACTTGTCATATTGCGAGCCGCAAACTTGTCATATTGCGAGGGGTAAGCAATCCATATATGAAAACAGTGTGAAACGACAAACATTCAAATTAAATACAGGCCTCAATAAAAAGATTATTATGTCAATTTCTTTTCCATTACCAAATGAAATTTCTTTTTTCTTATTCAATGAGCATACTTTATGACAATCTATATATACAGTGTGTCAGATGGCGTATCGATAAACTGCCTGAACTAATTAATGGAGACAGCTATATATATATAATATATATAATGTACTGCTTTACTATGCCTCAGTCACAAGCAATAGCTACCGGTAAACCATGCATTTTAAAGCAGCATGTTGTTACAGACATCGGGACCCACCTCATATACATACGGGACACGGAGGACGTTATCACAGCACAGACACCTCTAAAGGCAAACAACCCAAAGTGGCACAAACTCTTGAAAAGAACCGCAAACAAACCCAAAGAGGCACAAAATCTCAAAAAGAACTGCAAACAACCCAAAGAGGCACAAGCTCTTGAAAAGAAATGCAAACAACCCAAAGAAGCATAAACTTTTGAAAAGAACCGCTAACCACCCAAAGAGGCACACACTCTCGAAAAGAACCGCAAACAACCCAAAGAGGCACACACTCTCGAAAAGAAACGAAAACAACCCAAAAAGGCAAAAACTCTGAAAAAGAACCGAAAACAACCCAAAGAGTCACACACTCCGGAAAAGAACTGCTAAATCGACAAAGGAGGTACAAGCTTGAGAAACTCTTGAAAGCTACTCTTGAAAGCTATGTTTTGAATAATTCATGATGCTACAAACGATCTTATGAATATTGATAACCTAGTTTTTCCTTCTTCAATTGCCATTAAACAGCACTTGCACCAAACCTTATCCTCACAATTCTGACCATGCATTGCATTAAAATATGCATAATGCATGAGCTAAATAATGCATAGTAAGCATAAAGTTAAACGTTGTAGGTTGATGCCAAGTTTAAGGACAAAACCATTGAATATAGGTTTAAATATAAGATAGTTATATCCGTTTTAAACATAAACCTAATTGACTTGTGTTTTTATCTTTCCACCATCCAAATTTCAGCATTAAAGCATGCAGTACTCCTACCTTAAGTGACGCATAAAATACTCACTACCTTAAACTTGCTACAAACATTACCATATATGGGAATAAGAGTAATATACTCCTACAGATATCCAAAATGTCTCATTTCTCATAAAAACGAAATTTGCAATAAAAACTGGTGTGAAAATGATATAAAGATAAATTTCATGTCTTGTAATAAGTACGAGACGAGCAATAACAAGTCGAGCGTAGCTAAGAACGATAAAAGCTTTCAAAGCATTATAGTATAGCGTGGATACATTATCATACATTATCGGGTACGTGTGTAATGGAGGACATTAGCTTGTAAAATTAAATTATAACATCTAGGTCAAAAATAAAATATTGTTGTTTTCCCTTCCCTACCTACCTACCTACCCGAGCAAGAATATTTATTGGCCTTTTCAAAAAAATAATTTTATTTTATGAAAATAGTCGGGTACTCTTCAGTACAAAAATAAATGACTATAAATATTTATTTTTCAAAAAAATATTTTTTACCTACCTACCCAACTCAAATTTGCCAGGGTCAGGAAGGGGAAACAAACAATATTTTATTTTGACCTTGTAAAATAAAATTAAACATCAATGTACAAGCACAAAATCAAGAGTTCGATTAATATTCATACAGCATTAATTTCATGATATTTATATTGACAACACTTACAACTGAACCTAGTCAACTAGAAACATGCCAGGTACACATGGAGGGGGGGATTTTCATGAAAATATTCAATTTCGTGAGTCATTAATTTATACATAAGCATGCTGAGACAGGGAATAAGAGATGCCCGAGCATGCATGAAGACATTTTAGGTGATACGATACACTCAGAGATGTCTCCGCATGCATGAGAACGACTTAGATATATACTAGCATGCAGTCAAGCAGGTACTTCACCAACTTTATTCAAACTCGACAACACTTAGATAAACAATTATCTATTATCATATGATTCAGTCATTTCATGGAACATATATTGTGCATTTATATGAGCATAATTGACATTTCATACTTTACTTTAAGGCTAGAATACCCAATCTTCTAAAATTTAGAATGCTGTGTAGTTTTTTGTGCAAGATGCTGGATTCAGTAATTATACCGAATGACGTTAGGCCATTTATTGTCATATTCAGCTCGCTATTCATATTTCAGAACTCTAATGGCCCATCTACCTAATGATTAAACCGTGTTAAACAGTGTAATAATAGATTGATACAGTCCTCACAGTGCTTTTAAGTGAATGGTCGTCCAGTTTTTTCCCTGCAAGATTATCTATCCAATGGCCTCAAATGGAAGTGCAAGGGGGGGGATAAAATCCCCATTCTATGCAGTGTCTTTAACGTTTAAGTTATTATTAAGTGCCTCTTTGGGTTGTTTGCAGTTCTTTTCCAGAGTTTGTGCCTGTCTGGGTTGTTTGCCTATAGTAATAGCTATTAAAATTAATAATTAATTTATAAAAGGACACTACAAAATTGAAACTCTATCAACTTACGAGAATTTTACTGCATAGAATTTAGCACTCTGACACTTGTGTGGGTTGGATGCAAGCAATGTGTTACAGCATAATAAAATTATTATGTCTCCTTCAAGGGAAATTACATATAACTACAGTCATATACAGGCAATCATTCTATAGTATGGAGTTACATTGACGCCAATCCCAACCTTTATGCAGGAATATACTACAAGGTTCTTGCATTGAATTTATCAATTTCCGCAAGCAAATCGTGCAATATCGCGGTCCTTTAGATTTATGCTTGTATTACACACTGAGCATCTTTGTACCACAGTTGTTTATCACACTAAACATACATAATCTTCAAACGTTTTCCCCAATATTTCTTGTACTCCCCAGAAATCGATGCCGTCAACAAAGGCTGTACATATCGTCTCTAATAGTTCTAATTATCAGCAAACATATCCAGTTCACAATCTCATGTTATATAATATTCCATCATGTAGGCAATATAATACCCTAACGTATTTATAGATTTCATGGCACAAATGAAAGCAAAACTTTAAGGAAACTAAATTCATAGATTTCATAGCCAAATGAAGGCATAACTGCATGGAAACTGTATTCATAGATTTCGAAGCACAAATGAAGGCATAACTGCATGGAAAAGGTATAACTTCACTAAAGCAGAAAGCTGACTGGCAAATAAAGGCTACATCTCTTTAAGTACATGAAGCCTTGATTTTATACAGTTGTTCAGTTATAAGAATGAAATGTTTCTCTGTTCAAAATTGTTTCGTTTCTCCTCGACTGTTTCTCACCCCACCAAATCATTTTGTGTCTGACCTCTCCGAATCATTTTGTGTCTGACCTCTCCGAATCATTTTGTGTCTGACCTCTCCGAATCATTTTGTGTCTGACCCTTCTGAATATGTTGTGGCAAAGATAAAGACTAAGGAATTTCTTACACCAATGAAGCAAACATTCCTTTAGCAAAAGGAAATTACGATAAATGCTTACCATGTATGTGTGTAACACAAGGTAAACAGTAAAAGTTTGAAGCCCGATTTGTAAACAAATTGCGGTCATTTCCTTTTATATCTGTTGGAAGATGCATGTGTCACCTTGAAGGCTTAACCGGTCATTACGAGGTGAATAACCAATTAGTTTGATAAAAAGCTTTTAAGACTAAATAGCCCCTTCGAATGATGGATGGCTTCTTGTCCCTTATGAGCAACTCTGAACTTTTATGCACCCATTTCGACTGAAATGGATACCCAAGTTCTTAGCCTGTTTACTTTTTGCCTTAGATCTCCCTACTGCCAAAACAGGAATAAAATTGTTACTGTTAGGGGCAACACTTCAAAAGCAATTAAAATAGGATGAAAACATCCATCTCTGACCGACCAATCACTTTAGTTAAGGACTTTTTAAGTGGCCCCTAAATAATACCCACTCAACAAAATTGGGACCAAATTGATGATAGTTAGCAAGTTACTGCAATTAACATAATCGTATTTTAACACCTGAATTGCGAAAAAAGTGAGAGCGAAAGTGACTGTATACAATCGGGTTTCCGCCATGTATAAGTCATTTAACAAGAAAGGCAAGTCAAGCATTTTTATTC
The DNA here is from genome assembly GCA_947247005.1 of Spisula solida. Taxonomy (NCBI): domain Eukaryota; kingdom Metazoa; phylum Mollusca; class Bivalvia; order Venerida; family Mactridae; genus Spisula; species Spisula solida. Next base: position 626,955 of record OX365958.1, on the reverse strand, counting down.
ATCACAATATCTCACACCTTGAATTTTTTGCTGGCTCTTTCAAGGGGAAAGTTTCTTAATAGTTTTTCATAGTATGGTAAGTTTAGAAAGATTAATAGGTGTACAAGACACAGGTGACAGAGGCAGGATAAAATTTATATCATTCACGTTACAAATGTGTAATGTTTCATTCACGAACATCAATTTAATCTACGAAATAGTCATGAATAGTTTTACTACGAGTATTACTTAGTAGTGTATAGTCGTGACTTTGAATATATCATGGCAAGGTTGGTGCAAAGATGTTATATTTGTTTCCTTTTCTGTATGTAACATAAAGTAGGTCTGCACAAGGTCTAGATTATGTTAAAATGCATAATGCAATCACATTTTGTCTACAAGAGACAAGGTTGCAAGTTTCTATCAAGGTCACATATCTATAAAGAAATTTGACGGAAGTAATAGAGGTGAAAACATCGACTCTTACGTCTTAAAGGTGAAAACGAACAGTTCTGAAGATCGTTAACATGGGCAAGCGCTACGTAGCGGTTTGCAAGAGAGGTAATGGTCATGCCTTCTGTATTTAATTGAATGTGAGGTAAATGAATAAAGGCACTATAAAACACGGCAGAACCATTGTTAGGCGTTCCTTGTGTTTAACAGACCAATTAAGGTGACATACTGGACCAAAACAGATTTATGCAGGTATTCTCGTCTGGAATTTTGTATTTATTTTAGTTTAAAGAGTCTGATAAGGAAAACCATCTACGAAATAGCTAGTTGGGACCCCTCAAGAGAAAAGTAGCTGATTGGACCCCTCAGAGAAAAGTAGCCGGTGGACTCCTTCTTAAGAAAACAATGCTGGTTGGACCCCCTCTGAACAAAAATTCTGAATCCGCATATGAGATTCCTTGTATGCCAAAAGTTAAAACATAATGAAATGACACTTCAGGGCTAAAAAATACCATTATACTGTAACTTGGCATTTCACTTCAATCCCAAGGTCATACTTTTGTCACTTTAAGGCATTCAGGTTGAGCTCTTGCAACCCTATCCCTACAAACGCCAAACATTTTAAATATTTTTTGAGGAAAACAAACGTACCAGTGAACATGATCGCCATATGATATGGCAAGGCATCGCTGACGAACACTTTATATAAAGGGTACATACAAACATATTGAATACCAAGTAGGGAAGTCAGGCAGATTAATGGTTATCTTTTAATTCATTCCTAAACATGAGCCGTGTTTTATATACCCTGAACCAGCTTGAATAAATTTTCTACACGAAAAATCTTTACACATACTCAATAAGGTAGTAAACGCAGCTGAGCAAATTTTCTATGTTTATTTAATTATAAGATTTTGCATGTGTTTGCAAATGTTGGCTTTGTGGTTTTTTCTAATGCATTCACTGCTACGTGGCAAGCGACCATTTGTACCTATTGTGCATTATACATAAAGATGCAGTAAGCTACTAGCTAGAAAATATTAACAAATCAGTCAACGGGATTTAAAATTAGAGTGTATAACGAGTCAACTTCCGGTTAATGCAATAAGGCATACACATTAAATTATATAGTGTTCCAATAAGTCATACTGTGATCAGAAATCACTGATGCTTTTGCTAACAATAAGTCATACATGTTGAATTGTATAGTATCCCAATAAGTCATATAGTGATTTGGTTTATACCTTGTGAAAATGGCTGGAGTTTTAATACGGATTTTGTGCCAATGATTTCTATTGGTCGATATTTTGTTAAACATGACTTCATTGGCTTACTACCGTATATCGGGTAATTTTCGCGCGTACCTAATTTTCGCTTTATTCGCGTCCAAACCAATTCGCTAAAATTGAAAACAGCGAAAAATGCATACCAGAATTTCGCGATTGTCCGAAGATGAATGTTTCTACTTTCGTTTTCGTCTACCGGCGTCGTAATATTAACGCGTGATGAAAATCGATAGTTTATACTAATGTCTAGTACTATACGATAACATAATCCGTATAAATCATAAATAAGCTTTTAGTAAAACTAATTTAACTAAACCACCTATAAAGTTCAAAGTTTAAACAATTATGTTGTTAAAGATGCTATTACACCAACAAGCGTATTATCACTTATTCATCAGTCTTGAATGTAAACAAACAAGGGCCAATTTAACAAAAGAATTTTCCCGTCTATTGTATGAAACAATTGAAAATAAATGACGAGGTGTGAAATACATATCTCTGTAGATCTATTTCACCTGTGAAAATATCTTTTATACATATGACAACGCGGTACATACTGGTTTTTAATAATATGCGATCCCGCTGTTGACAACAAAATACGCACGCCGGTACCAACCGGTCCATACTGGCTTTTAGCTGCGCTAAAACAATCATGTTGGATTAATCTCCCCTTACAAGATGGAAAACGCGAAAAAAACAAACAGAGGTTAGAAATCGCTAAAATTAGCTTCGCTAATATTTGATTTGTCCGAAAATCGCGAAATTTGCAGTACGCGAAAATTACCCGATATACGGTATCACATATTTAAGCTCTAGATAATAAAATGAACATTTTGTGTCCATTGTGTTTATTGGTCGATATTTTGTTAAACATGTTTTCATTGGGTAATCATTACATATTTTTAAAAGTGCTTAATAATAAAAGGAAAAATAAAAAAAAAAGACCTGAAGAAGCCTTCTGGGCGAAACGTTGTAGTCTAATGAATATACAGTAAATGTTATTCGTGTTTGGTGGTTTCTCTCTATTTTCGATACAATAATAAAAGGTACATTTTGTGTCCATGGCGTTCATTGGTCGATATTTTGTTAAACATGTTTTCATTGGGTATTCATTACATATTTTTAAAAGTGCTTAATAATAAAAGGTACATTTTGTGTCCATGGCGTCTATTGGTCGATATTTAATTATACATGTTTTCATTGGCTAATCATCAAAATTATTTGTTTACAAGGATTCACAGGTAAATAATCTTGACATTAGGTATACTTAACAAAAATTTGTTCTGCATATTCAGTGTGACATTGACACAAATATCTCCTATCTATATTAACAACTATGCCTACAAAAAATTATACTGTTGTAGGTAAGCAGCCAATGCTGGCAATTACTGTAACATCACATATTTTCGTGGATATTACATTTCGTGGATTTTGATAAAAATACTATTTTGTGGGGTCGTAAATTCGTATATTACAAAACTTGAAAGGATAAACCCATGTTCGATATTTGAGAGGTCGATTAATTGTGAGGATTAGATTTCCTGGTCAACTGAAACAATTAAATCCATGAAAATTCAACTCCCTAGAAAAATAATGAATTAACAGTACTGCATGCATGTAGACATTAACATACAACATTGCTCCATGAAATCTGCCGAAACTAATCATGATTGTATACTGTATGTTCTTCCTACTTTTTGTCAAACTTATTTATTATTTTCCATTTCTTGGCAAACGAAGAAATTATGTATATTGTTTACAAAGAACTTGTGCTACAGTGAATGACAGAACAACTTTACTTTTCATTTTGTTGCTGCATGATAGTGCAGGTATTGTACAATTAATTATGTACGAGTAGAGATTAGATCTACAAGCATAATGCATATACCGGTACAGCAAGTTCCGTGCCATGAAGGACTAGTCAAACTATACCTAAAAGTTGACGTATCACATACTTCATCATTATACCCAAGTTTTATGTACCATCAATCAGGCCATTAAAACACAGTTTTAACGAACAATGATTATTCAAGTCATATCTGTTCATATGGTATAAACTTGTAGATCGTAAAATTCACACTTCGTAAAATTCACACTTCAACAAAACCTTACAAACCTTGAAATACCTATATGACAATAAAACCACTTATATAAATACCAAAGTTATGTAGAAAATCCATTATACGACTTATTTTGTGCAAACCTATTATATACTTTCTATTCAAACCTTGGTCAATACTTGCGGTCAACTAAACAAATAAATATTGAAAAATCCGAGAAATAAAGCAATAAGCTTTAAAATATGACACAATACTGTGTTACAGTCTGTATTAAAGTAAAGTCTGTTTTGCACAAAGACTTGAATAATCTGTCGTATGTCATGGAGGGGTGCAGCGGCAAATATTATGAATTGTTTAACTCGATGAGAGCCATTTTGTTATCATAAAATTAAGTAACACAATTTTATTATTATCTCATCTGAATGGAATGCTGCACTCCAGGAATTTTAAATATTTCACTGTGTGCATATAAATGTAACAAACCTGCAAAATGCTAGAAGTGTTTGGCTCATTATCATGCTATGTCAATAAATATTATTTTACAAAGTGCATTCTTAACTATTCACTTAGCTTAATGAAGACGATACTTAATTGATTTGTCATTTCACATAATATTATTATTTTGATAACTAAATCCTAAGATAATTGTTGTAGGTTTCATTTAAGCCATTTTTCGACAGTTTTTCAACAGTTTTTCAACAGTTTTTCAACAGTTTTTCAACAGTTTTTCAACATTACATTTTTTTGACAGTTTTTTTTCAACAATTTCACTGTGTGCATATAAACCTGCAAAGTGCTCAAAGTGTTTGGCTCATTATCATGTTATGTCAATAAATATTATTTTACAAAGTGCATTCTTAACTATTCACTTTAGCTTAATGAAGATTATACTTAATTGCCAAATGATTTATCATTACAGGTATTATTTTGATTATTCCTCAGTTAAGTGTCCAAGTTGATGTTAATGTTTTGGGTTTTGATTTTGCCAATTTATGACAGTATTTTGCTAATTTTTTACAGTATTTTGCCAATTTTCGACAGTATTTTGACTGTTTTTCAATAGTTTTCAATCAGATAAGATAGACAATTGATCTGACCAATATTCGTGGAATCAATTATCATCTAGTTCTTAACTAACATGCTCTTCCGCAAGCTTACTTTATTTCTCCACACCTCCACATGTGGAGCAACTGACTTACTTCAAGATCTCCACAAGTGGAGGACAATGTCCGTATCGCAAGTATGTCCCTAAATAACCTAACCTGTTTGATCCAGTTATTCAAAACCAGTGACAAGTGAGTGAGTACTTCAAACTTAAAGAAGTTCAGGGAAGAAGTTCAGGGAAGAAGTTCTGGGATTTAGCGAGGGGGGAAGTTTAAAGACCAAACAATGGAAGAAAACAAATAAATGAAGTGTTCAAGGAAAAGAATTGTTATAAAGGTCAGTTTGGTACAACTTTGAAGAGGCTTTCAGTCTTGGGTAAAAATTTGAACGGTCAATTAAAATTTGAAGTTCAAATAGAAGGGTTTAAAGTTTCTGATAAGCGCTTGATTATAAAATGTACACTCAACACTTTCAACATTAAATTCTCTATTATTTACCTTTATAATAAATACGAATGATTAAAATGAGAAATATCAGGTAGTAAACCTTTTCTTTTATTTGCACCTTGGCATGAAATATTAACTAAAGCCACTTTACTGACCTCTTGACCAGAATGTTAATACCCACTAAATGCTTGTTAAGCATTTTTTTCACACAGAAAAATGCTGAAACCTTACCAACTGACCATAAATGACCAACACTTCAGTGATCAATAAAAAGAGAATAATATAATAAATGTTCAACAAATTATCACTTTATTACCCCAATATGGAATTTAAGATAAAAGTGACACAAACAAAAGATTGTATTAGTTTCAAGTTTAACATGTACTCACACACAACATATTAACCTAATCACTGTATGACTTATTGGGATACTATACAATTCAACTTGCATGACTTATTTCGAGCGAAAGCATCTGTAATTTCAGGTCACTGTGTGACTTATTGGGAGACGTTACAATTCAAAGTGAAGTTGGTCGTCTGACAGACCAACTGAAGAGCAATAGATGGACATTTTAAGTTCAACAGACAAACTGACTGACCAACTGTTCAACAGACAGGAAGACAGATAGACAAACATTGAAGTTCAACAACAGAAAGATAGACAAATTTAAGTTCAACAGACTAGCAGACGTATAAAAGTGTACCTTACTGCCAAATGGAGGCAGCTCTATTATATTTATAAAAATACCATACAAATATATTCAAAAGAATTCTTAAATGATCAATGGGTGATCAAATCGTCGCAAGGTAATATTATGAAGGCAAATACCAATATATAATTATAATCATACAGTATTTCATTATACAGTCTACAGGCCAAACAGTTTCATAACCAAACTACAGAAAACCAGATTGCTATAAAAATAGCTACATCTCATTTACTTCCGAAGGTCAAAAAGAAGAACTTTATTCCAAGGTTGTTGATACCAATGTATGTAATCAAATCCTTCCATTGTTTAAATTAAATATATTTGAACTTATATGGCCTTATAGCACTAATTTGTAAGGCTAGCAATGTCTGAAATGTATCTGAAATTTTAAGATGAGGCCGTCCATTAAAATTATGAGTTTGTTACTTCAATAAGCAATCAATCCACCCACCGGATCAACCAGATGGATCAACCAGATGGTTCAACCGGATGGATCAACCAGATGGTTCAACCGGATGAATCAACCGGATAGATCAACCAGATGGATCAACCAGATGGATCAACCAGATGGATCAACCGGATAGATCAACCAGATCAACCAGATGGATCAACCAGATGGATCAACCGGATGGTTCAACCGGATGGTTCAACCGGATCAACCGGATGAATCAACCAGAAGAATCAACCGGAAGGATCAACCGGATGGATCAACCGGATCAACCAGATGGATCAACCGGATATGGTACAACTTACTGGTACACTTCTTTATTTCACCAAATATTAGCACAAAAGGTTTAAAAATATGCAGTTTCTACAAAAATAAGGCAATATTTAAGGCAATGAACAAAATCTTTGAATGGCCGGACAAAAAGAAAAAAGAAGTTTTTGAGAAAATAAGGATGCATTTAATTTCTTTACAAATATTGTCATGTACACATTCTCTGTTGTTTTTGGTGTCAATTTCCTAACATATAAACCAGTGACTTGAGGCTTTAGCATATGATGGTTGGTGGAAACTGAGATTCAGTTTTTTGTAATCAAACCGTCCAAACATTGCAAACTTGAAGAATGTTGCAAAAAAATCTCCAACTTGACATGATCGCTACATGATCGCTACATGATGGATTGGCTGTCCACAATGATTTCTTTAAAGGATATTCTTGTGATTAAAAACCAATTCACATTTTAATAGCACATTTATCACTGAACCATAAATTGTACTTGTAGCTTAGCAAATTATAAGCTTTATATATTGTATGTATACTACCACAGGTGTCAAACAGAGTTAAACATACCATGTCTATATAGCCTCGGTCACTTTCATTTGGCGAAGTTTGAGACTGTTTGCGCTGCAAGTCCATAATATCTCAGGGACGAAATATAGGAACCATGGGAATTTCAAGAAGGCCTGAAAAAGCCCCGTAGTCCTTAGGATATACAGATATACTAGTATGCTGACAATATTTTGTCTTGAATGTGGTCGGATGTTTCATGCAAGAATTGGATTGGTCAGCCACCTACACACACACAACAACCAACCAAGACGACACGCATCGCAGAGATGAATCATGGTCTTCATGGCCAGCGAAGGACGAAAATATTACGCTGACAATATATTATATATTATGTTGCACTGCATTGTACATTGTCTGCATATTTTCGGTGGCCTGGGGATGCTGATATTCTGTCATATTGGTTTGTTATATATATTTATATATATACAAGTTGGTATGCAACTTATCATAATAATTTTTGCAATGGCTGCAAGTGTTGCACAGCCTGTTGAAGATCCCTGATTGTCTGCACGTCAGGAATGCTGATATATACAGTTTTACACGTTTGTATTGTTTGTAAAACGTCAGTTTGTTTAGACATATTGGTTTGTTTAGACAATATGTTGCATACATTTCGCAGCCTGTTTACATATAAACATACAATCTGGTTTATCTATGAAGGTCACTGTGACATAATGCTGGCAGTGCATGCTACGATGCTAGTTACATCATTGGATATAGTAGCAGTATGATTCACATAGACATTTAGAACATTCTAGCAGATTTATACTATGTTCTAGCACATTCTAGCGGATTTGTACCATGTTCTAGCAGATTTATACCATGTTCTAGCACATTCTGGCAGATTTATACCATGTTCTAGCACATTCTAGCAGATTTATACAATGTTTTATAACATTCTAGCAGATTTATACCATGTTCTAGCACATTCTAGCAGATTTATACCATGTTCTAGCACATTCTAGCAGATTTATACCATGTTCTAGAACATTTACAGACATTTCGTGTGAAGTAACACATAGTTTGTGATATATATTATATGAGGTATTATACGAGATATTATATAATATACGAGATATTATACGAGATATTACATATTATACGGAGCACAACCCTCGTAAAAAGGTGACCAACAGTCTGTATATACACCATCGCCTGATGGACATCTCCACAGAGTGACACCGGTCCAATCGATTCCTTTCTCAAAGTGTAGTTTGAAAGACAATGTCGTTGCTTTGAAGTGACAAAAAATGTATGTAAAAACACACAACAGGCACTATCTAAAAGGAGCCCCTAAATCACCCCTAGTTATGATATTTAGGCCAACATATCAGAATGTCTCTGGGTCTATACAGCCCTGGGAATAGCAATCTCGGTGAAGGTTAGATAACTATGTAACCCATAAAATGCGAGAGACGGCTACACGGTCTGCCAACATGACGCTCTTGCAAACGATGCCAAACGTAACTTCAGTCCTTAATTATTCATGTGTCATTGTTATGGCATATGCCCTAGACTTTATAATCCCCGTAGGATCCAACAAAACCACCTATAAAATAACGAAATTTTCGAAATATCACATTTTTATCTAATTTTTGTCGCTTTAAAGGCATACTTTCAAACAAACACTATCATAAACTGGATATAAAACAAAATACGCATGAATGACTGGACTCAGTTTTATTGACATAACCTTGTTTTGTTGTCCCCAGCTGAAATTCAAGTTTATTAGACCCTCATTTGTCATCCGTGGTCATAAAATAGCAACAATATAGTGGAAACAACAACCTCCAGGCTTTCAGACCATGCCATGAGTTCATCATCCCACTGCGTGCAAAAAACACAAGGCGGTTGTTTCTCTTTATTTCTCTTTAAAATAGACATAAGATACTATACACTCCATCATGTTGTATGTTTGAACGAGTACCACCTCACAAAATAGCTCAACAATACAATGGTACTATTATACTACCAAGTTAATTTTGTGTCAATTTTTTTGGTACGAAACATGCAAATAAATGCGTATCAGTTGTCACAATACATATTGTAACCAAACACTGGAAAGTGATGGGAGAAGGCATTGTGTATTTGATCATCTACCTGTACAATGAAGAAGCAATATTTCAACAGTAATTCACAAACACCCCTCGGCTCACCCCTTCCCCAACCTTCCTAAGTACCATTAGAACCATATGCTCAAATCAGGTCATCAGAGCCTAAGGTATTGTTCTACCAATTCATATTGTAACCACAGGTGATTTTTATGAGTTACCTCCCCTTTTGTTGTTCACTCATAGTATTCTAAGGCTCCTTTATAATGACAACTTGTGAAGACTGTCCTCTTAACTGCAGCAGTTGATACATGACAGGAGTTAACTCCCCTTCTATATACATTCAGAGTATATCTAGCCCCCCAACCAATGTTCCCTAAACCACAGCATCAGAGTGACCTTCTATATAAACACAGCCCCTAAGCCACAGCATTTGATCGTCAAGTGACCTCCCCTTCTATATAAACACAGTCTCCTAAGCCACAGCACTTGATCGTCAAGTGACCTCCCCTTCTATATAAACACAGTCCCCTAAGCCACAGCACTTGATCGTCAAGTGACCTCCCCTTCTATATAAACACAGTCCCCTAAGCCACAGCACTTGATCGTTAAGTTACCTCCCCTTCTATATAAACACAGTCCCCTAAGCCACAGCACTTGATCCTTAAGTTACCTCCCCTTCTATATAAACACAGTCCCCTAAGCCACAGCACTTGATCCTTAAGTTACCTCCCCTTCTATATAAACACAGTCCCCTAAGCCACAGCACTTGATCCTTAAGTTACCTCCCCTTCTACCAACAGCTTGTGCACTGAAACCTGAGTTAATGTTTTACTCAAGCAGCTGAGCCCCAACACAATCAGCCATTTTGGTAATAAACACTGGATGTACAGTCAGCCAAGATGCCCACGATTTCCATGGTAAAGAATAATCGTGGAGCTCTCAGCACACTTTGTTCATTCTTGTAACGTTTTGTTACAAATGGTCAAGACCTGCCCCTACTTCTTTAATCATGTACTCTCCAGTTATTTTATGAATATACGATATGCTATCACTTGCTATTACACTTTGTCATCTCCTGATTAAATCCCTCACATTCTCAAGTTCCGCTAAGCTCTCCTGAGAATAATAACCACAATTTAACCAAGATTGTCATGTTTTGAGCACGATTGGAATAAAAGGTGAAAACTTCAATAAAATACATGATGGCTTCAAAAGTGTATTTATTGTTTAGTGGATATTTGGAAACATCAACGAGAAATATCAGCTCAAATTGAGATTTTTCTCAAATCTTAGTCTGAGTTTAAGACAGATCTTTATTGTTTAAGGCATGGTATAATATAAGCCCATCAAAAGCATCTTATAACATGATGAGGTCTCTGACATTGTGTGTAATCTGATGCATGTCTGGAGAAATGACAATATCATATAAACCATATCTATGCCTGCTTTCAATCAATTATTCATGTATAGGATTTTGTTCAACGTTGCATTATATAATCTGATGAATTCAGTTGAATAACATTCAGTTGAATAACATTCGACAAACCAGGCCTCAACAAATGTTTTTAAAAGCACTCGTCCTGCAATATAGACAAAGAAGAAAACCCCAAAATCTGACTTGTCCTGCTATATAAATAAAGAAGGAAACTGTTGTGCAGGTTGAGCGGACGAGTGGATTCATTGAGGCCTGCAAACAAACTGATAAATAATTATATGGGGAAGCATCCCTACACATCCATTTTCTATAAACAAGGATTATAAAGTGCCTGTGGGGGGGGGAAACAACCATAATATGCATTTTTTTTATTATTGATTTTTGCTGCACATAAATCTCATTCAAGAGTTACTAAACAATGCAACATAAAAGTAAACCACTGATTGGCCTTTAAACAATGTAACAAGACAAACACACAGTACACACAGCATGATAAACATGCTAAACAAATATAAATTAATAAATTCACAAGAATTCATACGAAACCACTTCAGGGGTGCTTCCATGTGTTAATGAACAATTGTCATTGCGTACTGAACTTGGCAGGAGTTGTTAAGTTTTTCACAGTTTGTGCAAAGACCGATCAATGTTTCAATAGAGATGTTAAAACATTCAATTAATGAACTGTGATTTCATATTGTAACCTTTGTTGGTATATACTGTAAAATAACAACTTTGCATAAGCGAGAAATTTCCATGATTTTGCTATTTAATTAAATTTGTGAAAATTGGTGCTCATAAACTTAACGACATCAGTAAAACACAGAAAGCAATTCTTACTGAAGTTTAAAAATAGTGAATATTTAATTTCGTGAACTACTTCAAAATAACAAATTCACGAAATTTTGACCATGCACCAATATATCATTTTACATAGAGGATCTTGCATGAGTGCTCATTACAAACGAGTTTTATTAAACGAGTGGACAAAATGATATGACACGAGGCTTTACCGAGTGTCATATTGTTTTTGTCGACGAGTTTAATAAAACTCGTATGTAATGAGCACGAATGTAAGATTCTATTTATCACATAACCTTAGTAAACGCTCATTATTGTTCAAAAGGATGATGTGCGCTGCATATGTTTCAGCCAAAATTCAGCGGTACAATTAGTGCGACGTCATGGCAACGTTGATATTATTCTGACGTCAGTGACGGATCAATGCATGGATTGGCTAACGTCACGTCAAGCTAATTTAAATATTTATTGCACGGTCTGGGAGTGCCGAACGATATTTACGTCACGGCTTTACGGCACTCCTGGACCGCATGTTATGTGATAAAGTAATATATTGACTGCATATGAAATCAAAATCAATGAGGAAAATATTTTATAATATTGTAAATGTTGCGTTGAACATGAGAAGCAATTATTAGAGAGGATTATGGGATATGATAAATCATCGCCATGTCAAACATAGAATTTCGCTTACCAAGGGAAAAGTATGAAATTTTAAGAAAGTGCAAATTCCGATTTCCCCAAAGTTCAAAAACAGACACCCGCATTCAGACTGAAGGCCTGGCAAATTGAAAATTATTGGATCAGGAAGCCAAGAAAAGAGCATTTACATTGATTTCTGAAAATGTATAAGTTTGATATCATACTTTGCTGATATGTTGGATCAAATTGTAATAAGCTGACAAGTTGGATCAATTGTTCAGTTTTGAGAATTCCAATAGGTTTTCCTAGAACTCCCTTTCAATCATTAAAAAGATACCAATTGGTCCTTTAATATCATATTATCTTGAGACAGGTGATTCAGGTTGTTTCAATTGTAAAACAGGAAATCACTAACACATGCGTGATTGTTATCATGAATTTTAGAAATTTAAAAGAAACAAGTGATCTTTAAAAGAGTCAAGAGCTACTTAATTATAAAAAGTTAAAATATTTGAAAGGTATTTAGCACAGATTTGACAATTCATCCAAGGTTTGGTTCGAGACGATTATACCTACTTCGTTACCAAGACTTTAGTTAAAGTAGTTTTGCAGCAAAGCCAGACAATACTCGGCCTATATTGTCCTATTTATTTATTTACGATCAGTGTCAGGGATAGGGACACAATAAGGTGACACAGGTAAAATGAACCCTCAACAATTGATTTTCATGATAATGAAGTAACACAGGATTTCAACGATACATTGTCCTCCTTCCGTAGCGCTCATCAAAATAGGGGTATCAGTATCCTAGCCCAGGGATCAGTTATTGTTGAATACCTGTGCTGGATCTTTGAAACGGTGTCGTGTTTCAGATTAGCTTTTGACTAGTTTTTTTAAACAGACAATAACGTTCAACCATACACTACAGCTAACATTGTGTAAACACATACTTTGTTTGATACAACTACAATTATCTCCATATTTGGATGTTTTAAATACCGTTTATAACTTAAATTACCTCCAATTGTAAAATCACTGAAGAGTCAACCGATTTCAGGACATAAGGGACATGCTCTACTTCAACATTTCCTTATTAACTCTTTACAACATCAATTATGCCACTTTAAGTTTATGGATCTAAACCATCTCCATTTCCATGCCACCGAAGTTTGAAGTCTTTCCCAGATTTAACAATCATGAATTTGTTGATTATTTTAGACTTTCTGCTCTGATGCAATATCAATGGTGTCTATGATATTGACCTAATAGCCCTTAAAACATTATGATGGAACATTCTACCAGCTAAAATACTGAGCATATAAAATTAAACATTGTAGACAGCTGCCTCCCTGAGCATTTCATTATGTACCAAATTTCCCAGCCTCCTATTAAATCCCTGATTACAAACTGTAGGGATCATAAATTATGGTCACCTGCGTCTCTCGTTGATGACCGTTTTAATGAGATGCTTAATTGTCTTGAACGGATTGTTAAACTATCTCATAGTTGTTGATTGTTAACTCCTATTTCATAGTTGATGGCTGTTAGCCCTATCTCATAGTTGATCAAACATCAGCGAATATTTTCTTGTCAACAGATCAAGTCAACCAACCAGGTAAATGGTCTGGTTTCCGGCAATTTATAACTCAATCAAAAGCCAATATCGGACTCTCTTAATTGGTTCCCAGCTCTTAACAAGTCATTGACAGTCAACAGGGAGTTCTAATAATTGAGATAATCTCGTAATCACTCGCCTATCTTGTACATTATCTTAATTACAGACAATCAATTGATCCCTTCCTCTCCAATCAACTAATCCCGTCATCTCCCAATAAAAGACGACCATTCATTAAATTTTCCCGTACATTTCTAGCCATGTAACCTGATATGTTTATAGAAAGTAGATGAAGGCAATAAGTCACCGACCATTGTTAAGGATGATCGTTGATTAGACAAGGTATATACATCAACTATTTCAATAAAACATCATATCAGAGGCCACAATAAAACATCATGTCAGAGGCCAGAATAAAACATCATGTCAGAGGCCACAATAAAACATCATGTCAGAGGCCAGAATAAAACATCATGTCAGAGGCCAGAATAAAACATCATGTCAGAGGCCACAATATAACATCATATCAGAGGCCACAATATAACATCATATCAGAGGCCACAATAAAACATCATATCAGAGGCCACAATAAAACATCATGTCAGAGGCCAGAATAAAACATCATGTCAGAGGCCAGAATAAAACATCATGTCAGAGGCCACAATATAACATCATATCAGAGGCCACAATATAACATCATATCAGAGGCCACAATATAACATCATATCAGAGGCCACAATATAACATCATATCAGAGGCCACACATTTTTATTCTAATTAAGGTTTTATAGGATTTGCGTTTTTTATTTTTATGGGGATTTTGGGGTAAAATTTTGCTGTTTGGAAATTGGGAGCAAGGAATAAAGAAATCATAAGAGGCGCTTTTGGGCTCAATGTCACTCCAACAGCAGGTGAGCGCCTCCTTAAAGAGCCTTTTTGGCCCTCTTGTTATTTTTCCATTCTTTCTTCCAGAAGGAAATTCCTGTTGGCCTTTAGTCTGACTTAGGCAGAACAAATATTGTTAGAAGAATCTAAGGCTTTTAGTGAGTCCGAGTGAATGCAACATTTTCTCAACATTTTTCAGTCATGGAATATTGTCTGGAATATTCTATCAATCAACCAATATATTAAGTTTTAAACTTGCTATTCCAGATGTAGTTCACAACTTCACATGTGGAAAACTGGGATGACCATAGCAATCAATACCATATCTAGCAAAGCTAGGTAATCAAACCTAGATTACGTTTGTTGTATACTTGGTGACACCACTAAGTACTCCTATAGTCCACGATCAATGGATGGGTGACTATTTGAGACAAGCTATATTGTCATTACAATTATCACATAGCGTAGCAAGGTATCCAAAACCAGTTATTTACAATAGCTTACATTACTATATATAGTAAACAAATTGTTATCAATACCATTTAACTTAGACGCCCATTGACAAATTGTGTCCACAAATACGATGTAATTACAAAATTGATTATTATAAACGGGCAACGTTTGTCATTTTGTAGTTCATAAGATACAGTAATGAGGAAAATCAAGAAACTTTTTGTATTTTAAAAGATCTTCACAAATAGAGATAATAAAGGTCGAACGTATTGTTCAGAAATATGACAAATGTAAAAGTAATTACGAATGAATTACGACTTTTTCGGTCTTTAATATGAAGCAATGTTCATTTCCACAGACTGGTTCAGGCTTTATAACTATGCAAATTATAATAGCGATCACTCGGCAGAACAGAAACGGCATAAAAGTGCAAACAGCAGAAACAACATTAAAGTACACCATAGAAACCCAAGGAAACCAATTTGAAGAAAAGTACAAACCAATCTAGACAACAAACACGAATGATGCTATATATATATTAAAGTGGGGCACATGTGGTCTTGGAAGCAGGGAAGTTGACATCTGATGAATCAATCTGGCTCACTGTAGAAAGAATATGTTTACAAAAGATTGCCAATTAGATCAACATTGCACATGAACTTGTAAGCTCTCAACAGGGCTTTGATTTCTACTACACTCAAAAGAAGAGTGACACACTTCCAAGTTGCTTCAGGAAGCTTTTCTGGCTCTATTTTTACTTGCGCCCAACCAAACCTTTTTCATGAAAGACATACTGGCAGTTATAACAATAAACAGGCAAGTGAATGTTTTTTCACTAAATTTAAACAATGTACAGTCCCAAAGACTAGATGCCCCCAGTGATTTTCCTTGATCAAAATTTAACAGCCTGTGCCTTTAAAATTGGGAAATTTTGCGCAACAATTTGCAAAATTGGGAATTATTAAAAATGATTGTTTTGGTTATAAATTGATCATATTTTGCTATTTTCTACTGATAATACTTTAGTCATATGTGGCAGTGACTTTTGCGAGTATGAAAATCAATTGTTTTGACTTTAAAACAGCTATACTGTAGTTGCTTTGAAACCAGCGAGCACAAAACAGGGAAAATATGCATACTTTTTGGGAAAAAATTATGATTATTTGGGGAAAATGGAGGTTATTTTGCTAGGGGAAGGTGTCTGTATTCGGCCCCAAAAAAATCACTGATTACGCCCCTAATATGTTTTCATGTCAATTTGTACACCCAACACAAATCTGACTATTGTTCAGTGTATATTATTGTACATAAAAACTAAGTATTTCCCAGTCTAGCTGCAGAAAGACTAATCCAATTTACAAAATTACACATAATTAAAAGACCCTCATCTAACAAGAATGCTGTAAAATAAAATTAAACAGACACAAATCGATAGACTCTACTCAGTCTATTCCTGATGAAAATGTACATAAACCATGCAAGAGATAGTCAAACCTGTACTTTAAGAGGTCATCTCCAACAACCATCTGTCGAAATCCTAACAGTCAAATGTGTTTTAAATTTCAAGGGTTACAAAGGATTATTTAAAGGGTCAAAATGAACCCCAGCCTGACAGCTAAAATAAAACAGATCACCTGATTTAAGCAACCACCTATCGTAATTAAGCAATGCCTGTCTTAATTAAGCAACAACCTGTCTTATTTAAGCAACTACCTGTCTTATTTTAGCAACTACCTGTCTTAATTAAGCAACAACCTGTCTTATTTAAGCAACTACCTGTCTTATTTTAGCAACTACCTGTCTTAATTAAGCAACTACCTGTCTTATTTTAGCAACCAATTTCAATTTAAATCACAATGAGCCATTTTATACTGAAAGACCATTGGCTTTACAACGTGCATAGATCTTTAAAAGCTACACATAAACACACACATGGCAAGGCATACATTTGTATGTAAGAAAAATTGTGATCACAAAAAAAACCGGTGATAATGAAAATGTGGGTTATTGTCCACATTAACAATGACTGTCATGTAAACAAAGGATTTATCAACAAATCTGACAACAATGTATGATAAGAATGTTGTTACATGTTACGATATTTTCACCTTTCCTCCATTCATTTCTTTTCGTTTTATCATAATTAAGGTATGGGGGCATGGCAGTTCATTCATTTCTATCAGAGATATTTATAAATAGTGTACAACTTATATTCAATTGATAATTTTATTTATAGATCATTCATCATTCCACACCTGGTGGGCTTTAACAGTTCTACCTGTAAAGACTGCCGGTCCTGCAAACAAATACCACTACTACAAAACGGTTTTACCTATTCACAAAGACCACCTTTAGTATCTCCCATATAAGACCATTTTTAGACATTTGGCCCTTTGGCGTCAAAAGGTTGTATCTCACTAAATACTATAATTTACCGAAGAACCATTGAAGTGACCACCTGCACATAATGACCAAAATGAAACCATCGCAAATAATAATGCCCTCATTACAGTACCATTTTCATCAAATACTGTTTAGATGTTGTACAGAGGTTGTTGCTCCGGAAAGGTAAATTTTATAGTAAATTGTTACCTCTGGAGAGGTTATTGTTCCATGGTGGGCCCCTCTGGAGAGGTTGTTGTTCTATGGTGGGCCCCTCTGGAGAGGTTTCACTGTAGTATGTTTGGTGCATTAATTCTGCTATAGATCATCCGTGAAGTTTGGCAATAATATCTCACAAATCATAAATCAAGACATAAAATCCAGCAATTATCTGATAAGCCCCTAATTAAAGGTATATAAAATCTATTCTTTCTTCTCTTCTATAATAAAGAGCTGTCACCTAGAGCCTATCAGTTTGAAGTATGGAGTAATGTTTTAGATAATCGGTTTGGACATATGGGTTTTGTTAAGGCTTTCTATAGACATTTTTATTGTTCTAAAAACTTAAGACAATCCAGGAAAACTGGAACGACCTATATTACATGGCAATAAGAGGCAGATGACCTACAATATTCACAGCCGAAATATAAGCCGATAATGGGTTACACTTTTATTTTATTTTGGGCATTTGCATTGATGGGTACTGATCATATTACTTATAATAATATTGCAAAATAGTAAATTCAGATGAGCAATGGAAGTTGTTGATAGGGTAATGGACTCGCAGTCAGTAGAGCAGTATTATACTGAGGGCATAGTGCAAAACTATGGTACATTTACATGCCTATATAAATTGATGTAGTTACCATAGTTTTGCACCGAGCCCTCGATACACTCTAGTGCAAGCAGTAGAGCAAAGGACTCTAGCCCGTCGAAAGAGCAATGGACTCCATCACCATCCGTTGAGAAATAGATTCGAGCGCAATCGGTAAGAGCAGTCTTGACTCAAGCCCATTGGGTGAAGCATATTCAAACATATATACTTCAATTTTTCAAATAAAATTAATAATAAAATTTCTTATCTTATTTGTAAGTACTTAAAAATGTCAAGAAACTTTTGTTTGTGTAATGTACACATCATAGTTTAGGTGTATTATCAAATTAAGGTGGGTTTGATGGCTACATTTAGATCATCTTAAAAATGTTTTTCCAGGATATGACTCAGGTAGGTTATGACTTGTGGGAGAAAGGTGCACCGTTGTAATGTTCATTACACCGACCACTAATCCTTATAAGAACGAGATTAAATGACAGTTTTATTCGACCATAATTTACAATCATGTATTTCCACGCACCACTTTTATATTATTTATAGACCGCATTATAGTATGGCACGAAATCAATAAAATAGGGAGTGACAGTATACTAGTTAAAAATTTTACATTCACGTGCGCACAATGGTAGGCCGTGTGTGTAATACAGTAAAACAAATAATAAAAATCACCTTTGGGAACCTTAAAAACTGTTTTTCTTGAGTTAAGTCTAAATAAGTGAGTGAATAAAATAGATATTAATATATTTAATACATTGAATCCACATTTATGACCTTCTAAAAGGGGCCGAAAAGGGGTTGTATCAAGTTTGTGCATGTGACTGACTGTATGGACTGCTGACCAAGCTACCACTTTACTTTGTTCAAATTGCTTAAAATACATCCCCAGGTCAATGCAGGACAACTGGGCATTCACCTAGGACTGAGGTGTAAAAAACACTTAAAAAACTACAACGAAGTTCAAGATCTTCTAGATCATTATATCTGAAGAATGTGCCCATCATCATCTTTACACAGCAAAGAATACATAATTGAGAACTTAATAGAGACACTGAGACAGTATTGTATTCCTTGTATTCCTTGTATTCCGTGCCATTGAGAATCTAGTGAATGATAAATGGTTTTTGAAGGGTCACAAGAAATTGCAATCAGAGGTAAGGCATTTCAAACCCTCCAGGTAACGTCTATGCTATCTCTATTAATACTGGTCACATATGACAAGTGAAACTAATCAGAAACAGTGTAAACATACTGGCAGCTGTATGAATACAGGTTATATCTAGGTACAGATGACATGACAAACAAGGAAAAACTCTCCCAATATGATATCCCACATTATGCTAGGACAACATAAAATCTGCAAACAGATCTGGAAAGTTTGACAACAAACTTAAAACCATACCTGATATCACCAACCTAGCCAAGAGTCATTGGTCCCTGGCTGAGTAATGAAGTCAGTAATAAACCCAAAGACAGCCAAAAGCAACTTGAATATAAATAATAAACCCAAAGACACCCAAGAGCAACTCAAATATAAATAATAAACCCAATGATATAAACCCAAAGACAAACAAATGCTATAAGTATGGCAAAGAACCCAAAGACAGTCGAGGAGAATTAATACAAAGACATCTGAAAATACTATTAAACTTTAATAGATCAAGCAAAATGCATGATTGATGTTGAATTCATATAATGGATGCCTTAACACAAAGTTACAAACAGAAAGAAAATTCAATATATCTCCATTTATGTTAATAAATCAATTCTAGTACAATTTTAGAGGTAATGTAGACTGTGTAGGATGTTCAAGATGAAATTCTAGAGAATTTTGTACAAATTTGGAGGGTAAAAACCTACATATCTGACTAACATACAACTTGGCGTAGGACAGTGTAGGACGTTCAAGATGAAATTAGGCAATCATTCTCATTACATGTATTCTATGTCAAATTGAATAATATCCTTGCCAAGCTGTATGAGCTATTCAATCTAGCAACTTGAAACCAACACTTCATACAAATGAATAAATTAGTAAACTGAAACGAAACGATACATTGCTCTGACAATGATAAAATCATTTTTTTGACAGTTGTAATATTAGTCCTAGCTGAGTAAGTGAGCGAAACTTGGAATTGAACCAGATCCCCTGACATTCCTGTAAATATATTTATGTTTCAACTGATTTGGAGTGGGGTGGGGGATAATTATAACTTGTATTATGTAACATATTTAATCTAAGTTATATTATGTTTTCAACTTTCATATTTCTGCATTCAGCGATGGGCTTCTCGTCTTGCTGATTCGGAGCTTCTTTCCAGTACAGTAGGGACCAGTTAGGGGCTAGTGAGGGATCGTTATAACCAGGTGCCTTCCCCATGGAGTTTTTTTAAAGTTTCCCCTCACACAAAAAGAAGACTTACCTCTATGCTACACTATCAGTTCCCTATGTACTAACATACTACAACAACCCCGCCCACTCCAAATACCAAGGCCACGCCTCTCCCCATTGCCCTGATGCTACTTATGTATATATCTACTGCAGTGTAGTAATACCACGTGACTTTTGGCTACAGTTACAAGAAGAAATTTGTAAACATTGGAAATAAAATAGCCATAAATAGTTTATTTCTTCTTCGATTTCTATGAAATATTTGCCACACTAAGGGGAAAATTATTTGCTTTCCTTGAAATATAAAATCTTTTTCAGCAGCTGTGCTGTTTTGTTCATTAATGGAAAAATCGGTAAAGCTGCTGAAAAAGATTTTTTCTTGTAACTGTAGCCAAAAGTCGTATGGTATTGCTACACTGTACTAGTTCAGGGAGTGATGTCATTATCCGGGTGAAATATGGAGATTATGTCTTTGAACATTCAATGTTTCTATTCATTCATTCTTACTAAAGGGGAATGAACTTTCACTGGACACAGCAAGCAAGGTGGTCAACCTTTTCTACAAAGGAACTTCAAAATATTATATCAGCAAATTAAACAAACCTAAAATGTGGGCATTTCTCCCAGAAACACATGTTTGACCAAGGGTTTAGCCAAGACCACTAGAAAGGCTTGTTTAGCCAAGGGTTTAGCCAAGGTCACTGGAAAGACATGCTTAGCCTAGGGTTTAGCCAAGGCAACAGAAAAGGCATGTATGGCCAAGTCTTTAGCCAAGGCAACAGGAAAGGCATGTTTGGCCAAGGGTTTAGCCAAGGCAACTGGAAAGGCATGTTTGGCAAAGGGTTTAGCCAAGGGTTTAGCCAAGGCCACTTGAAAGGCTTGTTTAGCCAAGGGTTTAGCCAAGGCCACTTGAAAGGCTTGTTTAGCCAAGGGTTTAGCCAAGACCACTAGAAAGGCTTGTTTAGCAAAGGCCACTGTAAAAGCATGTTTGGCCAAGGGTTTAGCAAAGCCACATGAAAGGCATGTATGGCCAATGGTTTGGCAAAGGCCACTGGAAAGGCATGTTTGGCCAAGGGTTTGGCAAAGGCCACAGGAAAGGCATGTATGGCCAAGGGTTTAGCCAATGCCACAAAAAAGGCACGTTTGGCCAAGGGTTTAGCCAAAGCCACTAAGAAAACTTGTTTAACCAAGGGTTAGCCAAGGCCACAAAAAGGCACATTTGGTCGAGGGTTTAGCCAAGGCCACTAAGAAAACTGGTTTGGCCAAGGGTTTAGCCAAGGCCACAGGAAGGGCATGTTTAGCCTAGGGTTTAGCCAAGGCAACAGGAAAGGCATGTACGGCCAAGCATTTAGCCAAGGCCACAGGAAAGGCATGTACGGCCAAGCATTTAGCCAAGGCCACAGGAAAGGCATGTTTGGCCAAGAGTTTAGCCAAGGCAACTGGACAGGCATGTTTGGCCAAGGATTTAGACATGACCCCTGCAAAAGCATAGAAGGCCAAGGATCTTGACCTGGCCTCTTGTCAAAGCATATTTGTACAAGGGTTTTAGACCGGGCCTAAGGTAAAAATGTGTAAGGCCAAGGTTCATAGCAGTCTAACAGGTGTTTGGACAAGGGTTTAAACCATGCCCTGGGCTATGAGTACATTAGAGATGCATTAAAACTGTGATCAATTGAAAAGATTACCAGTATCAGTAACATTCTTTGCATGCTAATGACAAACTATTGGGAAATCATGAAGATACCATCCACATGGCCTCAGGGGGATCTAGAAATTTTATTAGGTGAAAAAAACATGTCATTAAAATATCTGATGGAATTTACGAGGGGATCTGTGTCAAGCAGTTTTTCCCACTGCAAATCAATTTTGAATAACGGTATTCACAACAAGTATTGATTTTAATCGCTCAAAATTTGAATGATTTAAAATAATGTATAAATACAAAAAACATGCAACAAGTATTTTTGAATACACGTTTTGTGTAAAACTTATCCCCAACTGTCAAATAGGCGCAATTTATTAATGCACCTATTTGACAAGCGTAAAACTTTATAAATGCACGTACAAAAGAATAAGGCGCGAACTTAAATAATTTCGCACCGCATTTGGAACATTGCATTGTGACCCGCATTACGAAATATTGCCCAAATCGAAACCCGCCAATGCAAAAGACGCTACACACGGATTAAGATGGCCTCCCTTTACCGGTAAAATTACCTGTAATCAAGCCGCAGGTGGGGAAAAGTTCGTAAACTTAGGAAAGTACTGAATAACAACGAAAAATAAAAGTAAAACTCGATCACTTACCTATCCAAAGACAGGATATAATTCCAAAACAAATGATTAAATTTTCCATTTCTGCAGAAATTAAATCGAAAATCTTCTATACACCTTGCTTGTGAACCCCAATAACGCAATCGCGACCAAATGTGTGGTACACTGAGTCACGTGGGTAGACTATACTGCGTCACCTAGCGGTGTCCAAATACTGACTAATCGATATATTAGATTTTTGGCGGGATTTGTCGATAACGCAAATGACCGCTGTATAAAATGCGCTTATAGTCAATAATTAGAATTTAAAGCGAACTTAATGTCAGTTTTACTTGAAACTCGCCAGTAGGTCGATGACATATATTGTCATCAAAGAGCGTTTATAAGCTTTTATAATATCGTGGTAAAATAATAAACCAGGCGGTTATTTTGAAATAACTACACAATTAATGTGTACTGGGTTAAGTAAAAGTTTTAAAACTGCAAAAGGTACAGCAGGGACCGTAGAATAGATTCCCAGGGTACATGTACAGTGCAACCTCTCCAGAGCGGCCCTTTGTAGACCAACCATCTCTCTATAACAACACATTCAAAATTCCTCTAAGCCAATATTTACTATGAATTCATCCTATGTAGAGCAACAACCTCTATACAACAGCCAATATCTGCAGCTCCCAAAGGGGGCTTACTCTACAGAGATTGTACTGTATGTAATTTTATCAAGGGCACGGGAGCTGGGCTGCCTCCCAGCTTATGCCGCGAAAGTTTAAACTTTTTTTAAAAAAACTAACGCTTCCTGTCCTTAACAGGCCTTGAAACCAATCAAATTTAAACAGTTTAGTTAAAAGCCCAACCATGAATTAATTACATAATTTTGTACAAAATTAAAATAGTAGTAATTAATAAGACAAGTTATGAGTAAAACGTAAACATACATGTATGGAATTTACAAACTCGTTGCAATATTATAAGTTAAAGCTTGCACCGAGTACCCAGGGTTCCCTGGCAACAGCTGCAATACTATGGCTAGTTTTCATTGACAATCAGCGAAAAATCCCCCGAGCATAATCCAAAAACCCGCAAGTTAATGTATTACAAAATGAATGTACATGTATTGAACTTACTGTCCTAATGTCCCCATTATCACAAAGCATGTACATGGGAGAGAAATGCTGTTGAGTAGTAGAACTTCGGATAAAGTGAACCTAGATTATTTTCACTGGCACCAGAACACCAAACTGTGGTTCAAATTATAATTATGTCAAAATAAGTTTTAAGCCAACAAAAAACAAACACAAACTCAAAATACGCAACTTTATTGACAAGGCCCCGTTCATAATTGTCTACTATATTACATAATTGTCTAATATAATAGACAATTATGAACGGGGCATTGTCAATAAATTTGCGTTTTTGAGTTTGTGTTTGGCTTTTGTTGGCTTAAAACTTATTTT
This sequence comes from Spisula solida, assembly GCA_947247005.1. Classification (NCBI taxonomy): domain Eukaryota; kingdom Metazoa; phylum Mollusca; class Bivalvia; order Venerida; family Mactridae; genus Spisula; species Spisula solida. Next base: position 602,403 of record OX365958.1, on the reverse strand, counting down.
GTCATATAATTTGAACCACAGTTTGGTGTTCTGGTGCCAGTGATTATTTTCTAAAACAATAAAGTCAATATTGAATAGTTCGAATCCCATTCGTGACTCGTCTGGAACCAAGTGACAGTCGTGGTAGTAGTGTTAAGAATGAAATTGGTGTTAACTGGACGTGACACCACACCAGATGATGTACTTCTTGAATACGACCAACTCTCTGATTCGGCAGATGTAGATCCGACACAGTCCTTAGGACCAACAGCACGGCCACCGGGTTGAAATTATTATGAAATTACAGAGATGATTTTGAAACGATGTCGTGAAGGTATGATACTGCATTTCAACACGAACATTATGACCTTATTCATTTTAAACAGTACTGCAAACATAATTGAGGTTTAAGCCACTTCAGAAAAATTGTGTAGACTGGCGAAAATTATGAATATCCTCGGTAGAGTAGTCGCCCTTGTTAAAGAGGAGAGCGTACATTTAATTACTTTGGCGCCTTGAATACACTCGTTGTGTATTAAAAACGTGTTGATTTACTACATTAATTAAGACAATTTGACATTTTGATTTCAAACGTTGATTAATCAAACGTTGTTTTGTAATCAAATCAAGTTTACATTTTACATCATAGCAGTACATGTACATGTACATGTATTAATTTATCAAACAAAATGCCCAAGTGAATTAAGTGAAATTGTTTAAATCAACCAACACACCAAACGCTGAATTTGAGTTTTTAGTTTGTTAATATAACCTTGGATATTTAGGCAAACCAACGGTTTAATAATGTCGACTACATTGTTATCGTAAACTTTTGCTTGAGTCAACCAAACGCAGGATCGAAGCACTATATATATCAACGGTGAAGTTCGAGTGGAACCCGTTAGAATTATCCTAGTTGCGCCTAAAGGCATCTTTATCAAGTAAAGGGCTAGAAGAAATTTCTGGATCCTCATTGGTCCAGGCCGTTGATGCTACTGTACAGAAGAGCTTTCTCGATCCTCATTGGTCCAGGCCGTTGATGCTACTGCACAGAAGATATTCCTCGATCCTCATTGGTCCAGACTGTTGATGCTACTGTACAGAAGAGATTCCTTGATCCGCATTGGTCCAGGCCGTTGATGCTACTGTACAGAAGAGAATCTTCGATCCTCATTGGTCCAGGCCGTTGATGCTACTGTACAGAAGAGAATCTTCGATCCTCATTGGTCCAGGCCGTTGATGCTACTGTACAGAAGAGAATCTTCGATCCTCATTGGTCCAGGCCGTTGATGCTACTGTACAGAAGAGAATCTTCGATCCTCATTGGTCCAGGCCGTTGATGCTACTGTACAGAAGAGAATCTTCGATCCTCATTGGTCCAGGCCGTTGATGCTACTGTACAGAAGAGAATCTTCGATCCTCATTGGTCCAGGCCGTTGATGCTACTGTACAGAAGAGAATCTTCGATCCTCATTGGCCCAGGCCGTTGATGCTACTGTACAGAAGAGAATCTTCGATCCTCATTGGTCCAGACCGTTGATGCTACTGTACAGAAGAGAATCTTCGATCCTCATTGGTCCAGGCCGTTGATACTACTTTACACAAGAGAATCTTCTATCCTCATTGGTCCAGGCCGTTGATGCTACTGTACAGAAGAGAATCTTCGATCCTCATTGGTCCAGGCCGTTGATGCTACTGTACAGAAGAGACTCTTCGATCCTCATTGGTCCAGGCCGTTGATGCTACTGTACAGAAGAGAATCTTCTATCCTCATTGGTCCAGACCGTTGATGCTACTGTACACAAGAGAATCTTCGATCCTCATTGGTTCAGACCGTTGATGCTACTGTACAGAAGAGAATCTTCGATCTTCATTGGTCCAGGCCGTTGATGCTACTGTACAGAAGAGAATCTTCTATCCTCATTGGTTCAGACCGTTGATGCTACTGTACAGAAGAGAATCTTCGATCCTCATTGGTTCAGACCGTTGATGCTACTGTACAGAACAGATTCCTTGATCCGCATTGGTCCAGGACGTTGACGCTACTCATATGCCTGCAATATTTCAGCAGAAAGCTGACTGGTAATAAAGGCTATGCTCGGCTCGGCACAGCTGTGTTTGAATACGGTAGGTTACGGCAATTATACATGTAGAACACGTGTATTTTGTGGAGTTTTATTACACTTTTAGAGCAGCCTGTTTGAAGACAATAAATCATATCATTACTCGTTACTCGTTACTCGGTAAAACATGCTATAAATCGTAGTTTTCTATTAAATAATTAAGCTTTATCGTTTTACAGCTCGTGTATTATATGCTGATATGATCTGAGTCCCATCATCCGGGTATCTGATTACAGATCAGTAATCTGCTAGTTAGAGATCACAGGACAGATGGCGCATCACTCATTTCAATATTTTCATATCAGTTTACAAAGCTACAGCGGTTTCATGTTGTTGAACTCTATAGGGAATATTAATATGGTTTGAATAGATGTAATAAATAAAATATAATCGCATGTGACAGCAGTTCTGTGACTGTTACAATGTGTGTGATGACTTAATGATCGTGACTTAGCATTGCTCTGCTCAAGGCGCCGTTCAATATAGGTTCAATATCATTTCTCGGACTCAGGCTTAATGCTAATGAAATCTTATTTATCTAACAGGAAACAGTGTGTAAGATTGGGAAACATTCAGTCCTCGTCTCAAAATGTTTCTTGTGGTGTTCCACAGGGGTCCATATTAGGTCCCCTATTGTTCCTTATATACCTAAATGATATAGGTTCTCGTCTTCGTCATTCGTCTATTGATTTGTATGCTGATGATTCGACATTGTATGCTACTGGTAACAACCTAAAATGTCTACAATCTCAATTACAGGAGGACACTAATACGGTGGTTCACTGGTGTAAAGCAAACAACATGCTCATTCATCCCTTAAAGTCAAAATGCATGGTAATCGGTTCAACAAATAAATTAAAACATTAAGAACAATTAAATATCCAGGTTAACAATACACAACTGGAGCAAGCCAAAACTCAAAAACTTCCTGGCGTCTATATTGATCATAATTTAAATTGGAATGAACAAATTAAATATGTTTGCAATAAATTGAAATAAAAAATAACGCTTCTCGAACGAATAAACAACTACTAGTACCTAACTAAGGACATGAAACAACTTTATTTTAATTCCTACATATTATCAACTATGGATTACTGCTGCGTTATCTGGAGCACATGTAGTAAAACAAATATCTCCAAAATAAAAATTCTACAAAAGCGCTGTGCAAAAATAATACTTAGAAAACCTAATCGCACTCCTTCCATTGAACTATTTCAAGAATTAGAATGGTTAACGTTTGAAAACAGATGTAAATATCTTACTGCAATCATCATATACCAATGCTTACATGGTCTCACTCCTTCATACTTACAAAATATCTTACATTTTGCTAACAACACTTTATACACATTGAGATCCACCACTCATAGAGATACTACACATGCGAAGATACACACTAGTTATGGTCAAAATACATTTTCCTATATATCAATGAAATTATGGAACCGCATACCTCTTTCTGTTAGAAATTTAAATTCTTTATCAGCTTTTAAACATAAGAAATATCTGATGACAAAAAATTAAGTCAACATGTTCATTTTACTATTATAATCATTCTAGTTTAATTACTGTTGAGATGGGTGTTTCTGTCTATTATATAATGTAATAAGTTCTATTGCATGTATGAATGTCTGTTTATATGTATGAATGATTTATTTGAATTTATTTGAATGTACATTTTTTTCGTTATTTCAGATAGAAGACCACATTGTAAAAAAGAGAATCATTTTTGTATAATTTGTATGATCTTAATGTGTCATCTTCTTTAAATAAAGCTTTTTTATTATTATTATTATTAAGCCCGCTATATACACACTGTATCGGCAAAACGCACTGGGTCCGGTTTAACGACGCGGGTCCGGCTAACGTATCGCAAATGATCCGGCTAAAAATGGCTGATATCAACAATAATCAGCAGGTGAGTGTAACATTTTAGCGTATTGTGTATGGTTATTCTTGAATTCGGAAGACAGGAATACTCTTACGGAATGGACAAGGTCATCCTGCATGCCCGTAGCTACTTGGCATAGTCCTGCATCAATGCGTATTAACGGGTAAGGGATCATTAGCGGGATCATTTGTGTTACGTTAGCTGGACCCGCGTCTTTAAACCGGACCCAATGCGTTTTACCGATACAGTGTGATATAACTATACTTGTAGGTGTATCAGAATGGTCACAACTGAGTGGCTCTTAGTGGCAGATTTCAAATCACCATCACTGCGTGTTCGAATTCCAATCAGGATCCTGCTACCTCATTCTTACTTACTTATTTACTTACTCACCCCCATCGTCTCCCATGACACATTATAAGGCTGCTCTGATCTCTATACTTAAACCTGTCTCTGCCAGCTGCTATTTTTGCACAGAATAATGTACGTCATTATACAGCAGAAAGTCAATTTCCAGTATTTACATGTGTCTCAACTATGTGTTGTCTTATCAAGAGAGACATACTCTACTGACTATTGATATATAATAAATCACGAGTAACATCCTTTAGTAAATAATAACATGGATATACACTTCCCATGTATTATTTGATAATAATATACCGAGCAAAAAAGAAACGTCTACTATATAGTAGATGGTCAAAGTCACAGTTATTTTGTACCTGCAGGAACTCTGTGACTACCTCATATTTCAAACACTCTTTATCACTAAGCATAACCGTTAACAGTAATGATATAATAACAAATGAAGCTTTTAATTGCCGTCAACTTTAGACATGTAACCCGTTTTATTCTGTGTTTGAGCTGATTGAGAAGTAAAGACGAGATCATGATTTACGTGTGCTTCATGGCAATTGTGAGCCTCGGTTAATAGTACTTAACGAGAATGAAAAATAGTATGTAGTTAATGAGTTTAAGTAGCCGTAAAAAAGGCCATGTATTAAACTATGTTTACTGCAAAGTTGATAATGGTACGCAGTACAACGGCTTGACGTCGAGTGACGTTGCCATAATTTTTATGTAACCGCGGGATTTCGAACGTTGGTCAATGACACAACGATCATTGTTCTGTTCTGTTCTGTTCTGGTTCTTGTTCTTGTTCTTGTTCTTGTTCTTGTTCCTGTTCCTGTTCCTGTTCCTGTTCCTGTTCCTGTTCTGTTCTGTTCTGTTCGGTTCTGTTCGGTTCGGTTCTCATAATGAATCAATGTGAAATAAATGTACCCACAGGTTACTCAAGTTCTGTCGGATGACCATCACGAGAAAATAAATTAGAGCATTTTTCCCGCATATTTATAGATCATGTATGTCAGTCTTTGTGCTTAATAAAAGCAAACTCATAAGTACATGTATCAATGATATGCTACAAGTTACAGTTATCGTTAGTACTTGTAAGTCAATATGTTCACAAGATTATATACAATGTTCAAAGTATCAAATGCTGTCCTTCCACGCTTTTTGTACTAAACAGGGGAGACAACACTTGACATACTTTAAACATTTTACTTGTAGGATTATCTCTCTTAGTAGTTATTGCGTTTAGATAGGGTTATTTTTGTATAAAAACACATAGTGAACGAGTTTCAATATGCACTTGTATTTTTTCAAGATATAAGGCAGTATGGACACCATTTTACATTATTAATAATTATGCAAACTTATACAATTGAACGATATTTAATGACTAATGTCCAAGATCTAAAAATGTGTTTAGATCTTTGTTAATGTTTATACCAGTTTTATTCCAAATTGAAGACTATTATGTATCTTTACACTAAAGCTTATTAATATGCGCAGGGTTATTTGTATGTGTTTACATGCAGGTATTTGTATGAATGGTTTCTCTTAAAATCATAGACATTTTGCCTATAAATAGTACATCGATAGATGTACAGTACTTGTACACACACAACGTGTCGCGTACATTGTTTTCTAACATTGACATTATCCATTTTCCTAACCCTCTACCAACCAAGTTCTCCTCTTCGCCAAAATCCAATTAATTCATTTCAATCATCTTGTCTTCACGTTCAAAGGTAAGACAAACTTTCAGATGTTGATGGAGATGGTATTCCAATCGTGAAAGTTCGGTCATTTCCGTTTATCTCCGGGAAAAAATAATGCAATGCGTACTGAAGGCCCAGGTGATCAGCATGATGCTATTCCTGTGTACAAAACTGATGATGTTGTCTGTATTCCGTGTAATTAATGTACACGCACGCCTATATTAGTATACATCAAATTGTTATACAATATCGATCAGTCCTTGTTTTTTTGTTTTACTTCAAGCAAAATGCATAACTCCTAACATACTGAACACCGCACCACACAGACATGCAGAACATTGAGGAACACACTGAACACCGCACCACACAGACATGCAGAACACCGCACCACACAGACATGCTGAACACCGCACCACACAGACATGCTGAACACCGCACCACACAGACATACTGAACACCGCACCACACAGACATGCTGAACACCGCACCACACAGACATGCTGAACACCGCACCACACAGACATGCAGAACACCGCACCACACAGACATGCAGAACACCGCACCACACAGACATGCAGAACATTGAGGACTGAGTGAGTTGATCCGAGTTGAGTAGAGCCGAGTAGGGCCGAATTGAGACAAGTAGAGCTCAAGCCTTAGCCGAGTTGAGTTGAGCGAGGAAGAGAGAATAGAGAGACATGACCAAGTGCCCTTGTCGAGACTCGAACCAGACGTGTCTCGATCCGTAGTCAAGAGCGTTATCCACTCGACCACAGTGTCACCATGCAGGGAGAGATAAAAACCTCCAGATTCAAAGCATCGCAACACAACATAATAGAAAAGTTAGAAAATAATAAAATAAACCTTCATTTAATTTTCAATATAACAAATGATGGACGTAGGAAACAAACGGTCGATGTTCGTAAGTGCTATGTACATGTAAAACTCAGATCTGAAACAAAGCATTTACGGTACTATTGTTCCTCGTTCACGAGATAAGAGCTATTTTGAAGTGAACGAGTACATAAAGTTTCGCGCAATAACCACACATTCTCCCGGGTACAGTAAAAGTATCTACTTTCGAGGGAATAAAATTCGTGGAATATAATGACCAGATAAATTTTATGCAGTGGTAAAAGACAAACTTCACGAATGGATTTTTTTGCATTGGTCCGACGTTATTTTGTCAAAAATAAAAAAGCATGTTCCTTTAAATCTATCCTATATTTCTAATAATTTGACAACGTCTATATCCGCCAAAGGTTCCTGTAACCTGCAGCCCAAAATCCACTGAAAATATAACATGTTTCCTAAACTGAAATGGCGTACATTTAGCCATACTCATGTCAGAGGAAAAAACTACCAAAACATCATGCTGACACCCAAGCTGCATGCACCAGTCATATTTTTATAACTTATGTTATTCTATCTATGACGACTCATAAGGTAATACCTTCTCAAGATATCAGATTTTGAAGATAATGTAGTTTTCTATCAAGAACAATGGTGATTTGAAAACTTCTAAAAATGTAAAAGGAGCATGGTTGTCGTCACGATTTGTTTGTATTTTAAAGAGAAGAAAACAGAGCAAATTAAACCATGCGTGAACCTTGTCCTTTTAAATTTAAAGGCAACCCCTCATAACGTGAAGTCCGGGTGTCGATTAGATGTAACTATTGGGATTTGATTTCGTGGTTCCGCTACTCGGGAAATCCACGAAAATAAAACCCCACGAACAACAATGAGTTAACAGTATGTTGACCGGGCTAACATTGACACGTGGATGTTTGAACTGAAACAAGTTATCTATTAGATAAGGAAACAGGAAACACTTATAACAATATTCTTTAAGTGGATATTGTCTCTGAAGGAGATTGTGTTTGGTTGCTTTCGATTGAGACAGTGGTAAGTGCGTGGAAAATTCGCCAATGACCTCCGACTTCAAGGGAAGAGCCAGTGGTGTGGTACAAGGAATCCTGGGTGCGATACCATACCTCTTTCCGAATAGACTTATTGTCTATATACTCTGCATTATCGACCTATGCTATTTCGTCGATAGTATTTATATTATATTATTAATTTTATGCGCACCCCCGTTGAATAAAAGCCAAGACTGAGATCTTCAACGTTTAATATACAACGGATTTAGCTCAGTGGTAACGCACTGGGCTGTCAATCCAGAGGTCGTGTGTTCAATCCCTTGTCATTTCTGAAATATTTATAATATTTCCCGCTATATCTGGCCGTGTGGTCTGCAAAGTATCTGGAAGTGCCAGGAAGCTGTGTATCAGTGCTATACACCTCTGCAGCGCCGGGCATGCCTGTATCTAATGTCTCTCTCGCTCCCTTCAGGGGCTTTCTCTCAGTCTGTCCCTCTGGTTAGATCATGCTGTATCTGCACTGGTAGAGGATACACCTGCGCCCTTGTGGCTGCAACATGGGTAAAGTGCCTTTGAACGTGCGTTCGCATGAAAAGGGCGCTATATAAATCTGGTATATTTATTTATATTCTGATTCAGATTACAGCGACGGAGAGAAAATCGAAGAGCTATTGTGAGCGTATTTAAGCGACACTAATAACCCAGTGTCACAAAAATATATTATTCAATGTTCAACGCTGAACTATGTTATACTAATCTAGCGTTCTAACAGGTCAGAGAAAGCGGAATGTGGCAGTATTTATAGTAATACTTAATTAAAAGCTGGTTGGTTGTAAAGATTGTTTTGAATGACAATTAAATTCAGTATTGGTGGTTTTAAGTCCGTATTGGTTTTAAACTATCTAGTGACTCCCACAGCATGTCTTTATTTAGTCATATATACGCTGTGAACAGTATCTTCGGTAAATTTACTTAAGGATTACGTATATCATAGTGCACTGGTGTAGTAGTCATACGTTGTACGCGGTCTAAACTCATGGTTGGATGTTTTATTATAAGTCAGAGTGCTATGTAGGATTGTTAATATACCACGGAATGAAGTAGAACGGTGTAATATTCTCACATATCTCACCTAGTCGAGTGCGTCATTACATATACCGGTAAAAGTAGTATTAAATACAAAAGGTACATTTATAAACGTTGGACCAAATAGCTCTCAAGAGGGTTTTTTATACCAAATATTTAAACATTTTTTTACGTTTTATATTACTATAACTGAAATTGAAATATTGCAAAGATAAAGATCTATGTCATGGGATATAAAGTTAACCCGGATTATTCAAGTGTGACGGATTTAAAAATTTGTAGGAAGTGCAGTAGAAAAATGGAGACCTCTACAGAAGGGGTTAGGGATTTTAAGGACAGGAGCTATCGTGTGCCAACTATGGATTTAACATTTAATAAAATGCCTTCATCATTCCACGAACGCTTTATTATGATTTTATGTGTAGTATTTATATTAACAAACGTTTGTGATGGATTTAATATAGACACTGCCAGCAGTGTGGTGTTTGAGGGGCCACATACCGGTAGTTATTATGGATATTCTGTAGCTATGTTAAACCAAGGGAACCGCAACAAATGGTAGGTTATGCAGCCTCTATAGTATAGTACAACCTCTATAGTATAGTACAACCTCTATAGAGCAACACCCTTAAGGACAGCAAATATTGGCCGTTTTATTGAGGTTGTTGATATACAGAGGTTAAATATATGTTACATATCAGCTTAGGGTAAATTTTGAAGGTGTTGTTATAGAGCTGCTGTTATTCTACTGAGAGCTGCCCTGCAGAGGTTGTACTGTACATATTTTATACATACAATGCAGTGAATGTCGTTTTTATGTACCCACTGTAACACAAATATATAAAACGTTGTATGCTTGTATCTGCACGACTGACTTAGACGATCGTAAAGTACTTGACCATTCGTTTTTGTGCCTTGCTTGTTAAGCAATAGTGGAAGGGCCATTTACGCACTGGTCAGATCCTCCTCGAGTGTTTATCGGCATACCTACACCAGCAACGCGACTGAATACATGTAGTTTCAGTTTCGAATAAAGACCAAGCAATGTTTCTCCATTACTATGTTTCATCCGAATGGGTAAATGTTAGAACGACTGAAACTTGACACAGTTATGTAAACGATCCTTAAGTTAGCTATGACCAGGTATGCATTGAAATCATGAATCATAATTATGTGTCCCATAACTTATGAAGAGCAGAGTAAAATTTCAATAACACACGAATATTAATTAAAAGGTGTGCGCTGAATATTTCAATATGTGATACAAAATATACAAAACTATTCTCCCTCAATGAATACTAAGGCCAAAACAAATTGATGTTGTGGTTCTGTTAACCCTGCCTATCCTAGTGTGACCCTTATCCTAAACACTTCATTAATGTTGGCTGGAAGTCAGCACGGATCGTTGTTTTTTTCCAGCGCTTAAACAATTAAAATCAATACAAAAAATGTTACAAGAACCACAATATAATTTGTTCTGGCCTAACTGTCAGTCTTCTTATACAAAAATGAACGTTGGTATCAAGTGACATCTAACCCATCAAATTACCCGAGTAAATGTATATTGTCCTATGATGCATAGCACACCATACATCTATATATGAACCCCACACCAAACTTTACTACATGTACAGTCACACCTCACTTATATGCCACATTAACTAATAAGCCCAACTTCCAAAATCGAGTTTCCACGTACGTTTTTTTAAAACTATTTTGCTCTTAATTGAGCATCAATATTTAAACCAACACAATTAGTGGACCACCCTTTTAAATGACCCAAGGGTAGTCCACTGGCACTCGACCAGAGAAACAATTTTATAAATAGCCGTTTGTCTGAATTGTTTGTCTGGTCGAGTGCCAGTGGGTGTGGTCTTATTATTGACCCCTTTTATTTTAGCATCATATTATTATGCTCACAGCTTCAACCATAGTTATGTTCAGGGTCACAAACATAATTATTTAGCTTACTTATTTAACCACCCTTTTATCGTTTGTAATGAGGGACCGACGTTATACAGTACGCGAATAACACAACCTCCGAACTGTTAGTCATTCATTACAAACAATACAATCATGTACTATACATTAATCGTGGATCGCTTAAAAGACGTAAATCTTACAATGAAGTTGCTACATTTGTAGTTTGATAAATTTGTTTTTTGTTGTTTATATACTCCTGATAATGAATTGTCCCTAAGTCTGTGATACATTTTATTTCTGATGGCGCGTAGGTTGAGATCTACAGGAATTTTATCTTTCAAGTCAATTAAGTAATAACCTCATTATTATGACCACCTCACGACCAACTAAGAATACATATATATAGCAATTATGTTCTTCTAATTGAGTTATAAGCGTTCATACAAGAGTGTTAATTCATTTATGAATGGATGTACATATAAATATAAATATGAATACAAATATGTATCGATTCATGAATTATAACCTTGAAATTGTTGTTTATAAAGCCGAAATGTTTATATATAACGTTAGTATATATAAATATTGTAGTATATATCAAAGTGTATTTATCTCGTAGTTTTGTATGAGCAGGACATTAATATACTTACATTGACACAATGCCATTGTTTACTTTAAAGTTTAAATACAAGCAAACAAACTATAGGTTTGGTTAACATACTAGTATACTAGTTTATAATATAATATAAAGTTACATATGTACATTATATACCTAAGGCAATATTGTTATACATAGAATGATGAGGCTGATCAAGTGTCTTCTTTATTCAATGTAGACATCTATAAGGCCACGAATATTTTACTTTTCTTAGTTTTAGGTTTACGAGCTTTTCGGGAAAAATACTGAGGGGAGGGGGAAAATATGATAAAAGGGCAAAAAGACACAAGGTCGCTCAGCCCTGTCGTTGTGCAAGCGAAGTGCGATAGGACACCCAAAGGGCCTCTAAGTGATTTTCCTTCACTTCAAATTGGTTCGAAGAATCTACGTAACTTTAAGAATAAAACAACCTGGCCTTACATACATATTGTTGTCGATCGTCTGCACATTTAGGAATAAAAACACGTATTTAAATACCAGACTTAACTTTAATGGTAATGTAATCATTATAAAGATGCAACAAAAATACCGAATGCATCCAACCTTCACCATACTACTGTTGTATGACATTGACACATTATTTATGGTTTCCCAATTTGGTTTGGTGAGGGGTACAACGCTCTTTACCATCTAGGCTAAATAGGTTATGATAATACATATGGGGTTCCATTTGACTCTGCAGTTTTGACCCTCAATATTTTGGTTTAAAGGGTGTTTTCACTTAAATTCACGGGTATGGTAAAATTTAGTTATAAGTATCAAAACGACTCTTCAGATTCAGAAGCCAGTGGAACCCCTATTACATGCAGTATTTTTTCTGTCAATTTTGTGTTAATCAACTCAATTAAGAAACAACCTGTCTCTTAGTTAAACTTATTAAATTGCAATCGTAGTAAGTATTTTATGTATTAAATACATCTGTATCCAACAGTTATCATATTGCCTGGTTTTCTTGAGACAGGTTCAACGTTATGGAACATGCCATATCATTACCACACAGCCTTTCTATTTTATTTTTTTAACATTTTTTTATTTTCGAGGCTTTCTATTTTATCATCAACGTATTATCGACGTATTTATGCCGAAAATAAAGTATGATTCGACCCTTATATGTAGTCACCTGATAACACCCGGCTATAATCTGTGAGTTATTGGAATGTTAAACACTTGACACGGGATCATAACATCCATATATAAACAGACCAATGATAACAGAAAACTATGGAATCCAGTTTCGGACATAGAGTCGTAGGTCTCCTTTCCCCCATGAAAATGGCGGGAACAGGTAACGAAGATGCAACATAATCGGGACTCCTCGAATATTTACGCTACCGGTCTTGTACCTTTGGCATCGACGAAAAGACCCGAGCAGTTACGATTGTATGCGGCAATTTTGATGTAGATTCCCGCTTCTACTATCGGGGATTCGCCTTGCAGTTTCGTGATTAGAAACCTACGCTCCTCTCATAGCTTAGGTTCCGTTACCCTTCGATGCACGTTGATTTGAATGTACAGAATGGAACGTGAACGACGCGTTTGTGTAATGATGGTAAATAACAAATGTAGTTCAAAAGATGCCACAAACAGAATTCCGTAGAAAAAAAATATTATCAACATATTTAGAACGCATAGCCTAATTTTGCACTTTTAGAAGGTACATACTCATTTCACACTTGTCTAATGAGAACACTAAGTTTGTGTCCGGATTTTGACACGGGGTCTTATATTTTAAATTTTTAATTGCCCCCCCCCCCCCCCCCCCCTACCTTTAAGTTTATCTCGTATAATCGGATAAAAGCTGTGTAAGTGTTCAGATTACGCAATTTAGCACTTGAAAAATTAAAAAGGGATTAACCTACATTTTAACTATAGTATGGTTATTAGCAATGCAGGTACGCCCTTGGATACGATGTATGGTAACACCTCAGCCAAGTGGTACACCTCAGTCAAGTGGTACACCTCAGTCAAGTGGTTCCGTCGACCTCGGAAAAATTGTCTAAAAAGTAGGTAAAGACGTACAAATTTCATGTAGATTGAATGTGCAATATAGTGAATGTACTATCGATCTATCGACACTATACCCAACATAATAATACCCCCGTAGCTTAATGGTTAACGCGCCTAATGTCTAATCTGGCGACCCGGGTTCAAATCAGGGTGGAGCCACACATATAATATTATACGCCGGTCATATTTCAGTAGAAAGCTGACTGGCAAATGAAGGCTATGCTCGGCATGTTGTATATTAAATACTGCTCATTTGTTACGAAGATAAAGTTTCGGGGCTTGTTTCCAATTCATGTATTTAATAATATGGTACAGGCACGTGCAAATAATTACATTATCACATGCAAAACTATATACAGTAAACTTAAGTCCATGGCTTTTTTATTAACAATTTTCGAATTTCCTGTTGAGATTTTGACGATTTGACAAAACACCTCACCTTGGATTAAAGTCTCGTATTCATTGAAAGACACAGTGATGCACATATAATATATCTGATTTTAAATGCATTTTGTTCATGTGAGCGATTAACTCAATTTCGCCCTCGGCCGCCTCGCAAATGTGTTGCTACAACCGTTGGAGAAAAAAGAAGCCATTGGGGCGAAAAATATATTTCAATACGTGAATGAAATCGCTAGAAAACATGAATATATAATTAATGTAGAAATAAGTGTAAGCAATAAGTGTAAGTACAGTTGTTTGAATACTTAACGAGTGTTCAACATGGGATGCTAGATTTCGATCTGAGTTCGGGATAAAAGCCAGTTTATATCGAGGCACGTACCAGTTATTTTCACGGTTACACGCCCCCCGTTTTTATGGATATTTGACTTTATTACAATACCAGTGTTATACCACCCATGTATATTACACACTCTCGTTTCTATTAACTGGGCAATAAAAATGTAAATTAAAACGAATTTTGCGCTCTTTTGTAGTGAATAGCGAATTTTAACTTTTTGGAAAAAGAAGACGACAAGAAACGGTGACACCGGTCAGATAAGTCGTAATATTAACCAAATGCAATTGTAGAAAGCAAACAGCACTGTCAATGGTCAATAGATGTCCTATAGACATACATTTTCATATCAGGTACGGTTTAAATGAAATAATCGGTGCTTAAACAGCCATGTAACTGTACAAAAGACAGAACGTTCAAGTATGGATGTCATGGCTAGGAAACAGAGAAACAACTTTGGAGGTAATCCATTGTGCGGCCGAGTGCTTGTTCAAAGAGCACATAATGTTTAATTATAGAGCACGGGAAAGTTGATTCCAAATGCTTGCCAAAAAGGCAACAATTAGGCTCCGGCGTCAGTGAACCGTGCATAAAAAGAGAAAGTTGAATACTCCCTGAGGGACACCGTGTATTTCCATTAACACTTCATCAGAGTTCCAGGCCGAGGTTTGTCTGGAAATAAGACTAACGCATATACATAACTTGTTCAGGATCTTTGTTATGATTGAACAAAAATCGGAAGATGCTGATGAACAAAATAAACATGGTACATGTTTAACATAGAGGACATTTTCTAAAAAGTATGAAAATTCGCGATAGTCACCTTGATGGTTGAGCCGAGTTACCAGTCTAATAACATAGTTGCAGTCACACACAATTTAACACATGATATCCAGGGAGACGATCCGGAACCTTTAGTCAGGGAATTAGTACATGTATTAAGTGAATTGTGAGAATGACCTGTTCCCACACCTCAACAGATACGCCCCCTAACCATTCCGGATACTGGTCACTGAAACCACTAAGGAAAATAATACACACTGTCAATGGGGCAGCTAACAAGATATATCGTTTTCTAATTGTCTTAACACACAATAGTGATGAGTAATATTACATACAGTATATGACCTTATTTCACGTGTAAAATATAAACTGTATTTATTTATATCAACAAAACATGTATTTTAGTTTCGTAGGCAACCGTAAAACATCGGCTATTACGGTAAGCAAGTGGTAAGACCATCACACGTCCATCACACGACCGTCGTACGACATTGATATGATTCTGAGAGCTTAATTTGACCTTATAATCATACTCACATTGTGCGACTATCGGTCGTCAATCGCACGACGACGTAGGACATCGTGCGACAGACGTAGGACATCGTGCGACAGACGTATGACATCGTGCGACAGACGTAGGACATCGTGCAACAGACGTAGGACATCGTGCGACAGACGTAGGACATCGTGCGACAGACGTAGGACATCGTGCGACAGACGTAGGACATCGTGCGACAGACGTAGGACATCGTGCGACAGACGTAGGACATCGTGCGACAGACGTAGGACATCGTGCGACAGACTTAGGACATCGTGCGACAGACGTAGGACATCGTGCGACAGACGTAGGGCATCGTGCGACAGACGTAGGACATCGTGCGACAGACGTAGGACATCGTGCGACATAGGATATCGTGCGACAGACGTACGATAGTCGCATGACGTAGACAATTTTGAACAATCATGTCCGAAACTCTACGACGAGGGTCCGCGATGATATTTCCCGTAGCACGACGGGCGTACTAATTTCGTGTGACAACGTAAATTCCCAAGTTGCTTGTATGTTCAAATGTATATTGAAAAACAGTTGCTTTCATCAGACCTAGAAGAAAAGCAAAAATAGGATCTTTCTTTTCTATTCTGTGAAAAAAAAACACTTTTAATTACCGTACCAATGTATTTCATTACCATACATGTATTTCAAGTGTGTCTAATTTGTTCAAACATAAGAGGTTGCTACAAGTGTTATAAGAAATTACGTAATTCCCGGACTTAATTACAATTGAATCTATTTATAATTTACTGTTTCGTTTGGGATAGTACATTTGTATATTTACATGGAAACTTTTAGTTCATAAGAATGTCATCCTACGTTGCTATTCTGTGTATGTTGTTCACGAGCGACGTATTTTAAATGTGTACTCTGAACAATACTCCTACACTGAGGAGGAAGGGTCTGGACCAACCCCCTGTGATTTTGTCAAAAATGTGGAAATTGTACAAATTTGCTGGAGATTGGTAGGGAGTAGAGTCTGATCAGGATAACCATCTTAGAAAAATAGCTTATTGAACCCCCTTAAACATAATAGCTGGTCGGACCATTTCATGAGAAATTTAAATGGTCAAACGCCCTCTCGGCATTGAATAAAATTCTGGAATCACACATGATACTTGGGCGACCACCAACTCAAACATCGATATACATGTATGACTAAATCCAGTTAATATACATATGCGTGTAATAACTACATAAAAATACAACTATATTTGTACATGTATATAAAACATTGTTAAATTAATTGTCTTTTAATTGATATAATACAAAGAGAATCCATGAATGCCTCACTATACAATACAATATATTACATTATGCAATATTAATGACTGTGGTAGAGTGTACTTTGACGAGTCATAATTGAGTCATCACCATTGTATGTGATTTATGTATAATTACTCATTTCATTGATTAGGTGCCGTTCTTGGTGACTACATTGACTATTGACCGGGTACATGAGGATAGGTTTTATACAATCCCACAGGATATTTCTCATGTGGAAAAAACATATACATGTACAATATAAAAAATGTGTTTTCACCTCACATGAAGTAATAGAACTGTAAAATCATTACTTTTCGAAGGAGTTTCGTCGTTAAACTCGACCAAGACATATAATACCCACGATTTATCGAACTCCCCATGATACTCGACATGTTGACATGGTTTTACCCTTCCATGTTTTCATCCACGAATTTACGACCCAACGAAAATGGATTTCTATCCAAATCCACGAAATTTAATACCCACGAAAATATGTGAATTTACAGTAATCAACGGTTTTTCTAACAACCGAGTTATTTTTTCTGCACAGCTGTTGTTTACGATATGTACTTGTGTTTACAAAACGGTTGTAAACTGTGGTTCATAAGTGGGATAGGAAAAAATATGGGTACCAATAAATTATGTCATTGTTGAGGGAGAAATAAATAAAAAAAATACTGGCATACCACGATAGTACGACCAATAACAACTTATACAATTATCTAAAAATGCCGGGCATAGCCTTTATTTACCAGTCAGCTTTCTGCTGAAATGTGGCAGGCACATGAGTGCCTTCACCAGTATTTGAACCCGGATTGTCAGATTAGACAGCAAGCGCACTAACCACTGAGCGAATATAAATCCATAGAGTTATGATTGTTATTTGATGTTTGTTTCATACAGGCCTAGGCTTACTAGCCGTGTTCCGTCTAGTAATCCACTCTATCGTCTGTTCGCTTACTAAACATATATTTCATTTCATTTAAACGAAATTTAAAACATCGAAAACAAGTACTGGGATTGATTGAAGACCTGAAAATTGCACTGGGCTGGTATTTATAAAGCATCGTAGTTGAAAACTAAGAATGTTCTTAAAAACGTAAAATTTCCTTAAGTGTCAACATCAAGATTTTTAATTTATCACACAGTTCTCGCGTATTATGTGAAGAGCTACTGTAATTACTAGGAAACATGGGTTATCCTTCGATCTGTGAGAGATATTGGGCTGCACAAATGTTTAACTTATGTATAAATATTTAAGAATTTTATATAGTTGCTTTATAAATACCGGACCTGGAAATTGCACAGGAAACATTTACTATACACGAGTATACATGAACATGTTTAGTGTTCAATATAATACATCTCTTTCATTATACATAATGGTGGATACTACTCGAGGCGCGTGATGATGACGTCATAAACATGTTGAAAGGCTTTGATTGTTAGTTAGTGTTATATTATTTACCTAGGTAACGTTAATTAGTTGTTGGCAAAATGCGCGCGTAATATGACATTAATGAAGAGTTCAGAGTAGTTATTTTCATTGAAATATAAGTAAAAGGTAGCAATACATTATGTAACGAAGAAATAGAGCATAATGTTAAAGAACACTGAAAGTATTGTGGACCATAATAAAAATGTGGTTGCCTATATTACGTTAATCAAAGAAAATAAAGACGTTATTATTATTACTATTATTGTTACTATTATTATTACTATTAGTATTACTATTATTATTACTATTATTATTACTATTAGTATTACTATTATTATTACTATTATTATTACTATTATTATTACTATTAGTATTACTATTATTATTACTATTATTATTACTATTATTATTACTATTATTATTACTATTATTATTACTATTACTTTAATTATTATCATTATTACTATTAGTATTACTATTATTATTACTATTATTATTATTATTACTATTACTTTAATTATTATTATTATTACTATTATTATTACTATTATTATTACTATTAGTATTACTATTATTATCATTATTACTATTATTATTACTATTATTAAGTACAGCATGATAGGAATGATTAATCAACAACCAAATACAATCAAATATGTCTGTAAATGTCACATTGTCATAGAAACAGCAAAACGTTAGGGTTTGCTGGTCACTTAAATGATTATATATATTAAAGTCGTACATGAATCCCATCCTAAAGGTGGGGTTCGAACCCAAGTCCCTAAAATTAAATATAGAAATGGAATATAATTGAAAATGGTCAAATCCTAGATTTAACAAGCAGGTGTCTTATGCAGCGGTTGTGTGGTTTTTATTCGCTAAGCACACATTTGGTTATAAATACATGGAAACCGCTTCTGGTTACCAGCCTTTCCTCATGTAACCTTATATCAAAGTGTATATTTGTGAAAACTGAAACTCTCAGAAAACCGATCTTACGACCCGGCCTGGTTTTGGGGGAGTTTACTGTAGGCCTACTATAAAAAATGTCATTGTGAATAAACAAAGTGAGACCAATCGTAAAGTAATTAATAAAGGGAGACAATCCCCTGATGGTACAATAAAGCACTAAAGTTCATATTCTCATTCCCAAACCTCTGAAAACCGGACATGGGTGGAAATAATTTTTATGTGCCCAAAATAATTTTCTTGTGTGCCTAAAATTAGTCATTTGAAAACCGGACATGACATCCTTAAATATTCTAACTGGATATTAATCATAATAGTATGCAGTCTGTTTTACATCATAAGACGGTGAAAAACTTAGAATACAGCCTGGTCATCGTAACGTCTGATTGATACAATTACCGATAATAAATATAGACAAAGTGAATATTTGAGTAACAATAATTCGACTATGTAGAATTTTGTCAAACCTACTTAGGGGATGTCAAATTAACATCCTGGTTTGTATGTCAAACTAGAAGTCGCACAATGCTCAGCTGACATTTCTGTCTGTTCAAAATCTTGAAATCATTTTAATTATCTGTCGGATATAATAAGAGAAACAGATATGCCTTGGTCTGTGGTAAATACGATAAATAAATTACAGTTTGTAGACCAGACAAAACTAATTGATTGGTTGTTTCTGAGCTTAGAATTTAAACAAACATATCAATGGTTATCAAACTGGAGACCGGTCAAAACTAGAGCATCTGATTGGATGTTTCCGATTTCGGATTGGCCAATGACTATAAAAGTAAATTTGGTAGACCAGTCAAAACTGGGACATCTGATTGGCTGTTTCTCAGCTCAGATTTAAAATTGACCAATCGTATTGCAGTATTCTGAGACTGGTTTCAGAACTCTATACGACATTCCCGTACTCTATTTGTTTCATTTCAACGTACAGAATGAACAATCATGACCCCGCTCATAAGGCGACGTGGATAATGCGAGGGTCGATGCTAATTTACGATCCATAATCAATAGGCGTCTTATTAGCCAGGTCGACTAATAAACGGCAACATACGGTATATTTATACTAAACATGTACTTCTATTTTTCAGGTTATTGATTGGTGCTCCAAAAGACAGCAGTGCGTTCCTGAAGGATGTCAAGAATCCAGGAGCTATACATAAATGTACTCTCACAGATTCGGGACATTCATGTGAAGAACTGTTTGTTGATGGTATGTCTTAGTTGTCATTTTTGTTTTACAGTCATATCCCTGTGTTAGTGAACACCTATGCTAAGGAGCCAACTGTATGAAACAGTCGATATTATTCAATTATAATCCCACGTGTGGTATGATTATCAATGCTTTACTGCATTCTGTCAAAAATAAGCGATTGAGGTGTAATAAAACATGTACAGATTGTTTTAGACAGGTAACTGTTCAAGTGACGTGTCTGCTAACACAGGTTTTACTGTTCATGTACTAGTATTATATTTATACCATACTGCTGACAAAGTACATATACATATATACCACCCACTTAGTATAGACAAGTGTTCAATTGGGGGTAACTGGGGTCAACTTTCGATAATAAAACATAATTGAAGTTTGACACTTGTCAACTTTTGAACGGTCATTGTCTTTATGACTTACATTAAAGAACGGTATCTAGATACTTTAAAGAGAACTTAGAATCACAGATTAAAGACACAAAATCGAATTTGGCCATATAGGCCTGTTCTATAAGACTAATAGGCCTATATAGCCAAATTTGATTTTATGTCTTGCACATGTCGTTTGAATCAAGTGTATTTCCAAACTATAACTGGCCCAACTATTCTTATACTAGTAGTAAAACACCGACTCCACCATTGTAGACCAAACTAGTTGCACCATTCATCAATGATCAGTGGTTTTAAGAAAAACGGATCCATGTTTGTCATGATCTGCTTCGTTTTCAAGTTTCAACCATACACCAAAGCTCTCCTTGTACACACATATCCATAGACAAGTGGTTTGAATGCAAAACAGACTTCATTTGTGTTGAAATTAATATACATTTGTTACTGGTATATTCGGCATAGCAAGGATGCGTTCTAACATAATTGCAACTAATTATCCATACAAAGGTGGATGGCATGTGATAACTGCAGATAAAACAACAATGAAATTGGACATGAAAACATACATATTGATAACAACAATGCAATGACACTCCATACAGTAATGCTGTAACAGTGCAAATCCATGCAGTTGGCAACATTCCAAATGTATGATCGTTACTTCAGACATAACAGAATCTGAATCTGATCTTTGTGTGGTCATATGTCCATGTGAAAAGCATGTATATACATGCAAGTTCTTGGTATTTTCTTTTTATAAGCGAAGACTACGTAAAATTATCTAGCTATCTACTAGTAATTTATACTAAGTTTACAATTTCGAGGATGATGTCTTGATGCAGAATATGTTGCAGCTTCAAGAAGACTTCAAATTAATACTCTCTTACTTGTTGATGTAAATCATCGTAATCTTTATGTTTCCACCTTATTCGGAAGGCCAAAACTTCATTACTGGACCAAGGGTATGCTCCTCACTGTGATGGTTTGTTGGCGATCGACTGAGACATTCGTTAATTAGTGTGTGGTCATTCGGTTTTCCCTGCTTGGTTGTTCAATGACATTTTGTTTCGAGAGAAGAGCCAGTTTTGACACTACATGTACAAAGATCTAAAAACAGATCTATGGACATTCTAAATCAGCATTTTATTAAGAAGCACTGATCGGATCCCGACACAAACTATGGTTGTCGCGATATGTTTGCGTTTATACACGCATGTGGACCACTTCGTGTGACAGGGTATTAGAAACTTGCCCTTGTTTTGTGTTTTTATGATATCACGACCTTCGATTCTTAAATCTATTCACCATCATACCGCAGACGCGGCAAATCATCGGATATCCGGCTTTCTCACCGGATGTAGTCAGAGACGTTAAAGTTCAATATGTACGGTCTTCTGTCAAATTCAAATTCATTATTTCCGATCTAAGTAGGTGTAGTCATAGATCCACTTACTTTGCGCAAAAATGACTTGTGTGATATAATCCTACATTAACACACCCCTAAGTACCAAAACATAACCACAAGTTGTCATATAACCATTAATATAATGCTCCTTTCACTGTAAGGTCCGACATCTGATACCTTATCTCATTTTTTAAGAAAAATAATGATTTACATGTACGTATCCTTCTAAACCTATTAAACCGACAGGGGTATTAGATTGCGCTTGTAAAGCCTGGATAGTAATTCTATTTTTCTCATTTATTCTATTCTATTTCGGTTGCTCGAGCTAGTCGCGTGTCTCGACCTTGCAATAAACAACCTTCATCAAGCTAAACACCTGAAACTTAATACGTATGTATCGCTGGTTTAGAAGAAGGTCGTAAGTAAAAAACACTATTTTAGAAAACAAGAACAACTGTTTGAAAACTAAAGTTTAATTACGGAAAACAAGCTTCAGTTTGGTCAACATAACCTATTCCGATTTTCATGAAAACAGATCCATAAGAAGTGCCTTGTGATGCAGATTTCAAATATGTATGGATCTTATAAGGTCGTAAGTGGCACTTACGACTTTACTCTTCTTAGCATCACAGATGCATCTTATTAACTGATTTTCATCAAAGTCGCAGAGGTAATGCTGACTGAAGTAGAGACAAATATTTTTTCCTTATATGAGCACTTTTCCGAGTCTTTTTCTTGTTTTCTCAAAAAAAGCATTTTTGCACTTACGACCTTATTCTTCTTATGCGACAATCTATACCATTCAGCACGCAAGCCACATCGAGGATCGATGGACGTACAGTCGGACAGACGATGAAATGACAACGCACTAATGACTGTCTAAATTGAACGTAATTTACAAACAATTAGCAACAAAAACCAAATTCAAATACTAAGTTGGTCAGAAGTGTGCACCGAATCCCACAGTCCAACACATCACATATCACATTGTGTCGTCGATGATAAACTATCATGATGACAGCCGATGAAAATGATCGGTATTTTCGTAAAGCAGTGTAATTTATGTTTAAGTATTTTCAGCGCAAGTACGCGTATAATAATGGCGACATAGATACATGTTATATTTTACAGTCGAGTAAACAAGATATTAAAGCTTCACAAGCATGAAACGAACACAAATTTCATTAAAGCTTGGTTGTAAATGGAAAACATACGACTTGTAACATTTTTCTATTGAATGGAGTATTAATAAGTCGTTATATGGTTTTATGCCTGAGTTGTAAAGTTGAAGGACCATTTTCGGATAGCTTAGATACACAGATAACGCCAAATAATGTTTACTCTTAAAGGTTAACATTTATTATACATGTATGCCCCTATCGTATTTTATGGTACTCAGCTTAAGCTTGGGGAGAGAAAAATAAAATATGATCTATTTACAATTACCCGACGAAATAACAGTGGAATGAAATACAACCTCTCGCGATGTTGAATTCTGACACGTGAAGAACATGACATGTATGTACACACTGAAGCACTGGTTCAATTAATCACCGAGTCACGACTGTCTTTTCACGATTTACAGTACAGCCTCTATATAACAGCCATCTCTTAACTGCAACCTCACTCTCACAAACATATTGATCAGATTTCAAACGAAAAATTCAAACTTTGAAAACAACGGTAGTCGATTAAAAGCGCCCCCACAATAAGATACATAAATGCTGTAATAATGATCACCTTTATTAGGTAACCACCTGTAAAAAGCAACCAATATAATTCCAGCCAAATTGCCTTGTATTTAGGATGCAATAATATTATGATGTCTAGTGTTATTAAAGAGAGAAAGGAGATATTGTATTGCCCGTGTTTCCACTAAGATGCTTTGAAACGTGTGAACATATCGCTGGCAGCCTCTTTACGACAAATTCGGCAATTAAATCATAATCTAAATATATTCAACATATCAATGCATTTTGCATAACGCCTCTATCTTATAACGTAGTCTAAGCTTGTCAGGTAAGACTAACCAAACGTGACATAATTGGACTAGAGAAGGCTTGATTTTGAACAATATGCGTATCTGCACGTTGCATATGAACAGTCAAATGATTGTTCGACAGTATTACTGTACATGCAGATTTAAGATCCGTCCAATTAATGTATCCATGTAGTACTATATATGTAACCAAATTTATAAATTAATATTTCCTTTATTAATCAGCCTATGTTATCATTAGACGATTGTTTTACTTCAGGTGCAACTGGCACAGATTCTGCTAATTTTGATGGTCAAACTAGAATATTTATACATGGAAGAGACGACCAATGGCTGGGTGCCTCCTTAGACGTTAATGAACGAGCTGGGATTGTTGTAAGTTGCATATGCTTATAATAACAGCATGCTACACCATTGGCAGGGGCGTAACTTCCTATAGGCCATATAGGCCACGGCCTACACATTTTCACAGAAAGTCAAAAAAATAAAAACGCCAAAAATGCAATAAAAATCAATGGGGTATAAGAGTGTCAACCTCACCTGGACTGTTATTGCTATTTAGTCTAAAAACAGCCCAGAGAACACATACGACATAATATAATTTTAAAACATTTGGGGGAGCATGCCCCCGAACCCCCCTAAAATAACATGGCCTACACATTGGTTTTGAGTAAGCTACGCCCCTGATTGGCGACAATAAGCGCCCCATCCCATATTTAACATTCAGTAAAAAACAAACCAATGAGCTTCCGTATTGCCTTTATATATACAGTCCATTTATTCAGGTCTGTCACTGGTATACAAATACTGCAATAGCATAACACTGTACACATTTTTATTGTTTTAAGCATTTTAAATGGAGAAAAAGTCAGTGAAACTAAAGCATACTTATATTTGTATATGATTGAAATTTATGATTTATATTTATATATGATTGACATTTATGATTTATTTCAGACGTGTGCAAGCAGATGGTACAATAAAAACTTTGAAACCAAGGGATATTTCTTCATGAACGGTCTGTGTTATGAACTGCCGCTAGATTTTAATTCAGACAACATAAGGAAAATTCCCGCCCTTGTTGATGGGAACAAGCAGACGACAACAACCAAACAGAATGTGACCAAACTTAACTATGGAATGGGAGGTTTGGGTGCTTCTGTACATTATTCCGATCAGGTAAATATACATATAAGAGTCCATTTCTGTTTCTGGCAAAAATGAAGTTAAAATGAGGTTGTTAGTCAAAAATTCTTGACTGATCTGCCAAATGTTCTCATTATATATATATGTTTTATATAGTCTAACAGAGGTAGAACTTTGAATAGTGAAATCATCATATAATGCAGAAATCCGGACTGAACTGTAAGGACGGAATTTAGTATCGCCTTGATACATCTGGATTACACCCCTTTGTATTTTATATTCCATTTACTTTCTAATAAAAAAATTAAAATACCCCTTTACTTGAATGCTCTGTTGGGTGGCCGCAGCTCCGAAATCCCAGATAACTTTCTACATTGATTATCTAGATGCAGAAGAATCGCTACATAATCGTTACTTTTACAGCCATTGTTGATTTTGTAGGATCTCCCATTTTCCGTCCTAATTGGTACATCAGCAGTACATGCCTCTTATGTCATGGAGAAATGTGTCTACATTCATTAATCATAAGACTTGGCAATTATTTACGAATGACATGATAACTACATTAATTTACATATTAAAGTCATACATTCCTGGTTAAATATGGGTTTGTATTTCATTCAAAATGGTTTGTTGTAGTTAAATAGTTTTTGTTAATGTTATTTATGTTATGCACCAGCCAATTGAAACCACAGCTCCCCCCCCCCCAACCTTGAGGAACGGCGGGGATAGCCGGGGGATAGCCGGGGAACAGTCCATGTTTTTACCTTTCCTATGTACTAGCACTGCTGTGTGAGTGGGGGGGTTTGTTTTGTGCCAAAATAGCGGGGAAATACAGCCGTAACCTATAGGCTATACCCGTGCACAGATACCCCGTCCCAAACCCACTTCCAAGCTACATTCATGGATATATTTTCGTCATCAACATTGTATATCCACACCCATATACCAATCATACAAACATTATTAAACGTATATGGGAATAATAAAAATAAACGTAAATAGTTATTGTTGTGCTTGTTATTTAAGCTTGAGAGGCATTTACATCCAGGTACGTAGCTAAGGGGTGGGGTCCAGTCCCGAAATCTCGGTGTATTCATGAGGTATAAAGGGCAATGCAATTTGGGGGGGTGGGGGGTTACATTCTGTATGGGACGGGGGTAGGGATTTTACCCTGGGTTTGAAAAAGCAAAAGTAAAAATCCCCGCTATTACCCGGGGTTGGGGGGGGGGGTGTGGTTTCAATTGACTGGTGCATTATAGGCTAATACATGTAGCTAAAGGCGAAACTACATTCTAGTAAATTTAAGTTATTTTTTAAACCAAATGAGGAATATAATTATTCAAGTGGAGTATCAGCGATTTTTTTCGCCTCTTTGGGAAAGGGTCCGGGTCTGTTCAGATTGGGAATTTTCGCGTTGTGACAACTTGAAATTTGCCAATTCCATGAAGCGCAAAGGCCAAATAAAACAGAAAAAGAGATTACATGTGACTGTTAACTGGTTTATTTGAACTTCTATGCTTGACCTCTTGTCAAAAATGTTCATAACTTTATCATTTTATGTCCGATTTTGAAAATTATTTTTTAAATTGTTTATTGGGAATTTCTCCATTCAGATTTGGGAGAATTATTGCCTATTTGCAATTGGGAAAGGGTCCGTTTAACGGACCCTAATAAAGAAGGAAAAAAATCACTGAGTATAAAATATTATTCTACCACAACTATGCAACATGCGTAATTCACACTGTTACACCTGCCAAAACCACTCGTAAAGTTGTTATCTTGTTGCTCAATGCATCTGACTATCAGAAGATTTAAATTGCATTTTCATTATTGGTATAAAATCATTGAATAGTTCACAGAATAAAAGGAAAACTAATTTACATGTACAGTATAATGAACCTTCCCTAAGCCTATATTTACTAGACATTGAAACTCTGATGAGCAACAGCCTCTAAACAATGGCCAATATTTTGAGCTCCCAAAAGGTGGTGCTCTACAGAGGTTGCTCTTCTTTGCAAATAAATTATTATAAATGATTCAAAATTATTAAGACTGCTATTATTTTCTTCCCTCATTGCTGAAGTACAGACGAGCTTTGATGCCTCCAACAGTTTTGCTTTGAAAACCCTAGAAACTCTTTTAAACAGGTTCTGTCTCAGCAAAATGATCATATATTTGTATGCCAGTAAAAGCCTCAAACAAGTAAATAACTCAAACAGTAGATGCCTCAAACAAGTAGATGACTTGAACGATTTTACTGGTTCGAAGGCATCAAAGTTCTATTGTATTAGACCACAAAGAATTCTTGTTTTGTTCAGTAAGGGTATGTGTTACCAAGAATTGTTTAGATTTAATCTTTACACCTTGTATTGGAGTTTAGTCTGAAGCGCAAAATCTTGTGTTCAGATTGAGATTGTTTCATTGATATTCTGTGTACTATTTCAGGGTACAGACTTGCTGCTCGGAGCTCCAGGTTTACATGCATGGACCGGAGGGTTTATCGACATGAGAGGCGGCAAAGATTCGTACATATTACAGTACAATGAACGCCCTGCAGAGATCTCAGAAATGGCAGGTAAATATCTCTGTAAATAAAGGACAAATTCTTCATGTGAGTGTGGCACGGGTAATACCATCACTGAAAAAAAAACAAGATACAATGTACATAAAGAAAAGAACATATTCTTAGGGTACTTGATTGCAAGGATATGATTTTTGGTAGAAAACATCCACATAATTTATGACAATGATTCCCCTATAAAATACAAGGAACTTACAGTGTCTTGTAGGATGTCTGTCTGGTTAACTTGAAATGCCAGGTATCTATTCCTGGTCTATTATACTACATGTATAATTATGTAAGCTTCTGTCCATATTTGGTAAATGAGTGGGTAATCAATATGTATGTCTGGTATTACAGACAATTGTTGAAGGTGATTCAGAGATTATGTGTCTTCTGATAAATGCTAGTACAGTACAACCTCTGTAGAGCAACACCCTTTGGGAGCTGCAAATATTGACCCTTGCTTAGAGGTTATCACTTTATAGAGGTAAAATTTATAGTAAAAATTGGCTTAGGGAAATATTAAAGGTGTTGCCATAAAGAGGTTGTTACTCTACAGAGGGCCACTCTGGAGAGCTTGCACTGTATATAAAAAAGGTTTCTGACCTATTTTCAATCCTCTTGTTCGTTTTCTTGCGTATATTCAGAGGAGGGGACAGAGTTCGCACTTCTCGGGAAATTCTGCAAAATGTGGTAATTTTATATATTTGCAAAAGCATGGAAGGGCTTAAACTCTAATCAGTACAACCCCTAAAAAAATAACCTAAAAAATCTAAAGAAAGAAACTTTTGTGACTTTCGCTGTGGAGGATTTCCTGGTAGGGAGGTTAAATAAAAAGCAATAAATCATGTTACTATCTTGGTACATGAACTTTCACTTGGCCTTACTGTATACATGTACATTTTACAATCCCCTGTAGCATTTGAAAACACACAGGTGATGTCATTCTGTGTTGAATCACTTGCAGATGCTACAGGAAATAAGTTGAGTCATTTTACTGAAGTAAAATCAATTCATCAAGGTATTAAATCTGCTGATACTCATAAAAAATAGACTGAAGAAATATCCACTGGTGTGCGTGTAAACATCGTCACATAGCTGCATAACCTCAGTTACTGTGGTTTGAGTGTGGGAGGTTGAGTATGGGAGGTTCGAGTGTGGAAGGTTTTGAATGTTGGAGGTTTGAATTTGGGAAGTGTGAGTGTTGGAGGTTTGAGAGTGGGAGGTTTGAGTGTGTGTGGTTTTGAGTGTGGGAGGTTTGAGTATGGAAGGTTGATTGTAGGAAGTTTTAGTGTGGGAGGTTTGAGTGTTAGATGTTTGAGTGTGAGAGGTTTTGAGTGTTGGAGGTTTGAGGTTTGATTGTGTGAGGTTTGAGTGTGGGAGGTTTGAGTTTGGGTGGTTTGAGTGTGGGAGGTTGGAGATGTGGAATGTTTGAGTGTAAGAGGTTTTGATTGCTGGATGTTTGATTGTTGGTGGTTTTTGTGTTGGTGGTTAGTGTGTTGGAGGTTTGAATGTAGGATGTTTGAGTTTGGGTGGTTCGAATATCAGAGGTTTGACATGTAGAAGGTTTGATTGTGGGAGGTTTGAAGGTGAGAGGCTTTAATGTGGGGGTTTATAGTGGGGGTTGAGTGTAGGAGATTTGAGTGTAGGAGGGTTGAGTGTGGGATGTTTGAGATTGGGAGGTTTCAGAGTGGGATGTTTGAGCGTGGAATGTTTGAGTGTGGGAGATTTGAATGTCAGAGGTTTGAGTGTGTGAGGTTTGACTGAGATGTTTGAGTTTTGGAGGTTTGAGTGTGAGAGGTTTGAGAGTGAGAGGTTTCAGTGTGAGAGGTTTGAGTGTTGGAGGCTGGAGTGTGGGAGGTTTGAATGTCACATGTGGGAGATTTGAGAAAGGGAGGTTTAAGTGTGGGAGGTTTTAGTGTAGGAGGTTTGCATGTCAGAGGTTTGAGTGTAAGAGGTATGAAGTGGGAGGTTTAGTATTCCCTCCTATACTGTGTAATACTGAGAAGGCTCAGGACTTAAAAGGTTGGAGGTTGCTTCTTTTTCTCCTACCCATATGGTGATTAATTGCCATTAGGAATGAGGTATTAAAAGTGATTAATATAAGTTGAAAAACTTGTTTCACAATCAATCTACAATACATTTGTATGAAAAACAGTATGTTGCTGTTGTTCTGAAGTAATAAAATTCCCTATCTGTCTCACTTTCAATGGGGATTCTGCATAGTTTATGATCTGCAGTTCTGTGTATAAAGTGGTATACAAAAGACTATTCATTTTATGTTTCAGCAATAAATTATGTATGAGTAGTTTAAATGATTATCGAATGTTACATATTTTTTTCTACAATACAATACATGCATTTTTATTTGGTGCAATAGCTTCGTCATTGATCTTGTAATAAAAATGGAAACATTTGTACCCAGAATTACAACTAGTGTTTCTAGAACATTCCCCTAGGGTGTAGCTAACTCTATGGCATAAAAGGAACCGATGATTGTGCATGATGATACAGAATGCTATTTCAATCATATACAAGGGGCAGTCAGAAAATATCTAGATCATGTGTTTTATTGTTAATATTGGATAACTAACCTGTGTAGACAAAGTTGAAAGATATTTTAAAAAAAACAACCAATTCTTTTTTTTATTTTTTAAATGTTGAATGGATCAAAAGGTGGGAATATTTTCTGATTGCCCCTCATATGTTAGAGTCTATCATAGTTGATCTAACCAGACCTAACCCTTCTAGTTTTATGAACTTTCCACCTAATTGTTGAAATCTGTCCTATGTACAATGTTTGTTTTCAGGTTATGCTATGACCAGTGGAAATTATTTTGGAATCTCATTCTTTGCAATAGGAGCACCTAGAGACCATCTTTCTGGAAAGGTAAAGAATTTTATGCCCCAGCATCTACTGAAGCAGGAAGCATAGCAAGTGATTGTCCTGTCCGACCGTTAGTCTGTTTGTTTGTCTGAAAATGTTAACTAAAACTTTCAAGTTGTTGAAACTCAAATATTTGTTTAGTCCATCAAGGCATTGCTTCAAACCAGGCATACTTGTAAATCACCATAGACACCTTGCATTTTTAAAGCCATGTAAAACTATCCAACATTTTAACAGAATTGTGGCCCCTGATTGACTTGTTTTAATGGACAAGGCTTCCACTAGGGCATGAGCATTTATTAAACGCAGTTTTGTTTATATCAACATTTTTACTACCATTTCATAGAAACATTTATTACAGAATGAATAAGACAATAAAACTTTGTTGTAGTTTAATTGAAATAAACCTCCATCAATCAAGTCTGTAGTTATTTACGTTCCTATTTGCTAATTAAAGCAGCTGTCACTGTGTGTTTCATGTTGGACATTATTTTCAGCTTTCACATGTTTCATTTGTAGACATACAGGAAAACCTGTCCGTAAAACCCACTTGCCAGAATAGATAAAATTGGTCTTTGTGGATAGGTGGTCTCTCTTAGCAGGTTATGTGTAAGAAAATTGAAGAAAAAGTTTAGTGTAGTTCCCCATGTACATGTATTAGTCGTGGTCGGGAAAGAAAAGTGGTAGATAAATTTGGTGGTCATTGCAGACAGGCTGCGTAACAGTGGACTATTTGTGGTCTTGTTTTGCATGTGGTTGCTAAACAGAGGTTTGACTGTACATGTTAAAGATCACCTGCCACAAAGACCACTATTACAAATTCTGTCTTCAAAGACCCACAATTTCATCTCCTATCAGACCATTTTCAATGATATTTTGACCTGTTTGACCTGAAAGAGACCATCTGTGCACAAAGACCAATATGTTCTGTCCCCTTAGGTGTCTGATCAAGCAAATCTAATATGAAAAGGTATACCATGGACAGTATGTATAGACAGGTTTGACTATGTTTACAATTAATTAAACTATAAAACATACAATAATTAAGTACTGAAACACTTCCAAGAATTCCATGTGTGTTCTATTGTTCATATTATACCAACAACAGCAACCATGTGTTTATATTCCCATAGATTACATAATTGGCAAACCAATTAAGAGATAAATGTAATACAGGCATACTTTCAGTATCTGATTCGGTTTTGTTATTCCGATAATTTTAATAGCCTACAGTTATTTCATTTAATGATTATTTAGTTAATAGAAGAGAAGAAAGTACACCCGACATGGGACTTGAACCCATGACCGCTGTATACTAGAACATTGCTCCACTGGGCGTCGTCTCCACATCCACTACACTCCTCCCCCTTCCATTTCTTAGAGCTCTCCATTATGCTGCAGCATGCCTCTGCATGGGTCCGTCAAATGCTACTGACACTATAAAAGTGAAAAGAAGAAGGAAAAGTTCACCCGACGTAGGCCTCAATCCAAGACCCCTAGCTTTGAGGAAATTGACTAATTTGTGATTTTTACAATCCTATATTTCAGGTTTTCTTGTTCGGTGCTGAACACACAAACTACATTTTGGAGAATGCAGATTTTACCTTAAATGGATCCGAGGTTGTTGAGGTAAGATCTTGATCTTATACTCCTTGTAATAGTTAGGACCTGGACAGTATCAAAACTCTGAATAAACCGTTAATCGTTTATATGAAATCAAACTGGTTAATCGGCCACCATATTGAAAATGTTGTTTCCTTTTCTGTTCTACTTTCAGCAGCTGAACTCCATCGTGTTTGTGTTATTCTCCAATGTTTTGAATATCATAAAATTTACTAGTATAAAATTATGTTAAATTTGCTTATTAATGGATTCATGTATCGCAGGTTACCCCAACACATGCAATAACATACATTTTATTAGCATTTCAGGATGTCTATTGTTTTAGAAAGATTAGCGGTTTTACAAAATTGCTTTAAACCAACTAATCAAATGGTTCTAGTAGCATTTTTTTCTGAGGTCTTACAAATGTGGCAGTGCCATAGGTCAATTACAATAAACCAATTAAAATTATGTGGCTGGTGTTAGAGACCATACTGTCTTACAAATTTAGCCTTGCCATAGGTCAATTACAATAAACCAATTAAAATTATGTGGCTGGTGTTAGAGACCATACTGTCTTACAAATTTAGCCTTGCCATAGGTCAATTACAATAAACCAATTAAAATTATGTGGCTGGTGTTAGAGACCATACTGTCTTACAAATTTAGCCTTGCCATAGGTCAATTACAATAAACCAATTAAAATTATGTGGCTGGTGTTAGAGACCATACTGTCTTACAAATTTAGCCTTGCCATAGGTCAATTACAATAAACCAATTAAAATTATGTGGCTGGTGTTAGAGACCATACTGTCTTACAAATTTAGCCTTGCCATAGGTCAATTACAATAAACCAATTAAAATTATGTGGCTGGTGTTAGAGACCATACTGTCTTACAAATTTAGCCTTGCCATAGGTCAATTACAATAAACCAATTAAAATTATGTGGCTGGTGTTAGAGACCATACTGTCTTACAAATTTAGCCTTGCCATAGGTCAATTACAATAAACCAATTAAAATTATGTGGCTGGTGTTAGAGACCATACTGTCTTACAAATTTAGCCTTGCCATAGGTCAATTACAATAAACCAATTAAAATTATGTGGCTGGTGTTAGAGACCATACTGTCTTACAAATTTAGCCTTGCCATAGGTCAATTAGAATAAACCAATTAAAATTATGTGGCTGGTGTTAGAGACCATACTGTCTTACAAATTTAGCCTTGCCATAGGTCAATTACAATAAACCAATTAAAATTATGTGGCTGGTGTTAGAGACCATACTGTCTTACAAATTTAGCCTTGCCATAGGTCAATTACAATAAACCAATTAAAATTATGTGGCTGGTGTTAGAGACCATACTGTCTTACAAATTTAGCCTTGCCATAGGTCAATTACAATAAACCAATTAAAATTATGTGGCTGGTGTTAGAGACCATACTGTCTTACAAATTTAGCCTTGCCATAGGTCAATTACAATAAACCAATTAAAATTATGTGGCTGGTGTTAGAGACCATACTGTCTTACAAATTTAGCCTTGCCATAGGTCAATTACAATAAACCAATTAAAATTATGTGGCTGGTGTTAGAGACCATACTGTCTTACAAATTTAGCCTTGCCATAGGTCAATTACAATAAACCAATTAAAATTATGTGGCTGGTGTTAGAGACCATACTGTCTTACAAATTTAGCCTTGCCATAGGTCAATTACAATAAACCAATTAAAATTATGTGGCTGGTGTTAGAGACCATACTGTCTTACAAATTTAGCCTTGCCATAGGTCAATTAGAATAAACCAATTAAAATTATGTGGCTGGTGTTAGAGACCATACTGTCTTACAAATTTAGCCTTGCCATAGGTCAATTACAATAAACCAATTAAAATTATGTGGCTGGTGTTAGAGACCATACTGTCTTACAAATTTAGCCTTGCCATAGGTCAATTACAATAAACCAATTAAAATTATGTGGCTGGTGTTAGAGACCATACTGTCTTACAAATTTAGCCTTGCCATAGGTCAATTACAATAAACCAATTAAAATTATGTGGCTGGTGTTAGAGACCATACTGTCTTACAAATTTAGCCTTGCCATAGGTCAATTACAATAAACCAATTAAAATTATGTGGCTGGTGTTAGAGACCATACTGTCTTACAAATTTAGCCTTGCCATAGGTCAATTAGAATAAACCAATTAAAATTATGTGGCTGGTGTTAGAGACCATACTGTCTTACAAATTTAGCCTTGCCATAGGTCAATTACAATAAACCAATTAAAATTATGTGGCTGGTGTTAGAGACCATACTGTCTTACAAATTTAGCCTTGCCATAGGTCAATTACAATAAACCAATTAAAATTATGTGGCTGGTGTTAGAGACCATACTGTCTTACAAATTTAGCCTTGCCATAGGTCAATTAGAATAAACCAATTAAAATTATGTGGCTGGTGTTAGAGACCATACTGTCTTACAAATTTAGCCTTGCCATAGGTCAATTAGAATAAACCAATTAAAATTATGTGGCTGGTGTTAGAGACCATACTGTCTTACAAATTTAGCCTTGCCATAGGTCAATTGCAATAAACCAATTAAAATTATGTGGCTGGTGCTAGAGACCATACTGTCTTACACATTTAGCCTTGCCATAGGTCAATTACAATAAACCAATTAAAATTATGTGGCTGGTGTTAGAGACCATACTGTCTTACAAATTTAGCCTTGCCATAGGTCAATTACAATAAACCAATTAAAATTATGTGGCTGGTGTTAGAGACCATACTGTCTTACAAATTTAGCCTTGCCATAGGTCAATTAGAATAAACCAATTAAAATTATGTGGCTGGTGTTAGAGACCATACTGTCTTACAAATTTAGCCTTGCCATAGGTCAATTGCAATAAACCAATTAAAATTATGTGGCTGGTGCTAGAGACCATACTGTCTTACAAATTTAGCCTTGCCATAGGTCAATTACAATAAACCAATTAAAATTATGTGGCTGGTGTTAGAGACCATACTGTCTTACAAATTTAGCCTTGCCATAGGTCAATTGCAATAAACCAATTAAAATTATGTGGCTGGTGCTAGAGACCATACTGTCTTACAAATTTAGCCTTGCCATTGGTCAGTTGCAATAAACTAATCAAAACTAGTCTCAAGTCTGTGGCCAGTGTTAGAGACTATATGCAAATGCTGCATTGCGATTGGTCAATTGCAACAAACCAATCGGATGCTTTGATATCAAGTATGGCTTCCTAACATTGCAGGTACCTGTGAATGGGTTTTTTGGTGCAGCATTATGTAGTGTAGACGTTAACAACGATGGTATGGACGATCTGATAGTGGCCGCTCCATTCTACAGTAAGGGGGTGAAAGACGATACTGGCATTGTGTTTGTGTATCTAGGAAACTCGGATGAACTGGTAAGTTACAATGTCATTCACATATATAACTGAATATCGTTATTTCATATCACTTTGTTAGTCAGTCAGACCAATTTCGGATTAAAAAACGACAGACGTCACAACAAAAATCTTTCAGACTTGTCCGTCGGACTGGTATATTTCAGGATGTTCTTAAACTCGGCCATGTTTGGGATGAGTGTAGCCAAAGTACTATGCAGCTCGACTTCACTCCCTTTGTTGAAAACCACCAAGCTTATTAGAGTTGTTCCCCTTAGGTTGTTGGCAATTTAAGACAAGATTTATAAGCATTTATGATTCTGTCTAAATGGCTTCTTCTTTACTTCTTAGCTTGTGTGACAGCTGCGCTTGTGATTTAAAGTCGGGCCAATGAGATCAAGGTCGCTGTTACTACAAATAGAAATTACAATTCCACCCAAATAACTTCTCTTTATTTTCTTCAGAAATTTAAACCTCAGTCTACGTTATTAACAGGAAGTGACACGGCTGGTGCCAGGTTTGGAGAATCTATCGCTAGTCTCGGTGATATAAACAAGGATGGCTTCAATGGTATGATTTAACTGTATAAAATAATAAACTTACTTTTGGAGTCAACAATAAACCAATTCAAAATATTATACAGTCAGATCTCAATACAAGGACGCTGTTTGTTCCGTCAGATCTCAATACAAGGACGCTGTTTGTTCCGTCAGATCTCAATACAAGGACGCTGTTTGGTCCCAAGCGGATTGTCATTGTAAGGAATACGTCTGTATACTAAATTGATACAAAGAGTGTTTTTAAAAAATTGTAATAAATGATGAGCATCATTTAATTACCAATACTTATCAAATTAACTTGAAAAATTAATAAATGTAATTATAAAGGCTACCTTCTAAAGTTGAAGGGCCTCAGTATTAATTGGTTAGTTCTCAAACTGTAGCCGCAAAATCTCTACAGGTAGTTGTATGCCAAACTGTATTTACAGACGTTGTTATTGGTGCCCCGTACGAGGATGAAGGACAGGGAGCTATATACGTATATAATGGATGTAAGACAGGATTATGGCCGAGGTTCTCACAGAGGATTGATGCAGCTACTATGAGCTCGGGTCTGATGTCCTTCGGTATCTCATTCTCTAAAGCTGAGGATATGAACGATGACAATTTAAATGGTAAGTCTACACTTATTTTATTTTTAGATTTACTACAAAGTTTTTGAAAATTTTACTGTCTGGAGAAGGGATTTGGAAAAATAACAAGAGGGCCCATTGTCAGGATAATGTGACTGGGTAGTCTCCATATGATTGAAATACTGCAGTATTTAAAATAAAAATTGTACGTTTGCATATGAATATCTCGGTATACAAACATGATCTCTCCTGTAGAATGAGTTGTTGAAATTGATTTAGAACTTGTTTTAATATCAGATCTATATTAGTATAAATCAATAAATGAACATTTTGATGTTACAGATATAGCTGTTGGTGCGTACTTGTCGGACAAGGCATTCCTGTTATACGGACAGTTTGTGATCAGTATAGATATCAGGGTGGAGGCGAACGTACAACAGATAGATAAAGATCATTCTGACTTGTGTCCCTCACTTGATGGTCAGTCTTTGGTCCCGTGTTTTAAAGTAAAGGTTTGCTTCTCATACGAGGCACGTGCTTACAGCCCTATAGGTATGTTGTATGTTTTAATGATGGTTTGTTTAATTTAATACAGCTAGCAGTTTCACCAATATACACATAGAGGAAACCAAGCTGTGCATGAATTACTGTAAAACACAGCTACTGCAAATAATTCAGTAGCGTTCCGAGGAAGAAAATAGTGCTATGTCTAGATGTGTCTCGATTGCGGAATATATGTTAGAATTGAAATAATGAATATGTACCTGTGTTTTAACTATAATAAAGCATGGTCACTTATTCGGATGTGTACATTAAATCACTTGTGCTATGCACTCGTGTTTTAATTACTATGTATCCGACCTCTTGTCTGTGATTATTCTTCGATAAAATACTTGCACATATTTATTATTTCCTAATGATTACAAGGCGTCTGCAGCATCTGCTGTAATTGTATGTCACGGTTTCATTGTGTTTATCGTATTTAGCGCCATATTTTGAAAAAAAATCCTGGATGCAGTTATTAACCAGAACTAACTTGCTGATAATTTTTCTTTGAAATTAATAATCATGTAATAACAACCCGAACCTCTCAATCCCAAAGCGTGTGTCCTACCTCTAGGCAACAGCTCCCCACCTGAAGTATTCAAGTGCCGAAGGCGAAGGGATATAGTTATAGTCAGCGTCCGTCCGTCCCATATTTTGTCCAGAGCGTAACTCTTACACTGTTTGAGGTTTGACTTGAAACTTGGTATGTGAATAGATTGCAACTAGGAGAAGGGCAGTGACCAAGAACCATTACTCTATATGGCCCAGTTTTGAAATTATCTCTCTTTATTTATGTTATTTCAGATGTGAACGTACACTTGATGCTTGACAAGTATATGGGAGACTATAATCGAATCATGTTCAAGAATGGATTGAATACGTTCAGTACACCTGTTCGCATATTTTCATCGTCTGCTCAGGAATATTGTACCGATCAACAGAATGTTCTTATTAAGGTAAGAAAGGGGAGATTATTCTCTATTCATGTTCAAGAATGGATTGAATACTTTCACTACACCTGTGCGCATATTTTCATCGTCTGCTCAGGAATATTGTACAGAACAAGAAAATGTGATAATAAATGTAAGGTATTCAAACAAAAGTTACTGTCTTAAGGCCACAACTTGTTTTAGTTTTTTGTTGTTGATCTTTTAAAACAAATTTGTTGTCTGCAGTAGGGAGTGGAAACAAATTTTTTTTAATCACATCAAGACAACATTGAATCAAATATGTGCAGTTAAAGGTGTGAAAACACCATTTGAGCCTTACAATCCTGTTAGCATGCCTATCTTGAATTCAATTATCATATTAACATAGTTGATTTATAGTGACTACATTTTTGCAGGATTTGCAGTCATTATGAATTCACCAAAGGTTATATTCTATAGAAAATGCCATGGTTCTAAAAACCTCGGAGTATCGTATCTGCACTATGTTGCTTGAAATATAGAATCACGAATTATTTGTATGTATTTTAGTCGACATCTGATTTGGTGACACCAGTACGTATAGAAGCCACCTACGATGTTGTAGATATAACAAGTACTGGTGGTGTCCCACCTACTGTGAATAAATTTGACGGATCTAATCCCAGCAAACAACTTCTTATATCATGGCAGAGGGTAAGTATCTGTCTGTGTACATATCATTCATAATTACCTCCCTTTATAGTTAATTCCGTACGAAGTGCAGTGTGTCATTCATTGCTGGGTAAGTATACAGGCTCAGTGCTTGAAATATCCTTTTTTAGCTCACCTGTCACATAGTGACAAGGTGAGCTATTGTGATCACTCTTCGTCCGTCGTCCGTGCGTGCGTGCGTCCGTCAACAATTCATTCAAACGACTTCTCCTCCTGAACCACTTGACCAATTTCAACCAAACTTCACAGGAATGATTCTTTTTGTAGGTCCTTTCTAAAAATAGCTAAAAGAATTCTAAAATAACTCTGGTTGCCATGGCAACCGATAGGAAAATCTAAGAAAAAATCGTAAAAAATCAACCGCTTGCCAGATTTGAAAATAATTTTACAGAAATAGTTGTTGGGAGACCCTCATACAAAATGGACATTTTTGTCTTGATTCGTCAAAAAACATGGCCGCCAGTGGGTGGGGCGCTGTTTTTCCCTATATATCTATAGTAAAATCTTTAAAAATCTTCTCCTCTAAAAGTACTGGCTGAATTTCATATTAAATGGGTAACAATATTCCTTGGGTTATCCTTTCTTAAAAAAAGCTAAAAGAATTATAATCCATGCAGGACTCTGGTTGCTATGAAAATTGATTGGAAATTTTTAAAAAAAACCAACTTGATCAATGTGCACAGGTGAGCGATCTAGGGCCCTGTGGGCCCTCTTGTTGGGGATATGGATGGGTTGTTTTATGTCTGACTCTTGCATGGGTGGTTAGGCGCTGGCGTTGTTTCTCTGTGGCTTTGGATTGTCTGTACGCTACTGTATTTAGTTGGGTTAAACGCCATTTCTCATCAATTGTTAAGTTATATACGACAGCTGATTCACCTAACCAGTTTTCCTGGACTGTGTCCTAACAAGTACGAACTTACCTTTCCACACAAACAACCAGCAACTTTTCCAAATTTAAGTGAAAGATAATTATCTTCAAATGTTCATGGAAGGGTATGCCCTGCCACAAATGGAAATTGAACGTGCATCGCTGAGTTATATAAGTAGTTATCTACATCACACAAAGGGCTTAGTCTAATATCCAATCGCTTTTTGTTAGAATTAAAATATAATTTGATAAATACCATAATAAAAGAACAAAAACTGCATAAACTACATATGGTCTTTTTATGCATCCCTCTGCCGTTCTCAACATTATATTTAGCTCAATAAAGATAAGAAAAACAAGTATGGAGTTATTCGGCCGTAACAAAATCCGAACAGATTTGGCATTAGGTGGCTCTGCTCAGATGACAGGAAGCCGAGAGCCAACCCAGAGTTCAAACCGATATAATTATGTTAACCTCAATAAAGCTAATTCTGGTTTTAAGGCGCTAGGGTACCACACTGTCTTCTGCCCCCGGGGTACCCTCCCCACAAACTGTGTGTATATTAAATTTAATGGATGCGAGTATGCTGCGTTAATGCCGCCCTGCATCGTCAGTGGAAGAAGATGGACCTGGCATTATATAAATCTCAATATAATTAAGACCAACTCCATAAAATACCTAATTTCAAGGGGTACCAATGGTGATGTTATTACTGAGGTTTTCCTGGTACTTTATATGAACATTTAATCTACTTTCAGCTGGACTTTAAGAAGAACTGTCCAAACAATGATTGTAAGACAGATCTCGTAGTGAGTGCTTCAGCCATGTATGACCGCTACGGCAGTGACTATTACATCATCGGAACCTCCACGCTAGCACTAGATGTCAGCATTACAAAATCTGGTGACCCGAGTTATAGTTCCAACTTTTTTGTTGCTGTTCCAAATACTCTTCAGTTCCAGAAGGTAAGCTTTGTGATTAAATAGAGTTTGGTATATCGTGGAAATATTAACCTGAAATAGAGTTTGGTATATCGTGGAAATATTAACCTGAAATAGAGTTTGGTATATCGTGGAAATATTAACCTGAAATAGAGTTTGGTATATCGTGGAAATATCAACCTGAAATAGAGTTTGGTATATCGTGGAAATATTAACCTGAAATAGAGTTTGGTATATCGTGGAAATATTAACCTGAAATAGGGTTTGGTATATCGTGGAAATATTAACCTGAAATAGAGTTTGGTATATCGTGGAAATATTAACCTGAAATAGGGTTTGGTATATCGTGGAAATATCAACCTGAAATAGAGTTTGGTATATCGTGGAAATATTAACCTGAAATAGAGTTTGGTATATCGTGGAAATATTAACCTGAAATAGGGTTTGGTATATCGTGGAAATATTAACCTGAAATAGAGTTTGGTATATCGTGGAAATATCAACCTGAAATAGGGTTTGGTATATCGTGGAAATATTAACCTGAAATAGAGTTTGGTATATCGTGGAAATATCAACCTGAAATAGAGTTTGGTATATCGTGGAAATATCAACCTGAAATAGAGTTTGGTATATCGTGGAAATATCAACCTGAAATAGAGTTTGGTATATCGTGGAAATATCAACCTGAAATAGGGTTTGGTATATCGTGGAAATATTAACCTTGGTATATAATTTTAGAAAATTCTTCAGTTTTTTCAACTAAGACGCTGTATAAATACTGGCCCTGTATGCAAACTTACTGCTTCTCCACATGTGGAGGACATGAGTTACATAACCACAGGGGTTCCACTAGCGTCTGAATCTGATGGGTCATTTTGATACTTTGAACTAAATTTTAAGGTTTTCTAGACAATATACTCATGATTTTAAGAGAAAATGACCCTTGAAACCAAAATCTTGAGGGTCAAATTGTGGCTATTTTGAAATTTCAAAGGTCAAAACCCCTACTTCCTTATATAGTCAACTGGAACCCCTGTGAACATACCTAATGTCATTGAAGAACATAATCTACCTAACTTAGTATTTGGAACTAGATCATGAGGATGGCAGCTCAACCCACTACGCTAACTGGTCAGGCTGAATAGTGACCTTAAAGTTCAGAGTCTGGGACTAGATCTGTACTATAATTACACATATTTTAGTCCCCTAGGTTGAACCTCCGTCTGTCAATAAATCTGGATCCTGCCATATTTATGCCCCCGCACAACGAGTTGTAAGGGGAGTATACTGGATTCAGCTTGTCAGTCTGTCTGTCCGTAGACGAATTCTTGTGGACGCAACTCCTCCTACAGTTTTGGCAGGATTTCGCTCAAACTTTCACAGATGAACAACCCCAACATATAGATGTGCATAAAGAAAGGAATTTGCGCTGTGATGCATTTTGGCAGAATTATGGCCCTTTGCCGTTGGGGTACATTAGTCTGTTGAATGGCGACAGCTCTAGTTCAAACAGTTTCAAAGCTAGGTTTATGAAACCTTGTATGTGAGTAGGTGCCAATAAGGAGATTATGCATGTCTAAATAGTGTTTGATTCTGGACAAATGTTGTGGTTGCTATGGCAAGAGAAACATTGAAAATAATTTAAAGGGTCATGGCTTCAAACCAGTAGGGGACTTCTGTATGGCTCGCAATTCTTAATCACTTGTTTTATTTGATTTTCAGGTAATCAAGTATTTTGGGGATACTGAAATCAGTTGTGGTTTTGTTGCTGATGACGACAGTACGGATGAGTCGGACGACACGCAATCTCTCGAATATCTGCAACGTCAAAATATTCCCGAGAAATCTAAAGATGAATTACTGATGATGTGTGCTTTTGGAAATCCAATGTACAATGATACTGGAGTAAGGTATGTAAACTGTGTATATATTTTGTATATGGGCTGGAGACAATTTGTACAATAAAATAGTTATGCCCCCCCCCCCCCCCCCCCAATATTTGATGAGGGGGTATATTGATTTGCACATGTCTGTTGGTCTGTCTGTTTGTCGGTCGCTAAACCAAATGATTTCAATTCAATAACTCAAGAATGCTTTGCTCTATGATTTTCAGCAGCAGTATATGAGCCCCATTAGTTTTGATGTCAGTAGGTCAAGGTCACTGTGACCTTTACCATTTCTGGCTACTGGACTGCCATGGGGGCATATATGCTTTACAAACATCTCTTGTTCAGATGTTTTTATGCGTAATAGACTAATAGTGAATGTTTCTCTTAAATTAAAAATTTCAACCTTTGCCTTTCAGATTTGGGCTACAATTCCACGTACCATCGTCAGTGAACAGTACATCGTTAACGTTCCGTCTGAACGCCACCACACTGAGTACAGAACTTCAACCCTCAGATAATGTGGCCACGGTAAAAGTGGAAGTTAGAAACAAAGTGACTACAACATTTACAGGGTACGAGTATATGGTGTTGCTCTTTTATTCTGTTGATTTGGCGGTTTGTTTTAGGTACCCAACTGACTAGTGCAGTCGGTACTCGCTTATCAACTGAGCGCTCCAGGTTTGTATACAGGGTCAGGCAGGTCATGTCCTCCACATGTGGAGTAGTTGTCAGTTTTTTGCGGAAGAATGAGT
This sequence comes from Spisula solida, assembly GCA_947247005.1. Lineage (NCBI taxonomy): Eukaryota > Metazoa > Mollusca > Bivalvia > Venerida > Mactridae > Spisula > Spisula solida. The sequence goes on along the minus strand of OX365958.1, from coordinate 558,650 downwards.
TAGTACTGGTTGATAATTGACTCCAGGAAACTGTTTATGTCCGCTTACTTAATTATGTGACAGAAAAATCGTTGAAAAACAGCCTTTAACATGATAAAAGGCATGCAACTTACATGCATACCCAAAAATCCCCTAGTATATTGGTCCCTTTTTTAGTGTAGACAGTATTTGCTTCATTTGATTAACAAAACAATTTAGAGATCATTTGTCTTTGACCTGTTACCAGAGCTAGTTATGACTATTCTTATTTCTACTGCTGAGAAAGCACCGACAACTGTATATAATCAAAAAAGATATTTGAGCTCATTTAGACTAAAGGATGCCTTCATATTTATTTTGACAAAGCTAAGCCCTTAATAAAAACAAACTTTTTTCATGTACTTTATGTAAACTTATATAGACAATACATTGATAACTTCCTCGAAGCTGGAGGTTATTGGCCAAATAGACAGGGGGGATAACGCCTAATTGCCACGCACTACAACGGTCTCAGTGGAACACAAAAAGAAATATAGAAAAATGCATTGATAGTCTCTTCTTCATTTCAGTGTTTCCCGTCCATCCTACCAAACGATCAAAGATAGGGCGGAGTTTTACTCCGTGTCACATGTATATGAAATGAGGAACAAAGGACCGAGTCCACTTCCTGCCGCTAGTTTGATGATACAATACCCACAGATACAACAAAGTGGCAGATCTCTGTTATACCTTAACATTACCTCAGTAAGTCATACTGTACTGTACTCTGTTATACCTTAACATTACCTCAGTAAGTCATACTGTACTGTACTCTGTTATACCTTAACATTACCTCAGTAAGTCATACTGTACTCTGTTATACCTTAACATCACCTCAGTAAGTCATACTGTACTGTACTCTGTTATACCTTAACATTACCTCAGTAGGTCATACTGTACTGTACTCTGTTATACCTTAACATTACCTCAGTGAGTCATACTGTACTGTACTCTGTTATATCTTAACATTACCTCAATAAGTCATACTGTACTGTACTCTGTTATACCTTAACATTACCTCAGTAAGTCATACTGTACTGTACTCTGTTATACCTTAACATTACCTCAGTGAGTCATACTGTACTGTACTCTGTTATACCTTAACATTACCTCTGTAAGTCATACTGTACTGTTAAACAACATACTTTTATGGATAATAAATTTCATATATTTTGATAAAAACCTTGTAATATATTCATGCATAAAGGTCAGGATCATGTCAACTTCTCTGAGTTATACATATACCTGTCTTTTATCTTACAGTGGAGTTGTCCACCACCATGTCGGGTACAATGTGCGTTCCCGGACTCAGTGAATACCGCACCTGTTGTTCATGCTGCCAGTATCGGACCAACCTATGTTGTGAATAAAGACTCTGACCAGGAGAATATCGGAGAATCTCGAACCATATCAAATATGAGAAACATTGTAAGTACATTATAACCTGATTTAAATAATTCATGCCTTTATTGCTAGGAGCTTATGCCATTTAATTGATGTAAAGATATGGGGAGCGGTGGCCTAGAGAGTAGGGCGTGCGCTTTCATATCGAGAGGTCTCAGGTTCAATCCCGACTGTGCCACTGCTTAATTTCTGTGAGCAAGAATAACCCACAATGCTCCACTCGACCAAGGTGTTAATTGGTACATGTGAGGGCGGTGTCTGTACATGTTTTCGATATTCTTGGGCACGTATCAAGACGTTGGCTGCACACCAACCAGAAATAGTTAACTTAAATTAAAGAAATAGGTTGTTCAGTATGTTTATTAAAAATGAGTGTCAATTGCATTGGATGTGTTGAACAGACTGTTTGTTGTCTGTAACTAACAAATAAGACAAGGAAGTTTTCATTTTTGAAAAAAAAAATTTCAATGATACATTAACCTGCGATTGTTGCCATTTCAGAACTGTGATAGTGCCGATTGTTCGAGGTATGAATGTGATATATTTGATATACCACCACGAGAGAGTGCGGTAGTAGAGTTAACATTTATTGCCACAGGAGATATATTAGAGAAAGTATCAGTAAGTGATTATCTCCCTTTGTTAGTCTCCTACCGGTTTTTGACCAGAGGGGACTATAGGTTTGCCCTCCGTCCGTCAGTTTGTCCGTTCGTCAACAAATCTGGATCCTAACATAACTGTACCAGTTTCCAAGCTAGGTTTATGAAACTTAGTATGTGGATATGGGGCAATAAGGGGATTATGCACGTCTAAAATATTTTGATTCTGACAAAAATTGTGGTTGCTATGGCAACAGTAACATTGAAAACGGCCACAAACCGGTAAGGGACCTCTGTATTGCTTGCAATTCTTAACGACTTGTTGATTCAGGTTTAAGAACCGTTTCTCAACGAGTTTTCAGTTATGTACTGCAACCAATTCACCTAATCAGTTTTCCTGGACTGCATCCTAACCAGTACTCACTTACTCTACTTAAATTTATTTTGATTAGAAGCAAGAACGTTGCTAATAAATGGTTTATAAACTTATAAGGATTATGAAAAGCGGTAATTATTGTTTTAATAATGATCTGTTGTAGGATGGAGATGCTTTAAATATCCGATCAAAAGCTTATGTTTCATTGGAACAGTTGCGACGTCTGGAGTATGATACTATGGAACATTTTACTAGCGTAAGTATATTAGTTCCCTCCCTTCGTGGAGGATAATAAATAGTCACTTGTCTCACTTGAATATTGATTAGGCCTTTAATTGAGATAACTTACCTCACTTGGTTGGGCTAATAATAAATCACTTACCTCCATTGAAATGAGATTCAGCCGTTTTCGGAGATAACTGTTGATCAGGACAAAATATTTACACTAAATTGAGTTTTCTTCCTTGGGCAGGTACATTATATGCTGAGCTGTAGTTAGAATTCAATTATTCCAAGAATTTCCCAGCGTTTGTCTCAATCTTGATATTGTTATATATTTCAGGTGGATACAGATTTGATGCCAGTGTCACCTCCACCACAGAAAGTAGCCTGGTGGATATATGTAGTCAGTATACTGGCAGGAATACTGCTCATCCTCCTGCTCATACTCATATGTTGGAAGGTACGGCCAATGTTTTTATCTTGTTATAAATATCCCTAATAGGAGATCACTATAATATATGTTGTATATGACATAAGCTTGTAATACGTCAAAATATTACCACATACAGTGATTTAGCAACAAAGTTTTTTTTATATTTTGGTTAGCCGAATTTGTTTTTTAGAAAATTTTGCCGCTTTGAGAAGGGAATGGAGACATATTTCTGAGGGGCCAAAGGGTCTGTGGGTCCTAGGTAGCTGACACAATGGCGGGTGAGGCACATAAGACCCTTTCAGCGCTCATATTTTTATCCCCACCTCTCAACAGAAAAGTTATATATAATTGTCAATGTTTATTGTACAGAGGTTGTTGTACAGAGGTTGTTGTACAGAGGTTGTTGTACAGAGGTTGTTGTACAGAGGTTGTTGTACAGAGGTTGTTGTACAGAGGTTGTTGCTCTGGAGAGGTGAAGTTTCCAGTAAATGATGTCTTCTAGAACAAAATGAGAAAGTTGCTTAAGGAAGGTTGTTGCTCTGTTTGGGGTTGCTATGGAGATGTTGCACTGAAACTAAATAAAAAATTACAGATTTTTTTTGGAACTTAAAAAATGGCCTTGAATACTTACTGTTTTTCTGCATTTTTATGCCCTGAGTATGAGTGACATCTACTGACACGGGAGGCAAATAGTGATTATCCTGTCCGTCCGTCCGTTCTATTGAAAATGTTAACCAAAACTTCCATGTTCTTGAAACTCAAATATTTTCAAAATACATCAAGTCATTGCTTTCCAACTTGGCATACTTGTTTACCATCATAAATACCTTACATTGATAATTCCATTTATCACTATCCAACATTTCAACAGAATTATGGCCCTTGGTGGATTTAGCTAGTTATTATGGACAAGGCTTCCACCAAGGCACAAGCGTTTACTGAACACAGTCTTGTTTATTTTTCTTACAGTGTGGATTCTTCAAACGAAAACGTGCAAAGGACATGGAACAAATGCAGCACAAAGGTGAGGTCAAGAAAATGCTGCCAGACGAAGACGATAAAGACTGTACAGAACCATGAACAGTTGGAATGCTGGGAAAAAACTAGAATTGTTTGAAAACCTGGGTTGGTATTCAATATTGATCTTACTTGACTTAAGGACAACCAATCATATCACACAATATTAAACTCTTGGTCAGTAACAGGCGATATGATTGGCTATCCTTATTCTCCAATTAGATAAGATCAATATAGAATACCACCCCTGGAATTGTTGGAAAAACTGGAATTGATAGAAAAACTGGAATTGTGGAAAAAACTGGAATTGTCGGAAAAACTGGAATTGTTGAGAAATGAAATTATGATAAAATTGGAAAAAATGAAATTATGGGAAAACTGGAATTATGGGAAGTCAGAAATGAAAGGAGGGCTGAGAAATTACAGACAGAAATATCTGTTGTATATGTTACATATCAGTTTTGACTCAAGGATAAAAGTGCAATGTATTATTACGTGCTAAATAAAACTTTTAAAATATTGTTAAGAAGTATGTGTTCTTTTGAGGGGTTGTTGCGATAGCAGAGTGGTATAATGCTTTCGTTCTTTACAGCGCTAGGTGATGGCACCGTTCAGTATAGGTTCCAATCCAACCATTGTGACTATAGGCGCTAACTATTAAGTATTGGTGGTCAGTGCTGTTGTTTAGCGCATGTACCGATTATAAATAAATTATTCACTGGTCAGTCACTTGTTTACATAACATTATATAATTGACGGACCTGAATTAACGCACTATACTGCGAGTAGAACTGATACAAGCATTTAGTAAATGTTTTTATTGTTTGCATCATTACAGCATTTTTAAATTGTGTTTCATACTAATTTAGTTCATACTAATTTATTTAAGGTCGATTGTGAAGTTTTTCCAACTTATATTAATCACTCTAAACACCTCATTACTGATGTTATCCATTGCCACGAGGGTATGAGAGATACTATTTCATACTTTGTTTAGCATAATTCTCTATCACATATCCCTGATATTATTTTATGTGTTGTACATAAATGATGTTATACTCAGTACAGTGAAATCTGTGTTGGAAGTCATCTGCAAATACCCATCATATGCCGCCATTATGGTTTTACTCTCTTAGTATGCAAGTTTACTAATACTGAAACTCATTTTTTTAGCGTGTTTTCATCACTGTACTGTAATTATGCTTTGACTTTCTTAAAATGACATAATAATTGTGTATATGTATGCTAGTTGACTAGTTCATATTATTCAGTCAACTCTCGTTATCTCGAATTCGCTTATATCGAATTTTTCGTTATGTCGAAGTTTTTTCAAAGTCCAGATTTTTCTCCTTCTTTGTCTATATGAAATCTCGAGACCTATCTCTAAGTTTCGGCTCGATTTCGGCTGGAATTTTTCGTTATGTCGAATTATTTTTTTGGTCCCGATTAACTAATTTGCACTTTTAAGTCTATTGTTCATCTCTAGCGTCGAAAGTTTTTCACACCTCGCCAGTCTGAAATCTTCGATTTACCTGTAATTTTCGCGCCTTCCATTGTTCAACAAATATTTGTTTGCAACAATTTGCGCAAACATGTCATAAAGATTCGAGTTACGTCCAAACATCAATAAACATGTCATCTCGAACAATTGTTTGTAAAAATGATAAAGAATGCAAGATGTTACGACATGTCAAAGTGAGTGATTGCTTTAAACTGTATAAATATTCTGAACAACCGGCACTCAATCTCAATTCAATATGAATGATCAAAATATTAGTACACTTACTGATGAGTACATATCATCATATTTTAATGCAAACAATAACAAAGTACACAAACGAAAATGAATAAAATGCATTTTCTCGAGAAGGAATACATGTACATAAATATCAAAACAAGCAATTATCACGAATACGTCGTTCTTACGATCGTAACAATATGGCAGCATAAAATGACAGAAACTAGAAAGCTTGCAACTTTGATGCCGAAAATTCTGTCTCGATTTTTCGTTATGTCGAAGTAATTTCCACGGTCCTGTGAAATTCGAGATAACGAGAGTTAACTGTACATGTATATGTATATTATCTAGATGATAGATTTCGATAAGCATCCATTTTTATGCACCCGTCAAAGTAATGGTGGGCGGTGAAAAGACCGTAGATTAACACATGTTTCATTTTCATATAAAATCATTCATTGTAAATTCTTCATGTTATATTATGTCATAGATTCTACTGCCTGCCTTTATTGTGATAAAAATATGAAAACATATTGTTCCTTGTACTACCCATGATCAGTGATTGTCAGCTTTTAAATGTGATTATATATACATATATAAGGCCCGTCGCCATGCTGAGGCATACCGAGGAACTTACCTCTGGGGCAGATTATTTAAATGTGATTACAGTAACTATAATTAGATTGTAATTGAATATACATGTTTGTTGTTTATAATGTATGTCCACATGTATTATATGTATATGCTATAAGCAATGGTGTACATGTAGTGTAGATAACTAATCAATGTATGAGCGTAAAGTGTATTTGTATTGTTTCGACAAAATATGATTTTAAAATGTTATGTTTTGAAATTTTGTAATAAGTGTTACATGTGTTAATGTATTATGTATGAACATTTGTACCTGCTTTTATAAAAACTTTAATAAATATGAATACTGACAAACTTATATTGTAACTGATATGATTCCTGCATATTAAGTGAATAGTAGCGAGAGTCGAAGTTAGCAAATTTCATAAATTAAGATCCAGAAGCGTTGGTTTTTTTTAACAGCACAAGTCGGTTTGCTGTTATCAGGAAGAGAAAGAAATGTGATGAAAGGAATCCTGAATTCATACCCGAGCAAATAAACTATTTGGTTCTTTAATGCGTCCTCTGTACTATACTGATATACACAAGACTACCATTGTATTACCAACCAGTTCATCTCTAGTTGAGTAGGAAACACTGAAAACAATATAGTGCTCAAGCAGAGTATCGAACCTGGGATAATTAAGTTAAAAACAAGTAATTGAGAATTGCAAGCAATACAGAAGTCCCCTACAGGTTTGAAGCCATTTTCAATGTTTCTGTTGCCATAGCAACCACAATTTTTGTCAGAATCAAAATATTGTTAGACATGCATAATCCCCTTATTGCCCTCTATCCACATACCAAGTTTCATAAACCTAGCTTGGAAACTGTTTGAGTTATGTCAGGATCCAGATTTTTTGACGGACGGACTGACCGACTGACTGAAGGACGGACTGACAGGCAAACCTATAGTCCCCTCCGGTCAAAAACCGGTAGGGGACTAATAAACACATGTATTTTCAGCAGAACGGAAACCATTTGGTCTACCAACTGACCAACACACCAACCAATATGTGCAAAGCAATATATCCCCTCATTAAAGATGGCAGGGGGCATTATTAAGTAGCCAATTAACATGTGTATTTTCAGCAGTATTTTATTTCCATAACAGAAAGAGATCACAACATATGCAGTTAACAAAAACTAATGGAACAATATTTGAATCACACACAGCGGTACAAAAAAGGCATCAAAATAAGGCGGGTATGTGTAAAACATATAATACAACAATTAATGTGAGTATATACCGGGGTGAGTATATTGGAGGGGTAAAATCACAGGTAACTGTATCATCGAAAACGACTAAAAAATGAAAACAAAAATTATCTAATTGTTAATAATCAAACTATATTATATCAATATGTGGCCTCTGTAGCTCAGTGGTTAGAGCGCTTGCTGTCTAATCTGGTGACCTGGGTTCAACTCCATGTTGAGGCACACATATGCCTGTCATTTAGCAGGAACAAACAAGTAATTAAGAATTGCAAGCAATACAGAAGTCCCCTACCGGTTTGAGGCCATTTTCAATGTTTCTGTTGCCATAGCAACCACAATTTCAGAATCAAACTATTTTTAGACGTGCATAATCCCCTTTTTGCCCCTATTCACATACCAAGTTTCATAAACCTAGCTTGGAAACTTTTTGAGTTATGTCAGGATCCAGATTGTTTGACGGACGGACGGAGGGCAAACCTATAGTCCCCTCCGGTCAAAAACCGGTAGGGGACTAAAAACAAGCCTTTATCAATGATACATTCACCTGTGGGTTATATTGCATAGACAATAAACATACACAAAACAGTATCATTATATCATTCAACGACAAAACATACACAAAGTTTATGAAATATTTTCATACCACATTAGCAAAGTCAAAGTTTTGAGAGCATCATAATTATTAAATGACATCTTAGCAAGACGTTTCAATTTCAATGTGATTTTTCAAAATAAGCCAATTTCGGTACCATTTTAAGAGAAATTGGAGCATATAATAAACAGAAAATTTGTTGATTTTTGGTGCAAGATAAAATTTTAATAGACTTGTGATCACTCAGTAAAATAAAATTCCATCTTACAACAGATATGCTCTTTATAATGCTCTGATGGTCAAAGTTATGTTTTAATTAAACAGACTGTATATATATAGGACACTGGACTCATTGATGTTTAAGAAGAATGCCATGATGGTCCTAACATAAGTTAGCTAAAAGAACAACGTTGTATAAATTGCACACCTTCTAAATCTAATGTTACATAAAAATTACAACAAGAGGGCCCAAAGGGCCCTAGGTCGCTCACCTGTCGTACTTGTGCATGCACACCCCTATGGTGATCCTACACATTTTCTGAATAAAATTTAAGGAAATTCAGCCTCTATTGCAAGTTTTTGTATGATTTGACCATGTGACCTAGCGTTTGACCCCAGATGACTTAATTAATATCAAACTTAACCTAGATTGTGTTGAGATGATTATTAGGACCAAATTTCATAAAGATTAAGTGGAAATTGTAACCTCTGGTGACTACACAGGGTTTTTCTTTGATCAGGCCCATAATTTAAACAAAATATTTCCTCCATATAACTGTACAAATACATGCTATAAAGACAGAACAATACCTGAACACTTAAAAAAATAATTATGGTTCCAGTGGGGTTTGAACCCACGACCCTCAGGAAAATGTCAATTGACATTGTGACCTTGTTTTTGACGCCAGATGACCCAAAATCGAACTTGGCCTAGATTTTGTTGACAGGATCATTGTGACAAAGTTTCATAAAGATTAGGTTGAAATTGTAACCTCTGGTGACTGACTACACACGGTTTTTCTATGATTTGACCTATATTTTAAACAAAATATTTTGGAATATTTTTCCTCCATATAACTGTACAAATACATGCTATAAAGACAAAACAATACCTAAACACTTAAAAAAAAAAAAAATTATGGTTCCAGTGGGGGTTGAACCCACGACCATCAGGAAAATGTACAAATACATGTTATAAAGACAAAACAATACCTAAACACTTAAAAAAAAAAAAAAAAAATTATGGTTCCAGTGGGGGTTGAACCCACGACCATCAGGAAAATGTACAAATAAATGCTTTACAGACAAAACAATACCTAAACACTCAAACAAAATAAAAATAAAAAAATAAAAATTATGGTTCCAGTGGGGTTTGAACCCACGACCCTCAGGATAATGTCTACGCTCCCTACAGCGCTTTGATTTCCACTTAACCCTTACAATTCACACCCTGCTTTAAATACTAGAATATTTTGATATTTGACCTTTACAAAACTGCTGTGAACCCTGATACACATTTTCATTGGTTGATGAAAGTTTACTTGTATGTATAGAGCATAGAGAGTTACAGCAGAGTTTAGTGACCATGAAGACTACATGTTGAAAGGTTTAAAACAAGGTTTTTCTATAATTTGACCTAGTGAGCTAGTTTTTGACCTCAGATGACCCAATATCGATCTTGACCTAGATTTTGTTGAGATGATCATTGTGACCAAGTTTCATAAAGATTAGGCTCAAATTGCGACCTCTAGTGTGTTCACAAGCTTTTTCAATGATTTGACCTCGTGACCTAGTTTTTAACCCCAGATGACCCAATATCGAACTTGACCTAGATTTTATAGAGATGATCATTGTGATCAAGTTTCATAAAGATTAGGCTCAAATTGTGACCTCTAATGTGTTCACAAGGTTTTCCTTTGATTTGGCCTAGTGACCTAGTTTTTGACCCCAGATGACCCAATATCGAACTTGACCTAGATTGTATGAAGATGATCATTGTGATCAAGTTTCATATTGATCAGGCAAATTTGTGACCTATAGTGTGTTCACAAGCAATTGTGAACGGACGGACGGACGGACGACGGACGACGGACGAAGAGCGATCACAAAAGCTCACCTTGTCACTTTGTGACAGGTGAGCTAAAAATATATAATTGCGTAAAAATACCACATTGCATAGTTCAACATCGAAAACACTCATGTACCATAAAATGGAATGTGTAAAAATATTTAGTAAAATTGTGTATGATATAAAATTTATCTGATGTAAAGTGGAATAAAAATTATCTGTCAAAAATGTTTACAATATAGAATAGCAGTAAAAGTTGGAAATAAAAATTCATCCGATGTTTGGGCACAATAACTAAGTATTCATTGATAAATAATAAATTAATAACAGAAACGCTGACCAACACATTTTGATTGTGGCAGTGTTTTATTTCTATTACATCTTTTTAATTAAAATTTAATTAATTTTCATAAGAACAACTAATATAACCGCAAGCACACTTAAGCTAAATTTGATCAAAATCTGTACAGTCAAAACATTGTACATGTAAATGCAAAAAATATTTCGATGTTTTGAAGTCCCTAGTCTTGAGATTTTTTCAAAGAAAATTGATGAACAAGGCATTAGAAATACATGCATCATATTGTACTTGCACAAATGCAGGTTGTTTCACCTGAATTCTAAATATGGACCCCTACATCTGCATTACAAAAATTCTTGGAAAAATATATGGAATGTTTTCTGGAATGTATCACAAAATACCATATAGATGCAATAACAAGGCACAATATTTCAAAGCCAAGGGAAAGCACTCTTCAGACCACATAGCTTCACAAAGGCAAACTACTCTTGTGTTCACATTATACAATAAAGGGAAATAACTTTTGTATCAGTGTCAGTATCATTTTTACACAAAAATGCATGTCTACCAGATTCCAACAAAGGGACATAACTCTGGCAAAATCATCTGACCAAAAACTGACAGTATGCACCAGATCTGCAGACAAAAACATGGAAGCACATTCAGTAAGCACATACAAATATTTATACGTATATATAGGACATAAGGTACACAAAAGCATACGCCATTTGATTTGAGGTTAAAAATATATGGCTGATCATTAACTAAACATTCTTCACAAGCCTACAAAACAAAAACGTGAACCCAAACAATGGAGTTTATCCACTGATGTCAGACATAGTTGACAACGAACTTTTAGAGCAACCATCTAAAACAGTACAAACTTGTCCCTGTACACAGATACATTCTTCATTCCAAACAGTCAAGTTTTATCCACCATAAGTTAGTACATTATACAGGATTGCAAGCTGTTAAATCCACTATATATAGAATACACCCACTTCTGAACTATATATAGAATACAACCACTTTGATACATTCAGAACAATGATGTCCACACACATTTAACAACCTCCTACATATCTTGCATTGAATAACAACCTCATTAAAGCAACACCTTCTCTCATTAGTTCATCAAGACCTTTCCTCATTGGTTCAAAGAAGCAAGACCTTTTCCAATTGGTTCAACAAGACCTTTTCTCATTGGTTCAAAGACGCAAGAACTTTTCTCATTGGTTCAAAGACACAAGACCTTTTCTCATTGGTTCAAAGACGCAAGACCTTTTCTTGTTGGTTCAAGACTTTTTCTAATTGGTTCATAGAAGCAAGACCTTTCCTCATTAGTTCATAGAAGCAAGACCTTTCCTCGTTAGTTCAAGACCTTTTCTAATTGGTTCAAAGAAGCAAGACCTTTTCCGTTGGTTTATAGAACCATTTAACTTGGGTCACATGATCCGGAATGATTCTGAACATATGTAAACAAACAAATGCTTGAAGTCAAGACGATAAAACTTGTGACACAAAATGTCAGTGATTTGATTGTCCATCATACTTAGTTTCAAACACCATTGGATATTTAAGTCACATGACAACTAAAGCGGCAATGATTGGCAGCCCAGCTTTACAAAGTTTATTAACCATTGGATGTTGAAGACACATGACAACAAAAGCTGCAATGATTGGCTTGCCCACCTTCACATATTCATTCACCGTTGGATGTTGATGTCACATGACAACAAAAGCTGTGATGATTGGCTGCCCAGCTTTACAAGTTCATTCCCCATTGGATGTTGAAGTCACATGACAACAAAAGCTGCAATGATTGGCAGCCCACCTTCACAAGTTCATTCACCATTGGATGTTGAAGTCACATGAACATTAAATCTGTAATGATTGGTTAGTATGTTTTACCTAACCATTGGATGATAGAGGTCACATGACTATTAAAGCTGAGATGATTGGCTGTCATGTTTGACATGACCATTTACCATGGGTTGTTGACTATCAGCTGATGCCACAGAATTGGATGGTGAACGAACATCTGGTGCAAGACTGAAACTTGCTTCTTGAAGAACCTGAAAGAAATCAATTATAACTTGTAACAAACACTAGAAGCATCAGTCGTTTGTATTGAATTTATGTCACTCTATTATATACATGATGGTTTGAATATTGGGCGAAGCAGGTAACATTGACAAGATGGACATGTCATCCATGTATACAACAAGTAGAGAAGATTTCAGTTGCTTGCAGAAGAGTTCGTTTTAGTTTTGAAGTGTATAAAAGAAATGAATAACTCCGAGCACTGAATAAATGTACAATATAAAAACTTTTTTTTTGGAAACGTTAACATACTGGAAATGTCACATCCTATTTCATATCCACTATATTTACTGGCTAGGGTAAAATGACATATGTATTCATTAAGCCAATCAGCTGTGTGCTGACATAAATATTTTACTGTCATATTCAGGATGTATTATCCTGTTTTAACATTTTACATTTTAACATTTTATTTCACTTGGAATGCGGAAGCTAATACAACTCTATGTTAATCATATTCAATGATTGTTTCCTGGGCATTTCTGCCTACCGGTATTTCAGTGATTCTGAAGGACAAAATTCAAGCTCGGCCACAGCTAGGATTTATCAACTTTCAGATCAGAAGTCTATAACCCTCAACCAAAATTTTGGGTGATAACCTAGCAAGTTCATTTATAACTAGGAGTGTTTTTGACACAAAAATTTGTGTCTCACTCCAACAAGGGGCTATAACTAGTGATGTAACGATTAATCAATAAAATCGATTAATCAGCTATTTGAAGCCCGCCGATTCAATCATCGATTATAAGTTTTTATAATCGATTAATCGGCTATGAACTACATGCATGTGCATTCCTGTTTAAGAAATTTTTTTCCAAGTTCTTAAATCTACATTCTGGCTGTAAAATCTTCACATTAAATTGATTTAGTAATAATATTAGAAATAATGAAAGTACCTGTTTACTTAATGGCAGTGTATGGTGTTTGAAATGGATAATTTGACACAGCAAACTTTAAAAGTTACGTGTTGACTTGAATATTACTTGCATTACTCAGCAAGGTGCGAATGTTGAATGGATTTTTCCTTAACTTCAGGTTTTTCTGTCTGTTTTCTATAATTTTACTATGAGAATTGACATATTTTCAAATTCTTAATGATGATTGGGTCTTTAATCCTGTTTAAAAATTGTAATGTTAAATTTAAAGATGGAAAAAATGAAATGCATAATAGTGACTGTTGTTTGACGATACCAGTTTTATAGTTACATGTATTGTTAAAAAGTTTATGTTTCAAATGTTTAATTTTGTTTTTGGAGATTTTGAATATGCAAATCTTGTCTGTGGTTTGTTTAAATAAATAAAATATAGTAAACAATAAAGAAGTTTGTGGAACAAACAACCAGCAAGCGGATGTGTTAATTTTGTTTAATAAAATATAGTAGTCTGAATTGAATTTTAATCTACTGGCATGTGTTCGATTCAATTCGATTATCGATTATGATTTTCGTCCAATTTTGCATCACTAGCTATAACTCCCGCAAAAATCATTCGAGCTAAAATTCCTAACAATGCTTGGCTTGGTACTAAACATTCATGTGAAGTTTCGTAGAAATCAGACCAGTGGTTATAGAGAAAAAGTGCAGAAAACTTTTTATATCGATCCATTCAGATGTCCAGCACAAGATCAATAATTCCCCCCCCCCGCTATTTTTGGGAGCCAAAATAAACCAATAGGACTTTCACATACAATTTGTCAATACTGAGGTCATTCAGCTTTTTAACAGTTGTCACTAGGTCATTCAGCTTTTTTTAATAACTGTTACTAGGTCATTCAGCTTTTTAACAGTTGTCACTAGGTCATTCAGCTTTTTTTAATAACTGTTACTAGGTCATTCAGCTTTTTAATAACTGTAACTAGGTCATTCAGCTTTTTTATAGCTGAAACTAGGTCATTCAGCTTTTTTATTGCTGAAACTAGGTATAGCTGAAACTAGGTCATTCAGCTTTTTTATAGCTGAAACTAGGTCATTCAGCTTTTTTTAATAACTGTTACTAGGTCATTCAGCTTTTTAATAACTGTAACTAGGTCATTCAGCTTTTTTATAGCTGAAACTAGGTCATTCAGCTTTTTTATTGCTGAAACTAGGTATAGCTGAAACTAGGTCATTCAGCTTTTTTATAGCTGAAACTAGGTCATTCAGCTTTTTTATAGCTGAAACTAGGTCATTCAGCTTTTTTATAGCTGAAACTAGGTCATTCAGCTTTTTTATTGCTGAAACTAGGTCATTCAGCTTTTTGACAGCTGTAACTTGGACTTTTGGCTTTTTGACAGCTGCAACTGGGACTTTCAGTGGCTAAGTTCATTTTCTCGTTCTGTTGTGTGTTGGGCATTGTGCCGTGTAATTGTGGTCTGTTTTGTTTTTATGTTTTCTGTGCTCAGTTGTTTCACTTGAGTGCTGCCTTCCCTGTCCGATTTTTTACTATCTTTTTTTAAACCTGCGAGAAAACTCACCTTTAAATGTTCTTCAATGTCTGCCAGTGTCTGATCAATCCAGTCCACATTCTGTGAGAAGTTACAAGCATTCTTAGTCACCAGCACTAAATGACTCACTGATAACACTAAAGCTGTACACCTGGAAGATAAACAAAATATGCAAATTATATGTGTACCACATGCTTGGCACAATAGCAACTTTACTGAAACTAAATAATTACAAAGAGATATTTGTAAAACATGTATAACCCCATGGCAGCCAAATAGTCAGAAATGGTAAAGGTCACAGTGACCTTGACCTACTGACCTCATAATCAATAGGGGTCATCTACTCTTGATGACCAACCTCCATGTAAAGTTTGAAGATACTAGGGCAAAGGGCTCTTGAGTTATTGAATTGAAACCATTTGGTCTACCTACAGACAGACCTACCAACATGTGCAAAGCAATATACCCGCATCAAAGATGGGGGGCATAATAAAAGTTGTCATAGACGACTAACTGAAGTTATTGAATGAAAGCCATTTGATCTATCTAACGACCAATACAGACAGACTGACGGCCATGTGCAGAGCAATATAAATACTATATAGTACAGACAGTATGTGGACCCCTTTCACAGCCACCATCAAATATTACAAGGGGCATAATAAAAGCCTTACCTTGCTTCCAATAATCTCGGATCTAGTGGAGGATACATAGACTGCACCACTTCATCTACCCGTGGATTGATTCTTTTAGCTACTATGACGATGTCAGTCAACATTTCTTGAGTACTTATTTTATCAGCGTTACTCATCGTCATGCCAACTAAACGTTCCGTGAGATGATGACAGATCTTCAGAATGGAGATACAATGAGGTACAAGTCCCCTGAAGTACAAAGAAATAATTCAACATTTTCTGTATCTACTTAATTTTTTATTATTCTGGCTTAACACCCTTTCTCATCAATTGGATAGTTATTTTTCGCAATTGAATTCAGATTCAAATAATATTTGTATAATGTTGAAAATTGTACCCATGAGGGCCCAGGCCTGTTTATTTTTGAACGTCCCTCATACTTTCAGGAAATTATAACAATTCAACTATTTCATGCACAACATTAGCCGAATCAGGAAAAAACACGTTAATTTTCCAGGTCCTTTGTTCATATATGGTTGAACCTAACACCAGTCTGATATTGCTACATCTCCTGACAATAAACACTTATGCCCCAGTGGAAGCCTTGTCCATAAAAACAAGCCAAGTTAACCAGGGGCCATAATTCTGTTAAAATGTTGGGAAGTGTTACATGGCTTTGACAATGTTAGGTGTTCATGATGGTAAACAAGTATGCCAAGTTTGAAAGCAATGCCTTGACGGACTTCAAAATATTTGAGTTTCAAAAACTTGAAAGTTTTGGTGAACATTAATTATTATTTTCTGAACAGACGAATGAACGAATGAACAATCACTATTTGCCTTCTGCATCAGCAGATGCTGGGGCATAAAAAGCAAGGAAGTAAGACGCATAATGGAACTTACGTAGCATCATCTACCCAACTTTCATTCTGGAGTATTTCATCAAGTTTAGGATTAGATATGTCAACTTCATCTAGTTCTAACTCAGACTTTGATCTGCTGTCCTCCTCATCTATCAACTGTACATTCGGTCTGTGGAAGAAATATAGGATCCGTCATGAGTTATTGTTGGAGATCAATATTTCTTAAACAAGTCTAGTGAGCCTTTGAGGAGCTTAAAAATTTGTTTTCGTGACAAGTTTAAGAAATGCAGATCTCAAAGAAAACGATTGACAGATTATTTTTATCACATTTTCATAAATATCGTGTCAAAACAATGTCAGAAATAAAGAACTTTACCTGACAATTTTACGTATTCGCGCCAAAAACAGGTGACCCCACATTATAGTTATCACACATGTTGGAGAACATTGTTCCGTGATTTGATCTCACATGGAAGATCACATTATTAATGTGATAAAGAATCATCGTGATATTAACATAACAATCTCAAACATACATGTACATAAACCTACGGTATATACAATTAAGAACATGTGCAAACAAGACTGCGTTCAATAAACGCATATGCCCCCTGTGGAAGCCTTGTCCATAAATAAGTCTTAAGTCCAAAATTAGGTCAAGGTGAAGGTCAAAATGGGGTCAGGTGATACAGGTGTGTGGAGAGTGTTCATATACAACATCCATGCAAGTTTGGAAGCTTTGTAGCAAGCCATAAAGATGCTAGAAGAAATGGTCAATTTGGGTTAACCAGGACGGACGGACAAACGGACGAACGAACGGACGAACGGACGGACAGGTGAATCACTATATGCCTCCCGATCTATCGATACGGGGGCATAAAAATAATTTTAACTATACTGTATACATCCTATCAAATTTTATAGGAATAAGATTGGTGCCTGCACCTGACAACCAAATGTTTAGCCAACTGTAGTGCTGGCAGCATACAACCTGAGTGTGGCATGCACCCTACCAAAAGTCTGACAGCCCCCCCCCTGTCTGCCCCACACGTCTACAAAAACATCAAGATAACATAAGTATTTGAATAAATGAACCCCTCGTAGGGTACAAATTCATAATTTATTTATATAATTACAGCAATGTTTCCAACCCATTAATTTTAAGCCCTTAAAATTCATTGAAATTTTATAAATAAATTTATAAGCAACTTTCACCGTTGAAATGCTTGTAGAGAATTATGTCGAATATTACAAGAATTAATGAGGCGCACCCAAGACCTGACAATGCTGTGTTGTTCACATACTTTGGAATGCTAAATAGAAAATTATTTCAATTATTACAAGAATTAATGACGCACACTCAAGATCTGACAATGCCACGTTGTTCATATACGCATCAGTTCTACACCATTAATAATTTGATGCACAAAATTAATGAATAAAACAACATAAAAGTACAGTCTGGTAAGAAGCCAGTAGATAGAAACAAGGAATACGACTGTCTAATGAAGGTGGTTCAGGGGTTCCATTTGACTAGGGAGTAGGGGTTTTGACCCTTGAAGTTTTCAAAAAGCCACATTTTGACTGTCAAGGTTTTGGTTTGAAGGGTCATTTCTCTTAAAATCATGGGCATAAAAAATGGTTAAATTTAGCTAAAAGTATTAAGAGGACCCTTCTGATGCATAATCTTGTGAAACCCCTGTGGTCATTAAATACAAGTGTATTTATTTAAAATTGGAATTTAATTGATTGGCTGTGGTCAGACAGGTTGTTGCTTAATTCAGGTGAGAAGTACCGTAACACAGGTTTGGTTGAATATGGTCATAACTTTCTTTACAGTAGTTATTAATTTTGATGTTAAACTTGCAAAATCTACCATCAATCTTGCGTCACTATGTTATGTTAACGTTTTACTAACAAATTGTCCTTCAAGCTGAATTGTTGGATTTCATACATGTGTCTAGTAAAAACTGTGTTAAAGTCTGTCAAGTGGTTGGTGGACAGCCTAAATTCATAAATCACAAACTTATTGGTTGTAATGGTAAAACAGGGATCTCACTGAGTGAGCCATAATGCCAAATCCTGAAAACAAGTCAGAAGCAAACATCCCTACATCAAATCTCAATTCATACATTGTTCTAATGCTAAAATTCTGCTTATGAAATTTCAAATGAGCATAACTTTGTCAAAACTTTGAAATTTTTCATCAAATAACTTGTATAATCCAGAATTTCAGATTATTTCAGAATTGTAGGACCCTGAGTAAAAGCTGTTAAATCTGACCTATCCAGTCTGCATATTTGTGAAAGTCTTGCACATAAACCAGCAACCATCACATTAAAGTTTAATATGAATTATCGTTAAATCTATGAATAGGGACATGCCTCATTTCACAAAATGGGGGCAATTTACTGACTCACTCAACCAGAAACGAATAATTCAGTGTCACTAATATTTTATATACGTCCCTCCCCGAGAATAGGTCCATAAAATGTAATAAGATCAACGACTCTACTCGGCTCACTCACTCGGCTCACTCGGGCAAACTGTTCTTTAATGACATGTTAAGTTATTTAATCGCTGATTTACAGATACATACAGCACTTTGATCATGAAAGATTTATACGACCTAGTGTGACATTATCTGTGACATTTACATATCAGAGCAGGTTGAAATGACCCATGGTGTACTTTTACTGGGTGTACTAAAATGAAATTTAGGGAAATATGGATACATCAATAAACATAGAATTAAAGGACTTCACTAGCCTCCAAAAGTGATGAGTCAAATTGACTTGTGATGTTTTTATGTTTTCTGTGCTCGGCTGTTTAAGTTGAGTGCAGCCTTCCCAGTCTTTTTTTTCAATTATCTTTTCGACTCTTGAAGCTTAATTTTCAAGAAGCAACAAACTATTGCAAGAAGTCTTGAATTATAAGTTTACCATATTGGACTTTTGAGTTTAAATTTTCAAGAGTAAAATCTGGATATTTTGTCAATTTGAGAGATGCAGTTTAAAGAGGCAAATGAAAGCCCTGACTGTACGGTTGTTTTCAAGATATGTACCTGCTTTCCCTATGTTGCTGCGATATGTGATCCGGTCTGCGACAATACTTGTGTCTACATACCAAGACGAGTACAACAAATGATACCAGAAATATGGTAACCAACACACCAATCGCTACGGCAACCACAGTCTCCATCATTATACTGTATACCTGAAACATTGAACAGTACAACAAATGATACCAGAAATATGGTAACCAACACACCGATCACTACGGCAACCACAGTCTCCATCATTATACTGTATACCTGCAATAACCAATCATAACACACAGGTATAATTATATCACACATACAACAATATCATAGTGCAGAGTTCACTTGCCATAGATTATTTTTAAGGTAACCATCAAAGGAAAGTTTAAACCTAATGATGCTTTGAACCAAAAATAACATGAGGCACTTCGGAGGTGACAAGCCCTAGCAGGGGTTCCATTTGACTTTGGAGTAGGGGGTTCAACTCTTGAAATTTTGGTTCAAAGGGTTATTTTCTGTTAAAACCATGGGTATTTTCCAATAACATGATAAAATAGTTTTAATTTAGTGAAAAGTACCAAAATGACCCTTCAAGTTCAGGGGCTAGTGGAACCCCTGCTCTAGGATGACCAATTGCCATTATACGAGTGACCTAGGGCCGCAGAAGGGCCTCTTTCTATTTTTCCATTGCCAACTCCCAAAATCAAAATTTCACAAATGCCCCCTCCTGTCATAAATGAAGCATATATCACTGCTGTTCATAATCATGCAAGTCAGAATAGACAGATACATCATTAAATTACCAGGTTCATTGCACCATATGTACCATACCAAAAACAGGCCATATAATAATACAAGATGATTAATCCAGGCAATTAATGGTTAATTAATATGTCAAACTGATCTAAATACAGAGTACAATAAATAAGGCAGTAAGTGGAACCACACGACTAAACAACGGAGGTGTTTATCATTTTATTATGATCTAATTACAGTGTAATCAACATTAATCGGTCATTCACACCATTTCTATTGAATTTAAAAAAGACATGGGCGTTTAATAAGCTTTTTTCTAGTCCATCATTCCAATAGAATGTACATAGTTTTATCTTGTAAATACAGGAACCTTATAGATGTACATAGTTTTATCTTGTAAATACAGGAACCTTATAGATGTACATAGTTTTATCTTGTAAATACAGGAACCTTATAGATGTACATAGTTTTATCTTGTAAATACAGGAACCTTATAGATGTACATAGTTTTATCTTGTAAATACAGGAACCTTATAGATGTACATAGAACATCCTTCTGATCTAAAAGAATTTAATTCAGTCAACATTCCAAGCCAGCAAGCTGTGGACACCATGGTCAGGTATGCTTGATTTGTAACCTTGCATTCTGGGTTCCAGTCATGAGGAAATTAAAATTGTTTTTAAATTTTGAGGGCAGGATTACCGGTATGACTTGCCACGACCGGGAATCAAATTGGATCTGATGCACATATGGTACATTGCTTGATTCTGACACCAGAAAGTGATCTATCCACTGTACTAACTGGTTGGACAGTGAGTAACTTGGTATCAAACTGATTTTGCATTGGTGACCCTGGAGCCAGAAACAAGTCTTTATTTCTTATAAGCCTTACAACGTGTTAAGGAACAATAAAACGTGAGAAGAGTTATTAATATGTTTCATGTTAAACACTGTCATGTAAATGAATATGCCAACTGATACCCCACAAACATACATGGGCGGTCTCAAAAAAAGCGCATCATAGCAGAATAAATACCAGGTTTGTATGCCAAAATTATAATAATTAATTGAATTATAATTAAACTTAAAAGAACTTTTTCTTTGACATATATTGCAGTGTCATCGTAAAGAAAGGTCATCAAATGTAAGAGGAATAGATGTAGTACATGTAGTTACATTAGTGATTTTTCTTGAACAAAATTAAACAACCTGTGTCTATCAAATTGGGAAAATTTAATTTGGAAATTTTAGCGAGAAATTCGCAAATATGGCAATTATTAAAAAGGACTGGTTTGTTTATTAATTGTCCGAATTTTATTTTTTTTACTGATTAACCAGGGCTACAGATAAGGTTTTAGACAATTGGGTATTTTACCCCTGAGTTTAAATTTTGATTGGGTTTTGACGAATTTTAATTGGGTATCTAGTAAAACTCAAAGGGTAAATAAGCTTTTATGTATTATTTGTCACTAAAACAGCCTTTTCTATTTGGGTATTTCAAATTGTATTTGCTTTTTCTTACTCCCTCCTCTCAAAATCTATTGGGTATTTAAGAAAATTAATTGGGTAATTACCCCAATACGCAGCTTATCTGTAGCTCTGTTAACTTAAGTCATATGTAGTAATAACTTTTTCCAGTATGAAAATCTATTGTTTTGACTTAAAAACAGCCATATCATTGCTTTTAAACCAGCAAGAACAGAAGGGGGAAAATATTTTTTTTGGGAAAATTTAAGACTTTTGGGGGAAAATGGAGGTTAGTTTGCTGGGGGAAGGTGCCTGTATTCGGCCCTAAAAATAGCAAAAAATAGCGACAACCCTTGAACAATACAGTGCTTGTATTGCAAACCTTGATAGAACTTTTATCTGCATAGTCATTGTGAAAATCAATGTGTCTTAAATATGATGGAGAGAACCTTATAAATAAGTTAGCTAATACAGTCATTAAAATGTAATTAATACGCAGGTATTTCAAATATGGCAGACGTAAAACATGTATTGTGCTACAAATCATGCCCAAGTGCAGAACTTAACTGTAAAATCAGAAATTTACATAATAAGGGTTCAATTGTTGCTACATTCTGTTGCTATAATTCAATGAGTTTGTACTTATAAGGAGGTATGACTGTCTATTATCTACTGATAGAATTTGCTCTGAAACATCTCAAAATGACAGAAAAAATCATCTAAAACATCATCTAAGTCATAAAAGATTGATATGTCACCTGAGGCTCGTTTTTGAGATACACGGTTTTCAAATGACCCAACGTAGTTATTTGTTCATTCTATGTGTTTCTTGCATATATGACACCAACATTTCCGCACATACGCACTAGGTTACGTAGGTAGTGCGATCCTCCTTAAGCTTGGGAACCAAGACAACCATAGTAATCCATAAGAACATTTAACCTCATGATCTACTAGAGGAACAGAATAACAAATTTGTAAAATTCTAAACTCTGGAAAATGGAAGATTTTACAGTACTGTATCACTCTAACAATCGGATCCTACCTGTAGATTGACTTCGGCTCTTCAAAATCACTCAAAATGACCCCCTTTATACTCCTAACAAGGTAGTTAATGTACTCCTGAAACAGTCTTCCATTTATGAAGCAGAACCAATAATCCAGACATTGACCAGCATCACGTAACCTTACGTTCACATTTTTTAATTAAACTAATCCATATTTTGATTTTGCATATATTACTATCACAACATGTCACTATGAAAATGCATTTATTTTGTTGTCGGGTATTCCCTCTCTGTTTTTAAGTATTTCTCTATGTTTTCGGGTGTTTCCCCTATGTTGTCTTGTTTTCCCCTATTTCGTTGGTTATTCCTGTGTTGTTAAGGTATTCCACTACATTGTCAGGTATTCATCTATATTGTTGAGAATTCCCTATGTTGTCAATAACTCCCCTATGTTGCCTCTACGTTGTCAGGTATGCCCCGATGTTGTCCGGGATTCCCCTATGAGAGAATTTCTCTATGTTGTTGATCATGAAGACGTCCACATCCAGCAACGAACATTAGCACCAAAACCTGAAAAAAACCAGCAACATTACACAAATATTTAAAGTATGCATTATCTAAAATGGCTATACATGTAACTAAACCCAACAGCTAGGTCAGCTTACTACAACTCAATCATTTTTAAAATTATAACTATGAATTAATGCATTTTAAAGTTCAACTGTTGACTGGCATCCATCATTGTGGTTAGTTTAGTTGAGAGTCTGTCTATTTCAAATGTATGTGTTTATTATACATTCTTATCTCAGGATTTGTACCAATTGATTAAATATATATTCAACAATCTTACAGGACTTGTACCAATTGATTAAATATATATTCACCAATCTTACAGGACTTGTACCAATTGATTAAATATATATTCAACAATCTTACAGGACTTGTACCAATTGATTAAATGTATATTCATCAATCTTAGTATTTTGACCTACATCTATTAACGTACAATGTACCCTCTACACTGACTCACGTACAATGTACCCTCTACACTGACTCACGTACAATGTACCCTCTACACTGACTCACGTACAATGTACCCCCTACACTGACTCACGTACAATGTACCCCCTACACTGACTCACGTACAATGTACCCCCTACACTGACTCACGTACAATGTACCCCCTACACTGACTCACGTACAATGTACCCCCTACACTGACTCACGTACAATGTACCCCCTACACTGACTCACGTACAATGTACCCCCTACACTGACTCACGTACAATGTACCCTCTACACTGACTCACGTACAATGTACCCCCTACACTGACTCACGTACAATGTACCCTCTACACTGACTCACGTACAATGTACCCCCTACACTGACTCACGTACAATGTACCCTCTACACTGACTCACGTACAATGTACCCCCTACACTGACTCACGTACAATGTACCCTCTACACTGACTCACGTACAATGTACCCCCTACACTGACTCACGTACAATGTACCCTCTACACTGACTCACGTACAATGTACCCCCTACACTGACTCACCATCAACAGAGTGTTTAAAACAGTTAAAACTTCAAAACTAAAGATGAAACAAAATGGTGTTGTAAGAAATAACATTTGTTTGAAATCAAACAGAAAGCAACATATTATTGTCATCACTGATTGTACTGTTGATAGACCCAAACATGTTTACGGTACTTGAAACTATAAATGGATTACCAACAACAAGGGGGGTAATCAATGGATCACCAAAATCACAGGGGTGCTCAATGCATGTGCGGAGAGAGATCACTCATTGTTCATACTGAATGCATATCGATATATATAGCTCACCAGAGATAACTCTAGCCTGATAAATAAACAAACATTGATAATATAAACACTGCACGGTCGACTGTTGGCTTGTTATCACTGTGGATTGCATGCATATGTTAAGTCTGCCGATGAAAAACAATAGCCTTTGTTTATAAATATAAATGCAAGTTAAATGCATTTTCAATGTCCATTTTTGTTCATCTTCACTTTTCATAATGCATTTACTTTTTCAATATATACTGATAATTGTGGACGGTCAATCGTGCAGTGTTTATATTATCAATGTTTATTTATTGATAAGGCTACAGTTATCTCTGGGCAAGCTATAGCTCAACAACAATTATACTTGCCTTGTATATAAACAAATATTGATAATATAAACCTTATATGGATGAGAAATGGCTTGTTTTAAGCAGCATCAAATGACAACAGAAATGTGTTAATTTGTCAATCGCAGTTCTCAGTGCTTGTATAGGAGAGATCACCATATTCATATGCAAAATGCCCACCAGCAACCTATTGGATGAATGAACAATAAAAACCTGTCATTCACCAATAGCTAGCTGGTGGTACTAATCCCTTTATATACAAACATGATCTCTCCTATAGAAGGCTAGTATTATAGTTGGCGGGCAATGGTCATCTAAGGTCATGAGATAGACATTTTGGACACAATCATTTTTTTTAAGATTAAGGTACCCGGTATGTTACGGCCTGGGATCAAACCCGTCACCTATTTAACTCGAAGCTGACACTCAACCAATTGGCTATCACGGCAGAACAATGAAGGATCTAGGAATTAAAACAAAGTCACTTTGGTGTTTCTAGCTACCTCATACAATTTAACCACATTGCACCATACAGTGAAAATAAAGAAATTCAAAGCTTGAACCCTACATAATAACACATCATGCAAATTCAAATTGAGCCAATTCAAATTCATCAAGAAACTTACCTGATAATTTTAGTTAATCAAAAGCTAATACATGTAAACCACCAGTAACCCTTCCACCTTTCCCTCATTGGTCATTGTTATCAGTTAATGCACGTCAGGTATCACCAGGCTGTACATATGCTGTAACATCTGCGGAGTAGTTAAGCACTTTGCAAGTAACTGCATATTTCAAACAATTGATCAATGTTCAATTTCACAACAAGTTAAATCAATGCTACGAGCAGTGTACATACTAAGGCCTAAAATAAAATATTGTTTGTTTCCCCATCCCCTACCTACCCGATTAAAAAGGGCCCTACCCAAAATATTTTATTGCCCAAATTAAAATAATATTTTTTTTATTAAAAATTGGAAGTGAAAATTTTATTTTTTTGTTTACTGGCTTCTTTCTTACGATTAAATTTAGGATTGTTGATTTTCACCTTGAGTTAATTCTAAATTTCATTTTTATATGCTTTAACCAATAACTATCATACTGAAACAATTAAAAAAAATATTTACCCTACCTACCTACTCATTCTAAATCTGCTAGGGTCGGGATGGGGAAACAAAGAAATATTTTAAGTTCGGCCCAATCTTATCAAGTCAACCTTCGAAAGACGGAACAGGGTGTTTCCCAAATCAGGTTTTGTTGTTGACAAATGTGCAACCGCTCAAAATTGTATTTTACCAAAATTCATGAAATTTAACACCCATGAAAATAAGTGCTTTTACAGTAACAGCAAAAGACATACATAATCACAATGGGTGAGCCGATGCATCGAAATAATGATGCATTGCGATCCCGAATTTCCTGATGGATTGTATCGATAGTAAAAGTTTCGATCAAATAATGATCACCGATAGTTAGCTCAACTTTTTATAAATACCGTTCGTGAAAAAAGTCGGGAACAAAATGACATGGTTAGGGTAGGCACATCGTTGTAGGTTACTCACTAGTGTATGGTACATCATACAAATATTGAAATCAATGGTACATTAGATTTTGCAATTTTATTTATAAAATTGATCTAGTTTGATGCAGTAAACTTTACTCAAGCCCTTGAGCTGTGGTTGTATCAGTTTTTAGGTTTTCAAAATATCAACAACCAAAATACATATCTGCTTATGAGGGACCCTCAAAATTTGCCCGGGACCCCCAAAATGCAAACCCTGAGGGTCCTGGGACCCCCATATGAAAATTCCAAGGGAAAACCCTGAATAAAGTTTATTATTAATTTAAAACAACTTCCATCTCTTTAAAAATCTAATTTTAAATAATTCCACGCATCGAAACTGCCATAAAGAACCAATATCTCAATTATTCTTAATCTATTTCAGTCATAGTCATCTTAAATCATTTCCACAAATATTAGATTAGTATGTTGTACAACAAAGTGATATCTTACACAGTGCAAATTTGCATTTACAAGTTAACCTCTGATTTTCAAATCTTGGCAATAACTATTGCAATAGTATTGCAACAGTTTCAAGCAAATACAATAGTATCGCAATAGTACTTTCAGCAATAGCAATAGTATTGCAATAGTAAACAAGACTGCATTCAATAAACGCTTATGCCCCCTGTGGAAGCCTTGTCCATAAATAAGTAAGTCCAAAATTAGGTGAAGGTCAAAATGGGGTCAGGTGATACAGGCATGTGGAAAGTGTTCATATACAACATCCATGCAAGTATGAAAGCTTTGTAGCAAGCCATATTAATGCTAGAAGAAACGGTCAATTTGGGTTAACCGGACGGACGAACAGACAGGTGAATCACTATATGCCTCCCGATCTATCGATACAGGGCATAAAAATGGACTCAATAGTCGTCCCCAATAATCACAAAGCTGAATAATGTAGATATATAAGAATCGGCAATATATGTAACATAACCAGCTATTGTAAAGTTGGTCAAATAACATATTAAATATATTACCTGGAAATTCTGTCCCTATGCGGTATAATTGAAAGCCAAACACTGCTTTAATAGTAATCTTAAAACTTTCAAACTATCAACTTGAAGTCAAATGGTCATCATTAAAAAAACTGCAAAAAATTATTTACATTCTAGCTAGCTAGCTTTCGATAAAGACTGTAGGGTCGAAGTATCGAGTACACTGACTGAGTTCAACTCTTACAACACGCACAGCATGTACGCAACATGCAAACGGTAATATAATCCATGTCCAACACGGATCCTGTTTGAAATGACCTTGACCTTCAACAACAAACAATCATATAGGACATTCAATGTATTAATTTGCTGCATGTAAACATTAGCCTGTATGATATGGTAATCTATTAGCAAACATTGTAGGCTACCGACTTAATAGACTGGTTTCTGTTTTCTTTATTTGGGTTTAATGTGGCAACGACAAATAAACCTAACCAATTTTCCAGGACAGCTTTCAAACCAGTACTAACTCTCGTAACACAACAAAAATTAACATTGAGTACAGTATACAATATTTTGAACTAGTTTGAATTGATGGTACAGTCCAGTTAGGATATTGTGACAGTGACGTTGCAGTTTATGTGTACGCAAAAAGATTAAAACCATTGTCTAAACAGGTAGAGGGAATATAACATGTTAGTTTAGCATTGAAATTATAGTTGTGCACAAGTACACAAAACAATTGACCAATAGCTATCAACTACACTCAACAATTGACCAATAGCTATCAACTACACTCAACAATTGACCAATAGCTATCAACTACACTCAACAATTGACCAATAGCTATCAACTACACTCAACAATTGACCAATAGCTATCAACTACACTCAACAATTGACCAATAGCTATCAACTACACTCAACAATTGACCAATAGCTATCAACTACACAAAACAATTGACCAATAGCTATCAACTACACTCAACAATTGACCAATAGCTATCAACTACACAAAACAATTGACCAATAGCTATCAACTACACTCAACAATTGACCAATAGCTATCAACTACACAAAACAATTGACCAATAGCTATCAACTACACAAAGCAATTGACCAATAGCCATCAACTACACAAAACAATTGACCAATAGCTATCAACTACACTCAACAATTGACCAATAGCTATCAACTACACTCAACAATTGACCAATAGCTATCAACTACACTCAACAAATGACCAATAGCTATCAACTACACAAAACAATTGACCAATAGCTATCAACTACACAAAGCAATTGACCAATAGCCATCAAATCAAAAACAATTGACCAATAGCTATCAACTACACAAAACAATTGACCAATAGCTATCAACTACACAAAACAATTGACCAATAGCTATCAACTACACTCAACAATTGACCAATAGCTATCAACTACACTTAACAATTGACCAATAGCTATCAACTAGACTCAACAATTGACCAATAGCTATCAACTACATAAAACAATTGACCAATAGCTATCAACTACACAAAGCAATTGACCAATAGCCATCAACTACACAAAACAATTGACAAATAGCTATCAACTACACAAAGCAATTGACCAATAGCTATCAACTATACATAAATGGCTTTAATAAATCACAATTCATTTTGAATGGATAGTAGCCAGTCTTGTGAGTGAATAATTTTGGAGTGATCAAGTTACTTGACTGACCCCATTCAGATAGCCAAGTTTATCATATTGGTATCATCAATGACTATTTATTGTTGTCTTAAACTAATAAAGAGGTCAACATCAACGAAGACCAAACTGTACAGATTACTTAGTTCAATCTTGAACACTACAGGCTTCATGAACACTTGACAGACTTTCAATGACTTAACTTACATTACCTCATGCCCAAATATAGTTTCATTACAGTAACCGGAGTCAAAAGGGGTCTTTAATTTGAATTTAGCCCTGGTAACAGCAGAATTCACAGTGTATAAACGAGTCAATTTCCAGATATTGCAATAAGTCATACACGTTGAATTGTACAGTCTCCCAATAAGTCATACATGTGTCCGGAAATTACAGATGCTTTAGTTCGCAATGAGTCATACAAGTTGAAATGTACAGTCTCCCAATAAGTCATACATCTGTCGGGAAATTACAGATGCTTTAGTTCGCAATGAGTCATACAAGTTGAAATGTACAGTCTCCCAATAAGTCATACATCTGTCCGGAAATTACAGATGCTTTAGTTCGCAATGAGTCATACAAGTTGAAATGTACAGTATCTCAAATAAGACTTCCCCTGGTCATTTGGTTATCTAAGGAAACCTGCGTTCGAGTCTCCCTGCGGAGACTATTTCTCTCCTGGTTTGTGTGCAGCCAACATCGAGATACGGCGCCCCCAGGAATATCGAACATGTACAGACACCACCCTCACAGGTACCAATTTTACTCTTAGGTCGAGTGGAGCATTGTGGGTTATTCTTGCTCAGAGTGAAGCATTGTGGGTTATTCTTGCTCCGAGTGAAGCATTGTGGGTTATTCTTGCTCAGAGTGAAGCATTGTGGGTTATTCTTGCTCCGAGTGAAGCATTGTGGGTTATTCTTGCTCAGAGTGAAGCATTGTGGGTTATTCTTGCTCAGAGTGAAGCATTGTGGGTTATTCTTGCTCAGAGTGAAGCATTGTGGGTTATTCTTGCTCCGAGTGAAGCATTGTGGGTTATTCTTGCTCCGAGTGAAGCATTGTGGGTTATTCTTGCTCAGAGTGAAGCATTGTGGGTTATTCTTGCTCAGAGTGAAGCATTGTGGGTTATTCTTGCTCAGAGTGAAGCATTGTGGGTTATTCTTGCTCAGAGTGAAGCATTGTGGGTTATTCTTGCTCAGAGTGAAGCATTGTGGGTTATTCTTGCTCCGAGTGAAGCATTGTGGGTTATTCTTGCTCAGAGTGAAGCATTGTGGGTTATTCTTGCTCCGAGTGAAGCATTGTGGGTTATTCTTGCTCAGAGTGAAGCATTGTGGGTTATTCTTGCTCAGAGTGAAGCATTGTGGGTTATTCTTGCTCAGAGAAATTAAGCAGTGGTGCAGACAGGGATCAATCCCGGGACCTCTCAATAACCGGGACCTCTCAATCCCGAAGCATGCGTCCTACCTCAGGGCCACCAAACCCTGAAAGATCTCCAAACAAGAGCTATCACTGGAGTAATGAATCATACCCCCGCAGCACTGTCATCTTGATGTGGTGAACATTTGTACCAAGCCATTTTAAAATCCAGCAAGAAACAACAAAGTTACAGAGCGGACACGATTTTGTTAACATGGTCTAACCAACCAACCGACCGACCCACCAACCCGGTGACTCTAGTATACCCCCTTAAAACTTTGTTTGCCGGGGGTATAAAAATGTTGCATGTTCAAATTTAAGGTGAGTTTATTAGAGGTTGTAAGGTAGATAATTGAATGTACTTGTTTGATTAAATACTGGTTCTATTACCATATATTATCAATTGCAATTAGGTCAGATTTAATTGAACATTGATAATTATTTAACTGCACACTACAACAGTACCCAGGCCATATAAGGCCAAAGCAAATAGCAATTAGGAGATAAATGTGCGGGGAATCTATGGGGCTTTGTCAGATGATAAAGTTAGTTGATGATAACACTAGCCATTGTTTACAAATAAAAAATGAAAATTAAATGCATTTTCAATGTTCATTTTTGTTCAATCTTGTGCAAATTCGCTTTTAATGATATACTCTTTAAATCTAAACTGATAACAAGGGATCAGGCAACATTGAAGCGTTTTTATTATGTGTGTTTGTTTATTGATAAGTCTAGAGTTATCTCCGACAAACTATAATTGAAATCATTTGTCATGGTGATGTATGTAAACAGTTGATGATATAGTGTGCCGAAGATAACACAAGCCTTTGTTTACAAAAAGAAATGACACTTAAATGCGTTTACGATGTCTATTACGATGTCTATTATTGTTCGATCTCGTGCATAATCACTTTTAAAACGATATTCGCTTTTAAACTACACCTGAAGCTAGCGGCAAGTTAACCGTGCAATGTTTATATTGTCATTTTCATTTGTAAACAAAAGCTAGTGTTATCATCAGCAAACTATACTAGTTACAAATCTGATCAATAATTTTTTTTATACATCTCCCAGACAATAATACTAGATGAGAGAGGTGGGAGGGGAGCGGGAAATTTTTACCCAAACACAAAGTGAGAATGACAAGAATATGTATAACCTACGCTATATCCACCACTATAATATACTGATACACTTTGGGATGAAGAACCCATAGATATATATGTCGCGTGTAAAGTTAATATGGGGCTTCCTGGCGGTGACGTCGTAATCGAGAAAATGCTTGTTTTGTTGAAGTATTTTATTCATAAACGCTACATATCATACAGAAACTAGTTATTGTTTACAGTCTGACTGCCCAAATTAGGATAATTATTGATAACATATGTATCCCATAGTACAGGATATATCATGGTCAAGGTGTTGCAGGAGTATTTGGGGCCCCTGGACCCATTTAAAGAATGCTTAGAACAAAGTTTTCAACCAAACAGAAAGGAATGGTAACATACCACCTATAGCTGAAACAATTAGTAGTCCTTGTTTGATACTGGCTTCAGAATGACTTTATTTTTCCAAAGAAGGTTTATCAAGCTGAACAGAGGGGTCCAGACAGCACGCTCAATAGACCCGAGAGGAACAGGTCATATTTCCAAAATGGTGGAAAAAAAGCCCCGGGTACGTATATTATACATGTACCCAATATATTACCGTTAGTTAAACAAAAGCATAAATACTAATTCATTAAACAACCTTGGAAATATCGGGAATTGAATGATCAGTTTTTACGATAATGTCCTAAAATTGATCGAAAAATGTCAAGCATTATACGGAATTAAGTTAGAATCTAAAATGTTGTTTAATATGAGTAATAAAATTCCACTTACCAAGTGTCATATCTTTGTTAACATATTTATTCAGTCTTTATACAACTACTGACAATTCTCCTTTGTTACATATGACAACTCCAAATTCATTTACAGTATTTTCCCCAACAATGCATTAAACAAAATGTAAATCCACACTGGGTATAAATATGAGTGTAATACTTGAAAACGATTCTTAAATTCACATTTATTTAAACTCAACAACCACCCATAGTTAATCGAGATTGAATAAGCATGACATTTTTCAAATGAGAATCAATGTACAACATACTACACCATCGACCAATTAGGCCGTACTTAACAGTTTCCTTGTTTGTGGACCCATACCCGGAATAATCGATAGACTCGACACAACTAATAGAGCCAATTGAACTCTAAAATGGGTGTATTTATTTCAATCTCTAGTTTGCTTTATGCAGTATAACCTCAACAGAGTGGCCTTCTGCAGAGCAACAACCTCTATACAACAGCAAATATTTGCAGCTCAAAAATGGTGCTGATCTATAGAGGTTGTACTGTACATGTGAAATATAGAATTAAAATACAATATATTAACAATATATCAACCTGTGAAAAAAACACTCGCTGCTAACTAGAACCTGTTTTACAATCATGGATTTTGTCCTTACATAGTAGGGGCCTTTATAGGGTGTCTTCCTCGATCAAATGTATCTAAAAGCAAACAGTTATCCCCTCAGATGAAGACTATCAATCATTACAAAATCAGTTTCTCGTAATTGTCAGAATAATGAAACAGAACTTTTCTTCCGAATTGCAGGGCTGGGTCCTCCATCCATAAAGTAAGAAAAAAGCCTCTAAAATAATGGTTATATGTTCGAAAGTATTTGTACAATTATCATACACTCACCTTCAGTTTTCCTTCAGTAAACCTACGATTTATACTAAAGTAAGGTCACTATATTATAAACCAAACAATAACAAACTATCGACCACTATACAGATTATGGGTAGAATTGTTTAAGGATAGCCTATGTGAAGCCCTCAGTGTTTAAACATGCATGACAACTCAAATAAAACGCGACTACATAGTACAGCTTAAATGACTCATTCTATTCATGCTTCGATACACTTATAATCGAGATACAAGAAGACAGTAAAAATGAAAGTTTGTATTCATACGACATTTTTACAATACCCCTACCTGATGATTACACGGATCAGCGGACAATGTACAAAAAATGTTACCCACAAAATGATTCAGCTGAATAACAGGAAATGAAGAAACAAAATTATATTTCTTTTAATTACTTTTACAATAATGTTGTCATGGAAACTTGTTTGTTTATTCTGTTTTTCTGGGCTGTATCCTAATCTGTTTAAACTTAACCTTCCACAAGGAACCCGCAACTTCTCCACATGTGGAGGAAAATTGAAAATTGTTGTCAATTTTTTATGGAAGGGTATGACCTGCTGAAACTGGAAATTGAACCTGGATTGCCGGTTTACAAATCCAGTGGACCTTGGTTGTGAAACTTGCAGATACAGAATAATACAAAACCATTACACAACATAAATATACAAGATTTTGCAGATGAACTATTTCTGAGTCCTGAAACATCTTTTCAGTGATTATTACAAAATAACAAACACCCATTATCTCCACTGAAAATGTTTCACCTTAAACTCAGGCTTAAAAGTTCAAATGAAATTAACAAAACAGCATCAAATCTTCTTGGAGCCAGGCATGTATCATCAGACGAGACACAGATTAGACGTAATCATAAAACTATTTGTTTCCAGTATCACAAAAATATTTTCTGAGACCTTACATAGTTTTATAGCTTAGGCCAAAAATATCTATATATTCATTCTTTTTGTAATACTTTTTGAAGGCTGACAAGTCACTTGCTTTTTCTGTGACTCATTGAGGCATGTTTCCAAAAACAAACTTTTATTTTTAAGGCCTAATCTTCAAATAAACAAGGCCATACATAAAAAATATGTGATGCTTTTGACTTGTCTTCAGTTTTGCTCAGTAGTTCAAGATACATGTAGTTCTATTAATTAAATGATAATGTAATTCTGACAATAAATAAATTTTGACTTGAAAAAACTCCTTTTGACTTGATGATCTGATATCAAGACATCTAAAGCCGTATTTGTCAATATAGGATTTTCAACAGCCAGATGCGTGAGTTTAATAAATAAAAACTTGGCTTGATCAACATTTAAAGCTTTAAAATACTAAAATTGGTTTTTAATTAATGGAAAATCACCTTAGACTGTCACTATGGTTTTGGTATACATCCTGAATTACTCGAAAAATCTAAAATTAGGTACCAGGTATACATTGCTGAATACTTGCACAAATAAGAGTATTATAGATATATATTTTATACAAAAAGTTTGTGCGTCACAAATAGCCCAATATCACGGAAATACATTAGACGGAAAAGCAACTCATTCCACTCCCACTATATTTCATATATAGGTCGCCATATTGGAATGAAATATCGCGATCGGCTTACTTGTACGAGACTTGACGAGATTCTCAAGTTGGCGCTTTTTTTCCCGCTAGCCGCCGCCATCTTGGATTATTTCACCAATTCAGTCTGATTTGAGATATTTGTTTTCATTTAAAGCAATTCTTCGTCAAAATAAGCAAAGATGGGAATTTATTTGTTCCGTTATGTGTTAGGAAAGTTTTAGTATAGATAGTTTGGACGATTCATCTGTCAAATGTGACATAGACCACATTTTCTGTGACCTATCCTGATCGATAAATTTTCAATCGACAGGTTTTGGATTGCTTCCGATATTTACTTTTTTTAGATCCCTAAGGAAACTTATTTACGACTGTTTTTCTTATAAATCAATATTTTTTGTGATCTTTGGGGTGTCCTCTATTTGTTGAAAATGATCAAACCACTTAGTTTTGTGGTTTTGACACGAAAAAAAGATTTCTTTTGGATAAGTCATGTTCACAATTATCGGCTTACCGAAGCGCGCAATGCATTATGGGTAGTCAGGTCATAACTAGGCTATTTTTAGACCTGCTTATCCGTTCTGTGTATATCTGTGCCAATATTGAATAACGTATCATATTTCATTTGTGTGCAATAATTTGGTGTCACTAGGACTATAGTAATACAAATGCACCAAGTGACATAATCAGTTAACATAGTAAACAATGAATTAACACCTTAGTGATTCATTCAGTTATTAAGTGTGTCTCCGTGGCGTCAGTACATTAATGCCAAGAGTAATATAATATCGGAACCAATGAGAACATGTTGAATATTCGTACATGTACCAGGTACTGGTCAAGAGATAAAACCCCCAATTGTTTCAGCAGGTTACAAATCCTGTACACTAACCATAGTAACTTGGCATTCTGATATTGTGGTATGATATAATATATAAATACACAATGATCCATGCTTTGATATTAATGGGTTATAATTTTATTCAACTGACTTCACAGTGATGAAAAGTTCAATTTTTCTTCCAAACGATCAGAAGCCCAATTAACTCAATGTGCAAAGCAGCATTTATTTGGTATTCTACTACGTTAACTTCGAACACTAGACTACCCCTGGGTTACTAATAGAGCTGTCATTGAATCAACCCGGGGAATATAGACCATTCCAGTATATTGGAAGACAATTATCGATGATACATCGATGTATTGATTTACAGATATAGATGAACAAGAAACAGACTCATCAGTCATGATGCACTTATCTTGTCATTCTACACAGTATATGTGGAGTACAGAAGCAGCTTTTGAAAATAGCACCTTTGGTTTGAGTTTACACTTGACCCATTTTGACAATTTTTTGGCGAACTTTTTAAAAAAGAAAATGTTTTGAGCAGGAAAATAAAGATTTTGAGTGGTTTCATTCATTTACACATGTATCAATGTGTCAAAATGAGAATAGATAAAATATATCGTCGATACATCAATTATCTGTTCTATCAATGACAGCTATAGTTACCAACCAGTTCATCTCTAGTTGGGTGAGAAACAATGAAGATATAATATCTTTAACAAGTATATCAATTGATCTAGTCCAAGGTCTTTGAATATTCATAACATTGGAAATCTAAGCTTTTCCTTCTTCGAAACTCAACATGGAAGACTCAGTTTGAGTCATGCTCGGACAATTGTAACAATTCAATCTGGAGAAAAGAGCATTAATCTGTTGCGCGCCATTTCTGATACCGCGCCACAAACCATCTTGCCATGATACAATTGATCAGTTACCAGTCAATGTCAGCTTGTTCATCCAGATATTTCGTGGAAACCATCACTGTGAGAAATGAGTATTAAATCTGAGATATAATTCAGTCGTTGCTGGTATATAACATTCACTCTGCACCCTATTTCTACTGTAAACACTAAATCTGTACCCCACCCACAATAAACAGATCTAGGCCAGGACAGGTAGAGCATTAAAATGCGTAAATGGCAAGGCAGGAGTTTAAATATATATTCAAATCGAAAGAAGATACCTCAATGCATAGAAAAATAAGTGAATATCACGATGACATCAAGTAACTATGATAATAATTGCAATAATTCACGGTTTTACGTACCAGACATTCGTAAACAAACAAGTGCGCGTTCAAATAATACGAGTAGCTGATAACACGATAATCTCTAAATAAAAATAAATGTTTATTTGCATTAAAATAAAATCAACTGACGTTCAGTTTGAACTTCCATTAAATTAATAAATCAAATTAAATGAGGAAGATTCTATGTAAATTTCGATGCTTTGCTAAAATATGGTATCCGAGATAATGATTTTGAACGGCTAAATCAGAACAAATCCGCATGAAAAAGTTCAAGGCGGTAAATTTCTTAAATTTTTACTTCACTTTTGAGCAAATTGTCTTGTACTGTGTAAGTATATAAATGTAATGTGCCAATAAATTGAGCCCTGGGAAGTGCAGAGACTTTTACTTTTGATTTTTCAAACCCCTGGTAAAAGTAAAAATCCCTGTCACCAGCACTGACTTGCAAGGGCACACACAAAGGCCAGTGGGCTGTGGACACTGGTCTCTAGATATGCTATTTTAGGGTCTTGCAAAACTATGTAGTGCTTAGCGTATAATTTTTTGTTAGACACTAAAATCACACAGTGGGGCAAGCCGTCACTACTTTGGATACACCCTGTAATCATCCGGTCTTGCATCCAATATCAATAGACATTCACTTTTGTGTAAGACAGGAGCCGTGTTACTTTGGTAAAATTTGTCTTGGTGTCTGACTTATAGTTATTTAAAATTTTCTGGTAATGTTACCAGTACGGTTTAATTATTGGTTTCGTTTTTCTGTTCCAGGGTCAAGAGCTGCACACTTTCTACAAACAGACATGAAAAGGTCCCTGAGAAAACGTCAGGCAGTTTCATCCAATCTTGGTTCCGATGCGGATTCCAGTGACAGCAGAGACGGTAGTCAAGGAGATGGTAGTCAAGATCTCTTCAGCAGTCATGCATCAACAGCTCCAATATTAAATGAACAAATTGACTTAACACTTCAGGTAGAATGCTATGTCTAGATCATTGTGAAGAAAAAAATGTTATTCACTTGATTTACAATTTGTAATCTGGCTGCAGTTCAATTACTTTATGCTTATTAATGATTGTCTGGGCTACGGATATTTCATTAATTTGCTATTATTATTATGTGTATTAACGTTTAAATTTAAATAAAGTAATAATTTAAGAAAGGTGCCAGGTAGGTACTTACCCGTGGCGGAGTGGTGAAAACCTTGCAAGTGGCGATCAGAGATTAAAATTATTGTAGGAGTCCGAATACGATGGCATTACAAAAATTCCTGAAGCGAATGGGTCTCATGAGCTGAATTAAGGAGTGACACTATATTTATAATAAACTTTTATTTGTCTTATTCTTACTTTTATATTCCTCATTTTCACTTTCTCACCTTTTTTTCGCGACTTGTGAAGTTGGAAAACAGGCATTAGCACACTGCGTATTCAGTCACTGTCCTGCCGATTATTAATGCAACCAATGTCCCATCACTAATGAATTCACTATCAAACTGATATTAAATGTATGTTTACATGTAGCTGACAGAATCAGTATGGGTCCAGTGTGATAAACCAGAGTGTCAGAAGTGGCGCCGGGTACCAGCTTCAGAGTCCAATCACCTTGACGATGTCTGGTATTGTGATATGAACCCAGATAAAACGAGAAACATGTGCACAGCTCCGGAAGAAGACTACGCTTTGTATGATAAAATGGCGAAGAAAGCTGGGATTAAATACGTGATGTCTGCATTTGATGTGGGTTCCCTTGTCTGGGCAAAAATGGCTGGTTACTGCAGGTTGGTGAACTGGTGTTTTTCCCAATTATAAAGTTCTGGTAAAACTTGGACGCCACTTACCATGGGTGTTTACATAATCATACTGTCACAGTTTTCAACAAAAATGATGGAAAATCAGTTTTAAAAGCATTGGAATGTGCTAACTAAACATACAGAACATCCTCTGTAGAGTAACGTTCTTTGGGAGATGCAAATATTGACTGTTGTGTAGAGGTTAAATTTATAGTAAATATCAGCTTAGGGAAATGTTGAAGGTGCTGTTATAGAGGTTGTTGCTCTTCTGTAGTACAGAGGGCCACTCTGGAGATGTTATACTGTATGTATTACATGTGTTCATTAAGTGTTTGAATGATGCTAAAATGTTTTACCCCAGAATGCGATTGGCTTCATAAATCAAGAAATTTCAAGTATTGAACAAATATTTACTTCAAGATTTAATAATTTAAAATATACTCCTAATTTTGTATTTTATTCATGTACAGTTGGCCAGCATTGATTACGCAGGATCCTGATTTAGGGACGCATGTTATACAGGATATTGATGGGGATCCTTACAGTTATCATGTAGAGTTCCTTGGTAAACCACACACACATTCCTGGGTATCAGCAAAGTTTGTAGATGTATATGGATACAAAAAACGTGATGAACAGGAATCGAGTCTGTTGTATAGTCTTCCCTGCAAAAAGAAGGTAAGATTAATATGAGGGTTCCAGGTTATAAGAATCTTATCATGAGCCTCTGTGTAGGATAAGGATGTATCACCCGAGGGGTCTGATTTTAACCAGGGAAAAGGCTGGCCGAGTTCCTGGTTAAATTTCCAAACCCGCGGATGAGATATCCTTATCCTACATCGACTGTCTCATTTTTCTTTGACATAACTTGAAAAAATGGAAGCTAATAACTTTATTTCGCTTTCATGGCGTCAACATGACGCCCTCCAATGCAAAAAATTCCCCTTGGTATGAAGTTCAAAATAGATTGAAAAAAAAACTTCCTTATATCCTCATAAAAAAAATAGGATATTGCTTATAAAGGCATCCTCATACATCAGTGGTAAGTCAAGTTCCGAGATATCACATTTGAAGAAAACTCTGGTGAACGAGAATGAATAAAGGCGATAAATGAAATTAAACTGGTTGCTATGTTGTGATGTTAACCTTATTCTGAGGGGACCTAGTGAGGTGTATTGCCCAATCCTGAAAGTAAGATGCTAGTCTGTTTGGGGTGCCATTTGAACGCATCCTTAGTTTCCTACACTAAAACTCTCTTAGTAAATCAGTATAAATTTCTGGAATTGTAACACCCCTGACTTCTATTGTAGAAAGTTAAAGGTGGAAGACGGAAAAAACAGAATGTAAGTTCACAGATTGGACATCGAGAAAAAACTTCGTACAAACGTACCAACATTACAGATGTTATTGTGGAGGCCGACTTCTTACTGCACATGAATTGTGTTGACAGATTGGAATACAGCATCTTCAGATATATGCCAGAAGGTGTGTTCATCTTTATCTGTAACTGTCAAATTGTCACCTAATTGATTTTGTGTCAAAACTCTTTTTATGCCCCCCTATCGATAGATGGGGAGGCATATAGTGATTCACCTGTCCGTTCGTCCGTCCGTCCTGGTTAACCCAAATTGACCGTTTCTTCTAGCATTAATATGGCTTGCTACAAAGCTTTCATACTTGCATGGATGTTGTGTATGAACACTCTCCACACGCCAGTATCACCTAACCCCATTTTGACCTTCACCTTGACCTAATTTTGGACTTAGACTTTATGGACAAGGCTTCCACAGGGGGCATAAGCGTTTATTGAACGCAGTCTTGTTGTTCTAGAAGTATTAACTCCATTTTTTATATGCAATGGAGTGATAAGGGGAAATATAATGTTAGGCGGTGTCAAGTGAGTATGTCTGTACTCTTAGGTTATTCAAGCAGTTTCCATCTGATCATCTTCAAACTTTGTAAAATATTTATAGGCATGCAAGTCTATGATCAATGATCCGTAGTAAAGTCAATGTACAGTCCGCTGAATGGACTCATGACTGAAGAGACTTCAACTTGGTACCTTTATGTCAATAACCTCAGACATGTTATATACTTGTTACTGGTATGTTTTATGTATAAAAACATTTTCAGAGGAGAACAGAAACATTATTTTGCATTGTAACAAACAGTCACAGCAAAATAAAAGGGGCAGAAAACCAGCTCCCTCTTTCTCAACATTGCATCATCAGTATGAAGCCAAACCTGTCGATCCACCGAGAACAGCACATCTTGGGACTATCACTGAAAAATCTACCTCTAAGATTGAAAAAACTAATAAACATGATGGTAAGAATATTTTTTTGTTATCTGACCACATTAAAATGAGGCTCTGAGCCAATGCTCGTTCAAGTCGGACAAGTCTTAGTTTAATGTGGTTAAATAAATACTCTTATCTGCAATTTGTTGCCTAAATCCATAATTCCTGTATTATAATAAAGTACTATTTTAATGACTATGTAAATGAGAAATTACCGTTTAAAAGTCTGCCAGTGTAAAAGACTTTACAAGAGTCGTTTTGGAATAATTGGTATTTGGACTTCAAAATTAATTCTACAAACCTCAAGGACAAAACTCAATAATCGGATTCTGCTTTACAAGGCAAAGACCACGATTCAGAAAAAACTTAACTTTGCACACAAAAAACGCATTCCTGAACGTGTAGGATTTAGGCGACAAATTGTTTGTTATAAACTGAACAAACTATTTGTGGTTTTGATTGCTCTTTGTTGATTTACACTAATAATGAAGATAGAGCACTGTCAAATTGATTGTACATGATCATATTTTTTGTTTGTAATTAAATAATGTTTTGCTGAATTGCTTTACTGTATTTTCATCAGTTTTGTTTTTGTCATGTTTAATCAGATTTAGCAAAACATTATTGTCTGTGTTGAAAAATAGCAATGTTGTTCGGAAATAGATATGTTGTGTTATTTATAGCTTTATTAATGTGTTGAATCACCTTAAGGATATTTTTTACATTTGGGGTGCAGATTTAACGTTTCTTTAAAGCTCAGTTGCTGAACAAAAGTTTTTATGCCCCACCAAAATTATTTTGTCAGAAGAGGGGGGGGGGGGGCATATAGATTTACCATTGCCTGTCAGTCAGTAGTTAAGCTACAGTCATCAAGCTTCATGGGAATATTAGTCAGCATGTGAGTGTTGTTGTTCACCTACATGTTTTGATTTAGATTCAACTTGCATAATTAGAAGAGTTGCTGCCCTTTAATTGATGGAAGTTTGCTTGTTTCGCTTATAGTAACTGTTCACAGTATTAGAGCTAGTCAATGTGCATTGTGTACACAATAATAGTTCACCTAAACTTATTTTGTATAGTACAGAGAATTCGACTTGATCCTTGACTTACTATTAGCATAATTTAACTGTTGACATATTGTCTTTATTTATAACCCCAGTGGTATGTTGTCATAATCAAGGTGTATCACGAAGACTCAATGTGTAATACAAACACAAATCTAAAGGACCGATAATTTGCTTGTGAAATATAATAATTATATTCAACGCAAGAACCTTGTAATATATTCATGCATAAAGTTCAGGATCAAATCAAGTCGTAAATGATGTACAGATTCAAGTCTCATGTTTTTTTCTCATTTTGATAGCACACAGTGGGATAAATCAGCCATGTATGTTTGACTCCCCAGCTCAGTTCTCACAATCCAAATTGAAGTTCATGAACACAATGGCTGACAAAACTAAAGAAGAAAAATTCAGAATAGACGTTGATGTAAGTTTACTCTCAGAAATTTATTAAACAGTGGCAGTCAGTGGTCAAGTGGATACCACTCTTAACTACGGATCCAGCAGCTCTTGGTTTGATTTTTACCAGGGGTACATTTGGTCATTTCTGAAACACTTTTACCTGGTTGGTATTTGTAACCTAGAGGTTATAAGTCTTGCATGGTGAACACCAGGCATGTTAAAGAACCAAGGTTTCTATTTGGAAAGAACTAGGGTAGGGTATCGCGCCAGGATTCCTTTCTTGCAAGTCTTTGTTGGTTAGTGTTCTTGGTTTGTTACTCAGCACTTGATGACCAGTCGCCTAAGGTCATACCCTTCAATGAAAATTTGACATCTTTATCAATTTTCGTCCATATTCAGAGAAGTTGCTGGTTCCTTGTGAATTCAAAGGGTAAGTTAGTACTGGTTAGGATACAGTTCATGAAAACAGGTATAGTCCAGAGAATTTGACACGACTCTTGAACTTCTATTTGCATAATTTAACAGCAGATATAGTGTCTATATTTATCATCCCGGCTGTATGTTTTTATATGCGGAAAGTATCACGAAGACGCTCAATGTGCTATACCAACACAAATCTAAAGGACCGATATTGCACGAATTGCTCGCGGAAATTTATATATTCAACGCAAGACCCTTGTTATATATTCATGCATAAAGGTCAGGATCATGTCAAATTCGCCGTGCTATACTGTGAGAGAATTGGCAGCCGTATGCAACTGAATATTGTTGAGAAAGCGAGAATAACCTGATTACCATACAGACATTGATTATTGTAGATGTATAAGAAGAATGAAGCAGCATTTGAACATGATGTACGTAGATTTATGTCCCGACATGGTCACCAGATCAGGAATACACCCGTATGGCATAATGTCCCGGTCACATTGTTTCAACTGTACTTATCTGTTAATGAAAGAGGAGGATTTCTACAAGTGAGTATTAACCCTGTAATGGATAGATTTATATAACTACACTAGGACAAATAACAGTGTTTGTTACATATACAACACATCAACAAACAAGATTAGGTTTCATTATGTTTATGTGTCTCAAATATAGTGTAGGGAGACCTATCGATTGTGTGCGGGATGTCTGTCTGTCTGGAAGGAATTCACAAAGTTTGTCTATGCTAGTTCTCCTTAACCATTGGTAGTACGTCAGTATAACTTCACATGGTACCAAGCCATAGTTTCAACTGCCTTCTTCATTTATTATGCTGTTTGGCCTTTTTGAAAACCATCTGTTAAATTATAACTTTTAAAATCTTGTGTAAATACTTCATGTAGTCATAATCCTGTTTATACTAACTTGTAGACATTATTTTTATTTTCAGGTGACAACAAGAAAACAATGGACACATATTTACAGAGAATTGACAGAACAACATCGGGTCACATCAGGAGTTCAAGCCAAGAAATATTATCAACAGT
Source organism: Spisula solida (assembly GCA_947247005.1). NCBI lineage: Eukaryota > Metazoa > Mollusca > Bivalvia > Venerida > Mactridae > Spisula > Spisula solida. The sequence continues at coordinate 514,516 of OX365958.1, read as the reverse complement.
AAACACATTGTTTAATTCTCAGACTACTGCATTTCTCCAAGTTTTGCATGCAGCTGTTTATTGCACACATGTAAATAATATTGGGTGAACTTTCAAAGGAAAAGTCAGATGCAAAAAAATGTGAAAATATAACGAAAAGAATATGGCCGTATACAAGATTTGCTTATTATCGTATCTAACTTGATTCTGACTTCTGACTTGTTGACTGCGCATGCGTTCTACAGCACTCTCGGATATATTTGCACCTCGGGGTTTCTTAAGGATCAACACTATGAGCGGCTGTTTATTTGCAATGATGCATCTATCATTTCCCCCTTTCGAACCTCGCCTTGCCAACACTCTGTCCAATTGTGAAGAGGCGCCCGCGGGTTTTTTCGCAGTGACTGTTTACCCTTGCAAACCAAGTCAGCTTCCTGCCCAGTACTGCACATGCTTTCAACAGGGTTATCTTACATGTTTAAAATGTTTTTTCACTCTACGTTGTGAATATAACTTTATTTGATTACATAATTATACGATGCATTCATAAATTCCCCTTAGAACCCTCGCTGGACTGGCCGGTGAAATTACTTATTTGCGTAAAGCTAATTCCCAGTGTGACGACGCTAGTTCAAGCTAGTTCATGGTTTCGACAAATATGCAGGGGCGTAGCTTGGTGTAAATAAAAATGTAAGCCAAATGTAAGCCAATTGGTTCTACAGGGGGCATGCTCCTCGTAATTTATTTTTAATTACATACAGCCTGCAGTATTCAGACTGAAATCAAGAAATATTATTAATTAATGACCTGCTTCAGCAACACTTCCCTCCCAAACAGCTTGACCTGGCCGGCCGAATTACTTATTTGCATTAAGCTAATTGTGCCGCCCTGGCGTAATATCTCATTTGTATGAAGGCACCAGTCTGACCTACAGACCTTACGTAATCTTACATGTATGTATACCCTTCTTCCAAAAATTCCACAGCCAATAAACAACTAATCGGTGTATCGCTAGTCAGCAAACTTCATATCAGTAAATATGTAAATTTGGGTTTAAATGCATTGTCAAAGATTGTTTTGCGTTGTAAAGTAATAACTCTCGCGAGTTTAATGCGTTGTTTAATAAATGCATATTGGTAGGAAGAAATAATGACTATCCCATAGAACCGTGAAACATTTAAACCTCTGCAAAACAGTCAACCGTATAGATTATAAGGACATGTTTACTAATTAATCCCCGTCAGCACAATCTGATGCTGTGAAATCTGTGTAAATATAATAAAAATATCCGTCTAATTTTAGTCATCACCAAGGAAAATAAGTATAGCGAAAAATAGAGATTTCATTTACGGCAACTGTTTCATTGGCTAACGTGTACTCGTAAGGGGTCAAAATATGCGGCGATATGTATCAGCGCGTAAATAGAACGAGATGTAGTAAAATCAAAGCGCTGTGTAAAGCCTATACATATCTACATGTTTTTATCGTCACTCCGTTATGAATATCGTGCCACCCGTCAAAAGAAAGACAGTATGTGTAACTTTGAACCTATCAAATACACTGAGCAGAACGGTAAAAAGGACATTCTTTCTAATGCACAATTTAGACTCTGCAGTCTACATTGATATGCTATATCTTAAAAATTTCATAATAAATGGATATGCCCTGCAAACGATTTTTGGAACAGCTAAAACTTGTCTGACGCTTGAATTATGTCTACAACTGTGTAAAGAACCCATCCAATTTTTGGTTACGAATATGGGTTTACAATCCACCTAAAGTAAATTAGTTTTAATGATTGCATAAATGTGAAGAATAAAGATCACATGTATATGTATAAAATGGTTAACAGTAATTAGGTATATATGATGGCAAAATTCTTTTACACTTTTTCAGAAACCTTTATCCGTTTGAGCTGTATATAACAGGCAAGGACTATCAACACTCCTTCATCTGTAAAAAGAAAAAAGAGAAACTGGTTAAACCTGCAACAAATATAAAGACAGCAAATAATTCAGACAAGGCCGAGAGGCTGACTACGGATTGTGTAAGAAGTGGGCAGACAAAAACCCGGACTGTTGCCTATGATGGTATTGTATAATCACACATAGTCTATAATCAGCTATTGTTTTAAACCTTTAGTCCATATATATATACCCTCAAGTATTCTGATGAGTGCGGGACACTCGACTTTCTCATACTTGATAGTACTCTAGGTCGTCTGTGAGTGAAGTTATAAGAGTAACAGGGAAACATAACTAATAAATATAGGTCACAGGGTAACCATAACAGAAGTTTTTTATTCAGGTAATACAGGCCTCTGGCCCAAATTACAATACATTACATACAAATGTACAACTGTGAAAGAATGACCCAAAGAACATTACTAAACAATATATACTAGCCTCATCAGTATATACTTCCCTTGTGATGGTGAACAACTATGTTGAGTTTCAAATGGATACCTTTGATCGTCTTTGAGAAATTGACTCTGACAATTAACTTAACCAACGCACACGCTGACAGTCCCGAAAAGTCGAGCTAAAATTAAATTGAAGAAAGCTATTCTCATCACGATTATGTAACATTGAATGTTGTTATTGTTTCTAAGCAACCATGTTTGAATATTTCAGACCAATCATCAGTAACTCAGGACATTGAGAGAATATTGGACAGTTTGAAAGAGGAAGATGATGTATCCAGTTTCCATGGTAATTTTAAACTTGATTTAATTTTTTAGTTACCATTGACAACATTGGATAGGCAGCAAATCTGGCAATGTAACCACTCATGTTTCCATACAACAGGAATTGTGTTCCCAGTGTGCTGAACATCTGTCTGGAAGATTGGATGTCTGTCTGTCTGTTGGTTTGTGTTTGTTCTCCTTAACCTTCAGTGAGATTTCAATGAAACTTCACATTAATACAACTTTGTACCAAGCCTAGTTGTGCATGCTTACAGACATTTTCGTCTGATGATATTCCCGGAGTAATTGCCCTTTGGGAGAGACTTCCTTTTTATGTCAGAAACTGTTATAGTTATGTTAGATATAAATGTGTACTTTCTGTTACAGATTGGAATCAACGTAAACAAAGTGTAAAGTTTCATGATGATGATACATTAACTTCCACAGACAAACGTTCCCACTCAGTACCATCAGAATTTCAGGCTTCACAAACACACAGTATGTATGGACGTGTTTAGAATTATTTTGATCGTGACAGGTGTGGAAAAAGTCTGTTATTTTTTGTCGGTTCAATTCTGGATTAAAAAATGGCAAACCTTATCAAATTCTTCCAGACTAGTTAGTAGGTCATCCGTCTATAAGGGCCTTTCAACGTTTTAATACTGTTATTTAACTTTTGAGACGCTGTTATAACTATGTAGTTCAGCAGTTTTACTGTTGTAACTAGGTCATTCATCTTAGGCATTCCGCCTTTTGGTTGCTGTATCTTTTCTACTTTGTCATTCAGCTAGTTATAATTTATTATACTTTTTGACAGCTTGAACTTGGGCGGATCTGCGCTTGTTTAGTTGGGCATTGTGCTTTGTGTGTTTTTAATGTTTTTTGTGCTCGGCTGGTTCAGTTGAGTGCTGCCTTCCTTGTCTGACTTAAAATAATCTTTTGTCTGTTTGACTGGCAAATGTTGGGTTGTCTGCTATACATACTGTCAGTACACTCTAGATAAATAAATGTTCTGTATTTAAATTTCACACATGAATTTCACCAACACACTATATGATTATGTTTCTCCAGAGTCTGAGGTATTCACTGACTGCGACACTGAATGTGGACTGTCTGATATAGACACAACATGCTACAGTAAAACCTCGTTATCTCGAGGACCCATCGGGACAAGCCAAATGCTCGAGTTAAGCCAGGTGCTCGAAATATCCGAAGTCTATGATGAAATGTTGTTATGACTAAGTGTAACTGTGTTTATAATGAAAACACGTATGATACATATGGTTGTAACTACGAATATTGTCATTGTTTATCAAGTCTATACGCAATTTGAATCGTGTGGACATTTGCCGAATTCAACAAATTGCACATGAACGTCGTATAGAATCATTTAACATTAAATATCAAATTCCATTTAACGGTTGTAATAAAAGTTTGCATCGGCAAAAAGATAACATTACCCAAAGCGCACGATAGATCCTACATGTTTGAACAAACACCCACGCAAAAAATCGCACGTGATAAAATAAAACCCGGATGCTAAGTTGATCCAGTTTTCAGCACAGGGATACGGCTCATTGAGTAAAAAACATGCACTATACTATCTATGATAATTTATTTAGGACATGATGTTTAGCTAAATGAGTTATATCCCTGTGGTTTCCAATTGAAACGCGCGCGACAATTTGGAGACATCAAACGCGGCGGTCTTTCGACTGACTTCAAACGCGCCGCACATCAAAGAAATTGCCGGTACAGTTGGGAGTAGTGTTACGTCAGAGTTCCATACCATGGTATGAATTCGCCAATCTGCGCATAGTGTATATTCAATTTACATTTAATTTGCTACTTTACAAAGTCGACAAATTTTTTATTCTTCAGGGTTGTTCGATAAGAATTGGATTTAATCGCGGACTTGATTTACTTCACTTATTCAGTATCGGACACGTGAAATTGCACTGTATGTAAGCTTACATTCGCAGGTTTACATGAAATACGGGATATGAAAAGGTTTTGAAATGATTTTGACTTGCAGTTTTATAACGAATGGAGCATAAATATTTAAGATTCTACATGTACTTCGGTTTATCTTACGATAATTAAAAGTCTGTGCGAGTCAGTTTGTTCGAAGCAACCATGTTGCATTTAATAATTCTAGTTCTCGTATGTGTTAAAGTTCCCAATTGTTGCCTATTGAACTTGTTATGAAACGTATGTGTTGTTTAAATTAATCAAATCTCTCATTAATTAAATATCTTCTACTTCGTGTTTAATGTAACGAATCGAAAATACGGAAATCAATTTAAGTGTCAGGGATTGCGCTATTGTCATAAAATGTGATTATCACGATGTGTGAAAAATACGGACCGTAACAAAATTTAGTATGACATTTTTCGGAGGTGTGAAATTTCGCTCTGATGATTGCCTCGAGATACGGTAATTAATTATCGTTGAAAAATGTTGATTGGACCGACACCTGCGCTCGAATTAGACCGGATGCTCGTAATAACTTTACTCGAGTTAGAGGGATGAATTAATGTACAATATAGAGCAAATTCGTCGGAACTTTGAAATTTGCTCGAATTAGGCCGGTTGCTCGAATAAGCACTGCTCGTATTACCGAGGTTTTCCTGTATTTGTTCAGATCTTCTTTCTTCAGAAATTTTGTACGAAGTTACCAATGACAGCGACACGGAATGCGGACTGTCTGATATAGATGCCAAGATACTCCATGAAATGAAGGCGCTAGAAGAAGATATCTATTGACCCTTTACTCCATAGACATTCATATCTCTATGGAGGAATGACAATCCAGTCCCACAACTGGGTTTAAAGACATCATGTCAAGGGAGACAATTCTTGAAATTTGTCCCAAAAAGCTGCACATGAGATATGCACACATTCTAGCTCATATAGTGCAAGGTATATAGAGGAAACTTACATCAAAGCATATAATAAATGTATATTCATTTAGCAAGTACTACCCTTTTGAATACGAACTTATCAAAATTTAAACCAATGCCACTTTGGAATCGTGTGGTTAATGCCACTTAGGAATCTTGTGGTTTCAAACAAATCACAATAATAATTTATTACCCTTTTTTAATGTTTTTAAAGTGTTTTTGACTGAAATATTTTGGAATCATGTAGTTTTGAAGAAGCAAAATTTTAATTGATTCTCAGATAATATTGTAATTACTTTTATATGAAATTGGCGGGTGAATTTCTGTTTTTAGCCAGGGTCATCCTGTGATCCCAACAGTACGAAGGTTGTCAGGAATATGTTTGTGTTTATGTTAAAATATTTTATTTCTTGTTTGCCGTCGACAATACAATTCTGTTGTATTTTTATGTTTGTGTTTTCTGTAATATTTTTCAAAACCACCAGGTCCCTGGTATATCACATGAGAAATGAAATTTAATCAACAGATATCAAATTATTTGTGTTAAGCCCACATAGACTTGACAGTGATCTAATTCTTATGTGACGTGACTAAGAACCCGATGAAAAGTATCAACTGTATTACAGTATATTAAACAAACATACATGTTACAATGTTAAGTTAACAAGAGATGCCTGTAAAACATTGGTACTAGTTATTTGTGCAACCTTTTTGGCATTGTTGTGATAGACAAGTAGTCTAATACATTTGTACTTTGCATTGCTCAGTAAAGGTTCAAATACAACAGCAGGTGCAAACTTTTAGTAACTTGGAAGTATTGAACAGTCTAACAGTTTGTATTCAATGATATATACTTTATGGTTTTCTCTAACAAAGACAATAAAGATTGAGCATTATTTTATTCAAACATAGTATTCATGTATAAATCATTTACAAAACATACAAAATTTAAGCTTATAATTAAAATATAATAGATGCCAGTAAATCATTGCATTTCTTTTACAATAAATAGTTGGATATAAATATGGTTAGATGATGAACTGGTGTCTTGAATAATGTGAACTTCTAATGGTGTCAGGCCTGTAAAATTAATGTGGTTTGGCCTGAAATTTTGTTTTAGTGGTGTGTGACATGTTCATGGTTAAATCACAAACTGGTGTCTTGAACAAAACAAGTAAAATCTTTTAATATTATTTGACCTGGTTTTAGTGGTGTGTGAACTAAACAAAAATGAAATGCTTTTATGGAGTTTGGCCTTACCTATAAAACAATTAAACATTGTAATGTCCATCATAAAGTGTTTTGATGGTGTATGACCCACTCAATGTTCTGTTTAGATGAAAAGAAATTAAAATGAAGCACAATTTTGATGACATGTACATAAATAAATACAAACGCAACAGTAAAGTTGAATATAGGTGATAACATATTTGCATTGTCTTGTCCCTCAGCTAAACAAATATGTCCTGGATAAAAAATCATCATGACCTACAAAATCTGGGTGTATAAGAATTGAATACTGTAAAATCACAAATTTTCGTGGGTATTCAATTTCGAAGATTTTTGTAAAAATGTATTTTCGAGGGGTCGTAAATTTGTGGAAGGGTGAACCCTTGTTCTTCATTGGGGGGGGGGGGTGGTCGATAAATTTTGGGAATAGATTAACAACGCAATCAACAAAAATTTAACTCCCTCAGAAAAATAATGGTTTTACAGCACATTCTCTGCCATGCAAAAATAAAATATTCATGATAATCATTTGGCGATTAAATATGGTTTACATTTTAAGAATTACATGGTTTCACATAATGATATGAATATATCAAATGATGGGACGGAGACTGGCTTTATGTAACCAATATTATATATATTTGGCAAATTAGAAAGTTTTCAAAAGATAAAATAAATAGTAATATGACATAATAAATTACATGATCAAAATGGAATGGTGTATAATTCAAAGAAAATAGTCAAAAAAAAATTACATAATGCAAACAAAGTTAGAAAGTAACATAAAGGTGTTGTAAGCAATTTAGGAATGACAGGTGATTTGTTTTATTATAGATATACGGAGGTTCGAGTTATACGGAGGTTTTAGTCAATGTGATCACAAAAAGGGATTGAATAAATTTAAAATCGTAATTTAACAATAGATGTAATATTCTTTAACAAATTCATTCTGAAGTAACAATTTCTCTAAAACTGATAAAAAATGTATAAAGTATCAATCTTAATTGCAACATTAACGCTTGATAGTATATCTAACAACTCATTTAAGAAATAATGAATATGTATCTGTGTTTTATCGTAGAAAAAAGCATGGTCATGAGTTTGGATTCGTAGTATTTGAATCCTTCGTGACGTGCTACGCAGTTGTAATTTAATTACTATGAATCAGAACTCATGGTCATGCTTCATTCTACGATAAAACACAGGTACACATTTATCATTTCATCTCTAACATAGCCAATATTCAGCATTTGACAAGTCAGCAAGACATGGTAGCTGTTACACTACTTTCTTCCTCGGAACACTAATGCATAATTTGCCGTAGCTGTGCTTTAACGGTAATTCAAGCACACCTCAGTTTCCTCTCTTTGTGTATATAGGTAAACCTGCTGGTTGTGTTAGAATAAAGCATGATTGACAAAATAATTTGATTGTTCCTTTCATAAGGGTCAGTTGTGTATCCATAACCCTCATATATAGGAATCTTTGTTGTGGTTGATGTGTGGTCTAATGCTTTCATATACATTGCAGGGTGATGACATTAGTTCATAACCAACTACAGGTATAAGTGCTAACTATTTTACAACAGCGCTATTTGTGCTGTGTGGTGGCCGTAAAAAATCTCGCCGTACATATTATCAGTATGGTTATTAGTCCCCTACCGGTTTTTGACCGGAGGGGACTATAGGTTTGCCCTCCGTCCGTCAAAAAATCGAACATTTTCCAAGCTAAGTTTATGAAACTTGGTATGTGGATAGGGGGCAATAAGGGGATTATGCACGTCTAAAAATATTTTGATTCTGACGAAAATAGTGGTTGCTATGGCAACAGAAACATTGAAAATGGCTTAAAACCGGTAGGAGACTTCTGTATTGCTTGCAATTCTTAATTATTTGTTCACATAGCATTCCATTACTGGTATGTTGTAATGTAGACACATGGACACTGGTTACTTGTGTAACCCTTTATTGAGAGTTTTGGCAATAGCCGAGTGGTCTAATGCGTTTGTAGTTGACATTGCTAGGTAATGGTGTTGTTTGGAATCCTACTATAAGTGCAATAATTTCTATTCATGTATTATATGAGGGTCAATGGATACAAAACAGATCCCTATGGTTACCTTTATATATCAACAACACATCAACAATATAATTGCATTATCATTGCAAATAACAAGAGCACCGCCTACAAGTGCTTGATGCTTGACTTTCTTGTACTTGATAATACTCTTGCTCATCTGTGAGTGAAAATTCTATGAGTAACAAGTGGAGATAACTCTTAAATATAGATCACAGGGTTACCAGCCTTGTCAGTATAGACTCCCCTTGTGATGGTGAACGACTATGTTGAGTTTCAAGTGGATACCTATTATAGACTGAAAAATTGACATTTTTGTGTAAAAATTCAAAGGGGAAATAACTCTTCTAAAATGCTGGATAGATTTGTTTCCCATTGTCAGTAGATGTAAGTCATCGAATTCGACAAGTGTATAGACTTTCAAGTTGAAAGCTTTGATAGTGTTCGAGAAAATTCAGTTAAAATATACCACTATTTCTATGTACTAAGTCCAAACAAGGGCAGACAACTCCACAAATATAGGCCACAGAGTTACCAGCCTTTTCATTATGGACTCCCCTAGTGATGGTGAATAACTATGTTGTGTTTCAATTTGATAGTCAAGGAGAAAATGACTGACAATAAACTTAACCAACCTACACGATCCCGTCACGACAATAGCTCGACTTTTTTTCTTCGAAAAGTCGAGCTAAAAATCTACTCGCGTTTTTCCAACACAACTGGAAAGTATATCACTTTGATTTCGTTGCCATAGTCACAGACGATACTCAAGCTTTCCATGGATTGTATGTGATTAATGAAAGCTGTGCCACCACGCTGTTGAAGGTTCACAACACGTACAAGTTCACCTTTATGGATGTCCCATAAGTACAGAGATCCCTGAAAGAAAGGGTTGACAAAAATTACCCAGTAACTAACACACTTCTATATTGAATACTGTAAAATTATTTGATTTCAAAAATTCTGTGGTTTTGGTGAAAAAGACCATTTTGTTGGGACGTAATTTTAAGGATTTTGGAAAAATGGCATAGTAAAAATTCACACAAATTATCAGAAAATATTCAAATACCAAACAGACATAATTATTGTTTAATTTCAACCATGTATATGTTGATATACACAGTAAACTTCCCCAAAATCATAGTCTTATACTCTAATAATCTTGAAAGCAAGTTTAGCAGCCACTGTAAACTTGACATATTTATTGGTATAATTATTCATAGGGGATTTAATTTCATGGTTGAGATCATCCACAAAATTAAATCCCCCATTAAAATAAGTGATTTTACAATATATAAATACACATTAAGTGAACAACTCCAAAAGGATATTAAAGATATATTTATTGAAAATAGCCCGTAAAATGTCAATACACTGACGTTGCAATTTTTAATGACGGCAATACATATTTTCCCTGCAACATACGTTTTTCCACAGGAATATTAAATATCCAGACAGACTTCCAGCACAAAATTAATATAAATGGAGAGAAACGTGTAAACTATGGACATACCTGACCACCTGTAACCAGGAAGTTATTCCCCAGCATAGTAATAGAACTTCCACACGATGTTTCCATTTGTACAGAATACAACAAATGTCCACGTTTTCTTTGCCACACACACATTTTATCATCAATCCCGGCACTGATCATGTAGATGTCCGTACAGGTCACATCAATAACCGTCCCCTCGTGACCTATAACCTTGTGTACACAGTGACCGGTCAGCAGATCCCATAGACGTATCGTACCATCGGCTGACCCGCTGATAGCAGCATAGGGTGCACACTGTATCAAATAAACACATCTTTTATATACATACATTCAACTATTACCGGTAATGATATATATTTATTGGTGAAATTTCGAAAATTCTGAAAAACTTGAAATCCTAAAATATTCAGTTTATTTACGGAAAATAAAGAAAATTGACCGTGGGTAAACTACAAAAATTAAGTCACTTTAACCCAAAAATATAGAATGAAATATCGAACATGTTATCGAGATTATTTTTGTGTGATGCCACATCCAAAATTAGCAACTTCTAATCATGTGGAGGGAAATCAACATTGTAACCAAATTTTCATGGAAGGGTATGATGACCTGCAGTGATTGAGTGGTTTCAAAATGTTATATATACTAACCTTATCTAGATATAAACATGTGATGCCACCAGTATGTCCATGTAGTGTGTATAAACATTTATAATCTTCCAATCTGAACACCTGAAAATGTATCAAACATACTAATTTGAACCAAGGAGTCTATTTGGAAAGGCTAGGGTATTGCACCCAGATTTCTTTGGAGATATTTTAACTTCTTTATGTTGAAAAAATGGAGCAAAACTCCAAGGAGAAAATTGAGAAATTCTGGGAACAAATATACTCTGCAGAGAGGGAAAAGGGGCTTATGTCTCCATTTATTTTAGCAAGAAAAAAGCACTGCCATCTCATATGAAAAGAATGTATTTGTGAAACAAGAGGGCCCAAAGGGCCATAGGTCGCCCACCTGTTCTAGTAGTTCATGCACCCATAATGGTAGCCTCGATTGTATGTACAAGGTTTTCATATTGTCTTATGCTTTATAATTAACATCACATTTAGACCCAATGACATATTGAAGTGATTTGACCTTGTGACCTAGTTTTTGACCCCGGATGACCCAATATCGAACTTGACCTAGATTTTGTTGAGATAATCATTGTGACTAAGTTTCATAAAGATTAGGCCAAAATTGTGACCTCTAGTGACTACTCAAGATTTTCTATGATTTGACCTTGTGACCTAGTTTTTGACCCCAGATGACCTAATATCGCATTGACCTAGATTTTGTTGAGATGATCATTGTGACCAAGTTTCATGAACATTAGACCAAAATTATGACCTTTAGTGACTACACAAGGTTTTTCTATAATTTGACCTTGTGACCTAGTTTTTGACCCCGGATGACCCAATATTGAACTTGACTTAGATTTTGTTGAGATGATTATTGTGACCAAGTTTCATAAAGATCAGGCCAAAATTGTGACCTCTAGTGACTACACAAGGTTTTTCTATGATTTGACATTGTGACCTAGTTTTTTACCCCGAATGACCCAATATCGAACTTGACCTAGATTTTGTTGAGATGATTATTGTGACCAAGTTTCATAAAGATCAGGCCAAAATTGTGACCTCTAGTGACTACACAAGGTTTTTCTATGATTTGACCTTGCGACCTAGTTTTTGACCCCGGATGACCCAATATCGAACTTGACCTAAGTTTTTTGACATAATCATTTTGACCAAGTTTCATAAAGATTAAGTCAAAATTATGACCTCTAGTGACTACACAAGGTTTTTCTATAATTTGACCTTGTGACCTAGTTTTTGACCCCGGATGACCCAATATCGAACTTGACCTAGATTTTGTTGAGATGATCATTGTGACCAAGTTTCATAATGATTAAGCTAAAACTGTGACCTCTAGTGTCTACACAAGTAATTGTGGACGGACGGACGACGGACGAAGAGTGATCACAAAAGCTCACTCTGTCACTTTGTGACAGGTGAGCTAAAAACATGTTTTCATTCGTCAATCATTTGTAAAACAAAATTCTATTCGTTGATCGCTTGTAAAACAAGTTTCCATTGGTTGATTGTAAAACAAGTTTTCATTGGTCGATGGTTTGTAAAACAAGTTTTCATTGGTCGATGGTTTGTAAAACAAGTTTCGATGGGCTGACAACTTAAGATTTATTTATGACCATACTTGGATAAATATAAATAGACTATAAAGATATATCAGTCTAATATGTATGGTCCTACTGAGGCTAAATGGGCAATTGTGAAAATGAGATGCAAATCTGATTTAAGTGCCATTAACACACATCCCTACACTGAAACTCTGTTTCAAACATTGTTCTATTGATATAATTCAGCTAATGGAACTTCAAATGACCATAACTTACTAATAGCCAATACTTAGAATATTTTCACCAAACAACTTTTATTTTCGCTGAAAAGTTCATTCTTTTCTAGTGCAGCAAATCGGGATTTCATGATTATTCCAGAATTATGAGACCGCAAGGATAGTTCAAGAAAATTAACCTGGTCCTGCAAGAATATAATTATTTTTAATGGTCTACAAGAATGAGGTTAATATCTGGCGACTATACTCGGGCATCAAAGTATGAAGATGACTAGTTCTGACCTTGAGAGTGTAGTCCTGGCTACCAGACACGATCCTGCCTCCTTCAGTCTGTAATACCGTGATAGGACGTTGATGAGCTTGCGTATGTTGTATGAGGGTACAGTGTATAGCCTCATCCCATAGTCTCAGATCATCACTACCTGTACGGGTATGACTCAAATGACGAGCATGACCTGCAAAATATGTTAAGAGAAGTTCATATAGGAATCAGAATGTCAACTTATGTCGGGATTTGACATTTTTTCTCAGGAGGGGTCCAACCAGCAATTTTTTTCCAAAGAAGTTTACTTCCCTTGGATTATTAAATTGTACTCAATACTCTTTTAGCATAATGTTTACGACAATCTCAAAGATGGTCAAAGGAGATTCAAAATTGGCAGAAAACAACATTATGCTTAAAAGTTCATTCTTTCTATTGCAACAAATCCAGACTTTTCAGATTATTTTGAAATTTAAGGACCTCTGAATGTATCAACAAAAACATACCTTTAATTTTCCTGTTTAAACTTGACGGTGATAATGGAGTTGAATGTTTCAGATTTTGAAATGTTTCCAATTCAAGGAAATCTATGGATCCATCAATTCTTGCTACAATGACTTTCTTCCCAATGAAGTTTATACCTGTCACGCCAACGTCATTCTCACCATATAAACATTTCAAGGCACCAGTGGTCGACTCCCAGAACTATAATATGTAAAACAACCATGAATTATTCAACTACAATTAATCCATTTAACAGGGTTAGGGAGTAGGGGTTTTGACCCTTGTTATTTCTAGAAAGCCACATTTTGACCCTGAAGATATTGGTTTGAAGGGTCATTTTCACCAAAAACCATGAGTATTTTGCCTATAAAATGGTAAATTTAGTTACAAATTTTAGTATCAAAATGACCCTTCAGATTCAGCAGCTTGTACGACAATTTCATGGGAAACTGGATATAAAATCATGAGGGGTTTATAAAAACCTATGATGTGTTGCGACCATTACAACAAATGTAAGATATAACAACTAGAAGGATATTTGACACTTAACATAAAGGGCCATAACCCCTACAAAAAATCCGGACATAATATGCACAACTAGGCTTGGTAAAAAGATTGGTAAAGAAATTTCATTGAGTTACAAGCTCAGCTGGCTGTTACACTTGGCGCTGTTTTCAGCCACAGCATTATTAGCTGTTGATATTCTCAGGTATCCATTCATACACCTGGCTTAAGTGAAGCAATGTGGGGGTATTCATGCTTTGATTATTAAAGAAGTAGTGCAGTTGAGAATCAAACACAGAACCACTCAAATCCAAAGTGTGCACCCTAACTCTAGGTCACTGCTCCCCTGCAGGTCATTGTTAAATACAGGTGTAGGCCTATATAATACACAGAGGTCGTACTCAGGTACAATTCCCAATCCTAACAGCATATGAAATTTCACATGACCATAACTTAGTCAATAATTGGTATTTTTTCCTCAAATAATTTTTATTTTATGCAGAAAATTGCAATAAATATTCCAGATTATTCTGGAATTGTAGAACCCCTGAATACAACAATGAACAAATTGGGATTTAATGACATCAGACAGGTGGTTGCTTAATTGTCCGTAAAGATGAAATCATTAACATGGAACTACTACACAAGGTTTCCACCTACCTCAATTTTTCCACTGCCACATCCAGCTATGATAAGATTTCCTCTACAAGCAAGGCACCAGATTGGGGAGGGGGAGAACTCCATACTGGAGGAATCATTCAATGATGTATCCGTAGTCGAGTCACCTGTATATACAACATACAATTATTATACTACAAGCCAGGCACCAGATTGGGGAGGGGGGGAACTCCATACTGGAGGAATCATTCAATGATGTATCCGTAGTCGAGTCACCTGTATAAACAACATACAATTATTATACTACAAGCAAGGCACCAGATAGGGGAGGGAGATAACTCCATACTGGAGGAATCATTCAATGATGTATCCGTAGTCGAGTCACCTGAAATTGTCGACATTTTTTCTTCCAATATTCAAGTTTAAGTATAGATCGATTGATTGACTGATGATAAGGTCCAATACAAACGTGTGTTACATATTACATGCAGTAAAGCGGAGACAACTCAAAGACAATAACTTATCATTGTGCATGACAGAATTAACCTTTTTCATTCTCATACTAGTAAAAGTTGGTGCTAATTACCTTCACTCCAACTTTTGGATCTGTTAGCCATTAACTCATGATCTAGATATTGTTTCCTGGCTTCATCATGTACTTTCTTCTCTTCCAGATACTGGTCATGTTCCTGATACAGACCGTCGAATTTCTGCTTAAAATCAAAACCTGTTTCTTGTTTCACTTCAGTGTTTCTAGTCCGTTCATTGTGAACTTCTTGATGAGTCGTTACGCTAACACTTGGCACAGGGCCACCATACATTTGTGCGAAATTCAGCTCAATGGTACTTTTCAAATCAGGGAATTTTTCTAATTGATCACCAGTTTGTTGATCATTATCGGATCTACCGGATATTCTCCGCAGACGAGGTCGAGGTTGATCATCATGACTGAAGACTGACGGAGACACGCCCTGGTTGTCATGGTGACCGTGATATTCTGCGTAAAGTTCCGCTTCACTATCCTCCACATTCCTACCTTCACACGGCTTTCGTTTCATAGGAGGAGTCGCACTGTAAACAAAACCAAAGGTATATTTCTAAAACATGAATACATAATTATGCCCCTTAGGCCTGAAATAACTTATTTTTTGTTTACCCACCCACAACCAATGTAAATTTGTTACTACAACAGTTAACACAAGTTTCAGTGCAACTTCAGTCAGCTGACCTCAAAATCACACTCAAAAGTTAAAGCTCACTGTGACCTGCTGATGGAACAGATTCAGCATAGTTGTCATAATTACCTCCCTTTATAGTTAATTGTGCATGTAATTCAAGTCCACAGTATTGCGGGGGTTAGTATATAGGTTTGTCTGAAATATCCATTTTTGGGGATGAGGATGGTTTGTTCTACGTCTGACTCTTGCGTAGGTGGCTTGGGTCTGCCGACGTTTCTGTGTGGCTTTGGATTGTCTGTGCGCTACAGCATTTAATTGACATTCCAATGGACTAGATGGATTAACAACTTTGACAAACAATAAGACAGAGCCATCTCTAATCTGGCATAATGTCAGCTGCAATAAATGCTCATATTTTTTTATGAATAACACATTCAGTGTACTTACGACTTTCTCTGCATACTATGTAGACATTCCCCGGTGAGAGAATCCCAGACACGAAGTTGTCCGCCTAGACAGGAGCTGATAATCACACTTCCATCCGTAATCAAACACTCAACTTCCTAAAATACAAACACTTATACATGTACCAGTATTTATCTGTTTGATTTTCACTAAAAGCTGGAGGTCATTGGCCAATTAGGCAGGGATAACAAATGGCCATGCAAATAAGACGGTCTCAGTGGAACACAAAAAATGACCTCCGGCTTCGAGGGAAAGGAACAATTATAAAACCATACTTTACTGAAATATGTGGGTTGTCCCAAAGTGGTGGATAATTGATGCATAAGTATACCAAATACGAAAATTTTCTATATACATTTCTTCAAATATTCCACGTATATTTGAGGATGTTACTTTTTATACAAAAGCTCCGCGAGTCGCATGTGTCGCCTGACGAAATGCACATTTGTCATGGAAAACTATCCAGTATTGGGCTACATATCAGACTCACAAGAGTTCTCTAGTCATCTGAACTAAAAACGACAAAGCAATGCTCTGGACAAAAAAATGTCCTGATAAAATCAATCTGAAGGGAATCATTCAAACACTACACAAGCTAGAGTTATGATTCTTGCGCACTGCACTTCATGTCACAGCAAAGAAACATGCATTCCTATTTTTGAGTCATTAATAGTTATGGTGACAAAGTTATGCCACGGACAAAAAATGCTTATAAAATCAATCAAAGGGAAAAAATTGAAAAATGGCACAAGGTATAGTTACGGTTATTGTGTACTGCACTTGGACTTTTGGTAAGAAACATGCATACCAAGTTTCAAGTCATTCAACCTCATGGTGACAAAGTTATCCTCCGGACAAGAAATGCTCAAATTAAATCAATCTAAGGGAAATAATTAAAAAACGATGCAAGGCAGAGTTATGGTTCTTGCGCACTGCATTTCGGCTTATTGCAAGAAACATACATACAAAATCTTGAGTCATTTGAACTTAAGGTGACAAAGTTATGCTCCGGACAAGAAATGCTCTAATAAAATCAATCAAAGGGAAATAATTCAAAACCTATGACAGGTAGAGTTATGGTTCTTGCGCACTGCACTCCGGCTTATTGCAAGAAACATGCCTATCAATTCTTGAGTCATTTGAACTTAAGGTGACAAAGTTATGCTCCGGACAAGAAATGCTCTAATAAAATCAATCAAAGGGAAATAATTCAAAAACTATGACAGGTAGAGTTATGGTTCTTGTGCACTGCACTTCGGCTTATTGCAAGAAACATGCATACCAAATCTAGAGTCATTTGAACTAAAGGTGACAAAGTTATGCTCCGGACAAGAAATGCTCTAATAAAATCAATCAAAGGGAAATAATTCAAAAACTATGACAGGTAGAGTTATGGTTCTTGCGCACTGCACTCCGGCTTATTGCAAGAAACATGCATACCAATTCTTGAGTCATTTGAACTTAAGGTGACAAAGTTATGCTCCGGACAAGAAATGCTCTAATAAAATCAATCAAAGGGAAATAATTCAAAAACTATGACAGGTAGAGTTATGGTTCTTGCGCACTGCACTCCGGCTTATTGCAAGAAACATGCATACCAATTCTTGAGTCATTTCAACTTAAGGTGACAAAGTTATGCTCCGGACAAGCAATTTGTGACGCCGCCGCCGCCAAAGTAACACCTATATGTCGCCTTTTCAGGCGACACAATGACAAATGGAAGAATATGTAACCCACAGAAACAGTTGGCAGTCACAACTCTGAACAATAGACATAAAGTTATACCTGTAAATGTCCCCTCAGTATGATGGGTACGGCTTCTTTGATCTGTTTATAGTAACTGTTTGCTTGAGCATTCTTCGGTACCTTGTTCCACGAAGCACGCCATTTTGAATATTTTTTCGAACACATGACACGGTACAGCACCATAATGAAATATGTAATACATATAATACTCAGGAATATCAGTGACACAGTGATTATAAACTCCATACGTGATTTTGGATAATATTGTTTCAATTGTTCTGGATCTATATATGGATAATACTTGGTAAGGTACTCCTCGGAGAGAAACTCTGGTTCCTGCGTTGTCTTCCGGCTCTCCTGAATCTGTTGAACATCTAAGTTTCCAGTTATAACAGGTTCAGTATACTGTTTAACACTATCTTTATCACTTTTGTCTATATTTTCAGATTGAGGGACTTTTACAATCTTTGGATTAGATTCTACATCTTTCTCTATATTTTGTGTCGGCCATTTTGTTTTGTAACCAGGGACACGGAGTCTGATCACTTCATCTGGTGGGATAGTATCAGATAAATGTATGGTTGGTAACACACTGATGTACCTGAAATAATCAACACAAACATTCACTATTCAAACAATCATCAATTTACTACACAGCCTAAGATACAGAATATAACATATTGTTTGAATCCCGTCCCCCTACCTACCCGTCAAAATAGGCTGTACCCAAAAATCTTAATATTAACTTTAACCTTAACTAACAACTCGACCTTTGTCAATACACTGGTTTAAAAATTCAAACTATCTACTTTAGAATCAAAATGCAACCCAATAGTTAGAAATGGTAAAATGACTTTTACCTTTGACCTACTAACCTCAAAATCATTACGGGTAATCTACTGTTGATTACCAGCTTCCATGTGAAGTTTGAAGATCCTAGGGCAAAGCGTTCTTGAGTTATTGAATGGAAACCATTTGATCTACTGACAATTGCACAGCAATATACCCCCTCATCAAAGATGGGGGGGGATAATAATATATAATGAAAACCAATCTTACTTTCCAACGATACTATTGTTATAATATCCAAACAGTGTGAGCCAATGTCCGTGTGTTAACTTTCTCCAGGATTCTGTATCGGTATGTTTCACCGACCCAGACTCAACATTCTCCTGGTACCAGAAATAAACCAGGGGAGATAATAGGTTGATTTTACCTCGGTCACCTGTAGTTGTCTGCTCCTGAAGGAAAATCATATCAGTTGGATTAAAAAAATTATAATGTTGCAACAAAACTAGAAGGGTTTAAGACACAAAATCGTCAGTCTTTCACAAAGGGCCGTAACTCTGGCAATAATCATTTGACCCAGCGTTTATAAACAATATATTGTAAAATATTTGCTTGAAAATTTAAGCTCAAGATCTGTCAGTACCCTGTATTTACACGGCCACAAGACACCCGCTTTTCCTCCAAATTGTGAACAGCGTAATCGAAGCGGTCGAGTTTTCCGATGCAAAGCGCGCGATGAAAATTTTGTAAACAAGAGGTGAGTGTTGTGGTTTATTTTGTTTTTGTATTTAAACTTGTCCATTATATCAAAAATCGGGGAATGCTATTCCACGTTGATATGTTCGATCTAACAGAAGACGAAGTCTCCTTTCATTAGGTGATTCCTTGGTACCGCTAGAACTTTTGTAAGTTTCTCCAACCGGTGCAAAAATCAACACGATGTCACATTTGACTCCTTATTTTTTTATATCCACTAAATTGAAGCAACTATGCAATGTCTATAACTAAACTAAGGTCTGTTAGGTACAATTTCATTCAATTGTGTACTTGGCTCGGTAAAATAAACAAGTTTTGGTCAAAAGTGTTAATGTGAAAAAGCGCGAGTGTAGGAGAACAAGCGGACGATAAGAGGTGCAGCGGGCGATTAATAAACTATTCTTTGGTAACTTAGAACGTTTATTTCGAATTTAAGATCTGTAATGTCTACTTGAGAAGATCTGATGTTGTTTTTAATCGTTTAATTTGTATACATATTACATGCATACACCTGCGTTTGTGACATGTGAAGGTATTGTCAACACGACGGCGAAATGTCATCCGAGCCCAAAAGGGTGACATCCTGGTTCGAGGATTAACATATCGATGTCATGCACGCTGACGTATGGTATTCATACATGACTGTGTGTATTTTGGCAAGGTGCGACCTTTGTAGCAAGTGCGTATAAGTCAATTAGGTACACGTTAAATTTCAGCTTTATTTATTGATAATTTATAACTTTTAAAAGAGTCATTTCTTGGCATTGAAACTAGCTATTTTCTGTGTTTTCAGAACTACATATTTGCGTTGATGGATTTCGAAAGTGCACGTGACCGGTCATATTAACATTGAAGTACTGGACATGTTTACCATTGCAGTCATCATCTTAAGAAAACCGTCGTTAATGTTGTTGTTTTATTTGTGTCAAAAGACAAAACATATTATCGTACAAATTGCAGCCTCTGCACGAAAGTGGCCCTATCAAACTGACGAAAACCAGACGGAGGCATTAGATAAGAAATACATGAAAGGTTGTGGACTTTACTATGGAATAGACAGGGAAGCATGAAGCCGACCGACAGCATAAACAATGGCGTAAAAGATGTATCGCAAAACAGGAACTGGTATCTTGTATATATACATGTACATTTGTTTAATTGGATATGCACGAGATTGAAATTTGGTAGATCGATTACATGACCTGACAGTCACTTTCGGTTGATCACATGTCAAATAGTTCAGTTAGGATATGTTTTTGACAGTAAAAAATCTCTTTCTCGGGTAACGGGAATGTAACGTTGTTTTTTTAAGACAGGATAATACCGAGCGCCCTCCTGATGCTTACAGGTTGCTCTTGTAGCATGGACGGTTGTTAGATTAAATTGTGTACAACCAGGAAATTGGAAAAGAAACTTCTGAAGTATGTAATATTGATGAGCTGTTTTGTTAAATATATTGTTTTGTTAAAATATTGTGTTTTATCTTTGTTTCTGGAAGTTTTGTCTGTGTGGCATTGAGTTTTATACATGAATTTTACCAATTTTTGCAATTGTCTTTTAATGAAACCATAGACATTTGAATTCTAGCTCGTGATGTACATTATATCATCACTTGTTATACAATGTACATACATATTATGCAGTGAAAAGACAAAGAAATAATGCCTTATTTTATTTCATTTTATTGAACTGCACTGCAACACAATTATTCAAAGGAACATATACATATACAAGAACCATGTTTAAAATGTGAATCTTAAATCAGTTCACTGGTTTTGACAATGAGCCAATCTTGCCGCAGATTTTAAAGTTTAATTTGAGTGATGCACATAACATCAGGACACTCAAATGCTCATCTAAACAAAATTATATAACACACAGGTGCTAGGTTTGTGGATATGAGCCCATGGTACCCTCTATTAAACACCAAACAACATGTACGTGTATATAGCATTTGCAACAAATAAGACTGAACAAAACAGATGTCTTATCAGTAATCTGAGTTTTGTTATATCTGACCATAGGGTGTCATGTCCATATGTCGAGCACCTGTGATATTAATGAGTGAATTTAAAAACATAATAATAAATTGTTCAAATGTTCGTTCAAAAATGTATGACGAAACCACGGTTTTCTTTAAGATTCATAGATGCTGACTGCAACAGTATAGATGTCCCAATATACCGAATTGAATGTAGATATGGCGATCACCCGCACTTCCTAAATCCACCAAAGCAAAGACGTAGTTCTGAAAACACAGAAAATAGCTAGTTTCAATGCCAAGAATTAAAAGCACTTGCTAGATCGCACCTTGCCATAATACACACAGTGATGTATGAATATGATTCGTCAGCGTGCATGACATTAATATGTTAACCCTCGAACCAGAATGGCACCCTTAGTTTAGACCTCGTGTTGACAATACCTTCACATGTCACAAACGCAGGTATATGTATGTAATATTTATAAAAATTAAACGATTAAAACAACGTCACATCTTCCCAAGTAGATATTACAGATCTTAAAATCGAAATAAAAGTTCAAAATTTCCAAAGAATAGTTTATTAATCGCCCGCTGCACCTCTTATCGTCCGCTTGTTCTCCTACACTCGCGCTTTTTCACATTAACACTTTTGACCAAAACTTGTTTATTTTACAGAGCCAAGAACACAATTGAATGAAATTGTACCTAACAGACCTTAGTTTAGTTATAGGCATTGCATAGTTACTTCAATTTAGTGGATATCAAAAAATAAGGAGTCAAATGTGACATCGTGTTGATTTTTGCACCGGTCGGAGAAACTTACAAAAGTTCTAGCGGTACCAAGGAATCACCTAATGAAAGGAGACTTCGTCTTCTTTTAGATCGAGCATATTAACGTGGAATAGCATTCCCCGATTTTTGATATAATGGACAAGTTTAAATAGAAAAACAAAATGAACCACAACACTCACCTCTTGTTTACAAAATTTTCATCGCGCGCTTTGCATCGGAAAACTCGACCGCTTCGATTACGCTGTTCACAATTTGGAGGAAAAGCGGGTGTCTTGTGGCCGTGATTTATATAAACATGGTTTATGTTGACATTTGAATGGTTTGGTCTACAGACATGCCGGCCTACCACCTACCAAACATGTGCAAAGCAATATACACCCATGTTTGTTTGTTTGCTTGTTTGCTTGCTTGCTTGTTTGCTTGCTTGCTTGCTTGCTTGCTTGTTTGATTGACAGTCATTGGTAGGTCATTCGGTGTTTCCCTGCCAAATTGACCAATGACCTCAGACTTTGATGGAGAAGGGATGCATAATAATACAAACTGTATTACAGTAAACAGTACCTGCAGTCGAATAATATTTTCAAATTCATCCACTTGTATAACTGTTCCATTAGTGGTATATGACGAGTTGGTTATATGATGTACCAGTCCTGACTTATAGGCTATCAGTAGGATCCATATAACAGAACATACCTGTAATGTAACACATTGTCATAGTATTCATACATATACTGTACAACCTCTGTTGAAATGTTGCATAGTGTTACATGACTTTGACAATATAAGCTGTTTATGATTTTAAAAATATTTGAATTTCAACAGTTTAAAGTTTTGGTTAACATTTTCAAACGAACGGACAGGACAATCATTATAATCATGCTGTATTTAGTTTTTTTTCTACAATTTTTCAAACATATACAGTATCCAGCTGACTAAACCATTTTCTGCAGAATTCAAGACTCTTGATTGGTTGATTTAAAGTTTTAAACTAACCAATGAAAAGGCTGCATTGATGAATCTGGTTCCAAGACATGACAAGATTAGTACAAGGTATCATATTCAGGCAACAGTTTTAGGGAACTTTTTAAAAACTAATACTGTCAGGATTAGGGGTAGAAAAAATAACAAGAGGGCCATCAGGGGGCATGGCAACAGGGGAGCGACCTAGGACCCTTTTGGAACCCTTAGTTATATTTCTGAGGCAGAATTCACAAAGCATCTCAAGGGAAAATATTTTGACTTAATTTGAAAAATTGAGCTGCACAAATTTCCCAAGAAATTAAGAATAAACCATGTGTTTTGTGATTATTGTAGCGTTTTACATAATGCTTCTTAACAATGCAAAAAAATTGTTAATCTTAATTTTCCTGTTTCGCTGATATACTTTTAAAGACTTTAAGAAAATTGTAAGTTTTCCCTTAAGATGCTTTGTGAATACCACCACTGGTCTGTCCAACTAACAGCTTAACTTACCATTATAAATCTCTGAACAACTCTCGTGCTTGCCCAGAAATATATAAGTCGTAGTCTACGTGGTAAATCTAGAAATGTTTCACGCTGGAAGAAGGGGGCTTCATGTTGAACTCGAGGTGAAATAGGGGCTCCTCTTGTTGCGATCATACCAGCTGATAGATTGAAGCGGGGCTGAACTTTAACCCGTTCTAATGGTACCCGAGCTTTGAAAGGACATTTAAATAATGGTTCACACATCACATGGTCGACTGGACTGCTTGTTGCTCTCTCCTTCTTTAAGTCTGAAAGCTGCAACAACATCAAACTCATGATATTTGTTTAATCAAACATTTTTTATTATCAGTAACATTATCCTTCTTTCCTATGGTTTCACCCTTTCCTATGGTTTCAGCCACCCCCTTATTTTGAAAAATATAGCCCAAAGAGTGGAAATTTTTACTCCAGTATGTGGATTGCATGAAAAAACTAGGATACACTTCCCAATATTGTTCATGAATCAATTTTTATGAAATTAAGCCGTTTTAAGTGATTTTGTAACAAAAAGTAGAAAAAATGTGACTATTTTTGTGGGCCTCTTGAAAAAACAGGGTGCTTCACTCTCTGCAGGCATTGGGTGTAATTAAATTTATGTAAAACATTAGTTGACATGTTGATGTACATTACCTAAAAATATTTCACTTTGAATCCTTCAAAAAATACAATTTCTTGGACGTTCAACTAGAGTGGCAGAAACCATAGGAAACACTATAAAATTAAGACAAACCTACCCCTGGTCAGTTAAATAGCTATATTTTTTACAAATAGACTACCCAGACCAAATAATTTGGTCGATTTGTTAAGATAAAAGACTAACTATAACACTCTAAACATTTTTCAAGCTTGCAAAAACATATTTTGGCAAACATAGGATGTTGATTCTTAAGTGGCTGAAACCATAGGAAAAGAGGATAATTTTTGTGAGCAAAAAGGATAAACAAATCTAGTCAGCTATTAAATAAGCCATACGCACATATCACAATACCAAAACTCCGTTTAAAACATTGTGCTATGGTTAAAACTTATTTCAATTCAAATGACCATTACTCAGTCATTAATTGGTAAATTTTCATCAAATATGTTTTTATTTTCTGTAGAAGAGCTCCTTCTTTTAAGTTCAGCAAATCCGGATTTCCGGATTATTCCAGAATAGTAGGACCCCTATCTATAGAAACTGGACCTATCACTTACCTCCATTCTCCTGATGTCCACAGATAAAACGGTGACAAAGAAAATCATCTGTAGGAAGAAATCAGTTAACAGTCCGACCAGCGCAAACAGACAGAACTCCTATAAACACATATATACATGTACAACATATGATAACATAGCCGTAATAAAAGAAACCTTAAAAACTCATGGCGTAACAAGATATCAGGGTATGAAGCAAGAGGGGCCACTTTGGCTCACCTGTCTTAGTAGTGCATGTGGGTCCCTATGATGACCTAAGTAATTATTAACAATTTCCGACTATAGTGACCTAAGTAATCATTTACAATTTCCGACTATAGTGACTTAATGTATTATGTCTTTACTTGCATGATTGAGGAAAATGGACATTGGTAATTTATGTTAAATTTTCATGGAAGGGTATGACCTGCAGTGACTGGGAATCAAACCTAGATCAAGGGGGTCCAGCGCACGAACCTATGGAACATGGCTCGTATAATAGAATAAATTTTATTTCCAATTATAGGTCCCTCTATAGCATATATAATCACACATTTATAGATGTACAATGAAAAAAGATGAGTATAAATACCTGTATAGCTGGAACAAAAGTGAAGAATCCGACTAGAATGATTGCCAGCTCTATCAGTAAGTTCTTAGTGATGTACCAACCTTCCTTACTCAAACCTGAAATACATGATCTTATGGGTAGACTGACGGTCACAGGTTCAAGGTCACAAGTTCAAATTTCCATCAAGGGTAATTTTGATTCCTTTTGTACTAGATAATACCAATTCATCGCCAAAATACAGATATTAAATAAAGACAACATGGCCATTCAATCACTATATGAGGGTCAGAAATGTAATTTTGGAAATCTCAGGGATCAGACAGTCACATTCAAGCTCCCACCATTAAGCATGACTATAGTTAAGCAACATAAAAGACATACAAAGGGGAATCAACATGGATTTAAAAATATTCACGGCAAAAGAAGAAATGTAAACATTTCCGAAAATAATGTTTATTAACATAGAACATTACCTGTAGCGACCCTGTATTTGACATCTAACTCGACTGATGTAGATACGACAGATTTCGTCATCACTAAAACATTCTCCACTCCAATAAGAACCACAAGGTAGGGAAATATCTCACTGTAATCAGAAACAGAACAATTAAACATTAATTAGACAAGCACCTGTTTTAAACAGCCAATATCACTAATTTATACATACATTGCAATTTCCTGTTTTAACGGTAACTTATTTTTCAGATTCATTGATTGAAATACTATGGTGGCACAGTGGCCGAGTGTTTAATGCTTACGACTACCAATCAGGAGGTCTCTGGTTTGAAACTCGGCCGGGATACTGGATATTTCAGAAACACTTTTGGTGTTTCCCACCCAACTAGAGATAAACTGAAGCATGTATCAGTGCTATACATTGTTAAAGAACAAAAGGAGTCTATTTGAAAAGAGTGAGGGTAGAGTCCACCCTGTATCACACACACTTTCTGTCTCTTCCCTTGAAACCAGAGGTCATTGTGGCAGGGAAATACGAATGAACAGGCCCTTTTAAATCTGTAGTTAAAGTTTTGTTGATAAACATTTATTTTTTGTCATTTCTGACGCTTTGTATTAACCACTCAGGCCGGCCTTCATGGTTAATTCCTATGTGTCCGAACTCCGAACTGTTGTATAAACAGCCAGTAATCTGGTTTTTCATATTTTATTTCTTCAATCTACTTACCCTCCATTTAATCTTGTATTCAATCCAAACATAGAACATACACTAACTGAGATCAATAACGAAGACACAACAGTAACAACAGCACTTAATGCTAAACCCCACTTGGATTTCACCATCTCAATTTTTTCTGAAAAAAAAGAGAAATATTAATAATATTACAAAATGTACTACAATATTTTTTCTGATTTTTTTTTTCATGAAATATTATCGAAATATTTTTTTCATAAAATTTACTGAGTGTTAGTTTTGTATGTTATTTGTATTAACGTTTAACGGAGGTCGTGGTTGATGTGCCACATCCAGTGCAGTATTGCAGTTATTGCACACTTTTCCAGCGCAGTATTGCAGTTATTGCATACTTTTCCAGTGCAGTATTACAGTTATTGCACACTTTTCCAGTGCAGTATTACAGTTATTGCATACTTTTCCAGTGCAGTATTATAGTTATCGCACACTTTTCCAGTGCAGTATTACAGTTATAGCATACTTTTCCAGTGCAGTATTACAGTTATAGCATACTTTTCCAGTGCAGTATTGCAGTTATTGCACTTGTATCTGCTGTAACTATGTAACAAATAGAATCTGATTACTTGTAGGAGAAAAACAGGTGTAGGTGGTCCGTAGATCATACCCCTCATAAGAGAAGGGTACCGGGTTCATGTCCCAGTCTGGCGGCTCATTCTTTTTAACTTGTTATAGGAATAAAACCGAAATCTTCGAAAACTTTAGACTTATTGGTAAATTTCTAACATATAGGGACTTGACTGTGTTTAAAATAAATACACAATGAATTAAAGCTATTTACTTACTGACAGAAAAATATAAATACATGAGTAGAACGAGGTATAACACAATGAGATGAATATATTCCACATATATGTTGATGTCTTTGTAATGCAGATGAACAATATGTTGTATGTCCGTATTGTTGACATTCGATGCTGTGGCTGGGTACATGGACTCCAGCCTCTCTCGCAGACTGTTTGTAAAACTGAAAAACAACAAAACATAGATATAGATACTGGGTAACATGAATACAGGCTTAGTTAACGAAGGGTTTCTTTTTTCAATCATTTTACGACAAATTTTCCTGAAATGGACTGTAGGATTTTATTAGGTCAAATTTTCATGAAATGGACTGTAGAATTTTCTTGGGACAAAATTTCATGAAATGGATTGTAGTATTTTCTTGGGACACATTTTCATGAAATGTACTGTAGAATTTTCTTGGGATACATTTTCATGTAATGGACTGTAGATTTTCTAGGGAAATTTTCCTGAAATTGACTGTAGGATTGTTTTCAGACAAATTTTCCTGAAATAGGACTGTCCAATGGACCCAACTGTTCATTTCAGAATATAACTGGATAGTTTACTGTGTGGCCAAAAAAGTCTACCTTTTCACAAATGCAAAGGTTGGGATCAACGAAGACAATAGTAAACACACTTACCTTTCATCAAAAGTTTTTAGGACAAGAGTAATGGCAAATGTGATGGTTCTTTGTCTATTTCTAATGAAGTATCTTGATATTCCAGTCTGTTTCCATGGTAACCCAAACAATACATCTAAAAATAGAAACAATGTTGTTGAACTTTCGTAACAAGACGTTACTTGCATACAACATGTAGGTTAAACAAGACATATCACTGAAAATGATTAATACCCAACTAGATACTGCTTGACACAGTTACACAAGCATCAGAGGTCCAAACTATGATGAGGTGCATAACTAATAGGCTAATGTTTGGTACTGATGAATCCTGCCAAGTTTCGTTTAAAGGCAATCATTAAAAAAACTGATTGGAGCATATATGCAAATATGCATTAGTAGTCTTTGTATCTTTGTGATATAATAAATGAAGAAGCAGCAAACTAGTAATGTATCCACATTACATGTGTCCAGATGCACCCACTTGCTATTTAACTATGTCAAGGGTCATTACTCTGCTACAATATTTCTATAAAGTGTGATGACTTCAGCTGAAACCTTTTATGTTATTTCAGACCAACAGACTGACAAAGGCAAATATATGTGTCCCCCTCCAACCTTTGGCAGGGGCATAGAAAACATGCCTGAAACTCTACAAAAACCTGAAATCAGACTCAGGACTGAAAACTAACAGGTCTGTAAAAACCAAGAAACCATGGAGACCTGTCTCCCTCAGCTTGTGATAGGTGGTATAACAGCTCAGTAAGAACATTGATCATTGGTAAATAAGTCTGCAAAATCTAAGTGTCTGATTAGTTCTTAATAGAATCGACCAATGGAAACACTGTGGCAGGAGTCTGGTGTCCAGTCCTGGTTGATAACAATGAGTCAAGATTTACGAAGAAATGGTAAGTACAGAAAGTAGCGTTACCTCGGATACCTGGAGGAGCTTCCAAAGCTTGGTTGTATCGTTTGTATATTGTTCTTAATATATCCTTATCATTGAGAAATCTGAAATGATATAAAATAGCCTACTGTAATACTAAATATTGTTAAAGTAAAATATTGTTAAGTAAAATATTGTTCAAGTAAAGCGTTTATTTACAGGGTTCCTACTGAAGCAAAATGCCTTATCATGAAAGTAAGGCACAATTCAGTTTCAGGTGCCAATCCTTATTGCACCCAATCATCCCAACACCAAAAGTATGTTTCAAACAATGTTTGTTTACGTTTCTTTGTCCGTACGGTTATGGAACCAGCTTCTAAAACAGTGAAAATGTTATTTTTCACAGTTCATTTCACTGATAATTCATTGATAGCAAATAATAAATTAGATTCTTAGTATATCTATATTACAAGTTAAAAGCACAATCTTTTTCAAAGCTCCTCTACCTTTTTCTGTCATTCTGCCAGAGGTTGGCCGGAGATAGTACCAGGCAACCATATTTAGGTAGAATGTCCTCATGAGGTTTGGAATTTATTGGTTCCATCACTCGCAAACAACAATCAACCAAAGACTTCTCTTCATTTCTACAACACAAACAATGACATTTGAATAAGACTTAAAATAATTTCACATCCATGCAATTATTTAAACAGACGACACTCCATCTTATTATCATCACCATTGATACCGTTCAGGCTTGAAAATTGATCCTCTAAGTAAGATGGTCCTGAACTATGAAGTTATGCTAACAATATGAATCAATGTGCGACATAAACAGTTACCAGATCGCCAATTACGTCTCCATAGGCCATCATGTTCTTAAGGAAAGTTGTCTCACTGGACATGATAACTGATTTGGGGCTATGATGTTCAGAAAGCTGACGGCCCAATAGCCATAGAAGTCAACAAGTTATTGTTGTACACTGATGAATAATTATTCAATAATTTACCCATGTTGGTGCCTGAATTTCTCAATTTCCTCGAGTATTTGGAACACCCTGGAGAGCGGACCATTGAGAGCATCTAGTGGATCATGTTCTGTACGTTCCCATGGTGATACCATCATCTTGACAACCAACTGTTGTATATAACCCTGAGATGGTCCCTTGTACTGTAAAATATGAAGTTGGTATTTATAACAGTATACATGTACATTAAATTTTTAATCTTGCTTGACTTTACACATGGGTCCTAAAGAGGCATGATAGTGATAATACCCTCCACCCCCTTACAACTCGTGCAGGGGTATAATAATCATTAAAAGAAAACTACCTAACAATAAGCAGAACTAGATGCGATACCAACTTTCAAGTGAAGTTTTCATTGAAACAGACCAGTGGTTAAGGAGAACAGGCGCAGAATTATTTTTTTAACCATTATTAATAAAGGGCCATAACTCTGGCAATGATAATCCAACAACTGATATTATAGACATAGACAGATTTCCAGCACAAAATCATTTTGCCTCCTCCACTTTACAAAATTTCTGAAAGTAATCAGTGAGTGGTAATACATACCCATCTTGGAATACTGGTAACATCTGTGTTCTCAAAGGACTTGTCCCTCTTTTTGAATGACAGTGGCGGAGGTCTGTGTCCGTTCACTGGTGTTTCATATTCTCCGGGAATGTTCCCAGGTAATGGTACGTACAACAGCGGGTAACTTAAATATACACAAACTTGGTCATTACACGGTTCATACACTTTTCATCGCGTAAATTCCTCGACTTTTCCATGACATTTCCCATAAAAAAGTTCAGTTTCACATGTCAAATTTTTAGATTCATTGTCAATTTTGTGTACTCAAAAATGCTTCATACTGACTTTCGCCACCATGTTGCCATGAATTTCAAAGCCTTTTTCTGTGTTTTAGATGTACGGTAAATTTGGAAAGTTGAACAGGATTTGTGAAAAACATCTTACATACACGACTAGTCATCAAGTATAAATGTTTGCTAGAAATATCTGATTTTTTGAGATTAAAGAATGAATTAGTTTTCAAATCCAAAATCTGCAAATTGAAAATAAAGTGCTGTATTTCATGTCTTTATCCTCGAAATACAAAATCATGGAAAATAAAAAGTTGATACATACCATAGTAGGACGATGATGGCACAGACTGATATGAGAATGGACAATGGATGACTAGCACACAGTAGACCATGCGTGTAGAACACTTGTGATACACGGTCCTTCACGACTTGCATTGTAGCGTTATGTTACATTGTCACAGCTGAAACAACAAGATAAATCAGAATCAGATCTAAATGTTGTATGAAAACTTCCCAACTAGAGATGTATACATGATATTACATCTGTCTTCACAGTTTATAGATTAACCCAAATACAGCTAAATAACCAGAATACATCAGAATAGTACAAACGTATTAACTTTGAAAATAGAGGTTGTACCTAAACTTCAACATTAGCATAACAGAAGTCAGTTTACACCGACACTCGGGCGACTTCAATAGCTCCCCTTATTCTTCAAATAGTGGCTCTATGTAGCATAACAATAATATTATCCTACTGGCGAGCGCTTGAGAATAGCAGAACATTGTACAAATAACTTTACTAAGCGGTCGGTTGCCGGGTTGCAAAAGAACGAGCTCGCCTAGCAAAGTGCTGAAATTGAGAAACAGTATGCCATAAGTATTAGCGAGCACTGGTAGCATGTCGTTGCATAGACGTAGGAAAGTGCTTGATCATATTCATAAGCGTATTTGGAACCAGTTGCCTAACCAAACCGCTAATGAGCGCTCGATAACGCTATGCACCATGCAGGGAGTGCTAGCGGATAGCAGAAATTTCTGAAGCGTAAGACATGTAAGAAAGCACTCGGTAGGGCTTGCCTAGCAAAGTGCTGAGAAACGGTATGCTATCGGCGAACACTGCTTGCTGAGAGCGTTTCGTTGTATAGAAGTAGCAAAGCGCTACTGAAAGGTGCTTAGTAGCACATTAGTTAAGCAACAGGCTCCAGTTTTCGGTGTTGAACTTGATGATGCAACAATCACGTCACTGCTAAGTTACAGTAACATGGTCCTCAGGAAAATAATTCAACAAAATGATACTGTACCATGTAAGCAACAATAATTTTCGTATCAAAATAGGTGTGTCACTTATAGGGTCCGCAATAATGGTCAGATTCCAAGATTTGTAACTTTCATTTCAATTTCAAGTCAAATGACTCACTTCCCATGTCATAGAATTCGACCGTAAAAATAGATTACCTTACGGTAGATCGTTTCATTCATTCCTCAAGCATGTGCTTCGCTATCAGTGTAAACATTACAAAATGTCAGTAAGTTTATGTTTTTGATTGGCTGAACATGTTTTATAAACATCGAACCATTTCCGGATCAGTCTATTTTCCAATGAGCACACGCCGACAACCGAAAGTGAATCGACCGATAACGTCAGACGCCAGCTAACAATAAGATTGTCTAGCCAACAATAGGCAGAGAACAAGAAAAGTTTAGGAAACTGTTAAGAGTGCTTTAACAGTGAAGCAAATATTATTTTATATGTGATTTTATATTCTTATAACATTGGCCTTATAATACTTTGTTACTGTTGCTTTGAATATTATATCATACGATTAATCTATATCCGTCTTCTCCTATTGTTTGCTAGATATCTTTATTGCGCGCTGATATTGGTCGTCGCCAGATTGTGTTTATTTCAGCAATTGATAAAACCCAGCTATCCGGTACATACCGAACCGAGGTATTCCGATTACTAATTTAGTTTGGAAAAGTGGAGAAAAAAACATCAACGTTTTAGCTTCTGTGTTGACAAAGCAGTGACAATAGGTAATATTGCGATATGTTCATGGAAGATAAATGTAAAATTATTCTTGTAGCTTTATCTTAGCTCCCATTTCATCCTGCAAGTAAGCGAGTCACGCCATTTAAAACAACTGTTATCAAGGAAATGAGATATATTTTCTACTTTCATTTTGATAAATTTGCTGCCTGGGCATTGATACATGCTTATGCATTTAGGTAAACTTGAATGCCGAATAGTATGCGGTGTGTGATTGGAATAGACTTGCGCTGATTTCTGCTAGGCAGGTCATGCATGCATCAATTGGATTCACATACACCACTGAAAATGACGCCTAACTTTCAAGTGAGTAAGAAACCGTTGCGTTCCACGGGGACCTACTGGCTACTGTACTATAAAAATATTTGGGGCCGCAAAATGGGACACATTATACAGCAGATTTCGGTGTAACAATTGCAATGTAAGCAACGTGGAAATTTCCCTGATCGGTCAAAAAGCCTGTGCCCTATAAAATTGGGAAATTTTAGCGTGACAATTCGCCAAATTGGGAATTATTAAAAATTGTTTGTTTGGTTAAACCTCTTCATATTTTGCTATTTTCTACTATTAAAACTCAAGTCATATGAAGTAACGATTGTTGCAAGTTTGAAAATCTATTGTTTTTACTTTAAAACAGCCATACTGTTTAATAACTGCTTTTAAACCAGCGAGAACAAAACTGAAAAGGGGGAAAATATGCAATATTTTTGCGGAAAAATTATGACTTTTTAAGAAAAATGGAGGTATTTTGCTAACCCGTGCCTCTATTCGGCCCTAAAAATAGCCCCAAAAAATCACTGCTAATGGAACAAGAAGTTGGTATTATTGCATAAACCTTCTCATAAGCCGGTGTCTTATAAGCGAGTTTGTACGGTTTATATTTATTTTTCATAGGTGAAAGATGAGGGTTCTATGGTCACCATTAGACAAGAACAAGTTTCTCACGTACACTAACAGTATCATTAACCTGTATGAAACAAGAACTATTCAAGATGAACCCATACCTAAAGGTAAGAGTTAAATATTAGACAAGTTTCTCACGTACACTAACAGTATCATTAACCTGTATGAAACAAGAACTATTCAAGATGAACCTATACCTAAAGGTAAGAGTTAAATATTAGACAAGTTTCTCACGTACACTAACAGTATCATTAACCTGTATGAAACAAGAACTATTCAAGATGAACCCATACCTAAAGGTAAGAGTTAAATATTAGACAAGTTTCTCACCTACACTAACAGTATCATTAACCTGTATGAAACAAGAACTATTCAAGATGAACCCATACCTAAAGGTAAGAGTTAAATATTAGACAAGTTTCTCACCTACACTAACAGTATCATTAACCTGTATGAAACAAGAACTATTCAAGATGAACCTATACCTAAAGGTAAGAGTCAAATATTAGACAAGTTTCTCACCTATACTAACAGTATCATTAACCTGTATGAAACAAGAACTATTCAAGATGAACCTATACCTAAAGGTAAGAGTCAAATATTAGACAAGTTTCTCACCTACACTAACAGTATCATTAACCTGTATGAAACAAGAACTATTCAAGATGAACCCATACCTAAAGGTAAGAGTCAAATATTGCATCATACAGTATGTACATACCAGCTGTATCCCACTATTGGTTTTTCCACTGCATGAGTTACGGCCCCTTAAAGGGCAAAAAATCAGCTACTTTTTGTCTGTTGGCAATATTTTTGCTGTAATCTTCATAAAACTCCCATTATGGGACAGGTTTGTGATTGAGAACAGGTAACTGTATCATTGATTAAAACAAGTAAAATCATTTCTTTTTTTGTAAAATTAACACCTGTGTAACCGAGAGCTTTTTGTAAAGTATGATAATATTTAACGTTGGAATATAGTCTGTTCTAAAATTTTATAGAAATATACATTTTTGAATAATCATATGTTATGTTGTTTGTTTCAGGCTGTGTACCTATATCTGATGAATTATATGCTGCTAATCTGACCACACTCTCTGATGTACATTTAACCAAGGTACAGTATCTGCTTCATTTCTATCATTCATTTCTATGTTTAGACTGGTTATGAATTGACTAGTCGCCAGATATGTACGCATGTAGATCAAGACTTGAGTTAACCAATCGCCTTTACATAATGCTTATAAACTGTGTAAAACATTGTTCATCTTGATTTTCTTGTTTAACTGATACACTTAAGGAAATTTTAAGTTTTTAAGAAAATTCTAAGTTTTCCCTTTAGATGCTTTGTGAATACGAACCCAGGCAGATTGGCACATGGTAGCAGGTTACCATGATTTAACTACCTGGCAGCTCGCCAACTGGCAAAAAGATAGCATCCTCATACATCAGTGGTCAGTCAAGTTCCCAGACTACCTGTGAAATCACTGGTGTAGAATACTCTGGTGAATGAGAAAGAAAGATAGAGGCCACCTTTAGAATACTATTGTTCAATATGCACTCATACTCCTGAACATTTGGTCACATGATACGGAACGTTATAATATTAACTATAGAATAAATGAATATAAAATCATTTAATTTCAATGGGACAAAATTTCGTGGTTTTGGTGAAAAAGACCATTTCGTGGGGACGTAATTTCAAAGATTTAGGATTTCATGAAAAAGTGCAAGGTCAAAAATCACACAAATGATCAGAATTCCCTCAAAAGTCAAACAGCTATAATTATTGTTATATTACATATTTCAAGTAAACTTCCCAAGAACCTAGTATTTATATACCTGACTGAACTTGAAAGCAAGTACAGGTAATGACAGCCACTGATTACTTGACATATTTATTGTTATAATAATTATTCATTGGGGATTTAATTGCATTGTTGGAGTCATTCACGAAATCCACGAAATTAAATCCCACACAATTATTAATGATTTTACAGTATAGTATAAATTCTATGTTATATATTACAGTACGTTGAGTGGTACCCGGGACCTACTACTGACAATCTGATCGCTATAGGTCAGGCTAATGGCAAAGTTGTACTCTCCAAGTATGTTTTATTTTCAATCATATATTATATCTTCTCTATTTATCTCATAGCTTATTATGTCAACTAAAAAGAGAATCCAGTATTCATCACATGACATATCAAACAATTATGATTATCCACACGTCCCCCCCCCCTCCCCCATTCTACACCTTACAGATCATGCTGGTGCCTATTTTCAACAATAAAAAAAATTGAAATTTTGTAATTTAGTAAATTTGATAACTGATAAACAAATGTTTGAAAAATTAATTTGTAAATTTGTTTGTAATTGGGTTACATCAGTAGAATTTATGTTTCAGTATTGGGAAGAAAGGAGAAAGTGATCTGGTTGGCAAAGAATTCAGTAAGTCAATTACCATCTATATAATTGTTGTTGTTGATTTATCTGGTTATTATGTCTCATAGATTTAGTGGGGCAGAGACATATTATATTTTTGTGCTGGATTCCATCAGTCTGGATGGATGTCACAAAGTTTTTGCACGAACGTTCTCCTTAACTTAATTACTATTCGTTGGATTTCAATGTTTGCATGTATGCTTGGTACAAACCCTAGTTGTTCATATTGTCAGGAATTTCAGGACAATGATTATTTCCAGAGTTATGGCCCTTTTTGGGAAACATACTTTTTATGCCCCCGTATCAATCGATCGGGAGGCATATAGTGATTCCCCTGTCCGTTCGTTCGTTCGTCCGTCCGTTCGTTCGTCCGTCCGGTTAACCCAAATTGACCGTTTCTTCAGGCTTCATTATGGCTTGCTACAAAGCTTCCATACTTGCATGGATGTTGTATATGAACACTCTCCACACGCCTGTATCACCTGACCCCATTTTGACTTTCACCTTGACCTAATTTTGGACTTAGACTTTATGGAAAAGGCTTCAACAGGGGGCATAAGCGTTTATTGAACGCAGTCTTGTTTGTGTATATAAAACGCATATCATTTTATTCTTGTCTCCAAGCCTTTGTTCATTCATGGATAGATGCATACGTTGTTTCCTGAGTAATGGCCCTTTGTGGGAGACATACATTTTTGTGTTCAAAACCCGTTCTAGCAGATTCTGTTTAAACAGTATATTTTATGTTTACTTCAGTACCTAAACATTTACGACATTGTGTGTACCTTGCTTGGAATCCTGTACACCATAACTTGGTAAGTTGAGTTACTTCTACAGTAATATTCTAATCTATTTTTGTACTATATGATCATACTTAGCTACTTTAGTCATTACCGTCATTCCCGGAATATTATCATTCAATACCACAGCGAGCCCAGTTATTAATCTCTAAATAATTACTTAACTTCAAACATCAAACATTGACTGATGTAAACACTGCTTTATATAATGGCTATTCTTGTACCTACATCCCTGGCATCGGAACTTGACATTTCTGAAATATTTATAATATTTCCCGCTATATCTGGCCGTGTGGTCTGCAAAGTATCTGGAAGTGCCAGGAAGCTGTGTATCGGTGCTATACACCGGGCACATTAAAGAACCAGGCTGTCTATTCGAAATCAGAGCTAGGCGCACTTCTGCAGTGCCGGACATGCCTGTATCTAATGTCTCTCTCTCTCCCTTCAGGTGCTTTCTCTCAGTCTGTCCCTCTGGTCAGATCATGCTGTATCTGCACTGGTAGAGGATGCACCTGCGCCCTTGTGGCTGCAACACAATAATGTAAAGTGCCTTTGAGTGTGTGTTCGCATGAAAAGGGCGCTATATAAATCTGGTATATTTATTTATTGTACATTTATTACAATGTTGAACAGTTAGCGGAGGGTTTGGACAAACATAGGAATGATTGTTGTATCAGTATCTGGGATGTAAAAACACGAGCAAACTCGGAACTTGCAGAACGACAAAGATACAGTTCTAACATAGCAGAGAATGCCATCAGCAAACCATTCATTGAAGTGGGTATGTACCATTCTATTCTTGATCACACTCCATGCACATTTCTTCAATGTCATTAAAATAATAATGCACAGTGTGCATGATATAAGAAATGATGTCATTCTTCGTACTTTGTTATGATAACGTCACATATCAAGGACACATAGATTCAAGCCAGTGATTTTTTGTGTCTTTGGGAAAGGGTCCGGGTCCATTCAGATTGGGAATTTTCGCGTTGTGACAACTTGAAATTGGGAATTTCCATGAAGCAGAAAGGCCAAATAAAACAGAAAAAGAGATAACATGTGAATGTTTACTGGTTTCTTTGAACTTTTATGCTTGACCTCTTGTCAAAAATGTTCATAACTTTTTTATGTCCGATTTTGAAAATTATTTTTTTAAATTGTATATTGGGAATTTCTCCATTCAAATTTGGGAAAATTATAGCCTATTTGCAATTGGGAAAGTGTCCGGAAAAATAAAGTATGAAAAAAATCACTGCAAGCGCTGTCAAGTATTCATGTCTTTGATATCTTATTTGTCTTATTTTATGTCTCAGACTGGTATATGATGAATAGAATATAAAATTTGTGTTGATTTATTATTGAATTTTATAAAACTTGTTGAATAAAACCAATAAGAAACATCCCAAGGCTCACTTCGGCTCATTTCATATTATTTTAATAAATACATCAACACTCATTTAGGATCCTCGTTTTCTTGTGTATCAGATAAATGACAGCATTTGTTTTCACTTTTATCACCAACTCATAAACTTATAAAATATTATGTTATCATGTGTATTATCAACATTGTCTTTGCTTAGATTATTGTACAATTTGTCCCAAGTTTGCCAAAACAAAGTGGATCTATAACTCTTTAATTAAATATGATATAAAATTTGGAAGTTTTGACATAGCTCAGATACATAAAAAGTTCTGTTTTATTATACATTTGACCAGGTATGGGAGATACAACAACATCGTTCGCATGGTTCAAACAAGAACCACGGACATTTATCACGGGAATGAATGGGAAATGTCTGCGTGTGTATGATTTGCGAGGTATGTGAAATCTTACGTTTAATACTCTTGATTGTGTGCCTCCATAGCTCAGTGGTTAGCATGCTTGCCGTCTAATCTAGTGACCCGGGTTCAAATCCAGGTTGAGGCACTCATATGCCTGCTGATTGGTAAATAAAGGCTATGGTCGGCAATATAATATATTGATTATAACCTGACCCTGACCTTAATACATGAATATATTACAAGGTTTTTGCATTGAATATATCTGTTTCTGCAAGTAAACCTTGCATTATCGGACCTTTAGATTTGTGTTTGTATTACACCTCAAGCCTACTCATAACACTTGTTGTTTATAAAAACATACACCTATGGTTCAATATAGACAAGGTATCAGCTGTTAAATTATGCTAATGGAAGGTAAGAAGATAAGATTAATATCTATGCACTATACGACAAATGAAATTATCAGATACAGGTTTAACCCAGGTTTGATTAATTTTGACAGATAATAATTTTGTTTTGATACTTGGTAGCCATTTTAAAACATTTCAAAATGGCTGCCATGTATACAAGAAATATGTAGTGGAAAATCTTTGTTAGATATTTGAAAAAGGCTTTGCCAAAATGTCAATAATAAAAGAGTATCAACTTAATATGTGGTGTTTATTCATAATTCCCTATGGATTGAAGTCAGACTTTTCAAAGATCTAAAACTCTGCATAATGCAAATAATGAATAAATATTGGTTATATTGTCATGGTTTTGTTGTCAAGGTTTTGTTGTCATGGTTTTGTTGTCATGGTTTTGTTGTTGTATATTGTAGATGCCAGCAAACCACATTTAGTATCTCACACTAAGTATGTACATGGTGTATGTACAGATCCATTACATGAGTCGAGAGTTGCTGCATTTGCTGAGGTAAATATTGTCCTTGTCACTCTGTGTATATTCAGTATGTTTAAAAAAAAAACTGCTATAAAAAAGACTCATAAATAAGTCTGGGGTGGTATTCAATATTGATATCAATTAATTGGAGAATGAGGATAGCCAATCATATGGCCTGTTACTGACCAAGAGTTTAATATGGTGTGATCTGATTGGTTGAGCAGATTAAGTGTGAAGATGTAGTGTTAGCAGATTAAGTGTGAAGATGCAGGTTTATACGTGGCACACAGTATATATATATGATCCCAAATACAATGGACTGTTGCTATTTTTTTTTCCATTCTAATGTTTTTAAACTGAAACTTCGCGAGGATAAACATGAACATGAAACTGATTTTTGCAACAAAACAGTTAATTTCCTCTACAATCATTGATCTGTTTTCTATTTACAGACACATGCTGCTATTTGGGATGTCAGGAACTTTGATAAACCAGTATCCTTTGTGTAAACATGTATTGTGACTCCAATGGTCAGGCTGTTTGAAATATTCTACTCTTAAATTTCATGATGTGGCAATAAACACAGATTTTATAAGCTTTCATACATGTCAAAATTTTTAATAATAGAGTAATAATTATATAAACATTTCATACTTTTCTTCTTCAAATTATTAATATATATTTTATCTACTTATATACATATTCAAATTACTTCTGCCATTCTGCTTTATCCTATACTTTCAAGATGTCATTAAGATGTACCATTGTCAAACTTTATACCTTAACACACTCTAGATATTAACATTACCAAATGATAGAGCTATATTAAAGATAGACTGGTGTCCTACAAGGTTAGTATATTACATTTAAGCTTCGTTTTGAGATACAGTAGCTACAAATTGGCTTAAATCAGACTGGGATAATAGTTTGAGCTACTGTAAAGCATATATTTTGAGGGGTATTAAATTTCATGAATTTGGATAAAAATGCATTCTCTTGGGGTCGTAACATAAAAGATGACAGAACATAAAAGTGTAAACCCATGTCATGGTGGAGTTCAACAAAGAAATCAATGAAAATTTAACTCCCTTGAAAAATAATGATTTTGGAGTATCTACCTGTGTATACTAGTACATTATCATGTTGCTGGGACCGAAAAACTTGTTCAAGGTTTCTATGGTGCTTGATTAAAAGCTTTTTAAGGCAACAAAGTTCTACTGTACTTCTATTATACTCATGATGCTTGTTTTCTCCATTTGTTATCACAAGTTCTCTCATCAACTGTCATCTGGAAAAGCGCTACGTATCAGATGTAGCGAAAAATTTATACGCCACGAGCAAGTGCTTGCTGATTGCAGACTGTTGCACAGAAAAGCGCTCCCAAAGCGGTCCTTTGTACCAAAAAGCATTTGGTTGCACCTTAGTTAGGCAACTGGCTACTGTTTAAATTCCAATGTTTGAATTCCAATTGAACTGATGTAGATAACATTATGGATGTGTTTCAGACCTGGATTTTTAGCTGCTCTATGTCGGGAAAGTTCAGTTGTCAAACTGTATGATATACGGCATACTGTGCTGGGTCCTGATGAGTTAGAACTTGTAACGTTTGAGAGAAATATTCAACGTAAGTACAACTTTTAGCAGGTAGGCAAACAGCAACTAGTTGATGTCATAGCGGATCCATTATTGTGAGATATATTTATAAATTGATACATAGAGGATTGTTTTATTCCCTTGCATATTCTGATGCGGAAGGCATATAGTGATTGTCCTGGCGTCCGTTTGTCCGTCCCATTTAAAATTTTTACCCAAACTTTCAAGATTTTAAATTCAAATATGTCCAGAGTCAATCAAGGCATTGCTTTTAAACTTGGCATACTTGTTAGCTTCTTAATTAGGTAAATCATCTGTAAAAATAACGTCTTGAAGTGACAGTTACGACGTCACTTTGAGATCATTTTGTATGTTGAAGTCATGCAGTTTCTGTTTTGAACTGGAACCAGGGCAAAATGGGCAGAGCTTCACAAGCCAACCCCACAGCATCATCCACAGACTGAGTGATAACTAGGTAATGGTTTTGAAATTCATGATTTCATTAGTTAGTCTAATATTATATAATAAATTACAGCTAACAGACAGCACCAAGTTGTACATTTTGCGTGGCATCCTACATCAGAGAATCGTGTGATCACTCTAACACCTACAGGAAACCTCAAAGATAACCAGATTCATGAGAAGCTACCTATAGTATGTTCTAATGTTATATCTCATATTTTCATGAGGGTTCAAATTGCCAATCTGTTTGTGAGTTGGATAAATTTGCGAAAAAATTGAACTTTTTAAATCCCTATTTATGGGTGGAACAGTGGCTTAGTGGTTAAAACTCTCGACTACCGATGTGGAGTCCCTAGTTCGAATCTTGGCCGGGGCACTGGAAATTTCAGTAACCCTTTTCATTGTTTCCCATCCAACTTAAGATTGTTTCCCATCCAACTTAAGATGAACTGGTTGGAAACCAGGAGGTTGTCTTGTATGTATCAGTGCTATAAAGAACAAAGGAATCTATTTGGAAACAGCTAAAACATGAGGTCATTGGCCAGTTAGGCAGAGATTAAACCAAATGGCCACACACTTTTACTGTCTCAGTTGAATGCAAAAGAGAAAAAATAAATCACTATTTGCCAAAGATAATGAAGTCCCTGTACTGACTTCTTAGAATGTTTACAATAAATTAATAATGCATTTTAGGTGGATTAGGAAACAGGGTCTACAAATTCTATTAATCAATCTCGACACCTCATTCCTAAAAGTATTCATTGCTTCCATTATGAGAGAAGAGAAGCCAGTTTTTTTATGCGGATCATTGCTTGATGGTAAATCTGATAACATTTTTATTTCCTTGTTGGTATAACACGGCCATGCAGTGAACGCTGGACCTCCCTCACTTGAAACAGATACACTTCCATTTGGCTATCTTTAGAAATGAATCAAAATTAACCTAGTATAAAACATGATTTGTATCAAGGAGGTTTCTATATTTCAGAGTCTTTCTATTGGAATGAATCTAAGTTGGTTATTTAGTAGAAACATACATATGCATGACTACGGACACGAGGTCGACATGGCAACCAGAATGAAACGTAGAGCTTTACAAGGATATGGTTTACATGTAAGTTTCCTATTGATATGATTTAGTTTTACGGTTGTCTGTTAATAAACTTCTACAATTTATACAATCACTCTCGACACCTAGTTGCTGATGGTATCCATAACCACAAGGGTATGAGAGTAGAGAAGCCAGTTTAACCTTTGTTATG
This sequence comes from Spisula solida, assembly GCA_947247005.1. NCBI lineage: Eukaryota > Metazoa > Mollusca > Bivalvia > Venerida > Mactridae > Spisula > Spisula solida. Next base: position 471,366 of record OX365958.1, on the reverse strand, counting down.
CTGAATGTCAAGTAATGGTGCCATGTTTATTTTGTCTTTTGTATGATGTTGCCATAAATCAAAACCCAGACTCCCTGCCCTCAACACAGAGTGTGAGACACTGTCACGCTTGGCAGTCAAGGTGGTTGAAATTGATGGTGATTGTACTTAGCATTGATAACGACTATTTTAGTACAAGTTAGACTCAAATTACCTACCCATGGTATTCCATTTGTTATGTCAGATAAACGCTGCCATGTACATTTGGAATAAATGTTATATCTTCTGTACAAGACTGTGTGTGAATGGTTGGTCTCAAAGTGTTTTCACTATTATATTCTGACTGTTAGTATGTCTACTGCATATATATTATTTTTGTGCTGGATGGATGGATGTTACACAGTTTGTCTGTTCTTGTTCTCATTAACCACTGGTTTGATTACCTTGAAACTTCACATGAATACATGGTATCAAACTTAGTTAATATGCATATTGTCTGGAATTTTAAGTTGAATAGTTTTTATGGGAGTTATGGCCCTTTGTGTGGGACATTCCATTTTGTGTCAAATTAGACTCCATCTAGTTTGTAGCATTAGTGTTGTATTTTATATTACCAGAGTCGTGAGTTATGGAACAATGCAGTGGTGGTCACAGATGAGCCGTATCTACATGCACTGTGGCATTGGTTAGATTGTATCCTTTGTAACATACACCACATCTAGAAACCTGTGTTCCAGCGTTCTACAATACTCAATTTTCATGTCGTTTTTAAGGTTTTAGAAAATCTGAATGAGAATAATCACTGTTTCTGTCATGAAGCCCTGCTAGTGGACCAAATCTATTGACATATTTTATAGTATTTATATTTATTAGTTCTACCCATGTGACCCTTACATATTTCCGAACAACAAATTAACAAAATTTTGACCTAGCAATAATTTATAATTATACAGTCCTTTACTAGGATGCAACTACCACTCAACAGTATGGAGTTGTGTATGAGATTAAGTTAACGAAATTTTTTTTTTGGCAAATTTTGAAATTTATAAATTTGAACTTTTTGTAAATTTGTAAATTTCAGCCTACAAAGAATGCTTCAAAGAGAGGAAAAATCTCTAATATTTCCACTTACTAAATGTTAGAAATGAATAATTTACAAACTTTTCGACCAACGGAAATATTCACTTATAGTATTGTGTAGAGAATTTGACTCGATTCTCAACCTTCTATAAGCGTAATTTAACAGCTGATATATGACTACAATGTATATATGTATAACCCGGTTGTATGTTTCCATAAGAGGGAAGTATCACAAAGATGCTCAAGGTGTAATACCAACACAAATCTATAGGACCAATATGCACGATTTGCTTATGGAAATTTACATATTCTGCGCATGAACCTTGTAATATATTCATGAATAATGTCAAATACTATAATAAAGTGTTTATACTTACATCACTACCCAGTATCGAGTGCAATATTACGATCAGACGAAGGTCCAAAGAAAGCAAAGAGTTCTCGATTTATTGGTGTATTAGATCTGTTAGGACCAGACAAGATAGCAGATAGAAGCGATACATCGTACAACAGCTGGCAGTATCCTGATGGTTGCCGTAGTAACTGTAGAGAGAGTAACCTGGTCTACCAGTATAGAAGTGTTGCCAGGTTAGAGATTATGTTCATGTTTCTGGTATAGTACTATCTGTAACCTGATGGTTGCCATGGTAACTGTAGAGAGAGTAACCTGGTCTACCAGTATAGAAGTGTTGCCAGGTTAGAGATTATGTTCATGTTTCTGGTATAGTGCTATCTGTAACCTGATGGTTGCCATGGTAACTGTAGAGAAAGTAACCTGGTCTACCAGTATAGAAGTGTTGCCAGGTTAGAGATTATGTTCATGTTTCTGGTATAGTACTATCTGTAACCTGATGGTTGCCGTGGTAACTGTAGAGAGAGTAACCTGGTCTACCAGTATAGAAGTGTTGCCAGGTTAGAGATTATGTTCATGTTTCTGGTATAGTGCTATCTGTAACCTGATGGTTGCCGTGGTAACTGTAGAGAGAGTAACCTGGTCTACCAGTATAGAAGTGTTGCCAGGTTAGAGATTATGTTCATGTTTCTGGTATAGTACTATCTGTAACCTGATGGTTGCCATGGTAACTGTAGAGAGAGTAACCTGGTCTACCAATATAGAAGTGTTGCCAGGTTAGAGATTATGTTCATGTTTCTGGTATAGTACTATCTGTAACCTGATGGTTGCCGTGGTAAATGTAGAGAGAGTAACCTGGTCTACCAGTATAGAAGTGTTGCCAGGTTAGAGATTATGTTTATACTTCATGTTTCTGGTATAGTACTATCTGTAACCTGATGGTTGCCATGGTAACTGTAGAGAGAGTAACCTGGTCTATCAGTATAGAAGTGTTGCCAGGTTAGAGATTATGTTTATACTTCATGTTTCTGGTATAGTACTATCTGTAACCTGATGGTTGCTGTGGTAACTGTAGAGAGAGTAACCTGGTCTACCAATATAGAAGTGTTGCCAGGTTAGAGATTATGTTCATGTTTCTGGTATAGTACTATCTGTAACCTGATGGTTGCCATGGTAACTGTAGAGAGAGTAACCTGGTCTACCAGTATAGAAGTGTTGCCAGGTTAGAGATTATGTTTATACTTCATGTTTCTGGTATAGTACTATCTGTAACCTGATGGTTGCCATGGTAACTGTAGAGAGAGTAACCTGGTGTACCAGTATAGAAGTGTTGCCAGGTTAGAGATTATGTTCATGTTTCTGGTATAGTACTATATGTAACCTGATGGTTGCCATGGTAACTGTAGAGAGAGTAACCTGGTTTACCAGTATAGAAGTGTTGCCAGAGATTATGTTTATACTTCATGTCTCTGGTAAAGGTCTAGCTGACAAGTAATGTTGTTTGCATTCAACTGGGACAATGCCATTTTGCACAAACGTACAGTTTCTAGTGTTTGTTGAAATCAAATCTATGGACAAACCCAGTATTTGGAATTACTACTCTTTCAGGATGGTGTAGATATGTAACTGTTGCATCTAATGTCGTTTTGCACTGATCTTTTCAAATTTCAAAGTATTTTTCTGAAAAGGTACATGTGTGTAGGTCTCGATACAAGGATTCTGTTTGTTCCCAAGCAAAATATTGTTGTAATGAATATTTCATGATACTGAGTTGATACAAACAGGCGCGTAGCTGCCTATACGCGAGTACGCGGCTGAATCCACATGATTCTGACAAAAAAAAAATTTTTTTCAGGCAAAATTAACAATGTTAAATAGAATCTAGATATACTTGACTAGTTTCTGTATTCTAAATATGCATTTAAACAGTATACTCCCTCCGCAATCTTCGCAGAAGTCGTGCCGGTTATTTACGCAGGAACAATTTTCGGGTGACTTATGTTGTACCGGCGGCACTAGCAACCTTCCGTACAATCGATATACGGATAGTTGTTGTTGTAGTATATGATGTAAACAAACTCGTCTGTAACAAGGCCTATCAACAAAAGTACAGAAGTTTTGACGTACGCAAGCATTCCACAAATATTATAATTCCCTGTTTGGAAGGTAAGTTTCATCTACACATCTCACTCCCGTTGTTAAAAGCTTACACTTCGGAGAAATTGGACTGATTTAAATGTAATGTGTTTTCGTGAGTTGACGTGACGGCGTGGTTCATGACCCGATGATTTTTCATTATATTGAAATACGCATAAAGATCTAGATCTGTAATTAGACTAGTTCCTACTATATATTATTCAGGTTTATCAAAGCTTAAAAAGTCTAGAAGGAACCGGAAAAAAATCATGGTGGCAGGGGGCCGTTTGAAAAAAAAAACTACGGAAGCGCATAATAGCCATTAATTTCTATTCTTAACAAATTTGGTCTTTTTATGTTGACTTAGGATTGATGTAAAATTTGATATTTTCGTTTTGTCTTTGAACATTTCAGAAATATTAATTTCAAATTTTTAAACCTTATTGACTAAAAACTACATGTATAAACATTTGTCATCATACATTCACGAGTGTTTTTTCTCGCAAATTTCAGGGACCTCAAGAAATTGTTGTTTTGAACAACTAACATGTCGCAGAGAAAGATTGACCGCTTTTTTACGTTCCGGTCGGATGAAAAACAACCTGAAGACTTAGAAGATCATTCAACAGAACCTATATCTGATGAGATAGATAATACGTCACCTCAGCCCATGAAAGAGGATGAACCAGATCAACATTCGGCGATCTCTCATATATATCCCGATCCAGCGAAGTTGTCGCGTACTTCGGACGACTCGTTGAAGATGAAATGTCTCCAAAACAACAGAGAATGGGCAAAAAAGTTCGTCTATAAGTCAATGTACGTAACATTCCAAACTAGTTTAGGTTGTTAAACTGTTTTTGTGAACAGATGTCATAGTTACGTAAAACGGTGTCATTCGATTGCAACATTCAAGCAAGCAAATATACATGTCTATGAGAGAATGTTAAACACAACAGTTACTCGTATATATTGCATAACATTTGCTAGTAGGCAATTCAGTGCCGCCTCAAGGCCTGGAATACGAGTATTACGTATACATGTTTACCTTTTGTTATAGATCTATAACAAAATATTCAATCAAACAAATCCTGGTAGACAACACCCGACTCTCACTTTCATATTCATGCGTTTATTTATAAGTTCATCAATCAGATTTCCACATTTAAGTTTGTTACCATGAGTTGAACATTCCTATGTGTAGATGTATGTGATTTCAAGATAATTTTGAATCACTAATACGTGTACAATCATTTGTTTTGTAACAATGCAAATATCTATGTTGATGAAATACATGCAAACGCCAATAATATCACTGAACAAATTTGAACGCCGCGCAAAGAATCTAAAGTCAAATTTGTACGAACATTAGTTCTATTTTACTTTTTTATTGAAATGAATACACACCTTGCCCCGGTCTCGCGTTAGTCGGGTAGGTATAGTAACAAAAATAAAGAACTTCCAAACACCTTATAAAAGTATACTTGTATATAAACATCAGTTACATAATGATGCGTTTCCTTGCAAAGTTTCAGTCCAGAATTATGTACATGTCATGGGAAAAAATATAGCATCCGCCCGGTTAATTCTGGACACCCTCACGTATATACATGGCGTACTAGTACAGCTGTTACATGTCTTGCAAACTGGCTGATCTGGGGACATGGTGGTGATACTTTTGTTTTTTATGTGGTTGGCTGTGTGCTATCATTATGATTATATATTTTAGATTAGAGTATGGCACCAAGCGTCAATTTTCAAGTGATTGGCTAGAGAAACACGATTGGCTAAGATATTCCGTATCCGAAAATTCAGTCTACTGCGCACCATGTCTCCTGTTCGGATCTGCCAATTCGAAGGAAAAAACATTCATCAACACACCAGTATCAAAATGGTCGAATCTAGGAAAGTATGTCAAGAGACATGCTGAGGACAGCTCAAGTCACCATAGCTGCTGTGCAAGTGCTGATAGTTTCATGAAAATTGTTAAAGGAAACCAGGAGAGCATTACAGCACAATTATCTAAAAGTCATGCGGAGACTACATCCAGAAATCGGCATGTGTTAAGATCGATAATAGAGGTAATCATATTGTGCGGTCGTCAAAATATCCCACTTAGAAGCCATGTAGACAAGAATAGTAATTTCATAGCGCTGCTAAATGATAAGGCTACTAGGGATGACATTTTGAAAACTCATCTGGCTTCTAAATCCAAAGCGAAGTATACATCCCCTGAAATTCAAAACGAATTAATTACTTTGTGTGAAGAGTATATCAGAAACAAAATTGTGAAGCAATGTAATGATGCTGTTTGTTATTCGTTTCTTGCTGACGAGGCGACAGACGCTTCCACTATGGAACAAATCGCCATGTGTGTGAGGTATTATTCCGAACAAGAAAATGACGTGCATGAGGATTTCGTTGGATTCATTCAAGCCGAATCTACAATGGGGGAAGCTCTGTCCAACAAGTTCATCGAGGGCCAGAGGGATATTGGAATTGATATTACTAAGATGCGTGGTCAGGGTTACGACGGGGCAAGTAATATGTCGGGCTGCCATCGTGGAGTACAAGCTAGGATAAAACAACTTGTTCCACAAGCTATGTATGTTCACTGCAAAGCACATAGCTTGAACCTTTCCATCGTACATGCTTGCAAAGAAGCACTTGTACGAAATTTACTAGATACAGTGCAGCAAATCGGGTTTGCCTTCAAGTATTCTGCAAAACGTCTGCTTGCCTTCCAGGAAGAGCTTGGAAACGACGCTGTGGCAAAAGAAGAAATGTGCAACCGGACCCGCCTGCAGAGTTTATGTGAGACAAGATGGGCTAGTCGTGCGGATGCCCACTACACGTTTAAAGCCGCATATACCACTATAGTAAATTCCCTTGAGGTACTAGAGAGGGAAGGAGATTCAAAGGCGCGCAGCTATAGGTGTAGTATTCTCGGATTCGACTTTATCATATCTCTTGTCGTTGTCGAGTTTGTGCTACAATGTGTTATGCCACTTAATAAACTGTTACAGAAGAAGACCATTGACTTGGTAGAAGCAGCGATGGAGAGTCGGGTTCTGATCGCACAATTTCGTGCCGAGAGAACAGACGATGCCGTGTGGGATGAATTATACGGCAAAGCAGTGGCCATGGCCGAAGAACAGGATGTACAGCCATCTAAGCCAAGGACAGCTCGCCACCAAAGACACCGTGGCAACGTTCCAGCGGACTCCATCTCGGAATATTGGAAAAGAGCTCTATTTTATCCATTCATTGATCATCTGGTTGTGGAGTTGGAGGATAGACTGCTACTCGCCAAGGACAGATTTAAAGCACAATACCTAATTCCATGTTTTATCCATGAATTAACCCCTGCTGCAGAAGATGCCGTATTTGAAGCGTTTCATAGCGACTTCAGTGGATATCGCGAAAGTTTCAGGCGTGAAGTTGCCCGCTGGAGGGTAAGGTGGTCGTTGATCGAACCAAAGCCTTCGGATCTTAGTGTAACATTGAAAGAAATGAATAAAACTTTGTATCCAGACATTTTCGTGTGTCTGGTTGTGTTGATCACAATGCCGGTGTCTACAGCCTCAGCTGAGAGGCAGTTTAGCATAATGCGAAGGGTGAAAAATTACATGAGGTCAACCATGACCACAGAACGTCTGTCAGGATTGGGAATGTTGCATAGTTACAGACACATGGACATTGACATTGAGCATATTATAATCCAGTTCTCTGGAAAAAAGGACAGGAAAGTAGATTTTTATTAGCCTATGATGGTATCATAATAAAACAGGTATTGATCACTTTGTGTATGATTTATATTTTTTACATGGAAAACTCAGTCCCGATTATAGCGTTTTATTCGTTGATTTATGATCCCAAAAGTGACGTCTTTAGAGACTAGATTGAATACCCCGAGTACGTCCACAATGCACCAGATTGCACCTTCATTTTCAAATTTTTCCGGGGGAACATGCCCCCGGACCCCCCTAGCTCATTGGTGAATCCACATACAAACAGGTCTAGCTACGCGCCTGACAAAGAGCTTTTTGAAACATCTGTTCCCAAACAATAATGTTGGTATTTCAGATCACGAGCGTTACAGTTGTGTGGCTGGTATTGTAAGGAACAACAAGATAAACATGATCCATTGACATTATTGTTAGACAGCCTCGTCAATGAGAACCATGAATACGAGAGAGCCGCAGCTATAGCATTGTTTAATTTGAAGATTGGTACAGCTGTACATATACTCAGCTCCGAGGCCGCAGTACAAGGTAGGTATAGAATCGTTCAACTTGAAGATTGGTACAGCTGTACATATACTCAGCTCTGAGGCCGCCGTACAAGGTAGGTATAGCATTGTTCAATCTGAAGATTGGTACAGCTGTACATAATATGTATTATATTATACTCAGCTCTGAGGCCGCCGTACAAGGTAGGTATAGCATTGTTCAATCTGAAGATTGGTGCAGCTGTACATAATATGTATTATATTATACTCAGCTCCGAGGCTGCCGTACAAGGTAGGTATATATACTCAGCTCCGAGGCTGCCGTACAAGGTATGTTACTTGGGATATGACCATGAACAATGTCAGTGAGATTTTAAATGGAATTATTTATTAGTCTGTGTTACTTAAATCGCTGGCTTAAAATGAGAAGATCTATGCATATTTGAAATCTGCATCACAAGGCACTTCATATGAGCCTATTTTCATGAAAATTGGAACTGGTCATTTTGACCAAACTGAAGTTGAAAAAGCTTGTTTTTCCATAAATAAAGATTTTTTCTTGTTTTCTAAAAATAGTGTTTTTAGCTCACCTGTCACAAAGTGACAGAGTGAGCTTTTGTGATCACTCTTCGTCCGTCGTCCATCTTCCGTCCGTCCGTCCGTCCGTCCGTCCACAATTACTTGTGTAGACACTAGAGGTCACAGTTTTAGCTTAATCATTATGAAACTTGGTCACAATGATCATCTCAACAAAATCTAGGTCAAGTTCGATATTGGGTCATTCGGGGTCAAAATCTAGGTCACTAGGTCAAATCATAGAAAAACCTTGTGTAGTCACTAGAGGTCACAATTTTGGCCTAATCTTCATGAAACTTGGTCACAATGATCATGTCAACAAAATCTAGGTCAAGTTCGATATTGGGTCATCTGGGGTCAAGAACTAGGTCACAAGGTCAAATCATAGAAAAACCTTGTGTAGTCACTAGAGTTCACAATTTTAGCATAATCTTTATGAAACTCGGTCACAATGATCACGTCAACAAAATCTAGGTCAAGTTCAATATCGGGTCATCCGGGGTCAAAAACTAGGTCACAAGGTCAAATCATAGAAAAACCTTGTGTAGTCACTAGAGGTCACAATTTTAACTTAATCTTTATGAAACTTGGTCATAATGATCATGTCAACAAAATCTAGATCAAGTTCGATATTGGGTCACAAGGGGTCAAAAACTAGGTCACAATGACCAATCATAGAAAAACCTTGTGTATTCACTAGAGGTCACAATTTTGGCCTAATCTTTATGAAACTTGGTCACAATTATCTTGTCAACAAAATCTAGGTCAAGTTCGATATTGAGTCATCCGGGGTCAAAAACTAGGTCACAAGGTCAAATAATAGAAAAACCTTGTGTAGTCACTAGAGGTCACAATTTTGGCCTAATCTTTATGAAAGTTGGTCACAATGATTATCTCAACAAAATCTAGGTCAAGTTCGATATTGGGTCATCCAGGGTCAAAAACTAGGTCACAAGGTCAAATTATAGAAAAACCTTAATGTAGTCACTAGAGGTCACATTTTCGGCCTTATTTTTATGAAAGTTGGTCACAATAATCATCTTAACTAAATCTAGGTCAAGTTCGATATTGGGTCATCCGAGGTCAAAAACTAGGACACAAGGTCAAATCACTTTAATAAGTCATTGGGTCTAAATGTGATAAGCATAAGACAATATGAAAACCTTGTACATGCAATAGAGGCTACCATTAGGGGTGCATGAACGACTAGGACAGGTGAGCGACCTATGGCCCTTTGGGCCCTCTTGTTGTACTTCTCATTCTAAGCCAGCGAAATGTTTAAAAAGAAGGAGAAATCTAGAGCTAATGCTGTCATCAATTTCATTATGCAATAGTTTAAAATATACACAAACCATTTGTTGTTTCAGAAAATCCTGTACTGACAGCTGTTGCTATGGCGTTGTCAGGGTTTACTGAGGAGAGGAATGCTTTATGGAGATCTACATGTAGCACTCTGAGGGCGTCGCTAGATCATCCCTACCTACGTGCAATGTTTGCATTTCTGGCCAGTGATAAAGATGTATATGAGGATGTGCTGGTAGGTTCTATGATGTCTTACATTTGATAGTTGGGAATAACTCGACAACAACACTTTTTTTTTTTGTCTTTCATTTGAGAAATATTAAAGAAAGAATCTAAACCAAACACAAAGTATTATATTATTATGCCTTCATCCTTGATATATGCTTTGCACGGTCAACCAGTCTGTATCGGTCAGCCAGTCTGTATCAGTCTGTATCGGTCAGCCAGTCTGTATCGGTCAACCAGTCTGTATCAGTCAGCTAGTCTGTATCGGTCAGCCAGTTTGTATCGGTCAGCCAGTCTGTATCGGTCAGCCAGTCTGTATCGGTCAGCCAGTCTGTATCGGTCAGCCAGTCTGTATCGGTCAGCCAGTCTGTAACGGTCAGCCAGACTGTAACGGTCAGCCAGACTGTATCGGTCAGCCAGTCTGTATCGGTCAGCCAGTCTGTATCGGTCAGCCAGTCTGTATCGGTCAGCCAGTCTGTATCGGTCAGCCAGTCTGTATCGGTCAGCCAGTCTGTATCGGTCAGCCAGTCTGTATCGGTCAGCCAGCCAGTCTGTATCAGTCAGCCAGTCTGTAACGGTCAGCCAGACTGTAACGGTCAGCCAGACTGTATCGGTCGGCCAGTCTGTATCGGTCAGCCAGTCTGTATCGGTCAGCCAGACTGTAACGGTCAGCCAGACTGTATCGGTCAGCCAGTTTGTAACGGTCAGCCAGACTGTAACGGTCAGCCAGTCTGTATCGGTCAGCCAGACTGTATCGGTCAGCCAGTCTGTATCGGTCAGCCAGTCTGTATCGGTCAGCCAGTCTGTATCGGTCAGCCAGTCTGTATCGGTCAGCCAGACTGTATCTGTCAGCCAGACTGTATCGGTCAGCCAGTCTGTATCGGTCAGCCAGTCTGTATCGGTCAGCCAGTCTGTATCGGTCAGCCAGTCTGTAACTGTCAGCCAGACTGTAACGGTCAGCCAGACTGTATCGGTCAGCCAGTCTGTATCGGTCAGCCAGTCTGTATCGGTCAGCCAGACTGTAACGGTCAGCCAGACTGTATCGGTCAGCCAGTCTGTATCGGTCAGTCAGTCTGTATTGGTCAGCCAGTCTGTATCGGGCGGTCAGCCAGCCTGTATCGGTCAGCCAGTCTGTATCGGTTGGTAGACAAACTGGTTTCTGTTCAATAACTCAAGAACATGTTACCCTAGGATCGTCAAACATTACCCTGAGGTTAGTGGTCATCAGCAGATAAGCCATATAGATTTTGAGATCAGTGGGTCAAAGGTCAAGGTCGCTGTGACCTTTATTAGGGAAGATTTGCTGTCAAGGCTTAATCAGATTCGTTACATTCAAGGAATTATTCATTCTTATGTATGAAGTTCTTTGTATAGAACAATAGTACAAATTGTTTATTGTTGCAACTCTACATTAATTGTTATATAATAAATGAGATTGTTACTGGATTACAGAAAGATGATCATTGTATGGCTGTCAAGGATCGTGTAGCGTTTGCCTGTATGTACCTGAATGATGCCAAGGTGAGTTGTTTGTGTATACTGTACGAGGGTTGTGCAAAAATAAACAGGACTGGGGCCCTAAAGGGTAATGTTTTAAATATTATGTCAATGTTATTGCTTAATATTAAATCGGAATTCAGTTCGATATCCGATTTATTGTGTAACACTATCATGTCCGTTCATAATCACTCATTTTGAAACCATGGTAACATGCACCCGTTGCAGCCCATAAATAACCATTGATGACGACTACGTAATGTGACATAACTTTAATACTTTCCTACCGTTAGTTTTCAAACATGTATAATAGCGTGACGTTATTATGTGCCCTGGGTCCCTCGTATGAGGTCCGCTTCAATAGCCTAGTGGTAGAGCATACGCTTTGAGTTTGAGATGTCTCGGGTTCATATTCCCGAGTGCAACATACCATGTCATTAAAAATACACCTGGTATATCTCCCTTACTTCGCTCAGCAGTGTTCCAGGTAATTGCTATGTCATCCAGTGTCAGAATAATGTGGCTGGATAGTCTTCATAAGTGGTATGAGTGAAATACTGTTGAATGGTTGGACTTGATGCATATTTTAAAACATAATGATATGTACTGTTTGAGGATTAACAACATGTGTACTGTTGATATTTTAAATATGTTTTCAGTTATCAATCTACCTTAGTGATCTGGCCAAACAATTAAAGCAGTGTGGTGATCTAGATGGTATACTTCTAACAGGTAATTCATCATTATGTCTCTCCCCTCTCCCAGGTCTATTATTTCTGCCCCCCCCCCCCCCCTGTCCATCTGTCAGATACATATGGCTTGGCTCTGTAACAGTTCAGTATAATCCTAATGTCAAAGATCAAGGTCACTGGGGGCATTTCTTATGTCAAAGATCAAGGTCACTGGAGCATTCCTGGTGTCAAAGATCAAGGTCACTGGGGGCATTTCTTATGTCAAAGATCAAGGTCACTGGAGCATTCCTGGTGTCAAAGATCAAGGTCACTGGGGGCATTTCTTATGTCAAAGATCAAGGTCACTGGAGCATTCCTGGTGTCAAAGGTGAAGGTCACTGGGTCATTCCTGATGTCAAAGGTCAATATCACTGGGTCATTCCTGGTGTCAAAGGTCAAGGACATGAGCATTAAGGTGAATTTCGCTGACCCTTGATATCTTGAAAACCGTAAATTGCAGACTTCATGTCTGCTCAATAGTAGTTTTATTTGATATTACCCAAACTTGCACACAGCTTGTATCATTATAATATCTGCATTCCTTTCCTGAATTGGCTATGTCCTATTATTTGTTCCAGAGTTACGGTTCCTGAATTGGCTAAAATTGGCCTTTTTGGTCGGATTGACGCAATTTTTCTCCAATGTTCATGAAACTTTATCAGAATGATCACCTTAATGATATCTTGTATGATCTAGAAAATTAGATTATGTAGTGTAAAATCTAGGTCAGTAGGTCAAATAAAATAAAAAGCTTGACCTTATTCTTGTTTATATAATTATAAAGGCATAACTTTGAATGCTACATCCAATAGAATTGTTCAATATTAGTTGCTATTTTCTTTGACCCAGTCAGGTCCCAATATGGGATTAGTTAGCATTAGGCCTTCTTGTCAGAGGTGAAGGTCACAGTGTGATTGTTGACATGTCTGCATCGACACCCTAATGATAGAGCATTCACTTTGAGTACGAGGGGTCTCCGGTTTGATCCCAGGCCACAACATACCAATATGTTTTAAGATGGGACTGGTATTCCTCACCTGCTTGAAGGTCAGCATAGTTAGTTCCAGGTAACTGCTGGTTCACCTGGTGTCAGGATGTGACTTGGTTGTCTCCATATGACTGAAATACAGTTGACCAGTAAGACTTAAAACAATATTTAAAAATTTGAATATTTGTATATTGACAGGTTTAACGAATGAGGAGGGTGTGGAGTTATTGGGTCAATATGTTAATATAACGACTGATGTGCAGACTGCAGCCCTTGCCGTCATCTATAGCTCCCCTAGTGATCTACTCAAAAACCCCGATGTATTACAATGGATAGATAGGTAACCATATATCTATAGCTCTCCTAGTGATCTACTCAAAAACCCTAATGTAGTACAATGGATTGATAAGTAACTTTATGTTATACTCAGGCGTTCCACAGTTACAGACTAATCCGGAAACCCTGGTTTGCTGCAATAGCAAGATGGTACTTTTATACACAAAATACAAGTTATTTGAAGAAGAAATTCAAAGTTTTGACTAAGTTACAGTAATTTGAAATTTTAACAATAGAACTATATTTGAAACATAGGTTTGGTGTAGGGATGTGTGGGTATGGGACCTGAGACAGAATTGCCCTTTATTTTATCAGGATTTGGCAATATGCCTCAGTAGGACCCCTGTATACTTCATAGGAATTGTACATACTGGTATATTTCTTTACAATTGTATGTGGATCAGGAAAACGATCTTACAACCTGTAGCCACATATACTAGTAATGATGAATTCCATTTTTGAATAATACTGGACCACTTGAATAGTATGTATGGAACGCCATAGCTGTCTTTTGTTGACGCTTGTCATGTTGACTTGTCGGTAGGACATGTGAACTTCTTAGTACAATGTGTTAATATGTCAAACCACATTGTTGACTTGTCAAACTATCATCTGAATATGTCAACTTGCCCTGTTATATTGTTAAAACAACGTCTTAAATTGTTAAAAGAATACAATAATATCTCAAGCCATCATCTTATACTGTTGAATCACATCGATAAATTGTCAAATCACCATTTGTACATGTCTACGTTACATGTTAAATTGTTGAAAAAACGCTTGATAATGTTAGAAGAACGTATTAACTTCTCAAAGCTTCGTATTATCATGTTAGACTTTAACTACAATGATGAATTGTTAAACTATCATTTGAATATGTTTATATGCGTTGTTGAATTGTTAAAACAGCGTCTTAAAATGTCGAATGAGCATGCGAACCTCTCAACACATCGTGTTATACTGTTAAACGGCAGTGGTAAATGGTTTAAATATCATTTGAACAAGTCTATACGACATGTTTAATTGTTACAACAACGTCTTAAATTGTCGGTAGGGCATGTGAACTTCTCAGTGCAACATTATTATATGTCAAGTCACACTGTTAAACTGTCCAAATATCATGTGAACATGTCTATATGCCATGTTAAAGTGTTAAAATAGCTTCTTATCATGTCCAAAAACCATTTGAACTTCTCAACAGAACGAGTTATACTGTCATACAACAGTGGTAAATTGTTAAAATATCATTTTAAGATGTCTATATGACATGTTAAATTGTTAAAATAGCTTCTTATTATGTCCAATAACCATGTGAACTTCTTAATAGAACGTGTTATATTGTTAGACAACAGTGGTAAATTGTTAAAACATCATTTGAAGACGTCTATATGACATGTTAAATTGTTAAAATAGCTTCTTATCATGTCCAATAACCATGTGAACTTCTTAATAGAACGTGTTATATTGTTAGACAACAGTGGTAAATTGTTAAAATATCATTTGAAGATGTCTATAAGCCATGTTAAATTGTTGAAATAGCTTCTTATCATGTCCATTCAGCAAGTGAACTTCTTAATAGAACGTGTTATATTGTTAAACAACAGTGGTAAATTGTTAAACTATCATTTGAAGATGTCTATACGACATGTTATAGTGTTAAAACGATATTTTAACTTGTCGACGAGGCATGTTAACTTCTTAATAGACAGTGTTGTTTTTGTTCAAATTTGTATGACGTCATCAATAACGTAAGTTCCTCCCGCGTGCATATTGAACAATTTCCGCCATCTTTGTTCAATATGCACGCGGGAGGAACTTACGCTATTGATGACGTCATACAAATTTGAACAACAACAACACTGTCTATTAAGAAGTCCACATGCCACTTTGACATGTTAAACTATCGTTTTAACACTATAGCATGGCATGTAGACATTTTCAAATGATATTTTAACACTTTACCACTGTTGTTAAACAATATAACACGTTCTATAAAGAAGTTCACATGGTTATTGGACATGATAAGAAGCTATTTTAACAATTTGACATGACGTATAGACATCTTCAAATGATATTTTAACAATTTACGACTGTTGTTTAACAATATAACACGTTCTGTTGAGAAGTTCACATGGTTATTGGACATGATAAGAAGCTATTTTGAAAAATTAACATGGCTTATAGACATCTTCAAATGATTTTTAACAATTTATCACTGTCGTTTAACAGTATTACACGTTCTTTTGAGAAGTTCACATGCTGAATGAACATGATAAGAAGTTATTTTAACAATTTAACATGGCATATAGACATGTTCACAAGATACTTGGACAGTTTAACAGTGTGACTTGACATATAATAATGTTGCACTGAAAAGTTCACATGCCCTATCGACAATTTAAGACGTTGTTGTAACAATTTAACATGTCGTATAGACATGTTCAAATGATATTATAACAATTTAACATGACAAGCGTCAACAAAAGACAGCTATGGCGTTCCATAAGTATGCACCTATAGTGGTATGTGAACTCATACTGTACTGTGATATCTTGACTTGCTATCAACAGACTTTCTGATGTTGGTTTCATTGTTGGACAATATACTCTGGACTTTTTGTGTAATTAAGACAGTATTATTGTATTACAGTTATAGAGATTTATTGGATGGATGGCAACTTTGGCATCAAAGGTAACTATTCCATTCTTATGCCACCTAGTATGTTTGATGAGGAGATACATGTATATTGCTTTTTGCACATGACAGTCGGTCGGTGTGTCTGTCTGTCTGTCTGTCGACAAAATGGTTTCCATTCAGTAACTATTGTTTTAATTAATTAAATTTACTAGCAGTCATGTGACCATACTGATACAAAGCCAAGCTACTACCTGTAATCTCCTGGTGGACTGTTGTATGCAGTTTTGATTGAGATAAATGTGGAATATTTGTCTTACCTTTCTAGTACTACTACTATTTCTGGCACTGGACTGGGAAAATATTTTGAGCCATCTACCTGTTCAAAGCATCTACTGTATACTAGCTTGTGAATCATCATTTTGCTAAGGCCAAAGAACCTATTTAAAGTTTCTTGGGTGTTAGAGGCAAATCTATTAAAGGCATTGAAGTTCTACTGTATTTGAAAGTTTTGTTATCATTATAGGGCCAAGTTTGATATTATACGACATTCATTTGACAAGACAAGAGTACAAAGTCAGGGGTTTGTCAGCTGTAATTATTGTGGTAAATCTATAGCGTGTAATATGACCTTGGCATCAAGGTCACGACCGAGTAACTATAACAGCTTACCACCAACAAACAGACCAAAGGTAAGTTAATTACTGCTGAGATTTTGTTTTGAACTTTACATGAAAGGTTTTACATTATAGGATATAAGTAATGGAATGTTTGATATTCTTTAGTTGTGGTCATTGCGCTTGATTTGAGACCCATCGATCTGGCTTCGATACGTGATTGTAGTTGGTCATCTAACTGCTTGTATCTTCCATGTAAATTTGTCACCAATGTGAATTCTGAATTTCAGATATTTGGCATTCGGAAAATTACCAATTTCTTCATCATTTTCTTAGTAGAGTTTTTTGTTGGCCAAAATTTACGTAAATTTTCAAAATTTGCCAATATTTTCAAGTTGCTAACTTATCTGCTTATACAGTAGTTCATAGTACAGTGTACATGGATTTTGTTGGATGTGTATGTTTGTTACAGATAACATGTTGTCCTGGATGTAGGAAACCCTTACCACGATGTGCGTTGTGTCTCACTAACCTAGGTACACCCTCGGGATCTGGTCTCTATCAACACAAAGATAAATCAGGTATGCGCATATCCTAAAGACATTGTCAGTTTGATTCCGTCGAAGTTGGAGGGAAAAATGAATGACCATGGACTAACCACATTGTCATTCAAACACAAACAAACAAACAAATATCAGTTCAATAAAAGAAAGACCTTGTTAACGCTCTTGTGTCAACAGCTTAGTGGCTGTAAACTTGCTGCATATTTTACATACAAAAAATATAGGGGATATTTTCCACATTAATTATGTTGGTCCAACTAACACAGGTTACACAGGTTAGTAACCTAGGTCCATTGTTGCTCTCTTGTACGAATAGTATGTTTTAATTTAAGTGCTTATGGAGTTGAGCTTCTGTGGTTGCCTGTGTCTGTCAAACAACTGTCTCTTAAAAATTTCTCAAACTGCCCAGCAAATTTTTGACGAGGGATGTCAATCTTATCAAATTTGCAAACCTTTTACTGGCATTTACTATTAAAAATGTCACAAAAAAGGTTTTCATAAGTAGCGAAAATTATCTCTTGCAGATATTTCTGACTTTACCGTAAACTTGATGTTTTGTTATTTCAGAGTATGAGCACAAGCTATCTTCGTTTGATAATTGGTTTACATGGTGTCAGACGTGTCGTCATGGCGGCCATTCTAAACATATCACAGACTGGTTTAATGAACATACAATATGTCCCGTGACTGGTTGTCAGTGTAACTGTATGACACTCGATGCTAATAGTCAACTTACTGCAGAAACGGACAATTTACTCGTCTCCATCGGAGAAACGTGATAATTTACTCAGACTCCTCTTCATCGGGGAGACGTGATAATTTACTCCTCTCCATTGGTGAGACGTGATATGTCACATACGGCATGTGTGATGTTCTTTCATTGTGATAAAATGCATATACTCTCACAATCCAGATGGTCAAAATGTGACTTTTTGGAAATTTTAGGGGTCAAAGGATCATTTCTAGGGTCAGATGAAATTTTAGGCATCAAAGGGTCATTTTAAGGTTCAGATGATATTTAAGGGGTCAAAGGGCCTTTTCAAGGGTCAAATGAATTTAAGGGGTCAAAGGGCCATTTCAAGGGTCAGTTGAAATTTAAGGGGTCAAAGGGCCATTTCAAGGGTCATATGAAATTTTAGGCATCAATGGGCCATTTCAAGGATCAGATGAAATTTTAGGGGTCAAAGGGCCTTTTCAAGGGTCAGGTGAAATTTTAGGGGTCAAATGGCCATTTCAAGGGTCATATGAAATTTTAGGCATCATTTGGCCATTTCAAGGGTCAGATGAAATTTTAGGGATCAAAGGGCCTTTTCAAGGGTCAGATGAAGTTTTAGGGGTCAAAGGGCTATTTCTAGGGTCAGATGAAGTTTGCGTTTTTATTCAGTCAAACATTTGTAGAGAGTCATCTTTCTTAGAGGAGCTGGGCACCAACTGCCCCTCTGGATGAAACAATGGTTGTACATGTAACACAACATCAGGTGTTGACCCTGCAATCAAGAAGTGACAGAAGAGCAGTTGATTGTGTTCACCTGGTGCCGGTCATTCCCTTTGAGTGATGTAACTTTGTTTTTCTTTGTAAAATTAAGAACAATATTATCACTGTGTATTTTGCAATTATTATTGTCAATTCTATGTTCACAATAATATTGTCATCTCCTGAGTATGAAGTGTTCAAGGTGAACTTTTTATCCCATTATGTATGTTGTCTGTTCTTGTTGCAATTGTCTTCACTGAGCAGAAACGGCTGAGAACCATAGGCACAGAAAGGAAGGAACACGCAAACAAGAATTCAACACAGACCACAAGCATTCATCATAATACCCAACACAAAACTCAACAAGACCAAACCACTACTATCTAATTTCAGGTGTCAAAAAAGTCCTAAAAAGTTTATGAATCCTGTTGCCCTTTGTGATCTCCTGAGTATGAAGTGTTTTAGGTGAACTATTGTAATCACTTACACATGTTGTCTGTTCTTGTCGCATTTGACATTATGCCAGTTGTCTTCACATCTTTGAAAGAGAATATGGTGGGCAGGAGCAATCACTGCTCTGGGGTGATATCAATCATAATGTACGGCCAGAGATCGCTCCAACTTATTGTTTGTTAAAATATTTTAAGCAAATTCCCCGGACTATTTGTTTATATTTTACCACTAAATTGTATTTAAAGGTAAATTATTGATAACTGGTGATATGTCAATTAGGCTGCTAATTACTCTCTTTTATTGCTTTTTGATAGGAAAAGTTGTTTTCAATCATTAAAATGTAAGCTTCCAATTTAGGCATTTGTGGAACTAAAGACCAAACCAAACTGATGTTTTCTAATAAATAATTGTTTATAAATGATCTACATTGAATGCCGGGCACACAATACTTGACCAGAGGAAGTAAGGATTCAGCGTTGTCACGATGGAATGACCGAGGCATGGGAGCATGACAGATGAAACAAAATACATGTAGTGCTATATATTTATATGTAGATCCAATGGCTAATGGTTCTATTCGTATCTGTTTATATGTTTGTTTATGGAAGATTTGGTATGCTATGGTTGTTATTAATGTATTTGTTAATGACGTGTTATGTGTGCTCAGAATTAAAAAAACACCTGTTGTATTTTTTGTTTTTGATTAATGGACTGGTTGTATATACAAAAAAAAATAATATACCAGATTTATATAGCACCCTTTTCATGCAAACGCACATTCAAAGGCACAAGGGCGCAGGTGCATCCTCTACCAGTGCAGATACAGCGTGATCTGACCAGAGGGACAGACTGAGAGAAAGCCCCTGAAGGGAGAGAGAAACATTAGATACAGGCATGTCCGGCGCTGCAGAAGTGCGCCTAGCTCTTATTTCGAATAGACAGGCTGGTTCTTTAATGTGCCCGGTGTATAGCACCGATACACAGCTTCCTGGCATTTCCAGATACTTTGCAGACCACACGGCCAGATATAGCGAAAAATATTATAAATATTTCAGAAATGTCAAGTTCCGATGCCAGGGATTGAACCAAGCTAAATCTGCTTATATACCAGGTAGTAGAACAGTTGTTATACAAGTTAGGGAACTGACTACTGCTTCACTGGAACAAACCTCAAACACACAACATTCAAATTATACATGATGCATCAACATCTACCATACAGCGACTAGAAGGTATAGGGTTTGTAGCAGTTCATAAACAGAAAACGTAATTTACTATGACATTTATTTAAACCTTAACGGAACCATTATAATTATGTTCATTTGTTGCTAAAGTATGTAAGTAAAAACAGTACACTAACAGCATTACACTCACAGCATTACACTAACAGCATTACACTAACAGCATTACACTCACAGCATTACACTAACAGCATTACACTAACAGCATTACACTAACAGCATTATATTAACAGCATTACACTCACAGTATTACACTCACAGCATTACACTTACAGCATTACACTCACAGCATTACACTTACATCATTACACTAACTGCATTACACTAACAGCATTACACTCACAGCATTACACTAACAGCATGATATTAACAGCATTACACTAACAGCATTACACTCACAGCATTACACTAACAGCATTACACTAACAGCATTACACTAACAGCATTACACTAACAGCATTACACTAACAGCATTACAAAGGTTGTTTCAAAAATGTGTGGAATTTTTAAGCAAGAGATCCCTAGGTAACACCAAGTCATTGTGGACCAAACAAGAGATCCCTAGGTCACACCAAGTCATTGTAGACTAAACAAGAGATCCATAGGTCACACTAAGTCATTGTAGACCAAACAAGAGATCCTTGGGTCGAAACCAAGTCATTGTAGACAAAACAAGAGATCCATAGGTCACACCAAGTCATTGTAGACCAAACAAGAGATCCCTAGGTCACACCAAGTCATTGTAGACCAAACAAGAGATCATTAGGTCACACCAAGTCATTGTAGACCAAACAAGAGATCTATAGGTCACACCAAGTCATTGCAGACTAAACAAGAGATCCCTATGTCACACCAAGTCATTGTGGACCAAACAGGAGATCCCTAGGTCACACCAAGTCATTGTAGACTAAACAAAACATCCCTAGGTTACACCAAGTCATTGTAGACCAAACAAGAGATCCCTAGGTTACACCAAGTCATTGTAGACCAAACAAGAGATCCCTAGGTCACACCAAGTCATTGTTGACCAAACAGGAGATCCCTAGGTCACACCAAGTCATTGTAGACTAAACAAAACATCCCTAGGTTACACCAAGTCATTGTAGACCAAACAAGAGATCCCTAGGTCACACCAAGTCATTGTTGACCAAACAGGAGATCTCTAGGTCACACCAAGTCATTGTAGACCAAACAAGAGATCCTTAGGTCACACCAAGTCATTGTAGACCAAACAAGACATCCCTAGGTCACACCAAATCATTGTAGACCAAACAAGAGATCCCTAGGTCACACCAAGTCATTGTAGACCAAACAAGACATCCCTAGGTCACACCAAGTCATTGTAGACCAAACAAGAGATCCCTAGGTCACACCAAGTCATTGTTGACCAAACAGGAGATCTCTAGTCACACCAAGTCATTGTAGACCAAACAAGAGATCCTTAGGTCACACCAAGTCATTGTGGACCAAACAAGAGATCCCTAGGTCACACCAAGTCATTGTAGACCAAACAAGAGATCCCTAGGTCACACCAAGTCATTGTAGACCAAACAAGAGATCCCTAGGTCACACCAAGTCATTGTAGACCAAACAAGACATCCTTAGGTCACACCAAGTCATTGTAGACTAAACAAGACATCCCTAGGTTACACCAAGTCATTGTAGACCAAACAAGAGATCCCTAGGTCACACCAAGTCATTGTTGACCATACAAGAGATCCCTAGGTCACACCAAGTCATTGTAGACCAAACAAGAGATCCCTAGGTCACACCAAGTCATTGTTGACCAAACAGGAGATCCCTAGGTCACACCAAGTCATTGTAGACCAAACAAGAGATCCCTAGGTCACACCAAGTCATTGTAGACCAAACAGGAGATCTCTAGGTCACACCAAGTCATTGTAGACCAAACAAGAGATCCTTAGGTCACACCAAGTCATTGTGGACCAAACAAGAGATCCCTAGGTCACACCAAGTCATTGTAGACCAAACAAGAGATCCCTAGGTCACACCAAGTCATTGTAGACCAAACAAGAGATCCCTAGGTCACACCAAGTCATTGTTGACCAAACAGGAGATCTCTAGGTCACACCAAGTCATTGTAGACCAAACAAGAGATCCTTAGGTCACACCAAGTCATTGTGGACCAAACAAGAGATCCCTAGGTCACACCAAGTCATTGTAGACCAAACAAGAGATCCCTAGGTCACACCAAGTCATTGTAGACCAAACAAGACATCCCTAGGTCATACCAAGTCATTGTAGACCAAACAAGACATCCCTAGGTCACACCAAGTCATTGTAGACCACACAAGACATCCCTAGGTCACACCAAGTCATTGTAGACCAAACAAGAGATCCCTAGGTCACACCAAGTCATTGTTGACCAAACAGGAGATCTCTAGGTCACACCAAGTCATTGTAGACCAAACAAGAGATCCTTAGGTCACACCAAGTCATTGTGGACCAAACAAGAGATCCCTAGGTCACACCAAGTCATTGTAGACCAAACAAGAGATCCCTAGGTCACACCAAGTCATTGTAGACCAAACAAGAGATCCCTAGGTCACACCAAGTCATTGTAGACCAAACAAGACATCCTTAGGTCACACCAAGTCATTGTAGACCGAACAAGACATCCCTAGGGCATACCATGTCATTGTAGACCAAACAAGACATCCCTAGGTCACACCAAGTCATTGTAGACCAAACAAGAGATCCTTAGGTCACACCAAGTCATTGTAGACCAAACAAGACATCCCTATGTCACACCAAGTCATTGTAGACCAAACAAGAGATTCCTAGGTCACACCAAGTCATTGTAGACCAAACAAGAGATCCCTAGGTCACACCAAGTCATTGTAGACCAAACAAGACATCCCTAGGGCATACCATGTCATTGTAGACCAAACAAGACATCCCTAGGTCACACCAAGTCATTGTAGACCAAACAAGAGATCCTTAGGTCACACCAAGTCATTGTAGACCAAACAAGACATCCCTATGTCACACCAAGTCATTGTAGACCAAACAAGAGATCCCTAGGTCACACCAAGTCATTGTAGACCAAACAAGAGATCCCTAGGTCACACCAAGTCATTGTAGACCAAACAAGAGATCCCTAGGTCACACCAAGTCATTGTAGACCAAACAAGCGTGCTTCGATGTAACCTGAGTCATCATTCTGAAGATTCTCAAAATTTATTGAAAAATGCAGCTTCTCATTTACACACACAAGGTTTATGCATATCATTTGAACCAGTGACTAAAGCTATTGTATGGACGATTTGAAAGAAGGTCATTACGTCAATAATTGAATATTGCGGTCAAAGTTCATGTTGATATATAAAAGTAAGCATATGATTGAAATTTTAAGGCAAAAGAAAATTGGGAGTAGGTCATTAGGTCAATATCGTGGTCCAATTCTATTTTAGTACCTAAAACTGCCTTTGGTCCTAATTTGAAGGATGTAGCTTCTGAAATATGAAAGTAGGTCACAAGGTCAATGTATTAATATGAAAGCCGTAGCTTGAGAAACATGAAAGGTCAGTACCACGCTCAAAGTTCATGTCAGTAGAAACTGTGCATATGGTTCAAATTTGAGGACTAGCTTGAGAAAAAGGCTGCAACTTTAGAAATGTGAAAGAAGATCGATAAGTTGGTATCAGTGTCGGTATCAAAGCGTGAGATACAACTCTGTAGAAATGTGAAAGTAGTCAATGAAGGTCAAAGTTCATTTAAGTACAAGCACTAACACATTCTGACTAAGATCCACGG
The DNA here is from genome assembly GCA_947247005.1 of Spisula solida. Classification (NCBI taxonomy): domain Eukaryota; kingdom Metazoa; phylum Mollusca; class Bivalvia; order Venerida; family Mactridae; genus Spisula; species Spisula solida. Next base: position 447,174 of record OX365958.1, on the reverse strand, counting down.
AAGATCTATACATGCGTTCACCCTTCTTGCATACACAAGGTTTTCTACGAGTTGAACTGTTTTTACTCAAGATAATCATCAATATTCAAAATCGAATTACACATTTCAAATAACATTCTTCTTTCACAGAGATGAGGTTAACGAAGATCAAGTGAAAATACAGCCCATTTTGAATACACATGTTTTTTTCTATGATTTGACCTAGTGACATTTATCGAACCCAGACGACCCAATATCAGACTTGACCCAGACCTTAGTGGTGACCAATATCGAACTGGACCTCGAATTTATAAACAAGTTTCATAAAGATAAGTTCAAAGCTGTGATCTACAACGACTCTACAACGACTATAAAATATTTATAATTTGACCTAGTGACCTCGTTTTTTACACAATATTGGAATGAACATGATTTTGTTGAGCTGCAAATTCCATGTACAAGTTCCATGAAGATTAGGCCTGCACAAACTCTGACCTCTAGTGACTATACAATGTTGTTATGTTATTTAACCTAGTAACTCGTTTTTACCCAAATCCAATATCGAACTTTACGTAGATTGTGTTGAGCAATAAATTTGAAAAGTGACCAAGTTACTATTCCAAAAGCTACCCTAGCGTAACCATTAGCAACAACGTTGATTGGTGAATGCCTGATTTTTAGGATTGAGAGCACGGAATCTTTCACGAGCAGCACAACGTATTGACGTCCAGAAGCGAGCATGTTACGACACAAGTTACATTGTGAATAAAACTCGGACTTTGGTTTGCACGAGTCTGAGATAGTCGGTGATATCGCGACCAGTGCTAACAAAGAAACGTAGGTTTACTTCATTTTGGCAATAACGTAGTAACGTACACGTTGTAACCAAAAATACACTACCGACAAAAATCATGGATGATAATGTCAAGACTCTCCAACTTTGCGTAAGAAAACACTAGTGTGTACAACGAAAATGTACAAGTCTATACTGTACACACAGCAAAAATTCCTAATTGGCCACTTTTAAATTCACAGGTCAAAATCATCATCTTATAAAAGCATCAGATTTTATCACCATTCAACCAAGTAGGTTCAATTAATGTGCGCCATTCAACACACTCACCATGGTGATGGGCATCTCGCTGACACAGGTATCACGAGATCGTGTAAACCCGTGCAGATAATACCATCAAGAGCTCACTTCAGAAATAGACCTTCAAGCATGAACACGGTTTTGTCATTCTTCGTGTGCTTGCACCTTGCAGGTATCTATAGTTTTACATTATTCAACCATTCTTCTATTTTGCATTTGTCACGTATTTTGGGTCGTATTTGTCCTTCATTATTTTTATACATTTATTGCCAATTAAATAAATGAAGGCAATGCTGAAATATTTTGTAGACAGTGAACACGTCTAAGTTTTGTCATATTTTATAACAACGTGCCAGGTGCTTCAGTGTGTATGACGTGCATGCCCCAGTCGTATTTTGGTAGATATTAAAGGGTAGCCTTTTGCTATTTTGTTAATAAAGCATTCATGCTATTTTTTCTGTTATTCGAGAAGAAACTGCATATTTGAAATGAACCCTGTTGGCTATTGAAACATTTTTCACGTGCAACATGGTTGGTTAACACAAGAACAAAGTCGCCGAGCTGTTTGAATTTAACAAGTTGGAACATATTAATATAACCCCGACTCGTGGTTTTTTTTCAAATTTTGTAAGAATATTGAAATTATTTTTTTTGTCACTGTTATTTTGGTGGTACGCACTTTCAATCGGTGGCGATCCAACACTCGAGCTGTTTTGGCAAAATTTAACGATAGTATAAATCTTTTTGACGTGGAAGTTGTTCATTTGTTTTTACCCGTGTTCCAACCCTCATCCCCAGATTACGTGTTTTTAGAGACGAGCAGTCGTCAGTAATGCCACAAATGTTCACGCACACGAGTGCATTTTGTTGTCTGGTGTGTACAAGTCATGCATGTGCAAAATATATTAATTATTAAAGCTAACACACCTAGTTAACATGTTTAGGTTTACCGCATATCGTCCAAAAGTTAAAGCTATAAGTAACTACATCTCTTTGGCCAATATTCGTATGATAAAATTCTAGAAATTCCATGCAAATATTAACAGGTACTCAGACCCGTATCCCGGGCAGTGACAAAAAAAGCACTGAGAAATATTTTCTAGGGTCTATTTGAGGCATTTGTCCTTCAAAAAATGTTTATGCTTGATAATTAATTAATTTCTCAAGTTTGGCTCAGGGTGTCTATGGGCCTGGGCAAGTGCTATAATCTGAAATGACTAATTAGAAATTTTATTCAGTGCTTTTTAGAATCGTGTCCTATTGACCAGTGTCCTTATAAACAAATCGTTTAAGACTGAAATTCAAGACGTATCAATGTTAAATATTATATAACAATTTTACGGACACAATTGCATGGACTTAGATACATAAGCAAAGAAAATCAGGGACCCTATATAACATAAAACGTCAAGATACGTTCCTGAGAAAATGTTGTCGATGTCAGCCTTAATATTTGAACGTCTAAATGTTCAGTTGAGTCGTAAATTGTTAGCTTGTGAATATTAAAGTATCCTGCATGCATTTTACTGTAGCTTCATGAAACTGATCTATACTACTCAAACTTAGCTATGGGTCAAGAAATATCATCTTATCTGCTGCCAAATTTCGATAAATTCATGTCTTGCATTTGACGAGCATTGTCAAAAGACGTCGTTTTCGAGGTAATGATAAGCCCTATTTGTAGGGCCCAAAGTGGCAAGCATAACATGGATTTTTTGTCCCGTTTTTATTTGCATATCGAGTAAGACCCTAAATGCCAAGAAATGGACTACAATATGTTATTACAGAGGCTTGAATACAACACGAATATTCTAATAGGGTTGGGCTTATCAGCACTTAGACATTAAATTTTGAAGTAAACTTTATTTGTTTGCAATATTGCAGATCTAGCATGTTAATTAACATGCGTGTGCAGATGTATCAATACGTTTTTGAAAATCTATCAGTCAATCTTATTCCATTTGCAAATACATGTATTCAAATTGAAAATTTCTTGACCCTTATCAAATTTTGAGTCGTATGCATTTTGTATGTCTATTACATTGCTCTTAGCATTTGTTACATAAAGGGTGTATTAATTAGCAATGACAACAGTTATAGGGCCTACTGGTAAACATATTTATATACACGTACTGAGTATACACGATACACGTACATGCTATATCAAAGTCCTTAGTATCTAAATTAAGACTAGCCACGGGAGAAAACAACAATAGCAGCAGCCTTAATTACTGCTACCTGGTCAACACACTTGGTATTAAAATAATTATAACGCATCAATACTCTTGTGACCAAATCGCACGGATTTCCGTGCAAACTACCGAGTTCGGTTAGTACTAAACTTTAGCCCAATCTCAAAATATGGATTTCGATTGGTTCGTGAAGGAGGTCAAAGGTGAAATGATGATGCTGAGACTGTTAACGCATTGCATACTTTGTATCCTTACGCGTAGAAGTGAGATCGTACTTTGAATATATTAAGATTTGTATTAAACATATTTTTCTGATGTGACATTAATTCAGTTTTTGTTGTATGATCAATTTCATGCATACACCATGCAAAAAAGGATTCTTCGCTACACTGGTAGAAGTTTTCTAACTTTTGTCTGCGACGCGTATTAATATTTTTAGCACCTGTTTATCGAGAACTTCGTGAACTTGCGAAAAATATGATGTTTTTGTTTTAAAATTTGTGTTGTCTGTTGTTAAACAAGGCTTTCACGATGAAACGACCGGACGAACTTGAATGACATTTTGCAGACGATGAATTCAGCGATTGTCTTCATCATTCTGACCGTTCTGCGACTAGGTAAACTTATGATGATTCATTCCAATTAAGACAATTTCGTTTGAAGAAAATGTTAAAACTCAATAATTTCTTGGAATTTCGATCTTAAGTTATGTTTAATGTAATGTCATTTGTTAAATGAAGTTGACTTGATTATTTACATAAATAAATAACGTGACATTAGTATAATTAAGCATTTGACAGTGTTTAATTGTTATTTAATTGTTGAAATTTTAATTGTCATTAAAAATAAATCCCAAAGTTTCTAACTCTGACATGAACTTTCTTGAAGTTCACTTGTTAGAGAACTTTGCCCTATTGAACTTATGAGTAGTTTATTCATTACATTATGTCAATTATACGCTAGCTGGTTTAATTAGAGGGATAGGAACTAAGATGGAAAAGTGGCCTAGCGCTCTCGACTTGAAATCCTGAGGTTCCGTGGTTCGAATCCGCTTCACCGAATTGCCGAAAAGCACCGAAAAGCACCGAAATGCCGGAAAGCAATTTTTTTCTGTATATATTTCAGTAAGAGTTGGTTTAAGAGACGCATTTGGGGTTGCGTATCATTAAATATGGGCTTAGGCACCTCTATGTGCTATAATTACAAAAGAAAAATTACAAACCTCATCAAGTAGACATATTGAGGTATATCCGATTGCTTTCCGGCATGAAAACGGTGAACGTGCACATTTCTATTTGTTTCACTGTTATCATTGCTAGGTCATAAAGAGTTGTTTATGCGCATATTTTAGGTTACAAACTACTCCATGTGCTATGTGATTACACAAATAAGCGAATAAATAAATTACGATATTGTACCAGTCGAATAAATAGCTGAAGTCCATCAGAGCAATTTGCTTTTCGGCCCAAGCGGTGATCATGTATATTTCTACTACAGTAAATGGTGTGCCGAAAAGCAAATTTATTAATCAGTATCAACGTTTTAAAGTATACATGTATGGCTGTCTAACAGCAACAGTACCAGTCCTGAAAAAGTAGATAAATAATTTGCTTTCCGGCTCCTTCGATGATCAATTAAACGTTAATGTTTGTACCGGAAAGCAAATTAGTTTAAAGAATTACTATTCTACTACGTATTAAAGTGTACATGTAATTTGCTTTTCGGCGGTGATCATGTATATTTCTACTAGAGTAAATGGTCGAATATCATAAAACATTATATCAGTTATTTGCTTTCCGGCATCAATTTCTGTACCGGAAAGCAAGTTGGTTTCAAGAATGTTCATGTATTTACTACGTATTAAAGTGTACATGTATGTCTGTCTAAGTGTACTAATCGAAAATTATTAAAAATTATATCATATATTTGCTTTCCGGCATCAATTAAACGTTAATTTCTGTACCGGAAAGCAAGCTGGTTTCAAGAATGTTCATGTATTTACTACGTATTAAAGTGTACATGTATGTCTGTCTAAGTGTACTAATCGAAAATTATTAAAAATTATATCATATATTTGCTTTCCGGCATCAATTAAACGTTAATTTCTGTACCGGAAAGCAAGTTGGTTTCAAGAATGTTCATGTATTTACTACGTATTAAAGTGTACATGTATGCCTGTCTAAGTGTACTAGTCGAATATCATAAAAAATTATATCAGTTATTTGCTTTCCGGCACCTTCGATGATCAATTAAACGTTAAACGTAAATTTTTGTACCGAAAAGCAAGTTGGTTTAAAGAACTTTTATGTTATTTCTACGTCACTGCATGTGTCTCAACATAATACAGTATATATGCAATAATTTCTATTTGCAGGTATGGATGCATGGTATGTAATGAAAAGTGATACATACTAAGTGCACCAGTCGAATATCATGAAAAATTATATCAGTAATTTGCTTTCCGGCTTTACCGGTGATCAATTTAACATTATAATTTGTAGCTAAAGCCTTTTATGTCATGTAAACATGTATATCAAATTCATGCAGTATAATGAAGTATTCATTTATTATATATTTGCAGGATATGGCAGGTAATGAATGATTATATACTTCCGACAGACTGCATGCAATTAAATTGTAAAATGTAAATAAACTATAATCACGAGAAAGAAGTGTTGGTTTTGTATTTTGTACTGATGTGGTTATTTCCAGAAACAGTATTCGAATATTTTTATATTTTTTAGAACGGGATTCGAATGAATAACATCCACGTAACCTTCTGTAATATTTCTCTATATTAACGCTCAAATAAGCGCAAATTGAAATTTATTAAAGCTTGACTATATTATTTCTCTACGTTACCGTTAGTATCACCATAAAATGCGATGCATGATGTATACCTACAAAAGTATTTCTTTCGTTATTGGTAACTACGATAATAATAATTTAACAATTTGATTTGTGTAGAATACACATACTCTTTATTTCTGTCCCATTAATGTATATACATAATAATAAAAAACATTTTACAAAACATTGAAAATGTACATAACTATTCAACACAGACTTGTTATAAGAGACCTTTAAATTCACTTATATTTGATTTGATTAAATTAATACAACGTGTGAACAATAAAATAGTTAAACAGTTTAGCTGTGGTCAGTCTAACACTAAAAAATACCTTTATTTATTTAATCACCATCCGTTTTAGCAATTACACACCAGGGGGTAACAAACCGAGAACCTGAACACAATCTGTCATGTTGTTTATTGGGAGATTAACTGTGGGGGTAATTAATTAGACATTTCGATTGACAATTATACAATTTTACTCGGCAATAATTATAATATGTTCAGTCCAAGTTTCTCATCAATTTATAATGATACTGACGGGAAATAAGAAATTCTGTATTTATATTTCTCTCTTATACATACATAAACATCTTATAAAAATAAATTCATATAGTAGCAAGCATACTGTGTGTGGTTATTATAGCAACAAATGTCTCTTATAATAAACCAATATTGAATGGTTATGTGCATTATAAAATCTATACTAAGTGCGAAATGCAGTAAATTAATTCAATTAAAATAATCCAAGGTGTGAAAAACAAGTTGATTAGTGCAATGAACTAGGACGCCTTTGATATATAATCCGTCTATAACTGACATTAGTCGGTCATTTAAGTAATCAATTAATATGAAGAAGTTGGCTACTACCTAGTGTTTAATAGTGAATTGTGGGAGACCCGCAACAGGAATATCAAGCTATTTAATAACGAAATCATTATAGTATGAGTAAAACGACATACCTGAATATTATTCGTTGATCAAGCCCATTGAACATTGTTTTTTCCCATTGTATAGTATTTGTTATGACTATCATATACTTACGTGCTAGGGGAAATTATGAATTGCACTAATTCTCACTGATACACAACAAAATGATTGTATAAATTCTTTATTTTTTTCAGTCTCATTTATGTACATGCATGAAACATTTTACTAGTCACAAAGCAATTATAATGAGCATTTTCATTTAATAATGCAAAATAATAGCTATTTTGATGGATAGACGACAGTCGGCGTTCATAAACATATTCTTAAAATTTAAAATTCCAGAGAATGAAACTGATTCAGGAGCTCATTTGGTTGACAATTTCCATAGTATAAATTCATATCATCTTCACCATTTCATACCGGAAAGTTTGATCAGAACAGGTGTTTCGAGTCGTATAATTTACCTGAAATACACTAAATCAATAATTGTTAAAATGCAAATTTGCTTTTTGGTGCATCATTTTGTCTGATAGAATTATATTTGATCACCGGTAGAGCCGGAAAGCAAATTATTCTGATCGAATATATATCTACATTGTATATACATAAATCTTACACCGACCATGTATATATGTATTGTTGGACCAGGACAGGACAGCATGCTCTCCACAGCAGGTCAGGAGATCACTATCATGTTTTATCTAGGGTCATAAAACACTGGTCAATGTAATTAACAAAAGGCCATATCTGCTGAAAATCAATAGTGTGCTACTGTACACTAAAAGTATTATTAGTGTTATTTTATGTGTTTTGTAAATTTGTATATTTACATACATTCCTCTTTTTAGTTTCTATCTTTCTGTTACCAATTTGCTTTCCGGTACAAAAAATAATGTTTAATTGATCACCGATTGAGCCGAAAAGCATAATACTTATATGCTTTTTCATGATATTCGACTGGTACACTTAGCCAGACAAATACTTATATGTTGGATACATATAACTTGCGTTCCGGTACAACATATTATGTTTAATTTATCACCGGTAAAGCCGGAAAACAAATTACTGATATAATTTTTCATGATATTCGACTGGTGCACTAAGTATGTGTCACTTTTCATTACATGCCATGCATCCATACCTGCAAATAGAAATTATTGCATATATACTGTATTATGTTGAGACACATGCAGTGACGTAGAAATAACATAAAAGTTCTTTAAACCAACTTGCTTTTCGGTACAAAAATTTACGTTTAACGTTTAATTGATCATCGAAGGTGCCGGAAAGCAAATAACTGATATAATTTTTTATGATATTCGACTAGTACACTTAGACAGGCATACATGTACACTTTAGTACGTAGTAAATACATGAACATTCTTGAATTAACTTGCTTTCCGGTACAGAAATTAACGTTTAATTGATTATCGAAGGTGCCGGAAAGCAAATAACTGATATAATTTTTTATGATATTCTACTAGTATACTTAGACAGGCATACATGTACACTTTAATACGTAGTAAATACATGAACATTCTTGAAACCAACTTGCTTTCCGGTACAGAAATTAACGTTTAATTGATCATCGAAGGTGCCGGAAAGCAAATAACTGATATAATTTTTTATGATATTCGACTAGTACACTTAGACAGGCATACATGTACACTTTAATACGTAGTAAATACATGAACATTCTTGAAACCAACTTGCTTTCCGGTACAGAAATTAACGTTTAATTGATCATTGAAGGTGCCGGAAAGCAAATAACTGATATATTTTTTTATGATATTCGACTAGTACACTTAGACAGGCATACATGTACACTTTAATACGTAGTAAATACATGAACATTCTTTAATCTAATGCTTTCCGGTACAAACATTAACGTTTAATTGATCATCGAAGAAGCCGGAAAGCAAATTACCGATCTACTTTTTCAGGACTGGTACTGTTGCTGTTAGACAGACAAACATGTATACTTTAGAATGTTGATACTGATTAATAAATTTGCTTTCCGGCACACCATTTACTCTAGTAGAAATATACATGATCACCGCTTGGGCCGAAAAGCAAATTACTCTGATGGACTTCAGCTATTTATTCGACTGGTACAATATCGTATCAATTTATTCATTTGCTTATTTGTGTAATCACATAACACATGGAGCAGTTTGTAACCTAAAATATGCGCATATATAACTCGTTATGACCTAGGAATGATAACAGTTAAACAAATAGAAATGTGCACGTTCACCGTTTTTATGCCGGAAAGCAATCGGATAGACATCAATATGTCTACTGATGAGGTTTGTACTTTTTCTTTTGTAATTATAGCACATAGAGGTGCCTAAGCCCATATTTAATGATACGCAACCCCAAATGCGTCCCTAAAACCAACTCTTACTGAAATATATACAGAAAAAAATTGCTTTCCGGCATTTCGGTGCTTTCCGGTGCTTTTCGGCAATTCGGTGAATCCGTTCGAATCTTGACATTAGAAATTTCAGAAATGCTTTTCAGTGTTTTCCTCACAACTAGAGATGAATTGGTCGAAAACCCAATGGTAATCCCATGTGTATTGGTGCTAATGCTATATACTAAGCATGTTAAAGAACCAAGGACTGTTGCATAAACTTTCTGTCTCTTCCATCGAACCCTGAGGTCATTGTCCAATTAGGCATGGATAAAACCAAATTGCAATGCACCTTGTGTAGACCCCCTATTGTTAAAATTTAATTTGGATTAGCTTGATTTATTTTCGATTCTGTTTGAGTTCACACAAAGAACTTGAAGCCTGTTGCGCCAAAGTTTCGCTCTTCAAGTGACTGGCATACATGTATACATAGAGGCTCGACAGGAAAGCAATCCTCATGTGACAGAGAATACCGAGTATGCAAACTAACAACACAGTTATTCTTTGGATACATGTTATATTACACATGAGTTTCCATACTGATAGATTTCAGCATATTGTTGCAGGGATCCTACAGTTCTGAAATCATCAGGAAATCTGGGTTTTGCTGCGCTAGAAAGAATGAGCTTTTCTGCAAAAAATAACCTTTGTTTCGTGAAGAAGTCAAAGAATGGACAAATTTATGATCCTTTGAAATTTTATAAGCTGAATTTTAAAAATAAAGCAATGTTTGAAACCTAGTTAAGGTGTGCTAATGGCACTCTAAACAAACTTGCGACTTGTTTTCAGGATTGGGCATTATGCCTCTGTACAACCCCTGACATGGGGTGCCCATAAATTTAGCACATATTTTCTGAATTTGACTTGCCATACTATTTCAGGTGTATGTGAGAGTTGGTACAAAGGCTGCTATAATGTGACTGAAGAAGGGATAGAGTCAGCGTTAGTTGGACGTGTGACTGCTCAAAGTTCTGTGTCAGAATGTGCCAGGAATTGTTATTTACAAAGGTAAGCTTTTAGCAACCACAGGTCAAAGTTTTAATATCTTTATAGTTGTATCTATATTTGATCATCAGAAAAAGCTTGAAAAATGCTGAACAAAACAGGTGGAATATGGAAAATATCTCTTTTCTATCAAAAGTTATGTCAAGTTTTATGACCAGAATTACGACAATTTTGCGGAATATTTCTTATATAATTATGATTGCCAGCATGGTAATAATAAATACTACATGTACTCAAAATTTGATAAGGGTCAACAAATTTCCCTTGTGAATATTTTGCAAATTGAATAAGATGGACTGTGGGATTTTTATAAACATAATATTACCTCTGCAATATTGTTAACAAATAAAGATCGCCTCAAAAGTTGATGCAAATAAGTTCTGATAAGCCCAACCTCACTCAAATGTTTGTGCTGCATTCAAGCCTCTATGATAACAAAATGCTGTCGGTTTTATTTTTGCATCTTATACGATACAAGAATAGAAATAGAACAAAAATGTCTTTGTTACTCTTGCCTCTTTGGTCTCTGCCAATAGAGCTTACCAGTTACTTCGAAAAAGACAACATTATGTCAATGCATACGAAATGCATCTCATGAATTTTTCCAAATTTAGCAGCAGATTAGAATGATATTTTAATATTAGCACAGTTTCCTTAATTGGTTTTGTTCTGTTTATGATAAAACGGACATGAATATCGATTTCTTGTCCATTATCAAAATTTGAGTAGTATATATACCTGGAGGTACAAAATGAAAAGTATCCATAGGGAAGCTTAGTTTTCTATTCCCACCACAGTTTTCACTTTTCGTTATCAAAATGGATTGTCCCAAATAAGAGTCAGATTGATGGAATTTATCAATGACCTATACAAAGGGCTATAAAAGGGTCTACAGGTGAAATCAAGGCCATGTTTTAACTTCTACATCGTGTTCGAGACAGATTGAATGGAAATAAGAATATTTTGTTTTTCTTGGATTACCTCCCTTTGACCAAATTCTCCATTAAAAAACAAATTGTTTTTTATCATGGTGTTGTGTCTATTTTGACTATCTTGGGTTGATTTTGAACCTTTGAATCTTTAAGATTCATAACTCTTTAACAACTACAAACTGTGATAAAGCCTAAAAGGGTTGTTCAATATTAAACATTATTCAGTTTATGCATTCCTACAAACAGTTACAGTAGCTGTCCCTGTTTTTAGTTGTAAAAGCATTATGAGGAATTTAAATTTTGAGCATTGATAATGCAGTACCTAGGTGATCAGCTGTAAATATGTTCTCTGAATGATTACAGGTGCCGTGAAAAGTTTTTAAACTTGTCAGTTTGAATTGGTAAAATTAGTAAATGTTCCTCTTTATCTTATAGAGAGATACGGGATTTTCTGTCGGTCTGAATCAAAATTTGTCAAGTCAGGACTGGAGGACTGACAGTTTTTGCCGAGCCATAAAACTTTGTGCACATAATGGAATTATCACCACTGTTTTATTTCAGAGTAATGCTGGCAGGAGTTCAGTTGGCTGCATCAGGCGTACAGGACGGGTCCAGTGAATCCCTCAACACAGAGGGGTCGTCTAGTTACCTACAGTGTGTCTGCATCAACCCAAATTTTTTCAAGTATAAGAACAGTTCATGTGATGGAACTATGTTCAGGTAGAAATAATGTGTAAACACCTATGCAGTCTCTTATTTTTCGACAGATTTTGGCTCACTTTTGAGACATGATATCCAGCTATGTACAGGGCGATAAAACTGTTATCAAGTACTTGCAATGTTTTAGGGGTCTTCTTCACACAGTATGGGATCAATAAATTAATTAAGGCTTCGTCCAATATGCTTATCAGCAAACATATTTGCTGTATGATAGTACATGTATCATACTAGTATTCGAATTATGTATATCTCAATGAATCATGAACATTGGCACAAGTTAATATTATATTATATATGTGTATGATTATTGTTATAACTGCTTCAAATTTAAATTTTATTGCTAAAAATGTTTCATAATAATTGTAGTTATTAAACTATTTTAATTTATAGCATTAGATTAATAAAATAAATAAAGATTATGAGTTATTACATAAAGCTAATTTCAATGTGTTAAGGAATAAATTGCATTTATAATAAAATAAATATTTCATGACATCCATTGTTCTACTGAATATATGATGCCATTAATATACTGACACTGCATGTCTAATAAACCAGTCTCCCTAATTAACTGTAGTATTTTTAAGAACCCAGTGACAAGTGTCACAGAACTTCCTGTATATTACATGAAGGTCCCTAATCAGTGTCATGATATCAAATATATTGTTTGACACCAAACATTTCTTGTTCAGCATCTTTCATATAAACTGACCTTGTAAAATATATTAATCAGTCTTCACTTCATGGACAGATGAACACCACAGTGATATATTTATTGATACCTTTTGTATGAACTCGGCAAATAAACTATCACTCTACCTAAATTAAAATATATCAAAGTTTATTTACAAAAAGAATTACTAAACTGATGACTTCATGTTTTAGGGATATGGATGGTTTGTTCTATGTCGGACTCATGGATGGCTAGGTGCTGCCGTCGTTTCTGTGTGACTTTCGATTGTCTGTGCGCTACAGTATTTAAATATCAAATATAAAGCTTCTGGGCCAACTGTCCCAGGCCTTGATATAAGACAAGTGTTCTTTTTCAGAGGTGGTGGCATGGCCCATAAGTAGGGCTGTAACCACTGAAATAGGGGAGCAATTATGTCACAAGAATAGCAATGTTTTTCATGAAAGCCACACTCTACAAAGTAAATTATTGAAATCCACAATGTCATTGTCTCATGTTTTAAAGGTTTACATTGCCATACCTGTACATAAAGAAAGGCTGTAGACGGTTTTGTTTCTTTAACTGTCAAACTTTGTTTCAGTTTGATTTAAATGCCTGATTTTCATGGAATATCTATGTTTCTTATTGTGCCCCTACCATCTTTGATGAGGGGTGTATTGCTTTGTACATGATGCTGGGTCATCTCTATTGTTGTACAGTCTAACTTGTACTAGCGACCACGCATATTAAGCGACCTTTGTCTTAAATGACCAGTTTAAACCGTCCCAATAGTTTTTGTTCCATTTTCCTATTGTATTAAACGACTTTTGTCTAACACGACCAACGGCCACTATTTTAGCTCTATAATTGACTGGTCAAATTTCATTAAGCGACCGCAAAAAAAGTAAATCACTTGTTGTCTGTAGTCACAGGTTGTTAATTACCCAATACCTCGTCATGTTTTAGCATTGTTTGTTCATACTTCAGAGTTTGTCTTTTGTTAACCGGACCCCAATTAACAGCATTGATAATCACCATTGTGTCAGTAGGACATGCCGTACAGATAATTTTGAATCCGATTATACACATTATTACGGATCAATTGATGTATCTTTTGCTGCAATCAGCTTGTTGTCACTGTCCATTTGGAATGGGACAAAAACCCGGTCTATGCCGTTTTGTAAGTCAACTGTGCTAGCAAAACTGACTTACATTATTTATTATTATTAATGTAATTTATGAGTTAATTTATATAAATGATCAATTGAAATGTTTATTATGACAATGCATACAAGTACAGAAACATCATAAAACAGTAATGCTTATCAATCGAAGTTGAATGGTATTCGGACAGCCTAAAATCGGCAATTCGTTAATAACACTCAAAAGTTTTTAACATTTGTTTTAAACGACCATTCCGTTAAGCGACCGTTTTTAGACCTTCCCCTTGGTGGTCGCTTAATACAAGTTAGACTGTACTTGGGAATGAAAAATATAACGTAAGTTTGATATGAATCGTTGTACAATGTAAGATTATTGTATATAAAATTTGCTTAATTATAGGACTTCAAATAGTGGTATACCAATTAGCAATTCAGCTGAAGTATGGGCAGTATATGGGAGTGTGGGCCCTTACTTGACAAAACTGATTGTAAGGACAGACGCTGGTGTGGCTGTAATTCACCAAAGCCTTGCTATAGAAATACACGCAAGGAGAGCATCTACGATCAACGTTGTAGCAGGTAGGTGTTTAATTATATCCCCCAGATACATAGTTTATGGGAGCTATATTGGAGTCATGCTGGAGGTTGGTTGGTTGGTCGGTCGGTTGGTTGGTTGGTCTGTGCAAATTTTGTCCGCTCTATTTCTCTATTATCAATGGTCTGATGTCATAGAAACTTTGCATGAATGATTAGTACCAAGTCTAGTTGTGCATATGGTCGGCACACGTTGGTCAGTTCAATACTAAGGGAGTTATGGCCTTTTGTTTTTTTACACTTATGAATTTTGTCTGCGCTATTTCTCAGCTACCTAACCCATAAGGGAGTTATGGCCTTTTGTTTTTTTACACTTATGAATTTTGTCTGCGCTATTTCTCAGCTACCAATGGTCAGATTTCAATGTAACTTTGCATGACTGATCAGTATCAAGTCTAGTTGCGCATATTAACAGCACACGTTGGTCAGATAAATCTAAAGGGAGTTTTGGGCCTTTGTTTTTTACACAAGTTTCTGTATTTTGTCTTCGTATTTCTCTGTTACCAATGGTCTGATTTCAACAAAACTTCGCATAACTGATCAGGACCAAATCAACATGTCATCCCCACTCTCAGTCTATGAGGGAGACATTTAAATGCCAGCAGAATCAGCTGCTAGAAAATACAAATAAATCTCAATATTTATATTGAATATTTACCCAAGTTTGTCTTACAAAGCAATCTAAGTGTAAACTAAAAGATAACAACACAAAAAAGCACTCAGAAAGTGACATATGAAAACACTTTGAATATTTTTATTATCAACATTACACATTTTCAAAAAATGACATGATTCTAATCTATTAGACTATACCACATAGAAAATATTGAACATTCAATAAATATGATGGCAAGAACAAAGCACATGTAAATTGAAAGATGAGGCTGTACAATGAGAGACAATCCCAGCACGACTACAAGTCTACCAATATGATACTGTCAATTCAAACTTTGAGACAGCTAGTCGCATTCAATGTAATATAGTTGTGCCTGCTGTCGTTCGATGGATCTCTACAATTGGCTAATCAGTAATGGATAATGTAACATGTTCTATGGCAGTATTTTGAAAGCCATGTTATGATAAGGCAATGTTTGAAAGCATGTTATAATAGAGCTTTTGTGATCTAAAACTCAAAGTAAGCTGGCTCCAGGGAAAAATAAAACCCATTATAAAACCTTTTGTCAAAGCTAAAAGCAAAACTACATTGCAACATTAGAAAGAAAACATCATTTAGGATCTGTCATATTCAGATATGATAATATAAGAAAATGATGCAAATGACTCCTTTTGTCATAAACAATAATTGCTTCAAATATTCTCATTTGTTCCATAAAATAACGAGAGAGCCAAGATGGCCTTAAATCACTCAACTGAGGACACTTCAGCCCCTTAATTATCCATGGACCCTCTCAAACCCTGTTGAAGATTTCTCCTAAAATTTATATTGAGGTCAGAAATGACATGGAATCATGTCCAATCGGGAGAAATTTCTCACCTGAAAACCATAGCCCTTTAATTTTCTGTAAAGTTGACCCCTCATACTAAACAAAAATTGTCCTCAAATTTATATTGATTGAAGATATGACCTGGAAACATATCTCACAGACGTATCACAGACCTGACAAGTTACACACAGGTTAAAGGGACTGCTTCACGTATTGGTGTATTGCAAAAATTAAATTAAATTGTCAAATATTCATGTTATTTTGGTATAGTTTCCTGTATATGCCATAAAGAACCAAATTGACATAAAAAATAACTTGGAAAACATAGGCATTTTGTAGTAATTTAGCATTTTTACACACAAAATTCTATAGGGTATTAATACCCTATAGAATTAGCACTACTATCACTTAAATTGCCTGAATTTTGTTTCCTGTCGATGAAAACGAATTGCGAAACGAACCGAATACCTCACAGATGTTTCGGTTTTAGTTTGTTGAAGTTACAGTTTGATCATGTGTGAATTACATAATTCACAGAACATTTTGGAAGGAAACTGCGATATTTTTAAACAGAACAATACTGAGTGCCAAATGTCAAGAGTGATTTAAATTGCTTATATGCCATAAATCTTTCATAAAGCAACCACCTGTGACTTTCTATTATAATTATAAATACTTGGTTAGGTTGGAAAATAACGTCATACAAAAAATTCAGCCCGATCTGTGAGGCAGCACCTTTGAACATCATTAACAAAAATTGGTCATATTTCCGTTGTGTACATGTCCAATGGAGGCTTCGGATAGTTTTTTTCTCAATTTATTTCTGGTGGTACGACTAGCATACATTGCTGTAAAGTAGTGTATTGTGACAGTGCCATCAGTAGATGCTGTTCAAAGACAATGTCGATGGCCAGTCCTGAAAATTAGGTACAAGTCTTGTTTTGGGTACACAAAAACTCAGTTTCCATTCAGTAAAAATTCTGCTTATGAAATTTCAAAAGACCATAACTTTGTCAATTCTTTGATTATTTTTATCAAATAACCTTTATTCATTCTTTCTAGTGCAACAAATCTGAATTTCTGGATTATTCCAAAATTGTAAACCCCCTGTATGCACACTAGGCACCTTAGAGACGACTAATGCTCCCACAAGCTAGTGCTCCCACAAGCTAATGCTCCCACAACCTAATGCTCTCACAAGCTAATGCTCCCACAAGCTAATGCTCCCACAAGCTAGTGCTCCCACAAGCTAATGCTCCCACAAGCTAGTGCTCCCACAAGCTAATGCTCCCACAAGCTAATGCTCCCACAACCTAATGCTCCCACAACCTAATGCTCTCACAAGCTAATGCTCCCACAAGCTAATGCTCCCACAAGCTAATGCTCCCACAAGCTAGTGCTCCCACAAGCTAATGCTCCCACAACCTAATGCTCTCACAAGCTAATGCTCCCACAAGCTAATGCTCCCACAAGCACACCATGATTAGCATGTTAGCTTAGGTGAGGTAAAACTAACCAAATAGCCAGGATTCTGTCAAGGGTTAATAAACAGAGAATGAAGGCCATAGGTCTAACTAGTCTTCAAATTTTGATTAGAATTTAATTGGTCTAGTAAGAGAAAATGAAGGATCTGCGAGTTAACCCTACTTCTCCCTACAGCATGTATGCAGCGTAATAAATGTACTGACAATATACCAGTCAACCATCCATACTCACTGTAATTGACTATTAAACAATTAAACAAGCATCAATCAGTAGGAAATAAAACCATTTAATTCCATAAACGTTAAACCACTCCAACCCTCCTCTAGTACAAGTATTTTCCCATTACAAGCATTCTATGCATGTGAATAATTTACATCTGAACCATTCCTGGGAGGAACTCTCTTCCATATTCCATACTTAAATAAACCAAAGCAGCAATTTGTAAACAACTATAAATGTCACAAACAGTTTCTATAAGAAAGGTTTAAGTGGATTATGCACCAATTTGCATACATTGTGACAATACTGAGGAGCTCATTATTGCACTAGTATCAGTGCATAATGTCATCTTATTTAAGTATCGGAGCATAATGTCATGTTTATTAAGACATTAAAAATAAAGCATTTAACCAGCAAGTTATTAAGATTCAGCCTTGAACTCGGTAACTGCAGCTTTTAGGAAAGACTCTTCATCAGTACAAACTCATATATTAAAACAAGTCTTTCTGACTGGACCTATAGTCTAACATAAAATTGATATATTCACAAATTGCCCAATGCATGTGAAGTGGACTTACTGCAAAAACATATTTTTAGCTCTGGAGTCAAATGAATATACAATGTACTACAACAACTTTATGTTTCTTTAAATATGGTCATAATATGGGACCAGTCGTTAGATGGAACTTTTTTAACCCAGTTTTAAGTCCCACTCGAGAATACCACGTTACATTATCATGATACTGGGCAAACCAGCAGATACCTTAAACTATAATTTACCATTTTATGGTCAAAATACCCATTTATTTAAGAGAAAATGACCCTTCGAAATCTTGAGTGTCAAAATGTGGCTTTTTGGAAATTTCAGGGGGTCAAAACCCCTACTCCTGAGTCAAATAGAATCCCTGGTACCATTGTTAATGACTTTGGTATGTTGTGGCCTTGGATTGAACCAGAGACCTCTCACACCAGTACCATTGTTAATGACTTTGGTATGTTGTGGCCTTGGATTGAACCAGAGACCTCTCACAGAAGTACCATTGTTAATGACTTTGGTATGTTGTGGCCTGGGATTGAACCAGAGACCTCTCACACCAGGACCATTGTTAATGACTTTGGTATGTTGTGGCCTGGGATTGAACCAGAGACCTCTCACACCAGGACCATTGTTAATGACTTTGGTATGTTGTAGCCTGGGATTGAACCAGAGACCTCTCACACCAGTACCATTGTTAATGACTTTGGTATGTTGTGGCCTTGGATTGAACCAAAGACCTCTCACAGAAGTACCATTGTTAATGACTTTGGTATGTTGTGGCCTGGGATTGAACCAGAGACCTCTCACATCAGTACCATTGTTAATGACTTTGGTATGTTGCGGCCTTGGATTGAACCAGAGACCTCTCATACTAATTATGCCCCCATCTTTGATGAGGGGGTATATTGCTTTGCACATGCCGGTGTGTCGGTCATATAAAATGGTGTCCGTTCAATAACCCAAGAACACTTTGATCTAGGATCTTCAAACTTTACATGAAGGTTGGTCAGCAACAGTGGATGATCCCTATATATTTTGAGGTCAAAGGTCAAGGTCACTGTGACCTTTACCATTTCTGACTATTTAAATGGTTTCCGTTCAATAACTCGAGAACGCTTTGACCTAGGATCTTCAAACTTAACATGGAGGTTGGTAATCAATGGTAAATGAGCCATATTGATTTTGAGGTCAGTAGGTCAATGGTCAGGGTCACTGTGACCTTTACCATTTCTGACTATTGGGCTGCCATGGGGGCATACATGTTTTACAAACATCTCTTGTTATTAACTATAAAACGGACACTCTTCCACCTGGCTATTAAGGCAGATGTATATAACAATATATACAAGATTCAGGGTGGCTTGAAGCATACTGGATGTAAAAGATTATCTTAGTTATTAAATAGCTGACTTAGAAGAGTCAGGTTGTAAGTGCTACCTACGACCATATAAGACCCATAGATATTTGAAAACAGCATCACAAGGCGCTTCTTATCAACCTATTTTCATGAAAATCGGAACAGGTCATGCCGTCCAAACTGAAGAAGAAAAAGCTTGATTTTCTGTAAGTAAAGAGTTTTCAAACAGATTTTTTTGTTTTCTAAAAACAGCATTTTTGTACTTACAACCTTCTAAGTCATTTATTTGTCCTGTAGTATTGATCTATCATGAATCTTGTATGTACGTTATAAATTGAAGTTGAGATCACGTTGCATGTTGCTATATAGAGATGGCAGTACAAGACGTATCATGTCTAAAACCCATTCTCTCACAACTATAATAGCATGTTGAAACCCGTCAGTAACTATAATTGAACCGTTTTAAAGGGCAACACAATGCTACATGATGCTACAAGCTGTAATTAAATGACAACCTAGCATGGCTGACTCTCTTGACTGGAGGAAATTATCCTGCAATTCTATATAATCATCAATAACGACACAACATGATTGTCTTAACAAGTAGTAAAGAACGCCAACTTGATATTAAAGCCACATTGATTCAACTCTAAGAGAACAACATTCAGAGGCAGATTTCATTTTTAATTATGATGTAACATTACACAGATCATTACAATCAATGATAATCTTAGTCAACATTGGTCCTACTATTCCGGAATAATCTGGAAATTCTGATTTGCTGCAACAAAAGGAATGAACTGTTTTGCAGAAGATAAACGTATTTTGATATCAGAGTTTGACCAATTTGAAATTTCATGTGCTGAATTTTGACAATAGAACAATGTTTGAAACCAAGATTTGTGTAGGGATGGCAACAATACAGACTCGCGTCTTATTATTCAGGATTGGGCATTATGCCTACGTAGAACCCCTAAGTCAATGAAGTCATGTTTCACCTTATATAGTCAATGAACAGTTTACAACTATAGGGGAATTCAAACCAATACTGTATCAAAGTACTTGCAGAAATTGCAAACATACGTTCAAATCTAAATTCTCAATTCTACACATTAATAGGGACAGATATGGTTTGTTTGAGTTCCTTGACTGACTAATACGTATTATCCAGTGACTTCCGGCAAAATCTGCCAGATAACAGGGTGCCTAATAAACTTAGCTTTATTCGGTCACCTGGTCATGTGACTAGTGATAATCTGTCACCTTACCACCTGATCTAACAGACTTCTTATATGAGAGTTGCTGTTTGGAATTCCGCACCCGAGGGTAAAGTTTTCCTTTCCTAAATGAGCTGTTGGTTGATTGGTTATTTTCTTCGACTTACCTACGTCTACACGAAGTCTATCAAGATGTCTGACGTTGTTTATCGTGACGTCGCAGAATGAACGTGACGTTGCACGCTAATTAATGGAAGAGTAACAATAGAGTCCCGAGTTTGATCCCCTTACATAGCAGATTATGCGACTGGAAAAATAGAATAATAGGTTAGTGCCGTGAATGAAGTAAAAGTTGCATATTTCTTCCTACTGACAAATGAAACTTACAGCCCCCCTACAGAAAACATATCAATAAGGATAGCTATAGATGCATTCGCCTTCAACTCGCTCGATAAATTCCTCTGCCTTGTCAGATAAACTTTCATCCACGCACTAACCTATTATTATCTATATATTTACTTAACAACCCTTTATCACAATTTGTAGCTGCTACAAGAGTGCTATAAAGAATTTAAATTTGAACTCAAGTTTAGGGTTTCTGTAAGTACTTTGATAAAACAGTATCCAGGTGCTAACACATCCCTATACAAAAACTCTTTGTTTTTAATATTGTTTTTCAGCTTTGAAATTTCAAATGACGATAACTTGGTCAATACTTTTTCTCACCCAACGACTTTTATTATTTGCAGAAAAGTTAATTCTATGAAGTACAGCAAATTCATATTTCTGAATTATTCTGGAATTGTAAGACCCCTAAAGGCATAGTTACAGGTCTTCAGATTATGTTACTTGCCTTTACCAAGGCTTTAGGATTTTATTTGCTAGTTTAGCTGCTGTTCATTTTTAAATTAAATGCTGTTAACACTTTCACAGAAATTCTCACATTTCAAACAACAGCCTACAGGAGTTAGGTTCTAATAAACCATCTCACAGGACACAACACAATATTCCTGGGTTATAGTAATAAATAAAATCACTTATCTTTTAATTGAAAACCGAACAGTGGAACAAACATTACCCACAGGGTGCATAATAAAAGATTGACTAATTTGCATAATTTAGTAACAACCCTCTGTCTGGATAAAATAATCTAATAACATTAAATGCCCGGTAGATACACAAACATAAAGAATATAACAATAGGTTTGTTTGAAGTGCACGATACCTGCCTTCAGCACATCACCATGACGATAGCACCTCACATGACGATAGCACATCACCATGGTGATAGCACTACACCAGACTATTCCTCTGGTATTAAAAGAAAAGATTGAAATTTCGGAAGAAAAAAAGGAAGCATGGCTCCAGGGTTGTGTCTCAAGTACTGTGAGGGTCGTGTTTGTCTCAAGTACTGTGAGGGTCGTGTTTGTCTCTAGTACTGTGAGGGTCGTGTTTGTCTCAAGTACTGTGAGGGTCGTGTATGTCTCAAGTACTGTGAGGGTCGTGTTTGTCTCCAGTACTGTGAGGGTTGTGTTTGTCTCCAATACTGTGAGGGTCATGTTTGTCTCAAGTACTGTGAGGGTCGTGTTTGTCTCCAGTACTGTGAGGGTCGTGTTTGTCTCAAGTACTGTGAGGGTCGTGTTTGTCTCCAGTACTGTGAGGGTCGTGTTTGTCTCTAGTACTGTGAGGGTCGTGTTTGCCTCAAGTACTGTGAGGGTCGTGTTTGCCTCAAGAACTGTGAGGGTCGTGTTTGTCTCTAGTACTGTGAGGGTCGTGTTTGCCTCAAGAACTGTGAGGGTCGTGTTTGTCTCCAGTACTGTGAGGGTCGTGTTTGCCTCAAGAACTGTGAGGGTCGTGTTTGTCCCAAGTACTGTGAGGGTCGTGTTTGTCTCTAGTACTGTGAGGGTTGTGTTTGCCTCAAGTACTGTGAGGGTCGTGTTTGTCCCAAGTACTGTGAGGGTCGTGTTTGTCTCTAGTACTGTGAGGGTCGTGTTTGCCTCAAGTACTGTGAGGGTCGTGTTTGCCTCAAGAACTGTGAGGGTCGTGTTTGTCTCTAGTACTGTGAGGGTCGTGTTTGCCTCAAGAACTGTGAGGGTCATATCTGTCTCAAGTACTGTGAGGGTCGTGTTTGTCTCGAGTACTGTGAGGGTCGTGTTTGCCTCAAGAACTGTGAGGGTTGTGTTTGACTCCAGTACTGTGAGGGACGTGTTTGCCTCAAGTACTGTGAGGGTCGTGTTTGTCTCAAGTACTGTGAGGGTCGTGTTTGCCTCAAGAACTGTGAGGGTCGTGTTTGTCTCCAGTACTGTGAGGGTCGTGTTTGTCTCTAGTACTGTGAGGGTCGTGTTTGCCTTAAGAACTGTGAGGGTTGTGTTTGTCCCAAGTACTGTGAGGGTCGTGTTTGCCTCAAGAACTGTGAGGGTCGTGTTTGTCCCAAGTACTGTGAGGGTCGTGTTTGTCTCTAGTACTGTGAGGGTCGTGTTTGCCTCAAGAACTGTGAGGGTCGTGTTTGTCCCAAGTACTGTGAGGGTCGTGTTTGTCTCTAGTACTGTGAGGGTTGTGTTTGCCTCAAGTACTGTGAGGGTCGTGTTTGTCCCAAGTACTGTGAGGGTCGTGTTTGTCTCTAGTACTGTGAGGGTCGTGTTTGCCTCAAGTACTGTGAGGGTCGTGTTTGCCTCAAGAACTGTGAGGGTCGTGTTTGTCTCTAGTACTGTGAGGGTCGTGTTTGCCTCAAGAACTGTGAGGGTCGTGTTTGTCCCAAGTACTGTGAGGGTCGTGTTTGTCTCTAGTACTGTGAGGGTCGTGTTTGTCTCAAGTACTGTGAGGGTTGTGTATCAAGAACTGTGAGGGTCGTGTTTGTCCCAAGTACTGTGAGGGTCGTGTTTGTCCCAAGTACTTTGAGGGTCCTGTTTGTCCCAAGTACTGTGAGGGTCCTGTTTGTCCCAAGTACTGTGAGGGTCGTGTCTCAAGTACTGTGAGGGTCGTGTTTGTCCCAAGTACTCTGAGGGTCGTGTCTCAAGTACTGTGAGGGTCGTGTTTGTCTCAAGTACTGTGAGGGTCGTGTTTGTCTGTGAGGGGCTATCAAAGTCATGATTGAATAACCATGGTTCTTGACTTGATATCAGAAACAGACCGCATTGATCAAATACAAAGCAACAATATTAATTAAATTCCACTTTATGCAATGCTAAGAGAGACAAAGTATCCACTGGCTTTCTGGATAAAATAATCTGTATAATTTGTACATAAATTGTGAACAGATCGCTACACTCATTCAAGATATATGGAGAAAGTATGGACCAAGAGATAATACAACTCGAAAATTAAAACAACAAAGAGTTCCTGTGTAGGAATATGTGCTAACAGCACCAGAAACAGATTTGCACCTCATATTAAAGATTGGCATCATGCCACGCTCCGCGAAAATGTCAGTCCTCAAGTCCTGACTGACAAATTGTGATTCGGAATGAAAAGGAACACAAACTCATTTTACCGATTCGGACTGACAAGTTGAAAAACTTTTCGCGGAGCCTGTCATGCATCAGTAGGACCCCTGTGCTTGTTGTAAAAAACATGGTACGATCTTGAATCCTGAATTTTCCATGACCGACTGTTTTTCATTCACCTTCAATGAAGTTTAAATTTTTTCCATAATCATTGGTAATATATGGGACTAAAATACCTCAATAATATTAATATGCATGTGTATTAGTACCATCTATATTTACTAAGAAAATAAAACAAAACTTGTCTATGTATGTGGTATTAAAAGCTAGGACCTATAGTGGGATTCGAACCTATACTGTATGACAACATTGCTATATATTGCATTGGGTTTATGATTAAATAATTGAGTTTTGATACTCATTTCGTCATTTTTTAGCTCACCTGCCACAAAGTCGCAAGGTGAGCTTTTGTTATTGTTTTTTGTCTGTCGTCTGTCTGTCAGTCCGTTAAACTTTTAACCGTTAACACTCTAGCTTTGATCTTCATCAAACTTGGTCAGTAGTTGTACCTCAATGAAATCTAGGTCAAGTTTGAAGTTGGGTTATGTGGGGTCAAATAATAGGAAAACCTTGTTAACACTCTGGAGGCCACATTTTTGCTTTAATCTTCATGAAGTTTGGTCAAAATGTATATCTTGGTGACCTTAAGGTCAAGTTTAAAGTTGGGTCATGTGGGGTCAAAAACTAGGTCATGAGGTCAAATAATAAGAAAACCTTGTTAACACTTTTGAGGCCACATTTTTGGTCAGTAGTTGTATCTTAATGAAATCTAGGCCAAGTTTGAAGTTGGGTTATGTGGGGTCAAAAACTAGGTCAAAAGGTCAAATAATAGAAAAACCTTATTAACACTCTTGAGGCCATATTTTGCCCAACGAAGATGCTCTCTTTTGTGACGTAAGGATAGTACTTCAACCTTCTTTGGTCGTCTGCACTTTAGTCCAGCTTCTTTTAGGCGGTTCCTCACTGTGTTGGCATGTATTGTGCGCCTAAAAAGTAACGCAACACATTAAATAAATTGAAAATTGCCGTTTATTGAAATTGCTCTATTTTTTACAATTGTTTAATTTTTAGCTCACCTGTCACATAGTGACAAGGTGAGCTATTGTGATCACTCTTCGTCCGTCGTCCGTCCGTCAACAATTCATTCAAACAACTTCTCCTCCTAAACCACTTGACCAATGTCAACCAAACTTCACAGGAATGTTCCTCTGGTGGTCCTTTCTAAAAATAGCTAAAAGAATTGAAATCTATAAATAACTCCTGTTGCCATGGCAACTTGCAACTTTAGGAAAATCTTCTAAAAAATCATTAAAAATCAACCACTGGCCAGATTTCAAAACAATTTTACAGAAATAGTTCTTGGGTGGCCCTCTTACAAAATTGACATTTTTGTCGTGATTCGTCAAAAAACATGGCCGCCAGTGGGCGGGGCTCATTTTTCCTTATATGTCTATGGTAAAATCTTTAAAAATCTTCTTGTCTGAAAGTACTTATTGGTTTTCATTATAAATTGGTAACAATGTTCCTTTGGTGGTCCTTCGTATAAATAGCTAAAAGAATTGAAATCTATAAATAACTCTTGTTGCCATGGCAACCGTCAACCGTTAGGAAAATCTTTTAAAAAATCATAAAAAATCAACTGCCGCCCAGATTTCGAAATAATTTTACAGAAATAGTTGTTGGGTGACCCTCTTACAAAATTGACATTTTTGTCTTGATTCGTCAAAAAACATGGCCTCCAGTGGGTGGGGCACTGTTTTCCCTATATATCTATAGTACAATCTTTAAAAATCTTCTTCTCTAAAAGTACTGGTTGGATTTCTCTATAAATTGGTAAAATTGTTCCTTGTGTGGTCTTCTCTTAAAAGAGCTTAAAGAATTATAATCCATGCAGAACTCTGGTTGCCATGTCAACTGTTAGGAAAATCTTCTAAAAAATCATAAAAAGTCAACCGCCGCCCAGATTTCAAAATAATTTTACAGAAATAGTTGTTGGGTGACCCTCTTACAAAATTGACATTTTTGTCTTGATTCGTCAAAAAACATGGCCTCCAGTGGGTGGGGCACTGTTTTTCCCTATATATCTATAGTAAAATCTTTAAAAATCTTCTTCTCTAAAAGTACTGGTTGGATTTCTCTATAAATTGGTAAATTTTTTCCTTGTGTGGTCTTCTCTTAAAAGAGCTTAAAGAATTATAATCCATGCAGAACTCTGGTTGCCATGGCAACCGATAGGAAAATCTTTTAAAAAATCATAAAAAATCAACTGCTGGCCAGATTTCAAAATAATTTTACAGAAATAGTTGTTGGGTGACACTCTTACAAAATTGACTTTTTTGTCCTGATTCTTTGAAAAACATGGCTGCCAGTGGGTGGGGCGCTGTTTTCCCCTATATATGTAGAAAAATCTTCTCCTTTAAAAGTACTGGTTGGATTTCATGTTAAATGGGTAACAATGTTCCTTGGGTTATCCTTTCTAATAATAGCTAAAATAATTATAATCCATGCAGAACTGGTTGCCATGACAACTGATTGGAAAAAACTTTAAAAAAAACAAAACAAAAATATAGTTCTACTTGATCAATGTGCACAGGTGAGCGACCTAGGGCCCTGTGGGCCCTCTTGTTAAAATTTTTATGACAGTTAGCTTACCTGTGTGTTCCAAGTGTCTGTCTTGCTGTGTCCCCTGCAGGTAAAAAGTGATTGCCCAGGTTTGTGACGCGCATAATGACATCCTGTACGGCCGTTGTTATCCTTGGTCTGCCTGATTTTGGTAAGTCCCTCACGAGACCAAATACAAGGTACTTATTCTGTAGCTGCGTAATTGTGCTGACGTGACAATTAAAACGGCGTGCAATGGCAATTTTGGCAATACCTGCTTCCAGCAAACCAATTGCCTGATTTCTGACATCTTGGCTCAAACGTGGCATAGTTGTTTGGCTTTACTAATGATTTTGAAATTCTTTTACTGGTAGGCCTATGGACTTAATACACATATATGTGTTTAAAATTGTTAGAGTTTCTGGCGTATATTGTGTAAATCGAGAAATATGGTTTGTACAGGTCATGGTTATTGAACGGTTCATTTAATAGTAATTTCCAATATTTTACCTTTATTAAAGACATCATGTGTGCATAAACATATAACGGTAATATGTTTTATACAAAACGATTGTTATGTGATAGAAAGTATTTTGAAAACCTTGCGTTTCTTTTTGTACTGACTGTATAAGCAGTGCAAGGTACGAAACCGTTAGACCACTCGGAAATATTACACGAAACCGTTAGACCACTCGGAAATATTACACGAAACCATTAGACCACTCGGAAATATTGCACGAAACCGTTAGACCACTCGGAAATATTGCACGAAACCGTTAGACCGCTCGGAAATATTGCACCAAACCGTTGGACCGCTCGGAAATATTGCACCAAACCGTTAGACCGCTCGGAAATATTGCACCAAACCGTTAGACCGCTCGGAAATATTGCACCAAACCGTTAGACCGCTCGGAAATATTGCACCAAACCGTTAGACCGCTCGGAAATATTGCACCAAACCGTTAGACCGCTCGGAAATATTGCACCAAACCGTTAGACCGCTCGGAAATATTGCACCAAACCGTTAGACCGCTCGGAAATATTGCACCAAACCGTTAGACCGCTCGGAAATATTGCACCAAACCGTTAGACCGCTCGGAAATATTGCACCAAACCG
Source organism: Spisula solida (assembly GCA_947247005.1). Classification (NCBI taxonomy): domain Eukaryota; kingdom Metazoa; phylum Mollusca; class Bivalvia; order Venerida; family Mactridae; genus Spisula; species Spisula solida. The sequence continues at coordinate 419,147 of OX365958.1, read as the reverse complement.
TTAGACCGCTCGGAAATATTGCACCAAACCGTTAGACCGCTCGGATATATTGCACCAAACCGTTAGACCGCTCGGAAATATTGCACCAAACCGTTAGACCGCTCGGAAATATTGCACCAAACCGTTAGACCGCTCGGAAATATTGCACCAAACCGTTAGACCGCTCGGAAATATTGCACCAAACCGTTAGACCACTCGGAAATATTGCACCAAACCGTTAGACCGCTCGGAAATATTGCACCAAACCGTTAGACCGCTCGGAAATATTGCACCAAACCGTTAGACCGCTCGGAAATATTGCACCAAACCGTTAGACCGCTCGGAAATATTGCACCAAACCGTTAGACCGCTCGGAAATATTGCACCAAACCGTTAGACCGCTCGGAAATATTGCACCAAACCGTTAGACCGCTCGGAAATATTGAACCAAACCGTTAGACCGCTCGGAAATATTGCACCAAACCGTTAGACCGCTCGGAAATATTGCACCAAACCGTTAGACCACTCGGAAACACCAAACCGTTAGACCGCTCGGAAATATTGCACGAAACCGTTAGACCGCTCGGAAATATTGCACCAAACCGTTAGACCACTCGGAAATATTGCAAGAAACCGTTAGACCACTCGGAAATATTGCACGAAACCGTTAGACCACTCGGAAATATTGCACCAATGCCAAAAAAGGTTGCGCAAATAACTTATATCAATGTTACTACATCTCATCACACCAGCCATGATTAAACATGTCGTCTTTGACTATGTAAGGTTGAAGCATGACTTCATTGACTATGTAAGATTGTACTTGATTGTAATGATCTGTGTAATGTAACCTCATAATTAAAAAATGAAATCTGCCTCTGAATGTTGTTCTCTTTGAGTTTAATCAATGTGACTTTAATATCAAGTTTGCATTCTTTACTACTTGTGTTAAGACAATCATGTTGTGTCGTTATTGATGATTATATAGAATTGCAGGATAATTTCCTCCAGTCAAGAGAGTCAGCCATGCTATGTTGTCATTTAATTACAGCTTGTAGCATCATGTAGCATTGTGTTGCCCTTTAAAACGGTTCAATTATAGTTACTGACGGGTTTCAACATGCTATTATAGTTGTGAGAGAATGGGTTTTAGACATGATACGTCTTGTACTGCCATCTCTGTATAGCAACATGCAACATGATCCAAACTTCAATTTATAATGTAAATACCGGATTCATGGTGGATCAATACTACAGGACAAATCAATGACTTAGAAGGTCTTAAGTACAAAAATGTTATTTTGAGAAAACAAAAAAAATCTTTACTTATGAAAAAAACAAGCTGTTCTACTTCAGTTTGGTCAACATAACCATTTCCAATTTTCATGAAAATTGGAACATAAGAAGCGTCTTGTGATGCAGATTTCAATCATGTATGGGTCTTATTAGGTCATATTTAGCACTTACGACCTTACTCTTTTAACCCAGCGAATTGATAACTAAGTATGTTTCAAGCGACCCTGAACATCAAGTGATCTATTTGTCGTCATTTAGTATGAACATCATGGGATCCTTCTACTATCATTAAGTATTACTTGTATTCATTGTGACATACATATCTGCCTGGTTAGCCTTGTGGTAGAGTGTCGAATTTAGTGGGAGATGTAACGGGTTCAATCCCAGGCTGCAACTCACCAAAGTCGTTAATAATAGTACTTGGTATATCTCGCTTGTGTGACATTTTAAAAGCATAGTACAGTATCAAGGTACTGTGACTTAAAATAAGGTTAAAAAAGTTCCTTTACCGACTGGTCCATTATTATGAACATATTTGAAGCAACCAAAAGTTGTTACAACATATTCATTTAACTCTGGACATCAAAATATCTCTTGCACTTGCTTAATTCCTGAAATGTTGATCTTATTTATAAAATAATCATTTTGTAGGTTGTAAAAATTGTGAATATCACAAGTTTGACAGTCTTTGAATATCCTGTGAATACATCCTAGTATGATTGACCCAACTATCAAGTCATGCTATTAGACTTTTGATTCTTTCTGTAAAGCTGCAATTACTTAGTTCTAGGCTGAATGTTTATAGCCTGGTTGTCTAATGCTTTATGTTTATTGTCTTGAATTACATGACTTTATGCACCGGTACTAGTGCAATAATGAGCTCCCCAGTATTGTCACAATGTATGCAAATTGGTGCATAACCCAGCTAATTTAACACTCATAAACCTTTCTCATAGAAACTGTTTGTGACATTTATAGTTGTTTACAAATTGCTGCTTTGGTTTATTTAAGTATGGAATAGGGAAGAGAGTTCCTCCCAGGAATGGTTCAGATGTAAATTATTCACATGCATAGAATGCTTGTAATGGTGAAATACTTATACTAGGGGAGGGTTGGAGTGGTTTAAGGTTTCTGGAATTAAATGGTTTTATTTCCTACTGATTGAAGCTTGTTTAATTGTTTAATAGTCAATTACAGTGAGTATGGATGGTTGACTGGCATACTTATATATTGTCCGGTGAAAATATTATGCTGCATGCATGCGGTAGGTACTAGGTAGTAGCTGGGTAACTTGCACATCCTTCATTTTCTCTTACTAGACCAATTAAATTCTAATTAAAATTTGACAACTGATTAGACCTGTGGCCTTCATATTCGTTGTATATGGTGTTCATTTACCCTTGTCAGACCTCTGGCTATTTGGTTGAAATTAGCTCACCTCTGCTAACATGCTAATCGTGAGCTAGTGGAAGCATTAGTCGCCCCTCAGGTGTCTACTGTCTAATGTGCCTAATAAAGGGGTCAATTTTGGAATAATCCAGAAATCCGGGTTAGCTACACTAGACAGATTGAACTTAAGTTATCTGATAAAAAAAATCAAAGAATTGACAAGTTATGGTCATCTGAAATTTCATCAGCTGAATTTTACCCAAAACAGACTTGCAACTCATTTTAAGGATTGGCCATTAATGATATGCCTCAGTAGGACCCCTGGCATGGTCAATCAACATTTTCATACTCCGCAAACAAAGTTTGAAGGGGGTATTTTATGGAATCACCATGTTGGTTGGTTGGTCCATTGGTCTGTTAGCAAAATTGTGTCCACTCTGTAACTTAGTCGTTTCTCACTGAATTTGAAAACTGCTTGGTACAAATGTTCATCACATCAAGATGGTGTGTCAAGCGCAAGATCCAGATCCCAAGCTCAAAGGTCAAGGTCACACTTGGAGGTCAAAGGTTATAAAGTCCACTCTGTAACTTTGTCGTTTCTTACTAGATTGTAAAATTGCTTGCTTAATATTCCTGTGTCAAGGCTGTGCTACGTGGGGTATGATTCATCACTCCAGTGATAGCTCTAGTCTTTGAACAGCATCTACTATCGGTGTCACAATACAATACTTTACATCAATATCAATTTGAGGACAAATCTCCAACGGGGTTTGAGGGGTTCACAGATAATAAAGGGGCTGTTGTGTCCTTAGGTGAGCAATTTAAGGCCATCTTGACTCTCTTGTATATTTTTATGAACAAATGAGAATATTTGAAGCAATCATTGTTTATGACAAAAGGAGTCATTTGCATCGTTTTCTTATATTATCATATCTGAATATGACAGATCCTAAATGATATTTTCTTTCTAATGTTGCAATGTAGTTTTGCTTTTAGCTTTGACAAAAGGTTTTGTAATGGGTTTTATTTTTCCCTGGAGCCAGCTTACTTTGAGTTTTAGATCACAAAAGCTCTATTATAACATGCTTTCAAATATTGCCTTATCATAACATGGCTTTCAAAATACTGCCATAGAACATGTTACATTATCCATTACTGATTAGTCAATTGTAGAGATCCATCGAACGACAGCAGGCACAACTATATTACATTAAATGCGACTAGCTGTCTCAAAGTTTGAATTGACAGTATCATATTGGTAGACTTGTAGTCGTGCTGGGATTGTCTCTCATTGTACAGCATCATCTTTCAATTTACATGTGCTTTGTTCTTGCCATCATATTTATTGAATGTTCAATATTTTCTATGTTGTAAAGTCTAATAGATTGGAATCGTGTCATTTTTAGAAAATGTGTAATGTTGATAATAAAAATATTCAAAGTGTTTTCATATGTCACTTTCTGAGTGCTTTTTTGTGTTGTTATCTTTTAGTTCACACTTAGATTGCTTTGTAAGACAAACTTGGGTAAATATTCAATATAAATATTGAGATTTATTTGTATTTTCTAGCAGCTGATTGCGCTGGCATTTAAATGTCTCCATCATAGACTGAGAGTGGGGATGACATATTGATTTTATACTAGACGCCCCTCTGTCTGAATGTCTTGTCTGTCTGGGGATGTTTTTCCAAAGTTTGTATGTGCTTGTTCTCCTTAACAGGAGTGTCAATTTATCTAATTTATTCGGAATTCCGGATTTATCATTCCTGAAAGAGCAATGGCTTCTGCCCAAAATTAAAGGCCTCATGTTTGGCAAAAAATGTTGGCCGCATATGATTTTCCAGATTTTTAATTTGACCCTGTTGACACCCCTGCCATAAGCTCTGTACATGAAACTTGACAATAATATTTGGTACCAAGCCTAGTTGTGTTTACTGTGAGGATTTCTCTGTGACACTATAACTGCCATAGTTAATGGCTCTTTAATGGTAAAATATAAGTTTGTCTGTGCTGAGAAATGTTTCAGTAGCATTTCATCTGTTATGTATTGTTTTCAATTGACCCTACTTGTGTTCTAGTATATGGGTACCAACATATGATGCGTGTGGTTCCTGTGTGGCCCAAGGTTAATATTGGTTATACCCTGTAGATCTCATTTTGTATGTCTACATGGGGCAATGGTTCTCCGGTGAGTCATATAGGGCCATCTTGCCCCTCTTGCTAGTTGTGGCCACCCAGCTAGCTAACTTGTAAGAGAGCCATACTGGTTTTAGGGTTATCAGTTTGAGCCCTTACTCAGACAACTTCTCCCCTAATTTGTTCACAAGATTCTGACTGAATAATAAAGTTTCTATAACTGGCTTATCTATTCAGGGGACTCTTCAATTCAGGAATAATCCGGAAATCTGGATTTGCTTCATTATAAAGAATAATTTTTTGGCACAAAATGAAAGTTATTTGATAAAACAATTCAAAGAATTAACAAAGTAATGGTCATTTGAAGTTCTATAATTCAAACTTAATCAGTAAAACAATGTTTAAAACCTAGTTTATGTGTAGGAATGTGTGCTAATGGCACCCGGAACAGACTTTTGACTCGTCTTTTGGATTGAGCATTTTTCCTCGGTAGGGCCCATGTCTTACTCAGACAACTTCTCCCCTAGTGTAATTCACAAGATTCAGACTGAAAAATAAAGTTGCTATAACTGCAAGGGTGTCAATTTTCCTGATTTGTCCGGAATTCTGGATTTGTCACTCCTGAAAGAACAATGGCTTCTGACAAAAAATAAAAGTTATTTGATGAAAATATCTCAAGAAATGGCAAAGTTATGGTACATTTAATCTGCTCTTGGGAGCAATTTCATTGAAGGCCTCTTGTTTGGTAAAAATGGTTGGCCGCATACAATCTTTCTGATTTTTAGCTCACCTGGCAAGGTGAGCTTTTGTGATTGTTTTTTGTCTGTCGTCTGTCCGTTAACTTTTTCACCGTTAACACTCTAGCACTCTCAATTTTGCTTTGATCTTCATCAAACTTGGTCAGTAGTTGTATCTCAATGAAATCTAGGTCAAGGTGAAGCTGGGTCATGTGGGGTCAAAAATTAGGTCAAAAGGTCAAATAATAGGAAAATCTTGTTAACATTTTTGCTTTAATCTTCATGAAGTTTGGTCAAAATGGTGGCCACATTTTTGCTTTAATCTTCATGAAGTTTGGTCAAAATGTTTATCTCAGTGACCTTAAGGTCAAGTTCGAAGTTGGGTACGTTGGGTCAAAAACTAGGTCAAAAGGTCAAATAATAGGAAAACCTTGTTAACACTGGTGGCTACATTTTTGTTTTAATCTTCATGATGTATGGTCAAAATGTGGATCTTGATGACCTTAAGGTCAAGTTTGAAGTTGGGTTAAGTGGGGTCAAAACTCGGTCGAAAGGTCAAATAGTAGAAAAACCTTATTAACACTCTTGAGGCCACATTTTTGTTTTTATCTTCATCAACTTTGGTCAAAATGTTTATCGTGATAACCTTAAGGTCACTTTAGAAGTTGGGTCATGTGAGGTCAAAAACTAGGTCAATATGCCAAATAGTAGCAAAACCTTGTTTGACCAAGTTTAGCAGGTGAGCGCCCCAGGATCTATGATCATCTTGTTAATTTGGCCCACAGTTGACACCCCTGATTCTATCTACTTGTTTTATTACAGATGATGAAGAGCTAGGACATATGGTTGATGTGGTGTGGACAGTTAGGGAAGACCATGTACAACGTAAGGAACAAATCTCTATGGGCAACTTTACAGAAATCCTACACAGACCCAAGTACACGTTTACTGCACCAGGGATATATAATATTGGTATGTAAACATTAATATTGTTTGTTTCGAAAAGATGAATGTGTAAACATTGCTTGACCCAAGATTACACTGGACAAAACTAGATAATTTCAGGAATTTAAAGACTGTCCGTAATGGGGAATAGAACAATTATCTAGTGTGGCCAAACAACTGCTCTGATTGGTTCGTGCAAATAGAACCATTAACAAGCCTGGCCGTACGAGTAGTCTTGTTTGGTGGGTATCGAACCTTCATCAAGTGTAGCACAACAAGTGCTCTGGTTTGTTCGTGAGAATTGAACCCTTGACAGACAAGGCCAAACAAGTACTCTTGATTGGTAGGTTGGAATTGAACCTTGATCAGAACTGGTGTGACAAAACAAGTTGTCTTTTTGGTTAGTTTGAATGAAACCTTCAGCAAGCGCAGCCAAACATGTGCTCTGATTGGTTGTCTTTGGTTGTAGTATACATGGGTGAAAGTTTTCCGTTTTATGACGGATTTCCGTATTTTAGACATGTCCCAAGACCGTTTTTCCAAATCGCGTAAATCCGTCGTAAAAAATTTAGGGGGGGGGGGGGGGGGTATGCCGACTTGCTAGCGCGACCGCGGTATTCGTAATTGTTTTAGACCGTATTGGTTTTCCAGTGCACAAATGAAACGACCGTTCTGATTGGCCGATGAAGTTACCTCTACATGTATCCTGTTAATTCTTTGAACCAATCACGGCACTCGATCTTTCCGCTGTTCGGGTATTCAGTACCGTTTGTACGACATTTGTCATCAAATCGAAAGTGGAATTTCATATTTTTCAAACGCAATTAAGCGCGTGAGAAAAGTATGTCAGGCACAATTGGCGATCGGGAAACGATTGAAATACATTGGCGAATCGGATACGAGCGTGACAAAGCTTTGAATTGTTGAATTAAAAAGAAATTAGGTAAAGTCCAGAGCCGTTCTTTCCGTCAAAAACTCGGGAAATTGTAATATTTTGTTGCTGCAAATAAGTTCCATAAAAGCCTCTTGACAATATAAATGGGACTTTAAGTTCACACAGCATTGTATGTGTATGTGTGTGGTGTTGGTGAACACACAGTGTTATTTGTAGCAGTTACAAGCATGATAATAAATAGTCAGTCAGTACTCTGAATCTATAGAGGTACACTCACAGACATTTTGATACTTTATACTTCCATGTCATAATGATTCAAAGAAACCAATTCATTTAATGTCAATATGAGGAATATTATGCCAAACAATATCCTCTTTAGATCCCTAGAATCTTGAGAAAAATTGTATTTTGTCAACATGATTCAGAAGGCCTACTTGCTGAACAGGGACCTTCTTCTTCCAGTTCAGTACAGGTCCCAATCTGGGACAATCTTGTACTTTATATTTACAAGATCATGTGAGCGCCGCACAAGTATTTACAGGGAAGAGTTAAAGAGGTTAAAGACGGCGGGACACAGCACAATTCAGAAATTTTATTTTCTTTCTTACCGGCGGTATATTTAATAACTGAAGAACGCTTTGCCCTAGGATCTTCAAACTTTACATGGGGGTTGGTTATCAACAGTAGACGAACCCTATTGATTTTGATGTCAGTAGGTCAAAGGTCAAGGTCACTGTGATCTTTACCATTTCTGACTATTCAAATGGTTTCGGTTCAATAATCCAAGGACGCTTTGCCCTAGGATCTTCAAACTTTACATAGAGGTTGGTCATCAATAGTAGATGCTGCCTATTGATTTTGAGGTCAGTAGGTTAAAGGTCAAGGTCTCTGACCTTTACTATTTTGACTATTTGGCTGTCATGGGGCATGCATGTTTTACAAACATCTCATGTTTACTTTTAAGTTTTAATGAAAATTGGGATTTACCTGAAGCAGAGTCATTGTCTTGCTTACAAAAATATATTTACAAAGAACAATTTAAACCAAATATAGCCCTTAGTGATACAGTACTTACTTAATTAATCTACAACAAAAACTTGTTTTTTTAGTGCATTATCAGATTATCAGACATTTTACATGGCAGTAGGTCGGTTTTTGGCAACCTCATGATGCTGGGGTTAAGCTGTTTATTGGCAACCAAAATCACATACCCCTGGATTTATACTTTACTGGATGATACTGTTCACTATTAATGTCACCCCAACCTCTACACAAGAACAAAGATCATACACAAATTGTATTATTTGACAAGAATAGGCAACTATCAAGCATTTTTGTCCAAATTATCTGCACTTCTTGACAAGGTACAACCTTAACTTGACTATTACTTTTGTATAATTTGCACAGACACTTGTTCACTATTAGAACCCCAACCTCTACTCAGTAGAAGTCAAATAGTAATTCAAAGGTTTTAGGTTGAAAGTGAAAACAAAATCACCATGTAAACAAGCTTTTTTGCCAGAATTTGCTCTCAGAAGTACTTTAAAATGTTGTTTTCAATGAGCTTCCGGGGGCCTCCTGCCCCCTGGCCAAGGCTTTGCCCTGGACCCACCGGGGGTCCTGCGGCCCCCTGGCCCCCAGCGTATTTTTCAGTATTTTCATATTTCTCAACTTTCACCCATGAGTATATCATGTTAGTTCTAAATATTGCATGAAACGGTTCAGTTAACTGGCTTGGTCACAAATTGTCAGTTGTAGGACAAAAATAGTTGAAAAAATGGTGTAAAACCGATTGAAATAAATGAATCAAACAGGTCCTTGAACATGACCTTCAGCTTGTTAAAGGTTCAATGATGGATAAAGCTGATTTCACATATCGCTGGCCTAGAATGAGAAGGTCCTAAAGCGCCTTTTTGAGAAAACAAGAAAAAACTGTCTGAATACTACTCTTTAAACAAGCTCTTTCAATTTCAGTTTGGTAAACATGACCTGTTCCGATTTTTAGCTCACCTGAGCACAAAGTGCTCAAGGTGAGCTATTGTGATCACCCTTTTGTCCGTCGTCCGTCGTGCGGCGTCCACCATCAACAATTGGACTTTTAACACTCTAGAGGTATTAATTTTCACTTAATCTTTCTTTAACTTGGTCACAATGTTTGTCTCTATGAAATCTTGGTCAAGTTCGTAACTGGGTCATCTGAGGTCAAAAACTAGGTCACCAGGTCACATGAAAGAAAAACCTTGTTAACACTCTAGAGGTCATATTTTAGACATAATCTTAATGAAACTTGGTCATAATGTATGTCTCTATGAAATCTAGGTCAAGTTTGTAATTGGGTCATCTGGGGTCAAAAACTAGGTCACAAGGTCACATCACAGAAAAACCTTGTTAACACTCTAGAGGTCATGTTTTTTTGCGTAATATTCATGAAACTTGGTCACAATGTGTAAACTTATCTGTAGAAGCTGGGACAAGTTCGAAATTAGGTCATCTGGAGTAAAGATATAGGTCACCAGGTCACATCAAAGAAAAACCTTGTTTATGCTTTAGAGGTCACATTTTTTACCTCATCTTTATAAACCTGGCCACAAAGTGTGTCACTGTAACATCTAAATAAAATATCAAGGTCATATATCATAACAAATACTGATTCTGCATAAATTGCTAGTCATCAGGTGAGCGCTTTAGGGCCAATGGCCCTCTTGTCATGAAAATAGGCTCATAAAAAGTGCCTTGCGGTGCAGGTTTCTAATATGTATGTGTCTTATAAGGTCGTTAGTGCTACTTACCACCTTCTCATTCTAAGCTAGCATTATCACTATCAGTACATCTGTATTGATAAAACAATTATTATTGAAGTCTGTTAATAAGAGCATGATAGTATGTATTTAATTTATCATTATGTCAACAGAACATTAATCTAGAGCATAATACAATTGTTCAGTGTTTATATTGCTGTGTTTCACCACCAGTTTTTCATTCATATTCATTGTTTAAGCAGTTAATGTAACCATTAAAGTGACAAAATGAATATTTGCCTGAAAGATGTTCTCTCATCTGAATTACAAAGTTTGTCGGTTAACGAGAATAAAGTCAGATTTGGTGCCACTTTGGTTACATGAAGGGAGTTCTCAGAGTTCTCACGTCTTGGAATATGGAAATTTCAGCAGTAAGCTGTCAGTTTAATCATGTCCATTCTCTATCAATGAGGATAGAGAGTGTGGTAATGTAAGGACAGCCATGTAAAGTATATTCTCTACTTTGATGTGTATGTGTTTGAGAGAATTGCTAATTATTGTCCATTTCTTATGACCAGTCTGTGATGGACTATTTGTCTCCATTGAAATACTTTTTTTGCTAAGAGGATTTTGGTGGAAAGGCAGTCAATATTGTCTTGTCCTTAAAATTATATTGAAGCTGCAGCCATGATTCAGTGGGTTGTGAGCTGGATTTGTGACTTTTCAATCCAGGCTCGATTCCCAGTTGCAACAGGTCAAACACTTCCATGAAATATTTTTGACATCCATGTTGATTTTACTGGTTTCTGGTGGAAGGGTGACCTAGTACTGGTTGTAGTCCAGGAGAACTGGTCAGGTGAATCTGTCGCTGTATAACATAAAATTTGTTTAGCAACAGCAGTCAAATAAACAAGCAAACACATAAGGAACTTAACAGCAATTTCTCCACATGTGTAGAAAAATCGACAAGGGACAATAATGTTGTACTCATGCTGTAATACAGGGGTTTATAATGTTGAAGAAGACAATATTGTAGAAAGCTTACACATTTATTTCTGTGTGAGACTTATAATACAGGGGACAAATACAATTCTGTTTCATGCCGTAATACAGGGGTTTATAATGTTGAAGAAGACAATATTGTAGAAAGCTTACACATTTATTTCTGTGTGAGACTTATAACACAGGGACAAATACAATTCTGTTTCATGCCGTAATACAGGGGTTTATAATGTTGAAGAAGACAATATTGTAGAAAGCTTACACATTTATTTCTGTGTGAGACTTATAATACAGGGGACAAATACAATTCTGTTTCATGCTGTAATACAAGGGTTTATAATGTTGAAGAAGACAATATTGTAGAAAGCTTACACATTTATTTTTTTGTGAGACTTATAATACAGGGGACAAATACAATTCTGTTTCATGCCGTAATACAGGGGTTTATAATGTTGAAGAAGACAATATTGTAGAAAGCTTACACATTTATTTCTGTGTGAGACTTATAACACAGGGACAAATACAATTCTGTTTCATGCCGTAATACAGGGGTTTATAATGTTGAAGAAGACAATATTGTAGAAAGCTTACACATTTATTTCTGTGTGAGACTTATAACACAGGGGACAAATACAATTCTGTTTCATGCTGTAATACAAGGGTTTATAATGTTGAAGAAGACAATATTGTAGAAAGCTTACACATTTATTTCTGTGTGAGACTTATAATACAGGGGACAAATACAATTCTGTTTCATGCTGTAATACAAGGGTTTATAATGTTGAAGGAGACAATATTGTAGAAAGCTTACACATTTATTTCTGTGTGAGACTTATAATACAGGGGACAAATACAATTCTGTTTCATGCTGTAATACAAGGGTTTATAATGTTGAAGGAGACAATATTGTAGAAAGCTTACACATTTATTTCTGTGTGAGACTTATAATACAGGGGACAAATACAATTCTGTTTCATGCTGTAATACAAGGGTTTATAATGTTGAAGGAGACAATATTGTAGAAAGCTTACACATTTATTTCTGTGTGAGACTTATAATACAGGGACAAATACAATTCTGTTTCATGCTGTAATACAAGGGTTTATAATGTTGAAGAAGACAATATTGTAGAAAGCTTACACATTTATTTCTGTGTGAGACTTATAATACAGGGACAAATACAATTCTGTTTCATGCTGTAATACAAGGGTTTATAATGTTGAAGGAGACAATATTGTAGAAAGCTTACACATTTATTTCTGTGTGAGACTTATAACACAGGGACAAATACAATTCTGTTTCATGCTGTAATACAAGGGTTTATAATGTTGAAGAAGACAATATTGTAGAAAGCTTACACATTTATTTCTGTGTGAGACTTATAATACAGGGACAAATACAATTCTGTTTCATGCTGTAATACAAGGGTTTATAATGTTGAAGAAGACAATATTGTAGAAAGCTTACACATTTATTTCTGTGTGAGACTTATAATACAGGGACAAATACAATTCTGTTTCATGCTGTAATACAGGGGTTTATAATGTTGAAGAAGACAATATTGTAGAAAGCTTACACATTTATTTCTGTGTTTGACATATAACACAGGGGACAAATACAATTCTGTTTCATGCCATTATTAGTGCCATATTGGACTTGCTTATTCTCATTTTGTCTCTCGGTAACAGTAGAACAAAACTCATTAGGGTATAAAGATGAAATGTCATTCAATGTCATGTTTCTGTGTCTCCTTAATATTTCCTATTTGATTGGAGACAGAGAGCTGCTCTGTGTTAAGCTATTTAAATGGTAGAAATCCTAATAATGTAAAGGCATGACACTGCAGTTTTTTGGTCTTCATAGTTACTTCAGGTTGATCACAGGTCTTATTGTCTGCAAACTTCAAAAGTGTTTGACCTTGGACTGACAAAGGCTCATAAACCTGTCTGATCAAAAGGATATTTTTTATCTAAATGGGGCATCGTTGTTTTGTCCATGGGTTGGTATGCCAATTGGCATTGCCATCTAGTTTCCATGCTGAAATTCATATACACCCAAAGTTTGAAGGGTGGGTATACAACATTGATCTCACAGCTCATTTGTTACAGTAAATATGTTGCACAAACAACTTGTACTATTTAGAAGGTATTCCATTGAAACTCACATGATCAATATCTACTATAGATGTACCTGACCTGTTAGTCATAGTTGCTCACAACCCTGTTAATGCTCCTGGGTACTGTTTTATCAAAGCACTAATGACAATCGTCAACAATATGTAGTGCTTTGATAAAACAGTAACCTGGTCCAAAGGTATTGTGGGTTGTCAATGCATCAACCAAGATACAGCTGAGTTACTTCCCTTGGACTTAATATATTGTGGGGAATTAATTACCGTCAGTGTATTTACATGATCATTCTCTTTTTAAATGTTTTCCACTCATAGTATGTTACTATGCCTTTGTTCAGGAGTAAATCTTGCTCTTTCACTTGCATTGTTCATGTTGTGTTTGTGATTGATGCTAGGGGGAATAAAGAAAGCTGAACTTGCCCTATCCTGACAAGAACTCAAGTATTTTATGAGATATAATTGGCACTGAGAGTACATTGATCAGAAACTTTGTGCATGGAACAATTATACTGGGTGAGCTTTGATTGATCTATGAGGAAATGGTGGAAATATGCCTCATCTGTAAATATGTTAGGTGTTCATCACAATTTTGGCTCCGATTGCTTCCCTGTATTCATTCTCTGATCCAGTCAAATGCCTAGGTGTTCATCACAATTTTGGCTCTGATTGCTTCCCTGTATTTATTCTCTGATCCAGTCAAATGCCTTTGTGTTCATCACAATGTTGGCTCTGATTGCTTCCCTGTATTTATTCTCTGATCCAGTCAAATGCCTTTGTGTTCATCACAATGTTGGCTCTGATTGCTTCCCTGTATTTATTCTCTGATCCAGTCAAATGCCTTTGTGTTCATCACAATGTTGGCTCTGATTGCTTCCCTGTATTTATTCTCTGATTCAATCAAATGCCTAGGTGTTTATCACAATTTTGGCTCTGATTGCTTCCCTGTATTTATTCTCTGATTCAATCAAATGCCTAGGTGTTTATCACAATTTTGGCTCCGATTGCTTCCCTGTATTTATTCTCTGATCCAGTCAAATGCCTAGGTGTTTATCACAATTTTGGCTCCGATTGCTCCCTGTATTTATTCTCTGATCCAGTCAAATGCCTAGGTGTTTATCACAATTTTGGCTCCGATTGCTCCCCTGTATTTATTCTCTGATCCAGTCAAATGCCTAGGTGTTTATCACAATTTTGGCTCCGATTGCTTCCCTGTATTTATTCTCTGATCCAGTCAAATGCCTAGGTGTTCATCACAATTTTGGCTCCGATTGCTTCCCTGTATTTATTCTCTGATTCAGTCAAATGCCTAGGTGTTCATCACAATTTTGGCTCCGATTGCTTCCCTGTATTTATTCTCTGACCCAGTCAAATGCCTAGGTGTTTATCACAATTTTGGCTCTTACATCTGTCCCCCTAATTCTTGGATTCAGGCATTAGGTGCTCATCACAATTTTTGCTCTTACACTTCCCATATATTTATTCTGGATTCAGATCTTCATAATTTAAGCTTTTATGTGTCTCCCTTATTCTTGTTATGTGTCCCTATTAGGTGTTCTTCACAATTGTAGCTCTTATGTGTCTCTCTTATTCTTGGATTCAGGCATAAGGTGTTCTTCACAATTTTAGCTCTTTATGTGTCTCTCTTGGATTCAGGCATTAGGTGTTCTTCACAATTTTGGCTCTTGTATGCTTCCCCTTTATTAGTCCCCTACCGGTTTTTGACCGGAGGGGACTATAGGTTTGCCCTCCGTCCGTCCGCCGCCGTCAGTCAGTCAGTCCGTCCGTCAAAAAATCTGGATCCTGACATGACTCCAACAGTTTCCAAGCTAGGTTTATGAAACTTGGTATGTGGATAGGGGGCAATAAGGGGATAATGCACATCTAAAACTATTTTGATTTTGACAAATATTGTGGTTGCTATGGCGACAGAAAGAGTGAAAATATGCCCAAATCTGGATCCTGCCGTAACTCTAACAGTTTCCAAGCTAGGCTTATGAAACTTGATATGTGGATAAGGGCCAATAAGAGGATTATGCACGTCTAAAAATATTTTAATTTTGACAAAAATTGAGGTTGCTATGGCAACAGAAACGTTGAAAATGACTTCAAACCGGTAGGGGACTTCTGTATTGCTTGCAATTCTTAATTACTTGTTTATTCTTGAATTCAGGTCGTCCTCACAATTTAAGCTCTTATCATGTCCCCTTATTCTTGGACTTGGATCATCATCACAATTTTAGCTCTTATGTGTCCCCTTAATTTGGATTCAGGCCTTTTGTTTATCACAATTTTGGCTCTTATTCTTCCCCTGTGTGTATTCTCTGACCCAGTCAAATGCCAGTGAATACAAATATTATGGCCATTCACTGTTGGGCCACTCTGTCTGTGGTAATGCTGCTATATTGGTACATGATTGACGTAATTAACTCCCTCCCCCGATCTTTGGTAAGGGGGTATATTGCTTGGCCCATCTAGGTCGATTAGTCTGTCTATCTGTCCATATGTCTTATCAGAAAACCAACTTTAGAACGCTTGGACCTAGGATCCTCAAGTTTTACATGGAGGTTTGTCTACCACTGTAAATACTCCCTAATTAATTTGAGGTCAGTAGATCAAAGGTCAAGGTGGCTCTGACCTATAATGTGTGTGAATGGACCAAATGGTTTTCTAACTAGAACTATCTAGAACATTGTGTGTAGGATCTTCAAACTTTATAGAGGCATTGGTCTCTATCAGTAGATGATGTCCTATCCATTTGATGTCAGCAGGTCAAAAGGTCAATTTCATAAATTACTTATTTTGCTGCCATGGGGATAGATGTGTGTGTTTAACAAACATCTCTGGTAATTGTAGTAGTGCTATATATCTTATCTTGGAACTGCTTGCTGTTTAATGAATGCTTTTACAATATGCTTAGGACACATGACAGTTCACAGCGTAACTTTGTAGTTATTGAGCAGATAGTTTACCTTAAGCTTTGTAGCCAGACAAGTTTGTGTTGATCCATAGTTTACCTTAAAGCTTTGTAGTCAGACAAGTTTGTGTTGATCCATAGTTTACCTTAAACTTTGTAGTCAGACAAGTTTGTGTTGATCCATAGTTTACCTTAAGCTTTGTAGTCAGACAAGTTTGTGTTGATCCATAGTTTACCTTAATATTTAAGGTCAGACAAGTTTGTGTTGATCCATAATTTACCTTAAAGCTTTATGGTCAGAAAGGTTTGTGTGGATCCATAGTTTACCTTAAAGCTTTGTAGTCAGACAAGTTTGTGTTGATCCGTAGTTTACCTTAAGCTTTGTAGTCAGACAAGTTTGTGTGGATCCATAGTTTACCTTAAAGCTTTGTAGTCAGACAAGTTTGTGTTGATCCGTAGTTTAACTTAAAGCTTTGTAGTCAGACAAGTTTGTGTTGATCCATAGTTTACCTTAAAGCTTTGTGGTCAGACAAGTTTGTGTTGATCCATAGTTTACCTTAAAGCTTTGTGGTCAGATAAGTTTGTGTTGATCCATAGTTTACCTTAAGCTTTGTAGTCAGACAAGTTTGTGTTGATCCATAGTTTACCTTAAAGCTTTGTAGTCAGACAAGTTTGTGTTGATCCATAGTTTACCTTAAAGCTTTGTGGTCATACAAGTTTGTGTTGATCCATAGTTTACCTTAAAGCTTTGTGGTCAGACAAGTTTGTGTTGATCCATAGTTTACCTTAAAGCATTATGGTCAGACAAGTTTGTGTTGACCCATAGTTTACCTTAAG
The DNA here is from genome assembly GCA_947247005.1 of Spisula solida. Lineage (NCBI taxonomy): Eukaryota > Metazoa > Mollusca > Bivalvia > Venerida > Mactridae > Spisula > Spisula solida. The sequence goes on along the minus strand of OX365958.1, from coordinate 402,149 downwards.
CTTTGTAGTCAGACAAGTTTGTGTTGATCCATAGTTTATCTTAAAGCATTATGGTCAGACAAGTTTGTGTTGATCCATAGTTTACCTTAAAGCTTTGTAGTCAGGCAAGTTTGTATGGATCCATAGTTTACCTTAAAGCTTTATGGTCAGACAGGTTTGTGTTGATCCATAGTTTACCTTAAAGCTATGAGTCAGACAAGTTTGTGTTGATCCATAGTTTACCTTAAAGCTATGAGTCAGACAAGTTTGTGTGGATCCATAGTTCAGCTTAAGCTTTATGGTCAGACAAGTTTGTGGTGATCCATAGTTTACCTTAAAGCTTTATGGTCAGACAAGTTTGTGTTGATCCATAGTTTACCTTAAAGCTTTGTGGTCAGACAAGTTTGTGTTGATCCATAGTTTACCTTTAAGCTTTGTAGTCAGACAAGTTTGTGTTGATCCATAGTTTATCTTAAAGCATTATGGTCAGACAAGTTTGTGTTGATCCATAGTTTACCTTAAAGCTTTGTAGTCAGGCAAGTTTGTATGGATCCATAGTTTACCTTAAAGCTTTATGGTCAGACAGGTTTGTGTTGATCCATAGTTTACCTTAAAGCTATGAGTCAGACAAGTTTGTGTTGATCCATAGTTTACCTTAAAGCTATGAGTCAGACAAGTTTGTGTGGATCCATAGTTCAGCTTAAGCTTTATGGTTAGACAAGTTTGTGGTGATCCATAGTTTACCTTAAAGCTTTATGGTCAGACAAGTTTGTGTTGATCCATAGTTTACCTTAAAGCTTTGTGGTCAGACAAGTTTGTGTTGATCCATAGTTTACCTTTAAGCTTTGTAGTCAGACAAGTTTGTGTTGATCCATAGTTTATCTTAAAGCATTATGGTCAGACAAGTTTGTGTTGATCCATAGTTTACCTTAAAGCTTTGTAGTCAGACAAGTTTGTATGGATCCATAGTTTACCTTAAAGCTTTGTAGTCAGACAAGTTTGTGTTGATCCATAGTTTACCTTAAAGCTTTGTGGTCAGACAAGTTTGTGTTGATCCATAGTTTACCTTAAAGCTTTGTGGTCAGACAAGTTTGTGTTGATCCATAGTTTACCTTAAAGCATTATGGTCAGACAAGTTTGTGTTGATCCATAGTTAACCTTAAAGCTTTATGGTCAGACAGGTTTGTGTTGATCCATAGTTAACCTTAAAGCTTTATGGTCAGACAAGTTTGTGTTGATCCATAGTTTACCTTAAGCTTTGTAGTCAGACAAGTTTGTGTTGATCCATAGTTTATCTTAAAGCATTATGGTCAGACAAGTTTGTGTTGATCCATAGTTTACCTTAAAGCTTTGTAGTCAGACAAGTTTGTATGGATCCATAGTTTACCTTAAAGCTTTATGGTCAGACAGGTTTGTGTTGATCCATAGTTTACCTTAAAGTTATGAGTCAGACAAGTTTGTGTTGATCCATAGTTTACCTTAAAGCTATGAGTCAGACAAGTTTGTGTGGATCCATATTTTAGCTTAAGCTTTCTGGTCAGACAAGTTTGTGTTGATCCATAGTTTACCTTAAAGCTTTGTGGTCAGACAAGTTTGTGTTGATCCATAGTTAACCTTAAAGCTTTCTGGTCAGACAAGTTTGTGTTGATCCATAGTTTACCTTAAAGCTTTGTGGTCAGACAAGTTTGTGTTGATCCATAGTTAACCTTAAAGCTTTATGGTCAGACAAGTTTGTGTTGATCCATAGTTTACCTTAAGCTTTGTAGTCAGACAAGTTTGTGTTGATCCATAGTTTATCTTAAAGCATTATGGTCAGACAAGTTTGTGTTGATCCATAGTTTACCTTAAGCTTTGTAGTCAGACAAGTTTGTGTTGATCCATAGTTTATCTTAAAGCATTATGGTCAGACAAGTTTGTGTTGATCCATAGTTTACCTTAAAGCTTTGTAGTCAGACAAGTTTGTGTTGATCCATAGTTTACCTTAAAGCCTTATGGTCAGACAAGTTTGTGTGGATCCATAGTTTACCTTAAAGCTATATGGTCAGACAGGTTTTTTATGTGGATCCATAGTTTACCTTAAAGCTTTATGGTCAGACAAGTTTGTGTTGATCCATAGTTTACCTTAAGCTTTGTAGTCAGACAAGTTTGTGTTGATCCATAGTTTACCTTAATATTTAAGGTCAGACAAGTTTGTGTTGATCCATAATTTACCTTAAAGCTTTATGGTCAGAAAGGTTTGTGTGGATCCATAGTTTACCTTAAAGCCTTATGGTCAGACAAGTTTGTGTTGATCCGTAGTTTACCTTAAGCTTTGTAGTCAGACAAGTTTGTGTGGATCCATAGTTTACCTTAAAGCTTTGTAGTCAGACAAGTTTGTGTTGATCCGTAGTTTAACTTAAAGCTTTGTAGTCAGACAAGTTTGTGTTGATCCATAGTTTACCTTAAAGCTTTGTGGTCAGACAAGTTTGTGTGGATCCATAGTTTTCCTTAAGCTTTGTAGTTCGACAAGTTTGTGTGGATCCATAGTTTACCTTAAAACTTTGTAGTCAGACAAGTTTGTGTGGATCCATAGTTTACCTTAAGCTTTATGGTCAGACAAGTTTGTGTTGATCCATAGTTTACCTTAAAGCTTTGTAGTCAGACAAGTTTGTGTTGATCCGTAGTTTACCTTAAAGCTTTGTAGTCAGGCAAGTTTGTGTTGATCGGTAGTTTACCTAAAAGCTTTATGGTCAGACAAGTTTGTATTGATCCATAGTTTACCTTAAAGCTTTATAGTCAGACAAGTTTGTGCTGATCCATAGTTTACCTTAAAGCTTTGTAGTCAGAAAAGTTTGTGTTGATCTGTAGTTTACCTTAAGCTTTGTAGTCAGACAAGTTTGTGTTGATCCATAGTTAACCTTAAATCTTTATGGTCAGACAAGTTTGTGTTGATCCATAGTTTACCTTTAAGCTTTGTAGTCAGACAAGTTTGTGTTGATCCATAGTTTACCTTTAAGCTTTGTAGTCAGACAAGTTTGTGTGGATCCATAGTTTACCTTAAAGCTTTGTAGTCAGACAAGTTTGTGTTGATCCATAGTTTACCTTAAAGCTTTGTAGTCAGACAAGTTTGTGTGGATCCATTGGATTGCCACAAGCTGTCTATCTGGTGTACATCTAGTATGGTGTGTACCTGAGACTCACAACTTTTCTGAAAACTGATTTATTTGTATATTGTTATACTTATACTATACTATCATACTCCTTAGATTAAACATCCCCAGGCCGATGCCTTTTCCAAAATGGGGTGTTTACTGTGACCCTATTTTACAAATAGAAAAAAATATAACCTCGAATTATGGCCACTACCAGGAGCGATGCATTTTACAAAAATTAATATTCAAACACTCAGTAAATTTTGTTATTGTTTATTCTATAAGTCTAATGTGAGGGAGCGTTTGTTTAGGAGAATACGGTTTGTAATGCATTTATCTTGGAGCATATTGCATATTCACACTTTTCAGCATTTTGTTGTGAGATATTGTACGATGACTACAAAATCATATTTGCTTTTATGTTGGCAATATATATGATGATCATAAAGGTTGTAAAAATGAATCAAAAACATTTTATGGACCTACGGGTGCATCACATACTGAGTGAAACTTCACTGATTTAATTATCATCATAGTAACCATTATGTTTGTAAACTTCATAGGATTGATTCCATTACTTGCCTGTGTTCCAAAAAGACATAAAATGAAAATTCAATATCCTTGAAATGCTTGAAGTCATTATTGCGGATAATGTGATCTTACTAATTTACTGTTATTTTATTTATACAATCTTTATTTTATGACTTGTTTTGTTATGAGAGTCTATTATGTTATGATTTTATCTATTGTGTTGTGCATTTTTATGCGACAACCAAATAAGTGGAGCGGGATATAGATTTGCCATTGTCTGCCTGTCCCAAAATGTTGTGTTGTCTGTAACTTGAAAAGTTACTGTGCTACAGTTATCAAATTTCCTAGGAATATTAGTCAGCATCCCTCCATCTAACTTCAAATACTCATTCAAATAACATTTCATCCTACTTTAACTGCTTGGTCAGTTTGACAAAACTGCTTGATTGTTGCTTAAATTTATCATGCCCCCATCTTTGATGAGGGGGTAAATTGCATTGCACATGTTGGTTGGTCGGTAGACCATATGGTTGCTGTTCAATAAACACTTTGCCCTAATATCTTCAAACTTTACATGGAAGTTGGTCATCAACAATAGATGACCGCTATTGATTTTACCATTTCTGACTATTGGGCTGCCATGGGGGCATACAGTCATGTTTTACAAACATCTTGTTTGGATTTGAAAACCTGCACAGAAATAAACATCCCCGGTTCCTCAAGTGTATCAAGTTTCTGATGGTATCTATTGAATTAAGTTTTTTTTCTGAAGGATGATGGAGTCTATAAATTATAAGTAAAGATGGCAAGTTGATTTCTTGGTAATTGATTGGTAAGGTTTTATTCAGTGTGTGTTATTATCTAACTATTTCATGTTTTCTAGAAATTCATAATATATATCTATGTTGGAAATCTATTATTGAGTGATATTTCATTTGAACAATATGGATTTTACCTTCTCAATATATGTGGGTGAAAGTTTCAGGCGTGTGTCTGAACTTTAGGTTTTTGAGAGTACCAAAAAGCCTGTTTTCTTCATTTTCCCCCGTATGAATTGTCGATTTTTGAGGATTTCAGGTTATTGAGAATTTCAAACTTTCACTCATGAATATAGACTTGAAAAGCAGACCTGTGATCAGCGCTTTGCTACTTCCTTTCATTATAGACTTTGAAAGGAGATTGGGAATCAGCTCTTCGCTACCTTCTCAATACAGAATTTGTCTGTAAGCAGCTCTTCACTACCTTGTAAATACAAACTTTGAAAAGAGAGGGCTTCATTAACATGAGTTCAGGTTTGATCGTTCTGGTAGTTGGTTCAGGTCTGACTTTAAGCGTTCATTATAGAATTTTGTAGAATGTTCTCTGGGGCACTAATTTAATTTCAAGTGCAACTTGCAGATTTTATGGTGATTTAGTGCAGTCAGAATTATCCAATTTGAAGTCAGGAACTGGCAATGAATTATTGATGCAAGTTACACAGATAGTGATTAAAAACTGTAGCCTTGCTATTGATACCAATTGTTGTTTTTTTCTGCTTCAATTTCCAATCACTAATATTGACTTTTTAAGGTGAGGTGTAAAATTAGTTGTTTGTTTCTTGTCTCCATACCTTACTACTTGTCCTTATTCTAACACAACCAGTAGCACCTATATGAACATAGAGGAAACCGAGGTGTACATGAATTATCGTTAAACACAGCTACGGCAAATAATTTAATAGCATTCTGAGTAAGAAAATAGTGCGGTGGTCACTATGTATTGATGTGTTGACAAGTGCAGAATATTGGCTACGTTAGAATAGAAATACTTCTTGGGTGTGTACATTAAATCACTCGTGCTATGCATTTGTGATTACACTACTACACATCTGAATTTGTGACCATGCTTTATTCTGCAATTAAACACAGATACATACTCATTATTTCTGAAATAAAGTTGAAACGTTAAACCATTCTAGTTCACGAAATATTGTTGAATTAAAGTATTAAACACACTTTATGACCTAAATGCAATGTTCTTCATTGTGCATATACAGAATAACGTCTCGAAATGGCACCTTTGTGGAGTGGCAACCTCTGAGAAGCCGCAATTTTCTATAACTCGACTTTACTCAAAATGTACCTAGAATTACTGACCTAGCTAGTATGGTTGAGTTTGTGGAAGTTTGCTTGTAGATGTCATATATAAAACACAGACACGAGTTCAGTTGCGTTGATTTAATTACTATGCATCTGAATGTGTTATATTCTACAACAAAGCATGGCTACATTTTCATTATTTCTTAATTAAACACACTTTATGACCTAAGTACAATGTTCTTCATTGTGCATATAAATTTGTTAAAATTCTTCTACTCAACTTTAATCAAAATGAACATGGAACTGCTGACCAAGCTCAATGTATGGATGCATATCATGAGTTTGTAGAGATTTGCTTGTAGAGGTCAATTATCAGTTTAATGGGTTAGAATGAAGGGAACTATCAAATCTACGTAGAGCAATGTCCTCTAATTACTTGATGCTAGGCAGTAATATTCACCGTAAGTGACAACTTTAATGAGCAATACGTGCCCTTATCAGATTCCAATCAAATTTACAGAGCTGCTAACACTGCAGGCATATGGCAATTAAATGGTTTGTGTAAATAGAAGATGGCAGATTGATAAAGCATGCTTGATTTATAACTCATATGTTTGATTCGAAGCATTCCATATGTTGCCCTATGAACCCAAGCATGATGCAGGTGCAATGAGTGTAATAAAAAATCTGAAGTGTGAGTTTTTTTTTGTTTCATGTTTTTTTTCTGTTTTTCCTGTACATAAGAAGTTGAAAACTTGATCATGTGAGTCAGGATTTGTATCAAGTTAAAGTCAGTGACAGATAATGTTTGGATGAGAATATTTTAGATTTATCATAGAACATGGAGTAGAGCCAAACTAAATGTGGATAACATTGTCAAACTAAATATCACATGACCATTGAACCCTAGTAAATATAGAACATCGAGACCAAATAGATCAGAAACATATATCCCTAGTAAATATAGAATAATTAGGTCCTAAACAAATATGAAACATTGGACCCAAGTAAATATGCAACACCATGGGGCTCATATACATATGGAACATAGAGTTCAAGTAAATATGGAACATAGAGCCCAAGTAAATATGGAACATAGAGTTCAAGTAAATATGGAACATAGAGTCCAAGTAAATATGGAACATAGAGTTCAAGTAAATATGGAACATAGAGTCCAAGTAAATATGGAACATAGAACCCAAGTAAATATGGGACTTGGAGCCCAAGTAAATATGGAACATAGAGCCCAAGTAAATATGGAACATAGAGCCCAAGTAAATATGGAACATAGAGCCCAAGTAAATATGGAACATTGAGCCCAAGTAAATATGGAACATAGAGCCCAAGTAAATATGGAGCATAGAGCCCAAGTAAATATGGAACATAGAGCCCAAGTAAATATGGAACATAGAGCCCAAGTAAATATGGAACATAGAGCCCAAGTAAATATGGAACATAGAGCCCAAGTAAATATGGAGCATAGAGCCCAAGTAAATATGGAACATAGAGCCCAAGTAAATATGGAACATAGAGCCCAAGTAAATATGGAACATAGAGCCCAAGTCAATATGGAGCATAGAACCCAAGTAAATATGGAACATAGAGCCCAAGTAAATATGAGACTTGGAGCCCAAGTTAATATGAAACATTAAGGAACATAGAGCCCAAGTCAATATGGAGCATAGAACCCAAGTAAATATGGAACATAGAGCCCAAGTAAATATGGAACATAGAGCCCAAGTAAATATGGAACATAGAGCCCAAGTAAATATGGAACATAGAGCCCAAGTAAATATGGAACATAGAGCCCAAGTCAATATGGAGCATAGAACCCAAGTAAATATGGAACATAGAGCCCAAGTAAATATGGAACATAGAGCCCAAGTCAATATGGAGCATAGAACCCAAGTAAATATGGAACATAGAGCCCAAGTAAATATGGAACATAGAGCCCAAGTAAATATGGAACATAGAGCCCAAGTAAATATGGAACATAGAGCCCAAGTAAATATGGAACATAGAGCCCAAGTAAATATGGAACATAGAGCCCAAGTAAATATGGAACATAGAGCCCAAGTAAATATGGAACATAGAGCCCAAGTAAATATGGAACATAGAGTCCAAGTAAATATAGAACATAGAATCCAAGTAAATATAGAACATAGAATCCAAGTAAATATAGAACATAGAACCCAAGTAAATATGGAACATAGAACCCAAGTAAATATGGGACATCGAACCCAAGTAAATATGGAACATAGAACCCAAGTAAATATGGAACATAGAACCCAAGTAAATATGGAACATAGAGCCCAAGTAAATATGAGACTTGGAGCCCAAGTTAATATGAAACATTAAGGAACATAGAGCCCAAGTCAATATGGAGCATAGAACCCAAGTAAATATGGAACATAGAGCCCAAGTAAATATGGAACATAGAGCCCAAGTAAATATGGAACATAGAGCCCAAGTAAATATGGAACATAGAGCCCAAGTAAATATGGAACATAGAGCCCAAGTAAATATGGAGCATAGAGCCCAAGTAAATATGGAACATAGAGCCCAAGTAAATATGGAACATAGAGCCCAAGTAAATATGGAACATAGAGCCCAAGTCAATATGGAGCATAGAACCCAAGTAAATATGGAACATAGAGCCCAAGTAAATATGAGACTTGGAGCCCAAGTTAATATGAAACATTAAGGAACATAGAGCCCAAGTCAATATGGAGCATAGAACCCAAGTAAATATGGAACATAGAGCCCAAGTAAATATGGAACATAGAGCCCAAGTAAATATGGAACATAGAGCCCAAGTAAATATGGAACATAGAGCCCAAGTAAATATGGAACATAGAGCCCAAGTAAATATGGAACATAGAGCCCAAGTCAATATGGAGCATAGAACCCAAGTAAATATGGAACATAGAGCCCAAGTAAATATGGAACATAGAGCCCAAGTCAATATGGAGCATAGAACCCAAGTAAATATGGAACATAGAGCCCAAGTAAATATGGAACATAGAGCCCAAGTAAATATGGAACATAGAGCCCAAGTAAATATGGAACATAGAGCCCAAGTAAATATGGAACATAGAGCCCAAGTAAATATGGAACATAGAGCCCAAGTAAATATGGAACATAGAGCCCAAGTAAATATGGAACATAGAGCCCAAGTAAATATGGAACATAGAGTCCAAGTAAATATAGAACATAGAATCCAAGTAAATATAGAACATAGAATCCAAGTAAATATAGAACATAGAACCCAAGTAAATATGGAACATAGAACCCAAGTAAATATGGGACATCAAACCCAAGTAAATATGGAACATAGAACCCAAGTAAATATGGAACATAGAACCCAAGTAAATATGGAACATAGAGCCCAAGTAAATATAGAACATAGAACCCAAGTAAATATAGAACATAGAACCCAAGTAAATATGGAACATAGAACCCAAGTAAATATGGAACATAGAACCCAAGTAAATATGGAACATAGAACCCAAGTAAATATGGAACATAGAGCCCAAGTCAATATGGAACATAGAACCCAAGTAAATATGGAACATAGAGCCCAAGTCAATATGGAACATAGAGCCCAAGTCAATATGGAACATAGAGCCCAAGTCAATATAGAACATAGAACCCAAGTAAATATGGAACATAGAGCCCAAGTAAATATAGAACATAGAGTCCAAGTAAATATGGGACTTGGAGCCCAAGTAAATATGGAACATAGAGTTCAAGTAAATATGGAACATAGAGCCCAAGTAAATATGGAACATAGAGTCCAAGTAAATATGGGACTTGGAGCCCAAGTAAATATAGAACATAGAGCCCAAGTAAATATGGAACATAGAGCCCAAGTAAATATGGGACATAGAACCCAAGTAAATATGGAACATAGAGCCCAAGTAAATATGGAACATAGAGCCCAAGTAAATATAGAACATAGAACCCAAGTAAATATAGAACATAGAACCCAAGTAAATATAGAACATAGAGCCAAAGTAAATATAGAACATAGAACCCAAGTCAATATGGGACATAGAACCCAAGTCAATATGGAACATAGAACCCAAGTAAATATGGAACATAGAACCCAACTTAATATAGAACATAGAGCCCAAGTAAATATGGAACATAGAGCCCAAGTCAATATGGAACATAGAGCCCAAGTAAATATAGAACATAGAACCCAAGTAAATATGGAACATAGAGCCCAAGTAAATATGGAACATAGAGTCCAAGTAAATATGGGACTTGGAGCCCAAGTAAATATGGAACATAGAGTTCAAGTAAATATGGAACATAGAGCCCAAGTAAATATGGGACATAGAACCCAAGTAAATATGGAACATAGAGCCCAAGTCAATATGGAACATAGAGCCCAAGTAAATATAGAACATAGAACCCAAGTCAATATGGAACATAGAACCCAAGTCAATATGGAACATAGAACCCAAGTAAATATGGAACATAGAACCCAACTTAATATAGAACATAGAGCCCAAGTAAATATGGAACATAGAACCCAACTTAATATAGAACATAGAGCCCAAGTAAATATGGAACATAGAACCCAAGTAAATATGGGACATAGAACCCAAGTAAATATGGAACATAGAGCCCAAGTAAATATGGGACATAGAACCCAAGTAAATATGGAACATAGAACCCAAGTAAATATGGAACATAGAACCCAAGTAAATATGGAACATAGAGCCCAAGTAAATATGGGACATAGAACCCAAGTAAATATGGAACATAGAACCCAAGTAAATATGGAACATAGAACCCAAGTAAATATGGAACATAGAGCCCAAGTCAATATGGAACATAGAACCCAAGTAAATATGGAACATAGAGCCCAAGTAAATATGGAACATAGAGCCCAAGTCAATATGGAACATAGAGCCCAAGTAAATATAGAACATAGAACCCAAGTAAATATTGAACATAGAGCCCAAGTAAATATGGAACATAAGAGTCCAAGTAAATATGGGACTTGGAGCCCAAGTAAATATGGGACATAGAACCCAAGTCAATATGGAACATAGAACCCAAGTAAATATGGAACATAGAGCCCAAGTCAATATGGAACATAGAGCCCAAGTAAATATAGAACATAGAACCCAAGTAAATATGGAACATAGAGCCCAAGTAAATATGGAACATAGAGTCCAAGTAAATATGGGACTTGGAGCCCAAGTAAATATGGAACATAGAGCCCAAGTAAATATGGGACATAGAACCCAAGTAAATATGGAACATAGAACCCAAGTTAATATGGAACATAGAACCCAAGTAAATATGGAACATAGAGCCCAAGTCAATATGGAACATAGAACCCAAGTAAATATGGAACATAGAGTTCAAGTAAATATGGAACATAGAGCCCAAGTAAATATGGAACATAGAACCCAACTTAATATAGAACATAGAGCCCAAGTAAATATGGAACATAGAGCCCAAGTAAATATAGAACATAGAGCCCAAGTAAATATGGAACATAGAACCCAACTTAATATAGAACATAAATCCCTAGTAAATATGGAACATAGAACCCAACTTGATATAGAACATAGAGCCCAAGTAAATATGGAACATAGAGCCCAAGTAAATATGGAACATAGAGCCCAAGTAAATATAGAACATAGAGCCCAAGTAAATATGGAACATAGAGCCCAACTTAATATAGAACATGGAGCCCAAGTAAATATGGAACATAGAGCCCAAGTAAATATAGAACATAGAGCCCAAGTAAATATGGAACATAGAACCCAACTTAATATAGAACATAGAGCCCTAGTAAATATGGAACATAGAACGCAACTTAATATAGAACATAGAGCCCTAGTAAATATGGAACATAGAACCCAACTTAATATAGAACATAGAGCCCAAGTAAATATGGAACATAGAACCCAACTTAATATAATACATAGAGCCCAAGTAAATATGGAACATAGAGCCCAAGTAAATATGGAACATAGAACCCAACTTAATATAGAACATAGAGCCCAAGTAAATATGGAACATAGAACCCAACTTAATATAGAACATAGAGCCCAAGTAAATATGGAACATAGAACCCAACGTAATATAGAACATAGAGCCCTAGTAAATATGGAACATAGAGCCCAAGTCAATATAGAACATAGAGCCCAAGTCAATATAGAGCCTATGCAAATATGGAACATCATAAGAGCCTAAGTAAATATAGGGCATAGAGCCCAAATGCGTATCGAATGGAACTTTGAGTCCAAGCAGTTATGGAACGTTATCCCTGCCCCATGTTGATGAAAATACTCATGGTGCAAGCCCACCCAGAGTTAGCTCACAAAGAAAACATGAGATATTGCTAGTTAGACAACTGTTTGATGTACCAAAATATGGTACTTTTGTATTAATTCATATATAGTAACTATTACAATACATGTAAATCTCTGTAGAGTAATTATGTTTGTGTATAAAGGAAGTTGTTTTCATCAACATGTTTCATAGATACAGTCTGACACTGATGGCTGTTTTCATGTCTGTGTAAACAGTGAAACAATAGATCTATATCATAATAATGGTGTATGTTGGTTTCTTACATGTGTAACAACATAGTTTTCTGTACTGTACTGATCAAGTTAACATGGCTCATATTGGGTCAGCATGGCTCTGCTTTTAGGATCAACGTGGCCCAATTGAACGGTCAACATGGACCCTGCTTGTAAGGTCAATATAGTTCTGCTTTTACGATCAACATGGCTCTTGCTTGAAGGTTCAGTATGGCTCTGCTCGTAGAGTCAATGTGGCTCTTGCTTGAAGGTTCAGCATGGCCCTGCTTGAAGGATCAACATGGCCCCCCCTTGGGTGAACTGTTGGCTCAGCTTGTAGGGTTGCAATGGCCCCACTTGTAGGGTTGACATGACCCCACTTGCTGTGTTCATGTATGTACAAAATTAATTCTTTGTAATGTTATCTGGTTTTACAGCGTGCTCAAAATAATATCTATGCATATATTACTAATTAGAAAAGTTTTTATAATTACTGGACTGAAATTGTTATAGGAAATTGCCTCTTAAAATAATGTTTTATATTGAGTGATTATGTATGTTCTAGGATTATCTGTTTAATAGAACTTTAATTGGATAGGCAGGATGACTGTGCAGCGGACATTTAATGTAATTGAAAATGAGTGGGAGTTTTAATTAAAATTGTTAATAGAATTATGTTCATACTGCAGCATGCAGTCTCACACTGTCTGCATCTGCGTAATGTTCAATTTTAATTTCCTGTAGATACTTTTGTCAAATTATTCTTTATTCATGACTTCACATATGATGAGATTTTAGTGTAGCTCTATTGTTATATAGTATGTGGGTGGTAAACAAATTCCTGTTTCTTCTTGGAAACTGTTGTTTGATTGCAGGCATTTTCATCTTGCTTGATCAAATTTGTTAATGAGCTCAACTACGCCTTGAGCAGAACTACCTTGCACACCTACCTCCGCCTTGTGTTGCTGCCTACTTCCATCTTGTGTTGCTGCCTACTTCTGCCTTGTGTTGCTGCCTACTTCCATCTTGTGTTACTGCCTACTTCCATCTTGTGTTGCTGCCTACTTCTGCCATGTGTTGCTGCCTACTTCTGCCTTGTGTTGCTGCCTACTTCCACCTTGTGTTGCTGCCTACTTCCGTCTTGTGTTGCTGCCTACTTCCATCTTGTGTTGCTGCCTACTTCTGCCTTGTGTTGCTGCCTACTTTCATCTTGTGTTACTGCGTACTTCCATCTTGTGTTGCTGTCTACTTCTGCCATGTGTTGCTGCCTACTTCTGCCTTGTGTTGCTGCCTACTTCCACCGTTGTGTTGCTGTCTACTTCCGTCTTGTGTTGCTGCCTAGTTCATCTTGTGTTGCTGCCTACTTATTCTTGTGTTGCTGCCTACTTCCATCTTGTGTTGCTGCCTACTTCTGCCTTGCTTTGCTGCCTACTTCCATCTTGTGTTACTGCCTACTTCCATCTTATGTTGCTGCCTACTTCTGCCATGTGTTGCTGCCTACTTCTGCCTTGTGTTGCTGCCTACTTCCACTGTGTGTTGCTGCCTACTTCCGTCTTGTGTTGCTGCCTAGTTCATCTTGTGTTGCTGCCTACTTATTCTTGTGTTGCTGCCTACTTCCATCTTGTGTTGCTGCCTACTTCTGCCTTGTGTTGCTGCCTACTTCCGTCTTGTGCTGCTGCCTACTTCATCTTGTGTTGCTGCCTCCTTCTTCTTGTGCTGCTGCCTACTTCTGCCTTGTGTTGCTGCCTACTTCCGTCTTGTGTTGCTGCCTACTTCTGCCTTGTGTTGCTGCCTACTTCCGTCTTGTGTTGCTGCCTACTTCTGCCTTGTGTTGCTGCCTACTTCCGTCTTGTGTTGCTGCCTACTTCCGTCTTGTGTTGCTGCCTACTTCTGCCTTGTGTTGCTGCCTACTTCCACCCTTGTGTTGCTGCCTACTTCCATCTTGTGTTGCTGCCTACTTCTGCCATGTGTTTCTGCCTACTTTATCTTGTGTTGCTGACTACTTCTGCCTTGTTTTAACGCCTTCTTCCGCCCTTGGATAAATGTCTGCAGTGCTTCCTTGTTTTAAAGTGTTGTCTTGTTAAATGCTTACAGGTAAGCACTATTCCTGAAATAATTCTAGTGTCAGCAATGAGAGAAAATATATTACTATCTTAGAATTTCAGCCACTAGTCGACAAAAAAAGCCAAACAAATACATCCGCATTCTAACAAAAACCAGTAATATAAATGGTTTGTTTCAAGGAAATCAACAAATGATCAAAATGTATTAATATATTTCTCATGAAAATTAAAGTATTTATCCAATATTTACATTGTTAGATATTATTTTATGGAAAGATTTAGGAAGTTAATTACGTTATAATTGGCTATGGTGCAGACTTTCCTTGGGCTAATAAGTTACGAAATACACAATTATCTGTTGGTCCCTTGTGGCATAATGTGGCATCTACAACTAAATTAAATCTCTAAATTGGAAACCATGTTGCCGTAGTAATTTTAGAATGGTGTTTCTCCTGACAATGCTTGACAGGATATTGGCTTGATTGAAAACCTATACTATACTGTGTCATCAATTCTATCTTCACATAATATTATATTAACAGTAATTCGTGTGGAGGTTTTATGGGCCGTTCAAATCTCAAAGGATGCATCTTAGAGATTTCCTGGTGTATGTCTGCACTGTAACACTGCACAGATTTCCTGGTGTATGTCTGCACTGTAACACTGCACAGATTTCCTGGTGTATGTCTGCACTGTAACACTGTACAGATTACCTGGTGTATGTCTGCACTGTTACACTGCACAGATGTCCTGGTGTATGTCAGCACTGTAACACTGCACAGATTACCTGGTGTATGTCTGCACTGTAACACTGTACAGATTACCTGGTGTATGTCTGCACTGTAACATTGCACAGATTTCCTGGTGTATGTCTGCACTGTAACACTGCACAGATTTCCTGGTGTATGTCTGCACTGTAACACTGTACAGATTACATGGTGTATATCTGCACTGTAACACTGCACAGATTTCCTGGTGTATGTCTGCACTGTAACACTGCACAGATTTCCATGTGTATGTCTGCACTGTAACACTGCACAGATTTCCTGGTGTATGTCTGCACTGTAACACTGTACATATTACCTGTATGTCTGCACTGTAACACTGCACAGATTTCCTGGTGTATGTCTGCACTGTAACAATGCACAGATGTCCTGGTGTATGCCTGCACTGTACCACTGCACAGCTTTCCTGGTGAATGTCTGCACTGTAACACTGCACATATTTCCATGTGTATGTCTGCACTGTAACACTGCACAGATGTCCTGGTGTTTGTCTGCACTGTACCACTGCACAGATTACCTGGTGTATGTCTGCACTGTAACACTGTACAGATTATCTGGTGTATGTCTGCACTGTTACACTGCACAGATTTCCTGGTGTATGTCTGCACTGTAACACTGCACAGATTACCTGGTGTATGTCTGCACTGTAACACTGTACAGATTACCTGGTGTATGTCTGCACTGTAACACTGCACAGATTACCTGGTGTATGTCTGCACTGTAACACTGCACAGATGTCCTGGTGTATGTCTGCACTGTAACACTGCACATATTTCCTGGTGTATGTCTGCACTGTAACACTGCACAGATTACCTGGTGTATGCCTGCACTGTAACACTGCACAGATTTCCTGGTGTATGTCTGCACTGTAACACTGTACAGATTACCTGTATGTCTGCACTGTAACACTGCACAGATTACCTGGTGTATGTCTGCACTGTAACACTGCACAGATGTCCTGGTGTATGTCTGCACTGTAACACTGCACAGATTTCCTGGTGTATGTCTGCACTGTAACACTGCACAGATTTCCTGGTGTATGTCTGCACTGTAACACTGCACAGATTTCCTGGTGTATGTCTGCACTGTAACAATGCACAGATTTACTGGTGTATGTCTGCACTATAACACTGCACAGATTACCTGGTGTATGTCTGCACTATACAAGTACGAAAAAAAAAATATTGACAATAAAAATTACAATTTTTAAAAAAAAAGAAAAAAAGGAAATACAGTAAACTCCCTCAAAACCGGACCCTGTCCGGACCGGTTCGAAAGTCCGGTTTTGTGGGAGGTCCGGTTTTAAGGGAGTTCTGTATCATGTACACTTTGATATGTTATCATAGGGAATATACTGTGTGTTTCATGATACATGTTTACGTTACATGTACAGTGCAACCTTTGAAGAGCATCACCATTAAGGGAGCTGCAAATATTTCAATTCTAACATCGATGAGTACTCAAATTGCTCATTTTTTCATTGGCCATCAAAACTATCCAATGACATAGACAGTGCAATCTTACAAATCCCGAAATGCAAGTGTGAGCTAATTGGAGACATATTAATTAAATACGATTGAGTGCAGTGTTTGTCGTAATTACAACATTTTGATGGGCTAAACGATCCTTTGTTCCAGTAAATGTTTGTTGCAATACCTACCTCAAGAACAAAACATCAAATGGAAGGACTGTTTTCTTTTATTACGTTCGTAATTAGGCAATTATTTAATTTCATCGCGGCGAATTTCACAAAGTATTTTTCACGCCTGTGCAAATTACACGCGAGACCGTTTAAGAGTAAACATTAAAAACACGACTTGTTAATCGCACCTTTTGTTATGACACGTTATTTAACTAACAATTAACAAAGTGACATTTTAGACAAGCAAAATGTACGCGTTAAGTTTTCCGTCTGGTGAGACAAATATACGCGTCAGGTATTCCGCAAGTAACTATCGTTGAAAATCTTGTCAGCGGACCGAAAATGCCGTCCGGAATCCGGAATTATGAGAGTCCGGTATTGCGGGAGCTTTTTAAGTTAACTTTATACGAAGAAAATACGGGACTTAGGAAATCGTCCGATTTTATGGGGATTCCGGTTTTGAGGGAGTCCGGTTTTGAGGGAGTTTACTGTAATATTTCATTTTTGGCCCAGAACTATTCAATTTTGGTTATAATATATAATTATATAACTCTTTCTTTATAACATTTCATTTCAATTTTAGTGATTGTAACTTGAAGTTCAGACGTTCCTTAAGGAAGAGTACGTAACTGTTCAGGGAAACTGGATGGGTGAATTTGCCATTGAAAAATTGTTTAGAAACAGCGTAAACGAACAAATAAATAATCTAGTTCAGACAGACCATGCTATGTTCACAGTGTATAAAACCGGAATGTACTTCCGGTTATTGCATTGATGAGTACACATTGAATTATACAGGATTGCAATAATGAGTACAGTGATGGAAAATCACCAGATGTTTCAATCACAATAATGGGTACACATTGAATTATATAGGATTGCAATAATAAGTACAGTGATTTGGTTTATATGCGGTGATGTTGTTAATTTTTATTATTATATTCCCCCTATGGATAGTTTCAATGCTTAGTGCACTCAGATAGCCAATAAGAAAGTGCATCCCTTCATGAGGGGTGCCCTGTATTCACAATTTTTTTTTAATAGAAATATTTTTTTCACTTGGAAATATAAAAAATCTCAAATATTCATAGATAATTTTGTTTTCATAATGAAATATATATAGAGAAAAAATCTATCTTAGATAAATGTTAAGATAAAAATCTGAGATAAACTTAAAACAAGTTATGCTAATTCAGGAATTATCAAGTGCAACCATCAGCATGGTTGCTTGGTTTGTTTCAGAAATTGTTTGTTGTGATTATTGCTGTAGGCCAGGTAATTCTTTGTTTTACCATTTAAAGTAATAGTTAAGTAATACCAAGTATAAGTCTATTTTCAGTCTACGGTACATTTTCTCCCCGATCTTTGTGTCGCAAGTTGGCCCACTCATTGCTGCTGGCAGCCACTGGGCATTGTCTTCTGGCCTTCTCGGTACCCATTCATACATCTAAGTAAAGTATAGCAATGTGGGTTATTTATTCTTGCAGGAGTAATCTTGCTCAATGTGTGAAACGGGGATCGATCCTTTGACCTTGTGACCCCCAAGCACCTTTCTACCTCTAGGACACAGATCCAGACCTATTCCACCGCTGATGTTACTGAAACATACTGAACGTTTTATAAAACCACAAATTCACGATGAATGAAACAAGAGCTGTCCACGAACAGCGCGCTCCACTATTCGCAGCGCCTTGCTGGGATAGTACAATCATTAAATATTCAAAACAAAATGCTTCATAACAGCAGCATTACCCTCTGCTGTGTAGAGGTTGGGGCTTCTAAGTCGAAAAAGGGGGATAATTTGGACAAATTATGCAGGACCATTACCTACTCATGTGTAGGTCCTCTTGGTCATGAAGGTAAACAAATAAGCATTTCTTAGTCCAAAAGGGGGGCATAATTTCAACAAAATGCTTGATAGAGTTACCTACCCCTGTGTACGGGTTGGGGTCATGATGGAGAACAAGTATCCATAGCAATATGTGAATGCACTTTGAAAATATTAGAGGTGAAAAGACCTGTACCTAAACTTTAACATTTGCACTAAGTTGAAAAAGGGGGCATAATTTCACCAAAATGCTAAAAAGAGTTACCTACCCCTGTGTATGGGTTGGGGTCATGATGTTGAACAAGTAATTAAAGTATCAAAGCAATATGTACCTAAACTTTAACATTTGCATTTCGAAGTCCAACAGGGGGCATAATTTCAACAAAATGCTTGATAGAGTTACCTACCCCTGTGTACGGGTGAGGGTCATGATGGTGAACAAGTATGTAAAGCAATATGTGAATGCACTTGGAAAATATTAGAGGTGAAAAAACCTGTACCTAAACTTTAACATTTGCACTAAGTTGAAAAAGGGGGCATAATTTCACCAAAATGCATGCTTAATAGAGTTACCTACCCCTGTGTATGGGTTGGGGTCATGATGGTGAACAAGTATGCAAAGTATCAAAGCAACATATCAATGCACTTTGAACATATTAGAGGTTAAAAAACCTGTACCTAAACTTTAACATTTGCACTAAGTTGAAAAAAGGGGCATAATTTCACCAAAATGATAAATAGAGTTACCTACCCCTGTGTATTGGTTGGGGTCATGATGGTGAACAAGTATGCAAAGTATGAAAGCAATATGTCCATGTACTATGAAGATATTAGAGGTTAAAAAACCTGTACCTAAACTTTAACATTTGCACTATTTGCACTGAGCAGAAAAAGGGGGCATAATTTCAACAAAATGCCTGATAGAGTTACCTACTCCTGCATATGGGTTGGGGTCATGGTGGCAAATAAGTATGCAAAGTATGAAAGCAATATCTCAAATGACTTAGAGAATATAAGAGGTTAAAAAACCTGTACCTAAACTTCAACAAAGTGTTACGCCAACGCTGACGCTTGGGTGACTGCAATAGCTCCCCTTATTCTACGAATAGTGGAGCTAAAAATGTGAAATTACAGAGTTATGAGATGATAAGCCTCCCATAAAATGTTTATATAGACTGTGCTGCTGATTCAAACAATGAAGAACTTTGATTATAATGATAACATTCTGCAGCAGACCAGTCTGACTGTGTGTAGTCAGGTGTATTGGTTGTTTTGGTAACAAGAGACATTCTACCCTATAGACCTATTCTTGTAACTTCCTGCTTCGCTGCTGCAGTAACTGCATTCACTAACCGGTGTCTCTCACTATATGAGAAATCATTGCTATGTGGAAAAGTTCAGATTGTTTAGATTTCCTGGGGAAAATCCAATGTTTCATAATTTGTTGAATGGACACTAAATGATTGTGGGATTGAACATCATACATTGACTCAGGGGGACTCCAGCTTGATGCTTTAGTTCAATAAGAAGGTAAAACTGTTTCATAATTTTATATATTCTATATCTGTTGTATTAATGTGCGAAACATAATAATTATGAATGACTGTTCTCGTTTAATTTTTTTTGGCACTATATATATACAAATGTATCTTGTGTCTAACATAATTTCTTTTCATATCCCCTTCAGAGACAATTATTGGGAAATATATGAAAGCAGATTGATGAATGTTGATGACTTTTTGAAAGAAACTAAATAAGTTATTAGTAGGAAAACACATAAAATAAATATAGTTTTTAAATCAATCCTGTAGTTTATTTTCTAGTGCGCAATTCATTGTTTTAAGATTTTTTCCCCTATCTGTTTTTTCGTCTGTTCGTTTGTTTGTCCATTAATTGTGCCATTAAAGATGTTGACTCAAACTCAAACTTTTGAAACTAAAATATTTTCAAAGTCCATCAAGGCATTGCTTTCAAACTTGGCATACTTGTTTACTATCAAATACACCTTACATTGTCAATGTCATGTAACACTTTCCAGCATTTCAACAGAATTATGGCCCCTGATTGACTTGTCTTGTTTTCTACTGAAAATGTTAACCAAAAGTTCGAAGTTTTCCAACTCAAACTTTTCGAAGTCCATCATAGTATTGCTTTGATACCTTGCACACTTGTTCAACACTATGACCCCTCTTAATAAAGCATGCGTATGCAAGCTAGTCAGGGATTTCAACAGAATTATTGCCTCTGATTGACTTAGTTAGGTATTATGGACCAGGCTGCCACCGGGGCAAAAGCGTTGATTGAACGCAGTCTTGTTTCAGTCATAATATCGTACAACTCGCACCTATACATACGGGTATTATAAGGTTTAGTGTTGGAACTATTTCATAGTAGCTGATCGTCAGGTGATCACCCTGTATCTGTCTGTTGTTCGTTGTCTTCAAGTTTTTCAAACATCTCTTTTGACACCACTTTGCCAATTGTTCTAAAACCTTACAATGCTGGTTGCTGTCGCAACTGTTGGCTGTGGCAACCAAAATATTTTTTATAAAATTCTTCTCAGAAACCACTGGCACAATTTTAAAGCAAGCTTTATTCCTTGAATGATCCCTCTGCCAAATTCAAATACTAATGGTTTAGTCAAAAATAGTTGCTGCCAGATTAGAAATTTGAGAAACCACTAGTCCAATTTTACATTTTCGTGTGACATTCTACCGTATTTCTTCAAATAATTTTGATTCGTCAGAAATCATGACTGGAAAATGGTGGATGCTTGTTCTAAGGGTTACATATGTAAAACATGTAAAATGCATGCCAGACGTCAATGATGACGTGGAGTAATCGTGCCAGATGTCAATGATGACGTGGAGTAATGTCAGTTTTTGGCTGCATGCTATACAGTCCACATTTTGTAAATGTTCATCATTGATCGGACATGGTCCTCAAGGGACCGATATTAGTGGCCATCATTGGCCTCTATAATATCTGGGCTCAACATTAACACTGCTCTGCTAGTGTCATTGACCATTGAAAATAATATGCCATTTCTTTGCCAGATTGGCTAATGACCTCTGATTTCAAGAGAAGGGACAGTTGTTTGAAACCAGGAATCAAGGTGTGCATGTCTACCCTAGGTATTTTGAAATAAATTTTGTGATTTGTCCAACTAGTTCATCTATAGCTAGGTAGGAAACATTAAACAGCATTTCAGAAATAACTAAGTGCCCTGTCCAGGATGAACCAGGGACCTCTAGTTCCATAGTCAAGGGTGTTCTCCACTCGACCTATGACCATGTCACTCTAGTCATGTGACAGCTGTGTGTTAAAGGAATCCAGGTTTGAATTGCACTTAATCTTTCCAAATAGTCTCATTGGTTCTAGAATGTGCCTCAGAGGTGTACAGCACTGATACCTGTGAGACTACGTCTTGGTTTCAAGCAAGTTCATCTCATTAATAAGGAACATGTCTGCGTATTTTCTCTTGATACAATTTTTTTTATAAAACCTTTAAATGTAAACCGATAATCCGATTTCAGGTAATTTCTCAGAATGTTTCTTAGAGGAAAAGTTCCTTCAAGCCATGTTGATTCACTTATAAGTATATGGGCTCCAGGTATCCAGACATTACAGGAGAAATTTGAATAATCTGTTAGTCTAACTCAGGAGAGCGACTTTGGACCTGACAAACCTCTTGTTCTTGCTTACATTTAATGTTTATAGATTAAGACTCCATTAATTCTAAACACTTCAGAAAATGCATTTCCGGTGATTATTTCCTGCTAAACAGTAATTAATAATAGTTTAACTATTAATGGCTTGCCTTACTTACGTGCAATATGTGCATTTATTGACCTGCAGATGCTATGGTTACATAAAACAGTATATGTCTGTTAGAAATCATATTGAATAGATACAGAAGGCCAGAATGTTTGATGTCTATTATCATATAATATATACAGATTGAAACATTGCAGCAGCATACGTGCTGTATATTGGTTAATTCGGGTCCGCTGATAGCGTGCATTCCTCTCTTTGTTCCTTGAAGTGTTAATTGATAAATCACAGAAGTCAATACATATTTGGTGTTCTCCTGAACACATAATAATTGCCCCCAGTCAAAGATGCAGTTATGGGGGTATATTGGCAGTTTGTTTGGTGGTAGACCAAACAGTTTTCCAATTGATAATATTTTGGTCTAGGATCGTCAAACTTTCAGGATTCAGGAAGTTGGTCATCATTGTTATATGATCTCTATTGATTTCAAGGTCAGAAAGTCAAGGTCACTATGACCTTAAACATGAATGATGGACCAAGTGGTTTTTGATCAATACCTGGAGAAACGTTGGGCCTTGGGATCTTCAGACTGTAGGTTTGGTCATTGTCAGTAGATGACCCTTATTGATTTTGAGGTCAGTAGGTCAAAAGTCAAGGTCGTCATGACTTAACATAGTGACTTATGGCTGCTATGGGGCATATATATAGCTACCAAACTCTGGCCTGTTCTAACATGAGCACAAGAACCATTCTATGTGAAATTATCAAAGTGTATAAACCGGTCCAGTTATCGCAATGAGTCATACACGTTGAATTGTATAGTTTCCCAATAAGTCATTCAGTGATTTGGTTTATACACTGTGAGTATTATAGCTGCCTTTGTGCGCAGTGCATAACCACATTACCCTTTCTATGTGATAGTATGTGGAGACATCAATGTTAATCTGAATTTTACATTTTGTTGTAAATCAAATTTTGTTAAAAATATTCGTGTGACTCAAACTATACAATGCTATATAATTTCTGATTTTAATGACAAATTATGTATTCAGAAAGTGGAAAAGCTTGTTTTTCGTGAATTTTTCCCGTCATTTGTTTGATTTACGTCTGGTTTGTTCTATGTGCTGTCATTCTGTCAAGTCTAGAATGCTTATTATTTGATTCTTTTATTGACTTGTCTACTTAAAACCAGATCTTCTTCCTTTTATTTATATCCTCGTTTTTTGTCTGTCTCGTTGAATTGACTGCTTGTCTTACAGTAATTTCTTACATTAGATTGTACAATACAAATCTATATTATAAATCTACTTGTGCCTGCTAGCACAGATCTTTGTTATTTCTTTTTACAAAAACGAGGAAGGTACTTGTAGATCTGACACAGAAGTTTTTATGTACATGTTTGGATGAAGAGTTGTGGTTCAAAGTTAGTGATATGAAAATAATGGCTAATTGCGCGAATTTGCAAAATCGCTGTCATTTCCTCTTGGGTTACAAAAAATGCTTTTATGTAAAATAAACTGACTGTTCATTAGGGCTGCATACCGGTTTCCGACATAAATCGAATACCGGTATTTTGGGTTCGATCGATACATCGTATCGAACGTGTCCGTATCGGTAAAAAAATCGATTAACAAAAATACACATGTAAATTAATAAAATACGCATTTTCAGTTAAGTGTTTTCGCTGTCTATATGTTTCGTCTCAAAATGGACAGGTCGTCGTTGAAGCTTAAGTTCGAGTGAATCTATTTTTAAACAAGAATCTGCTAGGTTAACTACTCGTGTATCTTAAAACATGTAAAAAGGTTGTTTATCACATCTCAGGCCTGACTTGATTGTAATAAATACATGTTGTAAGTCTGCAAGTGCATATTTAATGTATTTAAGTTTTTTATTGCCAAAAGAATACATCATATGATATATCGAATATCGATCATTTTGTATCGATACAAATATCGTATCGATTATTCTAACTGATACGCAGCCCTACTGTTCATGCATGATATGCTCACTTCAAGACATGCCAAAATACTCATTTAACAAATCGGCTCTAACCCGATTGGCAGGTTACAAATGAAGCACACTTAAACCATTGGACCAAGGCTGTGGCTCACATAAACATACACATATGTAGTCTGCATCATTTAATTGCACAGTTTGTAACAATGTATTCTGTATTTATTTTCAGGCGTTGAAATTAGCAATGGAATTTCAAGCTTGAGTGATAGCTATACACTACGAGTAGTTGAACCCAATCCTCGAGGTCTTCAAGTCTGGATCCAGGATGAAGCCGACCTTCCCTCGTGTATACCAGAAGAATATGCCGTGCCTGAGACCGGGGGACAGATATTCTCCGTGTTTGTTGGTACATCGTTGTCCCTGGCTGCCGGTGTTACCATGGGAACCAACTTGACCTTCATGTTTGACTTTGAAGATCTGTTTGATGATATAAAGATTGAGCCATGTGGAAACTGCACTAGCCTCACTCTGGTAAGTAGTTGTTACTGTATGACCTGTCTACCTTATAACACGGGTCCTATTGTAACAGTATGACCTGTCTACCTTATAACACGGGTCCTATTGTAACAGTATGACCTGTCTACCTTATAACACGGGGTCCTATTGTAACAGTATGACCTGTCTACCTTATAACACGTGTCCTATTGTAACAGTATGACCTGTCTACCTTATAACACGGGTCCTATTGTAACAGTATGACCTGTCTACCTTATAACACGGGTCCTATTGTAACAGTATGACCTGTCTACCTTATAACACGGGTCCTATTGTAACAGTATGACCTGTCTACCTTATAACACGGGGTCCTATTGTAACAGTATGACCTGTCTACCTTATAACACGTGTCCTATTGTAACAGTATGACCTGTCTACCTTATAGCACGTGTCCTATTGTAACAGTATGACCTGTCTACCTTATAACACGGGTCCTATTGTAACAGTATGACCTGTCTACCTTATAACACGGGTCCTATTGTAACAGTATGACCTGTCTACCTTATAACACGGGTCCTATTGTAACAGTATGACCTGTCTACCTTATAACACGGGTCCTATTGTAACAGTATGACCTGTCTACCTTATAACACGGGTCCTATTGTAACAGTACGACCTGTCTACCTTATAACACGGGTCCTATTGTAACAGTACGACCTGTCTACCTTATAACACGGGTCCTATTGTAACAGTACGACCTGTCTACCTTATAACACGGGTCCTATTGTAACAGTACGACCTGTCTACCTTATAACACGGGTCCTATTGTAACAGTACGACCTGTCTACCTTATAACACGGGTCCTATTGTAACAGTACGACCTGTCTACCTTATAACACGGGTCCTATTGTAACAGTATGACCTGTCTACCTTATAACACGGGTCCTATTGTAACAGTATGACCTGTCTACCTTATAACACGGGGTCCTATTGTAACAGTATGACCTGTCCACCTTATAACACGTGTCCTATTGTAACAGTATGACCTGTCTACCTTATAACACGGGTCCTATTGTAACAGTATGACCTGTCTACCTTATAACACGGGTCCTATTGTAACAGTATGACCTGTCCACCTTATAACACGGGTCCTATTGTAACAGTATGACCTGTCTACCTTATAACACGGGGTCCTATTGTAACAGTATGACCTGTCTACCTTATAACACGGGTCCTATTGTAACAGTATGACCTGTCTACCTTATAACACGGGTCCTATTGTAACAGTATGACCTGTCTACCTTATAACACGGGTCCTATTGTAACAGTATGACCTGTCTACCTTATAACACGGGTCCTATTGTAACAGTATGACCTGTCTACCTTATAACACGGGTCCTATTGTAACAGTACGACCTGTCTACCTTATAACACGGGTCCTATTGTAACAGTACGACCTGTCTACCTTATAACACGGGTCCTATTGTAACAGTACGACCTGTCTACCTTATAACACGGGTCCTATTGTAACAGTACGACCTGTCTACCTTATAACACGGGTCCTATTGTAACAGTACGACCTGTCTACCTTATAACACGGGTCCTATTGTAACAGTACGACCTGTCTACCTTATAACACGGGTCCTATTGTAACAGTACGACCTGTCTACCTTATAACACGGGTCCTATTGTAACAGTACGACCTGTCTACCTTATAACACGGGTCCTATTGTAACAGTACGACCTGTCTACCTTATAACACGGGTCCTATTGTAACAGTACGACCTGTCTTCCTTATAACACGGGTCCTATTGTTACTGTACGACCTGTCTACCTTATAACACGGGTCCTATTGTAACAGTATGACCTGTCTTCCTTATAACACGGGTCCTATTGTAACAGTATGACCTGTCTTCCTTATAACACGTGTCCTATTGTAACAGTATGACCTGTCTACCTTATAACACGGGTCCTATTGTAACAGTATGACCTGTCTACCTTATAACACGGGTCCTATTGTAACAGTATGACCTGTCTACCTTATAACACGGGTCCTATTGTAACAGTATGACCTGTCTACCTTATAACACGGGTCCTATTGTAACAGTATGACCTGTCTACCTTATAACACGGGTCCTATTGTAACAGTATGACCTGTCTACCTTATAACACGGGTCCTATTGTAACAGTATGACCTGTCTACCTTATAACACGGGTCCTATTGTAACAGTATGACCTGTCTACCTTATAACACGGGTCCTATTGTAACAGTATGACCTGTCTACCTTATAACACGGGTCCTATTGTAACAGTATGACCTGTCTACCTTATAACACGGGTCCTATTGTAACAGTATGACCTGTCTACCTTATAACACGGGTCCTATTGTAACAGTATGACCTGTCTACCTTATAACACGGGTCCTATTGTAACAGTATGACCTGTCTACCTTATAACACGGGTCCTATTGTAACAGTATGACCTGTCTACCTTATAACACGGGTCCTATTGTAACAGTATGACCTGTCTACCTTATAACACGGGTCCTATTGTAACTGTATGACCTGTCTACCTTATAACACGGGTCCTATTGTAACAGTATGACCTGTCTACCTTATAACACGGGTCCTATTGTAACAGTATGACCTGTCTACCTTATAACACGGGTCCTATTGTAACAGTATGACCTGTCTACCTTATAACACGGGTCCTATTGTAACAGTATGACCTGTCTACCTTATAACACGGGTCCTATTGTAACAGTATGACCTGTCTACCTTATAACACGGGTCCTATTGTAACAGTATGACCTGTCTACCTTATAACACGGGTCCTATTGTTACTGTATGACCTGTCTACCTTATAACACGGGTCCTATTGTAACAGTATGACCTGTCTACCTTATAACACGGGTCCTATTGTAACAGTATGACCTGTCTACCTTATAACACGGGTCCTATTGTAACAGTATGACCTGTCTACCTTATAACACGGGTCCTATTGTAACAGTATGACCTGTCTACCTTATAACACGGGTCCTATTGTAACAGTATGACCTGTCTACCTTATAACAGGGGTCCTATGATTCCAGAATAATCCGGAAATCTGCATTTGCTGCATTAGAAAGAATTATCTTTTCTGTACAAATTAAAATATTTTTTAGTTGAGAACATGGTCATTTAAAGTTCCTTAATTTGGAATTTTAACAATAAAACAATGTATGTAACCTAGTTAAGGTGTAGCGTTGTGTGCTAATGTCACCTGAAACAGACTTGCTAAACATTTATAGGATTAGGCAGTATACCTCAGTAGGACCGCTGCTTATAAGTAAAGCTGTCATTGATAGAAACGATATTGTTGTATCGACAATATTTGTAGCCAATCGATTATCAATTGGCATTTTGAAATATTTATAAGTGGGTTTAAATAGCAGTGCAAACTGTCAAAATTGGTCATGTCTTAAATTAAACCGAAGCTGCTCTTTTCAAAAGCTGAACAAGTGTTCCTTTTGAATCTAAATGTCATTTTGATACTTTTGACTGAATTTTACCATTTTGTAGAAAATTTTTTTAAGAGAAAATGACCCTTCCACCCAAACTCTTGAGGATCAAAATGTGGCTTTTTGGAAATTTCAAGGGTCAAAACCCCTCTCCCAAGTCAAATGGAACCCCTGGCTGAATCTATATTCAATATAAACAGTGTAGAATACCTAATTAAGTGAATCATGATTGATGTACCTGGCTGTTTCTGGGTCATCTATTATTATATGTGCTAATCACTAACTGTGTATCATTGATACTTAGCTTCCGATATATCAGAATCCTATATCTGAATCATGGATATGTCTCAGACAGAATCAATGACAGCTCTACCTATATAAGTATAAATGTTGTTGATATTATAGTGTGACCCTTGTAAGTAGCTGTATGAACACCATTAGACATTTTTATGCCCCCATCTTTCATGAGGGGGTATATTGCTTTGCACATGTCTGTCGGCAGCCTGTTGGTCCGTCGGATGGTAGACCGAATGGTTTCCGTTCAATAACTCAAGAATGCTTTGCCCTTGGATCTGCAAACTTTACATGGAGGTTGGTCATCAACAGTAGATGACCCCTATTGATTTTGGGGTCAGTAGGTTAAGGTCACCTATACCATTTCTGACTATTGGGCTGTCATGGGATATACATGTTTTATGTGATTTCTACCATCAAATATGACTTCTAAATTTGGGCAAACTACAACAGAGATTGAGTCTGCGTCCTAAAAACTGATTAAAACATTAACAAAAGTTAGATAAGTTAAATAAGCTTTTAGAAAAATATCTATGTGGTGTTTTTTGCGGCATATTAACTGCCCATATTTTGTGATACATTGTAACTGATGCTAGAACCCTCAGTTTAGGTCTGTTAAATTACTTCATTAATTTCTGTTTTTGAATCAACATACAAAATTGGTTCCATGCGATTGTTACTCAAATGAAGCGTTGACATCATAAAGGAGATACATAGATATAGGTGAGACCTGTCACTAATTAATCCCCGTGGGTTTTTGTTACTGTACTGTAAGAATGTTTTGATTACTTAAAATAACAACTCTGATTGGACAACAGAGAATGGATATTCAAGGATGACATGTTAATTGTGCTCGTCTATATTTCCTTGTGTCTCGATCAATCATAGGATGTCTTTTGAATGGCCTAGGTGTTTGGAATGTGTTAGTTGATGTTGTTGTTGTTCAGCTGATTACACTTTCAGAAAGACATTGATTACCAGACATCACCAGTAAAACCTGTATGGATGTATAGTCTAGTTTACTTGAACTCGCAATTACATTATGGCACACCCAATATTATGTTTAACATATGTTGACTATATAGATGACTTTCAATGTACCCTTGACTTACTGTTTGTCTTAATCAGCATCAAAGTCTGTAACCCACTGATAAATATATGATATATGCTTCTACAACTGTATGAGTGAACATTACCGCAAGTCAAAAAGTTGGCAAATTTTGAATTTCAGAAGTTTAGCACTCTGAAATATTACCGATTTTATGATTTCTTAGTAGAAGCAAATTTTGAATTTCAGAAGTTTCGTATATGGAAATATTACTGATTTTATGATTTCTCAGTAGAGTGCATGGGTTATAGGCCAAATTTTACATCAGAGAAAATGTTGGCGAAAATTTGTAAATTGGCGAAAATTCATTATTAGATTCTCATTCCATGTCGCTAACTATTCTACTTTTTATTTGGTGCACTGAATGTGTCATATATGCCTCGATTAACTTTCTACTATTTGATGCACTGAATGTATAATATATGCCTCAATTACTTTCTACTACTCCCAGTATTTGTAATACACAGAATACATGACTATCTAATTCTGTAACATGCGTTTGGAAAGTATTTAAGAAATATGGCAGAGAATGTATCCCACTGGAAGTTTGTACTGTAATATTGACTGTGCCAGGAATACGTCAGTTAAACCATGATAATGATGTCATACCTAGTTCCTGATTACCCATAATGCATACCTAGTTACTGATTACCCATAATGCATACCTAGTTACTGATTAAGAAATAAAAATCTGTTCGCGTATTTTGTCGGTGAATAAAACATGGGCAGGAGTTCAGATGCTGCATCCGAAAGAATGCCCATATTTTATTCACCGACAAAATACAAAAACAGAGTTTTTATTTCGATTCTAAATACGATAATATCCCGCACTATTTAACTGCGCGCATTCCATTTTCACCCATTTGACATTTAACATAATTCCACGCTGAAATTGAGTCGCTTATTAGCTGGTACAATTACCTCCCTTGTTAATGAAAACGACCTTCGTAATTTTCTGAAGGAAATAACACATTTTAAACATTGAAACAATTTTAATAACACGAGTATAGAGTATCTATTTCATGAAATGAAAAATATAAATGAATTGATTATCAGAAGTTTTTATGAATCTTTATTTCGAGAGTTTATTGGAGTTTCTAAAAATAGATGCGTCATAGCTGTAACACTGGATACTCGTGGAACTCGCGGACCGTCAAAGTTTTACTATAAAGTTTACGTTCATTCATTCATAAATAGGTCAACTGATACATGGCGTTAATAGTAACAGCCAATTTGATACCGTGTTTTATTGCGGTAATAATAAATTGCTTGGTCTGCTCTATGTTTAATGGATTAATCCGCAGATCGTGTTTGAATTACCCATAATGCATACCTAGTTACTGATTATCCATACTAATACCATTCATATTGCATACTTACACGCTTTTTAGTAAGTCGTAAAATATTAAATTTTGCATGAGATCAATTTTTGCTTTGTTCAATCTAATTCATTAAATTCGCGAAAATTATGTATATTAACTTAAACAATGAAAGTAAAACTTACACATTTTTGCAAGAGATCAATATTTGCTATATTTGCGAATTTGACAAGTTTGTGAAAATTTATGCACATTACTCGGTAACTTAAACATGTTGGAAGGTATTTTTTTGGAAAGTTTAAATATGACAAACATTTAGCCTGGCTTTTAATCTAGCAAAAGATAGGAACAAATCGGACAGGTCAGTGAGGAGTCATGTTTCAGCTTTCTTAATGTCGAAAGTGCAAGCTGTCAAGTTGGCTCAGCCTATATATAGGACATTCTATCAACACTCTGTAGGTCAGATATTAGGAACCAACACTCCGTAAGTCACAGATTCGAAACCAATAAAAAAGTAATGACAATCTTCCATTCCTGATGCATGCAATGATATGTCCTTAGTACTTGATTGGTAACAAGACTGCGTTCAATAAATGCTTATGCCCCCATGGAAGCCTTGTCCATAAAAAGCTAAGTCAATCAGGGACCATAATTCTGTAATAATGTTGGATTGTGTTACATGGCTTTGATGATGTAAGGGGCTTATGATAGTAAACAAGTATGCCAAGTTTTAAGGCAACTCCATGATGGACATGATGTAAAACGAAACGGTCAATTTGGTTTACCAAGAATTAGACGCTTAATAAGTCTTAAGTCCAAAATTAGGTCATGGTTCAATTGGGGTCAGGTGATTCAGGCGTGTGGAGAGTGTTCGTATACAACATCCATGCAAGTATGAAAGCTTTGTAGCAAGCCATATTAATGCTAGAAGAAACAGTCAATTTGGGTTAACCAAGAATTTGGCCCTTCAATAAGTCTTAGTCCAAATTAGGTCAAGGTGAAGGTTGTAATGGCGCCAAATGATACAGGTGTGTGGAGAGTGTTCATATAATTACAACATCAATGCAAGTATGGAAGCTTTGTAGCAAGTTATGATAATGCTAGAAGAAACGGTCAATTTGGGTTAACCAGGAATTTGACCCTTCAATAAGTCTAAGTCCAAAATTAGGTCAAGGTGAAGGTCAAAATGGGGTCAGGCGATACAGGCGTGTAGTGAGTGTTCATATACAACATCCATGCAAGTATGAAAGCTTTGTAGCAAGCCATATTAATGCTAGAAGAAACGGTCAATTTGGGTTAACCAAACATTTGGCCCTTTCAATAAGTCTAAGTCCAAAATTTAGTCAAGGTGAAGGTCAAAATGGGGTCAGGTGATACAGGTGTGTGGAGAGTGTTCATATACAACATCCATGCAAGTATGAACGCTTTGTAGCAAGCAATAATAATGCTAGAAGAAACGGTCAATTTGGGTTAACCAGGATGGATGGACGAACGGACAGATGAATCACTATATGCCTCCCCATCTATCGATGGGGGGGGGGGGGGACATAAAAATTGATAGATTAGAGCAATTTGGTAAAGGTCGGCTAAACATTCAATCTTTAAGAAGACATCATAGATAATCAGACAGGGAAGGCAGCACGCAACCAAAACAGCCGAGCACGGAAAACATAAAAACATCACATAGTTACCCCATTTACACAGCACAATGCCCAACACTAAACTAAACCAGTACATGGAACTTAATCGCTGAAAATCCCAAGATTCAACTTTCATAAAGTTTAAAGTGCAAGTCTCAGTTGGCTCAGTCTATATATGGAGGCATCTACAAACACTCTGTAGACATACACACTGTAGGTCATAGATTCAGAACCCAATAAAAGGGATTGACAACCTTCCATTTCTAATGCATGCAATGATCCAGGATCAGTCTAGTATGTAGGTAAATAATCGAGGATCAGTCTAGTGCATTGGTTAGGTCAGCTTAACATGCAGTCATTAAGTCCACAACAGAAATACTGCTACAAAAGGTATAAACATCCAGAAATATTGCACTGAAAGATACAACAATCCAAACTCAACAACTATATATACACTTGTACTGTAAAAGATGCATTTAGAGTTTGGCCTTAGGCTGTCTTACAATGAACCACTTCAAGAAGTAATAAATAACTGATGAGCCGTTGACTACTTAATTGACTACTTGACACAGATGTAGAATACAACTCTTTAAACCTTTCAGTTGACTGCTTTAAAACAGATATATAATATGTCTCGAAATCCTTTATTTGACTGCTTCAATGTTGACGCTCTATTTATCTTAGAAAACTTTTTCATGACAAATTTCAGGTTGCCGTGACATTTTTATGTTCGGAAAACGGATAACCACATTCCCTACCAATTTTGTAACTGATTTTTATACCCCCACATAACATTAAGTTTGGGGATATAAAGGAGTAAACTTGTCCAACAGACTTTCTGGATGATAATTTAGTTTGGAATGAGATATTTATTCTGATGAAACATGTTGTATGGGTAGCTTGTGTGAATACATCACTCAAGTTCGAAATTGAGGCTGATGGGGTCAAGGTCACTGTTACTAAAAATAGAAAAATCAGTTTCCAGAAGATAACTGTAGTCAGGAATGAGATATTAATTGTTATGAAACTTGCTGTATGGGAAGCTTGTGTGAATATGCTGCGCAAGTTTAAAAGTGGGGCTGTTGGGGGTCATCATGAGGTCACTGTTACTACAAATAGAAACATCTGTGTCCAGACGTTTGATGATAACTTTAGTGAGGAATGAGATATTGTGATGAAACTTGCTGTATTATATGGTAACTTTTATGAATGCAGATCAAGTTTGAAAGTGGGGCTGCTGAGGTCAAGGTGAAAAAAAAGGTGCTGGGGGAATTCTATAACTTTTCGATATAAAACCAGTTTTTTTCATGATTTTTCCAGGTCTGAACCAACCCTGTGCTTGAAATATCATTAAATGATGAAAGTGAACAAAACCAGAAATTGTGCACCAATACAAAATACAAATTCTAAGTACTGCAAAATAATATATAAATATGTTTAAAAGAAGAACCAATTAAGTCAGCCTGTGTAAAATTTGAATTACTTCTAAACTTCCAAAACATACCGAAGATGAAAATTCTGGAATAGCGAGCAGTAAATAAATCACGGCACGCGTAGTTACCGTAGTTACCAGTATACTGTTCCAATCTCATCAGGAACCTGTCACAACAATATGTCTACAATACTTCAAATATTGATTATAATCTACAACGCTCTTTACTTATCTTTAAACATGGAAACACATTCCCCCTTAAAAGTTCAAACCGAGAAAATGAATTATTTACCTAACTGTGTAAGAAATACATTTTCTGCATGCTCTAAATGAACGAAAGAACAATTAAAGTGATTGTGGCTGAATGCTCCGGGAAAGCTTTAATCCAATTATATGTATATTTCACTAACCTTTAGGAACAAGATAATTGCCAACCTTTAGAAACCGAAAAGCAAAAAAAAAATGTTTCCAATTTGTTTTACATTCATTGTACCCTAGCGAGAACAAACAATGCCTCAGTCTTAAAAATCATTCTACTTTCTGAAGACATAGGCAGAAGGTAGGTGGGTAGGTACAAGACGTAATGTTTGTTTGTTCACATTCGTCTTGAGACACTGAGTGTACGGTCATTCATTGTTTCCCTGCCAGATTGGCCAATGGCCTCTGACTGAGGAAAGAGTAGGTGATACAAGAAATTGGGGTGGATACGCTAGTTTAGTTCAAATAAGACTCCTTGTTTCTTTAAAGTGCCCGGTGTACAGCATTCACATGCAAGAGTACCTCTGTGTTAACAACCAGGGGTCCGTTGCTTAAGCATAGCACTACCAAGCGCCTTTATTTAGTTACCTCAGGTTCAATTAAATATAGAAGGAATGGATTACCTCTCATGGAAAGTGCTACATAGCGCTGGCCCATGTTAACTGTCTTCAGTACATTAATTGGGTAGGAAACACTGAAAAATGTTTCAGAAATGACAAAGTGCCCTGTCGAAGAACCGAAACCTGGGCCCTCAATCTGTAGTCAAGAGCTTTATCCACTTGACCACTGTGCTACAACATTAATGGCATTTTCAGTGGTAGATTATGTTGCTACATACCGAACTACTTGCCAACCCTGGTAGCTGTCAGATTCCAAACAATTTGAAATCCATTGGTATTGAAAAATGTTATGTTTCTATTCCCCACACATTTGTTTGGACTACGTACAAACTCTTTATTCACAGTTAGTCTGTTGTATACTGGTCTCACTGTGTAGGACAGTTTGTCATTCAAAATGAATTTGTATTGAAGCTGTATTGATAATGACAATAGTGATGACATTTATGTGATGTTGGCATGCAAATCTCTGATAATACCGTCTGAAAGGTGTGCAGTAAAAGACAAATGACTTCTAATGTTCAATACTTGGTTCGTCATGTCTGTGGTGAGCGGTTGTTGCTAAATTAGTGATATGTACAATACTGGGTTAGCCATTGCTATAGGTGCTTACTGGGTTAGCAGTGCCTGTGGTGAGTTGTTAATTATCTTGATGTAGGTTTGGGTTGGCTGTGTTTTATGTATAGGTTTGCCTTTTTGCCATCATGGTTGTGTTTGTGGAGAGGTTTGCTATTGTGCCATCATAGGTCATGTTAGTTGAGAGGTTTGCGTTTGTGCCATCATGGACCATGTTTGCAGAAAGGTTTGTCTTTGTGCCATTATGGGTTATGGGCCATGTTTGTGGAGAGGTTTGCCTTTGTGCCACCATGGGTCATGTTTGTGGAGAGGTTTGCCTTCGTGCCATCATGGACCATGTTTGTTGAGAGGTTTGCCTTTGTGCCACCATGGGCAATGTTTGTGAATAGGTTTGCCTTTGTGCCGTCATGGACCATGTTTGTGGAGAGATTTGCCTTTGTATCATCATGGGCTATGTTTGTGAATAGGTTTGCCTTAGTGCCATCATGGACCATGTTTGTGGAGAGGTTTGCCTTTGTGACACCATGGACAATGTTTGTGCAGAGGTTTGCCTTTGTGCCATCATAATGGGTCAAGTTTGTGGAGAGGTTTGCCTTTGTGCCATCATGGATCATGTTTGTGGAGAGGTTTGCCTTTGTGTCATCATGGACAATGTTTGTTTGTGCAGAGGTTTGCCTTTGTGCCATCATAGTGGGTCAAGTTTGTGGAGAGGTTTGCCTTTGTGCCATCATGGACCATATTTGTGGAGAGGTTTGCCTTGGTGTCATCATGGGCCATGTTTGTGGAGAGGTTTGCCTTTGTGTCATCATGGGCCATGTTTGTGGAGAGGTTTGCCTTTGTACCATCATAGTGGGTCATGTTTGTGGAGACGTTTGCCTTTGTGCCATCATAGTGGGTCATGTTTGTGGAGAGGTTTGCCTTCGTGCCATCATGGACCATGTTTGTGGAAAGGTTTGCCTTTGTGACACCATGGACAATGTTTGTGCAGAGGTTTGCCTTTGTACCATCATAGTGGGTCATGTTTGTGGAGACGTTTGCCTTTGTGCCATCATAGTGGGTCATGTTTGTGGAGAGGTTTGCCTTCGTGCCATCATGGACCATGTTTGTGGAAAGGTTTGCCTTTGTGACACCATGGACAATGTTTGTTTGTGCAGAGGTTTGCCTTTGTGCCATCATAGTGGGTCAAGTTTGTGGAGAGGTTTGCCTTTGTGCCATCATGGACCATATTTGTGGAGAGGTTTGCCTTGGTGTCATCATGGGCCATGTTTGTGGAGAGGTTTGCCTTTGTGACACCATGGACAATGTTTGTGCAGAGGTTTGCCTTTGTGCCATCATAGTGGGTCATGTTTATGGAGAGGTTTGCCTTTGTGCCATCATGGACCATATTCGTGGAGAGGTTTGCCTTTGTGTCATCATGGGTCATGTTTGTGGAGAGGTTTGCCTTTGTGCCATCATAGACCATGTTTGTGGAAAGGTTTGCCTTTGTGCCATCATGGGTCATGTTTGTGGAGAGGTTTGCCTTTGTGCCATCAAAGTGGGTCATGTTTGTGGAGAGGTTTGCCTTTGTGCTAGCATGGGCCATGTTTGAGGAGATTTGCCTTTGTGCCATAATGGGCTGTGCTTGTGGAGAGGTTTGCCTTTGTGCTATCATGGACCATGTTTACAGAGAGGTTTGCCACAGTGGTATTCTTGTTATCACATACAGCCAATGCATTCAGCCAGAATGGTTGTTCAGTGTTCTAACAGGTTAGCTTGTTTAATCAATGTTACATGGTACAGTTACATATAAGTTGGCATGTTTTACATGATTTTATCTATTTATAGAAATGTTGGATAAGATGGTACTGTTGTATGAAGCATCTGTCTCGACTGTGTAATATTTTTAGACCATATGTTTGGTTGTATGGAGGGATAGTGTCTGTGACTATAAGAGCTCTTCTCATTAAAAATGGATCGTGATATGTTGGCAGAAGTTGGGCTGTAAATGTGGATTATCTGAGATACAGGAAACCTGGCATGAACATACTCTATTGTCTTGATTTATCAGAATATTGTGAAAGTTACCATGCTGAACCATATCTTGTGTTCATTACAAATAATTGACTTGGAATCTTTTCCTCTACTAAAACTTGTTCCATCTAATCATACTAGAATACTAAAAGATTTGATATGGATATGTCTTCTACCTTTCTATAGGGATAAGTCTACATACTTTGATTGGGATAGGTCTTACTCAGTACCCTGCTACTTTAAAATAATGAAACTTAGATTGTGCAGATATCTCTTACAGTGGTATAAGATTTGATAGGGTTATGGTTACTTCACCTTGCTAGGAATAGATTAGTCTGTCTATACATACCCTATGTTTAATTAAAGGAGACTCTTCAGTCTACACTTTTTTCCTGAAATTAATTCCCTTTGCACCCTAAAACAGATAATCAAGCCAAAAATAAAATCTAGCTAAAATTGAAAATGAAATTATAATACGGTAATTGTTATCTAGTCAGGAGCCAGACTAGGAATAGATCAACAGCTACTAACCAACACACTACTAACCTTGCTACCTTAAAATAATGAAACTTATATCGTGCAGACACCTCTTAACCTTTAATAGTGCAAAGTGTGACCTGTCCTCAACATTGATCACAAGCTTTCTACATGGAAAATATCAGTTTCTGAGTGAAAGTGATGAGGTGGCGAGTGAAAGTGAGGTGGCGGTGTTTAACTTTATTGTTTATTGTACACCTGCGCAAATTTGTAAACAAAAGTCTGACTTAAAGAACTGACTGGAATTCAACTGTTAAGTTATGCAAATAGAAGTTCAGGGGTGTCAATATTCCTGATTTATCCGGAATTCCGGATTTGTCTATCCTGAAAGAGCTATAATTTCTGACCAAAGTAAAAGTAATTTGGTGAAAATATCTCAAGAAATGACCATATTACGGTCAACTCAATCTGTTCTGAAGGATTTTATTTGATAAAAGCGTGAGTTAAATATGGAAACAATGTGAATGAAAGTCTCTTGTTTGGAATAATAGTCAGCTGCGTTGTGTTTTTCAGGATTTTGAATTTGGCTCTGTTGACACCCCTGTCGAAGGTTGAAGGAACAGGTTAATGTTTTCACTCTATATATATATACACTGACGATACAATGAAGGTTATAATCACAAGTCTGGTTGATGTCTTTAATCTTGTCATCTTTATAATCAATCAGGGATAATTGGATTTTTATGCAATATTTGAGATAATTAATTGGCTTTTTAGGCCAGAATACATTGATTCATGGTTTATTATCCTCACCACGTCCTAGATTATTATACCCTCTAAAAATAATTAAGGCACTCTCATTCTTTTTAAGCTCACCTGTCACAATGTTTGTGATCTTTCTTTACATGTCTGTTGTTCTTTCTGGTGTAGTTACTAAAGGTCAAAATTTTGGTATAATCTTTATGATATTTGGTCACAATGATCACCTCAACAAAATCTAGGTCAAGTTAGATATTGGGTCATCCAGGGTAAAAAACTAGGTCACTAGGTCAAATCATAGAAAAACCTTTTGTGACTTAGTAGTCACAAAAGTTCTCAATGTTACCCTTATCTGTATGAAAGTTGATCACAATGATCATTGCAACAATATTTAGGTGAAGTTTGTTAAAGGGTTTTCTGGGGTAAAAAACTAGGTCATTAGGTCAAATCATATACAAAACTTGGCTTTAAGTTCAATATGGGTTATGTGATGTAAATTACAAGGAAGTATGAAACTTATATATAACGAAGCTTGTACATGCAATAGAGGATGCATTTACTTAATTACCACTGGGGGGGCTGCATAAACCACTATGACTGGTGAGCGACCTTGTTTAATTTGATTTTAATTACGCAAGTGTAGAATATTTAGAAATATTAATGTGGAATTCAATACATTATTTTGAAACAGAAATATGCATGATTTAGATACTCAGTTGGTCTCCACTTCCATTCAGTTACAATCCTGATCTCATGGTCTCCCCCTTCCATTCAGTTACAATCCTGATCTCATGGTCTCCCCCTTCCATACAGTTACAATACTGATCTCATGGTCTCCCCTTCCATTCAGTTACAATACTGATCTCATGGTCTCCCCTTCCATTCAGTTACAATACTGATCTCATGGTCTCCCTTCCATTCAGTCACAATACTGATCTCATGGTCTCCCCTTCCATTCAGTTACCATACTGATCTCATGGTCTCCTCTTCCATTCAGTTACAATACTGATCTCATGGTCTCCCCTTCCATTCAGTTACAATACTGATCTCATGGTCTCCCCTTCCATTCAGTTACAATACTGATCTCATGGTCTCCCCTTCCATTCAGTTACAATACTGACATGGTCTCCCGTCCCCTTCCATACAGTTACAATACTGATCTCATGGTCTCCCTTCCATACAGTTACAATCCTGATCTCATGGTCTCCCCTTCCATACAGTTACAATACTGATCTCATGGTCTCCACTTCCATTCAGTTACAATCCTGATCTCATGGTCTCCCCCTTCCATTCAGTTACAATCCTGATCTCATGGTCTCCCCCTTCCATTCAGTTACAATCCTGATCTCATGGTCTCCCTTCCATACAGTTACAATCCTGATCTCATGGTCTCCCCTTCCATACAGTTACAATACTGATCTCATGGTCTCCACTTCCATGCAGTTACAATCCTGATCTCATGGTCTCCCCCTTCCATTCAGTTACAATCCTGATCTCATGGTCTCCCCCTTCCATTCAGTTACAATCCTGATCTCATGGTCTCCCCCTTCCATACAGTTACAATACTGATCTCATGGTCTCCCCTTCCATTTAGTTACAATACTGACATGGTCTCCCGTCCCCTTCCATTCAGTTACAATACTGATCTCATGGTCTCCCTTCCATACAGTTACAATCCTGATCTCATGGTCTCCCCTTCCATTCAGTTATAATACTGAACTCATGGTCTCCCATTCCATTCAGGTACAATACTGAACTCATGGTCTTCCCCTTCCATACAGTTACAATCCTGATCTCATGGTCTCCCCTTCCATTCAGTTACAATACTGATCTCATGGTCTCCCCTTCCATACAGTTACAATCCTGATCTCATGGCCCCCCCTTCCATACAGTTACAATCCTGATCTCATGGTCTCCCCCTTCCATTCAGTTACAATCCTGATCTCATGGTCTCCCCTTCCATACAGTTACAATACGGATTTTATGGTCTCCCCCTTCCATTCAGTTACAATCCTGATCTCATGGTCCCCCCTCCCATTCAGTTACAATACTGATCTCATGGTCTCCCCTTCCATACAGTTACAATCCTGATCTCATGGTCTCCCCTTCCATACAGTTACAATCCTGATCTCATGGTCTCCCCCTTCCATACAGTTACAATCCTGATCTCATGGTCTCCCCTTCCATACAGTTACAATACGGATCTCATGGTCTCCTCCTTCCATTCAGTTACAATCCTGATCTCATGGTCCCCCCTCCCATTCAGTTACAATACTGATCTCATGGTCTCCCCTTCCATACAGTTACAATCCTGATCTCATTGTCTCCCCTTCCATACAGTTACAATCCTGATCTCATGGTCTCCCCTTCCATACAGTTACAATCCTGATCTCATGGTCTCCCCTTTCCATTCAGTTACAATCCTGATCTCATGGTCTCCCCTTCCATACAGTTACAATCCTGATCTCATGGTCCCCCCTTCCATTCAGTTACAATACTGATCTCATGGTCTCCCCTTCCATACAGTTACAATCCTGATCTCATGGTCTCCCCCTTCCATTCAGTTACAATCCTGATCTCATGGTCTCCCCTTCAATACAGTTACAATCCTGATCTCATGGTCCCCCCTTCCATTCAGTTACAATCCTGATCTCATGGTCTCCCCCTTCCATTCAGTTACAATCCTGATCTCATGGTCTCCCCTTCAATACAGTTACAATCCTGATCTCATGGTCCCCCCTTCCATTCAGTTACAATCCTGATCTCATGGTCTCCCCCTTCCATTCAGTTACAATCCTGATCTCATGGTCTCCCCTTCCATTCAGTTAAGTCCTGATCTCATGGTCTCCCCTTCGATTCAGTTACAATACTGATCTCATGGTCTCCCATTCCATTCAGTTTCAATACTGTTCTCATGATCTCCCCTTCCATTCAGTTACAATACTGATCTCATGGTCTCCCATTTCATTCAGGTACAATACTGAACTCATGGTCTCCCATTCCATTCAGGTACAATACTGAACTCATGGTCTTCCCTTCCACTCAGTTACAATACTGATCTCATTGATCAATTTCAACTTTGCTGCAGAATTAATTAAAATGAATGAGAAATTCAAACAGGAAATGGTTAATGTGAAATGCCACATGTTCTATAAGCGTACTGAAAAAAGTGTTCATTTAATGCTAAGTTTGTGGTATTTCCAAGAAAGTAGTTCTCAGAAGAGTATTTCTGAATTTGTTATTGAGTTATAACAGGAAGTTTGTAATAGACTGCTGTATAACATCATTCATTTAGTCTAAACCTTTTCTCATCCTTGCTCTATAAATGCATTCCGGTTATGATCAGGTACTAGAAATTAGTTCTGAGAAAAGTAGCTCCAAGAAAAGTAGTTCTAAATTATAACAGGAAGTTTATAATAAACTGCTGTATTATATTATTCATTTAGTATTCTTGCACAACAAATGCATTCTGGTTATGATCAAGAACTAGAAATTAATCAGTTCTGTGGAAAGTAGTTCTGAATTATAACATGAAGTCTATAAAAGACAGCTGTATTATATCATTCATTTAGTCTTTAAAGTTTCTCATCCCTATACAGCAAAATGTATTCTGGTTCTGATCACATACTAGACAGATTTCGTAGCTGCAACTATCACATCTTAACATTTCCCTGGTACCTAGCTTCTCCTATCACATCTTAACATTTCCCTGGTACCTAGCTTCTCCTATCACATCTTAACATTTCTCTGGTTCCTAGCTTCTCCTATCACATCTTAACATTTCCCTGGTACCTAGCTTCTCCTATCACATCTAACATTTATCTGGTTCCTAGCTTCTCCTATCACATCTAACATTTCTCTGGTACCTAGCTTCTCCTATCACATCTAACATTTCCCTGGTACCTTAGCTTCTCCTATCACATCTAACATTTCCCTGGTACCTAGCTTCTCCTATCACATCTAACATTTATCTGGTTTCTAGCTTCTCCTATCACATCAAACATTTCTCTGGTAACTTGTCATGTGTTCCTACATTCAGGAAGTAATCCCAGTTTGTTATGTAATATGTAAATCATAAAATCTTGTACCAGTGGAATTGATGATGGTACAGGGTGATTCATAATATCTGTCCCAGTTTTAAACCATTATAATGTTTCGTTCCTGTACAAGATATATATTTATCACATAACCTGCGGTCCAGGAGTGCCGTAAAGCCGTGCCGTAAATATCATTCAGCACTCCCAAACTGTGCAATGAATATTTAAATTAGCTTGACGTGACGTTAGCCAATCCATGCATTGATCCGCCAATGACGTCAGGATAATATCAACGTCGTCATGACGTCGCGCTCATTGTACCGCTGAATTTTGGCTGAAA
This sequence comes from Spisula solida, assembly GCA_947247005.1. Lineage (NCBI taxonomy): Eukaryota > Metazoa > Mollusca > Bivalvia > Venerida > Mactridae > Spisula > Spisula solida. The sequence continues at coordinate 358,964 of OX365958.1, read as the reverse complement.
CATAATTATACAGCGTACATCATCCTTTTGAACAATAATGAGTTATGGGATAAATAGAATCTTACATTCGTGCTCATTACATACCAGTTTTATTAAACTCATCGGCAAAGCCTCGTGTCATATCATTTTATCCACTCGTTTAAGTAAACTCGTATGTAATGAGCACTCATGCAAGATCCTCTATGTATCATATATCATTTGAAAGCTTATATGATAAAGTTTTATCTTTAATAAGCTACAAGAATGATGTTGACATTGTGGTGTCAAGAATAATGTCATAAACATATACGCGATTTCGAAGACGTCACTTTCAAAGCATTATTAAACGCAGCATAATTCTGATCAGCTCTGCTTTGAAAGCAATTTCCCTATTATAATCATCGTAGCAACGCAAAATTATAAGACTGATTGTGATAAACTGTCTAACTGAAAGGCACACTGGCTTGTTGAATGGTTTCTGTAAATTGTATCGATAGAAGATGACAAAATTTTAAGCAACATTAAAATAAGCATTGACGTCATCAAAGGCAAAATTGACGTCACATTGAATATATGACATAAAATACAATTCCATTTGAAGACGTCAATATACATGAAAGTATGTAATATTGTATATCAAATAAAGCTTTGAAATCTAAGTGTTTTAGATATGCAAACTACTTGTGGTTATACTCAAACATATAAAAACTGTTTCATTTGAAAAATGTAACAGATATTATGAATCACCCTGTACTATGACAGTTAAAAGTGCAGGCTATAAACTGCTTGGCCAAGTTCATTGATGATGTAATTTAAATCACTTTTTCTCCAGAGTTTTATTTTTCCCTAATGTTCGCAAAGATGTTCACATGCACAATCCTTATTCTGGCCAAATTTTTGCAATACGAAATCAGGCATTGGACATTGATGATGGAATTCAATATTCTTGCAAACAAAAAAAACTTGAAATTTTCGGAAAAATAACGAAATAAAACTTCAGCAAAAATCAAGTGATTTACAGTATGTAAGGTCATGGTTAAAGTGCAAGAATTGACCGTTTGGTCGAGTTGTTTGCTGTTTAAGTGTATTGATGATGTTACGAAGGTCATGGTTAAAGTGCAAGAATAAATTGTTTGGCTGTGTTGTTTGTTAATATTGATCAATGTGAGCGTTAATTCTTTTTGCCAAAGAACTAAATCCGGTTGTTACAGGAATTGTTCCTTTATGTTGAGCAACATTGAATGCCAATTGTGATCGTGTATTCTTGTCAGAATAACCCACGTATACTGCTTGTATTATATGATACAGTATCGTTTGGAACATGTTTTGGTTTCTTTGAAGTTGTTTCTGAATTTGTTCCATAGAACTATTAGAATGTGTGCGTATTAGAGAACAATAGATGTCACTTCTCTTTATTTCCCACACATTTGTTTTAGATAATCAGTTAAATGTGGTGGTTGTGCAAGTTAAATTCTCCTAAACCATTGGTTGGATTTCTAGAGTTATGGTCCCTTAAATTGTCAAAAGTAAGTCTGTTCGTGTTTGTTCCCCTTAGCCACTTGTGGGATTTCTATGAAATATATAAATTGACCTAAATAGTTGGTAACCAATTAAGTTTAGTTGTGTGTATTGTCAGGAATGTTTTGTCGGAAGATTATTGTAAAAGTTACGGCCCTTGCATGGTAAAAATAAGTTTGCCCTTGTTCCCCTTTACTGTTGGTCAGATTTCAATTGAGTTATAAATGGTTCCTTAAATGGAAAAAAAAATGAGTTTGTGCTTGCTCTGCTTCACCATTGGTTGGATTTTAATGAAATTTCACAAATGAATATTCGGTACTATAAGCCTAGTAAGAAATCTACCTACCAGGCATTACCTACCTACCAGTATTGTTTTGTCCAATGATTATTGTAGGAGTTATGGCCCTTTAATGATAAAAAACTGTAATTGTTCTCCTTTACCATTGATTAGATCTCAATGAACTTGTAACCGAGCCTAAGAATAGTAGCATATTGTCAGGAGTTTTAGGTCTGATTATTATTGCAAGAGTTGCGCCCCTTAGTGAAATACATACATTTTTGAGTACAGTAAAGTTTGGTGGTTGTACACTAGAATAAAAACCTGCAATAAATTAACCGGCGGTTGTAAGTGGGTTTCTCCTGTGAGTCATTAAAAAGCATTTAACTTCCATACATTTCATGTTCAGTAAAAAAATGCGTCCATATTCATTTGCTTCAAAACTCTTTTATTTTAAGAACTTAAAAAGTAGAAAAATGTGGTTTGATTCATTTGCACTGAAAAAGTGTTCGTCTTAATTAACCTCGGCAATTTCCGCTTGCGTTGAAATGCTTCCTGTTTGATTACCCTACACCATACTGTGTCTGTCCTTTACTTCTTGCTGGCTTATATCCATGGAAACATTTCCCTTCTATTATCACAGTATTACCGTGGTGATATTGCCGTGGTGATATAACTGTGGTGATTATACGGAATCTCTGCTACCAAATTCTGCTGCCAAATTTAGATGAACATTATTTGTGAGAAATTTCACTTCTTTCGAAAGAGAAAAAACGAACTTTGGCATTCGTACTATAACTATTGCGAAACTGCTTTTATATTTTTTCTGAACAGCAGTCTTGAGAGAAAAGTTTTCGGGATGACAGCCAGAAGTAATGTGTTCAGCTCTGAGAATGTTTGGAGCTAGACTTGGCTGTTGTTAGTTGTTAGTGTCCATAATCTGCTACAGATTGTGTCATACTGCTGGATGGTTGCCATACCGACGCCATGAATATGATTCATCTATAATGCTTGATACACTATTTCTGGTTAAACACACTTTGTAATGATCAGTCATCATAGTTGTCCTTGTCTGCGGTTTTCTGGTGTCAGACACAATGTTACATGTTTTAATGAGTTATTATGCAATACTTCCTTGATTTTGAGATTTATTATTGATTGGGACTTAATTTCATGTTATATTATAAGTGTTGCCGTTAATAGAGTTTGGAATTTTATGATTCTCACTGTCAGCCATGGTTTGTATCATTTTAAAATGTGATGATTTGTTAATGTACTTCTTCTAATGTATTTTGCTATTAAATTATTAATGTTATCTCACCTGAGAATCTGAGAAGCTTAAATGGTGGTTGTACTACCATAAAGTTCCACCTAACAACCGCTCTGATAATGGGACCGTCCTGCTATTACGACCGATTTTAAACAGAACCAAATAATTTTGTTCTATATTCAATTGTTTTAGTTAATATACATATATTACCTTCAATAATGATGTTCACGGTATATAACAACCAGTACTAGCTTCTTCAAGATACGTACACACACAGTCTATATAGCAGAACTTTACTATATTTGTGACCGCCCCATGTCTGGCCGATAAACATCGGCAACAATTCATTTAGCAACATCTCCTAAACTGCTTTGCAAAATTTGATTGTTGCTTTGAGGATCCAGTCTCTCAAATTTCATCAGCCTTGGTTGACTTTTTATGCCCCCCTATCGATAGATGGGGAGGCATATAGTGATTCACCTGTCCGTCCGTTCGTCCGTCCGTCCGTTCGTCCGTCCTGGTTAACCCAAATTGACCGTTTCTTCTAGCATTAATATGGCTTGCTACAAAGCTTTCATACTTGCATGGATGTTGTGTATGAACACTCTCCACACGCCAGTATCACCTAACCCCATTTTGACCTTCACCTTGACCTAATTTTGGACTTAGACTTATTTATGGACAAGGCTTCCACAGGGGGCATAAGCGTTTATTGAACGCAGTCTTGTTAAAACATGGCCACCAGGGAATGGGGTCTTGTTTTCTCTGTCATTATTAGTATGGCCATAAAATTATGGGACACTTTGAAAATCTTTGCTCATAAACAGCTTGTTTGATTCAGTAACATGTCATGTTGCTTTCTTAATAGCATGACCACTATAAGGGGTTGAGCTTGTCTAAAGATTATTATTATTGAAGATGGTTATAATAGGGTCCAGGGAATCATATCAGGATAGTTCGTCTCTGTAAAACCATGTGTCAGGATCCTACTATTCTGGAATAATGCGGAATTCCGCACTTAAAAGTTATTTGATGAAAAAATACCAATTATTGACATAACATAAATGACTGTTTGGTACAAAATTGTCCAAAGTTTTATACATGGTATAATATTTATTTCAAGGATACTACTTAAAAGGCTTCTCAAAACTAATGGTGGATTTTTCATTTTCAAAATGTTGTTGCCCAAAACTTATCAGTTTTGAGCTTTCATATTTGCTAAGTTCTACCTGTTTTCACATATTGTATGGTGGTATCTGCCTCGGTTGCTAAGCTAAAGTTCGCACACCTGTGTATTGCATTCGCTATAAATCTGTCTTAATTTGAAACTGATTCTTCGTGTATATGATCAAAGCCAAATTGGTTTTGAAATGATTCCAAAATATCATTAACTTGAAGCCAAGATAGGTAACATATGTTTCACTTTTGTTGAGTCTGAGACTCTGAATCTGCAATACAATTTGTGAAAGTATGTGAATAAGTTAATGGATTACCTGCCTTTGTGCTGCAAAATTATTTGAAAGAAAATTGCTTGGTTTTAATGTTTTTTTTGTGTGGGTCTGACTTTGAAGCAGCACATAACAGCTTGATGAGAACTATGAACAGGGATGGGCCTTGCATATGAGATATAAACAGTTGGGTAGATTTCTGTAGGGGAAAGTGGAACACTTTAGAATTCCATTTCAGTGAGTTATCAATTAATTAGTCTTACTTCCTTCTGTGCAGCCAGTGCACAAACAGAATGACTTAAATTACCTTATTCATCTAAATATTGCGAGTATCTTTGTATGGTGAACGCAGGTAAAGATCAAACGGGAGTAGATTGAATGCAAGAAAATCTGTTGCAAAACAAATCCCGAAAATACCATAAAAGACTTTAGCCGTTTCTGATTTGCCAATCGGCGACTTTTTCCAAATGTATTAAAAGGATGCATTCAATTCTTGGTTACATTTCTCAGTTGATGGAAGTGCAGGCAATAGGAAGGATATGGAAGTCCTAGTATTTCTTTTGAGCAGCCAGAAAGCTACATTCACAAACAGAATTAATAAAATCTCTCAAGATGTTAATGTTCACATTGCATGGACATCGGAATTTTATCATTTTGAATGTCACTTTAATCAGCTTGTAACACACCTTCATGGATCCCTTGCACAAAACTAACTCAACTAAACACAGCTCACTTAAAGCTGTTTGCAGTTCTTGACAAAATAAATGCTCAAAACACAAGGCTTGCACATTTTTATTGCTATTAATTTTGTTACAGGGCAGTGGAATTAAGATCTTGGCTTACAATTTGTTCTGTGAGTTTGTTCTCCCAACAATAAAATTACAGCCAGGCAGCGTACAAAACAGCAATGCAGATCACCATAGAGAGCAAGACTGTTGCTTGTTTACGGCTATTAGATCAAAGCACTGTATGACTTATTGGTAGACTATACAATTCAACTTTTATGACTTACTAGTATTGCAAGCAAAAGCACCTGTTATTTGAGGTTGCTGGACATGTTAACTGTCAATTAATTGTTGAAATAACGGAAATCAGAAAGTGAAAGCAACAACAAAAGCAACATAAAAACAACAATGAAATCTTAAATTCATGATCAATTAAAAATGCTTATAACAATGTTGATACTAAAAGTTCATTAAAAATTCACAACCTTTTCTTCGCTCTGTCAGAGTATTAATGCAGAATTTAGTGCGAACAACTAGAAATTCAATTCTCAAATGTAAAATTATGCAGAACAAATATGCCAATATAATTTATCCATATATTCTCTAAATTTACTAAATGGAAGTTTATAATAAATTGATAAAAAGTGTCAGATTTGTGCTGGTCTATTAGTTGTCCAGATTTGTAATCAAGGTCTCCTTTATGTATCGGAGATGCTTGCATGTCATGTGAGAATTTGCTGACTGTCGCCTAATGAGTTGGTTTGATATATTAAGCCTTCAGCTAGTCAGTCAATCAACACCCTGGCAAGATCCATAATGGGCAAGCTGTCCTATGAACATCCTAGAATATCATGTTAATTAGGAATTTAGGAATGGTTGGCCATGATATGGTATTGTCATGTTAATTAGGAATTTAGGAGTGGTTGGTCATGATGAGGTTGGCCATGATATGGTATTACCATGTTAGAAACAGCAACAGTAACAACGAGTTCTTATTCTTTATCTTGTCACCTATCCCTATATCTATGCTGGGTGTTTCTTTACTCAAATCATTATATTAAGCACTTAAACATCTAAATTATCCTTAACTTTTTAACACTCTTTGGGGGACACTAAGTCTTGTTTAAATGCTGCTGTGGTAATAACTATAACAACTTCTAAGAAACAATTCACTTTATAATAATAATAACAACTTTATTTTAAGAGCGGCTGCAGTTGTACTAGCCCTGTCTTCCCTTTGCACCTCTGAGCCTTTGGCACTATTTAGATAAGATGCAGCTTAAGATTCATCCACTGTAGTTATATTTTGAAGTTTAATAATCTTGTTCTCTGTTGTTGATCATTAAAAATGTACAATTGGTTGCAAAATGTAAATGGCACTTGGAATCTCTGCAGCACTTGACTTATGGTGTGGTGTGGTTTTGGTTCCTTTGATATGCTTCACAGTTGTTTAAATAAACATGTGAACTTCCTGTTGGCAGACTGATGGTGCACCTAAACACCCACTTTCACTAGACTAAACAGTGACTTTATCATAAAAGTATGTATGCTTCTTGACAAAGTATGGAGAAAAAAGTAGTTCTCCACTTGAAGCATTGTCCCTGGTTAAATGCTGACCCCTCTAGGTGAGTTACAGCTATATCCTACATGGAGACTCCTGATGGATTGTCATATTCTTGATACTACTGCATGTTTTCTGTTGGTTTATAGGCAGATTATTCTACAGGCTATATTGACTGATATAGGCATACTATCAAATTTTTTTGGTGATAAACATTTAGTTTCATTTCCTGTATCGTATAACAAGAGGGCCCACAGGGCTCTCAGTCGCTCGCCTGTGCACATTGATCAAATAGAACCATATTTTTCATGTTTTTAAAAAAAGTTTTTCCATATATATACAGGGTGACAATTAATATATGTCCGGATAAATATTTTTAATAACATTGTCCATGTTTGTCCTAGAGAGCTGCTTTAGGTCTTATTTTAAAGATAAATAATTGAATTTTTGTACTATAATAATGAATGCCTTCATGCGACATCATGGTAACGTCAATGATGTCATCAATAACGTCATGCATTTAGTAGAATTCTAAAATGGCATTAAATTGTACTATGAATTGGGGAATTGCCCTTCACTGGTTAGAAAAAGATTATCACAAAGGTATCCAGATGTTGAGATACCTTCTACGAAGCAAATAAGAAGACTAGTGGTAAAGTTCGAAAGCAACGGCATAACAACCAAGGTAGGCCACGATCAGTACGGACACCTGAGAAAATTGAAAAGGTGCGCCAAATTATAGAGGAAACACCACGTAAGTCAGATGGATGACTGAGAATGATGCTGTCATAGACAAGGTATGGTTTTCGGACAAGGCTCATTTTCACTTAAATGGAACAGTCAACAAACACAATTTAAGATATTGGTGTACTGAAAAGCCTGATTTTCATGATGAAAGACCTTTGCATAGTGACAAAGTAACTGTGTGGGCGGCGTTTAGTGTTGACGGAATCATAGACCCATTCTTCTATGAAGAAAATGGTGAAACTGTTACTGTAACTGCTGAAAGGTACATGAAAATAATCAATAGGAAATTTATTCCTGCACTAAGAAGAAGGGGATTTAATTTCAACAGGATGGTGCTGCGCCACACACTGCAAGAATTGTCCTCGGCAAACGTTTGAAGACAAGCTGATTTCTTTGAAAACTACCCATCCTTGGCCCCCGCATTCACCAGATCTCAGCCCACTTGATTATTTTTTGTGGGGATATATTAAAGGAAGGATTTAAACTCCCCAACCAAACAACATTGACACACTGAAATCATCGATTCGTCGAGAAATGAGAAACATTACTTCTGAAATGCGCCGTGACGTAATTGCGAATTTTCGACGTCGAATCCAGCTTGTTTTACAAAATAAGGGGTGCCATGTTGAACACTTACTTTAGACAATGTAAGTCATCAAAACTTGAATTTTATACGGAAAACAAAATTTACACATTTGTGTTTACTGATTATGCATTGATAATATTGATATCATTAAATATTTAAAAGATATTAAAATATTTATCAGGACATATATTAGTTGTCACCCTGTACTCAGCGTCAATGAAAAGTTACCACCCTATTGACTCTTATATTTTAAAATTCACCTTACACTGTGTTAAAAGCCAAACACGACTATGTTTAGACTTTATCATGCAACTGCCATGGTAACTGCCTGATAACACATGACCTGAGAACATTAAGTGTTCTCAGGTCAATGGGCTGCTAGTAGCCTGAGAACACTTTTTGGCTCCGCCCATAAATCACTGACTATTTTCCCATTTCTCATTCCTTCTGAAATTGACCTAGATATTATTGAAAACTACAAAAATATACATTTGATAGCTAATATTTATTCAAAGTTTAGATTTACAACCAACATCAGCAATATTTCTTCGCCCGGTAGGGCTACGCCAGTGTAATTGTTCTTGAATTCATACGGGTCATCCACGGATCAATCGTTTGGGAAAGGCCCTGAAAAAAACAACAAACACACATAAATCCACTGGCATAGTATCATCAAAGATAAATAAACAAAAGGTATGCATAGCCAACTGTACTACATCAAATACACTGGACAAAATGCAAATTTGAACTCATTTGCAGACTCGATACGATGCGCATACAAAATCGTTGAAAATGAAAAAATCCGAAATTTTTGGCGAATCTTAAGACTAAGTGTGTCAGTTAAATCATTGTTAGAATTCAGTGTACAATACGGTTTATACATAGGTAAAACATAAAAAAAAAATAATAGGCTCTTCAACAAGCTAATGTCTTACCATATTATATTTCCATCTGTTTCCCAAGCATTGAGGTCTCCCTACTGCCATTCTCCACCCACTAACTTGACTAGGACGTGTAAGCGTGTATAAACTGTTCATTCTTGAAGTTATTTCCCCCGTCCGGAATTCAATTTATGACGTAGTAACGACCTTGTTCACACACGTACGTCATTGATGATTCATCCAGAAAACTTCAAAAATTCATGAGCGAAATTTTATTCTACTTTTATGACACAATGTAGTTATTTGGTAATACTACTTACTAAGATTTCCCGTTCTGAATATATAATTCAAATATTTTTTAATAATTCTTTTGTTAAGCAGCGTAGAATTGAGAACTATTTTTGCGCGCGGAAGCACATTTAGTTGTGTTATTCGGCGAGATAACTGGATCTACTAAAACCCGCATCTCGGTTGTAACTTTAAAAATTGAGGAATTACGCCCCTTACTTGTTCCGTGATGCTGGTTGCATGATAAATAGAAACTCGGGTCACTGTCTGGATCGAACAATGTTATCAGACTCGGCGATATCGTCCGGGGTGACTCGCCAAAGGCTCGCCACCCGGACGATATCACCTCGCCTGATAACATTGTTCTCACCGGACAGTGACCCGAGTTTCTCTATTTACTAGGTAGTCACAGCTATCCTATTTAACAATATTCAAATGCACACACTATAGAACTTTTTTACTGATAGGTCATATTGTATACAAAATACAGAGGTATAATATATAAGTGGTAACTTCTCAGTCAAACACCTAGTATACATAATAAACAATGCTTAACTTTGTTAATGCCACAAACAATTTGTCAACCTATTTGGGACAACCCTCGCATACATCAAAAACAGTGTTTAACCTTGTATACGTTATCATCATAAACAATTTGTCAAGCTATTTGGAACAACCCTTGCATACTTCAAAAACAGTGTTTAACCTTGTATACGTTATACGTCATAAACAATTTGTCAAGCTATTTGGAACAACCCTCGATACATCAAAAACAGTGTTTAACATTGTATACGTTATACGTCATAAACAATTTGTCAAGCTATTTGGAACAACCCTCGATACATCAAAAACAGTGTTTAACATTGTATACGTTATACGTCATAAACAATTTGTCAAGCTATTTGGGACAACCCTCGCATACATCAAAAACAGTGTTTAACCTTGCCAAATTGAAGCAATTTTACAACTAATTATTAGGAGAAATGTTTGGCAGAATATTGTCTTGTCTTGTCGAAAAAAGCATTTTTCCAGTGTCCGGGTGTTTGTTTTTTGTCTGAATGAACAGAATATGCGACGCTTCCTGTGTGATGCTGCTTCTCATGTACATTACAATTACTGGGGGGAAACATCTCTGTAACATTGATTTAACCCCTGTTTGTTATTCAGTAAACTTTGAAGGATGAGGTCTGACAAGCAATTTTAGACTCATTATTATTTTAGGCAAACTAAGAGAGGTTACCTTAAATTATGTCTGTGTAATTTCTAAATTAGCTCTAACTTTGACAGCAAACAGTCAGTATAATGAGAGGCTAGGAGAGAAATAATGTTTACCATGATTATTGTTACCGGATTAGGGTCGGGGAGAAATAAGTACTAAAACTTTCATTTTATCTTATTGTCCCAATATATTGTGTTTCCGGTGTTTGCGTGTAGTGGGATTGGGTTGTAAATGCCAATGAACTATTTGTACGTATTACGTTTCATTTACTTGCTAAATATCTTTCCTTCAAATGGCAAGAAAATCAAATATCAAGAAATGTAGAAACTATTACTAATGAGCGTAAGTCAGCTAGTTGTAAGTCAGCTAGTTGTATGTATTACGTTTCATTTACTTATTTCTTTGCTTCAAATGGCAAGAAAATGTAGAAGCTATTGCTAATGAGTGTAAGAAGAACTTATCAATTTATTTAGTAGGGTAGATTGTGTGGTTTTGTAATGTTTGCCAATTTTGCAAATGAGCAAAACTTTTAAGAAAATATCGACCGGTGTAAGTTTTTTCTGTAACATGATTTATCTTTTAATTACTTGTTATTACTCAGACATATTGACTTGATCCTCCTGAATTCTATTACAGAGGTTCTACAATTTTGGAATGATTCAGGAATTCAAATTTGCTGCATTCAAAAGAATTAACAAAGTTAAGGTCATTTGAAGTTTCAAAAACTGAATTTTAAAAATAGAACAATGTTTGCACTGAGTTTTTAGCTCACCTTGAGCACTTTGTTTTCACTATTGTGATCACCCTTTTGTCTTGTCGTGCGCCATGTGCCCTCCACCGTCCGCAGTCAACAATTGAACTGTTAACACTCTAGAGGTCATAATTTTCACTTTATCTTAATGAAACTTAGTCGTAATGTATGTCTCTATTACATCTAGGTCAAGTTCGTAATTGGGTCATCTGGGGTCAAAAACCAGGTCACCAGGTCACATTGAAGAAAAACCTTGTTAACACTCTAGAGGTCACATTTTTGACATAATCTTAATGAAACTTGGTCACAATGTGAACCTTTATAAAATCTAGGCCAAGTTGCAACTGGGTCACCTGGGGTCAAAAACTAGGTCACAAGGTCACATTGAAGAAAAACCTTGTTAACACTACAGAGGTCACAGTTTTTACCTAATCTTTATGAAACTTGGTCACAATGTTTGTCTCTATGAAATCTAGGTCAAGTTTGTAACTGGGTCATCTGGGTTCAAAAACTAGGTCACTAGGTCAATTAAAAGAAAAACCTTGTTAACACGCTAGAGGTTACATTTTTGACATGATATTAATGAAACTTGGTCACAATGTGAACCTTTATAAAGTCTAGGTCAACTTCATAACTGGGTCATCTGGGGTAAAAAACTAGGTCTCCAGTTTACATCAAAGAAAAACCTTGTTTATACTCTAGAGGTCACATTTTTTACCTCATCTTTATAATATTAAGGTCATATCATAACAAATACTGATTCTCCCTTAACTGCTAGTCATCAGGTGAGAGCTTTAGGGCCAAACGGCCCTCTTATTGATGTAAGGGTATATGCTTATGGCACCCAAAACAGACTTGTGACTCATTTTAAGGATTTGGCATTATGTCTCAGTTGAGCCCCTGCTATTTAAGGAAGTAATTTTGACTTTTTGTCTATGTTTGACTTTTGTTTGCATAAGTATAGAGTATGAGGATTTCAAACTTAATCTAAAAGACTGAAAATTGTATTATATTTAGCATGATAACCTTGTAATATATTCCACACATGAATATGGTCTCATAAAAAGAAATTGCTTTACATAACAAGTTTCACAATTTACAATTACTGGGTGACATCTCTTGCATGTATGTAGTTATAAATGACATCTATTTTGTGATAACTATTTATGTAAATCTGATTCTAGATTGATGCCCTATACTCATACTGTTGTTAAATGTAGAATTAACGTATATCTGTCAAGCTATGGGTAGACATGCAGACTGGAGCTAGTTCTCAAATTTCATAAATATAATACATTTTATGCATAAACTTATGCAATATCATTATAAATATCCTTTTTGAGACATTTCTGTAGGCCTTAAATCAAGATTACAGTTTTTTATGGCGAATGATTGTTCGACAAGATTCGTAGATGTAACTATAGTCTATATATAGCATGAAGTTTTTGATTCATGGTTTCTTTATGGACTTTTTAGTCAGACTAGTTTGCTTGGTGTATTTTGGTGTATTTTGTGATGTGTGGTCACAGTGATAGTGTATGAACTTTCTTGTATTCTTTCAGGAGCATACGTTTGAAGACACTGGAATATATGGTTTACGTACAGTTGTGAGGAATATATATGGAGAAATGAGCAAGTCTGTAAGATTTGTAAGTATTAAATTCTATCATAGTCATCTACCATTTAGTTTGTTTGTAAGTACTTGTCTTTGTAGATCACCTTAGCATCATTTTCGGCTGTTAGGATTGCTTGTGCATCGTGTGTGATGCATCCACATTTTTTCACACCAAGAACTCCTTAACCTCAAATCTTCATCGAAAAAGATCAATTGAATGGTCCTCTTTTAAAGTTGTATAAATGGAATAAATTCAATGCATTTGAAGTTGGTAAAACAAGCTTAATTCGATTTTAGAAGTAAAACCCTTTGATCCCCTTCATTTAAACTTTGTTTGGCATTAAGCATGATATAAAATGTTCTTTAACATTTTTCCCTGTGGTTGGAACTGTGCTTATGTCAGGGCTCTCGTAAGGAATCTTGGCCCTTTGGTTGCTATATATGTTTGGACACAAGTTGGTGAAGACTGATGACTATTGACATTATATGCAATAGCACAGAGATCGCCTTATTGTTTGTCCGGGTGATTTGTTGAAGACTTTCAAGAGAATCCATTGGACTATGTGTTTAAAATTTATAGTTAAACTGTATTCAACAGTAATTGATAAATATTTGATTTGGGTAACATCAATTGTATCAAGTAATTTCTCGTATTGCAGTTGGTAATGGATAGACAACTCAAAGACTTGACCATTGAACTTGACCCTGAGTCGAGTCCTGTTACATCAGTAGGTGAACAGATACATTTCATTGTTTCAATGGTAACCACATCTCGTTACAATCATTCTTTACAAGTTTGGTACGGTGATAACTTCAGCAACATGTTTTCTCTCACGGACACAGACTCACCAAAGTTAGTCCTGGTCGGAGATGGTAAAGAAATGGAGATAGTGGCTAGTTACGGAGAAGGATGCATGCTGCTGGTAGAGTTTCATTATGCATACAGTACACAAGGTTTCTTTAATCCAACTGTCGCTTTATATAGAGATGATCCAACAAGTGACAATTCTGTGGAGCTCCTTGATGAGTTAACTGGTTCCCCTGAGTTTGATGTGTTAACTGGGAACCATTCCCTTGTGTTTGATGAGTTAACTGGTTCCCTAGACGTTTATGAGGTAACTGGGAACCAATCCCTGGAACTTGATGAGGGAACTGGGAACATAACTAATGACAGTAAATCCATCATACGAGAACCAGAACTGGTTCATACATTGAACTACAGTGTTTTAGTGCTACAGGAACTTACTGATATAAGAATACATGCTCCTAGAATTCTACCATGTGGACATCATGCTGAGATACATGTACATGTGTCTACAACATTCAATGTATCCTTACAATGGAGTATTTATAGAGCCCTTGATGACTCAATGGACTTCTATGATGCTAATGAACTAACTAATGTACAGACTGATGAACTAACACTACCTACCGATGTTCATCTAGATCATATCGATGAGTTTGAGGAATATGAATTAATTCTTGACATATATAACTCCGATACAAAACTTGACTATTTGTTTACACAAAGTGGAATGTATTTAATCAATGTTAAAGCTCACAATGCTATTTCAGAAGTTGAAAATCGTGTTGATATATCGGTAGAGTGTCCCATCGAAGGTCTTCAAGCTGTTTGTCCTGATGACATTGTGATAACCGGAGAAGAGATGACTTGTTATGCACAGGTACAACATGGTTCACATGTTGAGTTTCAATGGGATGTAATTGGAATAGATACAAATTCTTATATTCAGTCAGGGAATTATTCGTCCATTTTTGTACACAGGTTCAGCCAACCTGGTATATATGATGTAGAACTGGTAGCTAGAAACAGCATTAATATAACCATGATGAGCGTCAAGTCTTCTATCTATGTGGAGGATATTATTACTAATTTTAATGTGTTAACGAGGCAATCAAGGAACCTAATTGGTAGTATGGTAGCACTTTATAAAAAAACTGAACTTGACTCATCCCAGGTTGTGAGGTTTGTTTGGGACTTTGGTGATATTATTGGTTACTCGCTGTGTGATGATGAACATTGTTTAGAAGCTTGTGATCATGAAAAATGCTTCAGTATGAATAAGTTTGCGTTTCTGACGACCGGAGCTCATAATGTGACTGTCCATGCGTATAATCTTGTATCAAACCTTACCAAGACGGTGGAAATACAGGTGTATCCATTACTGAATGAAACCTACGTTGAAGTGGTCAATGCTCCTACAGTGAACAGTCCTACAAGATTACTGGTGAAAGAAAATGGTAAGTTTTATTTACAGTTTGTTGAATGCTTCTTGTTATTGTATTAATGATAGTGTTGTGAACTGTATCTTGTCTTGTGTTAGATTAAATGTACTTTATGTGTAGAAGTATGAATGTTGAGGGAACATTTATTGAAGATATTATGGGAAACATTTCCTACACTAAATATGATAATAGAAAGTGTTAATGATGAAACCTTGCCACAATGTTTGTCTCTGTGAAAGCTAGAATAGTTGAATGCTCCTTGTTATGGTATATATGATAGCCTTGTGAACTTTATCTTGACCGTTCTAAAATGAATGTGCTATATGGTGAATCAGAATAAATGTTGAGGGACTATTATGAAGATATTAGGGGGAACACTGAATATGATAAAAGAAGGTGTTGATGCTGAGAATTGATGTCAGTATTGTGTGTGTATTAACAATAAACATGCTACATAGAAATACATAGAACCAGTCTGGCCATTACTGAATAGTCAGACTAGATAATCATTGTTGTATATTTCCATTTCCTCATCCGTTTGCTGCTGTGATTTGTTTGTCTATTGTTCACTGTTGATGGATGTTATACTGTTCAGAAAAAGAAACCCTCATTGTACAATATTATGTGTAGCTGCAGCCCTTGTCTAGTGGTTAGTGTACTTGATCTGTAACCCTGTGTAGCTGCAGTCCTTGTCTAGTGGTTAGTGTACTGGATGTGTAACCCTGTGTAGCTGCAGCCCTTGTCTAGTGGTTAGTGTACTGGATGTGTAACCCTGTGTAGCTGCAGCCCTAGTCTAGTGGTTAGTGTACTGGATTTGTAACCCTGTGTAGCTGCAGTCCTTGTCTAGTGGTTAGTGTACTGGATTTGTAACCCTGTGTAGCTGCAGTCCTTGTCTAGTGGTTAGTGTACTGGATTTGTAACCCTGTGTAGCTGCAGTCCTTGTCTAGTGGTTAGTGTACTGGATTTGTAACCCTGTGTAGCTGCAGTCCTTGTCTAGTGGTTAGTGTACTGGATGTGTAACCCTGTGTAGCTGCAGTCCTTCTCTAGTAGTTAGTGTACTGGATGTGTAACCCTGTGTAGCCGCAGCCCTTGTCTAGTGGTTAGTGTACTGGATTTGTAACCCTGTGTAGCTGCAGCTCTTGTCTAGTGGTTAGTGTACTGTATGTGTAACCCTGTGTAGCTGCAGCCCTTGTCTAGTGGTTAGTGTACTGGATTTGTAACCCTGTGTAGCTGCAGTCCTTGTCTAGTGGTTAGTGTACTGGATGTGTAACCCTGTGTAGCTGCAGCCCTTGTCTAGTGGTTAATGTACTGGATCTGTAAACCTGTGTAGCTGCAGTCCTTGTCTAGTGGTTAGTGTACTGGATTTGTAACCCTGTGTAGCTGTAGCCCTTGTCTAGTGGTTAGTGTACTGGATTTGTAACCCTGTGTAGCTGCAGTCCTTGTCTAGTGGTTAGTGTACTGGATGTGTAACCCTGTGTAGCTGTAGCCCTTGTCTAGTGGTTAGTGTACTGGATTTGTAACCCTGTGTAGCTGCAGTCCTTGTCTAGTGGTTAGTGTACTGGATGTGTAACCCTGTGTAGCTGCAGCCCTTGTCTAGTGGTTAGTGTACTGGATGTGTAACCCTGTGTAGCTGCAGTCCTTGTCTAGTGGTTAGTGTACTGGATGTGTAACCCTGTGTAGCTGCAGTCCTTGTCTAGTGGTTAGTGTACTGGATGTGTAACCCTGTGTAGCTGCAGTCCTTGTCTAGTGGTTAGTGTACTGGATTTGTAACCCTGTGTAGCTGCAGTCCTTGTCTAGTGGTTAGTGTACTGGATGTGTAACCCTGTGTAGTTGCAGTCCTTGTCTAGTGGTTAGTGTACTGGATGTGTAACCCTGTGTAGCTGCAGCCCTTGTCTAGTGGTTAGTGTACTGGATCTGTAACCCTGTGTAGCTGCAGCCCTTGTCTAGTGGTTAGTGTACTGGATGTGTGACCCTGTGTAGCTGCAGTCCTTGTCTTGTGGTTAGTGTACTGGATGTGTAACCGTGTGTAGCAGCAGTCCTTGTCTAGTGGTTAGTGTACTGGATGTGTAACCCTGTGTAGCTGCAGCCCTTGTCTAGTGGTTAGTGTACTGGATGTGTAACCCTGTGTAGCTGCAGTCCTTGTCTAGTGGTTAGTGTACTTAATCTGTAACCCTGTGTAGCTGCAGCCCTTGTCTAGTGGTTAGTGTACTGTATGTGTAACCCTGTGTAGCTGCAGTCCTTGTCTTGTGGTTAGTGTACTGGATGTGTAACCCTGTGTAGCTGCAGTCCTTGTCTAGTGGTTAGTGTACTGTATGTGTAACCCTGTGTAGCTGCAGCCCTTGTCTAGTGGTTAGTGTACTGTAACCCTGTGTAGCCGCAGCCCTTGTCTAGTGGTTAGTGTACTGTAACCCTGTGTAGCTGCAGTCCTTGTCTTGTGGTTAGTGTACTGGATGTGTAACCATGTGTAGCTGCAGCCCTTGTCTAGTGGTTAGTGTACTGGATGTGTAACCCTGTGTAGCTGCAGTCCTTGTCTTGTGGTTAGTGTACTGGATGTGTAACCCTGTGTAGCTGCAGCCCTTGTCATGTGGTTAGTGTACTGGATTTGTAACCCTGTGTAGCTGCAGCCCTTGTCTTGTGGTTAGTATACTGGATTTGTAACCCTGTGTAGCCGCAGCCCTTGTCTTGTGGTTAGTGTACTGGATCTGTTACCCTGTGTAACTGCAGCCCTTGTCTTGTGGTTAGTGTACTGTAACCATGTGTAACTGCAGCCCTTGTCTAGTGGTTAGTGTACTGGATTTGTAACCCTGTGTAGCTGCAGCCCTTGTCTTGTTGTTAGTGTACTGGATCTGTAACCCTGTGTAGCTGCAGCCCTTGTCTAGTGGTTAGTGTACTGGATTTGTAACCCTGTGTAGCCGCAGCCCTTGTCTTGTGGTTAGTGTACTGGATCTGTTACCCTGTGTAACTGCAGCCCTTGTCTTGTGGTTAGTGTACTGGATTTGTAACCCTGTGTAGCTGCAGCCCTTGTCTAGTGGTTAGTGTACTGGATTTGTAACCCTGTGTAGCTGCAGCCCTTGTCTAGTGGTTAGTGTACTGGATTTGTAACCATGTGTAACTGCAGCCCTTGTTTAGTGGTTAGTGTACTGGATGTGTAACCCTGTGTAGCCGCAGCCCTTGTCTTGTGGTTAGTGTACTGGATCTGTTACCCTGTGTAGCTGCAGCCCTTGTCTAGTGGTTAGTGTACTGGATGTGTAACCCTGTGTAGCTGCAGCCCTTGTCTTGTGGTTAGTGTACTGGATTTGTTACCCTGTGTAGCTGCAGCCCTTGTCTAGTGGTTAGTGTACTGGATCAGTAACCCTGTGTAACTGCAGCCCTTGTCTAGCGGTTAGTGTACTGGATCTGTTACCCTGTGTAGCTGCAGCCCTTGTCTTGTGGTTAGTGTACTGGATTTGTTACCCTGTGTAACTGCAGCCCTTGTCTTGTGGTTAGTGTACTGGATCTGTAACCCTGTGTAGCTGCAGCCCTTGTCTTGTGGTTAGTGTACTGGATTTGTTACCCTGTGTAGCTGCAGCCCTTGTCTTGTGGTTAGTGTACTGGATCTGTTACCCTGTGTAGCTGCAGCCCTTGTCTTGTGGTTAGTGTACTGGATCTGTTACCCTGTGTAACTGCAGCCCTTGTCTTGTGGTTAGTGTACTGGATCTGTTACCCTGTGTAGCTGCAGCCCTTGTCTTGTGGTTAGTGTACTGGATCTGTTACCCTGTGTAGCTGCAGCCCTTGTCTTGTGGTTAGTGTACTGGATGTGTAACCCTGTGTAGCTGCAGCCCTTGTCTTGTGGTTAGTGTACTGGATTTGTTACCCTGTGTAACTGCAGCCCTTGTCTTGTGGTTAGTGTACTGGATCTGTAACCCTGTGTAGCTGCAGCCCTTGTCTAGTGGTTAGTGTACTGGATCTGTTACCCTGTGTAGCTGCAGCCCTTGTCTAGTGGTTAGTGTACTGGTTCTGTAACCCTGTGTAACTGCAGCCCTTGTCTAGCGGTTAGTGTACTGGATCTGTTACCCTGTGTAGCTGCAGCCCTTGTCTAGTGGTTAGTGTACTGGATCTGTTACCCTGTGTAGCTGCAGCCCTTGTCTAGTGGTTAGTGTACTGGATCTGTAACCCTGTGTAGCCGCAGCCCTTGTCTTGTGGTTAGTGTACTGGATCTGTTACCCTGTGTAGCTGCAGCCCTTGTCTTGTGGTTAGTGTACTGGATTTGTAACCCTGTGTAGCTGCAGCCCTTGTCTTGTGGTTAGTATACTGGATTTGTAACCCTGTGTAGCCGCAGCCCTTGTCTTGTGGTTAGTGTACTGGATCTGTTAGCCTGTGTAGCTGCAGCCCTTGTCTTGTGGTTAGTGTACTGTAACCCAGTGTAGCTGCAGCCCTTGTCTTGTGGTTAGTATACTGGATCTGTAACCCTGTGTAGCTGCAGCCCTTGTCTTGTGGTTAGTATACTGGATTTGTAACCCTGTATAGCCGCAGCCCTTGTCTTGTGGTTAGTGTACTGGATCTGTTACCCTGTGTAGCTGCAGCCCTTGTCTTGTGGTTAGTGTACTGGATTTGTAACCCTGTGTAGCTGCAGCCCTTGTCTTGTGGTTAGTATACTGGATTTGTAACCCTGTGTAGCCGCAGCCCTTGTCTTGTGGTTAGTGTACTGGATCTGTTACCCTGTTTAACTGCAGCCCTTGTCTTGTGGTTAGTGTACTGTAACCATGTGTAACTGCAGCCCTTGTCTAGTGGTTAGTGTACTGGATTTGTAACCCTGTGTAGCTGCAGCCCTTGTCTTGTTGTTAGTGTACTGGATCTGTAACCCTGTGTAGCTGCAGCCCTTGTCTAGTGGTTAGTGTACTGGATTTGTAACCCTGTGTAGCCGCAGCCCTTGTCTTGTGGTTAGTGTACTGGATCTGTTACCCTGTGTAACTGCAGCCCTTGTCTTGTGGTTAGTGTACTGGATTTGTAACCCTGTGTAGCTGCAGCCCTTGGCTAGTGGTTAGTGTACTGGATTTGTAACCCTGTGTAGCTGCAGCCCTTGTCTATTGGTTAGTGTACTGGATTTGTAACCCTGTGTAGCTGCAGCCCTTGTCTTGTGGTTAGTGTACTGGATTTGTAACCCTGTGTAGCTGCAGCCCTTGTCTTGTGGTTAGTGTACTGGATTTGTAACCCTGTGATCTGGGTTCGATTCCTGTTTGCAGCAGGTCATATCCTTAATAGAAAAATTTACAGCAATGTTGATTGCAGGTTCTTTGTGGACTGGTAAGTAAAGTTAGTACTGGTTAGAATAAAGTTTCTGGGAAAATCTCTTTAGATGAATAGAGACAGCGTTATTTAATCCAAATGAACAAACAAACTTCCCAAATCGGCAGTACATTCACATAGGAACATTACATCATTTCAAAGGTAAAACATTTCCTTACAAATTTAAATTACAGGGAAAAAAACACGACCAATTTTGAATGAAGCATTACTTTTTCTCATCAATATAAAATATATGTAGATAACATGTCTTCCTTGTAGATAACATGTCTTCCTTGTAGATAACATGTCTTCCTTGTAGATAACATATCTTCCTTGTAGATAACATGTCTCCCTTGTAGATAACATGTCTCCCTTGTAGATAACATGTCTTCCTTGTAGATAACATGTCTTCCTTGTAGATAACATGTCTTCCTTGTAGATAACATGTCTTCGTTTGTATTGCATTAAAATATCTCATGATACCCTCCTCGCTGAAATGTTTGAAGATTCCGAGTTAAAATGTTTGAAGAACTTCAGCAGGAAATATACTAAGTAAATATACTCACTCACTACTCCAGATAGCATTAATGCAATGAACAGCCTTAGAAATAGGACAATTTTGTCACCTATCAATAATATAAGCACTTTGATGTTTTAAAGTGACGGGTTCATCGTTTTAAAAGAATTCAAAGCTAGAAGAAATCAATGCCAAGAGATTTAACAGACAATTAAGAATAGAGGTATAAAACATTTTTACGAAGGCTTCGTGCAAAACTATTGTACATGCCTATATAAATTGATATAGTTACCATAGTTTTGCACAGAGCCCTAAATTTTAATTCCCTTTGGTGCAACAAGGTTGTATCTCCCTATACACTATATAGTGAGATACAACATTGTTGCACCAAAAGGATGAAATTTAGTGTCTGTAATGGTGGCTGTAATTATGCTACTCAAAATTTGATAATGGTAAACAAATTTCCCTTGTGAATATTTTGCAAAGTTGAATAAGATGTACTGATGGAATTTTCAGACACATTGTTTCATCGGCAACATTGTAAACAAATGAAAATTGCTTCCAAATTTGGTGTCTTTAAAGTGCTTATAAGCCCAAGCTCCCTTAATTGTTTGGGGGCATTCAAGCCTCTGTGATAACTGGATGCGATATATTTTTGCATTTTTGGTCTTACACAATATGAGAGTACAAAAGAGACATAAATTCCTGTGTTTTTCTTGCAACTTTGGTTTCTGCTGATAGGGCTTATCAATTACCTGGAAATCGACATTATGTCAATGAATAGTGTCTGTAATAGTGGCTGTTATTAGTTGGGTGTTACCAGTATGGGCCTTGACATGTGGACTTGGCATACACGATTACAGGAGCTTTGTCATGTTTTAATCTGACATGCAACATGTTTTAAGTTGAACTGTCATGCAATGTTCAAGCTAATTTATTCATGTTTTAAGTTGAACTGTGCCATCATGACATGCGATGCGCAAAACAATATATTTCTGTTTAAAGTTGAACAGCCATGCAGAGTGTAATAGATTCCATAGGAATTTCTGCTTTGATTTTGTGTTGTGTCTGTTTGCATGTACATTCTGGTGCATTAAATAAATCTCCTTTATTATTTGCTTTCAATGGATTACGGAGATTTTTCAGTGAAAATAACAATGAAATTAACAGTGAAATTACCACTTTGTTATTTTCACTGTTTTAGAAGCTGGTTCCAGTATCGCTCAGAAAAAGAAACGTAACGTCAACGGCGCCAGGCTTTAAAATGTACATTAGGTCATCATGACGTCACAATTGTCACGTCGTGACGTTCCAATTTCGACATGATTTTTTCAATTAAGCCAATTACGCTACCTTTTTAAGAGAAATTGAAGCATATAATAAACAGAACATTTGTTGATTTTTGGTGAAAGATCAATTTTATTTCACTCGTGATCACATAAAATTGTATTTTCACTCGTGGCAACGCCACTCGTGAAAATATTGATTTTCTGTGATCACTCGATGAAATAAAATACGATCTTACACCAAAATCAACAAATATCCTCTATGTATTTTCTATGGCTTGCATTCTGTCTGATAATGTTACGATTTATGAATTAGGCACTCCATGTTTTGTGATATATTACTGTATGTGATGTCAGAGGTTGTTGTTTGCAAGCCTGTAGA
This sequence comes from Spisula solida, assembly GCA_947247005.1. Classification (NCBI taxonomy): domain Eukaryota; kingdom Metazoa; phylum Mollusca; class Bivalvia; order Venerida; family Mactridae; genus Spisula; species Spisula solida. The sequence goes on along the minus strand of OX365958.1, from coordinate 336,402 downwards.
GTCAGATCTGTTTCTGTATGTGGTGTCAGAGGTTGTTGTTTGCAAGCCTGTAGAGTCAGATCTGTTTCTGTATGTGGTATCAGAGGTTGTTGTTTGCAAGCCTGTAGAATCAGATCTATTTCTGTATGTGATGTCAGAGGTTGTTGTTTGCAAGCCTGTAGAACCAGATCTGTTTCTATATGTGATGTCAGAGGTTGTTGTTTGCAAGCCTGTAGAGTCAGATCTGTTACTGTATGTTCTAGATATTCTCATAATTGGCTTACTTATCATGATAGCTGATCAATTTTATCTATGAAAGTAATGAACGCAATTGAAATATGCTGGAAATGTAATATGCTGGAAATGTAGAAGAGATGTTAGGTAATTTATTGAAATGTGAAAGTATGTATTACCTAGGTAAGCACTGCGCAGATCCCTAGATTTTATTCAGGAGGGCTCCAATCAACTTTTGTTGAGGGGGTCCAATTTTTTCTCAGAACTATATGAGGGTTGTCCTACTTTCATCAGATTCTAAGCCCTGTCAAACTCGTGTAAATGTATAAGTTAACCATTTTTAGCTCCACTATTCGTAGAATAAGGGGAGCTATTGCAGTCACCCGAGTGTCGGCGTTGGCGTAACACTTTAGTTAAAGTTTAGGTACAGGTTTTTTAACCTCTTATATTCTTTAAGTCCTTTGAGATATTGCTTTCATACTTTGCATACTTGTTTGCCACCATGACCCCAACCCATATGCAGGAGTAGGTAACTCTATCAGGCATTTAGTTGAAATTATGCCCCCTTTTTCTACTTCGTGCAAATAGTGCAAATGTTAAAGTTTAGGTACAGGTTTTTTAACCTCTAATATCTTCACAGTGCATTGACATATTGCTTTGATACTTTGCATACTTGTTCACCATTTCAACTTAGTGCAAATGTTAAAGTTTAGGTACAGGTTTTTTCACCTTTTATATTTTAAGTGCATTCATATATTGCTATGCACACTTGTTCTCCATCATGACCCCAACCCCTACACAGGGTTGGGTAACTCTATCAAGCATTTTGTTGAAACTATGCCCCCTTTTGGACTTGGAAATGCAAATGTTAAAGTTTAGGTACAGGTTTTTAGCCTCTAATATGTTCAAAGTGTATTGATATGTTGCTTTGATACTTTGCATACGTGTTCACATCATGACCCCAACCCCTACACAGGAGAAGATAACTATTTAGCATTTTGTTGAAATTATGTCCCCTTTTGGACTAAGAAATGCTTATTTGTTTACCTTCATGACCAAGAGGACCTACACATGAGTAGGTAATGGTCCTGCATAATTTGTCCAAATTATCCCCTTTCTTCAACTTAGAAGCCCCAACCTCTACACAGCAGAGGTAAATGCTGCTGTTATGAAGCATTTTGTTTTGAATATATAATGATTGTACTATCCCAGCATGGCGCTGCGAATAGTGGAGCACGCTGTTCGTGGACAGCTCTTGTTTTGGCCTTAATTCCAAGGGGCTGGGATCCCTTACTTCTGGATCTACTCATGGTGAGCTGGGCTGGTTAAAATTTCACAAAGGAAAAATTTAAATATTTTGACTTAAGTTGAAAAATTGAACTGCACATATTTCCCAAGAAACGAAGAGTAACCCTTGTTTTTATGCCCCCCTATCGATAGATGGGGAGGCATATAGTGATTCACCTGTCCGTCCGTTCGTCCGTTCGTTCGTCCGTTCGTCCGTCCGTCCTGGTTAACCCAAATTGACCGTTTCTTCTAGCATTAATATGGCTTGCTACAAAGCTTTCATACTTGCATGGATGTTGTGTATGAACACTCTCCACACGCCAGTATCACCTAACCCCATTTTGACCTTCACCTTGACCTAATTTTGGACTTAGACTTATTTATGGACAAGGCTTCCACAGGGGGCATAAGCGTTTATTGAACGCAGTCTTGTCTTTGTAATTATTGTAGGTAGCTCTTTACACAATGCTAAATATAAACAAGGTAAAAATTTAATAATCTTAATTTTCCTGTATAGCTGATACACTTAAGATTTTTAGAAAAATCTAAGTTTTCCCTTAAGATGCTAGCTTTGTGAATACCACCCTAGATCATTGTTGGCAACCTTTCATCAACCAATCCTGTAAGAAACAGGAGCCTGTTATATCTTCATACACAAACATTCTTTACTTTTGTTGATTTTATCCTTAAAATTTCTACAGGATGAATATCAGACATTCCGGTTTTTGTCATGTTTTTAGCTCACCTGTCACAAAGTGACAGAGTGAGCTTTTGTGATCACTCTTCGTCCGTCGTCCGTCGTCCGTCCGTCGTCCGTCCGTCGTCCGTCCGTCGTCCGTCCGTCCGTCAACAATTTGCTTGTGTAGACACTAGAGGTCACAATTTTGACTTAATCTTTATGAAACTTGGTCACAATGATCATCTCAACAAAATCTAGGTCAAGTTCGATATTGGGTCATCCGGGGTCAAAAACTAGGTCACAAGGTCAAATTATAGAAAAACCTTGTGTAGTCACTAGAGGTCACAATTTTGACTTAATCTTTATAAAACTTGGTCACAATGATCATCTCAACAAAATCTAGGTTAAGTTCGATATTGGGTCATTCGGGGTCAAAAACTAGGTCACAAGGTCAAATCATAGAAAAACCTTGTGTAGTCACTAGAGGTCACAATTTTGACCTAATCTTTATGTAACTTGGTCACAATGATCATCACAACAAAATCTAGGTCAAGTTCGATATTGGGTCATATGGGGTCAAAAACTAGGTCACAAGGTCAAATCATAGAAAAACTTTATGTAGACACTAGAGGTCACAATTTTGACCTAATCTTTATGAAACTTGGTCACAATGATCATCTCAACATAATCTAGGTCAAGTTCGATATTGGGTCATCCGGGGTCAAAAACTAGGTTACAAGGTCAAATCATAGAAAAACCTTGTGTAGTCACTAGGGGCCACAATTTTGACCTAATCTTTATGAAACTTGGTCACAATGATCATTTCAACAAAATTTAGTTCAAGTTCGATATTGGGTGATCCGGGGTCAAAAACTAGGTCACAAGGTCAAATCATAGAAAAACCTTGTGTATATACTAAAGGTCACAATTTTGACTAAATCTTTATGAAACTTGGTCACAATGATCATCTCAACAAAACCTAGATCAAGTTCGATATTTGGTCATTTGGGGTCAAAAACTAGGTCACAAGGTCAAATCATAGAAAAACCTTGTGTAGTCACTAGAGGTCACAATTTTGACCTAATCTTTATGAAACTTGGTGACAATGATCATCACAACAAAATCAAGGTCAAGTTCGATATTGGTCATACGGGGTCAAAAACTAGGTCACAAGGTCAAATCATAGAAAAATCTTATGTAGACACTGGAGGTCACAATTTTGACTTAATCTTTATGAAACTTGGTCACAATGATCATCTCAACAAAATCTAGATTAAGTTCGATATTGGGTCATCCGGGGTCAAAAACTAGGTCACAAGGTCAAATCATAGAAAAACCTTGTATTGTCACTAGAGGTCACAATTTTGGCCTAATCCTTATGAAACTTGGTCAGAGTGATCATCTCAACAAAATCTAAGTTAAGTGCCATATTGCGTCATATGGGGCCAAGAACTAGGTCACTAGGTCAAATCACAGGTCTTGCATGTACTGCTATAACAGGTGAGCGACCTAGGGCCCTTTGGGCCCTCTTGTTTGTTTCACAGCTTAAACAGCTGCTCATGTGATTATGTGTGATCCTCTTGTTTTTACAGAAAAAAACAACAAATTTATGTAACTACCGCTACCATCTGTTGGATTTGACTACTAATCCTTGAAGCTTCCTGCACACGTACACATGTACATACAACAGTAGATAATCTATCACCAGTTGTCAATTGATATAAACTTTTATCACATAAATACCGTGATTTTTCATGTGAGAACAAATGACGGAACAATGTTCTCCAACACGTGTGATAACAAATGCGTGACGTCACCTGCTTTTCAGCGCGTAAACGTAAAGTCGTCTGCTTAAATGCATTATTTCTGACAATGTTTTGACTTTGTTACTATGGTAATGTGATAAAAGAATCCATCATTCGTTGTCTTTGAGATCAATATTTCTTAAACTCGTCACGAAAACAAATTATTTTTATGCCCCCGTATCGATAGATCGGGAGGCATATAGTGATTCACCTGTTCGTCCGTTCGTCCGTTTGTCCGTCCGTCCGTCCTGGTTAACCCAAATTGACTGTTTCTTCTAGCATTAATATGGCTTGCTACAAAGCTTTCATACTTGCATGGATGTTGTATATGAACACTCTCCACACACCTGTATCACCTAACCCCATTTTGACCTTCACCTTGACCTAATTTTGGACTTATTTATAGACAAGGCTTCCACAGGGGGCATAAGCGTTTATTGAACGCAGTCTTGTTTCTAGAGTTTTCTAGACTCGTTTAAGAAATGTTGATCTCCAAAGACAACTCATGAAGGATCCTATATATATTAAACGAGTTCCAGAAATTTTATTACGCAAGCCTTTGTATCAATTGACAACGAGTGTTAGATTCTTTTTATTATCATATGACACTAATAACACGAAGATACACATCTTTCTTTTGAAAATCAGACTCTGCTATACAGACAACGCCAAAATAATGTCATAAACGGCATAAAATGATGTCATTTAGGAGGTAAATTAATTGACGTCATTCATACATACTCATTAGACTCACCCGTATACAAGGAGTGTTGTACATACAGCAACATTACTAGATTTAATTAGCTGTTGATGCAGTTGGTATTCTCTGCTAGTTTGAAGACATTTTAAATTGGATGTATTTTAGTTATGTGGAGACAATCAAGTCACATTATCTTGAGACAAGGTTTGGTGTTGAGAAAGGGTTTGGTGTTGAGACATGGTTTGGTGTTGAGAATAGATGATTCTGCTTGCAGAGATGTTTAGTTTTGAGATGTTTCACTGTATCTTGGTGGTGTAATGTTGCTATCCCCTGTACTGTATCTTGGTGGTGTAATGTTGCTATCCCCTGTATCTTGGTGGTGTAATGTTGCTATCCCCTGTATCTTGGTGGTGTAATGTTGCTATCCCCTGTATCTTGGTGGTGTAATGTTGCTATCCCCTGTACTGTATCTTGGTGGTGTAATGTTGCTATCCCCTGTATCTTGGTGGTGTAATGTTGCTATCCCCTGTATCTTGGTGGTGTAATGTTGCTATCCCCTGTATCTTGGTGGTGTAATGTTGCTATCCCCTGTATCTTGGTGGTGTAATGTTGCTATCCCCTGTACTGTATCTTGGTGGTGTAATGTTGCTATCCCCTGTATCTTGGTGGTGTAATGTTGCTATCCCCTGTATCTTGGTGGTGTAATGTTGCTATCCCCTGTACTGTATCTTGGTGGTGTAATGTTGCTATCCCCTGTATCTTGGTGGTGTAATGTTGCTATCCCCTGTATCTTGGTGGTGTAATGTTGCTATCCCCTGTATCTTGGTGGTGTAATGTTGCTATCCCCTGTATCTTGGTGGTGTAATGTTGCTATCCCCTGTATCTTGGTGGTGTAATGTTGCTATCCCCTGTATCTTGGTGGTGTAATGTTGCTATCCCCTGTATCTTGGTGGTGTAATGTTGCTATCCCCTGTACTGTATCTTGGTGGTGTAATGTTGCTATCCCCTGTATCTTGGTGGTGTAATGTTGCTATCCCCTGTATCTTGGTGGTGTAATGTTGCTATCCCCTGTATCTTGGTGGTGTAATGTTGCTATCCCCTGTATCTTGGTGGTGTAATGTTGCTATCCCCTGTATCTTGGTGGTGTAATGTTGCTATCCCCTGTATCTTGGTGGTGTAATGTTGCTATCCCCTGTATCTTGGTGGTGTAATGTTGCTATCCCCTGTATCTTGGTGGTGTAATGTTGCTATCCCCTGTATCTTGGTGGTGTAATGTTGCTATCCCCAGTATCTTGGTGGTGTAATGTTGCTATCCCCTGTATCTTGGTGGTGTAATGTTGCTATCCCCTGTATCTTGGTGGTGTAATGTTGCTATCCCCTGTATCTTGGTGGTGTAATGTTGCTATCCCCTGTATCTTGGTGGTGTAATGTTGCTATCCCCTGTATCTTGGTGGTGTAATGTTGCTATCCCCTGTATCTTGGTGGTGTAATGTTGCTATCCCCTGTATCTTGGTGGTGTAATGTTGCTATCCCCTGTACCATATTCATTGAGCTATTTTCTATTGGCATATTTCAAAGATAATTGAGCAATTTAATATTCCAGTATAAACAAGATGTTGAGTCAGGGATGTTCTATATACGAGAGGATAAGCTGTCTGTTTATCTAGCTTTAAGATATCAGTTAAAAGACTTGCAGACTTAAGACTGGTGTATCATCATCAGATACTTTGATTAACCTACCTGTACTTAAGAACCCTTACATAATATTATCGTAATCCCAATTGCTGCTTTCAGATATTTGAAAACCTGATACTTTTTAACTCTATTAGCCTATAATTGAAGTGTACTTTATTATTTTAAGCTAATCCATTTGATGACTGTGTATTTTACCTTATGTTACCTGTTCCTGATATTTTATGATGATTAATACAAAGTATGATAGAATAAAGACCGGTTGTTTCTTCTGGTTGGAACTGGAACTTAATTAGAAATAGTTGATTGACCTTTGTGGTATGATAATCTGTTCAATACTTTCACACTATAACACTGTTACTCATGTAACCTTGCATGACTGTCAGTCAGGATTGCTTTTACACAGTATATATCCTGATTTGCTGCTTCTCAGTTCCCTCAGAGAATTGAACTGTTTTCCTATGGCTCTGAAGGAACTTAAATCTGATGTACACTCTGACGGAACTCGGGATACATAACATCTGAGTTCTGTCTAAGCGTTACATTGGTTTTCAGTATAGTCAGATCCATAATGAATATAGAACACTTCTGACAGAATTGAGAAGCGGTGTATTGGGATTACTACCGTGTTTTAGGGGTGCTTTTTATCCCCGCCGATGAAATTCGAAGGGGGGGTATTGAAATGGACAACTTATCCCCCGCCGATGTAATCAGTTGGAGGGTATTGAAATGGCGATGTCCGTCAGTCTGTCTGTCCGTCAGTCCGTCCGCAGCTATTTCTCTGTAACTACCTGGTAGAATTTCATGAAACTTAAAATAAATGTGAACTAGCATACTGGGATGATGTCCATCAAGTTTTTTTTCTGATCTATAAATAACTCTGGTTGCCATGGCAACCGATTGGAAAAAAACTTTAAAGACATAGAAAATCAACCACTGGCCAGATTTGAAAATAATTTCACAGAAATAGTTGTTGGGTGACCCTCTTACAAAATTGATATTATTATCATGATTTGTCAAAAAACATGGCCGCCAGTGGGTGGGGCTCTATTTCCCCAATGTATAATTAGTCTTTATAGTCTTTAAAAATCTACTTCTAAAAGTACTTGTTGGATTTAATTATGAATTATTAACAATGCTCCTTTGGTGATCCTCTATAAAAATAGCTAAAAGAATTGAAATCTATAAAAAGTCTGGTTGCCATGGCAACCGATTGAATTTTTTTTAAAAAATCATAAAAAATCAACCACTGTCCAGATTTTAAAATAATTTTACAGAAATACTTGTTGGGTGACCCTCTTACAAAAGTGACCTTTTTGTCATGATTCATCAACAAACATGGCCACCAGTGGGTGGGGCTTGTTTACCTTTATATATACTAAGATAGTGAATTCTTTTTATCTGCAGACTGGATTTCATTACAAAGTAGTAACAATATTCCTTGAGTACTCCATTCTATAAATAGCTAAATAATTGAAATTCATGCAAACCATGGCAACTGAAATCAAGGTCCTGTTTGAATACGGTTCTTCTAGCTCTATATGCATAGATGAGCGATACAGGGCCATCTTGGCCCACTTGTTTATTGGCCAATTTTTCTAAGAGTGTTACTGCCCTTGGTTTATTGACTAATTTCGTCCTCTAACTAACGGATATAATTTCGTGAAATTTAAAAGAAATATGAACAACCATACTGAAGATGCCTGTCAAGTTATTTTTATTGGTCAATTTTCTGTAGAGTTATTGCTCTTGATTTATTGACAATTGTTATCTGATGGAAGCTTACATTCCAAACTATGCAATGAAATACTGATAACCTGTAGGCAGGGGGGGGTGGGGGGGAATTAATTCAACAAATTTGCTTGTTAGCCTTTAACATGCAATTGATGTACCTGAGATGAGCAAGTTCAAGAAGGCAAGAATTGACTATGTCTCGATACAGTACAACCTCTCTAGAGCAACAACTATTGGGAAACACAAACTTTGCTTGTAGACGTGTTTGCTATGGAGTAATACAGTTAGTGGTTACTTCTGAAACAACATTATACTGTTGTTATAGAGAGATTGTTGCTCAAGGGATGGCCACTCTTAGAGAGGTTGCTATGTAATTTTATCAAATTTTCACCATTTTGAATTGATTCAGTTTCCTTGTTTAGTCAATTGCTGCCTCCCTCCAAGTTGGTGGTCATTCGCTGATCTGGCAGGGAAAATACCGAATGAAATAGAACCATCTTTAGTCCAACACAAACAAACAAACATAATCTGCAGCTGATTTCTCCTCTTAGTTTGCATGTTTTGTGCATGTGGTACTTTTGTAATACAATTATCTCAATATTGCCTGAAACACCAATCCATGTTGCTTGGCAGTTTGGATGTTATCTCCGTTTTAATTGATTTAATTACTGCGAGCATATGATTCTGTTCGCCTCCTGTTTACATTAAAGTTAGTGTGTTTGTACTAAAGAAAATAATGTTTATATTTTATAAAGGTAAAACCATGGAAACGGAAGACGTGTATTATACTTGGGAGTATGGAGAAAGTTCTTACGTGTATTTCACCAACTCACCCATTGTGGAAGTGTATTTTAATAATACAGGAAATTTGTCTGCATTTCTTCAGATTACCAATCCAGGTAAGAAAAAAGTTTTCATTTTCTCTTGTCTTTAGTAATTTTACTGATATTTACATTGAAATAATAAATTGCTGTAGAATTTGCAGAATTGAACAACTTGAGGTTTAATATATCAAAAAAAAATGAGAAACTTTGTCTAAAAGTCTTAATATTTTCAGCTGATTACAAACATTTTGAACAAAAGCTCATAAAATAGTGTTACATATTGTTTTCAGTAAACTATTAGTATGAGAATGATGAATCTAGAGGTTTTTATACAGCGTTAATTACAAGTCTTCTACATCTTCTGATGGCTTTTCTCACCTTAAAGATTTCTAATGAACAGTCAAATTGCTACTTGATAAGAACTAAAATATTATGTTTAATAACGTAGGACACAATCAAGGATGACTTGCTTTTATTAGCTCACCCTATGAGCACAAAATGAGCTATTGTGATACCCTCCAATCTGTTGTCATTTCATTTTAACAGCATAATAGCTTTAACTTCTTGCCCAATTGTAGTTAAAACTGTTCTAGAATTGATGCTTTGATGGTCTTCCCAATAGCCATGTTAATTTGTCAAAAAATTGGCTGCCAGGGGCTTGATCAACTGCTTGTCCAATTTCAAATTAGTTTATAAGAATTGTCCTTGGGGTGACCCTCTTCAAATTTAATTCAAGCCATATTCATTTGATAAAGCACCTGGCCACCAGGGATGAGGTGTTTTCACTATTTGGCTAAATTGAAAAAAATTGAAAATCTCCTTCTAAAACTGATTGTCCAATGTCAAATCAAGATATTTTCCTTGGGAGTTTTCTCTACTTATTTATAAAAAAACGCAAAGCTACTTGGGTCATCATAGCCTAATGGTGGCGCCACCTTGGTTTTGCATTGCTCGGGTGAGTGATATTACAAGGACCACCATCATGTAAACAAGAAGTCTGTCGCCCTTGGTAACGCTATTCACAGGGGTTATACATAATCCAAGCCTACTATTGTTTAATTGAAAGGGAGGTATCTGAATTAAGTAGTTTGCGGTAGTGCTTTGCCTAGGCAATTGGCCGGCCACATGGTTTGTAGCATCATCTTTGTTCAAATGTCACCTACAATACATGTACCAACTAGGTATTGTGATATGTAGTTGCTTGGTAGTGCTTTGCTGATGCAATGGTAACATGGTTTATCTGTCCCTGTTATTTGTGGCATCGTCTTTTGTTGAAATGTCACCTACAATACATGTACCAACTAGGTATTGTGATAAAAGTGCTTGTTAGTGCTTTGCTGATGCAATGGTAACATGGTTTATCTGTCCCTGTTATTTGTGGCATCGTCTTTTGTTCAAATGTCACCTACAATACATGTACCAACTAGGTATTGTGATAAAGTTGCTCGGTAGTGCTTTGCTGATGCAATGGTAACATGGTTTATTTGTCCCTGTTATTTGTGGCATCGTCTTTTGTTCAAATGTCACCTACAATACATGTACCAACTAGGTATTGTGATAAAGTTGCTCGGTAGTGCTTTGCTGATGCAATGGTGACATGGTTTATCTGTCCCTGTTATTTGTGGCATCGTCTTTTGTTGAAATGTCACCTACATTACATGTACCAACTAGGTATTGTGATAAAGTTGCTCGGTAGTGCTTTGCTGATGCAATGGTAACATGGTTTGTCTGTCCCTGTTATTTGTGGCATCGTCTTTTGTTCAAATGTCACATACGGTACATGTACCAACTAGGTATTGTGATAAAGTTGCTCGGTAGTGCTTTGCTGATGCAATGGTAACATGGTTTGTCTGTCCCTGTTATTTGTGGCATTGTCTTTTGTTCAAATGTCACCTACAATACATGTACCAGCTAGGTATTGTGATATAGTTGCTCAGTAGTACTTTGCTGATGCAACGGTAACATGGTTTGTCTGTCCCTGTTATTTGTGGCATTGTCTTTTGTTCAAATGTCACCTACAATACATGTACCAACTAGGTATTGTGATATAGTTGCTCAGTAGTACTTTGCTGAGGCAATGGTAACATGGTTTGTCTGTCCCTGTTATTTGTGGCATTGTCTTTTGTTCAAATGTCACATACGGTACATGTACCTACTATATAATTGTGAGCAGTCTGGGGACTTGAGGTTTTTGTAGGACAACTGTAGCAAATTGTATGTTGTTAAGTCTGTTGAATTGATGTGTATGGGTTAAACACCATCAATTATTGTCTGGCAGCACAGAGCCTATGATTGACAATTTGATAGATTGAAGTTGCATTATTTCTAAGAAGATATTTTTCTGCAAATTAACTCTCTGAGGGATTGTGAGAGATTGAGAGTTTGTAATCATCAATTATACTTGACTTATTTCCTTCCCTCGTTGCTTCTAGCTATTTAAATGATACTAATTTTCAATTGATAAGAGTTTATTGCAGGAAAAAAATAGGTTTATTGAACTAACCTTAAATTTGCTTATATGGCAATCAGTAGGCATGTGATACTGGAGAATGACATGTAGCCTAAAGACTGACATATATATCAGGAGAGACACAGTTCTAGAGTACGTCTCTCAAACTTCGCAAATTCAAAAAGCTTATTCGCTGTTACATGAAGGGCTTGAGGCTGGGTTTTATTCTGTTTCCCCGCTGCACTGCCTGTTGGTTGTCTACTGTTTCTTGGTTACCAACCAATTCATCTCTAGTTTGTTGGGAAGGGTTTCTGAAATTTCCAGTGCCCTGGCTGTGAATTGAACCAGGAACGTCTGGATTGGTAGTCAAGAGCTTAGCCACTAGGCCACAATGCCACCCTCCTGTTGATTGTCATCTAAGATTTTGGTGTGAAGGGTAATTCAAATCATGGAATGGTAAAATTTAATCAAAAGTATCCAAATGACCAGTCAGATTAGCCCTGATGCACTATGCTCCAAAAATCTAGAATGACGAGTTAATGTTCTTTCAGTTATTCTTTCAGTCGTGTCCACGTTTGGAATACTCGTGATGGTGATTATATTAATGCAAATAAATGAAATTGTTGGAACACTAGATCTGTCTAATGTGTATTGTATAATGTAGACAGCTGTGTCGTCTGCTGGAGCATGTGATTATCTTATAGTGACTGTCAGTTTGTTCTGAATATCAGCAGCATTGATTTTGGTTGACACAAGAATTTGTCGGGTTGTTTTTTTGTGCAAAATATTCAAAATACAGTGAAACGTTAATAAAGTTAGGAGGAGCATGGACGTTACGAGCATGCATGTCAAGCATATTTTGAAGTCCCAGCTAATTATTATGCCCACCCCCCATATTTGATGAGGGGGTATATTGCTATATTGCTAATGTCGGTCAGTCTGTTGGTCGGTCGGTAGACCAAATGGTTTCTGTTTAATAACTTAAGAAAGCTTTGCCATAGTGTCTTCAGACTTTACGTGCAGGTTGGCCAGTAACAGTTGATGACCCCTATTGATCACTGTCACTGTGACCTTTACCATTTCTGACTATTGGGCTGCCATGGGGACATCCATGTTTTACAAATGTCTCTTGTTACATTGCAGTTTATACGAAGGATATAGATGTGCCAGTGTATGTCAGCCCGAAGACAGAGGTGAACCTACAGCTACTTCATGATCTATACGTTGTCCCCGATAGCGAGGTTACGTTTGACCTCAAGGTAAACACTGAGGTAATCATACATATAGCTAGATGTTATATCCATACAGTGTACGGTTTTCATCAACATTTTGTCATGCTATTTAGCGGCTATGACCAAGCTATTTGGCTTCATTGTGCTGTTTACAGCTGTGATCTACCTAAGTCTTCCGCATATAGTGGGGTAGACCGATTGATTTTGTGCTGGAAGTCTTGAAGGATTTTATGATTGTTTGTTTGTATTTGTCTGCGCTTGTTTTCCTTAACCATTGGTTCTTTTTCAATGAAACTTCAACTTGAACACTTGGCACAAAGCCTAGGTGTGTATATTGTCAGGATTATTTTGTCTAAAAGTTTCTGGTGAAGTTAAGTCCCTTTGTGGGAGACATAATGTTTTTTGTATCAAAACCCCTTCTACTGTAAGTAGTTAACTGCAGGCTTTGTTCTGCCTATTGTTTTCACATGCATCAGTTCTGCCAGGTTTCATTGAACTTCTATAGGAAATGTTATTTTACTGATTTGTTAGTGTTATGAATATGGTATGTTTAGATGATTTATGTTAGATGTTACATTGTGTAACGGTCCAATCATTGAATGTACTGTGTCCTATCTGTCTGTTATGTTATTATCTAGTTATTAGTAAATTGTCTGGACTGAAGATAAACACTGGGTGGAAGTGTCTGTTGTCTGGACGGAAGATAAACACTGGGTGGAAGTGTCTGTTGTCTGGACGGAAGATTAACACCGGGTGGAAGTGTCTGTTGTCTGGACGGAAGATAAACCCGGATGGAAGTGTCTGTTGTCTGGACTGAGGTGGGTGGAAGTGTCTGTTGTCTGGACTCAGGTGGGTGGAAGTGTCTGTTGTCTGGACTGAGGTGGGTGGAAGTGTCTGTTGTCTGGACGGAAGATAAACACCGGGTGGAAGTGTCTGTTGTCTGGACGGAAGATTAACACCGGGTGGAAGTGTCTGTTGTCTGGACGGAAGATAAACACAGGGTGGAAGTGCCTGTTGTCTGGACGGAAGATAAACACCGGGTGGAAGTGTCTGTTGTCTGGACGAAAGATAAACACCGGGTGGAAGTGTCTGTTGTCTGGACGGAAGATAAACACCGGGTGGAAGTGTCTGTTGTCTGGACGGAAGATAAACACCGGGTGGAAGTGTTTGTTGTCTGGACGGAAGATAAACACCGGGTGGAAGTGTCTGTTGTCTGGATGGAAGATAAACACTGGGTGGAAGTGTCTGTTGTCTGGATGGAAGATAAACACCGGGTGGAAGTGTCTGTTGTCTGGACGGAAGATAACACCGGGTGGAAGTGTCTGTTGTCTGGACGGAAGATAAACACCGGGTGGAAGTGTCTGTTGTCTGGACGGAAGATAAACACTGGGTGGAAGTGTCTGTTGTCTGGATGGAAGATAAACACCGGGTGGAAGTGTCTGTTGTCTGGACGGAAGATAACACCGGGTGGAAGTGTCTGTTGTCTGGACGGAAGATAAACACCGGGTGGAAGTGTCTGTTGTCTGGACGGAAGATAAACACCGGGTGGAAGTGTCTGTTGTCTGGATGGAAGATAAACACTGGGTGGAAGTGTCTGTTGTCTGGATGGAAGATAAACACCGGGTGGAAGTGTCTGTTGTCTGGACGGAAGATGAACACCTGGTGGAAGTGTCCGCTGGATGTTCAGAATGTGTTTATATTAGAGATTGCGGGGGGTTATGGTTAGGGGTTAGAGATTGCAACGAGTACTTAAATCCATACACGGACATTCTTCTGATCAAGGAATCCGGTACTTTGAAAATTAAAAATGTGCATGATATTTGGGAAATAAAAATGTTGTACTGCAGACGAGTGTGTTTAAATAGAACATTGTGGTTGCTGAATCTGTTGTGTTCTGTTGTTGATTAAATTTAGATCAGTTGAAGAATGTTGAAACAATAATACCTGTTGTGGGATGTTCAGAAAGTGTTTATATTACAACATTCATGCACACAGCAACAAGTTCTGCAGGTGGAGTATTATATACAGTTTCCAGTATATAATTATACTGATAGATTAGTTTTTCATTAGCAGACTACCAGTATTTAGGTGTATATCTTTACCTAATGACACTAATGGAGGGGGGCTGGATTGCAAAGGAAACAGATTTAAACTTATTTATTTTACATCTATTCAGGAAGGTCTAAGTACTTGTGTTAATTATCCTGATGTCTTGTAAAAATCGAAGCTTAAATCAAAGCCTCCAAGGACTGGAGGGAGCAATCAGTCTGTAAGATTTTAATTGAGGTCGTGAGCAAATGTAAGTAAAATTTCTCTGACTCTCAGTACATCAATTCTTCATTTACCTCAAAAGAGAAAGTGTTGGATCAATATAGTTAAAGTTAATAAGGAGAAAAAGTGCATCCGTAGTGGGACCCACAATCCCCAATATAAATAACCCAACTCTCATTACATTGTTCATCTACCACTAAAAAGAAAGAAAAATATCTGTTTAAAGAATATTTATTTATTAAAGTAAATGAGGAGGAAAAATTTCACCCAAAGTGGGACCCACAGTATGACTAGTCTGTAGCTCTGCCAAGGGCCTGTTGTTAGTCAGTCTTTGCAGTTACTTGTAACATTGTGCTAAATCACAAAAAACTGCTAACCTACTCTCGATAAAAATATCTGGTAGAAAACCAAAATGCTGATCCAAAGGTTAACTCTAGTCCTACTTTTTTTGCCATAAAAATCATTGTTAGATTGGTAAGAAGGTAAAAAAACTGTATAGGTAGAATATGTTGCGTAACCATAGTATTGCTTGACAACCCGCATTCAGCATTTATATTGAAACTTACCTAGCGACATGCATCATTTTGTATCTATATTATCGGGTATGTTTTGTAATACCTGAAGAATCTGTGTAGAAATGTCTGACTCCCATATGTCAGCAGTATGGATGCCCTCTGTCAATTACCATACTTCCTGTCAGACTGGTATGCAAGTTTTTACATGTAATTGCTAGACTGGTATACAACCTTTACTTCCTGAAACTAATTGTTTCTGCCAGACTGGTTTATTTTTTTACAAAAAATTCACCAAGTGCTTTTAGAAGTTTTTAGAATGTAACCTGCACACCTGTCTAAGTTGTCTTGTTAATTTTTTTAGAACATTTCTTTCAAACTTTTGATCTCATTGTCAGTGAAGGTATCTAGTTTACCAACTGATGTGTGGGTCAGGTTGTATGGGTACATCTATCCACTAAGATCTGACCTTGCTGCCTTTTTGGTAAAGCATGCAAGACTGGTAACCTGCTGATTTGGATTAAGTTAATGAATCCAAGAATGGACAGAGGTTAATATTAAGTTCTGTGGCATTGGCTATTTTTGGATTGCGTCACCCAGGTTCACACACGTCTCAAAAAGTACTTAAATTTAAAAAAAAAAAACTTTTTGTTAAATTGACCTAGAATGAGTTTGTTGCTTATAGAAAACAGGCAAAGATATCATAACAGATATAATATATCAAATAATGAATGAAGGTCAACTTAAATCAACACAATACCTTATTGGTTAATCTTTTTTCTGAACAGATACAACTGCAAATGACCATGGCGATATTGAGCATCTGCTTACTCAAACTTTGGATTTAAGATACTTACTGCATATTTTGCATTGGCAAACCCGATTTTTAGTCCTAGAAAATGGGAGAAATGTACTTGAAAAAAGTACTTGAAAAGTACTTGAATTTGTTTAGGAAAGTTCTGTATGAACCATGGTAACAAGGTGCACAAATGTCACCCACATTGAAAATGATCTTTGCTTCATATGTTATTTACTTTTATTTCCCTGCCTTATTTTAAAATAACTGTAATATTCTTTTTGCATGTGAAGAAGTTGTCAGTAGTTTTTAATGGAGGAGAAAGTTTTGGCCGTCATTTTATGCTAGAAAATGTGTCTGAAAATTCTAAGCCTTAAAGGATATCAGTGCTTCATCCTTGGTCTGTCACGCTTGGAAATTCTTTCCACACTATTAGCCGAGTGTTGATAAATATATTCTTATAATGATTGCAAATTTATTGATATTGAATTCTCCCAACAATGAATGCTAGCGTAAATTATTTGCATAGCAACCGGTTGTACTGAAAGTATTTGCATGAATTAAGCTTGCTGTACCAAATTGTCTGTTTAAGCCGACTGATTAGTGGTATCATCAAACATATTATATTATTGTATTCTGCATCGATACATCAAGGCTGGAATGTCTTTATTACATGTTTATGTTACTGTGGCATAATAGCTTTAGTATTAATTGAATGAAGGAAATGATTAGCAAGCATCAAACAGTATAATATCAATGTAACATGTGTTTTAATTCGTCCATGATTACAATTCAACCAATCAACGTGCATGTGACATAATTCATTGAAGTGTAATAACATTATTTCACTCTTTGAAATGCCAGCATTGATCTACTGAAGCATCTTTCCTGTACTTGATGGGTGGATGTGTAGCTCCAGATATAGGATTGCTACTGTAAAAGTGGATATATTTGCAGGTTGAAAAATGAATGAATTCTGAATTTCAGACATTTTGTGTGTGGAAATATAAGCAATCCTTCAAATTTCTTAGTAGAGTTATTAATTATAATGTTTGCACAATAATTTAAGCTAGATGAACAATTAGTGGATTTAGGAAATTTGCAAAATTCGCTGAATAATTTCCACTTACCACTTCTACATTATACATCTGAGTCAATATGTCAATGATTCTAGCAGATCATACTGTGTATTACAGTCTTATAGACAACATCTGCTTGATCACTTGATGGTGGTTGCTTGTTTTGCTTGTGTCGTCTAGAGAGACATCTCTAATATATTTAACTTCTGTGTGCTTGCTTGTACAGCAGACATTGTTGTTCATCGTTAGACATGGGTACGGTGGTGGGTGGACTAATCAGCTCAATTCTTACCTTGACAATTTCTGTACTATTACAATTATTTGTGTCTGCCATGCAGTTTGTGGCTAGATCATTATGAAACTTCTGTGTGCTTGCTTACACAGACATGTATTTGTGGGTGGACTTGGTAATTCTGTTTTAGTGCCTGACATTAATGATGGGGGGCTGGGAGAGAGGTGGGGTAGGTATGAGGGGGGGGGGGGGGGGGGCTGGGAGAGAGGGGGGGGTAGGTCTGAGTGGGGGTAGCTGGGAGAGAGGGGGGGCTGGGAGAGGGGGGGGGCTGGGAGAGAGGGGGGTAGGTCTGAGTGGGGGTAGCTGGGAGAGAGGGGGGTAGGTATGAGGGGGGCTGGGAGAGAGGTGGGGTAGGTATGAGGGGGGAGAGAGGGGGGTAGGTCTGAGTGGGGGTAGCTGGGAGAGAAGGGGGGCTGGGAGAGAGGTGGGATAGGTATGAGGGGGGGCTGGGAGAGAGGTGGGGTAGGTATGAGGGGGGGGGGGCTGGGAGAGAGGTGGGGTAGGTATGAAGATTGGTCCTTGTTTATTCTTGCAGATGCATTATAATTGTATCAAAAATGCATGGATTTATGAAGAAATTGCTTAATTCTTTTAGTGTAAACAATGCTGCTTTAGATTTAAATAGAGATGACAACTGGCACTGAAATTGGTACTACAAGTCCTCCTTGGACATTGTAACGTTCCATTGAGCATCAACAATATCTTTGGAACAACATCTCTGACAATGAATTGTTTATGAACAAGCTTCCTTAGGCAGTTCTCATTCAATGCATTTAAAAAACCATTGACAAGTCAGTGGTCAATGATGGCACTGAGTTCAGTGTGTCTCTTCTTGCAAACCAATGGTCTGTCGGGCAATATGTTAAATAATATTTGCCTGCTTTTATCAAGTCATGGAACCATTTCAGTTTATTAGTAATTTGATGATTTTTAGAAGCATAAATACATGTAGTGCAAAGAGGCGAGTATATTGAAAAGCAGACAAGATTCTTTTGATGGCAACATACACTGGAGGCATGACTTACCTGCATTGTTTATAGAACTTTCCAGAAACTTCCAGAAATTTGAAATCTTTCTGGAGAAATGTTCGCATGTTACAGAAAGCAACTCCGGCTTTGTGTCAGCTTCCATGCGAGTTTATTAGTTGGCATTAGTTGGGTTTTGCTACAATGTGTAATTATTTCTTCCATAATCTTGACATGTCAGGAAAATCGAGCTCAAATCTTCGCCTTCCTAAAGTAATAACTAAGCTATTGTTCTGTTTGCTTTGGTTGCTGCATTTAGTAATTTATGTTTGTTTTTCTGGCACTTTTACAATGTTTTCATGGTCCATGCCACATTAATTTTAATCACAGTGTGATGATAAATGTTGGCTGATTATTCTACAATGTGTACCTGGATTATATGGCATTGACTCAGAAGAGTGTGGCATTGACTGGTACCTCAGGAGAGTGTGGCATTGACTGGTACCTCAGGAGAGTGTGGCATTGACTGGTACCTCAGGAGAGTGTGGCATTGATTGGTACCTCCATAGATACCTTTCTCATCTTACATAGTCTTGCTACCCGACTAGATAATATTTTTTTAGTCAACTATCATAAATTTTCATAACTGTATTTTCAATTTTAGTTAGATTTTATTTCTTGGTGAAGTTGTTATCTTATGTTTGAGAGTGCAAAGGGAAATAATTTCATAAAAAAGAGTAGACTGATGAGTTGTCTCCTTTAATAGACAGACTAACATACACTCCCCATAAGTGCTAAACCGCAAGTTTATATTTCATTTCCGTTTTGTAAAAAATGCATGTATTCACCTGAAATTTCATATACCGATACATGACATTGGTCGTTCTAAATGTTAATGAACACGTGCTTGTTGTGATGCACGTGTTCATAAACAATTTGGGTGAAATATGTTGTAGACTTCATTACGTAACGCGCCTGTAACGAGAAACATGGCCGTTTATCGGCCAAAATAATGCAAGTATTATTCAAGTATTGGTATGCAAAATTTCATGAGAGTATGTGCAGTATTAACTAAATTATTACACATAATTATGGTGGCGGTTTAGAACTTTCTGGTAGTGTACACAATATAATACTGTAAATCAGTTTATTTTCGTTTTGATCTTTGTTTCACAAATTTCTGTAACAGACATAATATTTATTATACCCCCAGATACATAGTATATGGGGGCTATAATGGAGTCATGCTTGAGGATGGTTGGTTGGTTGGTCTGTTGGTCTGTTGGTCTGTTGGTTGGTTGGTCCGTATAATTTTGTCCGCACTATTTCTCTGTCACCATTGGTCGGATTTTAACGAAACTTGGTATGAATGATCAGTACCAAGTCTAGTTGTGCATATCGTCAGCACAGATTGGTCTGATCAATTTTAAGGTAGTTATGGCCCTATGTTGTTTTACACTTATAAATTTTGTATGCGCTGTTGCTCTGTAGCCATTGGTCTGATTTTAACAAAACTTTGAATGAATGATCAGTACCTACCAAGTCTAGTTATGCATGTCGTCTGTGCATGTTGGTTGGATCAATTTTAAGGTAGTTATGGCCCTTAGTTTTTTTACACTTATAAATTTTGTTCGCGCTAGTTCTCTGTAATCAATGGTCAGATTTCATGAATGATCAGTACCAAGTCTAGATGTACATATGTGACTGTGTCCAGCAGTTTCTGGGGGTATTCATCACATTCAGTGATATTTCTTGTTATTTATTTTCTCAGTTTATGAATTCATGGTCTAAGATTTCAGGATGCAATTTTCATATTAGGAAAGTATATTTATGCTAAATTATGAACTCTTTTTGCGAATTATATTTACAAATGTTTTATAATTATGATAATGGAATAAGTTTTACTAAACCTATGTCAAATATTAAACTAAGCATTGGCCATTTTAAGCTTCTGGTGCAGAAAATGATGCTGGGATAGATTGCAAATCATATCTGAATAGATGTATTATCATTCATTCTGTTGGTCAAATGTTTTATGATCAAGTTCTTGCTGTATATGTATGCGTTATACACGTTTAATATTCTACACTCGTTCTATGAATTATACAATATTCAACTCTAGCTTTCTACTCTAGTTGTATGAATTATACGATATTCAACTCTAGCTTTCAACTCTCGTTCTATGAATTATACGATATTCAACTCTAGCTTTCTACACTCGTTCTATGAATTATACGATATTCAACTCTAGCTTTCTACACTCGTTCTATGAATTATACGATATTCAACTCTAGCTTTCTACACTCGTTCTATGAATTATACGATATTCAACTCTAGCTTTCTACACTCGTTCTATGAATTATACGATATTCAACTCTAGCTTTCTACACTCGTTCTATGAATTATACGATATTCAACTCTAGCTTTCTACACTCGTTCTATGAATTATACGATATTCAACTCTAGCTTTCTACACTCGTTCTATGAATTATACGATATTCAACTCTAGCTTTCTACACTCGTTCTATGAATTATACAATATTCAACTCTAGCTTTCTACACTCGTTCTATGAATTATACGATATTCAACTCTAGCTTTCTACACTCGTTCTATGAATTATACAATATTCAACTCTAGCTTTCTACACTCGTTCTATGAATTATACGATATTCAACTCTAGCTTTCTACACTCGTTCTATGAATTATACGATATTCAACTCTAGCTTTCAACTCTCGTTCTATGAATTATACGATATTCAACTCTAGCTTTCTACACTCGTTCTATGAATTATACGATATTCAACTCTAGCTTTTAACTCTCGTTCTATGAATTATACAATATTCAACTCTAGCATCCAACTCTAGTTCTATGAACTATACACATGTTTAATAATCAACTCTTGTTGTAATATTTGCTATCATAATTTTGGCACAGATTATGCATCTGAGATAATATTTATCTGTGTGTTTCTGTGTTTATATGTTTACACTAGGTATAAGTGTGAGGTGTTTATATGTTTACACTAGGTATAAGTGTGAGGTGTTTATATGTTTACACTAGGTATAAGTGTGAGGTGTTTATATGTTTACACTAGGTATAAGTGTGAGGTGTTTATATGTTTACACTAGGTATAAGTGTTTCTGTGTTTATATGTTTACACTAGGTATAAGTGTGAGGTGTTTATATGTTTACACTAGGTATAAATGGGAGGTGTTTATATGTTTACACTAGGTATAAGTGTGAGGTGTTTATATGTTTACACTAGGTATAAATGGGAGGTGTTTATATGTTTACACTAGGTATAAATGGGAGGTGTTTATATGTTTACACTAGGTATAAATGGGAGGTGTTTATATGTTTACACTAGGTATAAGTGGGAGGTATTTATATGTTTACACTAGGTATACGTGTGAGGTATTTATATGTTTACACTAGGTATAAGTGTGAGGTGTTTATATGTTTACACTAGGTATAAGTGTGAGGTATTTATATGTTTACACTAGGTATAAGTGTGAGGTGTTTCTGTGTTTACACTAGGTATAAGTGTGAGGTGTTTATATGTTTACACTAGGTATAAGTGTGAGGTGTTTATATGTTTACACTAGGTATAAGTGTGAGGTGTTTATATGTTTACACTAGGTATAAGTGTGAGGTATTTATATGTTTACACTAGGTATAAGTGTGAGGTGTTTCTGTGTTTACACTAGGTATAGGTGTGAGGTGTTTATATGTTTACACTAGGTATAAGTGTGAGGTGTTTATATGTTTACACTAGGTATAAGTGTGAGGTGTTTATATGTTTACACTAGGTATAAGTGTGAGGTGTTTATATGTTTACACTAGGTATAAGTGTTTCTGTGTTTATATGTTTACACTAGGTATAAGTGTGAGGTGTTTATATGTTTACACTAGGTATAAGTGGGAGGTGTTTATATGTTTACACTAGGTATAAGTGTGAGGTGTTTATATGTTTACACTATGTATAAGTGTGAGGTGTTTATGTGTTTACACTAGGTATAAGTGTGAGGTGTTTCTGTGTTTACACTAGGTATAAGTGTGAGGTGTTTATGTGTTTACACTTGGTATAAGTGTGAGGTGTTTATATGTTTACACTAGGTATAAGTGTGAGGTGTTTATATGTTTACACTAGGTATAAGTGTGAGGTGTTTATGTGTTTACACTAGGTATAAGTGTGAGGTGTTTATGTGTTTACACTAGGTATAAGTGTGAGGTGTTTATGTGTTTACACTAGGTATAAGTGTGAGGTGTTTATATGTTTACACTAGGTATAAGTGTGAGGTGTTTATGTGTTTACACTAGGTATAAGTGTGAGGTGTTTCTGTGTTTACACTAGGTATAAGTGTGAGGTGTTTATGTGTTTACACTAGGTATAAGTGTGAGGTGTTTATGTGTTTACACTAGGTATAAGTGTGAGGTGTTTCTGTGTTTACACTAGGTATAAGTGTGAGGTGTTTATGTGTTTACACTAGGTATAAGTGTGAGGTGTTTATATGTTTACACTAGGTATAAGTGTGAGGTGTTTATATGTTTACACTAGGTATAAGTGTGAGGTGTTTATGTGTTTACACTAGGTATAAGTGTGAGGTGTTTCTGTGTTTACACTAGGTATAAGTGTGAGGTGTTTATATGTTTACACTAGGTATAAGTGTGAGGTGTTTATATGTTTACACTAGGTATAAGTGTGAGGTGTTTATGTGTTTACACTAGGTATAAGTGTGAGGTGTTTCTGTGTTTACACTAGGTATAAGTGTGAGGTGTTTCTGTGTTTACACTAGGTATAAGTGGGAGGTGTTTATATGTTTACACTAGGTATAAGTGTGAGGTGTTGATATGTTTACCCTAGGTATAAGTGTGAGGTGTTTATATGTTTACAATAGGTATAAGTGGGAGGTGTTTTTGAAAAATAAACGTAATTATTGCTGTTTGGATTTTTGCCAAAAACTTAGTGCTTGTTCATCGACAAGTGTTTCTTCTTTGATATTTTTGGTTCATGCTTTTTATTTTTATTTTATATATAATAATTGAGTGTGAACGAATCTGTTGTATATACTTGATATTATTGTTGCCTGTTTCCAGAAACTTAGACAACCGTTTTAGATTTAGTTGTTGCTAGTCGAACAAAAAAAATTGTAAATTATTTACGGCAGATGGTGTGAGGTAACAAGTGGCCTCTGTGATATCGCGTCATGATGTAATACACAGGCATTGTTAACATCCTGTTTTATCAAAACTATTAGCTTCCATCCAATAGATGAACACGAAACTTGTTTCAGACAATTTAGGGAGACATTTTTTGCTGTGCGTGTCTTTCTGAGAATGATGAAAGAATTTGACGGGATTGACTCAATGTTTCAAAGAAAACCTATAAGTAATTATAAATATAAGACACTAACTCGATTTGTCAACATTTTAATTAGACACAAACCACCTAACATACATTTATGTCTTGTAGAGGTATATTATTTGTTTTAAATACTTTGTACAGGATCTGGATTAGTATGTTGTAGTTTGTACGGAGTAAAGCATATATAAAGTCAGGTTACTCTTGGTGCCAGCTAGACAAGGTAACCAAGAACTGGTCATGTCTTTCTGCAGTATTGACTGTAATATTAGGCTATATTCCCAGGTAGTGCTGGTCACATCCTTTTATGATATTAGGCTATATTCCCAGGTAGTGCTGGTCACATCCTTTTATGATATTGTCTGTATTCCCAGGTAGTGCTGGTCACATCCTTTTATGATATTGTCTGTATTTCTAGGTAGTGCTGGTCACATCCTTTTATGACATTGTCTGTATTTCTGGATAGTGCTGGTCACATCCTTATATGATATTGTCTGTATTTCTAGGTAGTGCTGGTCACATCCTTTTATGATATTGTCTGTATTTCTAGGTAGTGCTGGTCACATCCTTTTATGACATTGTCTGTATTTCTAGGTAGTGCTGGTCACATCCTTTTATGATATTGTCTGTATTCCCAGGTAGTGCTGGTCACATCCTTTTATGACATTGTCTGTATTTCTAGGTAGTGCTGGTCACATCCTTTTATGATATTGTCTGTATTTCTAGGTAGAGTCAAAACAAAATAAAATATGGATGAATTTTGGTAAGCTTTAAGAGACACATCCGAAATACTGAATGTCAGTTGAGTCTATGACTTTTATTAATGGTTGCAAGAAGAGGGATTTACTACGGTGCTTGAGTTTTTACCTAGGTGCTTGAGAAAATGAGTAAAAGCTTTACTCAACAACTTAAGCTCAATATTCGTAATGTAATGTACCTGCTTGAAGCTAATTGAATGTAATTAAGATCTAATTAAGGGTATTATTGAGTTTTGGCAACAGATTCAAGCACTTCACACATATTAGAAGTGCTTTAAAATGGTTGTTTTTCTGTTACCTTAGTTATCATAATGCATACTTTATGTAAGGTGTACCTTACGCCCAAAATATTGTTAGAAGCGGTACAATTGTTTAGGTATCCCTTCACATATTATATGAATCACTGTACATAATCCTGCTGACAGAAGACTTAATGTCCCTTTAAATCAGCTCACATAACATATATGCTGCTGCTGTAATATATAATTGATAGGTAATTCTTCCATTCTCAGTACTGTGTAGACAGTGCTAAAAAAAAGCCGACAACTTCTAACAATCTGACAGGTTTTAAAGTACTTGCAGGTTTTACACTTTCCTAAGTCACTGTCTATGAGCATGTAAAGCATGTTATGTAGTTCTCTGTCTTCAATGAAAGTTAACATCAGTACATGCAGCAGACATATAATAATAATGGATATTACACCTGAATATTCCAGACACCTCACTGTGATCATCAAGTCTATAATGTACCGTTGGGTGGGCAAATAAATGTTTATCTTGCTTGCAGGTTATATAAATGAAATAACTCAAATCACTATACTTATTTCTTACTATTATTATAAGATTCCTACTTTTCCTCACTTAACTTTTTAGGAGGCCACACTAAAAAGTTAAAGTTTGTCCTGATCATAATAGTATGCATGCAGTTACCGGTAGCAGGTGGAATGATGAGGATGGAGTGTCCTTGATTGAATGTTTGTGGGTTTGCTATTTTTGGACATTATTAAAACATGTAAAACTGATTATGTTTATGTGCTTAGGTCAGTTGTATGCTAAATTGTTCTTCTAGGATAATAATGTTTGAAGTAATCAAATTAAAACAAAAAAGGTGTTAGGGGCAAAACACAGACATATAACTAATTGCAGAAATACAGCTAGGCCTGTGTCTCATCGAGTAGGCAAAACATCACTGAACTAAATGTCTCATCGAGTAGGCAAAACATCACTGAACTAAATGTCTCATCGAGTAGGCAAAACATCACTGAACTAAATGTCTCATCGAGTAGGCAAAACATCACTGAACTAAATGTCTCATCGAGTAGGCAAAACATCACTGAATTAAATTAGATATTGTGGATAGAACTTAGATGTAGGAAGATGAAACATGTTTCAATGCTTTGATGTGTTACTATCTTAATATGTGCACAGATTTTAATTTGCAACATCTTTAATTGCTGTTTATTATCAGTGACAGGTTTCAATTGAAAATAGACAATGACGACTTGTATTATACCAGTATATGAAAAATGCTACTTCACACAATGTGAAACAAATTCTCTGCGGATATTGCCTTACTTCAAATTAAATTAAGCTCAGTATTTTTTACCTGAAAGTGCTAAAGGAAACTTCTTTTCAATTGCAAAAAAATGTAGAGCACCTTGGTATTTCAAATTATAATGCAGCAAAGAAAATATGTTTAAAATTTGTGGAGAGAAAAGATTTTGGCTTTGTTCCAAATAGGAAGTGAGGTTTGTCTAATATAGTGAAAGTTTACCTATATCATGGTGTATTCATACCTACTGAATACCTCACAAATGAGTTGAGAATTACTAAAATGTTCGTAGAATTCCTGTCTGGCATGTTATGTTAAACAGACCCTTTATACATACTACTGTAAACAGAGAAATTGTTTCACGCGATTTAATTTTGTGGAGTTCGTGAGTGGTAGAATTTCCTGAAATTAAGTCTCCGAGTAAGTGCTAAAACACTAATATGAACATTGCGAGAAACTTAAAAACGCGAATCTTTGTAGTCGCGAAAATGCCGTCAGTCGGCAAAACGCGAAAGTTAGTATTCGCGAAACTAAATTGGTTTACAGTTCTACCTTCTTGATTCTGTACTAACAAGTGCTTTGTTTCCACATGTTTCACTGTGCAAGCTGTAATAGTGTAACAGTGATTTACCCTACCAGTGTTCTACCTGGAACGATAGGAATTGGCTGTGTGTGTTTAATCTGTGATGTTTTTTGTGATTTAAAACATACAACCTGGAATTATATCATACAGCCTGTATGTTGCATTTTCTTCTTTTCTCTTTTATTTTACCTACATTTTCTCCGGGAACTTTCTGTTCTATGTGTTAAATATAAAGTGGTTTATCTACTAGGTTTCTGCTCAAGCATTTTATGATATCTTACAATAATTCTGAATGGAAAACTCTGCATAATTTTTTGCAATTTTTGCATAGTAAATTAAATGTTAGTTCTATTAACTGTGTCTGTATGATGCACAATATAGACTCTTTGTTTTGAAATTTATAACTGCATGGTGATGGGTCTTTTTTTCAAAGCATAAGCTTGATGGTTCAGGTTTTCAAGCCTCCGATTTGATTTCTTTAGATTGATGTGGAAAGTCTAGTTTGTTGTTACCTGGAACTTTCTCAGATTTTCAGACATTTTCCAACACTACGGTTCAGGGAACTGTTTTATCAAAGCACTTACAGGAGTCTTAAATTTAAATTTTTTATAGATCTTTAACTGCTACAGATTGTGATAAAGGGTTGATCAATATTAATCACCGTTTAGTCAAGGAACTCATTCAGACCATATCTATCATTAATGTGTAAGTTTTAAAGAATAATCATCAATATAAAGTTGAGCGTAAATTCGTGATTTCCCTAAGTGCTTTGATAAAACGTACCCAGGTGCCTGGAGTTCTCAATGTAACTCCCAGTCTGGTTCGTTGTTGCCAGAAGTTCTCACATTTACTTATCTTTTTTATGTTGTCTTGTTTAAACTGTTGTTTACAATATGCTGTTTTATCCTTCTAAACCACTTGATGGAATTTTACCAAATTTCTCAGAATTATTTGATCCTTGGGTGGCCTTGTTTCAAATTTTGTTCACATGTTTTGTCTTTAGATTGAGCAGAAACCAGGACTTGTATATATTAACACATATACCTTGCCATTTGATAATATGTATGTTTTTGGCACATAATTTACAAAATAAACGTTTCTTGCACAGAATTTAGATTTTTGCACAAAATTCATAAGGCGTCTGATTTACTGAAATTCCAGGTATTTTAAGCTTCTCGGTTTGAAAATGTCTTGTCTGAGGTTTTGCTTGTTTACTACGTATTAATCTAAAATGTTTGTCTGTGGTTATAAATACACTTTGACATTTCCTGCTTATAATTATAGAAGTTACACCTGACTAATTGGATTCCCATTGTTATCTTCTTGTAGCCCATGTGGTATAATATACTAATCATAATTTTATGATAATAATTATGTGATGCACAGAGTATAGAATGATTAAATGTCCTAGATCCAATAAATGTTTAACAAACAACTTCTACGTGGAATGTATTGACTTATACAAGCTTATAATGTGGCATCTTTAATACCTTCATATATCTTACCGGATATAACTACAACCTTATCAATAAACAAACATGAATAATATCAATACTTCACGGTCCACTAGCCACTTGTGATCAGTGTCGATTAAAAATGTGTATCATTAAAAGTGATTATGCACGAGATTGATAGGTAAATGTACTGCATAAGTGGATATGTTTGCCTGTCGAAAAGTTCGCAAATTCATCATTCTAGGCATTTCGCGTACATAAATCTTCGCGAAAATACAATTTTCGGAAGAGCGTAATAATTACACGTCGTGAAAATTGCTAAGAAATGCTATTTTCCGGTATAACCGTACCGGTCAGATTGTCCAATAATAATAAATTACTGTAACTATCGAGGGGATACGTTTTGGTTTGTCCTCGTATTTTATGCATATTGCGTGTATTTAGCATGATATGTGTTAAGATACACTCACAAGAAATAATCTTTAAGTATGAAATTAATATTACTGTTACTCATTGATATTGACTCTAATGAATATAACTGAATAAATCGTAAAAACTTGTCAAGTCTTTGTTTAGTGTCGGTGTTTTCAATGTCTCATTGTATATAATAATTTTTCACACCTAGAACAATAGGTCCCCATTCACAGTTTATGATAAACTGACATAGTACAATGTAAACTCGTACGCATACACACGTCTTTCACCCGTTGTTTTGCATGTGTGATCAACGAGCTTTTGGCATATTTGATGTTTTTAATGCAGATCGCTAATGAAGGCACGCCAGTAACTCTGTAATAACACAGATGTAATTAGAAATGCATTCATGCATGTTAACTAAGGGAAATAAATAGGACTGAATTAAATAAATAAAAAAAAGTGTGTTTACACCGGTGACTCACCAGTGTACGTATGTAAAATAGCCGTGACGGTTGAAATTTCAATACAATATTTATTTCACTGTAGTTTTCCAAGTATTCATCACTTTCAGTAATGTTTTCTTTTATTTTCATATCATACTTTATTAACATGTCCTATATTGGTTTGTATAATACAAACAAAGTAAGCGGTGAAATCATAGTTGATCGTACATATAAACACCTTTTTTTGATGACCGATATTTATGTGGGCGGAAAACTTCGCGAAAATGTGACATTCGCGTAGATTGCTACGACACAAACTTAACCACTTATACAGTATTTGATTGTCAATTTATGTTTGTAAACAAGGCTTAGTGTTATTATCGTGGACTATACTATAACTGCAATGTGATAAATTGCAATACAAAAGCAAACACAAAACCCGCTATATTTATCGTTTCTGAATATTAAGGAGCATGCAAACTTTATATGTTGTGCCAAATGTTTGAATGCTTTCATAGCCAAATGTTACGATCCTTGATTTTAATCCATAACAAAAATATAGGCAATTTTGTGTTTGTTTTTGTACAGCAATTTATCGCGTAAGAGTTATACATTACTTGCTATGACAACAAAGTTGTCACTGTAAATCCTCTCCATGTTTATGTTTTGACCTATGATGATGTTCATGCCATGTTTGGTGCTTGCCATGCCTAATGACATATTGACTGCTGGTTCTCAATGCATTTAGGGTCTGATATAAGTACTGGTTCCAAATCCTAGTTTATCACATAACCCGCGGTCCAGCAGTGCCGTAAAGCCGTGCCGTAAATATTGTTCGGCACTCCCAGAGTGTGCAAGAAATATGCAAATTAGCCTGACGCGATGTAAGCCAATTCATGCATTGATTGACCCATGACGTCAGGATAATACCAACGTACATTGTTGCATTCGTTGTACCGCTAAATTTTGGCTGAAACCTATGCAGCGTACATCATCATTTTAAACGAATATGAGCGTTCTCTAATGTTATGTGATAAATAGAATCTTACATTCGTGCTCATTACATAATAAAACTCGTCGACAAAACGATATAACACTCAGCAAAGCCTCGTGTCATATCATTTTGTCCACTCGTTTAATAAAACTCGTATGTAATGAGCACTCATGCAAGATCCTCTATTTACCATCACAACACCAGTCATTCCTGCAGAATCACCAACATTTTCAGGAAGTATAATGGTGACTCAAACGTGTAAAGTGAGGTCATTTGGTGCAAGGGAGGTAATTTGACAGTCTGTGTCTAGTCGGAGGGGGGGGATTATCAGAGGATATTTTAGATTCATTGAACCTAATTAATGAGTTGATGCAAGTGTTATAATGAATCATTTAATGACTGCGTTACTTTGATTGAGGGATGTGTAGGAAATGTTTATGACTTTGATTGAAGGATGTGTAGGAAATGTTACTGTAGATCCTTACTGTTACTGTTTTCTCTGTATACATTTATAACTATATACTGTATCATATGTAATTGGCTCCTTATTGTGTTATTGGGCCGGTGGCCTTGATCATGAATAAACTATTGTATTGTATTGTATTGAGGGTTGTGTAGAAAACATGTGTTTATGGGGGATCATGTTACCTTGTTACAAGTCTCTCGGCACCTCATGTTAAGCATTATGTAATTACTGTATAAAAATGTAATATAAAAACATACCTACCAGTCCTAAAGATGAGTCATGGTGATCGCTTGGAAAGTGGCATCTTTGATAGAGTTATTATGCATGCAAGTGGGTAAAAACACAACTTGATTAATTGTTAATACTTGACATTATGACATAGTCCCTCATACGATGTCTTCATTGCATGTGTTTTTCCTGGTAAAAGACAAGTAATTCTTGGAATTAATACGTTGCTTGGAGGGTTTTCAGGTTTTCACTTAATGGGAGGATGGTGAACTACTCAAAGACTTTGCTAATTGATGATGTCTTTGCTAATGAATGGCTTTTGATATGGTTGAAAACATGTAACGTCTTGATTCTCCATTTATATGTAATTGTCTGGAAACAAGACAGATGATGTACTTAGTTTAGAACATGTATTGCTATGGTAATGAGCTATCTCTCCCCTGCATGTACATCATGCAGTTACGGTTGCTGATTTAAGCCATTTTCGCGTATTCGCTTTGTTGTGGTGAAAAAGTGAATAACACGAAAATGTAACGATGCGAAAAAGTCGACTTTGTCGTATCTTTACAAAGTTGCATTTTCGCATTGTTGTGGCACAAAAGCAAAAATATGACAGATGAAGGGCGACAATACAACTCCAAAAATGTCTTGTTTTTTCGCCTTACGATTCTGTCGTATCTTTGCTTTTTTGTGGCGAAAATGTAACAATGCGAAACACGACAAAGTCTACTTTTTCGCATTGTTACATTTTTGCATTGTTGCAATTTCCCTTAATCTCCACAACAAAGCGAAAATGTAACAATGCGAAAAAAGTCGACTGTGTCGTGTTTTTGCATTGTTACATTTTCGCTTTGTTGTGGTGAAAAAGCAAAAATATGACATGGCATAAATCAGCCACCGTATACAGCTGTCAGACTGCATGCATTCATTCATCCATTCTTCCTCTAACATTCTTGCTGTATGTCTCTGGATCATTATATAGCGGCAATATTTCACTTGTTATCTCTCAGGGATCGGCTCTGGTATGTGCATGAACCATAAAGCTCGGTACTCCGTTAGATAATGGTTCTATAATTTATGATTTAATATTATAAAATGAAAATTAAAAAAATCCAAATATAAATCAAAGTACTGAAGTCTGTTACTGGGGGGAAATCACAATTATTGGTAATATTGGGTTTCATCTTTAATGGTAAAGGATTTTTTTTTAAAATGTGAATATTGTGACAAGGTCACAAAGACGCGATAGCAGCTGACTCATTACTGTAGTCCTAAGTAATATGCCACATTGTGTGTTCGATTTCTCGTATTTTTCGATTTTCACTCTCATTACTTCATAAGATGCTCTTTAAATGAATTATCAAACATCGAATGTGCCTGTGGACATCAAGACATACCAGTCCTGGTACAGCCAGGTCTCAATACAATGAGGCTCTTTGTTTCCAAGAAAAATGTCGTTGTAACGAATATGTCCATATACTGAATTGATTAAGAGCATTTTAATACTTTTGTCCCAAAGACATGATGTCAGTAAAATGAATTTGTCAGTATATCGGATGTCCTTATATCGAGTTCTGACTGTATACAGTATTGCAGGTCAGACTTGCGTAATAAATAGAATAAAAACATTTGTTAAAATGTTTCCGCGCTAATTATTTAGTAGTAAACCTAAATAATATAAGAAATCAGATAGGGGATGAATGGGCGCAAGAAAATAAAAACTACAACAAGTCTTAATTCCACAATTCTTCAGCTACACATATAAATTATAAACCATCCGGATAGGGTACGATTAGCGAGAACAAATAAAATAGGGGTTGAAACGCAAATACACTATGGTCTCGCCTTTCGGCGGGAAAATTGTATACGCAGCTCAGCGCTTGGAAAAGAGTAGTGCTAACGACAGACACAAACTTTGTTGCTGATAATATGTGGTAGTTTAATGGATCAAAAGTCGATCAATACTATTAAGATGGGCGCAAGAAATCAAAAACAAAACTTTTAACTGAATACTTTTTTTATTACTAGTCCTTTTTCCATAACTCTACCTGCATATGAACTGGATAGAGTACGAATAGTGTGAACGAATTCGATGGGGACCAAACACAAATAACTGATATGGTCTCAACTTTCGGTGGGAAAAATTTATATAACTGCGCTGTGAAATAGGTCATTCTAACGGTAGACCCAAAATATTCAGCTGAAGTTCTCTGCTAATTTAATAAAAGCAATGTGGATCAATACTATCAACAAATAGGGGTGACTATTGAGTCCAATTTTGACTATTGCAATACTGTTGCTATTGCTGAAAGTACTATTGCGATACTATTGTATTGCTGGAAACTATTGCGATACTATTGCAATAGTTATTGCCAAGCTTGAAAACCAGAGATTAACTTGTAAATGCAATTTTGCACTGTGTAAGATATCATTTTGTTGTACAACATACAAATCTTTTATTTGTGGAAATGATTTAAAATGAATTTGACAGAAATAGATTAATAAAATTAAGGCGATATTGGTCCGTTGTGGCTGTTTTGATGCGAAAACGGAAGTTGTTTTACATTAATAATAAACTTTATTTATAAAAAGCAAACTATCGTAACTATTGATAGTTGAGATAACTATCGGCGATAGTTATTGGATCGAGACTTTTACTATCGATCCATACTATCGGGACACTAGGAATCACAATGCATCGATATTTCGATGCATCGGCCCACCCCTATCAACAAATGCAAAATATTGTAAATAATGAAATAAAGCACAGTCACGTTTGATTAGGAGTTTCTAGCTTAATTGTAATATGAATGTTAAAACATAAATTTCGTAAAGTTTGTCTGCTCACCGGTTTACTTTTAACAGTGACATTTTTTATTTACCCTCAAACATCATCAGTCATTTTACAGCGCGTAGGAATTTATTTGCACAAATACATTTACAAATCGAAAAAAACTTTCAAAAAGTTCAGACAATACAAACAAATAACAGATTATTCAATTGTTATCAACAAATTTCCTTAAAAATGGTTGAAAATTACGATATTGGTTGAGATTTGCTGGCACTTGTTTCTTGCTCGGATGAATTGGTTGTGGAGAAATTACATAGTTAAAATCGTAGTGATTTCTGAGATGGCATGTAATACGAAAACTGGGGGTTACCCAAGTAAAAATAAAACAAAAATGTTCATTCTTGAAATCTGCGATTACTTCACTTAAAGATTCACTGGTTAATTTAATTTGCTGTTCTCTTTGGGTGTCAGAAATTGCTAGAATATAAAATTTTGTAATTTACAACCAACGAAATGTTGACCATGTGATTGTAATGTACTTGCTAAAATCAGCCTAGAAAACCAGATTTCATATCAGTCTTATAGTGTGGATGAACAGTATAATCTCTCCAGAGCGTCCCTCTGTAGAGCGACAACCTCTCCATAAACAACACCTGCAAAATTTCCCTAAGCTGATTTTCACCATAAATTTAACCTGTATGGCAACAACCTCTGTACAATGGCCAAAATTTGCAGCTCCCAAAGGGTGCTGCTTTACAGAGGTTATACTGTATTACTGTAACAGACAAATGATTTGTCCATTCACCATGTTATTGATGGGTAACAATGCTCCTCAGTTATTGATGGCTAGCTGATGAATGCTCCTCAGTTACTGATGGCTAGCTTATCTATATATTATCTGATGTTCATGCAAGATAACATGGATTGTACAAGCTAACATACCTGTTAACAGATCAGGTCAGCATCTAGTTCATGGCTTTTCTCACAAAAACAATAATTGATGTACAATGATATTACAGTTGGAGGAATTCTTCTAACCACAAAGCAGAGATGTGTCCATGT
The DNA here is from genome assembly GCA_947247005.1 of Spisula solida. Lineage (NCBI taxonomy): Eukaryota > Metazoa > Mollusca > Bivalvia > Venerida > Mactridae > Spisula > Spisula solida. The sequence goes on along the minus strand of OX365958.1, from coordinate 301,760 downwards.
TTAAGTCCCATTGGGATTATTTATACATTCCCAATATTTTCAATATGTTTACAACCAATGTTTAATTTGTTCATTGGTCAACTGAATTGTCAATTTACATCCTTTGTAAGGTCAATAAGTTGAATACTACTGTTGCTTGGTCTAACCTCACCCTTAAAATTCATTTGTTACATACTATACAATGTAGCCTTCATGCTGCCACACGGGCAATTGGTCATACCAAACTTACTGTCAATGTTTCCTATCTAGAAGAATGACCAGAATGGACATCTGGCTGAAAGTTGTGTGGGAACTTGCGCTCAGTGTTTAATTATAAACACTTCATTATTTGAGAGGGCAAGAGAGTGGTAAGAGTTATGTTCTCTTACTGTCCAGTTAGAATATTGTGAGAGCGAGTTTTTGTTTTATGTGTACACAGAAGATTACAACCATTGTCTGAACAGGTGTAGTGAATATAGTATTTCAGTTTAGCATCATTACCTACAGTCCACTTGTGTATTGGATAGCTCAAAGTAAAAAGACCATGGAGGGGCATGTGACCTGTTCTCGATGGTTTACGATTTGAAAAAAATCCCCCAAAAAGAACCATTTTGTAAGAATGTCGTGAACCAAACTAATTCCATTATTCTATGTGGATAACATTGATCTTTGTTGCATTGCAATAGTTTATTTACCAAAGAAAGCAAAAATTTCCGAAATTTTACTGTGAACGGAAGGCAATTGAGACCATGTATCTAAACAGCAGGTGTCTGCAGCTGCCTAAGCAAAGCGCTTCCCAGTCAATAAATATTTTTCAAATTATTTGGAACTTGTTCATTTATTCACCACATAACACAACCAACTAATTAGAGGATATTTGTTTGTTTAAACTGAATACGATTTATATTTCTTAAGGCATTTGTTGTGATAAAGTTCAAAATTACTGTTACATATTATAGCTTGTTATGTTAGATTCATCGGTTTTATCCGATATTACATGTATTGGAATTATTTAGACAGATACATTTAAACGTACACCAGAATAAATTCTATCAGAATCCAAACTCCAGGAAAACACATCCTAAACAATACAACTAAATTATCTGGCCGCAGAAAACTATTAGACTTGTACATGTCTGGATAAGCCTTTATAATTGGGTTTACACTGTAATTGTGGACTGGAGCCCCGTGTCACTCTATTATTATCCTAACTGGACAGTACCAACTTATTGTTCAGTAAATATACCATTACATTCTGTCTTGTATTATTTCAGGGTCCATTAATTGGTTGGACAGAGTTACGTGTCACTTATGGAGATGATGATGGCTTATCAGAAGTTTATGATGGAGTCACATATCAGTATGTATCACTTTGTTAATCCATTCAAACTATAAAAAAATAATAACCAAAAGATAACAAAAAAATCAGAAGGCAGCATTCAACTTAGACAGCCGAGCACAGAAAACATGAAAACATCACATACCTCTATTACATGACACAATGCCCAACTCTCAAATAAATGAGAACAAGCTGATGTCTTAATGCTGATAGACCTAGTTTCTGCTATATATATTACATATCAGACAGGGAAGGCATCACTCTACAGACCTAGATTCTGCTATATAACATATCAGACAGGGAAGGCAGCACTCTACATACCTGGTATCTGCTATATAACATATGAGGCAGGGAAGGCATCACTCTACAGACCTGGTATCTGCTGAATAACATATCAGACAGGGAAGGCATCACTCTACAGACCTAGTTTCTGCTATATATATAACATATCAGACAGGGAAGGCATCACTCTACAGACCTAGATTCTGCTATATAACATATCAGACAGGGAAGGCATCACTCTACAGACCTGGTATCTGCTAAATAACATATCAGACAGGGAAGGCATCACTCAACAGACCTAGATTCTGCTATATAACATATCAGACAGGGAAGGCATCACTCTACAGACCTAGATTCTGCTATATAACATATGAGACAGGGAAGGCATCACTCTACAGACCTAGATTCTGCTATATAACATATCAGACAGGGAAGGCATCACTCTACAGACCTGGTATCTGCTATATAACATATCAGACAGGGAAGGCATCACTCTACAGACCTGGTATCTGCTATATAACATATCAGACAGGGAAGGCAGCACTCTACAGAAGCAGCAGAGCAGTAAAGGCACAAAACAAACAGTATAATTCTGAACCATTCAAAATAAGTTTGGTCTCAAGAGAATTAGAAATAAAATAAAATTCCATATCCGATTCTTCATGCAAGCAGTTGTTTTTATATGCTGCATTTTGGTGGATACAGATTCACTTGTGTGAAGTCCTGTTTGATCTACCTTGATACTTGCACCTCATATTGTTGATTTACTAACTGATCTAGTGTCAGCAAACTTCATACCAATGTATATAGGAATGAGGAGTTGCCAAATGTTTATATACCTGGGTTTTGGTACTTGGTCAAAATGAAGGTATTTAGTTGATACCTTTATGGCGATGATATCGGAATGTGACCAAACTAGACTTATGTTTATTAAGATGATATATACCTAAGCTGTGGTGCTGTAATGAATGTTAATAGTTTACACCTATTGTGGGATTCACTGCTTCTATATTGGGATTCAAACCCATACTGACCAGTGCAATCATCTAGCAATGCAAAGTACAAACTTATTGGACCACTCTGCTATCACGACAACCTTCATAACTGACCATTTTAATGATTAAATGACTATGTTTATGATTGGCAGGTGGACACATAGATTTGAGAAGGTTGGTACCCAGCAGGTTACAGCTACACTGGTGGGATCACATGGAACCAGCATAGAGACAGTGACTTCCTATCTACTGGTACAGGAACCAATCACTGACCTGGTACTCACAGGACCATCTATGTTAATGTATGAAAAGTAAGTCTGGATTACATTCTGGTGACTCTAGCAATATTTTCACTCACCTGTAACTACCAGTTGATGCAAGAAATGTTTTACATTACCCAACATCTAGCTTGCTTAGAAGAAGATTGTAAGTATAAAAACGGTATTTTCAGAAAACAAGAAAAAACTGTCTGAAAACTACTCTTTACTTCTAGAAAAACTTTCAACTTAGTTTGGTCAACATGACCTGTTCCGATTTTCATGAAAGTAGGCTCATAAGAAGTGCCTTGAAATGCAGATTTTAATTATGTATGGGTCTTTTATGGTCGTAAGTAGTACTTACATCCTTCTCAATCTAAGCCAGCAATCTATTAGTTGAAAGACCAGAGCTTCTGAGAGTTTCTGTTCATTGGCTGGGTGTTCAGTAAGTAGGGCGCAGGATTTGATTCCTGGTCGCGGCAGGTCACACCCTTCTATGATACTTTGACAAAAATGTCAATTTTCCTCCACATGTGGTGAGAATGCTGGTTCCTTGTCAAAGGGTATGTTAGTTCTGGTAAGGATACAGTCTAGCAAAACTGGTTAGGTGAATCTTCCACCATATAGACATGCACATTGGTTAAGAAACCTGCATACTTATAAACATAACTATTTTCAGCAGCCTTACATGCCATGTTTCGCAGACCCCTTTGCGTGAGATTGGTGATGGAAATGCAGGAGATTTTATTAAAATGCAGGAGATTTTCCTTGCTGAAACTTCAAACTGAAATTATTGAAGTTTATCGCTTATATTTGATGACAATACCATGCATGCTTCATGTAGCAATTTAAACTAATATTTGTGATCATTTTCATAATGTAAACAAAAAATGTCATGTTTCAGTAAGTCCAAGAATTGCATGAGATTTGATAAATTGGCCTCAGATCATGCGTGAGTAGAGTCTCAAATGCGTGAGATTCACGCATTATGCAGGAGATCTGGCATGTATGAGCAGCAGTCTGTGAATTTCTAAATGATTTTAAACTACTTGCCACAATTGGCAAACTGAATAATTTTCCTAATTACTGCAACAGTTTCCTGCAGGAATCAACAAAAATTACTTGTCCGGGACATGTGCTAATTTCGCAGACTGCATCATTCTGGGATTAAAACCTATGAGCTGTTTCCATTCAGCCTTCTGATAATCTTAACAAGCTGACAATGGCAGTGATCTGTGAACTTCCCTTATCTTTTGTTTAAAGTTGTCCATTAGTTAGGTTATCTAAGTTGGTGCCATAGCTAATATAGTGAGATAATTGGAGACAGAGATGTAAAATAATGTATGTTTACTAATTGGCTTGGTTATTATCAGCTTCCCTAAATGGGTTGTTATAAGATTGGATAGACTCTTCTAAATGATGTAGATTTCTAGAACATGATAAAGCAGTGCTGGGTTATTTCTTGTCTGTTTTATCTCGTGTTTTTCTTCCCAATGTTTGTTTGATTTTATGGAGAATAATTCTCTTGTTTTTGTTTGAATTGTTAAAAATATAATTAACTTGTCTCTCTGCATGGTTAGGGTCTGTTATATATCTTGTGGTTGATAATAGACAGGAAACATGCTTGGTGACATGTTTGGTCACAATTTGTCAGAATATTAAAGTATGCTATGCCATTGCTCACTTTTAATATAGATATACAAAAACTCCTATGGGCATTGGATTTTTAGGACAAAATCTACATTATTGATTTTGCAATGTGGTCAAATCAAATTCCCTTTGGAGATTTTGCAAGATGAACATAATCCCCATTGGTGATTTTGCAAGTTGGGACTCTTTCTCAAAAATAAGCAATGGGATTTCGTCCACCTTGCAAAATCACTGATGTTATAGATCAAACTTGTTAGTTGTTTTATATTTCTGAGCCAAGCATTGCCTTTATTTGCCAGTCAGCTTTCTGCTGAAATATGGCAGGCATACATATGTGCCTCTACCCGGATTTGAACCCGGGTCGATAGATTAGACGGCAAGCGCGCTAACCATTGAGCTATGGAGGCCACATGCCTGGAATGTCATCAAGATCTATTTTATTACAGTTTGTTTAAAATGACTTAAAATGAGTCCTCCTTATAATACCGACTGTCATGATTTTAATTGATATTTCATACACTGTAGGTATGAGACGAGAAGATGGGTAGCTAGAACATCAACTGGTACAAACATTCTATACAACTGGACACTAGAAAATGCATCTGCATCTAATTCCATGCTGTTAACATCCCCTGTGGTAAGTTATGACAATATTATGATTTCGTAGGATGGCCTTTATCCTGTCCCACAAAATTTATGTGCTATCGCCCCAAACATGTTATAGCAGTCATGTACACCGCAGCCACAAGGTGGAGTTGAACTTTATATTAACACTAATAAGTGTTTGATTGACTGACTTATGGGTGTCAATTTTCCTGATTTATCTGGAATTCTGAATTTATCATTCATGAAAAACAAATGGCCTCTAGCCAAAATAAAAAATCACAAGAAATGGCAAAGTTATGGTCAATTTAATCTGCTCTGAAGGAATTTCTTTAATACAAACTAAGTTAAATATGGAAACAATATCATTGAAGGCCTCGTCTTCGGCAAAAATGTTCAGCCATGTATGATTTTGCTGATTTTTAAGTTGGCCTTTCTGACACCCCTGCAGTGACTGATGCCTTTCAAAATGCCGTCGGTCTCAAGTGTTTTCTGAGCACTCTTTGTCTGTGCTCCATCATCTCACATTATCTTCATGAAACTTGGTCACAATTTGCATGATCATCTCAATAAAATCTAATTTAAATTCTGTATACTGTATATTAAACATTGTGTTCCTTTTCTAACTTCTCTTATGTAATTTCTGTCTGCTATATGTAACCATCCTCCTACAAGAAGGCTATTTTAGGGACCACTCTCTTTCTATAGAAATCCACTTTAATCAAGCATATTATGTCATTGTTATGTTTGCATACAAAACCTGATACCTCCTACAATGACTCAACAAAATTTCATGGAATATGCAAGCTATTAGCATGCATATTAAACTAAGATACCGAAGACTACAACCTGTAGCAATTAGATGTGTAGGGTATTATGTTTCACATTAAATGAATGCATCATTGTATGCATAACAAAAAATCACATGTTTCAAATAAAGCAAGTCATCATATGATGTAAATATCCTCAGTCATTTCTTGCTTCCATGAAAATGTTGTTAATATTGTATCATAGGAATAATATGCTGTTTGAAGTTCTAGAGTCATATAAGAACTGATTTGATTCAAGTATGGCTTCATATTAATGATAACTTATAGACAGGCATATCATACAATTTTCTTTCATCATTATTTAAACACTGATATAACAATTTCATCTGATATGGTATGCAATTTTGTAAGCTCATCTAAGCACATTTGATTACTCACTGTGTTACTTATGAGCCGTTTTCTAGGAAAACCTGACTTGGTGACAAAATAAAGAAAATTGTGATGAAGTAACATCAGAAAGACAAGTCACAAGACTCGGAACAGTTTCTGAAAATTTGAGCGAAATATAACGTCCGTTTACAAAGTTACTAAGTTCTTCATGCAGCATCTCTTACTACAATTGAACCAAACTTCACCTGAATGATCTTTGGGTGGTTTTCAAACAGATTCTGTGGAATGATATAGAATCAAAACATAATGAAATCTTTCAAACAGATTCTGTGTAATGATATAGGATCAAAACATAATGAAATCTTTCAAACAGATTCTGTGGAATGATATAGGATCAAAACATAATGAAATCTTTCAAACAGATTCTGTGGAATGATATAGAATCAAAACATAATGAAATCTTTCAAACAGATTCTGTGGAATGATATAGGATCAAAACATAATGAAATCTTTCAAACAGATTCTGTGGAATGATATAGGATCAAAACATAATGAAATCTTTCAAACAGATTCTGTGGAATGATATAGAATCAAAACATAATGAAATCTTTCAAACAGATTCTGTGGAATGATATAGGATCAAAACATAATGAAATCTTTCAAACAGATTCTGTGTAATGATATAGGATCAAAACATAATGAAATCTTCTCTGGAATCGGCTTCAATATTTCACATGAACCATCATCTAGAGGTCTTCTGCCAACATTGTTAGAATTTGTCCTTAAAACAGGGGGGTCAATTTTCCTGATTTTGCCGGAATTCTCGATTTATCATTCCTGATAGAGCAATGGCTTCTGACCAAAATAAAAGTTATTTGATGAAAATATCTCCAGAAATGGCAAAGTTCTGGTAAATTTAATCTGCTTTGAAGGATTTTCTTAAATACAATGTGAGTTAATGATGGAAACATTGTCATTGTAGACCTCTTGTCTGGCAAAAATGGTCTGCCACATACAATTTTCCTGATTTTTAATTTGGCCCTGTTGACACCCCTGTTAAAAACAAATTACGATACTGAGTCATTTTTTCTTTACAGTTTTTTAGGGGGAACATCCTCTGAAACCATAAGACTAACACAAACTATTGCAGCATATTTTAAGCGACTCAGTACAGGTTTGTTCAGAATATGGCCCTAGATTAAATTTCCTTAAATGTGCTACACGCCTCATATTGAACATGCTTACATAAGGGCCATCTTGCTCAGGTGAGTGGTTTAGGCCATTAAGTTACTCTAATATGGCAGTAACGTTTAGTTTCGTACAATTTGAGAAATATGTGTGTAAGGTGGTTATATATTGGTGTATGTATGTTTGGGGATTGCCAAGATTTGGTGATACGTAATACCATCTCTTATCCATGTAATTACATGAGTGAAGATCTTACGTCTAGAAAATATCACTCCACACTTTCTTCTAACATTTAGAAATGATATTTGTGATTTTTGATTGGAGAGAACTTAGTTCTGTCAGCTTGAAATTCATTTTTATCCCATATTTTAGATGTTTTGAGTTGCCATCCCAGGAAGTTTGTGTATAATGCTTTTAGTTTTATTGATTACGATAGAACTTGTTTTTCCTGGCAGCTTTCTAAAATGCCTGCTTTTATTCAATTTACCCTGATCAAAGAGTTCATAAAATGCTGGAATGTCAAATAAAAAGATGGTTTTGAAAGGTTTAATTGCTTTAAGTTGGTCTCCCTTTGCTTTTTTTGTTGCTATGCAACAGATATTTCTCATTGTAATTGCAGATAGAAAATGTTCTCCTTGCTTTAATGATGCGTTAGAGTTGAATTTATTTATATCACATGAAATAACTTCATTTGATGTCTTGTAATTAAGTTCACTGAGACTTCGACGGGAGTCTTCATGGCTTTAGAAATATTGTATTGATTAAAAAGCACTTGCTAAAAAGCACCAATTAATATCTGATCCTGGTGTCCTCACAGACGCAAGTAGGGTTAATCAAACGCTACGATGTCTCCTCACGATTTCATTATGAAATCATACACTTTATATGACAGTGTGCTTCGTATAGGCGACTGAATTAAACATGTGCATTTCTAGTGTGCTTCGTATAGGCGACTGAATTAAACGTGCATTCTGTTTCGTACAATTTGAGTAATTTATACAGTCAAACATATTAGCCGACTGAATCAAATATGACCATATTGTTTTATAACAGTTTTATTAAGGTTTGAATGTCAAATGCCAGTAGTTGTGTGCCTCAACACATTTAAAGTAAAATAAAACCCTTAATGTTCAGCTATCTGACAACTATGCTCATTTAAAGAGGAATGCTTTTGTGATTCATCGGTGAAAACCATGTCAAAATTGGTTGAAAAATATGCGAGAAATTGCATTTGATAATGACCGATATCTTGTTAGGTTGACAGTGAGCAAAGTGACTAGGGTACTCTCAGTTTGCATCGGGTGCAATTCGATACATGCAAGGTCATCCTCTGTCTCAATTATCCCGTGTAACTGATTTCTATAACCCCACAAAATGACAGGGCGAGGGGGTACATAGGCATGTGCATGTGGATTGGTCTGCTTGTTTTTATTAGACAATAGCATTGGTTACATAATGCACAGAGAAATTGTTATGAAACTTTCTGTATAGGTGGTATATGGTGCGTTCTCACTGTTTGCATGGCAATCACATTGTCATTATTACACTACAAATTATGGTTTTCTACCAGAGAAAATAAATTATTCAGTTTTTTCTATGATTTGTTTTCATAATGTTAGGTATCACATTAATGTACAAGCAGTTTTTCAGCAGCAGCAGCATCATCATGTACTGGTGTATATTGCTGGTTAATCAGAGATTAATGTTGCTCATCATCATCTTCCATCTGTTTTTCAGTATGAAATTGATATACCACATCCAGAGCGCTACTTTCTTCATGTGGAAGCATTTAATGACGTAACCAGGCAACCACTGACAGCCTCCTTTCCATTTCTTGTTCACAATGTCACCGAGGAGGACAGATTACTTGTCAAATTGCGGGTCAGATTTCAGATAATTGGTAATCTTGTAGGACAAGCTACACATATGTATATTAATGTGACTGGACATCCAGACTTTGTGTTAGAGATAAACTACGGAGATGGTGAGACAGAGACTGTGTACTCATACGATCCAGTCGTCATCTCAACCAGCACATTTAACTTCAAGGTGTTTTGTAGTCACGTTTATAACTCACCAGGAGAGTTTAATGTGATGGTGAACGTATCTGATGACGTATCATCTGATGTAACCACGGAGACATTTATTCCAATATCAAACATCACCTTGACAACAAGGTCACCTAGGATATTACGTACAATGAGTCGAGTCACCGTACGAGCTGTCGTCACTGGTGGTGAGGATTTGGTCTTCAAGTGGAACTTTTCTGATCCTTATCAAAAACCAAATAGGTAAAAATGTCACTTCTGTTTTATGCAAGGTATTGTAGCCACATTAATACTGCAGCTGTTCTGTTTTAACATGTATTTGGTGCAATTTCCACCTTGTTCAACATCATTAACATGTTTTCCTAAGATTAACCTGTTGTCCTACATCATTAAAATGTTGTTCTAAAATTAGCATCTTGTCCAACATCATTAACTCGTTGTGGCACATCTTTAACTTGTTGTTCTAAGATAAATCTATTGTCCAACACATTAACATGTTGTTCAACATCATTAACCTGTTGTGGTACACCATTAATATGTTGTCCTAAGAAGTACATGTTGTCAAACATCATTGTCTGGATAATAATCTGATGTTATATCCTACATCATTTACTCATTACCTTATGCCATCAAGCAATTGTCAAACATCATCAACCAGTTGTCGTACTTGTTGTCAAACATCATTGTGCAGATAATTATCTGATGTTACTGTGGATATATTTTACACGATGAACACTGAGTGTATAATGATGGTTCCCCTGAAGGCATGGTTCCCTGTAATATCAACAGATTGAATGACCGTGTATTAAACAGTCCAATTTGGGAGGAAATTACTTTCTTGATGATGTTTGCCTGCCCGTATGCCCGTGATTTATGGTGTTTTACTCCTTTCCTCCTAGTTAATTCACCAGTTGTGTTAAGTACTATGCGATGGACAAAATCCTTTCGACCATAAAAAATTCCTTGAAACATTTTTGTGGTTTGTGTGAAACTAGTCATTGACTTTTGTAGACTTTTGGTCTCAATGCCTTATACAGTAAGATGGTTGAAGGACCTATGCTGCTGGTTTTTTTGGATAAAAATTTCCCAATAATAGAATTTGTTCAAATTTGTTCAAACTATATGGACACTTAATCAAGTTAGAAACAGAATTACAGTTGGTTATTCATACATTAATGTTGTTTGTTCCCAAACAAAATGCTGTTGTAATGAATATGTCATTTAAAAATGAATATTGTCTACTTGAAAAGGATGTCGTTGATGAATATGTCAGGTATATTGAGGATGTTGTATTTACCTGACCTGGCTGTATAGTAAAACCTGTTTATGGTTGTTTTATGTCCCTCTGTTCGTTCGCCCATTCGTTCATCTGAAAATATTAACCAAAACTTTCAAGCTGTTGAAACTCAAATATTTTTGAAGTCTATCTAGGCAATGCTTTCAAACTTGGCCTACATGTTAACCATCATAAACACCTTACATTGTCAAAGCCATGTAACACTATGCAACATTTTAACAGAATGATGGCCCCTGGTTTACTTAGCTTTTTTATGGACAAGTCTTACATTGGGGCATAATCGTTTAGTGAACGTAGTCTTGTTTACATGACATATATATTGACTGTTGTATTTTACAGCACAAAGACCAACAGGACCAGTATTGCTACACATTGTTATGGAATGTCAGGAACGTATCAAGTTGTGTTAAATGTAACTGGACATAACTACCCACCTCCCGGAGTATCTGTCACATTACAACAGTACTTCCTCCTCGTTGACCCAGTAGAGAAAGTTAGATTGTATCCAAGTCAAACATCTTCATCGTTGCTAGGCAATGAAACAGAACCTATTCTATTTAATGCCAAGTAAGTGCAACTATTTTATCCATATATGGCATGATTTGTGTCAATTTGTAGTTGTATGTGTATGATCTGCTTACTGAAGTTAGAGTGGCATGTTGTAGTCCTTGACAAATATGACAACAGGCAAATCAAGGACTAGGTTGTCGGTCTGAAACTAGTGTTTTTAGCTGCTGAATGTTCCTTTTCAAGAACCTCCCACACCTGTGAGATCTTAAGAATTATATCACCTACTATTTTGTGCTGGACATCTGGATGGATGTCATACACTTGTTCTCCTTAACCATTGGTCGGATTTCAATGAACTTCACATGAATACTTGGTACCAAGCCTGGTTGTACACATTCTCAGGAATTTAAGGTTGGTTGATTTTTGCCAGAGTTATTGCCCTTTGTGGGAAACTTATGTTTTTGTGTCTAAAAGCCTTCTAGCTGGACTAATGGTGTTGATATTTTTCAGATCGTCTGGTTCCAATGTAAGTTTTGTGTTTGACTACGGTGATGGTATAATAGAGGAAATACCTGGTGCCCATCTATCACATATGAATGTTGATATGACCATGTATGCTGATGGTATTCATTCATACACATCAGGTAAAGCTATATATAGTATATTGTCTAGATCCATTATTTTGCCCCGGCATCTACTGATAAGGGTTAACATACCAATGTTTATGCCCCCCCATCTTTGATTAGGGGGTATATTGCTTTGCACATGTCTGTCGGTCGAATAAAACGGTTTCCGTTCAATAACTCTAGAATGCTTTGTCCTAGGATATTCAAACTTTACATAGAGGTTGGTCAGCGACAGAAGATGACCCCTATTGATTTTGAGGTCAGTAAGTAAAAGGTCAAGGTCACTGCGACCTTCACCCTTTCTGACTATTGGTCTGCAATGGGGGCATACATGTTTTACAAACATCTCTTGTTTATTGTCTCGTTTTCATTCTCATGTTGTGTGAGACCTGATTTGCTGAAATGCAGATTACATTTCTGTAAACATAGATGTGTTTAAAGTGGCTCAAACATTGAGGGGGTTTTGGCTTATCAGCACTTGGGCATCAAAGTTTGATGCAATCTTTATCTGTTTACAATATTTCACACAAGTAATGTGTTATAAAACTGTCATCATTCCATCTTATCAAAATAGAAAAATATCTGCAAGGAAAATTTGTTGACTCTTATCAAAGTTTGAGTAGTATGTTATATAAATTCATGGTTGTTTATATCATTTCAGGCCATTAATTATTAAAAATTATTTTAAATTCAGATGAAAGTTTGATGACATTTTTTGCTCTCCTTGGACCATTGAGTAAGCCGTACTGGCCGTCCTTGTTCATTGTGTAAGCCATGTTGTCTTGTCAAGAACTGAAGATTTTGAAGTAATATCAAAAGATTTGTAAGACTATGTTAGATTAAAATAATGATGTTGCAATAATGATGTTACAGTGGGTGAATACAAGGTGAAGGTCGTTGCTAGGAATCCCCTTAGTAACAAGACAGCCGAGCTTCCAGCCTCATTCTGGGTTCAGGTACCGCTATCAGGTCTGGCATTCTGTGACAAGGGTCGACATAAAGGCACAAGCTACAGTGGTAAAGTAGGAGAGGCAATATCTATGTGTGTACAAGTAGACGCTGGTACTAATGTTACATTTGATTGGAAACTTGGTGATCAAACAGACTTGGTTAATCAAGGTAGGTAACTATTATGTTATAATGCGTGGATTTGAAGAAGGTTAGACAGAGATTAGTGACTGCGTAGCAATATTAACGTGGCATTACTCTATGCTGATTGTACAGCAACATTAACATGGTGCATCCAGGTACAAAAATGAAAAAAAACAAAAGAACATAACCATACTGCCGAAGATTAACGTGCTGTCTACAGATTCTTTGGTGCAATATAGTTATCTGTGTACAAGTAGTTTCTAATATCTTTCTATGTTTTCTAAGCACATAAATGTGTTAAATGCTTATGATACCTAGACCATTGTAGTGAAAAGTCACCTATTTTATCATACCAAGTAACACTACTATATATAGTCAGGTTGAGGAGAGAATATCATTAAACTTGTTATATGATCTGTTACATGGTATATATATTTTAGGTCCAAGAATAAGTCACAAGTATATGTCACCAGGTATTAGAAATGTCTATGTAACAGCTCGTAACCATGTCAACTCTAAAACTCTCAAGGTTAAAGTATATGTGAACTATGAGATACAGAGTGTGGAGGTGGTCCCTCAGTTTGATGTTATATCTATGAGGAAATTTGTACGTTTTACTGCTGTCGTCACTCCAAATATGACCGCTCACTACAAGTGGAAGTTCCAGTTCTCACATGGTACCAACAAACAGTATTCTACAACACTGAATTATGTGGATCATAAATTCTTTGATGCTGGAGAGTAAGTATCTCAATGGCCTATAGCAACCTCTTCATAGCAACCTCTCCATAGCAACCTCTTCATAGCAACCTCTCCATACCAACCTCTTCATAGCAACCTCTCCATAGCAACCTCTCCATAGCAACCTCTTCATAGCAACCTCTCCATAGCAACCTCTTCATAGCAACCTCTCCATAGCAACCTCTTCATAGCAACCTCTCCATAGCAACCTCTTCATAGCAACCTCTTCATAGCAACCTCTTCATAGCAACCTCTTCATAGCAACCTCTTCATAGCAACCTCTTCATAGCAACCTCTTCATAGCAACCTCTTCATAGCAACCTCTTCATAGCAACCTCTCCATAGCAACCTCTCCATAGCAACCTCTTCATAGCAACCTCTCCATAGCAACCTCTTCATAGCAACCTCTTCATAGCAACCTCTTCATAGCAACCTCTTCATAGCAACCTCTTCATAGCAACCTCTCCATAGCAACCTCTCCATAGCAAACTCTTCATAGCAACCTCTTCATAGCAACCTCTTCATAGCAACCTCTCCATAGCAACCTCTTCATAACAACCTCTTCATAGCAACCTCTTCATAGCAACCTCTTCATAGCAAACTCTTCATAGCAACCTCTTCATAGCAAACTCTTCATAGCAACCTCTTCATAACAACCTCTTCATAGCAACCTCTCCATAGCAACCTCTCCATAGCAACCTCTTCATAGCAACCTCTCCATAGCAACCTCTTCATAGCAACCTCTTCATAGCAACCTCTTCATAGCAACCTCTTCATAGCAACCTCTTCATAGCAACCTCTCCATAGCAACCTCTCCATAGCAAACTCTTCATAGCAACCTCTTCATAGCAACCTCTTCATAGCAACCTCTCCATAGCAACCTCTTCATAACAACCTCTTCATAGCAACCTCTTCATAGCAACCTCTTCATAGCAAACTCTTCATAGCAACCTCTTCATAGCAAACTCTTCATAGCAACCTCTTCATAGCAACCTCTCCATAGCAACCTCTCCATAGCAAACTCTTCATAGCAACCTCTTCATAGCAACCTCTTCATAGCAACCTCTCCATAGCAACCTCTTCATAACAACCTCTTCATAGCAACCTCTTCATAGCAACCTCTTCATAGCAAACTCTTCATAGCAACCTCTTCATAGCAAACTCTTCATAGCAAACTCTTCATAACAACCTCTTCATAGCAAACTCTTCATAGCAACCTCTTCATAGCAACCTCTTCATAGCAACCTCTCCATAGCAACCTCTTCATAACAACCTCTTCATAGCAAACTCTTCATAGCAACCTCTTCATAGCAACCTCTTCATAGCAACCTCTTCATAGCAACCTCTTCATAGCAAACTCTTCATAGCAACCTCTTCATAGCAACCTCTTCATAGCAACCTCTTCATAGCAACCTCTTCATAGCAACCTCTTCATAACAACCTCTACATAGCAACCTCTACATAGCAAAATATTATATTAAGTCAGACAGGGAAGGCAGCACTCAACTTTACCAGCCGAGCACAGAAAACATACAAAGCACAATGCCCAACTGAATCAACCGAGCACAGGCAATATAAAGCACATAAAAGGCACAATGTCCAACTAAACAAGCAAGCAAAGATCTGCCCAAGTCCAAGCTGTCGAAAAGTATATAGAGGATATTACATGAGTGTCTTTTCATATTGAATTTATTGAACGAGTTGAATAAAATAATAAAATACGAGGCTCTGCCAAGCATTATATTGATTTTATTCAACGAGTTTAATAAATTCAATGTGGAAATGCACAAATGTAATGTTCTTTTTATCACATGTTAGCCCTTTTCCGGCCGAAACATAAAATAGCTACTTATTTTCACTATAATAAACGCGCAACTTTGATGACGTCGCCTATGCTTTGAATGACGTCGCGTCAAAGCTTTATTACACTAGTGTATTATCAAAAATAAATAATGGCTTTATTACGCTACCGCGACGTCAAACATGTGATAAAATGAATTATTAGTTTCAGCAACCAAAGACTGAATGCCATAGCTGAATGACCCAATTTCCACAGCAAACGACTACAATGGCTAGTTTTAGCTGTCAAAAATCCTAAAACCAAGAAGTGCCCAACACACTGCCAACCAAGAAAATTAATCAGCCCTAGTCCTAACTGTTAAAAATCAGAATGGAATAGATCCAGCAAACAAAAAGCGGAATGCCTATGCTGAATGACCTAGTTACAACAGTAAAACTGCTGAAATACATAGTTTAAGCTGTCTTATGCCCCAAAAGTTAAGTAACAGTTGTCATAGCAACCTCTCTATAGCGATCTCTCCATAGCAACCTCTTCATAGCAACCTCTATAAGGCAACTAAGTTAATTTGTTAGGAAACATGGCCACCAGAACGGTGGTTGGCCTATTCCCTATTCATTTAGATAAATTTGAAAGTCATTTTGGCCGGATTTCAAAATAATGTAACAGGAGTGTTTGTTGGGCGATCTTCTACCAAATTCCTATCTTTGGTGTTGATCGTTAAAAAACATGGCTGCTATGTATGGTTATATAGGAACTTGTAATTTCTCAGGAATATGTCTTTGGTGAGCCTTTCCCAAATTCCTTCAAAAATTTACTTAGTATAAAATCCAGTCAATTTATTTTATTTTTATTATCCAGTCAGTTTATTTTATTTTTAGTCAATCATAAATTTCTTAGTCAGAAATGATCTGATCATAATATGAATGATGACTTAGTTTGAAGGGACATGTTCTAACTGAACACTTGAAGTGATTCCTAACACTAATATATTTTATTTTCCAGGTGTACAGTGACAGTAACAGCTGATAATCATATTAACAGAATGGTGTCACCTACATTAGATATATATGTTCATCAACCAATCAAATTCTCCGAAATAATTATAGCAAGTAATAATATACAGAGACTTGTAAATCGACCAATCAAATTAAGGCATGTTGCATATTGGGGTGGTTCCAATGCGAGTTTAACATGGACGTTTGATGATGGTTCTAATAAAGTTGTCTCCAATCAGAGAACTATGGAACATACGTTCACCAGGTGAGATATTAGTAGCTAACTTCTTATATACCATAAATGTTGATTTATATTCTGTAAAAGTTGTGAACGTAGCGTGCCCAACACGGGTAGGAACACTTGTGGAAGTACCTGGGTGCTTACATTTCATCATTATAGGTTATATTGAAGTTTTGCTTGTGGTCAGTTGGTCGGTCTTCCCATTGTTGGTCTGTTCATTTAAATTTTCCTGTACTATTTCTCAGTAACTATTGATTTCAATTAAACAAAACTTTGCAAGATTCTTCTGTGCCAAGCCCTTTGATTTTTCCCACTTGTTATTTTGTCTATGCTGTTTCTCAGAGGTACTAGTTGGCAAACATGAACAGGTGTGATATATAATGGTCCTTTGTTAACTAGTAAAAATATAGTTACATTGTCAACATTTACTCACCTTTGCTCGCCTTTAGTAGATTGACACTTAAAGGTCAACTTTCAATATTGAAATATTAAAGTGCTAGATAGGTGTGTCTAAATGTGATGATGTCATAATATGGTTGTAATTTCAGCCCTGGTGCATACAATGTAACATTGGTTGTACAGAATCCTGTCAGTATGGAATGTGTAGATCATATGTTATTTATACTGGAGGAACCATATTGTGTACAACCTAAAGTTCAAATCAGTGCTAACTCTAATACCAAGGTATGTATATGTTTCAACTTGCACATTAACCAAGAAAACCACTGATATAAATATGTCATATGTCCTGTGAATATTTGTCTCTTAAAATCTAAACAAGTCCCAAAGGTTACAACAATATCTCTTCACTTTCTACGGTCCTCATCTATGTTTTGAGTTTGGCTCGAGGAATATCCCATGTCCACAAGTTCTGATGATAGGTGAGCGAGCTAGGTCCCTATTGGGCAAGTGAGGGAGTCAGGTCTCTGTGGGACAGGTGACATCACGAGTCCCTAGTGTAATTTTAATTCACCCAACAACATTCTCTCTTGTATTTCAGTTGTTATATTCTCGGTCATTCACCCTGGAAGCTGATATTATACCTGATTGTAACCTGACATCTAACGTAGCATACCATTGGTCAATTGATGGTCACATGACTATCAAACATTATCAGATGAGGAATCGTATACTTGTTCTACCTCCAAGAGCTTTGCCTTACGGATTCCATACAATTCAGATCAAAGTAAGTTTGGTTAATCTCTTCTTTATATTTGCTGAGCAGTGAGCATTGTTTATGATTACCTCATATCATATGCAGTGTAGCCATACCATGTGACTTTACATCATTAAAGACTACGAATCCAAGACAAAATTGTCAACATTTGAAAACAAAAATGTCTGTTAGTATTTTATTTCTATAGCGATTTTTATGAAATATACGCCGCTCTAAGGAAAAGTAGGTAAGCTTCCAACAAAATGTAGGATCCCTATCAGCCGTTTTGTCTAGCACCCAGTGAAACCATGGAAAATAGACAGCTTGAAACTGTAGTCTGACTTTGCTACGCTGATATGGTACAATAAATCATCATACAGACTGGTCCTTTGGGAAGTCTTTGATTCTCTTTTTGCTTGTTTATATTATTTTGCTACATATTTATATTATCCTGTGAAGTTATTTTAATTCCCTATAGGCACAATTTACATTGATATTTTTATCAACAATGTGTAGGGGGTATTTTAAGAGATCACAAGTATGTTCCTTAATCAAATAGATTTTGATTAAATTTATCAAGTGTGTTACATTACAAACTGAATAAACATTGTAATTTTGAGTAAAGTCAAATAAAATATGGCATTTACCGGTAAGTTACTTGTTATCTTGTATTTTTGATGGGGAACATAATATAAAAAAATATGGTTTTGCTAATATTGGTTGGTCTGTAGGCCAAATGTTTTCAGAAACACTGGTCAAGAATCTTAAATGTTATGTGTGGATTGGTCTTGACTTTTAAAAGCTCCATATTATTGGATTTTGACAAAGTCGTTCACAGTGACCTTGGAATAACAAATGGGTTTCTGATCAAGTACTCAAGAATGCTTTGGCTAAGTATCCTTGAACATTTTTGTATTGATTGATCTTGACATGTAGATGACTCCCTATTGATTGTATGATCAATAGGTTAAAGGTCAAGGTTACTCATGACTATGTTGTTGCCAAGGAAACATTCTCTCTTCTTGCAGGTTGATATGGTTGGAACAATAGTATATGCAACCAAGTCAATAACCGTTGAGGTAATACCTAGTCCTCTGGCAGCTAACATTGTCGGTGGAGTATATAGACGAGTACATATAGATGATGTTTTACTCATCAATGGTTCTCTATCATTTGACCCGGACTATGATGACAATATTACAATAAGGTATGTCATATTGTTGTGTGCATATGTAGACTACGTATGTATGGAACTACACATTTTGTTTGCTTGGGTTTAACGCTGTTTCTTAACAATTTTTCTGTTATAAATGGTGGCCAATTCACCTAACTAGTTTTCCTGAACTTACTATTCAACATGCGGAGGAATATTAACATTGTTGTATGAAAAATGAACTTGGTTTGCCATGACCGTGCAAGTTACCAATCCAGCACATTAAACACTGGAACACGGCGACAGCTCTCAGGGAAGGAGGGACATTATATCAATCTAAAGACAATGTAATCAAACTACCGACAAGCTTTTATATGTCACAGACTATAAACCCTATCAACAAGACTTAAATCCAATGACTTAACAAATCGATGCTCCTATTTTATATACACCATTATTTCACCCTATACTTGTTAACTGTCGTGTTTTTACAAGCACTATTGTTGTAGAATATCAACCAGATGATGCTATAAAACAAGTCTCTGTAACTGAAATGTCTTAAAGCTATAAGAAAAAGGCTCTAATTTGATGATTGTTCCGTCTTAGCAGACATGAATAATAGAATTTTCAAGTTGAAACCTTGTCGTCTAATTGGATAACATGTTAGTTTCACACTTGCTGATACGATGTATAACAGAATCAAAGTTCTAGATACACACAATGTCTGGTGAGTGTAGGCTGTATAGATCTGACTGTTGTTTAAACTTGACTAACACTAAATTTGTGTTGGAACATTATAAAACTATTTGTATTCTATACGTTCTACACACACAAGGTGTTACTTGTATTATTGATACGGTTATTCTTTAATGCTCCAGTTATTCTAAGGGTAATATAGGTGCATCAAGTGTTACCCATGAGGTGCATTTGTCAGTTGTTAAGGTCACTGTACTGTTAAGGGGGTGCTTGCATCAATCTGTTGTCAAGGTCAAGGTTAGGGAATAAAAATAGAGAAAATATAAATATATTTTGATATCAATGTCATACAAGCACCTTACTAGCTGTATATGGTGCTTAGGTTATGACAAAGAAAGATTTAATGTAAGACTGAGTCGTTATAATGAAACATGCTGTTAAAGTGTGTGGATGGGATGATTGTGATGAGAGTTCTGGTTGCTATGGTCAAGGTCAAGGTTTTTGTACACTTCATGGTGATGTTGTCATGGTTTTGGAAGCCTTCTTTTTTCACTAAGTTGTGTCAATGCTGTTAATAATGAACATTTCTGGACACTAACTGTTAATGATGTCAAGGTTAAATGAAACCTGAACTTTCCACTAAGTGCTGGCATGTAGCTGTTGTTTCACTTGTTGGCTCCACTAAGTGCTGGCATGTAGCTGTTGTTTCACTTGTTGGCATCTGACATAATGTCCTGAAATTAGAAAGTTCTAGTGGGTGTAAAATAAATGCTATACTATATAGTTAGATAAAAAATTAAATGTCCACTAAGTGTTTTGCTTGTTGGCATCTGACGATGTTCTAAATTAGAAAGTGCCAGTGGGTGTAAAATAAATGCTATATGATATAGTTAATGGTTCTTTTTCGTCTTATAGACATTTCCAAATAGATAAAGTAATGTAAAATAATGTTGTTTAGTGCTTGTTGACATCTGACGTAATGTCCTGAAACTAGAATCAAGATGTTTAAAAAAGAAAAGCGCTGATTGAGCACAAACTGTTGTGAATTAACCTTATCTGGTGATATGAGATCTAAAACTAGAAATGTGAGTGAAAAATGACCTTCTGATGTGATTATTGGAAGTCTAGCATGATGTAAGTTGTGAATACTGCCTTACAGTAACTGATAATGTTGTTCAATTATTGATGATAGGTTTATATAGATAGTATACTCTCCATGTAACATAAAGAGGTATAGTTTGCAGACAATGGTTGTACTCTGTAACGCAAAAAGCTGCCTATTGTACGACTGGTAATATTCGGGATGTTTTAAAATTTCACGATTATTTGGAATTGATTTCCTCACAAATTCAAACATATCTATAAATAATACATAAATGTAAATTCATAACATGAATACCAATCCTGGAACCTTTGACCAACCTACCTACCTACCCCTACTTACCTAATCCTCTTTGTGCTGGTTTGCCCCACTTCGGCCATCACCAAAGAACGCCAGTTTTTCCTGTCTGCGGCCCAATGTTCAACCTGGCCCCTCGTCCACAATTTCTGTGACATCTAGGCTATTGGTTATGATCTTGGTAACCTTCCATGATTCAGCTCCATATAGTAGTACAGACAGGACTTTGCTGATCTTGGTAACCTTCCATGATTCAGCTCCATATAGTAGTACAGACAGGACTTTGCTGATTTTGGTAACCTTCCATGATTCAGCTCCATATAGTACAGACAGGACTTTGCTGATCTTGGTAACCTTCCATGATTCAGCTCCATATAGTACAGACAGGACTTTGCTGATCTTGGTAACCTTCCATGATTCAGCTCCATATAGTACAGACAGGACTTTGCTGATCTTGGTAGACTTCCATGATTCAGCTCCATATAGTAGTACAGACAGGACTTTGCTGATCTTGGTAATCTTCCATGATTCAGCTCCATATGGAAGTACAGACAGGACTTTGCTGATCTTGGTAGACTTCCATGATTCAGCTCCATATGGTAGTACAGACAGGACTTTGCTGATCTTGGTAGACTTCCATGATTCAGCTCCATATAGTAGTACAGACAGGACTTTGCTGATCTTGGTATACTTCCATGATTCAGCTCCATATAGAAGTACAGACAGGACTTTGCTGATCTTGGTAACCTTCCATGATACAGCTCCATATAGTACAGACAGGACTTTGCTGATCTTGGTAACCTTCCATGATTCAGCTCCATATAGTACATACAGGACTTTGCTGATCTTGGTAATCTTCCATGATTCAGCTCCATATGGTAGTACAGACAGGACTTTGCTGATCTTGGTAGACTTCCATGATTCAGCTCCATATAGTAGTACAGACAGGACTTTGCTGATCTTGGTAGACTTCCATGATTCAGCTCCATATAGTACAGACAGGACTTTGCTGATCTTGGTAGACTTCCATGATACAGCTCCATATAGTACAGACAGGACTTTGCTGATCTTGGTAGACTTCCATGATTCAGCTCCATATAGTACAGACAGGACTTTGCTGATCTTGGTAACCTTCCATGATTCGGCTCCATATAGTACAGACAGGACTTTGCTGATCTTGGTAACCTTCCATGATTCAGCTCCATATGGTAGTACAGACAGGACTTTGCTGATCTTGGTAGACTTCCATGATTCAGCTCCATATAGTAGTACAGACAGGACTTTGCTGATCTTGGTAGACTTCCATGATTCGGCTCCATATAGTACAGACAGGACTTTGCTGATCTTGGTAGACTTCCATGATACAGCTCTATATAGTACAGACAGGACTTTGCTGATCTTGGTAGACTTCCATGATACAGCTCTATATAGTACAGACAGGACTTTGCTGATCTTGGTAACCTTCCATGATTCAGCTCCATATAGTACAGACAGGACTTTGCTGATCTTGGTAACCTTCCATGATACAGCTCCATATAGTACAGACAGAACTTTGCTGATCTTGGTAACCTTCCATGATTCAGCTCCATATAGTACAGACAGGACTTTGCTGATCTTGGTAACCTTCCATGATACAGCTCCATATAGTACAGACAGGACTTTGCTGATCTTGGTAACCTTCCAGGATTCAGCTCTATATAGTAGTACAGACAGGACTTTGCTGATCTTGGTAACCTTCCATGATACAGCTCCATATAGTACAGACAGGACTTTGCTGATCTTGGTAACCTTCCATGATACAGCTCCATATAGTACAGACAGGACTTTGCTGATCTTGGTAACCTTCCATGATTCAGCTCTATATAGTAGTACAGACAGGACTTTGCTGATCTTGATAGACTTCCAGATGTTCCTTAGGGATGTAAAAGTTCCTCTGGCTTTGTTGATTCAAGCCTTTACATCTTTTTCCTTTGACCCCCAATTCATAACTCGAAATAGGTCTGTTATAAAAATTCACGAAATAAAGATCATGGGTATATAAAGTGGTTTACAGCATATTTGTATGGTCTTATTGCTTACATTTGTTTTTTCTGACAAACAAATTTGATTGTAGCTTTCATGTAAGAGTGATGATCTGTGTATATTATATATAAGTCATACTCTCTCAGACTTATATCTATAGTTGATATTATTGTTGTTGAACACGGATTGCAAGTATATATCATAATGATACATCAGATTTTATTATTGTGGAAAGATTTTCTTTTGTATTTATAAGTATATTATTCCAATATATTAGACTTAATGCCGATAATACTGTATTACATTCAATGCATGTAAAATGGCTTTTAGTTTTATTATGGCTGCATGTTGATTTATAGTTGTATTTATGTTGTATTTATGTTGTATTTCTACTTATAGGTATATGTGGAAATGTTCGTATGTGGCCGAAGATGGAAGACACGGTGATGCTTGTATCCGTGACAATGTTGAAGCTAATCTTACCCAGAATTCAATGTGTAATTTGTCTATGAATAGTTCAGTGTTGAAGATTGGGACAGAGTGCCTTGTTAAAGCATCTAATTATACATTTGAGTTGACAGCATACGCTCCTGGGAGGCTAAATGGAACTACATCTCAGACGCTTTCGCTGGAGAAAGAGAGCTTAAATAGTTTAGAGTAAGTAGTCATTGTGTTGTGATATTCTAGATGAAACTGACGGGGGTATTAGCGTTATTTCTCTCGTACATTCCCATCGAGACCTGCTCTCATACCAGTCAATTTCATCAGCTGTCACTTTTGTGAAATCATATACTTTTCAATTTCTATCTCAGTGATTATAAGTGAAATTTCAAGACATGGGATTTCTTTTTTTTCCTGTGTGTTGTTTGTATGTTTTATGTATCCTATTTGGCAGTAAAAGGTTGCTAGTTATCGGGACATTGTCGGGACATTGTCAGAGGAAACTAGATATATTTGTCAATACTGTAACACAATGTTATTGTCCTGTTTGAATATAAAGCATGCACTTATATAGGAGAATGAATTTGATGTACTTTTATAAAACCTGTAGTTATGAAAGGGGAAGTAATATCAGTGATTTGTGTTGTTTTACTGTCAAAAAGATAATATAAAGTCGGACAGGGAAGGCAACACTCAACTTAACCAGTCGAGCGCAGAAAACACAAAAACATCACATACCACAACTACATGGGCACAATGCCCAACACGTAACCCAACAAGAAAATGAACTAACTCTTTGAGACTATTTCTTGCAAACATAACCACAACATGAGGAAAAAATAGTGAAAATAAAAAATAATAATTATTATGTTCTGAGGTAAATATTTGTTACATTCGTCCTTAAAGGCCTGCTTTCTTCCTTCTATACTTCTGGACCAGAACTTTATTGTAGGAACAGCATGATATCAGCAGGAAATCACTATCAGTGTATTGACATTGTTGTCATACTTGTACATTATATTGTTGCAGTGGACTATGACAAAAATTGGTTTGCCAATTAAGTTATCCACAGAAAATAAAGACATTATTAAGTCTCCCACATATAGTGGGGGGAGACGTATTGATTTTGTGCTGGATGCCTTGATAGATATCTGGATGTCACAAACTTTGTCAGTGCTTATTCTCCTTAACCACTGGTTGGCTTTCAATGAAACTTCCTAGAAATACTGAAGGGGTTTTTCTATTCCGGAATTTTCCAGAAATCTGGATTTCTGCAAAAAAGAAGGAACATTTCTGCATGAAATAGAAGTTATTTGACGAAGCAATTATTGACTGAGTTATGGTCATTTGAAATTTTATCTGCTGAATTTTAACTAAAGAAGAGTTATGGTCCTTTTTGGGAGGCATATGTTTTTGTATAAAAAAAAATTTTAGTTATTATAATTCGTTTTTAGGTGAGCTATTGTGATCACTCTTCGTCCGTCGTCGGTGCGTGCGTCCGTCTGTCCGTGCGTGCGTCAACAATTCATTCAAACGACTTCTTCTCCTAAACCACCTGACCAATTTCACCCAAACGTCACAGGAATGTTCCTTGGGTGGTCCTTTCTAAAAATAGCTAAAAGAATTTTAATCTATAAATAACTCTGGTTGCCATGGCAACTGATAGGAAAATCTTTAAAAAAATCATAAAAAATCAACCGCTGGCTAGATTTCAAAATAATTTTACAGAAATAGTTGTTGTGTGGCCCTCTTACAAAATTGACATTTTTGTCTTGATTCGTCAAAAAACATGGCCGCCAGTGGGTGGGGCGCTGTTTTTCCCTATATATCTATAGTGTAATCTTTAAAAATCTTCTCCTCTCAAAGTACTGGTTTGATTTCATTATAAATTTGTTAAATTGTTCCTTGGGTGGTCCTTTCCAAAAATAGCTAAAAGAATTACATTCCATGCAGAACTCTGGTTGCCATGGCAACCGATAGGAAAATCTTAAAAAAATCATAAAAAATCAACCACTGGCCAGATTTCAAAATAATTTTACAGAAATAGTTGTTGGGTGACCCTCTTATAGAAATGACATTTTTGTCTTGATTTGACAAAAAACATGGCCGCCAGTGGGTGGGGCGCTGTTTTTCCCTATGTATCTATAGTAAAATCTTTAAAAATCTTCTTCTCTAAAAGTACTGGTAGGATTTCACTATTAATTGGTAAAATTTTCCTTGGGTAGTCCTTTCTTAAAATAGCTAAAAGAATTACATTCCATGCATAACTCTGGTTGCCATGGCAACCAATAGGGAAATCCTAAAAAGATCTAAAAAGATCATAAAAAATTAACCGCTGGCCAGATTTCAAAATAATTTTACAGAAATAGTTGTTGGGTGACCCTCTTATAAAATTGACATTTTTGTCATGATTCGTCAAAAACATGGCCACCAGTGGGCGAGGCACTGTTTTCCCTATTTATCTATAGTAAAATCTTTACAAATCTTCTTCACTAAAAGTACTGGTTGGATTTCATGTTAAATGGGTAACACTGCTCCTTGGGTTATCCTTTCTAAAAATGGCTAAAAGAATTATAATCCATGCACAACTCTGGTTGCCATGAGAACTGATTGGAAGAACTTTTAAAAAAAAAACGCTAAAAATTAGGTACTACTTGATCAATGTTCACAGGTGAGCGACCTAGGGCCCTGTGGGCCCTCTTGTTCAAATTTTGAGTACAATAATTCATTTAAGTTTGTATAATTCAAGCCAACTTACTGTATCTGATATACGTAATCTTTATTGTTGATATTTGTATTTTAGTGTGAAGATCATCCGACCATACAATACACAGGATCTGGTGAACTGTAACAGGAAGTTATCATTCTATGTTGAATGCAGTAACTGTCCACAGGAAGGCAATGTGGTGTATGAATGGAGTGTCAAGTACCTCGCTGGTTACGATATATTCGACCTGGCTAGAGCTCACGATGCAAAGTATGTATATATAATAAAATACTCACAAATCGTCTTGCTTGCTTATTGATTCTCTATGTGGGGAGCGGTGGCCTAGAGTTAGAGTGCACACTTCCCAGGTTCGATCCCTGACTGCGCAACTGCTTAATTTCTCTGAGCAAGAATAACCCACAATGCTCCATTCGGCCAAGGTGTGAATTGGTTCCTTCCTTAGGTAGTCCAATGACCAAGAGGAGACTGATGATTGCTGCATTGTTCTATCATATAATATGAATCAAATATCTTCTTACCACTAACAGATTTGGTGAATGAAAATAGACTTATTTGTAAAAAATCACTTTATGGCGTTGTTTATTTATTTATGAAGTTACATTCCTGATGAAGATTTTACTAAGTTGAAATGATGAATGGAGATTGGAGCTTATTTGAACCAATTAATAAAAATGACTTAAAATTCAATATTTTGTTAGATGTGTACAGGTGGACAGTTCTAACTACTTGGCTCTGACAACATGTCACCAAATATATTCTTACCATTATCAGATTAGGTGAATGAATATGGGTTTATTTGTAAAAAATCACCCCTTGAATTTTGATGTTGTTTTGTTTAAGATGTGTACAGATGGACGGTTCCAACTACTTGGCTCTAATCACTCGTCAACGTGATGAGACAACTTCTGATGAGTCTGTGGTGATACAATATGATGACCATGATGATGATGATGGAGGTAGGGGTGATGGTGATGTCGGTACTGATGATGACTATGATAAAGATGATGATGATGACAGAAGTGAAGAAAGGGAGAATGATTATTATCAATCTTCCTTGTATGGTATGTACAGTACATGTAGTGGGGGAGACACTGTGATTTTATGTTGTCCATCTGTCCGGATGGATGTTGCAAAGTTTGTTCGTGCTTTGTCATCCTTATCCATTGGTTGGACTTCAATGAAACTTTGCATTTATACTTTGCCCAAAACCTAATTGTGTGTATTGTCAATTATTATAGGTAGCAGGAATATTGAGTTGTAGCCCCTTGTCAAAAACCCATTTAGTTTCAAATGTAATATTTTAAAGGGGTCATATTGGAATCATTATTGATGTTGGTTGGATTGTCCTTTGGTTGGTTGGTTTATCTGTCAAAATCAGCAATATTTCTCTGTAACCACAGGTTGTTTTTCAATGAAGTGTCTGTTGCTAAAAAATTCCTAAAAATCCCGAAATCAGTATGTTAACAAAGTTTGCTAAATCACGAACACATGAATATAAAGCGATTAACACAATGAATGTTAGAATGGCAGAAGTGATATTGTGTCAGTCAGGCCTGGGTATGACACAGCACGTTTGTTTCAAAACAAAATGTCATTGCCACAAATAGGTCAGTTCCAGAACTGATACAAGAAGTGTTGTAAAACATTTGTCCACATGAAAATGATGTCAGTATATGAATTTTTGGTGTAGAGACCGACCATATTTTCACACTTTCTTTCTGTTCACAGAGTGGGATATGATCAGCAGTACGAGTACACCAGTACGAGCATTTGATGGAATATTCACGGAGGATATAGACAACAATAGACGACCTCCACGTGGTAGAACCATCTATACAGATGATGAGGATCCTACATATCTTGTGGTGAAAGAAAACAAGGAAAGTCAGCGGAGAGATGCCAGGGTTAACATGGAAGTAGATATTGGTAAGTTCAAATTCTCAATTATCTGGTTTAGCTGGATGAAATGTTCTGCAGAAAATAAAATTGATCATGTATTGACTAAGTTACGGTAATTTGAAATTTCATAGCAGAACTTTAACGCAAGAAAAAGGGATTTTCTGAAAGGGATTATGTTTAGGATATCAAATACAGGATATAATGTGTTGAAGTTGACAACTTTATTCCAACAGGTGAGGAGGAGAATAATGCTGGGCTTGGATATAATCTGTTAGTTCTGACTGTAAAAGAGGGAGAACCAGGAGAGAGTGGCAGTTCTGGTGGCAGGCAGTATGGTATGTATAGATTTATATATAGACAACAGTTGCTCAATAATTACCAAGAAAAATGTTGTAATTTCTTTAATCATCATTCTAAGTCTATAAAACTTGATTCGCCAATGATTTTTGTTATTGACCAAGGTTTGAAAGAAAGAGGTTTCCGATGGCAACATTGCAAGATTGTGGCAAAATGACTTGGTGTTGTGTTGTAATCTATATATAGTCATATATTTATTGATGAAAATGGCTTATGTCAAATGGTTATCTTACCTCAATGCCATACAGTACAGTTTGTCTTTGACCTTCCTTTATCAAGTAACGGCATTGTAAATAGTTCTAGTGTTGAATCAATGCTAATAAAATATTTAGTTCTCATGTCTTAATGTGCACTTATGTTGTTTCTCATTGTTGTTTGGTTCCTTGAATTATAAAATAGATGATTTATCAGAGAAGCCCCAACCAGGAAGTAGCTTATTCAGCTTTAATATAGATGTCTGCTTCAAGCATATTCGTGTTTTTACCCAAGGTTCGCACAGGTCTTGAAAAGTACTTGAATTTAATGTCTAGTAATTGAACAGTACATGAATTTCGAACTGCAAAAAACTCCTTGAAAAGAACTTTGAAGTTTGAAACAAAACAAAAAAAAAACAAGTAAATTTTGATAAAATGTGTCTTTCAATTCATGTCTAGTTCTGAATGCAATATCGCCAAATTTCAATGGTGCTGTATTGAAGGTTATTTCCGGGTTATGTTTATTTTTGTAAAAAAAACATCAAAATTTTGATATTAGGAAGTAGTACTGGTGCAAAAAATCTTATTTTGTAGTCATAGGAAATTGAGTCAAAGTCCTTGAAAAGTATTTGAATTTTGTTTGGATATTTTTAAAATTCCTTATGAACCATATTACCATAGTTACATGCTTGAATTTCAGGTGCACCTGAGACTGGTTCAGATAGAATGCATTCAACATTTGATCCAAATGGTAAATCACTTAACTTACTCCAGACATATAAACTTTATCTCTGCTTGTTGTATTGATTCAGTTGATGTATAATACATTAAGCAATTATAATGCATTTCCTGATATCTATCAAAACTCAGTGAATCTGTCTGGTTTACAGTTATGTCAGACGGTGTCTTAATTCCCAAGGCTACAATCAGTGAAGGTTCAAAACCACTAAATAAATTTGTTGTTTGACTCAATGTAAAGTTACATTAGTCAAACCCAGGTTGTAACATGTTAAAGGCTGTGGCCAGCTGGCAGACTCATATAATTTTGTTTGTCAAGCGTGGTGAACAGATTTTCACAGTCGCACAGACTGATTCAATCCGGGTTTTTACCTGAACAAGTCTAGTGTGTTCACATGAAAACTGGTGTACCAAGAACAGCCTTTATTTGCCAGTCAGCTTTCTGCGGAAATATGGCAGGCATATATATGTGTGCCACGACCCTGATCGCCAGATTAGAAGGCAAAGGCTCGAACCATTGAGCGACGGAGGCCAACCTGTCTAATGTCTTCATTCACAAGACAACAATCAGTGAACCAGTTTAGTGTCTTCACAAAAAGTCATGGCAACTGGTGTACCAGTCGTCTGGTATCTTCACATGGCAACTGCTGTACCAGTCTGGTTTCTTCACATGGCAACTGGTGTACCAGTCTGGTATCTTCACATGGCAACTGGTGTACCAGTCTGGTATCTTCACATGGCAACTGGTGTACCAGCTTGGTATCTTCACATGGCAACTGGTATACCAGTCTGGTATCTTCACATGGCAACTGGTGTACCAGTCTGGTATCTTCACATGGCAACTGGTATACCAGTCTGGTATCTTCACATGGCAACTGGTGAACCAGCCTGGTATTTTCACATGACAACTGGTATACCAGTCTGGTATCTTCACATGGCAACTGCTGTACCAGTCTGGTATCTTCACATTGCAACTGGTGTACCAGCCTGGTATATTCACATGGCAACTGGTGTACCAGCCTGGTATCTTCACATGGCAACTGGTATACCAGTCTGGTATCTTCACATTGCAACTGGTATACCAGTCTGGTATCTTCACATGACAACTGGTGTACCAGTCTGGTATCTTCACATGACAACTGGTGTACCAGTATGGTATCTTCACATGGCAACTGGTGTACCAGTATGGTATCTTCACATTGCAACTGGTGTACCAGCCTGATATATTCACATGGCAACTGGTGTACCAGCCTGGTATCTTCACATGGCAACTGGTATACCAGTCTGGTATCTTCACATTGCAACTGGTATACCAGTCTGGTATCTTCACATGACAACTGGTGTACCAGTCTTGTATCTTCACATGACAACTGGTGTACCAGTATGGTATCTTCACATGACAACTGGTATACCAGTCTGGTATCTTCACATGACAACTGGTGTACCAGTCTTGTATCTTCACATGACAACTGGTGTACCAGTATGGTATCTTCACATGACAACTGGTGTACCAGCCTGGTATCTTCACATGGCAACTGGTGTACCAGCCTGGTATCTTCACATGACAACTGGTGTACCAGTCTTGTATCTTCACATGACAACTGGTGTACCAGCCTGGTATCTTCACATGGCAACTGGTGTACCAGCCTGGTATCTTCACATTGCAACTGGTATACCAGTCTGGTATCTTCACATGGCAACTGGTATACCAGTCTGGTACATGGCAACTGGTGTACCAGTCTGGTATCTTCAAATGACAACTGGTGTACCAGTCTGGTATCTTCACATGGCAACTGGTATACCAGTCTGGTACATGACAACTGGTGTACCAGTCTGGTATCTTCACATGACAACTGGTGTACCAGTCTGGATACAGTTGTGTGATGAACACCAATTTATTGTGTTGTAATCTGGATTCTGTTACTGAGTGTATAATGGTGATATGTTTTACATACTTGTCAGCCATATTGACAGTAACCTTCAATTAGGTGAATAATAGCGTATCCCTGTTGATATAATACTGTAGAATGTGGATGTTTGAGCAGATCAAAAATTGGTGAATTCTGAATTTCAGGCATATTCTGTGTTGGTACTAATGAGTACTGTTCTGTTTCTTAGTAGGGTTGTAGTTTTGTTGGCTGAAATTAATGCTTGAGAAATTTTAGCAAATTTTACCAAATTCACTAATATTTCTGTCC
This sequence comes from Spisula solida, assembly GCA_947247005.1. Taxonomy (NCBI): domain Eukaryota; kingdom Metazoa; phylum Mollusca; class Bivalvia; order Venerida; family Mactridae; genus Spisula; species Spisula solida. Next base: position 269,975 of record OX365958.1, on the reverse strand, counting down.
CTCTAACTTAACCACCTTTGTAGTAGTTCACCACCTTATTTAATGTAATCTTTTACCAATTCTATTTTCTGGGTGTAATTTGGAAGGGGAGCATCTCGATAACCTAATCCATAGCTGTGTAATATCAAAGATGTAATGAAAGTGGTACAAGTATTCCTCTTCCTTGTTGCTAAACATAATCTCGCTTGTTGCTACGCATTTAAAGAAACCTGGCTTCTTTCATCTCATACCCTTCATGGTGATGAAAACCATCAGGAATGAGACTTCAAATTAGTAATTATAAGTTAAAGATCTTATTTTATCATTGACTAAAAGATTATTCATACAAACTAGACAAGCAAACAATTCTAATTTTTTAGCTTCTTTGCCAAAAGAGGTGCTCTTTTCGTGGCCTGTTGTGCATAGGTTGGTCCTCGCTGTTAGAAATTAAGAAGTTAGATTAGAAGTGCAGAGACTTACATGTTTATGCCCCCAATCTTTGATGAGGGGGTATATGGCTTTGCACTTGTCAGTCGGTTGATAGACCATAATTATGGTTTCCGTTCAATAACTTGAGAACGCTTTGCATGGAGGTTGACACAGCGACTGTGGATGACCCCTATTGATTTTGATTACTTTTTGACTGCTAAGGGGGGCATACACATGTTTTACAAACATGTATTGTTTATTGCAGAATGTGAGGGTCTGAGTTCAGGAAGCAAGAGTTTGGATGCTGTTGTTGGTGATCAGATAGATACAGGACGTCAGTGGAGTCAACTAGAACTACCAATGGTAAAAGTCAACCTGCTGGCGGAACAAACCAGTACTGGGCTAGATAGGCAAGCCATTGTCATCAAACCTGGCTTTCTGAAGCAAGGACTGACCTACTTTGTTGATGTTAAAGTAACAAACAAAGGTACATATACTTATCTGATAATGTCTGTATGAAGTTATGTACTTATCTTAAAATGTTGATATAAAGTTAGTGGATTTGGATGTATAGACAGCTGTATCAACTGGCCTGGCAAACATGTGCTCCTACTGGCCTTGGCAGACAAGGGCACCAACTGGTGTGGCAAATATGTGCTTCTACTGGCCTTGGCAGACAAGGGCACCAACTGGTGTTGCAAATATGTGCTTCTACTGGCCTTGGCAGACAAGGGCACCAACTGAAGTGGCAAATATGTGCTTCTACTGGCCTTGGCAGACAAGGGCACCAACTGGTGTGGCAAACATGTGCTCCTACTGGCCTTGGCAGACAAGGGCACCAACTGGTGTGGCAAATATGTGCTCCTACTGGCCTTGGCAGACACGGGCACCAACTGGCGTGGCAAACATGTCCTTCAACTGACCTTGGCAGACAAGGGTACCAACTGTCCTTGGCAAACATGTCCTCCATCTGACCTTGGCAGACAAGGGCACCAACTGGTGTGGCAAACATGTGCTCCTACTGGCCTTGGCAGACAAGGGCACCAACTGGTGTGGCAAATATGTGCTCCTACTGGCCTTGGCAGACAAGGGCACCAACTGGCGTGGCAAACATGTCCTTCAACTGACCTTGGCAGACAAGGGTACCAACTGTCTTTGGCAAACATGTCCTCCATCTGACCTTGGCAGACAAGGGTACCAACTGTCCTTGGCAAACATGTCCTTCATCTGACCTTGGCAGACAAGGGTACCAACTTTCCTTGGCAAACATGTCCTTCAACTGACCTTGGCAGACAAGAGTACCAACTGTCCTTGGCAAACATGTCCTTCATCTGACCTTGGCAGACAAGGGCAATAACTTGCGTGGCAAACATGTCCTTGAACTGACCTTGGCAGACAAGGGCACCAACTGTCCTTGCCAAATATGTCCTTCAACTGACTTTGGCAGGCAAGGGCACCAACTGTCCCTGGCAAACATGTCCTTCAACTGACCTTGGCAGGCAAGGGCACCAACTGTCCTTGGCAAATATGTCCTTGAACTGACCTTGGCAGGCAAGGGCACCAACTGTCCCTGGCAAATATGTCCTTCAACTGACCTTGGCAGACAAGGGCACCAACTGTCCTTGGCAAATATGTCCTTGAACTGACTTTGGCAGACAAGGGCACCAACTGTCCTTGGCAAATATGTCCTTGAACTGACCTTGGCAGGCAAGGGCACCAACTGTCCCTGGCAAATATGTCTTTCAACTGACCTTGGCAGACCAGGGTACTACCTGTCCTTGACAAACATGTCCTTCAACTGACCTTGGCAGACCAGGGTACTACCTGTCCTTGACAAACATGTCCTTCAACTGACCTTGGCAGACCAGAGCACCAACTGTCCTTGGCAAATATGTCCTTCAACTGACCTTGGTAGACCAGGGTACCACCTGTCCTTGGCAAACATGTCTTTCAACTGGTTGGTGCAGAGGCAGACATGGGTGGACAAATGCACCAAATAAGTATATCAGTAAACTGGCTTAAACTGTAAAATTGTTTGTATAAATAGTAATTAGATTCCCACATATAGTTGGGAGAAATGTATTGATTTTGTGCCTGGCATCTGTCTGAATGTCACAAAGTTTGTCCATGCTTCTGCTCCTTAACCACTAGTCTGATTTCAATGAGACACTACATAAATACTTGGTACTAGGCCTAGTTGTGCATATTGTCAGGAATTTTTCATCAAAGGATTTATTGCCCTTTTTGGAGACATAAATTGTGTGTTAAAAAACTTTTAGTATAGAGTTGTGATTTTAGACTACTGTTAGATAAACAATGTGTATATTTTACAGATACTGGATACCAAGGTGAGGCTACCAGTAGTTTTGTGGTCAATAAAAGTCCAGTACATGGTCGATGTTCGGTGAAACCTGAGTCTGGTATGGAACTAACATCTGAGTTCTTTGTACACTGTCCAGAATGGAAAGATAAGGTATGATATATCCATACATGTAAACACTTTGTTTGTATATCTCTGGATAAAAAAATGTTACACTAATAGTTTGCCCCTATAATGGAATTCGAACCTATACTGAATGGTACCATCTTCGAACTATACAAAGCCAACTGAATAGTTTGCCCCTATAATGGAATTCAAACCTATTCTGAATGGTACCATCTTCGAACTACAAAGCCAACTAAATAGTTTGAACCTATAATGAGATTTGAACCTATTCTGAATGGCCCCATTGCCTAGCATTGCAAAGTACAAACGCATTAGACCACTAAGCTATTGCAACAGCCCAAGAAAAGTTGCACAAATAACCAGTTTCAATATGACTACACCACACCTCAACAGTAATCGGTTTATATGGATAGCAACACTTAACTGTACCAGATGATTGATCAGTAAAATATATAAATATCACTTATAGTGTGATTAGAACCCTATAAAAATCAATTATAACAAACTCTTATTTCTGCCAATAATATGTTCAATTTCAGTTCCTGGTCTACTTCTATGTCTCTGATATGCCATTTATCTGAAATTATAGGTTTTACATATATCTTCAATATTTCAGTATTTAATTATCTGAATATTTCAGTTATTAATTATGTAATATTATTTATTATTGTCATTAAAACTGTACTGGTATAGCTCCCTTACTGAATGCTTGATATAGTTTAATAGTTCCTGGTTTGCCGGGTACTGGAATGATTTAATTGGGTAGTTTCTGTATGATTGAAATACTGTTGACCAGTTGGACTAAGATCAATATTTAAAAAGATCAACAAAAATTTTTCCAAAAATTTAGTTATATTTCCTCACCCCTTCGACATAGTCATTTGCAGGTAACTGCTTGTTTGTCAAGTGTCAGAATAGTATTACTGGGTAGTCTCTATATGACTGAAACACTACTGACCAGTGGCACTTGAAACAATATTAAAAAAAATCATAATAAAAATCTGGACATATTTTCTTCCCTTTTTCAGCACCAGCCATTGATGTTTGAAGCGAGTTATTCATTTGATAGAAATGGAGAACAGAATCTGATATATCGTGGAGTTAATGATGAATTCTCCTTCCATCTTCCTGCTGGTAAACCACAGAATGATTACAATGGTGAGTGTGACATGTTTATCATGATAGACAACTCCTACATTAGTGTTAGTAATCAGAGTGACCTCCCTTGTATTACTGTGCTGCTTAGTATACTGATTTTTATTTGCTAATTGATTTTTGTTAATGAAAATTGCTGCTGGTGAAACCATACTTACTATGCTATGTAAACATGTAGAGAGAAATAATGTTCCTGCTATATGTGTGTGTATGTATTACTGGGAGATTTAGATCGTACGATGAATGAAAAAGAAATATTTAGATATTGGGATTCTCCCGGGAATTTCCCAATTTACATAAGAATTGATGATGGTTAAACTTGGGGAGGAAAGTTGGAATATTTACCCTGTTAGATTGATTTCCGGGGTTATGAAAAATTTAAATGATTTCTAAGCAGGGAATGAATGTGAAAGATTTTATGCATGGTTTTAAATTGGTGATGAATGGCATGGGCTGTGGTGGAAATAGTGTTGAATATTGTGTTGTCATGGCAATAAAATACAGTCTGACCCCCTTTCAGGACTAGTCCCTGTTTAGCTGTAAGGTGTGGACTGACTCTGTTCAGGTTTGACCCCTATTAGGTCTAAGGTGTGCCCCCTATTAGGTCTAAGTTGTGCCCTGACTCCAATCTGGTTTGACCCCTATTAGGTCCAAGGTGTGCCCTGACTCCAATCTGGTTTGACCCCTATTAGGTCTAAGGTGTGCCCTGACTCCAATCTGGTTTGACCCCTATTAGGTGTGAACTGTCCATAGTTAGGAAGATTTGAGTTTAATATATATGTTGGTTTTGAACCATAAAGTGAACTGTCTTAGGACATTAGTGGCTTCTGATTAGATTTAAGTAAGTCCACTTTGATTTAAGTTTACCACGTAACTTAAACCTGTGCTAAAGTCCTATTTGCTAACAAAGACCACTATTACAAAACCTGCAAACGACACCTCTTTTATCTCCTATTAGAATTAGACCATTTTAAGTAATATATAACCTGTAAAGAGAGATCACCTGTCAAAAAAGACCACTTTAGCTGTTCTCATGTGTGGTTTTTACAAACTATTTTGACTGTTATATAATAAAGCAGTAGTCAGAAATGTCTATACTGGGAAAACTAAACATAATAATTTTACCAACAAAAACCATAGTTACCTTATCTACAAACCTTTTATTTGATACAATAACAAAAAAACCTGGATTGGTTACCGTGGTGAAATGAGAGTGTGTGGGAACACATGGCTTGGTATTTGACGAAAATGCAAAAAACATACTCTGTTCATTATAGTATAGGGCAATTTATTTATTTGGTAAATTAAAGTTTGTGAAATTGAAACCATCATAGCAGTAATTCTGATAGAAAGTTTAGCTAACGTATAATGAAATTCAAATTTTATGGAAATTTTTCAACCACAGACTAGTGTTTATCGATTCAGTGATTTTAGAATTTTATTTCACTAAGTAAGTCGGTTGTGAAAATCTGGTTAAATCTTTAACCCTGTACCAGCATGCATTATGTCAAATTAAGGAAAAAGAACACTTGCTTTGTGAAATTGGTATTCAGTTAAATTACTTTGATAAATGACGTATTTGTAGGCAAATGGGTATGAAATTAATTTCATGAGAATTTAATGATTTTGAATGGGAGAACAAATTGAGCCTGACTTAGTGAATGTGATTGATAGTGTAGATCTCGATTGGTTTGCGGGGAGGAAAGTTTACCTAATATGGTGATAACATCACATAGATGGCTACTATAGATTGTTATGGTAAATCTTGAGTTACAATGTGACATTATGCTCTGTACAAACTGGTCCTTTGTTTGCTGGGTTTTTATACATTAAGTCTCAAGTATTTTCTCAGGCCATTTTTTTATCCTTTATTTCAATTTTGTATAACAGATCGTTTATTGAAATCTAGACCAATATTATCCAACTATTACTTACAAATTAATTCTCATTGCAAGCCTACACATGACTTTGTTCAGACCATAGTCAAGTTTAGTGAAATGTAAATAATACTTATTGTATAATTAGGGGTCCTACGATTTTGCTTTAATAGGAAGAATAAACTTTTCTGCAGAAAAAAAGAAGTTATTTAATGAAAAAATTCAAAGATTGATAACTTAGTAACAATAATGTGAATAGAAAGAAGAAATAAAATTAAAACGAGAGAAAATACAAAAATGAGCTAAATGTTGATGATTGTGGCTCTATCGAATACTTACATTCATTTCTCTCAGAAAATCACTGGATTTGTCATATTAACTCTGCATAATCAAGCTGCCCACGTATCCATACAGTCACCGAGATTTCTATGTGAATTCTCTTGTTTTTAGCACTCACTATACTTGTATCTTCTCTCTGGCAAACGTTTATGGAATTACAAGAGTGTTGCCAACTTGAGAACATAATTTGATGACGAAAAACGTGAAAGTCGAATGATTCCCTGCTGGATTTCTACTGACAATAGCCTATTAATAAAGACTAGGTTAAACCCAATGATTGAGGAATATGATAGTTTGACAGGGATTATTGTAGTCAGGAGTGCTGCTCTGACATTCTACCATAACATCAGACAGTTTCACAAGACTTCAGTCAGGAGTGCTCAGCTCTGACGTTCTACCGTAACATCAGACATTTTCACAAGACTTCAGTCAGGAGTGCTAAGCTCTGACGTTCTACTGTAACATCAGACATTTTCACAAGACTTCAGTCAGGAGTGCTGCTCTGACATTCTACCGTAACATCAGACATTTTCACAAGACTTCAGTCAGGAGTGCTGCTCTGACGTTCTACCATAACATCAGACATTTTCACAAGTGTTTATAGATTTTCACTATATTCGTGAGTTGGATAATTTCACAAAAATGTATGCCTGTAAACCTATACAAACACACTATAACCTGAAAGAAGCTATTTTATGCTTATATGCTTATTCTTCTTCTAATGCTGGAGGTATACTGTATAGTGAAAGTCCTGTCTTTCTTCTTTCCTTCATCCATCCAATTGAAAATATTAACTAAAAGGTCTTGAAACTCAAAGACCATCATGGCATTGCTTTCAAACTTGGAATACTTGTTTACTACATTTTAACCAAACTATCACCCTTGATTGATTTCTCTTATTAGTCTCCTACCGGTTTTTGACCAGAGGGGACTATAGGTTTGCCATCCATCCGTCAGTCGGACTAGTCTGTCAGTCCGTCCGTCCGTCCGTCATTCCGTCAAAAAATCTGGATCCTGACATAACTCAAACAGTTTCCAAGCTAGGTTTATGAAACTTGGTATGTGGATAGGGGGCAATAAGGGGATAATGCACATCCATAATACATATTTTGATTCGGGCCAAAATTGTGGTTGCTATGGCAACAGAAACATTGAAAATGGCTTAGAACCGGTAGGGGTCTTCTGTATTGCTTGCAATTCTTAATTACTTGTTATTATGGACAAGGCTTCCAATAGGGCATAAGCAAGCAAGCGTTTACTTAACACAGTCCTGTTCTGGAGTTTAAAATTCACAAGTATTTAACATCAGAACTACTTTCGTTAGAATAACAATTAACCTCACGACAATGTATGGTTTTACAGTTAAGTTATATGGGCATTGTCTATGTAGAGGTTTTATGATGAACCACTGAACAGTAAATTATGATTGGAGAGCTGGTATTATATAGAGAACAGTATTTTATGTTGTAGATCTTATTGATGAAAGTATAATCATTGTATGATATGATGGATTACTGGCTCGTCCATATAATGTCTCTGATACTCTAATGTACAGTCATAGTTTGACACATATCAGCTGGAGAATGTCTCCTACTCTGGGCTACTGTTTTATCAAATAGCTTACGAAAATCATAAAGTTACGCTTAAATTTAAATTCTTTATACCTTTACAACTACAAATTGGTAATGGATATGGTTTGTAGGAGTTCAGTAAATAAATCATTATTAGTATTGCAGCTCCATTTACCACACTTTATAATTATAAACAAATTAGAAAAAAATTAAATTTGATTGTAAGTTTAGGATTTCAGTACTTTGATAAAACAGTATCCAGATGCTATTGTTGTGTACTTATAATTATCTCGATACATCAGACTATTCCGATATTTTCATCTCTACATTGTCTTCTAGAAGAATAAAACTTTTACTTCACTCATTGATGGCTTCATTATCAAGCTAGACCAGCTGATGTTGAAGACTATTCAGACTATCTTTGATAGCCAATTATTTATTGAAAATCTGATACCATACTGTAACACAACAATATCTGATACCATACTGTATCTCAACAATATCTGATACCATACTGTAACACAACAATATCTGATACCATACAGTAACACAACAATATCTGATACCATACTGTAACTCAACAATATCTGATACCACACTGTAACACAACAATATCTGATACCATACTGTAACACAACAATATCTGATACCATACTGTATCTCAACAATATCTGATACCATACTGTAACACAACAATATCTGATACCGTACTGTAGCACAACAATATCTGATACCATACTGTATCTCAACAATATCTGATACCATACTGTATCTCAACAATATCTGATACCATACTGTATCTCAACAATATCTGATACCATACTGTAACACAACAATATCTGATACCATACTGTAACACAACAATATCTGATACCATACAGTAACTCAACAATATCTGATACCATACTGTATCTCAACAATATCTGATACCATACTGTAACACAACAATATCTGATACCATACTGTAACACAACAATATCTGATACCATACTGTAACTGAACCATATCTGATACCATACTGTAACACAACAATTTTTTGTTTCCATCATAATGTATGAGAACTTTCAGTTACACTTGTTGTCCAACTGTTAGTTTGTCAACTGGTTTAAGCTTGTGTCACATAGCAAATAACAGAATGGGCTCAATCAGACAGTGTATTATCCTAAGTTTGGCTGTTGCCACTCTGCTAATGGCCCTCTTGTTTCTATCTGATTGAATTATTTAGATGACATGTAACTGTGGCAAAGCTTCACATCTGTGTTAAGTGGGGACATCTTTGTCAAGACTGGGCAGGCTGGTAGTCGGGATGTCTTTATCAAGTTAGAGAGCATAATGCTTCAAGCATAAAGTCAGTACATCTTGGTCAAGTCTAGGCAAACAAGTTGTCGGAATATTTGTGCCAAGTTTGGGGGCATAATACTTCAAGTTGGAACATCTTGGTTAAGACTTTTGGGCAGACAAGTAGTCAGGATGATAGTGTCAAGTAAGGGGACATAATACTTCCAAGTCGGTACATCTTGGTCAAGACTTTTGGGCCGACAAGTAGTCGGGATGTTTGTGTTGACTTGGGAGCATAAGGCTTCAAGTCTGTGTATCTGAGTCACATGTCAAGTCAGTAAAAGGTGCCAGTTTGAGTATATTGTAGTTATTTTTTGTTAAAAGATATAGATAATCGGACAGGGAAGGCAGCACAGAAAACATAAAAACATCACAAAAATTATGCATGTCTTATTTTACAAGCGCAGAGGATATTAACTGTAGTAATAATGTTTTCTATAATTTAAAAGTTTGTCATTGACTTGTTGTCAGGATTGAGTGGGCTCTCAATACACTTGATTGAAATATCAATGCAGGATCCTGTATGGAGCTTCTAGTAATGCCTCGTAAACTGTGATGTTCACGATCAATTAGGCTTAGAATAATGTCCAGTCACTGTACTGAATATTGGTCCACTTGTTCAAGTAGGAAAATGTCGAACCAAAGTCTTATATAGTCTGTATTCTGTAGTCTTTCAGGATAAAGTCTTAAGAATGTTTGAAGATTTTGATTAGATTTACTGGCATCAGGTACTTGAGTTGGTTTGTCATTGACACTAGGAATGATGTATAGGGAGAATACAAGGCACTCGATGTATTCCAGGATTTGTGATGATAGAGTAGCATGCTTATAATGTTGTCCACTCACATGTCAATAATGATTCATTCCTTTGTTATTGCAGCAGCGTCTGTATCCTTGTTGTCTTAAAAATGTTTGCTGTATGTTTTTGGACGTGTAGTATTGCGGTCAGCATCCATATTTCATAAATGTTTACTGTACTGTATGTTTTTGGTCGTGTAGTAATGTAGTCCGCATCCATATTTCATAAATGTTTACTGTATGTTTTTGGCCATGTGATAATACGATCAGTATCAACGTCTCGAACTTATTGCTGTGTGATTTTGGCCATATAATGTTATGGTCAGTTCGTTTGTGTTCTGTTGTATGTTTTGGCCATGTAATAATGTGGTCAGCATCAATGTTTCATAAACATTTGCTGTATGTTTTTGGCCATGTAATGTTATTGTCACTGCGTTTGCATTCTGTCTCAATATATTTACTGTATGTTTTTGGCCATGTAATGTTATGGTCACTGCGTTTGCATTCTGTCTCAATATATTTACTGTATGTTTTTGGCCATGTAATGTTATGGTCACTGCGTTTGCATTCTGTCTCAATATATTTACTGTATGTTTTTGGTCGCGTAATGCTGTGGTCACTGGTCAGTGTGTGAAACTAGTTATGAATAGCATATCACTTCCTAGGTAACAAAGTGGTACAGCGTTTGCTTCGAGTGCTAGAGGTCCCAGTTTGATCCTAGGCTGCGTCAAACAAAAAGCAAAAATAGATATAGTTGTTCTATCGGTCAACCAAAAAATGGTACCAGCAATTCCCTTGCTAGATGCTCAGCATAAAAGAAAATTGGCTTCTCTTCTCTCATACGAGAAAGTTGAGCGTCCAGTACTCGTAGGGGGTGCTCTTGTTTTCACAAAAATGTACTATTAATTCACAAATCTGGACAGAATTTCCATGAAAATAACAACAACGACAAATGGCATTGATACTTTTGTATTATATCTCTTATTGTGTTAAAATGTTAGCTTGCAAGTGTCTGCATGTTTGTATTAACGAAACTCCAATGTTCTCAGCCATTCACATACAGCCCTCCTGATTTTAATGAAATCTTACTCTGTTAAACTTGTCTAGTTCATGGTTTGATGAAAAGCTCTCTAGTATTTGGAGAGAGAAAAAAACGAGTTTAATATATTGTCACGTAACCATGGGATACACTGTAGGGAAATCAGGCATTTGATTAGTAACTGTCATTAACAGGCAAAGTATGGGAGATAAAAAAAATCCAATTTCTACTCGGTAGATAGAGGTGAGTTTGGGGCACGATGTATAACATAGTGGAAAAAACATGTTCATTTCTAGATCATGCTCATATATGATGTACAAAGTAATAGTTTAACTGAGAGAATGCAAGCTTTGCAAGGTTTCTGATTTGATGGGTTAGTATCGGTGAAACAGTGAGTAGGATGATCACACCTTTGTTGAGGTGAAACAGTGAGTAGGATGATCACACCTTTGTTAAGGTGAAACAGTGAGTAGGATGATCACACCTTTGTTGAGGTGAAACAGTGAGTAGGATGATCACACCTTTGTTGAGGTGAAACAGTGAGTAGGATGATCTCACCTTTGTTGAGGTGAAACAGTGAGTAGGATGATCACACCTTTGTTGAGGTGAAACAGTGAGTAGGATGATCACACCTTTGTTGAGGTGAAACAGTGAGTAGGATGATCACACCTTTGTTGAGGTGAAACAGTGAGTAGGATGATCTCACCTTTGTTGAGGTAGTATCGGTGAAACAATGAGTAGGATGATCACACCTTTGTTGAGGTAGTTAGTTTGTTTATTCGGGTTTAATGTTGTTGCTCATCAATTGATTCACCTAACCAGTTTACCTGAGGTGTATCTAAACCAATACTAACTTTCACTTTTACAAGGAACCAGCAAATTCTCTATATGTGGAGAAAAATTGGCATGGTCAGATTTTCATGTGTGACCAGTAACTGCATGCTGGGATTGTTTGGGGTTGCATTAACCACTGGACTACAACCATGGCTTACAGAGGTAGTTGGTGGATCACATCTTTGTTGAGATTATAATCTAGCCTTGAAACTGGTGATTGATTTGTTATATTACATTTCCAAGGCAACACACTGTGACTTGATAGTTGTATAGTTAGAGCACTTTGGTTGACAAATAATCCTTGTATTAATGTGAGAGGCAAGCTTTGTGTCATGTACTGGTGTTCTCCTATTTGCTTCCTTCCTATTCCATTCTCCTCTTACCATTCAAATCTGTGCTCAATCTCTACTTTTGTTCAATTAAGAATGTTTTGCTTGTTGTCATAGCGACTGGAGTATAAACAATGCATTATCAGCAATGTTTTCCTGCTTCATTGATTGCGAACTCTGCCAATAATTTGTTAATAGCATCAGTTTCAATCATTAACTTATCTGACAGGTTAAATTGAATGTGTCATACATAGGGTAGTCTAGCTGTGATAAGCAACAAGGGACAAACTTAAAATATTCTTTGTTTTCCCCTTCCCGACCCTAGCAGATTTAGGATGGGTAGGTAGGTAGGTAGGTAGGTAGGTTAAATATTTTCTTTTGGAAATGTTTCAGATTGATAGTTGTTAGTCAATAAAGATAAATATCAAAAATAACACCAGTCCTGTTGAAATTAATTAATCTTGTATTTCAACATTTCGGCATTATACTATGCCTTCATCAGGAAATACAATTATATCAATGTCAACAATGGACGTGACATCATGCACAATAGTTATTTTTAGTTATAAGCCAAGACATATAATAATTAAATTTAGTAACAATTAACTCTAAGGTGAAAACCAACTGTTTAAAATAAGTACCAAATTTACTACAAAATATCACATTTTCAACCCCAATATTTCATTAAAAATAATTATTTCAATTTGGGCAATAAAATATTTCGAGTAGGACTGTTTTTTCCAGGTTGATAGTGGAAGGGGAAACAATGATTTATTTGTGGCCTAGTTTCATTCAGATACGATCCTATACTATCTACAAGTACCTTGACTGTGTCATGACATTGTTATCAAACATTGCAATTACGTTTTCCTTGATTTCCTGCTACATATATTGTATTGCAAACCTTTAATTAGCTATTATTACCTTATTATTAGTGTTTGCTATTTGTTATTCTATTTTTATGCACGGATGAAGATTTTCATGCACCACCGTTACAAACATGTTTTAGGGGTAAATGAAAATTGAATTTTTCATCCGATATTCGCAGTAGATTAATTTTCGTTTTAATTTCGCGGATGAGTTAGGTCGGGAAATTTAATTCTCTCGAAGATTTGACCTAAAAATATTTAACAAAGGATTTATCTTTCAACGTCTTAAATCCATGAATTTAAGAAACATGAAATTTAATACATGCAATAATAATTGATTTTACAGTATAAACTGTTGTTAACTATAGTCCGTTTGCGGCGAAAAAAATCGTCTAAAATGAAGATTTCTCAGTATTTACTGCACCTACAGGTATGAGATTTTGCACGAGTAAATGAAATGTATCTACCTAATATGCAATTAAATCTAAGCAACATCGGACATGTGTGAAAAAAGTTTTGTTCATAAGTTCTATGTAAAATATTTGTAGTTTACAATGAAACTTCATGTTAGAAGACTCGATACACACAACAGCCAATTTTATGCTCACGTGACACGTCTAACGGTAGATTTACGTATTTGTAACCTATTTAATATAGCATATACGAGGCCCGTCCGTACATCTGAACTGTCCATGTGTTTCATATTTTCGGGTCTAAACGTAAAAATGGCTTGCGTCTAGCAGACTCCTTTTCGAACTATAAAAACACGGATTTTACAGCGTCTTTAACGATTTTGACTGCTTAATATTAGGCATTCTTCAAACGTGTTCATGAATGTCGATTTCAGACATATCCTAAAGGTTTGGGTAGATTTATATTACTCAATTATTTAGGACTGGTTCAGTCTTAAGACTACATGTCATTGCGCACATAAACATTACGATGCTTTTATTAAGTTCGTAATTTAACATTATTATAATTATACGTGTATGTCCATGTATAAGTATATACATAGCTTTTGTAGCTTAGTAAATAAGGGTTTGGTTTTCACTGCTTTTCCGTGATATTACATATTTTATACATAATCTGTATACACACAAGCGACATACCTAAATAAATCGACTTATATGGGCCTCATAAATTTCGCTTTCATCACAGCAATGTTACTCTCACTGATCACGGATTATAACAGTTAATAAAAATACAGTTAATCATCAATGGAATACCAGATATCCTCCCTGCGTTAAAGTGTTCAAATGCAAGTAATATCAATATACAATAAAGAATAAACTTGTTTAAATAAGTAATTAAAAATTATGAAATTTAAAATGGGAGTAGGTAGAATGTAATTATGATTCTACGTAAATTTTTATCAACATCTGATGAATAGATTTTTAACCATTCAAGATTTAGACGATTTTTTTCGCTGCAAACGGGCTATACCTGATTGTCTAATTTCTCATTTTCTACAGGATAACAATTATTTGTAGATTGGGCAATTTATAGTGTTAATTAAACTCATTTTTAGATAAGCATATTACAGGGCCTTACTGCCAACAATGGCAGGCTTGGTCACCAATCGTACCTTAGGATTCTGTGGGTGTATATAACACAAGAAATACCATACCAACTGTCATCTATAGATGTTCTTGAACAACAACTGTGCTTTATCCCTGCATTGTACATTGTATGTGGTCTTGATAAGTCTGTTTTTTCAGCCTATTATTCCCGACAAAGCCGTATTTCAAGTAGTCGTCATAAAATTGACACAAGTATGAGTTAGAAGAAACAATAAATTGGATTGGTGCCGGAGATTACAATGGCATGCTGTCCAGTTAGATTAATGGTGAGCTGATCTATTGTTTGTTTAGACCTGCTGGATCCTGGCTTTACTATTATAACTGTATGGTAGAGGTTTGTGTAGAGGTTTGTGTAGAGGTTTTAGACCTGCTGGATCCTGGCTTTACTATTATATCTGTATGGTAGAGGTTTGTGTAGAGGTTTGTGTAGAGGTTTTAGACCTGCTGGATCCTGGCTTTACTATTATATCTGTATGGTAAAGGTTTGTGTAGAGGTTTGTGTACCTTCATTGGTAAACAGCTTTATCCATGTCTCTCCCCCTCTCTTTATTCTGTGTTTCTTCCCCCCACCCTCTCTTCCAGCATTCCTACAATCCCGGATTAATTCAGAAATCTGCATTGCTGCAGTAGAAACAATGAACTTTTCTGCAGAAAATAAAAGTTATTTGATAAAAATATTTAAAGTTTTGACAAAGTTTGGTCATTTGAAATTTCATATGTAGAATTTTAGCAATAGAACAATGTTTGAACTGCAATATGGTGCAGTGTTGTGTGCTAATGGCACGAAAAATGGACTTGTGACTCGTTTGGGCGTTATAATGCCTTTGTAGAACCCCTGCAGTCTACATTCTGATGTATGAATTCTATGAGATATTTTATAACATCATTTTAGTATGCTCTGCTTTGAAGAGAAGAATGAAACTTCTCATCCCTAAATTGTTCATGTACTATAATAGTATCACAATGATAGTGATCTCCTGTGCATTATTTTATTTATATTACCATGGTAACAAATTTGTTTAACTGCCGCAATATTAGTTCTGGCAAATCATCCTAGCAGCATTTTGAGTCATACATGATTTTTCTGTCAAAGAATAAATAAAAAGAAAATGTCCCATTTGATCCTATCTGTTACCATGACAACCAGCTTATGATATTCGTTATATCAATTTGGTGGTGTTGTTGCCGTGATAGGTTCTTCAAAGATTCGCGTACTCAGATAACGGAAGCTAGCGTGATGAACGAGGCAGAGTAGCATTGATTTTGTCTGTTGTTGGCAAACTATGGATAGAGGGTTAAACAATTTATTCTCTGTCTTGTAGAGACATTTCATGATTTCCTGTCAGATGTTTTACGTTGATGTTCATTCAGGGTAAATACATGCAACATTTATGTAAATTCTCCTTATTTGTCTGAGCAGTTTTTGCTGAGGGTGTACATTATAGATAGTCTTATATTTAACTGTCGCTTTCTGCTATATACACTGTGACATAGTTTGAATGGTACAGCTTGTTGAGGATGTTGTTGTATGTCTTCCATTCATCTGATAAATAAAATCAAACAAGACAAACTCGAGGATGTATCTATGTTTCAACTTTTATTACAAGTCTTCATCAGAAATATAAACAAATAGATGATATATCTGAGACAGTCATATGTGCATGGTCATTTGATGTTATCACTGCCTGATTGACCAATGACCTCCAACTTTGAAAGTTGTGGGTTTAAATGTTTGCAGAGTTTCAATCTTGCTGATTAAAAATAAAAGTTATTTTATTGTATAGTTGTGTGATACAAAGAGACTGAATGTATTACCCTAGCTTTTTCCTAACAGACTCCTTGGTTTTTAACGTGCCCGAAGTACCGCACCAATACACAGTTTGCTAAGGATAATACTCATCGTAATACTTAAATGTTTCAAACTGAGAATGGAAAAGGCAGGATTTTATATGTTCAAATTGTTTATGCCAAACAGAGTGTTCAAGGAAAGATTAAAACGACAAATATCGTGATTTTTCAACGTAAATCTTAATAGCTTTCCATGAGTGCACGGCAGGTTTATACATGCTACATGAGTGTCTATAATGAGGTCAACATACTATTCCAGTTCAATGTTTCTGATTAGAAGGAAAACCTATTTCTGTGTCATGTTCACAGCTAATTTAATTGCTTCTGACATACAGTGCTTGTGTGTAATTGACAATTGTCACATGTACTCAGCATGTAATACAGTATGTTAGCCCACATCAAAGCCTTTCATTACCAGGTTAACACTGTCAAATGTCTGTTTGAAGCATTATCAAAGGGATAGTATATAAAAAATGCAATACTAGTTGTCATTGATTCCGTCCTGGAACAAACACTTAATGTGATATAAAAATTCCTATTGCTATTTAGTAGAAAATGTGTACATGTTGTTTATTTTAATGTCATTCTTTGCTTTGTGTATTGTATCGACCACATTTTTACTGTCTTCTTGCTTGATATAAGTTGATTTCGCAGACTTAATAGCAAAGTTTTTGTCTCCAAGAAGGAACATATACACACTGCTTTGTCTGTCCACGTGTCAGCTCCACTGTTTGTCCATATGCCGGCCCCTGTAATGTACGGTTCTGCATGCTTCAGGAAAAAGCATATTTCAAAGTTACTAAATTGATGGCTTATTTGAAATGGATATTAAAGCCAATGATGCTGATGGGGCTGAAGACATGTACAAAAATCAAGAAAAAAAATCACTAAAGTCTACACAAAATCAAGTTTTTCCATCGTTCTTAGAAACAATAACTCATGGAAACATCCAGCTGCTGCATTTAAGATTTAAAAAGATTAAACTTACCCCAATGTTTTCCCTGAAGTGACCCTCAACAGTAAATTCCTGAATGTTGTTACTAGATTATGTGTTACTAGACTATGTAGTTTTGGAAATGGTCTTGTGGGAGCTTTCAGAGACTTGTTATACCTATCAGTGCAAGTTGTCTCTCCTAACATATTTGCCTCTTGTTCAAGCTCCTCTGTTTTTTTACTGTGCATTTACCACATATCTAGATGTTTATAGAATAGTATCAGTTAATGTGTTTGTTCATGTGTCTTGTTGGAGCTGTCCTGGTTACTGCTCATTCACCGCAGGTCTGGATGTTTATAAAATAGTATCAGTTAATGTGTTTGTTCATGTGTCTTGTTGGAGCTGGCCTGGTTACTGCACATTCACCGCAGGTCTGGATGTTTAAAGAATAGTATCAGTTACTGTGTTTGTTCATGTGTCTTGTTGGAGCTGCCTGGGTTACTGCACATTCACCGCAGGTCTGGACATTAAAAATAGTAAAATAGTATGAGTTAATGTGTTCGTTCATGTGTCTTGTTGGAGCTGTCCTGGTTACTGCTCATTCACCACATATATAGATGTTTATAAAATAGTATGAGTTAATGTGTTTGTTCATGTGTCTTGTTGGAGCTGGCCAGGTTACTGCTCATTCACCGCAGGAGTCTGGTCTAGATGTTTATAAAATAGTATGAGTTAATGTGTTTGTTCATGTGTCTTGTTGGAGCTGCCCGGGTTACTGCTCATTCACCGCAGGTCTGGATGTTTATAAAATAGTATCAGTTAATGTGTTTGTTCATGTGTCTTGTTGGAGCTGCCCAGGTTACTGCTCATTCACCGCAGGTCTGGATGTTTATAAAATAGTATCAGTTAATGTGTTTGTTCATGTGTCTTGTTGGAGCTGTCCTGGTTACTGCTCATTCACCGCAGGTCTGGATGTTTATAAAATAGTATCAGTTAATGTGTTTGTTCATGTGTCTTGTTGGAGCTGTCCTGGTTACTGCTCATTCACCGCAGGTCTGGATGTTTATAAAATAGTATCAGTTAATGTGTTTGTTCATGTGTCTTGTTGGAGCTGTCCTGGTTACTGCACATTCACCACATACCTAGATGTTTATAAAATAGTATCGGTTAATGTGTTTGTTTATGTGTCTTGTTGGAGCTGTCCTGGTTACTGCACATTCACCACATACCTAGATGTTTATAGAATAGTATCAGTTAATGTGTTTGTTCATGTGTCTTGTTGGAGCTGTCCTGGTTACTGCTCATTCACCGCAGGTCTGGATGTTTATAGAATAGTATCAGTTAATGTGTTTGTTCATGCGTCTTGTTGGAGCTGTCCTGGTTACTGCACATTCACCGCAGGTCTGGATGTTTAAAGAATAGTATCAGTTACTGTGTTTGTTCATGTGTCTTGTTGGAACTGCCTGGGTTACTGCACATTCACCGCAGGTCTGGACATTAAAAATAGTAAAATAGTATGAGTTAATGTGTTTGTTCATGTGTCTTGTTGGAGCTGTCCTGGTTACTGCTCATTCACCACATATATAGATGAAATAGTATGAGTTAATGTGTTTGTTCATGTGTCTTGTTGGAGCTGGCCGGGTTACTGCTCATTCACCACATATATAGATGTTTATAAAATAGTATGAGTTAATGTGTTTGTTCATGTGTCTTGTTGGAGCTGGCCAGGTTACTGCTCATTCACCGCAGGTCTAGATGTTTATAAAATAGTATGAGTTAATGTGTTTGTTCATGTGTCTTGTTGGAGCTGGCCAGGTTACTGCTCATTCACCACAGGTCTAGATGTTTATAAAATAGTATGAGTTAATGTGTTTGTTCATGTGTCTTGTTGGAGCTGTCCTGGTTACTGCTCATTCACCGCAGGTCTGGATGTTTATAAAATAGTATGAGTTAATGTGTTTGTTCATGTGTCTTGTTGGAGCTGTCCTGGTTACTGCTCATTCACCGCAGGTCTGGATGTTTATAAAATAATATCAGTTAATGTGTTTGTTCATGTGTCTTGTTGGAGCTGGCCGGGTTACTGCTCATTCACCGCAGGTCTGGATGTTTATAAAATAGTATCAGTTAATGTGTTTGTTCATGTGTCTTGTTGGAGCTGTCCTGGTTACTGCTCATTCACCGCAGGTCTGGATGTTTATAAAATAGTATCAGTTACTGTGTTTGTTCATGTGTCTTGTTGGAGCTGCCCAGGTTACTGCACATTCACCACATATCTAGATGTTGAATACATGAATCAGTATTGTAATGGAGATGATGATGAGACAATGAGTGGCATGAGTTAATGTCACAGACATTTGGTGACGGTGCTAATTGAAGTCATTACCCGTATATGGTGGCCAGCGTTATGACATTGATTCCTTCCATATCCTGGTGACTGCTGCTAAAACCATTATACCTTACACAGAGACTGATTAAATTTACTGTTTTCTCTCGCAGGGTAATAGATACAGTGTGGGAGATACACTCTAAGTGATTCAGTGAGACTAATACCATGCTCATTTACATGGCCACTCATATAGTTATAGATGCCTCGGCTGTATTAACACAAAATTCTCTTTCCTGTGCTAGAAGAAAAATTAACAGTCTGTATTCTATTTGGTTTGACCTCAATGAAATACTGATAAGTTTGTGACAATTTCCCTAAAGGATATCAATATTGAGTGGGGTTCGAGATTTTATGACATCATACTCGGTCAGGACTTACCCCTGATTAGATCAAGGTTGGACTGGCCTCTGTTCATGACCTATTCCTGATTAGGTGATCATTGCAGTGACCTTGTTTAGGACTCTTTGGTGGACAGTCAAATAAGCAGTTTCAACTTTAAATGTGCCGGCATCTACTGATGTGAGTGGCATAAAATAATAACTAATGTCTCGTCTGTCCGAACATGGTAACCAAAACTTTCAAGTTATTAAAACTCAAATGTTTTTGAAGTCCATCTAGGCATTGCTTTTAAACTTGGCATACTTGTTAACCCTCATAAATACCTTACATGATCAAAGCCATGTAACACTATTCATTATTTCAACAGAATTATGGCCCTTGTTTGACTTAGCTAGTTTTTATGGACAAGGCTTCCGCCAGGGCAAAAGCTAGTTTTTATGGACAAGGCTTCCGCCAGAGCAAAAGCTAGTTTTTATGGACAAGGCTTCCGCCGGGGCAAAATCGTTTATTGAACGCTATTTTTTTTATGGCCAAGGCTTCCACCAGGGCATAAGCATTTATAGAATACAGTCTTGTTGAAATTTAAACAGGATTAAAAATTTCCATATGGTCGATATGCTGGCACTGAATACTGTTCTCATTTTCTGACTGGGCTAATTATGGTGGAGCACCATCCATGCTAGATATCTGTGGATGTAGTGGGAAATGTTTTATATTATTGATTAGATATTTCATCCTGCATTGACTACAGCATGCCCTGATTATTGATTGCTTAATCAGTTGTAACATGCAACAGTTTATATGGGCAATTATTGTCTTAATTAAAACGGACATCTGAACAGAGCTGATATCCCACATCTTACTCCCAGTTTATCATGTTCAGATTGTTTCAATTTAAAGTATGATTTGTTACCAATTAAGGAATTTTACGGTTGAAACAGCAGCATTATACAGTCGACCTTCAACACCCAATATTGCTCCAATATCTAAACTACTGGTCAATAAAATATCAATTAAAGTTCTCAGTGTGAGATAGATTTGCTTTTGAAGAGATTTATATTTCCAGAAAATCACAGTGCTTCCAGTTTGACTGCAAACAAGGAGCTATCGGCATTTGAAAAAGAAAGGCTGTTAGCTCCTTTTTGCTGTCAATGGATGAAAATCACAGTGCGTCCATTTGACTGCAAAAACGAGCTAGCAGCATTTGAAATAACAAAAGCTGTTAGCTCCTTGATGATGCTTGTCGATGGATGACAATTTGCTATGATCCTATGTTTTATAATTGCCTGCTGGAACTACTGGTATAATTGATTTTTCAAAGAAAATCAAAGTGGTATACCTGAGTGATGTTTATATAAACACTGCAACAGATGGAAGAAAATAGATTGCCTAGGAAATCAGTGTTTACATAATTATAAAACACATGCTTCTCTTCCATGTTTTAACAACTAGCATGTCATTTAATTTTCTTGGTTACCTCCATTCTGAGTCATGTACATGTCAACTGTTATAACCCTGCATTTCATCGTTGTGACAACCTGTCGTAATATGTTACCTGTCTTTGGCAGTTCTATTTCCAGCAGCTGAGTCCCTGTGACTCAGGTTCTATGACCATTCATAATACTAAGACCATGTACTTCTTGGAAGAAAAATACGGCCAAATGGAAAATAGGGATAGGGGCCAATGATGCATTTAATCTTCATACTTAAAATCTTGAACTTCTTGGGGGGAAAAAGGGGGCCAAGGGCAGAAAAATAGGGCCGAATGAAGTCCATTGGTCAATATATTAAGACCTTGTACTTTAAGGGGGAAAACGGGGCCTAGATAAGCTAGACATGATCGTAGAATAGTAGTGTTTATTAGGAGGGAAAATGGACCAGGTGGGAAAAAAATGGAGGGTGGAAAAAACGACTGCTACACCGGGTCAGCTATCATGTATGGATTATGGATATGCGGTATTAATGTTGAACAACATCTGAAAGAAATGTATGTTTAACAACATTTTACATGTAAAACTAGGGATTGGAATCAAAAATATTATTAAAACAATACGTACATCCCCATACTTATCCATTAAAAGTCTGTAGTGATTTTTTTAGAGCGTGCCAGTCAATACATAATGTCAATGCCTTCAAAATTAAAGCACTCATGTTCTTAATTGGAATTTAATGAGCTGTTTGATCTTGTAAAACATTTCATCCTCTTCTTCTACTTCTACATGTCTCTGTGTTCTCTGTGCTACAACCCACTTGATCATTTCATGTGACTTGGGATCAATGAAATTTCTTAACAGTATTATATTTCAATTCCTGAATTCATTTGCATGTTTTCATTGCATTATGTTCTCCACTGATTTAATTATGTCTAATCATTTGAACTGAATTTTAATGATCTTTCCAATTAAAAAGTTTTAATCAGGTTAAATTAGTATGGATAGGGTTTGGGGCCCGGTTAAGGCTTGTTTTGCTTTCAAATTACACCCATTTGCTCTGCCTGACAGTGCTTTGGCATTTTAACTGATTTTCACATCAAGGTGAGATTTTTGAATCAGTGTGAATGATCTATTGATTGATTAACCTGGCATCATACAGGCCTAGTAATTTTTAGGCCAGTGTCTGATTTCAGGTTTTTGAATCCTGAAATGTCCTTCTTTGTTTATATTGAAAAATAGAGTCTCATGCTTTGAAACTGGGATTTCCGGCTAATTACCAGGCCTGATCATATAACCTGGTATCATACAAACAGCTAAATAAGAAACATGAGGCATGGTGATGAAATTGTGTGATGAGATCTAGCTATCAGGTTGTGGCATGTGTGGGTGTGTATTTGATGTCTGTGAGGACATTTAACTCTAACAGGAACACGATTGATCAACTCAATAAATGTTTATGGGTTAATTACTGAATACATGATCTTCATATTGAGCAGTCCCAAAATATCGTGTCATATGTAGCTTTTAGTTGAGCTACATTCATCAAAAATATTAAAATAATATTAGTCAGCATGTATTTTGATTCCGATTCATCCAGTATTAGCCTTGACATGATGAAATGACACAGGGGGCCTCCTAGTTGTGATGTTAAATTGATGGGGACTATTGAATGGTGCATTTATGACCTACTCAAATATGGCCTGGGTTATTTCCTTAAGGTAGTTTCATCCCATGCCCAGAACTTCTCCAGGGTAAGAATTGAGCCAGTGGTATGCATTGTCTCGCCCAGAACACCCTTGGGTAAGAGCCGAGCCAAGTTAACAAAGTCCCTCAGATTTACGAAATATATCACAATTTTAAGTTCTATCTGTTTGCATGACAGATCATCAATCTATCACATTGTGTACATCATGAATAACATCCTATAATATATCATACATTTATTATCCCTAACATTTACTCAGCTATCACTTGTTGTTTCATCACAATTTTACATGGACCGAATTTATAAATATTAGTACAAAATTCTGAGAAGAAAAAAATGTATGACTTCCTAGAAAGGTTTAGTTGTTGTATGTGAGTACTGAGACCAATATATAGATTTTCTAGGCTGTTTCTTACATGTGCTGATCTGATGTATATACTGTATATGTAACACTGTACGAGTTGTAGCAATCTGTATAATGTATCTATACGATGATCTGCAGTGATTCACTCGCACTCTCTATGGAATCTGGGATGCTCTATATGGTAATGTTCAATACTCTTCATTTTCATTCATAATTTATATCGAAATTTCTATTAATTTTTGTGAGTTCATTTTTTGATACAATTGTTTGTGTTAGTAACTAGTTGACAGTTGTTTATGTTTGTGTTAGTAACTAGTTGACAGTTGCTTATGTTTGAATGTGAATGTTGTTGTATGCTATTTTGTTATATTTTAAGAAATGGTTGAAATGTTGTTTTGGTATTGGTTACAAATATATTGTAAAACTTGTATTTTGATTTATATATAAATATGATATTATAAATTGTTTATGTTCATGCAACGTTCAAATGTATTCTGATACAAATCTTTAGTGTGATCAATTTTATTTATTCGTAGTTTTATAGTTTATTGTCATATCCATTACATGTACGTGCAATATTGAACATGAATGGTCAATGTAACAAGATTTGTATTAAGCAAATAATAATAATCATCGTTATTATTTATATTAGAAAACCACATTTAACTTAAACATAACCTTGGAGTCTTAGTTTTATGTGGTCAGACAATAATTTGAAATATTTATAAATGTCAAGGTCATAGTCATTTATCAATAGTTCGGTATGCATTACCTCCCTTTGCCACCATTGGAATAAAGAGAACAAATGTTTATCTATAAATATAGTTGTCTATTTGTTACATTTCTATGCCCATATATTCATATATTCCAATCATTCGAAGTACAAGTTACAATTGTGAATATTGTCCGTGTAAATCACTATTTATTTATGTATATTTAAATATAATTATATAAATTAATTTAAGTGTAAATCACAACTCATGTATAATTCAGTGTAGATTACAATGTGTGCCAACTTTCGTGTAAATCACAATTTGTGTGTACATTTCAGTGCACTATTTCACTATTTGTGTATAATTCAGTGTAAACTACAATTTGTGTTTATTTCTGTGTATTAAAAAGTCACAATTTATGAATATATTAGTATAAATGTAAATTTGTATAAATATTAGCATTAATCACACTTTATGTTTATTTCAGTGTATGTATACATTGCCTTGTTGGATGCATTGTTGGCCAAAACCACATTTTGTTCCATCACAATACAAGTTACACCAAAGACAGTCACAGATGATGTTGGAAGAGTGAAGGCAGTTGACAGCGATGCTAAATTGATGTAAGTAACCTATCTTACACACATACATCTATATTGTGTTCATTATGCTACCTGAGGGCCACACATTATATTGAATTTCGGCCTAAGTAGCAATACAGGGCCAAAAATATGTCTGTACCCTTGTCTCATTTGTTATTATGCCCTCACATCATGATGATGGGTATATTGCTTTGCACATGTCGGTCTGTTAATCGGTCTGTCGGTCGGTCGGTAGATAGACAAAAATTAAATGGTTTCCATTCAATAACTCAAAAATGCTTCGTCCTCGGATCTTCATACTTTACATGGAATTATCAACAGTAGGGCCAGAACTTTTTAATTATTTGGTTTACGGGAGATTTTTCAGAGCACAGCATAAGGAGGAGGAAATAAAAATAAAATTATAATGCGAAAACCGTAGTATCGGGAAAAAAAATAAAAATAAAAGATTAAAAACGGCTTGTTTTTTTATTTCTCAAAAAGTAATTTTTCATGACAAAAATGTACTGTTCTACACAGTTTTATTAAAGTATTCACACTTCCTATAGTATTCAGGCTTTCTTGTACTAATTTGTTTTGAATATTACAGGTTGATTATAATATTTATTTGAATATGGTAATGCAAGGTGGTTTTCTGGTATACATGGTGTTTTTCGGGCATGTTGAATATCGATAATTATAGAAGGTTAAACATAAAAAATGATATGGCACGACATATTTATAGGGCTATTTTTATATACTACTGCACGCCTCTTTCGATTATACTGAGCAGGGTGTACACGTCGGTCATACATCATATGAAGGGGGGTTTCAGGAAATTTTCCACGGGGTCCAATCTTATACATTGGCTAAGTTCACTCAAATTTTGCCCGATTTAAAGAAAAATCATTATATTTTGGAAATTCTAGGGAGGGGTCGAACCCCTCGAATCCCCCACCCCCGCTGGGTCTGTCCTTGTATACAGTATACATCTCACCAATGTGACAATCAATGGGCAGCCCAAAATGACAGAGCACTTCTTGTATATTTAACTCACCCAAGTCTGTCTAGAGCATGCACTGGCGTGTCAAGCTCTACGTGTACAGGCGAGGAGCAGGAGCCAGAGACGGATGGATTCTCTACCGTTGTCACGGTTTCAATACGGAAGTCATCCCCGTAGTCTTCCAAAATGGAGCACAGTCCTTCTCCAAGTGTTTTTGTTGCTCGAAACGCAACCAGTTTGTTGTAATCGGCCTTGGCGAAAGACTTCAGCGTAACTTTTAAATAAACGATGTCTCCCATGGGAGCTGCCATCTTGTTACAGTCTGGTTCACAATTATTTTATCGATTGCGGATGCATTTTTACATAAAACTGATAACCGGTCAAAGTTAGCGGTGCCGTTTTTTCTACACGCTGTGATATATTTTTATAGGTTGACGGCGCTAAATTATTTTTTCGGAACTTGAACGGGACGGTACGGCGATAATAAAAAAAATAAAAGCTCGATATCAAATTTTATTTTTATTCTGATTTCTCAGTTCTTGGATACGGCGCTCCCGTAAACCAATTAATCAAAAAGATCTGGCCTAGATGGCCACAGTTGATTTTGATGTCAGTAGGTCAAAGGTCAAGGTCACTGACCTTTACCATTTCTGACTATTGGGTTGCATTGTGGACATACATGTTTTACAAACATCTCAAGGTCTCCTTTATACATGTTTACATTTTGTCATTTATATATGTACAGATTTAGTATTTTCCTGTGTTATTCAGTGTATTGTCCCTATTTAGAAGGTTGTATGAATGTGCCGGTACATGACAATGCCCAGTGGGTTGATGTATAAATTGCTTGCTGGACGATTACTTAGCTTCTAATGTTACAAATGACTTTATTCACTGAATGAAACAGTTTGACTTATTGACCTCTACTTAGAGTTGCTGTGAGTACCCTGTTACTCCAATATCCACAAACTTTTTAAGCGTAAAAAAGGGCCATAACTCCCTTAAAATTGATCCAACCAATGTGTACTGATGATATGCACAACTAGACATGGTACTGATCAGTCATGCAAAGATTCAATGAAATCTAACCAATGGTTACAGAGAAACTGCGCAGATAAATATGCACAGACCAAAACAGCCAGAAATTTGGGGGAATTTATTCTTGCTACTAATCCACAATATTAGGCACTTAAACTGACCTTCAAGGTATTGAGCACATCATCTGACCTTCAAGGTATTGAGCACATCATCTGACCTTCAAGGTATTGAGCACATCATCTGACCTTCAAGGTATTGAGCACATTATCTGACCTTAAAGGTTTACGTTGAGTCTTACCCGTGACTCCTCCTGCAATCTACTTCCATCTCCTTGTATGCTGCGCAGGATCTGATGGCCACCAGGTGGAAGTTTGTCTTCTGGAACTTTACGCTAGTCAATAAGCATCTTACTTTCATTGTTGGTAGTCAAGCAGCATCTTGCTTTCATTGTTGGTAGTCAAGCAGCATCTTGCTTTCATTGTTGGTAGCCAAGCAGCATCTTGCTTTCATTGTTGGTAGTCAAGCAGCATCTTGCTTTCATTGTTGGTAGTCAAGCAGCATCTTGTTTTCATGATTGTGACAGTGATGTAGCATTTATAAATGAACAGTTTAAAAGTAAGCAAGTTCTTTATGCCAAAAAATAGTGTTTTGTATCGAGCTTCGAGTCATTTGTAAAGCGTGCTGCAATTGTTAAACGGGATCCAGCTTAAAGTAACAAGAACAGGAAATCCGTATCAAAGAGAAGGTGGGTTTAAATGGGTCCTACTCAGATCTTACTTCGTTCGGAAGATTATGTATTTCATTCAGATTGCTCGAGATATATCTTCATGTGACCCACATGGCATTAATCTACGTTTATTACCGACAATGTATCGATCAATCTAAAGTTAGAGGGTCATGTGTGATAGTAGTTTATTGTTGTACTTATATATAACTTTATGCTTTTGTTCATTTATATTTCTTCTGTTTGAGCAACTCAATTGGATAAAGTTTGTTTTAACTCGTTACTTTCCTTGAGTTGACTTGTAAATTGAAAGTTTGTACTTTATTCAAGTACTTCTTATCTGGACAAGTAACTTAAGGTTGTAACTATGATTAGATAGGTTATTTCATATTGATGACAGTGACAGTATAGCACAGAGAATTTTACCTGATCCTGACCTTTACATGTTTATGGTTATGTTTATGCTGGAATATATTACAATGTTCTTGCGTTGAGAATATATTACAATGTTCTTGCGTTGAGAATATATTACTATGTTCTTGCGTTGAGAATATATTACAATGTTCTTGCGTTGAGAATATATTACAATGTTCTTGCGTTGAGAATATATTACAATGTTCTTGCGTTGAGAATATATTACTATGTTCTTGCATTGAGAATATATTACAATGTTCTTGCGTTGAGAATATATTACAATGTTCTTGCGTTGAGAATATATTACAATGTTCTTGCATTGAGAATATATTACAATGTTCTAACGTTTAGAATATATTACAATGCTCTTGCGTTGAGAATATATTACAATGTTCTTGCGTTGAGAATATATTACTATGTTCTTGCGTTGAATGTATAAATTGCCTCGAGCAAATCATGCAATATAGTTTGATCCTTTAGATTTGTGTTGGTAATTCACCTTGAGGGTGTTCGTCATACTCCCCCCCGCTTATAAAAACAGTCATCCTGGGGTTATGAATATAGACAATATATCAGCTGTTAAATTATGCTAATAGAAGGTGGAGGATGGTGTGAAATTCTCCGTACTATACTGTGATTATAATGTAGACTCTATCTGTCGTCTTGTTGTGTACACAGTGGTCTGTGGAGGATTTTACGGATTTAGGTCTTACTTTTAAGTGGCGCCAAACATTGCCATGGAATGGAATTGTAACTGTTCATATTATAGAAGTTTAAAACTGATCATAATCTGACAATATTGATGGTAGATAATCACTGTGCACTACTGGCAGGCGGGAGTATAGAAGATAGCGCCAACATACATATAGATACTTGTACTAAATACTGTGTCACCGTGAGTGCCTTTGGTCTGTGTCAACCTGAGTGCCTTTGGTCTGTGTCAATGTGAGTGCCTTTGGTCTGTGTCAACCTGAGTGCCTTTGGTCTGTGTCAATGTGAGTGCCTTTGGTCTGTGTCAATGTGAGGCAAGTGCCTTTATAATCAAGTAAAATATAGGTAACTTGATACACAGTTACATATACTAGTTCTTACATTGTTTGAGTTCTATCATAATGAGCAGTAATTAATATGGAGTCATTTTTAACTGTTTAAGCAGATGACAATTATATAGTTAAATTGTAGTTGTTGTTGTTTGTCATCACAAATCAATGATGTATTTATATATTTATGTTGTTCAATGTGCATGTTTGATATAATAAATATGTGGTTGTTTCTTGGAATTGAGAGTTACTCCCCTTTTGTTGGGTGAAGTGCTGGGATAGAATGGAGAGTTACTCCTCTTTTGTTGGGTGAAGTGCTGGGATAGAATGGAGAGTTACTCCCCTTTTGTTGGGTGAAGTACTGGGATAGAATAGGGAGTTACTCCTCTTTTGTTGGGTGAAGTGCTTGGATAGAGTGGAGAGTTACTCCCCTTTTGTGGATGAAGTGCTGGGATAGAGTGGAGAGTTACTCCTCTTTTGTTGGGTGAAGTGCTGGGATAGAGTGGGGAGTTACTCCCCTTTTGTTGGGTGAAGTGCTGGGATAGAATAGGGAGTTACTCCCCTTTTGTTGGGTGAAGTGCTGGGATAGAGTGGGGAGTTACTCCCCTTTTGTTGGGTGAAGTGCTGGGATAGAATAGGGAGTTACTCCCCTTTTGTTGGGTGAAGTGCTGGGATAAAGTGGGGAGTTACTCCCCTTTTGTGGATGAAGTGCTGGGATAGAATAGGGAGTTACTCCCCTTTTGTTGGGTGAAGTGCTGGGATAGAATGGGGAGTTACTCCCCTTTTGTTGGGTGAAGTGCTGGGATAGAATAGGGAGTTACTCCCCTTTTGTTGGGTGAAGTGCTGGGATAGAATGGGGAGTTACTCCCCTTTTGTTGGGTGAAGTGCTGGGATAGAGTGGGGAGTTACTCCCCTTTTGTTGGGTGAAGTGCTGGGATAGAATAGGGAGTTACTCCCCTTTTGTTGGGTGAAGTGCTGGGATAGAATGGGGAGTTACTCCCCTTTTGTTGGGTGAAGTGCTGGGATAGAATAGGGAGTTACTCCCCTTTTGTTGGGTGAAGTGCTGGGATAGAATGGGGAGTTACTCCCCTTTTGTTGGGTGAAGTGCTGGGATAGAGTGGGGAGTTACTCCCCTTTTGTTGGGTGAAGTGCTGGGATAGAATAGGGAGTTACTCCCCTTTTGTTTGGTGAAGTGCTGGGATAGAATAGGGAGTTACTCCCCTTTTGTTGGGTGAAGTGCTGGGATAGAATGGAGAGTTACTCGCCTTTTGTTGGGTGAAGTGCTGCGATAGAGTGGAGAGTTACTCCCCTTTTGTTGGGTGAAGTGCTGCGATAGAATGGCCAACATCTAAACAGCATTACAAGTTTCACATAGCTACTTAGAGCATTGACAATCCTTGTAGAGATTTGTATCAGTCAGCGAGCAAGAAAAAATATGTTTGAAATCAACAGATTCTATAATGTCTGACGGCTTTGTTCAGTTGATGCATTGTTACCAAGGGATTAACTGGGGGTTTAAGTTACAAATGTGCAGAATTTTATGTCTAAAGAGAAAAGTACACTGTGCAGTGGATGCAGCTATTGTTTTCCTGTGTATTTTGTATCCATTATGTCCTTATTTGGAAATATCCTTGAAATTAGAATAAAACGAGCGTAAAATGACTGAAATTGAGAGTGGTTTCGCTGAGAGTTTTGTGTTTTGTAATTTATTTCTTCATGCTAGTTGTTCATTGTTTTAACATGTTTCTAAATGTTGTAACATGAGGTTTAGAAAATGTTGAAAAGATTTAATTGATTGCTTCAATTTAATTGGATCTGTGTAAAAAACACCTTGTAACACTCTTAATTGCCTTCTATGAAAATCTTGTGTTACATTGCATGCGCGTGTGTTTTGAGTTAGTGGTTTAAGTTCCCTATTGATATTAATAGTCCAATAAATGGAAACATATCGAGTGTTTCCTTGTACGGTTCTTTCGAGTATTAGATTGGATAATGACTGCCCTAGCTAGTTTATTATGTATGCTCTCTCAATCCAAGACTTGCACTACCTTGTTCGTTCATTACCCGCACATGCAATCAATAAGTTCTGAGATTTATTACATGAAAAATCTATAAACCTGCTATTATATCTTAATGAACTATAATCACACTCTTAGACATTATTGTATTTAATTATACTAACAGAAAAAATATCCCTTCATTACCTGAACACTAGGAGCAAAATTGATTTTGAATCATTTTGTTAATTAAGAAAAAACCTAGTGAACTGTGTGCTTTGAGAACTTGGTCGTGTTTGAACTTGTTGTCGTATGGAAACTGCCTTGTTCCTTGTTACCCCTGCTAAACCTTTAAATTACTGTAAACCAAGAAATTATTTCGCACAATTTAATTTGGTGGAGTTCGCGAGTGGTAGAATTTCGCGAAATTAAGTCGCCCGGAAAGTGCTAAAAACATTTATATGGACATTGCGAGAAACTTAAAAACGCAAAAATTCGTAGTTGCGAATATGCTGACGATCAGCAAAACACAAAAGTTAGTATTCGCGAAAGTAAATTGGTTTACAGTTTACTTCTATGATTTATTCTGGTTTTGTTCAGACTTGATGTAGCTCTAAACATTTCGTGCAACAAATTGATATTGATTTTCTTTATTTTATTGGCTAATGTACGACTATTAACTGCTTTAACTGAGCATTTGAAGGAAGCATGTAACCAACCTACTTGGAATTATTTCCATCTCAAGTGCCATAATGATGTATAATATTCTTATTGCTCTGCAAGCTCCAATTTAATTGTAGCATTTTATAAATCAATGTTACATATTTATCGTATTTTGTACCATTTTCTAAATCAATGTTTATGTATTTGTTATATTCCTCATTTTAATGATTGAAATCCCAGCCGGGGCACTGGAAATTTTCTTCAGCAACGCTTTGCAGTTTTATTTATATATTTTTCTACTCAACTGTAGAGAGTATTCTGAAAAGATTTAAAAACGCACCAGTATAAAAAATTACTGAATTTTGTCAAAACTCATTTTAGGCTGACATTAATAGTTGACAGTTTCTCTCCAGTTCATAATCTTTAACTAAGGCAAATAAAATGGAAATTTTATATTGGGAATACCCCGCCAGCTACACTTCTGATTTTGCATGTGCAGCTTGATCGCGTCAACATAACGGATCGATATTGACTTTCAATTGTACACTGTATGTTTACACATTGAAAAAACAACATAAAAATATTTTCCAATGGTCTTTTTCTGCTTCGATTAGCTCGAAATGTTTGTTCGGATGCTTTTGGGTCAGCTGAAAGCTTAAATGGGCCATGGTGTTGTAGCTTGGCGGTCTAGCTGCCACCACGTATCAAGTGTGTGCTTAGAACATCGATTCTGGGCGAATATCAAAGTCAAAGATCGACCAAGATTTGACCAGCCAAAGGTTATGACCCCTAGTCAGGAGGCAACATTACACAGGCTGCGTCACTCGAATGGTTGGGCATGACTGCACACAGTGTCAGATGAATGCTGGGAGTCAGTGGATTAGTCCAACGTGCATTATTGCATTATTCCTTTAACAATTATCAATAAAAAGGAAATCTTTTAAGTACAATTTGGAACGACTTTTGTCCGTTTTGAGCTTTATTCGCGAATGTTTTGTCTTCAACCGTCTTTGAGGCATTGGTTTGAGGTGTCGTAGACGTAACGCGGGAAGATCCCAACCGATTGACAACAATCATCAAAACTGCTTTGCTAAATTTCACTTGAAACCATCTCAAGTTCACACACTGAGCAAATCTAGAATCTGAACTGGTCATACAGTTTGAGCCAGGCAGCTCCAGCCACATACCATTATAATTTAAGCTACATTGTAAGTTCTGCTTGAAGAGTGGGAAAACATCTCACAGAACATAATTTCTATCCTATTATGTAATGTATGGTATCCTTGAGGAGGAGCGGTCATGTGCATGCATCAATGCAGCAGGTTCATATACTCGCTATTGAAATTGCGACTTTCATTTTCATGGGTCCCTCTGGTAAGCATATCATAATATATTTCAAACTCGCGATGATTACATGAACTTGACATAACTTGTTGCGTATAGACTAAAGTTTATACACCCAAAATTAAATAACCATAGATCTAGTTTTCTTCCATAAAATTTATATATAATTAAATTTTATAAGTGGTGCGTTTTTAAATCGTTTGAGTATACAACCTCTCCACTGACCAGGTCCGCTCTCTGTAAATGAGTATACAACCTCTCCACTGACCAGGTCCGCAATCGTTTGAGTATACAACCTCTCCACTGACCAGGTCCGCTCTCTGTAAAGCACAACATCTTCAAAATGTCCCTAAGCTGATATTTACTCTAAATTTAACCTTTGAAGAGAAACATCCTCTATATCACGGCCTATATTTGTGGCTCCCCAAGGGTGCTTGTTCCACACAGTTTGTACTGATAACTATCAACATTCTGTTTGAAGGTTGCATAATACATAATAATGTTGTATAGGGAAATGATGATTATTTATTTCCGTATAATACTGCAGGTGTTGATGAATATTAGTACAATTAACAAGTGTCAGTTAACATAGTACAAGTGTCAGTTAACATAGTACAAGTGTCAGTTAACATTGTCCTTTCTACGTACTTTGATCAAGTATTAATGTATTTAGATAACCATGACACAGGTATCAATGCTGCTTATATAATTAAAATTTAATCAATCGCTTGATTATCATGAACATCTGTCAAATTGTTTCATAATTTAAGCTCCTTTATCTAGTCAGTGGCAGAACTTAGAAGTACTACAGATAAGTAAGGTTCCAGTAATGACTTTGTAATATCAGGGGTTCTATAATATCAGGGGTCCTATCATTCATGAATAGTCTGGAAAACTATAGAAAGAACAAACTTTTGGCTGAAAATGAAGTTTGAAAACATGAAATTTCATTAGCTGAATTCAATAATAGAGCAAGGTTTGGAACAGAGTTCTTTGAACAGGATTGTATAAACCCTGTTCAGACTAAGGAAAACATAGAAGTTTAGAACTCATTGATACCTAGCACGTATTTCATGCAGATCATATCTGGCTTGATCACATTGCAATAGTTCATTTATAATATGTTAATATGAGGTGATTATTGAAGCCAAGGTTTTATACCTGTACCGGCTGACTTTGAGTGAACACCATATGCAGTTAGACTGTTTATTCCCCGTGACATTGTCATGTGATCAGTGTTATTGACCATGCTCACTGTTCACAGGTTTTATAATTGTTGTTGCAGTCCTTGAAGTGGATATTTTCAGTGTCCTCATTATGATTCAAGTTAATTGATATGCTGCTTTCATAACCGTGGAAACGTGATTATAGCCTGGAGCTTCCGGCTTGTTGTAGAGTAAGTTGAGTCGTGTATATACATGTAGAGGTTCCATGAAGCTGGAGGGTGTATCCATTTACAGGGTTATGTAGTCAGGAAAAGCCTCGATAGATTGTTCAATGTAATCATCCATTTATACCCGGCCTTCTTCAATATCAAGTCTACATTAATTGATGAACTTAATTGGAAAAGCTAATGCTAATCGATAGTGACTATATTCAATGTCAGTGCTCTATCTCAGTATGACCAGATAGATAACTGCCTCATTATTTATAGTTGGTCTGTAATTTGAATAGATATCCTCGTTATATCAGATCTGGATTTAATGCTTGCTAGAGGCAATCTGTAGCTAAAGCTTTATTGGTTTAATCAACAACTGACATAAAATAGTTTTTCTAGACTTTATTGCTCTCCAAGTTGGTTTGCATTCTGAACAGTAAATCCTCAAATTGATCTGTCTTTAATAATTATGACTTTGTTAGAATCTAGCTTGAAATATTGCTCTTATATGCACATGCTAACTTACTGTCACACTGTGGCAATTTTGATTGACCAACCACCGTGTACAGATCCAGAGAGGGGATGGGGGCAGTCAGTTTGGATCTCCCTGGAATTTTGGCAAAATTGAGGTTATCTTATATGTAAAGTTTTTCTGGAAAATTAACCCTCTAAGAAAAAAAGTTGTTGATATTTAAGACACTGTTGTGCAAACTAGCTGCTCGGACCCCTTCCTGAGAAAACAGTAACAGTGGACTGTCACTGACTATGTTATATACCAATACACTGATTTTCAGTTCCGTTTGAGGATGGCACTTTTTATGTGGCTCTGACGGAACTCACGATACATGACATCTGAGTTTTGTCCAAGCGTTACATCGGTTTTCATTTCCGTCAGAGCCATAAATTATGAAAACAGATTAATACTCTGACGGAACTGAGAAGCGGTATATTGGGATATAGGCCGTGCTGACCCCCATGGGAAAAATTGCTGCATTGGCTCATAAACCACAAGTTGCTTGATCTTAAACAGGTGTCATTCTATTGTAGATATGTCTTCTTGTGTCACCAGGACTCACCAAGGATCTCAGTTATTACAAAATTGATTCAAAGTCAAACATTAAATGTTTACATATTGTCTGTTGTATGCATTTTGCTTATTCTTTATTGAATATCTTTTATTATACAAAATGTCTGTATTTGATGAGTGTACACTAATAATTTGCTGTGGAAATTATATAAATAATAACCTGTATATAGAAGGTCATAAGTACAAAATCAATATTTTGAGAAAACAAGAAAAAACTGTCTGAAAACTACTCTTTAGTTATCGAAAAACTAGCTTTTTGAATTTCAGTTTGGTCAACATGACCAGATTTCAAGTATGCATGGGTCTTATAAGGTTGTAAGTAGTATTTACGACCTTCTAATTCTAAGCCAGCGTTATATCTATCTGTATTGATCGTTCCATGCGTTATCGTTGTCACATGAT
Organism: Spisula solida; assembly: GCA_947247005.1. Taxonomy (NCBI): domain Eukaryota; kingdom Metazoa; phylum Mollusca; class Bivalvia; order Venerida; family Mactridae; genus Spisula; species Spisula solida. The sequence goes on along the minus strand of OX365958.1, from coordinate 233,999 downwards.
TATCACATGGTTGAATCTGTTAAGGCCTAAATTGATATGTACTGTAAACCTGCTAATTAATTTGCGTGATTTAATTTTGCAGAGTTCGGGAGTGGTAGAATTTCACGAAAGCGCTAAGACATTAATATGGACATGACAGGATACTTAAAAACGCGAATATTTGTAGTCGCGAATATGCTGACGATCAGCAAAACGAGAAAGCTTGTATTTGTGAAAGTAAATTGATATGTATTTAGGTGAACTTGCTTTAGGGCAATATGAGTTGGTGCTTAGGGTCATATGGGTAAAATACAAACCCTGCCCCCATCCAAAAGTTGCATGTTAGCTATTACACTCTGTGCCGATAGCAGCCGCAGCACATTGCCTTTTATATCCCTCTCAGGTACTGGGATTCATACATCTGGTTGAAGTGGAGCATTGTGGGTTATTCATGGCATCAAGCAAGTACAATTACAAGTTAGTTATAGGTACGGTATGTGCAAGATTGTGTTGTTTTGTTTAGGGTAATGTAGCTCACATATGGATTTTGGATGATAAAATTGATTTTGTCAGTGAACATTCTCACCCAAGCATGAAGCATTTTGTAGTCTTTTATAAGGTAAATTCCTCATCGGTCTTCAAGACAAATATTGTGGATGAAAAACTGGTTAATTAGAACAATATCTTGTCATTGCGAGGCTGTATATATATATATATACACGTACCCATCTTGTTTAATGGTCTAGGGTAACTCTTTATGCAAAATAGTTCTTTTCAGAAACCACAGCTTCTCTTCTCTCATACCCTCGTGGCGATGGATAACATCGGGAATGAGGTGTCGAGAGTTATTAACATAAGTTTGAAAAACTTGTTTCACAATCGGCCTCAAATAAATTAGTATAAATCAACCTAGAGTTAATACATGATAGTGGGTTAATACATGATAATGTTGTTTTTATATGGAAGCCTAGTGTTTTATATCCGCTCCATTATATATATAGTATATTATGGTAGACTGGAAGAATCCAATACTACATGTACGTTACGTTAGGCTGGGTAAATCAATGTGTGTGTGTCTCCCAGTGATTACTGCGTACATACTTCTCTCTTCCATAGCTGCTATCACCAATTTGATTGCCAATTAAGTAATTCACGCCTCTATACAACAAAGGCAGATGACAGAACCCCGGCTATTTGTATGCAAATTTATTGTCGGTCCTCCAATTCATTGGTCAATATCTATTCTCGGATTTTTTCCTTTTAGAGCTTGTTCTCTGTTAGTTTTCCTTTAACGTAGCAGGGTGGTGTATAACCTTACGTTGGCGACAATCAATGAATTTCTTATTGATCTCTCAGCTACTGCTTGTATAGTATAGTATGGACAGACATTCACAGTGGTTTCTCTCTGCCAAGCTACGCTTATAATGCACAGATTGGACGCATCTCTCTCTCACTTCTTTATATTTGCATAGGAAATAATTCTCGTTGGTCTTATCCTGCCTGGACAGTGTATGAAGGCTTGAAGGTATGTGATTGTGTTTTAATATATAAATTCTCTGTTCTCCATGCTCATTAAATTGCATTAAATGAGATTAAATCAGTTACTTAATTCTTGAATATTTATGTGATATCAGAAAACAGGTGTAAAATCTCGGAGGTCATAATTGTAATATTGATGGGTGTTTATTTTAAGTTTTTGTGGAGATTTTGTTGCATTTTATACGGTAAGGTGACCTTCTGTACCATGATTCAGTGGGATTTATATATGTAACAGTTTCATACGGTATAAATTCCCCTATATGACAGGGTTTATATGTCAATATGGCTTGATAATAAAATACCGTCCTCTTGATACTCCCTTGATTTTAATAAATTTTAATAAAATAAGTTTACAGGGAATGGGCATTATAATAATTGGATCTAAATTTGAGAATAACAGTTTTGTACGATAAATATGACAAGTTATGGTTATTGAGTTTTTGGAATGTGGCAGCAATATGTTTAATGTGTCTACCAAGTAAACATAAACATACATTATATCTATTCAATGTATTGATGCAGCCTATCATAGTGTGTGAATATACCAAATTGTACTAAACTTGATAATATGACTCATATCCTATGTCTGAGCTTCTATCAATACCATACGTAATACACATGTATGTAAGTATTCACATTGTTTTGGTCGCCTATCAAATAGTTTTATATGAACTATTTTCATGAAATTATCAAAAATAAATTATTAAAAATTCCTAGTGATGAAAATTAAACCAGCTTTAGTTTTATATCCAGTGACTAATTGGAAAATAATTGTTTACAGAAATGTTGTGATGCTCAATGTTTGTATCTTAAATCATGTTTATAACAATCCATTGTATATAAGTAAGTAAGTAAAGTATTTATTTAAGTGACATGAGCAATATTACAAAATATATGTTCATGATATTAATACAAGCTTACAGCACCTGGCCCAATGGGCTTACAAGTCACTGACCATTAAACATAAGATATTTCCGGATTAAATTGATTCTCATAAATAGGTTTCTTAATACTTTTAAAAATACTTGTACTCTACATATACATGTATATTTTATATACTGGACATGTTATATACATATACATGATACTTGACTGGACATACATATACTCATGACTGTATATTTTATATGCTGGACATACATTATACTCATGTATATATTTTGTGCTGGATATTTATGTGTATATTTTTTGTTGGACATTTTACTGGGAAATGGTAAATAAATAAATATGTTACAAAATAAAGTCAATTATGATATTGTATTGTGATGGGGATCTCCTTTCACTGCAGTCGTAATCATTTGATTATTATTTGATTAATCTAACACTAGACTCAGAAATTGTGAAAGTATCAAATTAAATTGAATTTTTTATCAGTTTGAATATTTAATCAAGTTGAGATTTAATTTGACATTGTGTATACATTATCCCTGTGAAGTAATACAATCAGGTTTGGTTTGTGATTATATTGATGTATCATTAATTCAATGAAAGTATTATCTGACTGAGTGTTCACAATGTTCTGTTATCTGTTAGTCTGATTGAATAATTTGCTGAATATATGTTATAATGTTGCTATAGCTACAGTGACTATATGTTATAATGTTGCTATAGCTACAGTGACTATATGTTATAATGTTGCTATAGCTACAGTGACTATATGTTATAATGTTGCTATAGCTACAGTGACTATATGTTATAATGCTGATATAGCTACAGTGATTATATGTTATAATGCTGATATAGCTACAGTGACTATAAGTTATAATAATGTTGCTATAGCTACAGTGACTATAAGTTATCATGTTGCTATAGCTACAGTGACTATAAGTTATCATGTTGCTATAGCTGACTATAAGTTATCATGTTGCTATAGCTCACTATAAGTTACCATGTTGCTATAGCTCACTATAAGTTATTATATTGCTTTGCTGACTCTAAGTTATAATGTTGCTATAGCTGACTATAAGTTACAATGTTGCTATAGCTCATTATAAGTTATTATATTGCTTTGCTGACTATAAGTTATCATGTTGCTATAGCTGACGTTAAGTTACAATGTTGCTATAGCTGACTATAAGTTATTATGTTACTTTTGCTGACTATAAGTTATCATTTTGTAAACTGACTATAAGTTAAATGCAGTAATGGTAGCTGCACGACTATAAGTTATAACGATACCACTTAAGAACAATAATGTCACCGTGGGCTCCTGTCTTATCTGTCTACTGTTTAATATCCAACCCCGTTTTTCGCTTTTATGTCCCAACCATAAACCGTTTGCTGGTTAAACATAAAAATTATGGTAACAAAACTATCATTGATAAGATCAATGTCAACCGTGCATTGATGGCTTTCTGTATTGAACATTGTGAAAAAACAGTGAAAGGCCATAAATTATATGGATCATTACCTCGATCTTGTATCAATACTTTGATTCTCTTGTGCTGATAATGAGAAACATTTAAGTGAAAACATTGCTACATCAATAATGTAAGTTTTCACATTTTCTCTCTTGTTTTAAAGGGTGTACTTATCATGGCTGATGTGTCAGTCAATGAAAAAATATCAACTTTATACCATTGTTTTGTAATTTGAACAATTTGGCTTTGTGTTAATTGACAGCATTTTTTTTTATAATTGAACAGTTGACATATTTATTTATCAAGCTGAAAAACTGATTGATTTGTATACTGTGAACACACACTGCACATGTCCTGCCTGTTATGTATTGCATGTTATTTATAAACAGCAGATCTTTTCAAACCTACAATTGGTATTTTAGTAAACTTTAATTAAACAGAAATGATCAGAAAAGAATATATGTAGCCTCCTCTAATACTGATGTTCAAATTGTTTGATCCTGCAGTCAACTGCAAAATCGACAGGCATTTTCTTCCAGTATGATATGGTTAGTGTGCTTGCCGTCTAATCTGACATCTGGGTTCAAATACGGGTGTAAGCACTCATATGTCTGCCATATTTCAGCATAAATCTGACTGGCAAATAAAGGCTCTGCTTGGTTATAATAATTCTTCCTATTGTCTTTCTACACATGGAAACTTACTTTGTTCACACTTCTTAAATATTTAATTGTAGTTTTCTACATCTGTTCTACTTTTCAGTTGGTAAAAGCTCAGTATAATTTAATTATTTACTAATTGAATAAAAGATAAGTTTTTCTAGTTGAAAAACAGTCTTGTTGCAATGATACATGCGGGCATTTCTTACAGTAAACACCAGCTGTGTGTTGTGCACATGACAATAATAATGATTGTAAGTTGATGAAAGGTGGTCTTATATAGTTAGTGTAGGTACATTGAAGTTGTTGGGGGTTTCAGTCTAATGAGTCTCATATTATTGAGCATTTCTCTGAATAGTGTGGAACATTGTAATGCTGACAATCTATATCCCATAATAATTAAAACATAAATATGTTACATTTAAACTGTTCAGTAGTATATAAAACATGTAAATGGAGAGCACCTGTTTGCTTAATTGGGATTTCACTAATTGATGGTCTCTTGTTGTTTAGTGCTGAAACATTGGTGCTTAGTTCATTATACAGTATATTATCATGTTGTACAAGTGCATTCATTGATAATTACACTTCCATTGATCTGGATCATTTAGTATATAAAGTGTATGTAAGTTTTAATGTAAGTTTTAATGTAAGTTTTATATACTAGTATGACCCAACAACACTTGATGAATTAACTAACGCACTATATCACTAGTTGGGCCCGAAGTCCAGCTGTAAGTAAGAATGAATAAACTATGTAGACATGAAATAGTTGATATCTGATACTCTGTTTCATTACATAGCTTTTTGTACCAAGGCGTGTGGCTCTTTGTCCTAGGGGTGTGGCTCATTGTTAATTTATTCTGTGCTTTCTATCTAGTTTCAACATGCCATGAATTCTAGGTTAATCTTCAACATGCCAAATATTTCATTACATGTATATAATCATTAGGTTTGTAATTGTAACACACTTTAGCTGATTAGGCACAATGTACTGATATGTCCCGTGTAATAAATTATGTTGTTTGCCTGCATTTTCTAATGTAACAACATCTCCTAAACCAGTTAATGAATTTGGACTAAATTTACCGTAAATGAAATTTTGGTGGCCCTTGTTCGAAATAAATGGTCAAGGTGCACTGCAGAAGTAAGTCTTGAATCACGTCTTCTGTTGTCCAAAACCTCAAGACCTAGAGCTTTGTTGTTTCAGGTACTAGAAGCTTACTACATCAGTAAAAGTAGATCTACTGCATGTTTGAGTTATGAATGGAAGTAATATTAACATTTAAGCCATCGCAGCTATCTTGGCTAACTTTGGATGATCTAATTTAGTCATTGACTTCAAGGATAAGTTCAAGCTCTTGTATACTAATCTATTGTTTGAAATCGACTGTTTAATGAAATGACTCATTTAGCATTATTATGAGTGTATGCATATCTTGTAAGAGAAGACATTCAAATACCATACATGGCTTGATTAAAGATCATATCAATGGTAAAAGTCAACAACATAAAAAGGAAATAATACCTCTTTTGTTTCCTTACACATTTTACATCAATTTAACATACACAGTATTTCTTCCTGATGATTTGTTGTACAAGATTTATATACAATGTCTCGTTTATGCTTTCTTCAATATGGCGCCTATATATTGAGGTTTTATACATTGATGTTAGGATGCGTAGTGACGAGTGATTTAATGTACGCATCCCAACAAGTGACTGTGCTATATTATACGTTAGAACACAGGTACATATTCATTATTTCGATTCTAACATAGCCAATATTCCACATTTGACAACACATCAAGGCATTATAGTAAGCACATCACTATTTTCTTCCTCGGAAACTTATATGCAGCTTATAGCTTAAAGCTATTCAGCCGTAGCTGTGTTTTATCGGTAGTTTTAGCACAGCTTGGTTTTCTCTATTTGAATATCACTGAAACTACCTATTGTGTTAGAATAGTAAATACTTTCTAAATGACATCATACCAGAACACAAACCCCTGTCTGGATTCGGAGCATTGACCTTTCACTACCAAGGTGGATGGATCATCAAGGTGGCCGTGTGCACTCACTGATCGCAGCCAATGGGTGATTCTTTCAACTACACAATATATTTGTTAATGTTATTTTATTAAGTGTCAGACTCACTTCAGTCAATAGGGAGTTCATCAAAATATCAGTGAAGCAAGATAAAGTGTTAGAATATTTGATGTAGGAGCTAAATTGATCTCTGGAGATACTGGACTTTTCTTTTTTTCTCAGAAATTTCTTTCCTACTTTAAAATTGTACTCATTTTATGTCATTATGTTGACAATGTCTGGATGGATATCACAAAGTTTTTCAGTGCTAAAAAAAATGTTCTTCTGGCCGGATTTCGATAAAACTTCTCATTAATAGTGTATATTTGTCAGAATGGTTTTGTTTTCAAGGGCCACTTTCAGCAGTTGAGCCACGCTTTGACATTGAACTTTCCCTGGTCTTTCGGATACCTAACTAAACCTGCGTTCATGTCTCCCTGGGGAGAATGTTTCTCTCATTGTTTGTGTGCAGTATAGCAAACACCGAGATATCAGGTGCCCAGGAATATCAAACATGTACAGACACCACCCTCAAAGGTACCAATTCACTCCTAGGTCAAGTGGAGCATGTGGGTTATTCTTGCTGAGAGAAATTAAGCAGTGGCACAGACAGGGATTGAGGATAATACGCGGGACCTCTCGATCTCAAAACGTGCACCTTACCTCTAAGCCACCACTCCCCAAATGTGATATATAATGATAATGTCCCTTTTTAGGAGATGTATGTTTGGGAGATGTATGTTTGGGAGATGTATGTTTGGGAGATGTATGTATGGGAGATGTATGTTTGGGAGATGTATGTTTGGGAGATGGATGTTTGGGAGATGTATGTTTGGGAGATGTATGTTTGGGAGATGTATGTTTTTGGTGTCAAAATTAAGCCCTTCTAATGTTTGATATATTTTGCACACTATGTATCCATGTATTATTCTATGGTACATTCTATAACGGTTCATTATTTGCTGATTAAATCCTCGAATGCCTTGAATTAATGATTTGAAGTATTGACACCAGACTATATTTATTGGCACATATAAACTGTAAGTCAGTCTGAGGGTTGCCAAGGTCTAGAAGTGTTTTCATATAAATAAAATGTTGGAGAAAGCTTTTTTACTTTCAATAATTGTGTGTTGGATATAATTAGTGATGTCATGCTGAAATAGTGTCAGAGATAATCACTAGGCACGTAGATTTATCTGCATGATTAATTATCATTGCTGTAATTGAATGGCTGAAAATTGTAGATAGAATGATTTATTGATCTCTCCAACTGAAGGCTAGATCAGATAGGCAGATACAGCCAGTAATGTTTGGAGTCTGGTATGGGTATATCATTTGGGATGGTATACTGGTTGGTATTGCAGATACAGTCAGTAATGTTTGGAGTCTGATATGGGTATATCATTTAGGATGGTATACTGGTTGGTATTGCAGATACAGCCAGTAATGTTTGGAGTCTGGTATGGGTATATCATTTGGGATGGTATACTGGTTGGTATTGCAGATACAGTCAGTAATGTTTGGAGTCTGGTATGGGTATATCATTTAGGATGGTATACTGGTTGGTATTGCAGATACAGTCAGTAATGTTTGGAGTCTGGTATGGGTATATCATTTAGGATGGTATACTGGTTGGTATTGCAGATACAGTCAGTAATGTTTGGAGTCTGGTATGGGTATATCATTTAGGATGGTATACTGGTTGGTATTGCAGATACAGTCAGTAATGTTTGGAGTCTGATATGGGTATATCATTTAGGATGGTATACTGGTTGGTATTGCAGATACAGTCAGTAATGTTTGGAGTCTGATATGGGTATATCATTTAGGATGGTATACTGGTTGGTATTGCAGATACAGTCAGTAATGTTTGGAGTCTGATATGGGTATATCATTTAGGATGGTATACTGGTTGGTATTGCAGATACAGTCAGTAATGTTTGGAGTCTGGTATGGGTATATCATTTGGGATGGTATACTGGTTGGTATTGCAGATACAGTCAGTAATGTTTGGAGTCTGGTATGGGTATATCATTTAGGATGGTATACTGGTTGGTATTGCAGATACAGTCAGTAATGTTTGGAGTCTGGTATGGGTATATCATTTGGGATGGTATACTGGTTGGTATTGCAGATACAGTCAGTAATGTTTGGAGTCTGGTATGGGTATATCATTTAGGATGGTATACTGGTTGGTATTGCAGATACAGTCAGTAATGTTTGAAGTCTGATATGGGTATATCATTTAGGATGGTATACTGGTTGGTATTGCAGATACAGTCAGTAATGTTTGGAGTCTGGTATGGGTATATCATTTGGGATGGTATACTGGTTGGTATTGCAGATACAGTCAGTAATGTTTGGAGTCTGGTATGGGTATATCATTTAGGATGGTATACTGGTTGGTATTGCAGATACAGTCAGTAATGTTTGGAGTCTGGTATGGGTATATCATTTGGGATGGTATACTGGTTGGTATTGCAGATACAGTCAGTAATGTTTGGAGTCTGGTATGGGTATATCATTTAGGATGGTATACTGGTTGGTATTGCAGATACAGCCAGTAATGTTTGGAGTCTGGTATGGGTATATCATTTGGGATGGTATACTGGTTGGTATTGCAGATACAGTCAGTAATGTTTGGAGTCTGGTATGGGTATATCATTTAGGATGGTATACTGGTTGGTATTGCAGATACAGTCAGTAATGTTTGGAGTCTGATATGGGTATATCATTTAGGATGGTATACTGGTTGGTATTGCAGATACAGTCAGTAATGTTTGGAGTCTGGTATGGGTATATCATTTGGGATGGTATACTGGTTGGTATTGCAGATACAGTCAGTAATGTTTGGAGTCTGGTATGGGTATATCATTTAGGATGGTATACTGGTTGGTATTGCAGATACAGTCAGTAATGTTTGGAGTCTGGTATGGGTATATCATTTGGGATGGTATACCGGTTGGTATTGCAGATACATCCAGTAATGTTTGAAGTCTGGTATGGGTATATCATTTGGGATGGTATACTGGTTGGTATTGCAGATACATCCAGTAATGTTTGAAGTCTGGTATGGGTATATCATTTAGGATGGTATACTGGTTGGTATTGCAGATACATCCAGTAATGTTTGAAGTCTGGTATGGGTATATCATTTAGGATGGTATACTGGTTGGTATTGCAGATACAGTCAGTAATGTTTGAAGTCTGGTATGGGTATATCATTTAGGATGGTATACTGGTTGGTATACATCAAGGATTGTCAAGAATTGTTTCTCATCAGACGTTTTTCGGACTTAAGTTCCATCTTACGTTGTCTATTTTCACTTGATAACAATGAATTACAAGTCATAATAATCAAATAACCTGAAAAGGATACAATTAAAAGAGATGTTGGAAAGAGACAGACAGCCTATAGAGAAGGCATGTGACATACATGTATAGTGGACAATTGTTACATCTAGTTCCTGTGTTCCTTCCTAATATACAGCATCATTGGTGACAGATTAGTAGTGGAAGAATCAACACAATAAGATATACTCATGTTCATGGATAGTATTTATCAAGTATCTTAGTCGAAAACTTAAATATTTTGAGTTAAGTCAAACATTTGAGATTTTTAGAAAACAAGATGCTTTATAAATACCAACCCAGAACAGTATATATGTGTCATTATTGTTTATTATTTGCTTTCAATGGATTATTAAGATTTATCAGTGAAAATAACAGTGAAATTATCATTTTGTTATTTTCACTGTTTTAGGAGCTGGTTCCAGTATATTGCATAAAGAAACATAACGTCAACGGCGCTGGGCTTTAAAATATGCGTTATGTCATCATGACCTCATAATTCTCACGTCGTGACATTCCAATTCTGATGTGATTTTTTCCAATTAAGCCAATTACAGAACCTTTTTAAGAGAAATTAAGGCATAAAATAAACAGAAAATTTGTTGATTTTTGGTGTAAGATCGAATTTTATTTCACCGAGGGATCATAGAAAATCAATATTTTCATGAGTGGTGTAGCCACAAGTGAAAATTTAATTTTTTGTGATCATGAGTGAAATAAAATCTGATCTGACACCAAAAATCAACAAATATCCTCTTGTAAGTTTTGGTGTAAATGTAAGAAGATTGGATGTATAATGTCAGTGTATACTTGATACATGTAATTCTCTGCTAAAACTGCCCCTGGTTGTATTAGATAAGACGCACACATACCCACCATATATAGGTATCTTGTTTAATCAATCCCAACTTTTACCTTAAAGTCATCTATCTGTACATCGTCTCGTATTGATCCACATTATGTACAAAGTGAATTTATTGCTGGCTTTTGTTGAAATGAAATCCTTATCTGGAGATAATTTTATTTGAACCTCTGTAGTTCTCTCAGCTCTTTGTTTGCCTTCCATGAAAATCAATGTACCGCTATAGTCCCACTATCCCACCTTGTCAACAGCATGTATAAAACTAGCTGTCCCATCACTACAAATATCCTACTGTAGTCCACCTCTTCATTTTTCATTAGTGTCAATTGTACATGAAAAATGTGTGGCATATGATTTGCACATGCTACTACAGTGTTTTGGACTGGGTGATTATTTTGATCACTGTTGGGAATGTACATGCATATAGTTGCTTTAAATATTTGATGATGTTTCAAATCATGTCCTGTGATGTCTGTTTGCTTTTTGCCTTCATGACGTGTATGTATGTTTCCTGCCTTCACAGCCACCAAGTCCTATGCCTTCAGTGCCATTTGATGTTTGCCTTCAATGTTATCATGTCCTTTGATGTCTGCCTTCAATGTCACCATGTCCTTGATGTCTGCATTTAGTGCCTACATGTCCTTTGATGCCTGCACTTAGTGCCTACATGTCCTTTGATGCCTGTCTTCAGTGCCTACATGTCCTTTGATGTCTGCCTTCAATGTCACCATGTCCTTGATGCCTGCCTCCAGTGCCCACATGTCCTTTGATGCCTGCATTTAGTGCCTACATGACCTTTGATGCCTGTCTTCAGTGCCTACATGTCCTTCAATGTCACCATGTCCTTTGATGTTTGGCTTTAGTGCCATCATGTCCTTTGGTGTCTGCCTTCAATGCCACCATGTCCTTTGATGCATGCCTTCAATGTCACCCTTTGATGCCTGCCTTCAATGCCACCCATTGATATCTGCCACCATACTGTCCTTTGATGTCTATATATGCTTCTTACCTTATTGCCATCATGTCCTTCGATGTCTGAATGCTTCTGCAGCCTTTGGTGCCATATCTTGTATTTAGATTTACTAAATGTGTGGCCTTGGTACCAGTGTATGTAAACTTAATGAAGGGAGTCCAATTCCACAAGTAACTGCATATACTGGATGGCAGAAACATATCTTCTGTTTCATGTCAGTTTGATGTATGGTATGGATACTCATATATTTCCTTACTGATGTTACACTTGTTCAAATCTGCATCTCATAAATCTACTGTAAGCACTCAGTGTGGCGGATTGGGTGACTTGGGGAATGCTATAATATATATAATATACCACAAACTGTCTCAGAAAACATGGAAAAAGTATAAAAAACACACACATGTAAAATGCTTATTATTCATTATATGACTTACTACAGTCATCAATTTACTTTGTACAACAATAGAGAATCCCGCCCAGAGAATCCCGCCCACTCTTTAGGGAATCCCGCCCACTCTCTAGAGAATCCCGCCCACTCTCTAGAGAATCCTGCCCACTCTCTAGAGAATCCCGCCCACTCTCTAGAGAATCCTGCCCACTCTCTAGAGAATCCCGCCCACTCTCTAGGGAATCCCGCCCACTCTTTAGGGAATCCCCACCACTCTTCAGCTATTAAACCACATGATGGCACAGCTGATACTATACATACTCAGCATCTGACACCAAGCCTAATGGTTTATGATAATCTAAGTTACCTTGCAAGTGTGCAGCATCTGCAGAAAGCTGAAAGCTGTACACTGCATTGCATGCCCCCCCCCCCCTCCGGTGAATGTGACTGATGCAGTATGATTCATATCCTTATATTTCTGCTTTACTTGAATTACTCTTTATTTAGATGAAAACAATTTGATAACAACATGTGATACTTTTGTAATTGTATATTTTTTTTATATAGAAAAAATATTTTTAGAAAAAGAAATATTATTTATAATAACAGGTCAGTTATTTGATTCTTTTTATATTCAGCTGTATCACTTTCTAAAAAACCTAGAGAGGTAAATGTAAATTCTCCACATCCACAAAGAGAGATAGCTGATGTGGTATAATCTGGGCTATGAAATATCATTCCTAATTAACAGGTGTCTGATAATGTCATGTCCATTGATTACTGGAGTTCATGTGATAAAAACCATATGCTTACAAAATGTTACAGTAAAGGTCTGGATCAATGGATATCTATGTTTCTTAATAGATTTTTGTCATCATGTACATGTATATATCGAATATTATATCTTGAACAAAAATTAAAAAATGTTACAGTAAAGGTCTGGATCAATGGACTTCACTGATGTTTTAATGATAAATGTGGCAACTAATATCTTAACAGATTTTTGTCATCAAGTACATGTATACAGGGTGTTCAACAAGTTTGTTCTCAATGTTTAATTTTCAATAGTTTATTTTTCAGGCATCAGGAGACTTAGTTAAATTCCAGAGGGTTCGACCATTGTTGTAATCTTTCGAGCATCAAATGAAATTATTTGTGTCAGAAATTATAATTGCGCACTGCGTACAAAGCTCAGAATGATGAAATTAAGTATGAATTTAAATTTTGAGAACAAACTTTTTTAACACCCTGTATATATGTGTATATTATATATCTTGAACAAAAATTATAAGTTCATACAACTTCAGAGACATTTCACACTTATATGTGAATCATATATATTTCTGTATTATAAGTTTGATAGATGAATTTTATGATCTAGCCAGTTCAAATATTTTGTTTCAGTATTTGTCAATTTGTATCAGTATTGATATAGTACATCTTTCATCTAAGTCTCAGCTGTTTATACTAATTCAATGTTGTAGTAGTGAAATATATTCATGTAAAACATTTTATACTGATTGCTCATTCCTTACCTTCATACAGAATGTAACTTTGATGAGAATGAAATTGAAAAATTATGCAGGTATTCAAATGACCCACCAAGTCCTACCATACAGGTGTACATAGGTGACTCAGTGGGGAAATTGATTAAAACTGCATCGAAATAAGATAAAATGGTTGACTTTAACATCCTTATGGTACTGTGAATAATGTGATAAAGTCGTTTAAAGTTGCTTGCTTGCTTGCCTTGCTTGCTTGCTTGCTTGCTTGCTTGCTTGCTTGCTTGCTTGCTTGCTTGCTTGCTTGCTTGCTTGCTTGCTTGCTTGCTTGTACAATAATGAAATCATATAACACACACACACTTGCTGTGCTACTAAAGAATGCTGATGATCGGTGCTGCTGATACAGTGCCAGATAAATTATTTAAAATAATTCTACACAAACACAATTGTACTGGCAGTCTCCAGTAACAAATTCCATGCTTATCTGTGCAACTATAGTGTTTATTATTCAAATAAGTTCCAACATTCTTACAGTGCAATACAGAGAAAATACATAGCTCAAGATTAACAATTGTAGCATTATAAAGAATGTATAAGTAGCTATTTCCTCAGGTAGAAAAGTTAGCAAATTTTGAATTTCCAACATTTTTCAAAATGTTCTTTGTAGCATTGTTTTAGGGCTACGATTTACGCTCATGGAAATTTTAATGAAGTTTGGCATTCACAAAATTTGCCAACATTTCCAGATGCGAATTTTAATGTATTGTACAATGCCACTCTTGTTGTATGTTTGTGTATCAGTAGATAGAAAAACTAGAATTGATCCGCGATTGATCTGTTTAATTTGGGATCAGTGTATCCCTTCTGATAACTTCCTCTTAAACAATTGAATTAAGCTTAAATGCTCATTTTTTGCCATACCTTGAAAATTTATAAAATCTGGTTGTCTGTTATTGTGTGTTTGATAGTCTATAATAATTGGTTGATAGTTCATAATGTGCCGGATGTCTATATGATATTGATACAAGTCAAGTCAGCTGTCTGCTAGAGTCTCAGATATAAGATCCCCTTGGTCAATAAAGATATCCATGAAAACTGGTTTTATCTTATCTGTCTGTTAATGGTGGACAGGTGGATGTAAGGTTTTATTGGTAGATATTATTGTACACCTGACCCCCTTTAAGTATTCCCTGATTACATACCTATCATTTAGGGTATATCATAGTCTTTATATATCATTTATTCCAGTTTAATGCCTAATGCTGTTTTTTTTCACTCAACAACAGTAAGGTCTGGATACATGGAGGCGGTTTGTTCCTAAGCAAAATAGCATTACATTGTAACCAATATGTTAGTTAGCTGAATTAAAACAAAAAACATTTTGAAATATTTTGCTCTATAAAATGATGTCAGTATATGAATATGTCAATATATCAGGTGTCATAATGTATCTAGACCTAAATGTACAGCAGCTAAACTGTATCTTTATCTTAACAAGTAATAACTTACCCTTACACCAAGGAACTAACAACTTCTGCACTTCTGGAGGAGTATCATGGAAGGATATGACCTGCTGCAACCAGGAATAGAAGCTTGTACTGCTTGGTTACACACAATGTTTGTTGCTATGAGAGGTCAGGCAGCCTATCATGTATAATGCATAAATGCTCATTGTTTTACTTAATATAAGTTTTTTATGTGCTCATGAATTCTCACCAGCAGTGAAGAGAAAAACTTTGGTTTAAACATAAAAACTTTCCACTATGAAAAATTCATCTTGAGAGTAGGTAGGTGATAAAAAGTGGTGAGCTATTTGTGAAAGTAGGTGGAATTTAATTTCATCCAATCTCCATAAAACTCATAAAAACATGGTGTGAATGGTTAATACAGGTATGGTAGGCTGAGGCTTGTGTGGACATGTTGGTAGTGTAATAGATACACTAAGTGTGTGTGCTTTCATAGATATAGAAGTGTGTGTGTGTGCTTGAAGGAAACAAAGGTAATTGTGGACCATCATGGATCATTGTGTGTGTACAAGTCTGATAACATACAGGCTATGAATACCGGTGCTATCAGTGATGCCTGCATGATATACTGCTAACTAAATGTGGTGTGTGCTTTCTGAAGAATGGTGATAGTGTAATGGTTCATGTTCAAGGTAAACTGGATTTACAGTATATTTTATAAAACAAACTTATTTATATATTGTTGTTCTTGTTTTGTTGTTCATGTGGTATATGGATACATAATATCTTGTTTATAACAGTGAACTTCTTGTCTGTTGTTCATGTTAAAGGTAACTCGGGATTTAGCTGCTTATGTTGTTTATACAACCATAGTGTTGTTCTTGTTCTCTTGTTGTATAGTTATAGGGATACTATCTTGTTGTTTGATACTATCTTGTTGTATGATACTATCTTGTTGTTTGATACTATCTTGTTGTATGATACTATCTTGTTGTTTGATACTATCTTGTTGTATGATACTATCTTGTTGTTTGATACTATCTTGTTGTTTGATACTATCTTGTTGTTTGATACTATCTTGTTGTTTGATACTATCTTGTTGTTTGATACTATCTTGTTGTTTGGTACTATCTTGTTGTTTGATACTATCTTGTTGTTTGTAACAGTGAACTTTTTGTCTGTTCTTTATATAGCTGAAAAGTGTAATGTTCAACTTCTTAAATTTATACTCGCTAAAATCTGATCTTCAGACAAAGATATGTTTTTGTAATATGTTGAGGTGTATTCCAAATGATTATAAGATGGATAATTTTAGCATCACAAAATGATGGACAGTGGTGAATTGTAGCATTACATGATGGGTAATAACAATTGCAGACTAAATCAATTACAGGATGATCATTGAAATAAAAACTAATTAATGTTTCAAACTGCCTTCAAAATCATGTGCCAACTATACTGGCTCTTCTTTCTTGAAGAAAAGAGGAATAATTCATTTTATTGCCGTTTTCGCATTGAAGGCATTTTGCAAATCATTAGTTATAACCTACTTAATATGTCACTGATTCTGAAAAATGGTTGCTTGTTTCAATTGGAATTTAAGTTCAACTATTAATAAAAAAGATTATTGCCAACTCCCTGTGCACCAAAAACTCTGCCTGCTTTTAATTCAGGTACTTTATGCCACCCATCTTTGATAAGGGGGGTACTGCTTTGCACATGTCAGTCAGTCGGTGTCTGTCTGTATGTATGTAGACCAAATAGTTTCCATTCAATAACACAAGAATGCTTTGCCGTAGGATCTGCATACTTTACACTAAGGTTGGACATCAACATTACAGATGACAACTATTGATTTCGAGGTCAGTAGGTCAAAGGTCAAGGTCACTTACCTTTACCCTTTATGACTTTTGGATTGTCATGGGGGCAAATATTTTACAAACATCTCTTGTTGTTCATCATTTTTTCACTGTCTTTATGCCTTTAATATCATTTGAGCACAGGGTAGCCATGTTAAGTGTATCTATAGTGCATGCATCCATTGTGCCCAAGAGTGTAATGGCCTTGAAGCCAACCTAAACCAACACCTCAAATAAGGGGTAGTGCATGCAATAAGTGTAGTAGTGTCACTTGGGTAAGAGATGTGGTGTTGGCTTGGCTTGGCTTCAAGACCATTACACTCTTGGTCACAATGGATGCATGCACTATAGATACACTTGATTTATTTTATAACAAATACTACTGAATGTAAACTGTGGTTATTTCTTTGTTGATGTTAAAATTGTTTGAACTGTATGACTTTAACAAAAACTTGTACGACTGTAATGGATTTATGCAGTATTGTGCATTTCCTGTGTAACCTTAAGCATTTTGGGTGATAACTTTTCTAGTATCTGATTTAATGTTGAAATTAGCATAGAAATGATAGACATTGTAGCTTCACCCTCTAGCTGTATCGTCTCTTCTTTGTGGTGTCTAGCTGTATCTCTAGCTTAGCTGTATCTCTAGCTGTATCTCTAGCTTAGCTGTATCTCTAGCTGTATCTCTAGCTGTATCTCTAGCTGTTTCTCCCTCTAGCTGTATCGTCTCTTCTTTGTAGTGTCTAGCTGTATCTCTAGCTGTATCTCTAGCTGTATCTCTAGCTGTATCGTCTCTTCTTTGTAGTGTCTAGCTGTATCTCTAGCTGTATCTCTAGCTTTATCGTCTCTTCTTTGTGGTGTGTGAAGTTTAGTAAGACAACATAATTATGCAACCTGTTACAGTGTAAGCTCTAAATTTTCGACCAAATTTGGTCGGCTTGATTTTCATCGTCTTGTTGAGATGAAGCCAATAATGCTATTGAAAAAGAAAGATATCTTCTTTGAGAAGCAGTTTGAAGCCACTTTGCATGCAGAATTAGGGCATTCTAATCAATGTGAGAAGTGTGTGGTTTGTAGATCAAACATGAAGTCGTTGAGAATTTATCTTCTTCTTTTCGTTCACGTCTACACCGTCACCCAGGTCATAGTGATAAAGTATGCTATCTTCTTGAAGTCCTCCTATTTGCCCTAGAACTTTTTCTCTAATGTTGTTATCAGATCAGGCCATAATATGTATTTTCTCGTTTTATCTTGAGAGTTTATATAATGTATCTGTTTTTGTCAAGAATGAAATAGTATCTTACTATAATATATTAAAATAAATTTTTAAAACAACAACAACAACAACAACAACATACAATCAATCTAGAAATGTCAAAAATACTGCAGTGTAATCCTATACTGATTAATTTGGTGTATCTAGTCATAAGTATACATTAAATGACTGTTGTAGTATACATTGTATTGTTGTTATTTATTGGCTTAACGTTGCTGAGTGCTTTCACTTGCAAACCATTGTTCATGATATTTTATAGTCACACTGTCCCACCAATTAAATCTACATGATATTGAATCATGATACATCGTTAATTGTGGTTGGTTAAATAAAACAAACCGGTGTAAGAACCTGTTGATGATCTAAATACTGTAAATCTTTTAATTTTCATGTAAATTTTAATTTCGCGATTTTTCCTAAATTTCAAGATTATTTTGTTTGCGAGAATTTTGAATTCACTTCATTGACTCTGTCCTATTCTCGACTTAGAATTGCGAAAATTTCGCGAGAATAATGATTTCACGTGTCAACATCCTCGCGAATATTAGCGAAAATAAAACTCTCGTGAAAAAAGTGATTTACAGTATTGTGGCTTGCTTTACGAGAACATTCATGACAATAGAGGATCATTAAGGTAGTTGAAGCATAAAGTTCATACTGTCATCTAAACCATGTACTGTCATTTCTACTTTGTGTTAGCAAAATGTCCGAGGGCAACATTCAGTTTTGTTTAGCTAACTTTTAAGAATCACCTAGTCCATAAACATTTATCTCACAGTTGGGGATGTGTTCATGTAAAAGATCTGCATAGTTGAAATAGATGGGGAATATTTGTGAGATAAGATTGAACAAGTTTTATAAACTTGATACTAGTATAAGAAAGGGGAAATATGTCGGTGCTTGAACAAATCATCAGTCTTCTGTTGAAAAATATATTATTTTGATGGAGTTTAATGATGGTATTAAAGCTTCTTGGTGTCTGAAGAGGATTTCTGCATTAGATTTTATCTGTACTTCTGACAAAGGTATTTTATACTAGTATTTAGTCTTGTTTAATGCATATTGTTTATTGGATGTTTATTGCATGTTTATTGCATGTTTATTGCTTGTATGTCCGATGTGTGGATAATGTGATTGGGTTAGGTCACTGTGTGTTATTGAAATATTGTTGACTTAAAACAATATTTTTTTTTAAAAAACACAAAACTTATATGGATGAAAGTTTTCAGACATATGCCTGAACTTCAGGTTTGATTGTGTACCAAAAAGTTATTTCTTTATATTCCCTTTACATTTATATAAATTGTCAATTTTGAGAATTTCAGGTTTTTCGTAAGTTCTAACTTTCATACATATATAATACAGGATGCAACTATTCTTGCTCAGTTACCTTTGACTGAGATATGGAAGCAAGCTGTGTGATTCATTCAAACATGGCTTTATATATACTTACAATATCCAGTTTAGATTATGTGTTAGTGTGTTATATGACTTTACTAGTGTCATAATGTATATTTGACATTTATCTGTCAATGGTTCACAAGTATGTGTGTGAGGGTAAGATTGGGAAATACATTGAAGCACAATATTTCTGTTATCTTCTGAAAGTTTAATATATAATTGAATGTTTCAGAGAGGTGTAGAGATTATATATATGTACTATATATGTTCTATCAGTATGGTGAGTGTTTTTAGGAACAGAATCCGTTGAAAGCTCTTCTCTCAACTACATGTATTATTCATGGTCTGGATATAGACACTTTCCAGCCTGTCAAATAAACGCTGAGTCATATTGATTTTCATGAAATTTTGGTGCAGATGTTGTAACAACCTGGAATTTAGCCTGCCAGACCTCCGAGCTCTGTTTCCAATTATACTCTCCAAGTCTTCACTATACAACAACATTATTATACCTTCTGTTTTCTCTTTTCATATGTTGGCTCTGTAAATTGCTTGAATATAATTCCAGGTTTTAAATTGAATGATCAATTTGATCAGTCAACATATCAGGTGTGGGTCAACATATCAGGTGTGGGTCAACATATCAGGTGTGGGTCAACAAATCAGCCTTGGTGAGAAAATCAGTTGTTAGTCTTGGTTAGCATATCAGTCGTTGGTTTGCAAATCGTCTGGTGGTTGTTGGTCAACAAATCAGTCATTGGTCTGCAAATCAGTTGATGGTCAGCAAGTCAGTTGTTAGTCGTTGGTCAGCAAATCAGTAGTTGGTCAGCAAATCAGTCATTGTTCAGCAAATCAGTCATTGTTCAGCAAATCAGTCATTGTTCAGCAAATCAGTCATTGTTCAGCAAATCAGTCATTGTTCAGCAAATCAGTCGTTGGTCAGCAAATCAGTTGTTAGTCGTTGGTCAGCAAATCAGTCATTGTTCAGCAAATCAGTCATTGGTCAGCAAATCAGTCATTGTTCAGCAAATCAGTCGTTGGTCAGCAAATCAGTCATTGGTCAGCAAATCAGTTGTTAGTCGTTGGTCAGCAAATCAGTTGTTAGTCGTTGGTCAGCAAATCAGTTGTCAGCAAATCAGTTGTTAGTCGTTGGTCACCAAATCAGTTGTTAGTCGTTGGTCACCAAATCAGTTGTTAGTCGTTGGTCACCAAATCAGTTGTTGGTCAGCTGTTCCAGGTTGATCAGCTAATCAACTGGTCCAGGTTAGTCAGCGAATCAGTCATTGGTCAGCAAATTGGTTGTTGGCCAGCTTATCGCTAGTCGTTGGTTAACAAATCATCTGTTCTGGGTTCTACATACTAGTAAAGGAAGTTACAACGGGAGTTGTGTCTCAACAACTTCTATATTTATAAGTTTCCCAGCATTATGAGTTTCAAATTTTCGCAAATGGTTTGTATTTCTTACTATGTTATAAATAAGGTATAAAGGCAATATACAATGTAAATTCAGCAAAACTTTTGTGAAAAATTGATTTACACAAACATTATATTACTACAGATAGTGTAGATGGATGAGTAAGCTGGTAAATTGTCTATTGTACTAACTATTTATCCTCAGTAGTCAAACAAACACATATAGAGACCTGCGTACAAGTCGAACCTTCGTACCGTCACATACCATTGGTTGATAGGTCACACATTATGTATACATTCAAATAGAATTTATATACATTGTGATTATTTGTGATATATTATTTGCTAAGTCTATTCAGTGAGGTTGTTGTCTGACATGATAAAAATCCCGTTCATTTAAAACTCAATTGAAATCTGATTTGATATTATTGCAAGGTGTCCTTGATTATTTTGTCATGAAAATTCAATTTTAACTCAATCAGCATTAAAATGTTGTCCAAGACATGTTTTCAGTGAGAATTGGAGACACAAAGACTCTGTGAAGGATTTAATGCGGGAGAATTTACGGAGAATTCGCAAATCCTGATCAGCAGGAATGAATCAAATTTTAATTGGACGAAGGGGGGAGTGCTCCATGGTTAGATTGTCATTGATTTCTGTTAGAATGCTTGTACGGTAATCGCTTGCTGGCTGCATTATAGTGGACAATCAAACATTTGATGATGTTAATTGGAATTTTGATAATGTGGATTCATTTTTTGTGCCAACTGTGATTAGAGAATCTTGAAGCTCGGTACAAGTTACAGATTGGTGGGATGTTCATATAGTGATAATAGTGCGTCCTATGATCTGAGGGATGTTCATAATATGAGTGTGTCCTGTGATCTGAGGGATGTTCATATTGTGAGTGTGTCCTGTGATGTGAGGGATGTTCATATTGTGAGTGTGTCCTGTGATGTGAGGGATGTTCATATTGTGAGTGTGTCCTGTGATGTGAGGAATGTTCATATTGTCATCATAGCATGTCCCGTGATGTGAGGGATGTTCATATTATGAGTGTGTCCTGTGATCTGAGGGATGTTCATATTATGAGTGTGTCCTGTGATGTGAGGGATGTTCATATTGTCATCATTATAGTGTGTCCTGTGATGTGAGGGATGTTCATATTGTCATAGTGTGTCCCATGATGTGAGGGATGTTCATATTGTCATCATAGTGTGTCCAGTGGTGTGAGGGATGTTCATATTGTCATCATAGTGTGTCCTGTGATGCGAGGGATGTTCATATTGTGAGTGTGTCCTGTTATGTGAGGGATGTTCACATTGTGAGTGTGTCCTGTGATGCGAGGGATGTTCATATTGTCATTATAGCATGTCCAGTGATGTGAGTCTTAAGGTTATGTGACTATGGTAATGCACAGTATAATCTCGGTACCGGAACCTCTTTCCCCCAAATTGGATTTACCCAGGATAAACTATGATGTATGACTAAAGTAAGATTAGCAATTACTTTCTAACGAGGACATGTAAATGTTCTGGAATAGTTAAGACAATGTTTTCTCCATATAAGGGTCTGATGTACTTGTCCTTCTGTCACAACCTTCCCGGATTTAATTTGTATTAAATGATTAATGTATTGGGAGGGTTTTTGCACCGTAAACTTAAGAAATCAATTATATTTTCTCGTGATTGTGTCAGATTTAAGTAAAACAAGCAATAAAGTGTCAGTGAAATAATTCTTACTTTGTTTTTCTTTATATATGCATAAAAAATGAGCAGTTATATGTTTAAAGTGAATGTTGAATGTATAATTGAGCAATTGTTTCCCCGGTCATTGATTTCTAGTTATTTGTGAGATGATAAGATTGGGGGTTAAACTGTGGATAATTCCTTAATGATGCGAAGGTATAATTGTGTAGCTTAGTCCGTCGTGTCAATTGTTTGTCTGTAACTATGACGAATAGAATGTGTGTAGCTGGATCAGCTTACACTAAATATGGACACATCCATTACTGTAGCTGACACTTTCACCGTGAAATCCAGCTTGAACAATAGGCACCTGTCCACCCTGACCGATCACTACTACAATCTTTCTCCAATTTGAAACCTTTCCTCGGCAAAATACACAATTGCATGTCTTGTTTAACTTGTACCATTTTGTTTTCTTGATCGGTTAAACTTGATCCAACCTTGATCCGGTATCGTGTGAAAGAAACAAGAAAATGTAGCGAAATACGAAAATACGCATAAAATTGGCCTGTCAGTTTAAAAGTCGGTGTGTGTTTTTTTGTCCAAATTACAGGTGGAGTTTAAACTTTGCCTTTTTGATGCATGAGTCACATCATCCCTGAAGTTATATAGTTAGGCATGTTTTATATACGTACAAATCTTAACACTGCTGTACGTACAGGTTGATTAAATACTATCCTTTGTTAAAATATAATGTTACTAACAGTCAGGTTACTAAAAGTGAAACATTTTTTGTACAGCCGGAAGGAACTTTTTTATCGGTGTTTTTTTTTGTGTGTGGTGTACGTGTTTCACTCATTTTGATTGTACATTGTATATACTTCTACATTAAGTGCCGTGTTTCTACTAGCTTGCAAGTGCTTGTTTCACTTTCACTGGATACAGTCAGCGTATAGCTGATAGGGCTAAAGGAGGCGTGTCATAGGACAAGTATTATACTCCTAGACACAAATAGCTGGAGACTGTGCAAGTAGTTACAAGTGACTTCAAATTAATTTTTTAAGTGAACTCAAGAGTGTTCAGTGTTTGTGGATTTATTGAATACTTTGTAAGAATATTTATTTATTTTTCTTTGTACTGGAACACCGTTAACTTTTATTAGCTTTATTGTCCGTTTGCTAGATTTAATGAATGTACATTGATGATTTATTTTATCTTGATCTCTCAACGTATATTCACTAAATATATCAACTATCTATATATGTGTATTGACAGTTAATGAATGTCACAAAAAACTTTGGTTGACATCTTGAAATAGATTGGTGAGAGAGAGAGAGAGGGAGGGGGGGAGGTTAATATGACTCACTTTGTGAGGAGATCTGGTTGGTGACCTATACTGTGGGATATAGTGTGATGACAGGAAGTTATAACATTGTAACAATAAATATGCAAACATTTCATCAAGTGCTCAGCTAGAAAAAGGACATAAAATCATGAAAAAAGGAGATTAAATTAGAGATTAAATTAGAGATTATATCATATCAGCAGTTTTTCCAGCTACTGCAGTTTGTGAAATGTCAGTAAGTGTTGATTAATTCAATCACTTGATCATACATAATAACTTGTGATAAAGATTATTATAACATATAATATAATTCATATATATATGTGGTTTAATTTCCTTTGTCTTTTTGTGAAGGTGAATGTTTTGAGGCATCTGTCTGAACTCTAGGTTTTTGAGGGTATCATAATGTCTGATTTTCTTTATTTCCTATGTAAATTTTCAATTTTAGAGGATTGCTGGTTTTTCATAATCTTACCTTTCACCCATGTTTGTGTTCTGCGAACTTTGTGTATTGTATAATTGTGTTCTGCGAACTTTATGTACTGTATAATTTTAATGCACTTATGTATATATAATAAATGGACTAATTTCCATATAAGGCAATATTCTGTTTTGATATTTATATCTTATGTAACATTTCAGACATCAGGTTCTCAAGTATTGAGAATATTGTCCCTGATTTGCTGAATAATTCATATAAAATGATGGTAGATGGTACATTTTTGTATGCATTTGTTTTCTTTCATTTGATTTCTTTCGTTGGTTTTATGGTAATTTGTGTTATTGTAACAATGTATCATTATTTTTGTCAAACAAATTCGAGTTAATCTTGGTTTAATATTATTATAAAGCTGAGTGGAGTTAAATAGATTGCGTGCTCTTAACACCAAAGGGGTTTGTTACGTTGGAAAGACCTCTTACTTCAATTATAAGAAAGGGCCCGTAAAAATGCCGCAGATAATTGACCCCTGTGTTGTTTTTGCCCCTGTAATTTTACTTTAAGACGGTTAAGGAGCTCATATTTTATTGTTATTGCTCATGAAATTATGGTCTATTGTATTTATGTTGAAACTCAGGTTGAGTGCACAGATGAGTGCTTTGTGACAAAGGGAGGTCAATAGAAGACTTTCTGCTGTAAAAATGAAATCCCTTGCAGCTTCATACGATTCCTTAGGAAATAAATTTGTATTATTTTTAGGAATATGCATGTACATTTAATAAAAAAGAAATTATGTTTGGCACTACATAAGGTGACAACTGTGGGCAATATAAGGGGATGTAAAGACAGGAATCATCTCCCACAGGCAGGCCTATACAGATTCCCACAGGCAGACCTATACAGATTCCCACAGGCAGACCTATACAGACAGATAGGTCTTAATGTATAGTCAGTTTTGTCACATGTAAAATATGAAAGTTACAGTAAAAACCAGATTATTCCTGAAGGAACGTCTGAATGTCTCGTGTTCTTGTCTTTGTTGTACATTATTAATTCACATATAAAACATTCATTACATTGAAGCAAAACAGGCTTTGCACTCAGGTACTTGAACCTACTATATCTAAGGTATTTTGTAAGCAATTTTGTCCTAAGCTCATAAATATTTACAGAATGCTAGATAAGCCAGGGGTAGGGTTGTGATAATGTTATCTCTGGTTAGTTAAGAACTATGTCTGCAGTATTTAGAGAGATGCATTTCACATGTTGGGCGTGTCTATTATAGTGTTGCACGTATTGTATAGGTTGGTGGGATTTTACCTAGCTAGCAAGTGGTTATAAAATGATAGAATACAGTATCACCAATCTAAAACAGTCACTCTAGGGTTACATGAAATGTAGAATGGTCGAGTGTGACTGAGTCGACATACCATGTAAATGTAGAATATGTACACCTATACGCTGTTATAGAAAACATGAAGTGAGGTGCATATTACAACACAGGGTTGTTTAAGGTACACTTGTACATGATTTGCATTGACTGATTGCTCAGGTGACCACAGTGACAGGTTGGACTGTGCAGTACGTTTTCTATCAATGATAATGTTAAGCCTAATAATGTTACAAGAGCACATGCCTGCTTGCTATAACTGTTGCCATAATGGTGGTTCTGTACAGCCTGGGGGGTGGTTGATGCATGTGGAACAAAAGCCTATTTTTGGATTCCATTCATTCTGTTGTTTGTTGGGTGCACAAGTTGTTGAAAATGGGGCGCGATCAAACTATGCGATCAAACTAAAGAAGAAGCAAAAGAAAATTCCAAAATTTATCTCGAGTACGAATGTCCATTATGTGTGTCAGTTCATGCATGTGTAATGTCCAATTTTACGGGGCTATAAGTTCATCATAACTGGTAAGGCTAAAATATTCACAATGACCAGTCAATCACAGTTAACTCCCACACATTAGGCTGAGGTTCCAAACTCAAAGATCACAGTAAAGAGTTAAGAGAATCTTTGTCTGGACTGTGTATTCCTCATACATTGTGTACATGCATGTGATTCATAGATGCTAATAAAATAAATGGGTGTTCAATAACTAAACTCTCTGTTATACTGCATCACGTATATTGTCATACCATACCTGACCACAGCACAGCTAGTTAACCATTTAATAAACCACCAAGACAACTCACTTTAACCATTCATGTATATTGTCAATGCACTTTGATAACATTTTATTCAAATCTTAAAATTACTACTATCAAATTATTGAAGAGGGGATTTAGGTAGTAAAAGCAAGTGGAACATTGATTGAATCAATACAAGGCCTTTGATTTACTTATGATATGAAAGTAGGTTTGTTTGAACCTGGTGTTTACTTGCCTGACAATGCTTGTTTGTTCAGGGGTAAGAATGCATGCTGAATGAACTATTATTGGTATGTGAAAACTTGTTACATTTCTTAGTGTGACGTTTCAACAAGGGTGAATATTTGATATTGTTTTATGATGGCAATTAATACAGGGCATTTGTTTGTATGGATTAAGTTTAAGCAGGCCGTTTACAAGTTAGAATTGGATACTGGTTTGAAGTAATATAGGAAACAGAGAAGCTATTGTGTTGTGATAGTGTAAATCACTCAGTTTGGACTTGTTGGGAGCTTTTAACTGTGAGCTGCTATGCAGGGAAATGTCCTGTTTTCTATCGTCTCTATGGTTACTCTATAGTTACATTCAGATTTTATGATGGTTAGCAAACAAGTAGCAGGATTTTATATAATGAAAACTCTGGCAAGGCATGATGGTGCATTCTCCGTGTGGAGATTTTATGGTTAGGCTTGGTTATATATATCAGACATCGTGGTTTATTGATAATTTATGAGGAAATATATTCCAGGAAGCACCTGTTTAATTAATTAGAAGAATGTACTGTACATGTAATTATTTGTAATTTGAATGTTTATGTCTGGATAGTTTGACTGTTGTTTGTGAAGTATTGGACTAGATACCGACCAGATTTGGTATTTCTTTCAACTAGATATGCTGTTTACAGTTTTTCGATTTTAAGTTAGATTTTATCTTGAACTTGACTACAAAGGGAGATTATTTCAGAAAAAAGAGAAGATGCAGGAGTTGTCTCCTATTAAATGTGTTTAACAGTTTGTGTATAAAATTATGGGTTGCCAAGGTGAGAGATATTTTTATTCACTAAAATCATCCCATGTATTAAATGATGATTCAAATAATGTTTGATTTAGATTGATGTTAGGTATTTATAAAATGAATCACAACCTGTTATATCTCTATTTCAGATACGATGAGGTTGTCTCCCCTGATGGCGCTCTTCAGAAGTCCATTGATGGAGGTAACAGTGCTCTATCCAAGGTCTACATTAGCTACCTGGCAACCTGGCTGAACAGTTTAAATGACTCGGTGAACGTTTCACAGCAGTGGTCGGTTAACACGTCACCTGACAGCATAGGAACATCAAATGTCTCGGAAACATCGAATGTCTTGTTCCCCGATGGTAACACTACAACCATGTTGAGGCATTCATATGGTAACATTACAGCGATGTCGAAACATTACAGAAGGTTAGCAAGATGGGAACTGTTGAAAATCTTACAAGAACTCTCTATCAGAGATGAGGTAAGAACTCTAGTCATTATTCTACATAATCTTTAAAAATCTATTTGCACGAAACTCACGTGCATAAACATGCATTCTTGCACCAGGTGTGAAAAATGCATATGCGCATAACTGAGCAATTTTTATGCCCCCCATCTTTGATATTGCTTGCACATGTAAGTTGGTCGGTCGGTCGGTCGGTAGGTCGGTAGGTCGGTAGGTCGGTTGGTCGGTAGACCAAAATGGTTTCCTTCAATAACTCAAGAACACTTTGCCCTAGAATTTTCAAACTTTACATGGAGGTTTGTCATCAACAGAAGATGACCTGTATAGATTTAGAGGTCAGTAGGTCAAGGTCACTGTGACCTTAACCATTTCTGACTATTGGCTGCCATTGAGGCAAATGTGTTTGAGAAACATCTCTTGGTTATTTATCGATTTTTGTTGCTCATGTAGTAGATTAAGGTCTTCTGTGAAATTTTATTTCATAATATTGAAAAACAAATATTTGATTCAAATTGAAAGTATGTATACTTAGAAATGTCCTCTAGTGTATATACCGAGACACGGTACACAATTATACTCAGGTGAGTGATCATGACCCCCTTGTTATTCATATTTTTTTCGTCTGCACCGTGAAAGCCTTCAATTAGATTTCAATGAAACTTCACTTAAAGACTCCTAAGCCACCATAGCTGTATCAGGCAATTTCAAGGGTTGATTCATCATGTTTAAGTGATAGCTTATTTAGGTGCTACTTAGCAGTTAAAATCTACAGACAGTCATACCAGAAGTGATGAATATAATTTGTCTGAACTTGTTGCATATTTGTTTAAGTGAATGTATCACATGAGATGTTGAACACTTCAAGGTACTGCAGACTATTTACAGAGAATTGTTCCGCAGTAAGTGATGAATGGAATAGACTGGAAAATTTTAATGCTATTTTGTCATTTGCTGTATGTAAAATATTCTGATCATGAAATAAGTGAATTCGAAAATTTAAGATGAAGGCTTACTTATCATTGTGAGCTGTTGCTTATATGGATTTATATACATAGCCAGACATCAATACTACAATACTATTTGTTCACAACCCAATGTTTTTAGTGGGGTGACAATTGGTGATTTTTTGGGGTGAGGTGACAACTCAAGTAGAACAAGCAATGTTATATACCAAAATGTTCGCCTATGTCTGTACTATTTGGAACTGCCGGCATAAATTGTCAACGCGTGGTGCGGACACGGAAATCCAAGATGGCGTCCAAGATGGCCGCCATAATTTACACATACACTTAAAATTCTATGTTCTCATGCAATTATTTTATTTATGTATGTAGTCACAAATATTTGCTTGGATATTATTCATTTGATAATGTACATCAAATGGACATACAAGACTGACCACTTTGAGGTCAAGGTCATGGTCATTTCAAGGTCAAATTACGAAAAAAAGCTGAAAAAATGATGTTTCCTCACTTGTTTTCTTGTTTTAGCAGATGTTTTATATTCAAGTTGATATTATAAGTGATAAAAGTGTTGGTAAGCACATATTCTCTTATTATTAGTTGAATTTTCAGTTCAAAATATTGAAACTTTGTCAAAACTGACATTATTATGCATGTACATGTTGGACGAGATGGCATTCTTAGATTGCTGCTTCCCTATTTAAAATTTTAGTATTCAACTATTGACACTATTATTTCTAATGGTATGATGAAATGTTTGTCTAAACATTATTAACTTTGTATTGTACTCCAAATGGACTTGAAAAATGACCAATCAAGGTCAAGGTCAATGTCATTTCAAGGTCAAACTACCAAAAATACCTGAAAATTTGATCTTTCATTGCATTTTGTCTTATTATGAAATTTGGTGAACATTATATTTTGTTGTAGATCATTGATGTGATCAGAGTTCTTTCATTAAAAATAATAATTTACACTGAACTCCTATATGTGGCATCCCAGACTATATGGGGTACATAACACTGTCAAGTACAACCATCCCATGCCATAATGGGTACTCACTACTACGTGTTAAAGTCATACTTAGTCCTAAGGGTACTATATACAAAGTACAGTCAAACCAAATCATCACCATCACATACCAGGCCAGAATGGGTTCTAACCACCAACAAGTACATTCTGTAACCAATGGAGTACTTGTCATGTTCTTACAACTGCCCATAACAACCATTCCTATCGAGTTCTCAATGCCACTATATCTATACCTGAGGCCCAATGGGGTACTTACATTCACAGAGTAGAGCCAACCAAGGCCATATTGGTTAATCACCACCATATCAGTCTCGATATGGTACTCACAATCACTGAGCACAGCTGTAAAGGCCCTATGGGTTACTCATTAGTACAAATCACAGTCTTATAAGGCCCAAAGGGGTAGTCATCCAAAATAATTACAACTTTCCATGCCCAATAGGGGTGCTCGTAACCAATGAATTACAGCCATACCAGGTCCTATGGGCTACACCCAAGTCACAACAAAAGGGTACAGACATCCAAGGCCCAATCAACACCACCAATAAGCATTGAGTACAGTCACACCTGACCCTATGTGGTACTTGCCACCGACGATTACAGCCATACTATGTTCTAAGGGGTACTTGGACCAACTGAGTACAGCCATACCAGGTGCAATACAGCCACCCTAGGCCCTACTGGGTATTTCACCACCACTAATTATGGCCACATTAATCCCTATGGGTTAGTTGCAACCACTAAATACAGCTATAATTAGATCCCATGTGGTAATTACCACCACCAATTACAGCCACCATAGGCCCTATGCCCTACTCACAACCACTGTGTATAGCCATACTATGCTTGAGGATACTCGCATCTACTGAGAACAACCATTCAATGCCCTATTTGGTATTTAACACTGCATATAGAACAGCCATCCCAGGCCAATTTATGTTCTCACCTCCAAAAGTTCAACTATCCCAGGCCAATTTGGGAACCCATCACCACCAATTACATCATACCAGGTCTTAAGGAGTACTCGCCACCACTCAATACAGCCGTCCTAGGCCCAATTGGAAACCCTCAACCACAGAATACAGCCATCACAGGTTCCATTTGGTACCCACCACCTTGAGTACAGCCACCACAGGCCCTATTGAATACCCTATACCACAGAAAACAGCCAACCCATGCCTCATTTGGTACCCACAACCTCTGAGCACAGCCATCCCAGGCCCTATTGGATACCCATCACAACAGAGAACAGCCGATCCCAGGCCTCATTTGGTACCCACTACCTCTGAGTACAGTCATCCCAGGCCTATTGGGTATCCACCACCTCTGATTAGTCATCCAAGGCCCCATTGAGTACCCTCCCTCATGAATTCCAGCTATCACAGGCCCTATTGAGTATGCACCATTACAGATTTCAGCCATCCCAGTCCCTATTGAGTACCCACCACCTCTGAGCAGTCATCCAAGGCCCTATTGAGTACTCTCCCTCACAGAATTCAGCAATCCCAGGCCCTATTGTGTACCCAGTACCTCTGAATACAGTCATCCAAGGCCTTATTGAGTACTCTCCCTCACAGATTTCAGCCATCCAATGCCCTATTGAGTACCCATCATCACATATTTCAGCCATCCCAAGCCCTATTGAGTACCCACCACCTCTGAGTACAGTCATCCAAGCCCTATTGAGTACCTGTCATCACATATTTCAGCCATCCCAAGCCCATTGAGTACCCATCCTCACAGAATTCAGCCATCTCATGTCCTATAGTGCACCCACTATCACAGATTTCAGCCATCCCAAGCCCTATTTTGTACCCACCATCACAGATATAAGCCATACCAGTCCCTATTGGGTACCAACTATCACAGATTAAGCCATCTAAGGCCCTATTGAGTACCCACCCTCACACATTTCAGCCATCCCAAGTTTTATTGGGTATCAATCATCACAGATTTCGGCCATCCCAAGCCCTATTGAGTACCCATCATCAGATATTTCACCCAACCCAAGCCCTATTTTGTACCCACCATCACAGATTAAGCCATCCCATGCCCTATCGAGTACCCACCCTTACAGATTTCAGCCATCCCAAGCTCTAATGGGTACCCATAATCACAGATCTCAGCCATCCCAAGCCCTATTGAGTACCCATCATCACATATTTAAGCCATCCCAAGCCCATGGAAAACCCATCCTCACAGGTTTCACCCATCCCATGCCCTATTGGGTACCCGACATCATATATTAAGCCATCTCATGCCCTATTGAGTACCCACCCTCACAGATTTCAGCCATCGCAAGCCTATTGGGTACCCACCATCACAGATTTCAGCCACCCCAAGCCCTATTATGTACCCACATCACAGATTCCAGTCATCCCAAGCCCTATTGGGTACCCACCATCACAGATTTCAGCCACCCCAAGCCCTATTATGTACCCACATCACAGATTCCAGCCATCCCAAGCCTATTGGGTACCCACCATCACAGATTTCAGCCATCCCAAGCTCTATTGGGTACCCACCATCACAGATTTCAGCCATCCCAAGCCCTATTGGGTACCCACCATCACAGATTTCAGCCATCCCAAGCCCTATTGTGTGCTCACCATCACAGATTGAGCCATCCCAGGCCTTATTGAGTTCCCACCCTCACAGATTTCAGCCATCCCAAGCCCTATAGTGTACCCACCTAACTTATTAAAGCAATACCATACCATACGGAGTACTCCCCCAACACCGAGTGCAGCAATCCTTGGCCCTATTCGAGTAATGACCAACACCAATTATGGCCATTTAAAAGTTTAAGGGGTACAAAGGCAACCACTGAATTTAGCCATACCAGACCCTATGTAGTAAACCTACTTACCAATACAAATCCAGCCATATCCGGCCATAAGGGATACCTATCCATCACATAGTTCAGCCATCTTAGGCCCAAGAGGTGACTCACCATGTCCAAACGTTTTGTTGAAATTCCCACAGTAGGAGATGCTTGGTATATTAAATGGCCTGTCATCTTTAAATGGTTGCAGCAAGTCTGCTTTTTGCTGTGTCTAAATTCCCCAATCCCAGAATCTAAAATCCAGCCAAAGTCTATTTCCCGGGATCGGGAATCAAAGGGCCTGTCAAAATCCTGTCCGTTAGGAATTGTTTTCTGTCTAAAGTCCACTGTATGCCCGCCACTCCCCCACCCTGGGGCAAAATATTGATAGGTGCATTATTATATATAATAACTGTTTAATATGTAATAATGTTGTCAAACCATTAACAATAATACTGTCAAATATAGAGATTCAACGATCAAGGAAAAACCATTCACGGCTGCAATATTGTACATTACGTAGAATCGCTTATGTTCCGTCACAAAATTTAAATAGATTTTCTATTTGCAGTAAAAATATATCACTTCTAATGAAATAATTTACACTTAGAATACCTGCAATCACATCTAAAACAAAATACAATGTTCAGCATTCGTTTATAATAACAATTTGCGACGTATTATCAAATTTTCAGGTATTTTTGGTAGTTTGACCTTGAAATGACATTGACCTTGACCTTGAGTGGTCATTTTTCAAGTCCATTTGGAGTACAATACAAAGTTAATAATGTTTAGACAAACATTTAATCATACCATTAGAAATAATACTGTCAGTAGTTGAATACTAAAATTTTAAATAGGGAATTAGCAATCTAGGAATGCCATCTCGTCCAACATGTACATGCATAATAATGTCAGTTTTGACAAAGTTTAAATATTTTGAACTGAAAATTCAACTAATAATAAGAGAATATGTGCTTACCAACACTTTTATCACTTTTAATACCAACTTGAATATAAAACATATGTTAAAACAAGAAAACAAGTGAGGAAACATAATTTTTTCAGCTTTTTTTCGTAATTTGACCTTGAAATGACCGTGACCTTGACCTCAAAGTGGTCAGTCTTGTATGTCCATTTGATGTACATCATCAAATGAATAATATCCAAGCAAATATTTGTGACTACATACATAAATAAAAAAAATGCATGAGAACATAGAATTTTAAGTGTATGTGTAAATTATGGCGGCCATCTTGGACGCCATCTTGGATTTCCGTGTCCGCACCACGCGTTGACAATTTATGCCGGCAGTTCCATATAGTACAGACATAGGCGAACATTTTGGTATATAACATTGCTTGTTCTACTTGAGTTGTCACCTACTCCTTAAATAAGCCACTTTTGAGCTGATTGTCACCCCACTATTTAGTTTATTGTACATATTTCCATCTGTTATAGCAGCTCATACCAAATGCATTGTAAAACATTTCTCTCAAAAAACCAGTTTCACTCTAATAGAATAAAAATATCAATATGTTAAGTACATGTGAAGGTTGTTGCCCAGAAGAGCATAAATTAATTCCAACATCCTCCTCTATCATTTGCTCTAGCTAAAATAACTTTTTTCAGCGACCAGTTTTAACCCTTAATAATTGATATTTAATTACTAAATGAGTGATGAAAGATTGACCTCCTGTATAATGAATCCTATGTCAGGCATTATCAAACTTGCTTGATTAGAATTTTCTTATTTTCATCATTGTAACATAACGTGAGGTCATTGACCAATTAAGTAATAATAGATATAACTTAATAAGTTCTGTCTCTCTGGGAATACTGCTTTGTACATGGGTACAGTTTTATCAAAGCACTTACGATAATCTCAAAATATTATGCAAAAATTTAAATTCTCTATTATTCTATAACAACTTCCAATGGGTGATGGATATGGTTTGTAGGAGTTCATTTACTCAATCATTATTAGTATAGCAGCTCCATTTACCACACATTATAATTGTAAACAAAGAATTTACATTCGATCGTAAGTTTGCGATTTCTGTAAGTGTTTTGATAAAACAGTAACCTGATGACCACTCTAACCATTATGTAACTGCCGAGTTTATTATGCCAGCATATTCTTCCTGTAATACAAGACATCACTTTACACCATGTACATTAAAGTGTTACAACTTTTATACCCCCCTCATAAAATCATGTCATTAATTTGAACAAAGCTTTATACTTGAAGTGGAATCAAGTGTGTTCTATTTATATAACATAGTATCTCATGTAGTGACTATTGTAATGATGTCATGCTTATATCACACTCTAAGCTCATATGATTTCTGTCCAATTTTCGCATGGTTTTTACTCTGTGTCTTTCTTTGAAGTAAAGCGATAAAGTTGACTAGCAAGGATGTCATGCACTTATCACACTAGCTCATATGACGTATACTGTTATTGGTCAGTTTTGTAATGTTTTATTCTGTATGTTTATTTCCTTAAAGTTAACTGGCAAGTATTTGATATTCACATGCTTATTTCCTCAACTTGTTTCATGCATTAATCTACTGAAGGAATATGATATAAATGACATTGTCAAGGTATTTTGCTCATAGGGGGCAGTGAGGTGGGCGTGTCATTAGTGATATAGTGAAGAACATGGATATATGGGCCGCAGGACAAAAATTGCGTGTCACTATAATTTTAAGTTTGTGTGGGTGCTTAACTTAATGTAGGCATTTATACTTCATCTTGGTTTGACATTCATGTAATTGCTGACACAAATTGTCGGTCATTAATATAACTAATTATCACATTAAATAACTCAAAATGAATGACCCAATATGAATTGGAAAAAAAGCGATTTACTACTTAATTGGAACCAGTGAATTCCAGGTAGGAGTTTGTGAACATTGCTTACTATTGATATAGATAGTCTACGAATTATAATAAATCATAGCTTACCTGCTTAAATAGACTTGTCTAATAGATCACGAAAGTAGGTCAAAATCAGGGATGTAAATCTTCCTGATTTATCCATTACATATAAATCTATCCTGAAAGAACGCCATGACTTATGAAAAATAAAAGTTATTTGATGTAAGCATCTCAAGAAATGGCAAATTTATGGTCAACTTAACCCACTATGAGGGATTTTCTTTTAAACCAACCGAGTTAAATATGGAGAAAATGTGGCTGAAGTTCTCTTGTTTGGCAAAAATGGTTGTTCACATATGATTTTCAGGATAATTTGGCTCTGTATTGACACTGCTGTAAAATTGATCTATAGTTATATATTGCTGTTTATAGTGAGGTAGCTCATGTATCGCTGGAGATAACTCTAGACTTATCAATAAACACACATGAATAATATAAACACTGCATGGTTGACAGACTGCTTGTTAGCAGTATAGATTGAAAGAGTGTATGTATTAAAAGTAAATATGTACAAGGATGAACAAAATTGAACATCGAAAATGCATTTAATTTTCGTTTTTATTTGTAAACAAAGGCTAGTCACAGTAATCATTGGCAAACTACATATTGTATGTTGAACCAAAACATTAAACTATGAAGACATCTATCATTGTAGCTATAGGTAATAAATCTCGTACAGAAACATGATTCAATATATCGAGGGGTTACAGCCAAAACCTTCTATCTGATAAACTTGGCCAAATTGACTTTTTTAGTTAAATGAGTTCCGTATCACCATTGTTATTTATTCTCAAAATTATTTCAAAATATCGAACTTAATTAATTAAATATTGATAATAGTCATTTTGAGCTATCGTGTATCTACAGAACTGACTGGAGGCAAAACCAGTTTTAAATCAATGGCCTCTTAATATTTTCGTAGATGTAACATTAACATCTGTTAGAATGAATCAAATCTGTATATCAATCTCTACCAATAACATTTGTGTGTCTTAATATAATATTTGTCCCGCTCAACTGTTCCATATAAAACAATGACATTTTGGTTAAATGACATCAGCCTTGATTTGTCAATTTATATAAGTCAACAACAAGGCACCGGGTGCTGGTCTGTAGTACATACAATTTCATTGCTGTAAGTTAAATGTCAAACCACAGTTGTTGTTTATATTGCTGTATAATAATAGCAGCTTCACTCGAATAAGATGTCAAAGTGTGACTAAAATGGATTGTATACATTTAGCTATGTGTGATTGAAACAGGAATACCTTATACAGAGAGAAAAATGTAGTTTTGGCGAAATTTATTTTGACTACTAGTATTCCTTATGAATTTAAATGTTGTGCGTTTAGAAACACATTAAATTGCTTTCATTTATTTAATCTTTTTGTAAATGAGAAGCTCTTCTAATAATCTTAGATAAAGAACATAAAACTAGCTAATTCTTAATTATAACAGTAAGTATAACTTACTTAGTAAACGTGTATGTGCTTGAATTTGTTAATTTTGTAAGAGTAATATGAATTATTTTTTGGAACGGTGCATGTATTATTTAAACAAATAAAATATTTATTACGAATCAATTAATGATTTTCATTCATCGAGATGGATATTAACATAGCTGTGTAATGTTTGATTATAAAGGTGTATAAAGTAAGAATTGTAATACATGAAAAACAGAAAAAAACTTTTAAACACTTGAATTTGTATTAAGACATTCAGTTAAAATACTGTTTAGCCACTACGTAAGCAAACTTAAGGAAGGTGCTAGTATGCATTAACTTGGCATCAAGTAGTGGTCAAGCGTTATTAATTAACTTTTCTAAGGTAGAACAGAAATGACCACAATCACAGCGTTCAAACCTAATCACTGTATGACTTATTGGGATATTATACAATGCAAAGTATGTGCCTTATTGTGAGTAAAAGCACTTGTGATTTCCCGTCACTGTGTGATTCATTGGTAGACTATACAATTCAACGTGTATGACTTATTGCGATAACTGGAAGTTGATTCATTTATACTCTTAGACAAATACGTGTATCAGGAAAATATACATCTCTTATGACAATATCTTCCAACACTACTGTATATGCAAAAGATTGTTATAGCTTTATGTATTATCTCAATAAAAAATACCACATTGAATGACACGTGGTCCAGTTGTTGCAAGTGATATATATTATATATCATAGTGGAACGGTGGTCGAGTGCTTAGCTCGCTCAACTACTAATCTGGAATTTCATGGTTTGAATCTCTGTCTGGACACAGGAAGTCTAGTCAGAATGACTGGACTAGGACATCCCGTCTGAATTCCTTGTATCACGCATGCATCAACCTATCTCTTCTCCTTGAGGTCATTTGCCAATTAGGCAGAGATAAAACAGCACTACAACTGTCTGTCGAAAGCAAAAAAGATAAATCATACATTTCAAAGATATTGAAGTTTTCAATTTCTGTAGTACATATCTAAGTTGCTGCGTCAATCCTAAAATATATTTTCATTTTAAACATATTCTGTATTTTATTACCCAGTTAATATTTTAAATGTTCATACCTGCTTGTAATTCAAACATACCAACACATTTTAAATTTTAATTTACAAGCCGTCAATATTAAAGTTTTTAATGAATTTATAAATTTATGAAAAACTGTATTAATTACGACATGACATTTATAAATTCATTAAAAACTACATGTATTAATTACGGCATGTAATTCTAATTGTATATGAATACAGTGATGGATATCACAGTGAACACTGACTTTCGTAATTAATTTTAAAGGTTTTGTAGCTTGTGGCCATGGTGAACAGCAATTATAGTACATAACCGTATTGGTCATTATCCTATATACGTGTATTTACAATCGCAATTGCATAATTTTTATGTTTTCAAGTCACATTTCCTTTACATTTTATATGCCAAAATGCTACATCTGTTACGGAAGCAATTTGAGCATTGAATGATATTCTGATTTACACTGACATTTAAGCTTAATCAGACCATGAACCATATAATATTTTCTTGATGTTTTTTGTTAGTCCACAAACATCAATTTATATGATACCAGAGGATTTCATCACTGAATATGATAAAAAGTTTCTAAAATTTTCATCACATGGACGTTTATCGTAAACTCCATATACATATATATGACAATAATATGGTTTGACATTTTAAATGTTTTGGTATCAGGAGGAAAGTGGATTTGCCTACCGGTCTAGTGTAAATAAGCGTGGTATAGTGTGGACAGGTTTCCCATTATTTTATCATCAGCTGCTTGCCACATATATATATCGTATTACATTTGGATCTGGCAAATGTCAAATTGTATCATTGAGTGAGGGTTTGAAAACCCAAAAATATTTTGGCATTTAAATCACATTATTCCTTACAATGTTCACAAATATTTCATATTAGGGTTTAAAGTATTCAACTGTCTACATAATTTAATAGTTTAACTTTAACAATAACCACATCTTAACAAATGGTTATTAAAAACTGCTCTGCTGAAAACATAAGGAAATAGCACATAGCAGGATTTGGCTCTAACCCCTCGATATGAAGTATGTCCCTGTACTCTCACAGCACGTTATTTATGATTTACATCCAAGTCATGACATTTACACAATAACGTTTCCTTTATACAAAAATTACATACTAAATCATGATTTTAATTTGCTTTATCTACATTGTGTTGTATATAAGACAAGGAAGATAACTCTGTGAACACTGTGATAGTCTGTGTTATAAACAAGAAAGGCAAGTCTGTATTTCAATTTTGAACCTTGGTATGGTAATGATAGCAGCATGGTAAAAACACGAACAAGTTTTATGGTTAGAGGAACAAGCATCTATATACTTTCATATAATCTTATTTCCTCCCTGGTAAAACACGAGCAAGTTTTATGGTTAGAGGAACAAGCATCTATATACTTTCATATAATCTTATTTCCTCCCTGGTAAAACACGAGCAAGTTTTATGGTTAGAGGAACAAGCATCTATATACTTTCATATAATCTTATTTCCTCCCTGGTAAAACACGAGCAAGTTTTATGGTTAGAGGAACAAGCATCTATATACTTTCATATAATCTTATTTCTTCCCTGGTAAAACACGAGCAAGTTTTATGGTTAGAGGAACAAGCATCTATATACTTTCATATAATCTTATTTCTTCCCTGGTAAAACACGAGCAAGTTTTATGGTTAGAGGAACAAGCATCTATATACTTTCATATAATCTTATTTCCTCCCTGGTTTAACATCTTGATTACAATTTTCTAGGCGTTACCTAGTATATACACCTTAGGCTTATTGTACATGGATAGATTGCTTTTGGCTTCATTATGTTTATATGTAGTCATCTGTTTAAAGTCAATGTAGACATACAAACCTTGATAAAGTCATGTTTTAGTTTGGTGTATCTTTCATGACTAATGACCGGATAATTAATTACTTTTCTCTCAATGTATACTGAATGTTAAAAGTTCGGAACCCTTGGGGTAGGCAGAATATCATTTACTGTTAGTCGTAAAAACTACAAATGAAACAGCATTTTTTGTTACTTCAACAATTTGTGAGCAACTGCAACTGTATACTGTGCTGTGATCATCCATTTTCAATTTAATAAAAGTTTTATAGAAAATCTAAGGGGTGTTTTACAGGGTGGGTGGGGTACGAAGGGTTCATAAACTGAATAGAAATGATGTTTTAATACATGAAAATCTTTCCTGTTAACTTGCAGTATAGGAGGTTACAGTCATCAAACTTTATAGGAATATTTGCCAGCATGTGCAGTTGCACATATATATGTATGTATGTATTTTGATTCAGTTGCATCTAGTATAAGTAGAGTTGTGGCCCTTGATATTGTTGAATTGCAAGTGAGGGGCACTTTTCTAGTGGCTGGTATGTGGATAGGTTATGTTAATCATGTCTGTGATCATGAAGCCTAATTTGATGGAAATTTGATAATAGAAAAATTAATACATTAAAACAGATTTTAATTATTGATGACCTTGTCTGT
Source organism: Spisula solida (assembly GCA_947247005.1). Classification (NCBI taxonomy): domain Eukaryota; kingdom Metazoa; phylum Mollusca; class Bivalvia; order Venerida; family Mactridae; genus Spisula; species Spisula solida. The sequence continues at coordinate 192,978 of OX365958.1, read as the reverse complement.
CTGTGATGTATTGGATTGCTTGTTTGTTCCTAAGTAATTGATTTACCAGAGCTCCAGAAAGTTACAGTGAAATTATCCATGTATACAAAACAACAATTGATTGGGTCGTCATTGATTAAACCTGTAAATTTCTTAGAGCTTCAAATGGATCCAAAGTTACTACCTGATGTTATTTTATTTTACTGTATTGCATTGTCTCAATAATTTGACTTTACGCATGTTCACCAAGTCTTTGACAATATTCACTTGTTTTGACAATATTCACTTGGTATTGACTGGCGCAATGAGTCTTTTCCCTTGTCAACATTGGGGTATTGAGTCTTTGTTCTCTTATTCAATATTGGCACCAAGTCTATGTTTATTAGCCAGCACTGGCACCAACTCTTTGTCTATTGGTAAACATTGGCACCAAGTCTTCGTTCACAAGCCAACCCTCAGGGACGTGGAGTCTTTGTTCACTTGTCAACATTTGTACCAAGTCTTTTATTCACTTAAGTCATTACTGGCATGAAGGCTTAATTCATTTGTTATAACACTGGCACATTGAGCCTTTGTTCACTAGTCAACACTAAAATATTGAGTCTTTTTTCACTTGTCAACATTTGTACAAAGTCTTTTGTTTACTTGTCAACACTGGCACTGAGCCTTCATTCACTTGTCAACACGGTCACTTAGCCTTCATTCACTTGTCAATACTACCGTGAGGACTTTATTCACTTGTCAACACGGTCACTTAGCCTTCATTCACTTGTCAATACTACCGTGAGGACTTCACTCACTTGTCAACACGGTCACTTAGCCTTCATTCACTTGTCAATACTACCGTGAGGACTTCACTCACTTGTCAACACTGTCATTTAGCCTTCATTCACTTGTCAATACTACCGTGAGGACTTCACTCACTTGTCAAAACTGTCATTTAGCCTTCATTCACTTGTCAATACTACCGTGAGGACTTCACTCACTTGTCAACACGGTCACTTAGCCTTCATTCACTTGTCAATACTACCGTGAGGACTTCACTCACGTGTCAACACTGTCATTTAGCCTTCATTCACTTGTCAATACTACCGTGAGGACTTCACTCACTTGTCAAAACTGGTATGAAGCCTTCATTCACTTGTCAACACTGGCACAGAGCATTCACTTGTCAACACTCGCATGAAGCCTTCATTCACTTGTCAACACTGATATGAAGCCTTCATTCACTAGTCGATATTGTCAATGGTAACCCATCAAAACATGTTATTGCATTTCATGTTCATAATAAAAGACAAGCTAATGAAATGATTGTTGTTTGTGAGCTTATTGAGTTGACCACTCAATATGAATCATTATCTTGAAATAGGAAATCTATAAACGTTTCTTCCTAGCTGTGTCTGCTCGCGCTCTTATCTTTATTTCTAAAGAAAAAGGCTAATAAATATGAAATGACAAATAAATCTGTTTCAATCAAAATAGGTTTTGTATTGATTTGCGAGGTTTGCTGCTTGCTCAGTCCCAGGAATTGACATTTGCAAGATATTTCAAAATAAAGGAAAAAAAGTGTCATTCCATTTGTAGGGAAACAGATTTATGACTGAAGTCCGGAAATTGTGCCATTATAGCGGGATTTGTGTCTTAAACAGAGTATGATTAATGTGATAGAAGATGAAGGTGTATATTGCTTTCCATTGATCCACCTTATATGAGTGTTTCTTCTCTGCACACAGAAATGGTGTTTTTCTGTAAACATTAGGATGGTGTTTGCTATTAACCTTATAGTTTGATTATATTTATTGATGAGTCCCAGGCACCTTTATTCTCTTCATAACCATTCATACAATATAGAAATAAACAACCTAACTTTTTATTTCCTATGATTGATCAATTGGTGGTCTCCATGCAAAGATGAAATATTGTGAAGTTCCCACTGCTTGTGAATGGTGTTGTTTATATATAGACATAGACAAAGAGTTATAATTTCATTATACTGAAGTGATTTACTGATTTTGACATTTAACATAGTCACCACAAATTCATTTCTTACTCAAACAGTTGTCAAGTGATGACTAACCAACATTGTCTGTGTTTAGCAGCCCACATCTCTACACTTATATATATCAGGGGTCCTAGAGTTCCGGAATAATCTGGAACTCCAGATTTGCTGCATTAGAAAGAATAACATTACGTGCATGAAACAAAAGTTATTTGATGAAATAAATCACAGAATTGAAAACCTTTAATGATCATTTGAAGCGCCACAATCTGAATGTAAACAATTAAACAAACAATGTTTGAAACCTTTATAAAGTGGAGAGATGTGTTTGCAAATGGCATCCAAAACAGACTTGTAACTTGTACAGGCAACATATAAATATCTTATGATCAACATACAAATAACATACAATAACTTGCAATAACATACCAATAACATACCAATAACATACCATACCAATAACATACCAATAACATACCAATAACATACCATACCAATAACATACCAATAACAAACATTTAAATACAATAACATACCAGAAACATGAGCTTAGATGCATATTGTGCATAAGGATGTGTTTTATACTGAGATTACTTGTAATATTCCCATATGACAGATAATATTATGATTGTACTATATAATGACCCAGTGGACATCTAGTGGATACCATCAAGTGTTATATACCACACTGTTTTACTATTCCCTGTATAAATAATGAATACTAATGCTGTCTAAGACAATTAGGATATTCACAGAGTTGCTCCTATTTGATCTTCAAAACTTTCCTGGCAGGAGTGTAAAAATGTTGAAATCTGGTCTAAAGCCACGATGATGGTCAAAGTCAACTAATGGTGCTCAGATATGTACAGGTACTAGTCTTTGGGCCATCTTGGTTACTCCAAAAAAGTGTCTTAGCTATGCATGGTCATAAACTTTGCAACAATATTGAAGGATCAGATCTGTTTTACATATCAGTGGCACTTAATGGTGGGATCAATTTTCGTTGGTCGGTACATTAATCATCAAATCTTATTTTCAAAAAGGGCTATAACTCTTGCAAACACCAAAATGTTGTTATGTCTTGCGCTTTACTCTGTAACTGTTGGTGGGATTTCAACACAATTCATCAGATTGAATCTAACATTAGCTGTGTATTATATATAGGCATTATCTGCATGGGTCTATCTGAGCTTTAAGAATTAAAGCGAACCATTAGACATATCATACATTATGAATGTAAGGGAAATAATGATGTCTTCAAAGACTCATAATCAATGAAAGTTATTTAATAATGTACAGTATTAGAAGCAATGAGGTCTTGTCATATATCCATATTTAAAACATTTATATTTAATTACTTTAGAATCAAATATGCTGTTTAATGTTACAAATAGTTTGTCATTTAAATGTCAGTGGCCTTTCTTGGAAATTTCCTGACTTTGAGACCAGAATAGCTTAAAGCGGGGAAGGAATTGGTTACCATGCAATCATAAGAAATTAGTATTAAAAAGAAAGCTATACGAGTATGAATGTGAACATGTACAAATTAACACTAATGGAATTGTAAGTATATAACTCACAGTATAGAGTCATTGAGTTTCTGTCAACATAGATAGTGGCTTGTTACATTATGATAAATCTATATGTGGGTGGACATCTATTTTAAGTTTTCTTGGAATGACTATATATGATACTCATGTTACCTTAATGGTACCCTGTAAATAATACATAGAGGCATTAGTCAGTATACAATGATAGATACATATACATTTACAAAATAAAGGTCAAACAGTTTTTCAGTTGCATAAGGAAAATCTAAATTGTTTACATATTAAAGCTCAAATGATTTTTCAGTTCCGTTACAAAATTCCTTATTGTTTGCAAATTAAAGGTTTTCATTACCTGAAAGAAAATGGTGTTTATATAATTTAATGGGCAAATGTTTTTGTGTTCCTTTATGAACTTCTTGTCTATAACCTCGTGGCATGGAACTGGATGAAGATTTCCACTGTCAAGATTTTCGAATAATGTCCCTGTGAACCAAACTATACAATATATCAAAAGGATTACTGTACACTGCATATTGTGAGACGTTTGTGGTCATCTTGTTCTGAGCATGCCGAGCATGCTGCTGAGCCTTTATTTGCCAGTCAGCTTTCTGTTGAAATATGGCAGGCGTATGATCGAGTGTCTCCACCCATATTTGAAAGTGCTCACCAACATGACTGAGCTATGGAGGCACACAAGGACATAGTACACAATAAATGGTGGAGGCTAATGGTCCTCTGTTTCCCTGTAGCTATGCATGGTTATAATCCTCTGTTTCCCTGTAGCTATGCATGGTTATAAATGTTTTCTTACAGATTTGTCAAAGGTCACGGTTATATAGTCCCTATAAAATATGCACCATGTGATAAATTGTGATATTACATGCCTGATGTCATCTCTTATACTTAATTAAATTGACACAAAAATGTAAACAGATGATATCTCTAGGTATACAGGTGTGTACTATACATCATAGTTCACACAGTGTATAAAATCTCTAGGAAACTTTCTAATTAAATAAATGGTATAAGATGAAAACATGGCTTCAAGCTCATTGTTACTTGTTGTTTATGGAGACAATATATCAACTTATAATCTACCGCACCCATATAGCAATCAACTGTGTAAAATTTAATCATTATACCTTCAGATAAATGCATCATAGGCATGCTTGAGGTTGGTTGGTCCATCCACCTGTTGGTTAGTTGGTTTGTCTGTCCAAATTTATGTGGGATATTTCCCTGTTACTACTGGTCGAATTTCTGTGTAAAGTGTATAGAAAAATATTACTTTGGTTGAAAATTGATCATTATTTAATTGTGTTGTTTCCTACTAAAATAAATATATACGACTAGGGAGTTCCAATTATGTTTGCAAGCATCTACTTACTATATTATGCTCCCACTTATTTGGGGTGTGGGTGAATGCTAGATTTGTTGATTATCGTTGACAATTAAGTGACTACTTAAGGTAAGAACTTAAGGTTTTAATGTATATGTTCCCATGTATGGTTGTTGTAATAATAATAGTAACGTCTTTATTTTCTGGTGATAACATCAGTGGCAAACCAATTTTCATGATGGTCCACAACGTAGATTATTTGCATATTTATATGTATCTTTAATACTTTATCTTAACCATTTGTATGTTATATTTTCAGGCTGAGTTGATACAGAGTGCTAAAGCGTTGTCATTGACTACAGCAGTTGCTGATGAGGTAAGAACAGCAAGCTCTTTGTTTTCTGTTTAAACTGATCTGGGTGGCACCATGGCCGAGTGGTTAACGCTCTCGACTATCAATCAGGAGGCCCTGGTTTGTATCTCTGCTGGGGCACTGGAAATTTCAGAAACGCTTTTCAGTGTTTCCCACCAAGCTAGAGATACTAGTAAACTGGTTGGTAACTTGGAGGTAGTTTTGCATGTATCAGTGCTATTACACTATATACAGTAGGTGTGTTTAAGAATCTAGGAGTCTGTTCAGAAAGAGCTAGGGTATCCTACCCGGATTCCTTGTATCATACCACTCTCTCTTCTTCTTGCGGTCCCTTCAGCAAAAACACGGGACCCTATTGGAAATAGGTGCTTGCACTTGTATGGGATCTCCTTGACCTAAAGGTCTAAATAATTACACTCACTTCTGACGATAATGGGCTCAACGTTTTTTTCTCCTAAACTCTCAAAGCCATTGCTTGGAAACTTGCAACACTTGTTCACGACCAATAACTGATGTTGTAAAGCTTTAGACATAACAACTTAGTGGTTTTTGCTAGAATTATGGCCCTTTTTGGACTTAGAAAATGAGATTTGACGAGTAAGCTGTGTGTTTGGTTAAGTATATATAAGTTTATGGCAATATATTGAATATTTCTATTTTATTGGGACAAAAAATCCGACGATTGTCTGTACCCGCGAGGTGCGGTTCTCTTGATTGACTGATCCATATCATATAATATTAAATAAAAGAGAGGAGTGCTTGCTCTCTGGTGAGATGGTAGTGTATTTAAATGTAGATGAATTATTCAGGAGAGTGTAGATACGACATTGATGTCTGTGTATGTTATAACATCTGTAGATAATGTAGATACGACATTGATGTCTGTGTGTGTTATAACATCTGTAGATAATGTAGATACGACATTGATGTCTGTGTATGTTATAACATCTGTAGATAATGTAGATACGACATTGATGTCTGTGTATGTTATAACATCTGTAGATAATGTAGATACGACATGGATGTCTGTGTATGTTATAACATCTGTAGATAATGTAGATACGACATGGATGTCTGTGTATGTTATAACATCTGTAGATAATGTAGATACGACATGGATGTCTGTGTATGTTATAACATCTGTAGATAATGTAGATACGACATTGATGTCTGTGTGTGTTATAACATCTGTAGATAATGTAGATACGACATTGATGTCTGTGTGTGTTATAACATCTGTAGATAATGTAGATACGACATTGATGTCTGTGTGTGTTATAACATCTGTAGATAATGTAGATACGACATTGATGTCTGTGTGTGTTATAACATCTGTAGATAATGTAGATACGACATTGATGTCTGTGTGTGTTATAACATCTGTAGATAATGTAGATACGACATTGATGTCTGTGTGTGTTATAACATCTGTAGATAATGTAGATACGACATTGATGTCTGTGTGTGTTATAACATCTGTAGATAATGTAGATACGACATTGATGTCTGTGTATGTTATAACATCTGTAGATAATGTAGATACGACATTGATGTCTGTGTATGTTATAACATCTGTAGATAATGTAGATACGACATTGATGTCTGTGTATGTTATAACATCTGTAGATAATGTAGATACGACATTGATGTCTGTGTATGTTATAACATCTGTAGATAATGTAGATACGACATTGATGTCTGTGTATGTTATAACATCTGTAGATAATGTAGATACGACATTGATGTCTGTGTATGTTATAACATCTGTAGATAATGTAGATACGACATTGATGTCTGTGTATGTTATAACATCTGTAGATAATGTAGATACGACATTGATGTCTGTGTATGTTATAACATCTGTAGATAATGTAGATACGACATTGATGTCTGTGTATGTGATAACATCTGTAGATAATGTAGATACGACATTGATGTCTGTGTATGTTATAACATCTGTAGATAATGTAGATACGACATTGATGTCTGTGTATGTTATAACATCTGTAGATAATGTAGATACGACATTGATGTCTGTGTATGTTATAACATCTGTAGATAATGTAGATACGACATTGATGTCTGTGTATGTTATAACATCTGTAGATAATGTCATAGTAATATTCCTCTACAACTACAGATACAGTGAGGATATTACATTTCCTCTTGTTGTTTGTAGATATCATGTGCTCATATTTACAAACCCCCTCCCCCCCCCATCGGTCGGTAGACCAAATGGTTTCCCCTTCAATAACTCAACGCTTTGGTTCAAACTTTACATGGAAGTTGACCAGCAACAGTAGATGACCCCCTATTGATTTTGAGGTGAGTAGGTTAAAGGTCAAGGTGTTTGTGACTATTTGGCTACAATCAGCTTACATGTATTACAACCATCTCTTGTTTGTTCTTCTATTCATTCTGTTCACCATTCAATGATGGTATACTTGTAATGGTATGTAATTACATTTAGTCTGGAGCAAATTGAATACAAGTGTTCATCTACCTTATCATAGACCAGTATTTTGACAGCTGGGACTTGGGCGGCTCACGTTTGTCGTTCAGTTGTGTGTAGGGCATTGTGCTCTGAAATTGTGGTATGTGATCAGACTTTCTATTATCTTGTTGTACAAGTGGCAAGCTATATCTTAACACAGAATAACAAGGTCACCAGAGTGTCAAACAGAATAACCAGGTCACCAAGGTGTCAAATAGAATAACCAGGTCACCAGGGTGTCAAACAGAATAACCAGGTCACCAGGGTGTCAAACATAATAACCAGGTCACCAGGGTGTCAAACTGGATGTTAATTCTTGCAATATAGCTGGGAAGTAAAACAGACATTGTTTAAGGACTTAATTACCAAGCAATTGTCCTATACATTATTTATACATTAGAACAAACCTTCTTCTTACTTGTCTCAAATTTCAAACATTATCTTGTAATTGTTTGTTATGCTTTCCAATTACACAGGAGAATAAGATGAACAAATGGAGGCCAATTGTGGTTTCCACGTTCCTGTTTCACTTAATTACATCTTTGCATGCACCACTTTGTTTCTCAATACTTTGCCTGACTGTAACCTCATATAATGGAGAGAACAAGTTCGGAAAAATCATTCGAGGAAGCAATTTGAATTGCATGTTACATGCCTGGGAAGTCAATATCTCTTGTATTTTCTTTATGATTTTTATTTGTCTGTTGTTTTTCTACCATTCTCTCTGACAGTGTGATACCTGTTGTTGCTGATTGCTGTTGTCAAATGAAATTGATAGATGATGAGAATTTTCATGGCATATTAACTAAAATTCTGCCATTTATTGTCCTTCATAATGTCAAATGATTGATCATAAAAATTGGTGATGAAACATGGAAATTACTTTAGACGGATTTACAACATGATTGAATGATTGTCAACTCTCTCAATGGTTATTGGCTGACTATAAAAACATGAAGGCAACCAGTAATTAATTACAAGGATTGGTTACAGCAGAAAGCTCTCGGGATCTGATGGTATCCAGGTTACTGCAGAAAGCTCTCTGGATCTGATGGTATCCAGGTTACTGCAGAAAGCTCTCGGGATCTGATGGTGTCCAGGTTACAGCAGATAGCTCTCGGGATCAGATTGTATCCAGGTTACTGCAGAAAGCTCTCGGGATCTGATGATATCCAGGTTACTGCAGAAAGCTCTCGGGATCTGATGATATCCAGGTTACTGCAGAAAGCACTCGGGATCTGATGGTATATAGGTTACTGCAGAAAGCTCTCGGGATCTGATGATATCCAGGTTACTACAGAAAGCTATCGGGATCAGATGGTATCCAGGTTACTGCAGAAAGCTCTCTGGATCTGATGGTATCCAGGTTACAGCAGAAATCTCTCTGGATCTGATGGTATATAGGTTACTGCAGAAAGCTCCCCAATCTGATGGTATCCAGGAAAATCAGACTGGATTTATAAAACAGCATTATATTGTCCTGACAGTCTTACTGTATTCTATATGTTTGCCTGACTATATGCATTTGTAAGGGAGTCAGTGTGCTGGAAAGATAATAGTTGGAATACTGAAGGCACAAGTTAGCCAGTTTGGAACATGTTTGTACTGAGCCATACAAACCATACTGGAGTGATGACAGGTGGACTACTGATTGTTTGCCACACAGAGTCTACATGGTGTAATGTACCTTGTGTCAAACTGAATGTTACCCCTATATCAAGCATTGGTACTAATAATAATACAGGTAACAGTGATGTCATAAAGATAATATTAAGTTGGACAGGGAAGGCAGCACTCATTTTGTCCTAACCAACCGAGCTCAAAAAACATAAAAACATGCAAGGCCCAATGCCCAACACACAACCGAACAAAAAAATGATCCGCCCAAGTCTCTGCTGTCAAAAAGCTGAATGAACTAGTTTCAGCAATCAAAAAGATGAATGCCCAAGCCGAATGACCTAGTTTCAACCGTAAAATGGCTGAAATACCTAGTTTCATAATAGCTGTCCGAAGTACTAAAAAGTTAAAGAATAACAGTACCAAAAAGCTAAATGCCATGGTTTTAGCTGATTGACACAGTTTCAGCAACAAAAAAGCAGAAAGCCTCAAACCTTAAATTATTTCATCAATGTAGAATATTGAAGAGTTACCAACATATTGTACCAGATCTAGTTGCTACAAATTTCATCAAATTTTCATCTTACACCATATGTGTAACCACAAGTTTTATTGGCAATAAAAGGCAATATGACTTCAAGTTTTATTGAGATACTTCGTCATTTAAGTGTCTTCATTAAATTATATGACTGCCGAGTGATTTTGATTTATGGATGACACAAAGTCCTGTTAGAATTAATTGAAAGTTACCATATTGGAAGATTTCATATATATTGGTTTGTTGAGGATTGTGAAAGCCTTCCTACGCAGAAACAGAATCACATTCTCTCATTGTCAAAGTAGATACTCTTAAGTGTAAAAAACTGAGGAAATGCGAAATCCACACTTGTGATTTCCACAATTTCCAAGCTCCTGATCGAGCATCAATTCACCTTAATAATGACTCCAGCCCATTTTGCTAATGTCACATTAAGAGGTTTGCTAGAGTGTACTCAGTAAACAATGTCTGTTAAAGCCTAACAATTCTATGTACAGTCCATTCTTCACTAAGTCGTCCTATATAATTGAGTATAGTATGGAATTACCTTGTCCAGCTTGTATATGTTAGAATTCTACCTTCCATCGTTACCATGGTATAATTAAAGTTTCAAATTTGTTAGGTTGTGCAATGTTTCACATCCTCTGTATACTCCCTGGGGGCTGAAAATAGACACTTGAATGACTAGATTTGTGGGAAGTTAAATTTCATACAATTAAGGAATCCTAGGGGGTAGTTACTGTTCCATGAAATTGTATAAGGATGTTTTTAAATTGAGGGGGAGACTTTTAATTATGTTTGTGTTATTGTACAAGTGAACATTAGAAGTTCTATATGCTGGTGGCCTACAAGTTAGATGGCTTAGATTGTTGACATTATAATCTTCCAGTTTGTTGTTGATAAGGTTCTAGTGGGCACGATAATTGTTGCCTAGAAAAATCTACTTAACTGTATTGATTTGTTTTATCTGCAAATAAAAATATGGACTCTGTGTTAATCAACGGTGTGAGATATATAACCAAATATGGCATGTGACTGAAAGGTAAATGCTGTCATGGGAAAATGTAGGTTTTATGTGTTTTGGAACATGTTTCAGTGTATGGAGTAGCTTCTCCCACGATATGACCAAATATGGGAAGGGACTTAATGTTAATTGCAAAAATTGTGAGTATAGTAGCTTCTCCAATTAAGATATTCCATTCTCTGCGAGTTCTACGCCATGTTGTCATAGTGATTGCTGTGTAGAGAGTAAGGACACAGGGTGAGCCAGGAAATGGTTTTTCATTGCCTGTATCTGCTACACTGGACTTGTATAATGGATGGATTAGGTGTGGTGATGGGAGATACCATATTTACAATTCAATGTCTCCCAGAGTACGACACATCACAGAGAAACGTAGCACTCAGAGAATACAGTTCCTTGAAAGCTTTCTTTGAACACACAATGGTGTGTAATGTATTGTGACTTGCTACTAGTGTCACCTGACTTGCTACTAGTGTCCTGTATCAAAAGAAGAGTAATTATATTGTGGACTTGTGTATGGTAACATTAACAAGTTTGTTGTATTTATATGTGAGCATGTTTCCACATAGTTCTGCCTATAGATTGTAAGTATGCATGATTGCACATATTCATTCTCAGTTTGTCCGAGGGAACAAATAAGCTAGACGTGTGTCTGCCTGAATGATTTATCTGGAATAATGTTGGTATTAATGAACTTGTCAAGATAATCTAATGGCTTGACTGGATGAGATGTGTAGCCTTCATTAACACACACCACACTGATCTGTGTCTCTCTTGTCCTCTCTCTACAAATTGCCAAGTAATGGTCATTTATGAATACTTCCATTATTTCTGGGTTGCAAGAGTTTTGTGGTTTTTTTTGTCTTTGTTCATAATTTAAGAAGACAATTCTGGTGTGTTGGATACCATAATTCACATGTATCTTGTGCCTTCGGAAACCTGTGTATTTACCCACAATGCTCCACTCAACCAAGGTGTGAATTGGTACCTATGAGGGCAGTGTCTGTACATGTTTGATATTCCTGAAAGCCGTATCTCAATGTTGGCCAAGCAAAAAAGTCTACCAGGGAGTATTGAAAGCTGTTTCCGTAGGTAGCCCAATGATCAGTGGAAGTTTAATATTAATTAAAGGATGGCTGAAAGGCTGAATTGCTGATAGAAGCAGCCCTCGAAAACTGGTAACTTAACTTAACTTAGATGACTGGAAGAGTTGTGTAGGATGAGCTATTGGTCCAACAAGGGCTGCTGGTTTATGGTATTTTCTACATGATGTGTTTATGTACTTGTTGATGAATTATGTTCCCTTATGGAGTGTTCCATTCTGTCTGAAATTGGAGATCAATTTCTTTTTGATTCCTACTAGATGTAGTATAGAGGATGCTATAAATGATTTTACACACTGCTATCTTTCCATGTTGTTCTATCATTAAATGCTTTGGTTGTCTACAGAAATCTCCTATTGTTCCATAAATTGATGGAGATAAACCAGTGTATGTATCCCCTGATTGTTGTTAAATTTTAGCGGAGATATGTTTTTGTCATAAAATTTGGCACTTTATTGATGTTTAGTACTGTAAGTTGCATGAATGCAGGAATGTTTAACTGACATAATATCATTGGTGGGCTGTCAGGCTCCATTAACATTTGTTATAAACAATGTTTATATAGAGAAATAAACCCCATTGTCTGTTGAGCTGCAATAACTGATGAACAATTTCAGTACATTTGTGATTTTCTACTATGTGTCATCATCGTATGCAAATGTTTAGAATGTTTGAACTGTTTCTACTGGTAGTATTGTTTTAAGAGTGAGCAATTAACTTGTGTAGAGAATAGAGGGCTGTATTTTACATGGAATATTGGAAACACTTTGTCAGAGAATGATTAATGATATGATGAGTTTGATTGTCGGTCATGCAGGATCACAAAACCTTATAGATAACTTTGTAGACTATTCTTCTGGTGATGTCTTGGCTGATTTGCAATCTGGGTCTTGTGGAATCAAAAATTTACTGAGGATGTTTTATGCAGCCTTTCTTGTTTTCTTCTTATCAGATTTTTCCAAACCTGTCAGAAACTTGATCTATGTTATAAAATGATTATAGAACTTGAAACATCACGGTGATGATGTCCATTAGATTTATTAATGTAATGTTCTAATACCATTGGCCCGGTAATGTTCTAATACCATTGTCCTTGGTAATGTTCTAATACCATTGTCCTTGGTAATGTTTTAATACCATTGGCCCGGTAATGTTCTTATGGTACTATTTGTCTGGCTGGTATAGCTGTGTCACCATCTTATAACTAACTAATGGTTAAAACATATCAGTGTCCACCATATTTCTTAATGTAATGTTCTATTACCATTGGCCCTGTAATGTTTCAAGTACCATATTGGCCTGGCTGGTATGATGGTAGCTCCTTATGTGTCACCATCATAACTAACTAATGGTGCTAGAATCTCTAGGATATTATTGTAATAAAGGCAGACTGATAGTCAGGGTAGAGGGAATTGATCCCATTGGATTCCTATCAAGTTTCTAATGTATTATCTGTGTTAACTACTTGTATAGCTTTCTGTATGAGAATCTGACAGTCAACAAATAAAACTATGACATTTTATACAAATGGGGGCTTTTATATTGATGGACACCATGTGTTCAACTTCCAACTAGTTTATATCATGACTCTATCTGGAGGCTGTGCTTTGTTTTAATGACTCTGGTTTTCTCTTGGTTTCCCTAGAGCTTCACTGGTGTGCCATATAGCTCAATATTAGCCATCCGTGGGCTTCACTGGTGTGCCATATAGCTCAATATTAGCCATCCGTGGGCTTCACTGGTGTGCCATATAGCTCAATATTAGCCATCCGTGGGCTTCACTGGTGTGCCATATAGCTCAATATTAGCCATCCGTGGGCTTCACTGGTGTGCCATATAGCTCAATATTAGCCATCCGTGGGCTTCACTGGTGTGCCATATAGCTCAATATTAGCCATCCGTGGGCTTCACTGGTGTGCCAAATAGCTCAATATTAGCCATACCCTAGAATTGCCTTGAGCGTCACTGGTGTGCCAAATAGCTCAATATTAGCCATACCCTAGAATTGCCTTGAGCGTCACTGGTGTACCAAATAGCTCAATATTAGCCATACCCTAGAAGTCGCCTTGAGCGTCACTGGTGTACCAAATAGCTCAATATAGCCATACCCTAGAATTGCCTTGAGCGTCACTGGTGTACCAAATAGCTCAATATAGCCATACCCTAGAATTGCCTTGAGCGTCACTGGTGTACCAAATAGCTCAATATTAGCCATACCCTAGAATTGCCTTGAGCGTCACTGGTGTACCAAATAGCTCAATTATTAGCCATACCCTAGAATTGCCTTGAGCTTCACTGGTGTGCCAAATAGCTCAATATTAGCCATACCCTAGAATTGCCTTGAGCGTCACTGGTGTACCAAATAGCTCAATATTAGCCATACCCTAGAATTGCCTTGAGCTTCACTGGTGTGCCAAATAGCTCAATATTAGCCATACCCTAGAATTGCCTTGAGCTTCACTAACAGAAGTATGATATTTCTGATAATATTCTATAGAAGAAAGCACAGTTTGTCAAGACAAGGAATTCATCCCAGTGATCTCTCTATTATGGTATTTTCATTTGATAGTTTGAATATCTGAACCTCCAGATTGTAAAAGTCCCGATAGTTTCAATATCTGAACCTCCAGATTGTTAATGTCCCGATAGTATGCAATCTTTTATGAGCTTCAACTTCAGATGTTTCTCAAATGCAGACTCTTGATTTGATCTTTTATGCAGAGAACTCAATATGATAAATGTTATTAATTGAAGTGTTCATAATTAATTTCTGTGGTGGGTATTAGCTTGTCATTACTGAAGCATGTGAAGTGTAATGATAGAAGGTAGCTCGGACAAATCATGTGACATTGTAATAGGATCAAGTATTTACCAATGCCATCTTTTCTATTCCTCTGTCTCCACTCTCTCCTCTTGTCAGTCAACTGATTAAGTTGATGTTGCTAAAGCCCTGAAAATCTAATCAGAAGAAAATTGGAAAAATGCTGAGAAAAAAACTAGAATACTCAACAGACTGACTAGTGCCTACGGAGTTTTGAGTATGGTTATTTGGGAGGGAATACTGGAAGTTGCTGGATGCCCTTTAGCGATTGTTTCCACAGGAAACTACAAATGAGTTGTGAAGACTAGAATGATGAACATGGTTATTTGCATGCATGATTGTTGGGACACAAACTGTTGTATGAGGCATTGTTGGAACTTAATCCTTTGATTTGAATAAGGAGAGATGATGCCATCATTATTATCATAGAGTGGAGTGAATCATAGCTGTTTAAGTATCATTCTACCAGGACTCGGTGTTTTTTGCTTGCTTGGTTTAAGATGTTTCCTCGTGTTAATAGTGGAGAAACTAAACTCTTGTATTGTGAGAACTCCATGATTATGGATAAACTGTCTACCTTTGTAACCAAGGGAGGGACATAATTCTACCAGGACCGTGTTCATTGCTTGCGTGCTTTCCTTAAATGCTGCAGTCAGTTGCAGCAATATTGTGTGGTTTAAGATGTTTCCTTGTGTTTATAAATGAAATGGATGAGATATTTAGATGGAGTTGTTGTTTGACAATATTCAAGACAAGTTTTCATTCCTTATAAGATGGCTATGTATCATCATAGTGTAAATAATTGCTCTTCTTTGATGATGTTTGTAAATAATTGATATGATTGAAGTCAAAGACAAAGTGAACAGTTTGAGTGTGGAAATATGAGTGTTGTCATGACGACATGTATTAATGCACTTCAAGGAAATAACAAACTGATGTTACATTATAATCATGTTAGGACAATCAGAGAATCTATATAAAGATATTTGTAGTAGGCTGTTACCTTGGTAACTGTTTTGTAGAAGGTTACCATGGTTACATTTTAAGTTGTAAAAATGAATAAAGAATTCTGCATATTAAGTGCTCTGCTACCTAAGGAGACACAAGGACTGTATAAATAATATGTTAAAGAAAGGAATGCCGCTTCAAAAAATAAATAAAGGAATGCTTCTAGCTGGTAATCATTGCTGCTTTATGCACTTTCATTGTAATTTAATTGATTTCAACACTGACATTACTACATTGCTTAATGATTGGAATCTTTAATGGTAAAATTTGGTTAAAAATTGAGTAATCTACTTTTAGGTGGCAATGTCTCAGAAATTGTTAAAGTGAATAGTACAGAAATAATCAATGTTTTACTTGGATGTGAGGTGAATTTTACCATCAAGGTGTGCTTGCAGTATGTAATTGATTTCATGATTCTGTATTGGATACATGCATGCATGCAAGCTCACCTGAAAATGCTGTATTATTCACTGGCCAGCTTTAAGATGTGCGGCTGTCCTTTGTCATTCAACAAGTCTTGTTTGATAATAATCTAATATATTATAGTGGAGAAACTTATAATGCTCTTTTCTGTTGAGAACTTCATGATTTTGGACCAGCTGCCTGTATACCTGTGTGACCCATTGTGTTGGTACTCAGTGGGACATAAGGCTCCAACAAGTTGTCTCCATTTTGCTCTGTTTTTGGATATAAACTGTGCCCAATCCTAGGTGTATACAATCTTCCTTATCTCAGAGCTAACTTTGTTCTCCTCCAGATGTTGTGTGCTGACTTCCTAGGTTTCTTCTTCTGGTTCGTGTCCATAATAAAGTGCTGTTTTACTAATACGTTGTTGTTAGAACATCATCAACATGAACCAGAGGTCTGTTGCCTAAGCAAAATGTGCATTTATTCAGTTACTTCCTGTTCAATTAAATATAGAAGGCATAGATTACCTCCCGTGGAAAGTGCTACATAGCGCTCACCAAGGTTAACAGTCTTCTGATAATGTCAGCAGATTTTGACAATCTCTAATTGGTTCACAATAACTGATCTTGATAACATTTGTATAGAAGACAAAGCTATGGAGATGACATTCAATGATATTCAATGATATACGATTATATATACAATAGATATAAGAGAGGGAGAGGAAACGATTTTGGAATTGGAAATCAATCTGAAGCACAGGGTCTATAACAAAGGCAAGTCACGTTGTGTCGTCTAATGATAAATGACAGCATGATTTATTAGGTTTAGGTAGGGATGGCCAAGTAGGGAGCTTAGTTTGGAAATGTTTATTTGCTCGATCAATACACTATCTGATGGTCTGATGGTAGCTTATGGTGGTGTATATATAGTTAAACAAGAAATCATATAAAAGATACAAACAAAACATGTCATATACTGACGAAGAAATCATATAAAAGATACGAGCCAAAATCACTTCCGAGAATATATCTCCATACAGAAGTTTTGTAAATAAGAGAAAAAGAGAAAGAATGATGTTGGCAGCTTGAAGACTAATGAGTCATACTGCAATCTGTTTCATGCTGGATTAGTACTTCATGTTTTCATTGCCATGTGATGCAAAATATTTTTAAAAAAAATGGATTCTGCAGTCTGAAATTTAAATTACTGGCTCAAATGTTTGTATTGTGTTGGTATCTGTAACATGGAAATTACCCATTACAAGTTAAGTGGCCAGTAATATGGGGGTCTCTTGTTTGAGGATAATTACAGAAATATTCTCTCAAAATAATTGCTTTATATATATTCTAAGTTATTTGACCCTTCTCAATGATTTTAAAAATAATTTTGAGTGTCTGGTATCATTCATTCAATTACAAAAAAAAGGATCTTATTAACTTTAGAAATGATAATGCATCTTCTTCGTGTTTTTAGCTCACCTGTGACAGAGTGAGCTTTTGTGATCACTCTTCGTCCGTCGTCCGTCCGTCTGTCCATCCGTCCACAATTTCTTGTGTAGACACTAGAGGTCACAGTTTTAGCTTAATCATTATGAAACTTGGTCACAATGATCATCTCAACAAAATCTAGGTCAAGTTCGATATTGGGTCATCTGGGGTAAAATACTAGGTCACAAGATCAAATCATTAAAAAACCTTGTGTAGTCACTAGAGGTCACATATTTGGTCTAATCGTTATGAAACTTGGTCACAATGATCATCTCAACAAAATCTAGGTCAAGTTCAATATTGGGTCATCCGGGGTCAAAAACTAGGTCACAAGGTCAAATCACTTCCATATGTCATTGGGTCTAAATGTGATGAAATTATAAAGCATAAGCCAATATGAAAACCTTGTACATGTAATAGAGGCTACCATTAAGGATGCATGAACTACTAGGACAGGTGAGCGACCTATGGCCCTTTGGGCCCTCTTGTTAGACTCACCTGTCTAAGCTGTTACATATAAAGTGAGCTTTTGTGACTGCTCATTAAATGTCCATTGTTCATCTTGCAATATCTTAATTGTTTGTGAACACATTCTAGAGGTCACAATTTTGAATCTTTTGACACTTGGTCTATTATGATGATCATGGCTGTGTAAAATATAAGTCAAATTAGTATACAAAAAGTCATGTATAATGGACTCCTGTACTGTCTGTATGAAGGTGTTGTATTAATGGACAGTCTTGTGTTCCGACAAATAGTTGTTCATTTGGTAATAAAGTAATACAATCTTTGTTTATTTGATGCTACTGGTGGCTAGACTAGAATTCCGTGAAGCCTCCCATTAGCTACGACGGCCTGGAAACATGTGTCTGATGGGCTGTGACACTGCAATAGCAATATGTATATTGTTAGACTATTCTATTAGATCATTGTCACTGTAACTTCAATATTGATTCATCACTGTGAAGATAAATCCACCCACCACTTCCATCAGGACACTGTGTGTCACTGACATCTCTGTATATGTGGGTTGTTCATCACATTTACAAACAATACTTTAATACATGCTTTATCTCACAAATTGCATGGCAAACATTTCATCTTTCTATGAAATCTATTTAATAACTGTGGGTGTGTTTTACTGAGGTGTCTAGGAAGGCTGTTAATGAAGTGCCATGCTGCTCATTGCAAGGCTGTTCTGTATTTGTCATAGAACAAGGTATGTGTTCCAGAATATTGTCAAATTTGTGCAAAATATTTCTCCTGTAGTCAGTCTTTACTGTAAGGCTCTATTTTACTTGGAAAGGCTGCATATTTCATGTTTTCTACTCTGGTAGTGAAATGTTTTAATTACCTTAGTATAATTTATACAAATCAATGGACATCCAGTGATCAGACCTCATATAGTTTGGCTTACATTTATCTGCCGATATTTCCAACATCTCTGTATATGGACTAGCAATATCTGACGCTTGTTTTCAATAGATTGATTACCCCAGTAAGTAGTGAATACCCAAGTGGATTGATTTCTAGTGAGAAGTCTGCAAACCAACACGGCGGCCATACAAAAGGTCTGCTTGAACAGGATATTAGACCACTGCAGATAAAAAATGTTCCTTAACAAATATGGGATTTATCTGGCACAGACTTTGAATGCAATTGCAAGTACAAACCCAGTCATATGAATGCTTACCTTTCCAATCTGGCAGAGGACTATGCTTGTACAAAGGTTTAACTTCCCAGCCATATGAATACTATTCTGTGTATGGCTCAGCTAGAACGTCTGTACTTAAGGCCTTTCATTGTGTGTATGGCTCAGCTAGAACTTCTGTACTTAAGGCCTTTCATTGTGTGTATGGCTCAGCTAGAACTTCTGTACTCAAGGCCTTTCATTCTGTGTATGGCACAGCAAGAACTTCTGTACTTGAGGCATTTCATTGTGTGTATGGCTCAGCTAGAACTTCTGTACTTTATGCCTTTCATTCTGTGTATGGCTCAGCTAGAACTTCTGCACTTTATGCCTTTCATTCTGTGTATGGCTCAGCTAGAACTTCTGTACTTTATGCCTTTCATTCTGTGTATGGCTCAGCTAGAACTTCTGTACTTGAGGCCTTTCATTGTGTGTATGGCTCAGCTAGAACTTCTGTACTTAAGGCCTTTCATTCTGTGTATGGCTCAGCAAGAACGTCTGTACTTGAGGCCTTTCATTCTGTGTATGGCTCAGCTAGAACTTCTGTTCTTGTGGCCATTCATTCTGTGTATGGCTCAGCTAGAACTTCTGTACTTAAGGAATATGTGTCTTAGCATTTATTAGCATTCTGAGCAGTTGCAAAACAGTCAGAGATAAAATAATTGGAATGCTAGAACCCATTGTCTCTTTATTACTTACAGATTTTAATGAATGTGATTATTTCTAGCAAAAAAATGTTCTAATTTCAGATATATTATTTATTGAAATTCTCTTAAAATGTGTATAATTGACAGGTTTCAAGTTGATTGCCTGCCTGGCTGAGATAATATTGTTATTGCAGAGTGCTCCTCGCTATTGATTAAAAACAATATTTCATGGGTAATTGATTCAATCCAGAAATTGTGAATTTGCAAGCTCATGTAATGGACTTCCATTGTTTAATATCCATAACAGTTTGTGTGAAGAGGAGAGCTGAGTATGTTTATAGTCCTCTATGTGTAAGATACTTCAGCCTCTATTAGGATGGGGCAGAAAAACACAGGTTCTTTCTGAATAACTTTCTTGTTATCTGTGGATGTTATTGTTTGCTGTATGGAAATTAGTGTGTCTGTACTCTGTGCTGTATGGAAACTAGTGTGTCTGTTCTCTCAGGGGTTCTATGTTATGTCCCTGAATAATCCGCAAATCAGGTCGTGTTGCACTTAATAAGTTTTTTGAAGAAAAAATATCAAATAATTATGGGCTGAGTTATGGTCATTTGAAAATTCATATTCTGAATGACAATAGAGCAGTGTTTATGACAGTTTTGGTGAAGGGTATGTGCTAAGTTTAATTGTACTCGAAACAGACTTGCATCAAAATTTGAGGGTTGGTCATCATGCCTCTATAGGTTACCCCCTGTTTTCTGTGGTATAAGATGAAATCTGATAGCTTTGAAGATAAATGTTTTTATATTGAAGTGCATTCTCATTTTGATATCAAAGAAATTGTGTGATGTTCAACGCTTTGTTGTTGATGTTTGTTGTGGATGTTGTTCAGATGTTTTGTGGTTGTGTTACATGATTTGTTGATTATATGTATCTGTTATCATATAGGAGTGGTGTGTGTTCACTTTAGCGGTCAAGGTTGTTTTTCTGGGGAAAATCACGTGTATCATTGTTGTTAGGTTGTTGAATCATGGACATCATATGCTTCCTTATTGTTCAGACACATGTGATGTCATGTTATACACATGTAGTTATAAGCTTGGATATGGAACTTATGGAGAACAAAGTTGAATTTTCTATAAGAAAAAACTTCCTGATGTACATTATTCTACTCATGTGCTTTCTATAATAGACCTAAACTATATACATTATATTTAGTTCCAGTATATTGACCAGACATACCCTAAACATTGGCCATCACCCTCAATGTTTTATAGAGTTAAAAATATATAAGATTCTTTTTTGTTCTTTCGTTGTTGTTAAAATAAAATGTCTACCAATTGGGGGGGGGGGGAGGGGGGCCTATCTTGGGATTGGGAGGGCTTGTTACAGGAAATAATCAAGGTAATTTTTGGCTGAGGTGTTGTATATTTCTCACTATATATACATGTTTGTATATTTCAGTTGGATCTAACATGTTTGGATCTAGCATTACGTGTACTGAAGTCAGTGTGTATCGGTGCTGAGAGTATATACAACGAGGACTTGTTACCTACTGGTGAACTCGTGGAACATGTGGTCAGTACAAGCTCCTCTATCATACAGGGTATCATGCTGGAGGCACAGGATCTGGATGTCTCACTGGAGAACATGTATAAACTCATGATACATCAAGTCATGGATAGTGTGCAACAATTTGTCCTGGTAAAACATCTCTATATGTATATCTCAATTCTTTTATCAATAACTGTAAAATCTTTTTTTTTTCCTGGGGGTACGATCTTTGTTGATTTCCTAGTTAAACGTGACAACAAAATCTTATTACCGTGATTAATCGACAAATACATAACAAAGGTTTCCCCTTTCATGTGTTGTGATCCACAAATTTACAAACAAACAAAATTGCATTTTACTTAAATCTATGAAATTAAATACCCATGATTATAAGTGATTTTACAGTATTAGAACATTGAAGCAGTGAGAAACAGACAGATTCAGGTTTCATTGGGAGTTGAACAGGTTTCCTTCTTCTGTGACATTTGTGACAATGGCAGGTCATACCACTCACATGTGGAGAAGTTAGGGACATCATTGTCCATGTATAACTTTGGCTTTGATATATACGACTAAGCTACCTGTATGTCCACATTCATTAAGTGTGGGAACATTGATTTCATACTGCACAGATGGATATCATAAAGTTTGTCCAGGCTTGTTCTACTTAACCATTGATCAATTAAACTTTACATGAATAGCTTTAGTACAAAGCCTTCTGTCAGATGAATATTGACAGAGTTATAGTCCTTTTTAGGAGACTGAATTATGGCCTTTTGTGGGGGACAGAGTTATAGTCCTTTGTGGGAGACAGCGTTATTGCCCTTTGTGGGAGACATATGGTCATTGTTTGTCAAAACCCTTCCAGTGCATGATTGTCTGTGTACGAATTACTTATGTCTGTGTATGAATTACGTATGTCTGTGTATGAATTACTTATGTCTGTGTATGAATTACGTATGTCTGTGTATGAATTACTTATGTCTGTGTATGAATTACTTATGTCTGTGTATGAATTACTTATGTCTGTGTACGAATTACTTATGTCTGTGTATGAATTACGTATGTCTGTGTATGAATTACGTATGTCTGTGTACGAATTACTTATGTCTGTGTATGAATTACGTATGTCTGTGTATGAATTACTTATGTCTGTGTATGAATTACTTATGTCTGTGTATGAATTACTTATGTCTGTGTATGAATTACGTATGTCTGTGTATGAATTACTTATGTCTGTGTATGAATTACGTATGTCTGTGTATGAATTACGTATGTCTGTGTATGAATTACTTATGTCTGTGTATGAATTACTTATGTCTGTGTATGAATTACTTATGTCTGTGTATGAATTACTTATGTCTGTGTATGAATTACGTATGTCTGTGTATGAATTACTTATGTCTGTGTATGAATTACTTATGTCTGTGTATGAATTACTTATGTCTGTGTATGAATTACTTATGTCTGTGTATGAATTACGTATGTCTGTGTATGAATTACTTATGTCTGTGTATGAATTACGTATGTCTGTGTATGAATTACGTATGTCTGTGTATGAATTACGTATGTCTGTGTATGAATTACGTATGTCTGTGTATGAATTACGTATGTCTGTGTATGAATTACGTATGTCTGTGTATGAATTACGTATGTCTGTGTATGAATTACGTATGTCTGTGTATGAATTACGTATGTCTGTGTATGAATTAGGTATGTCTGTGTATGAATTACGTATGTCTGTGTATGAATTACGTATGTCTGTGTATGAATTACGTATGTCTGTGTATGAATTACGTATGTCTGTGTATGAATTACGTATGTCTGTGTATGAATTACGTATGTCTGTGTATGAATTACGTATGTCTGTGTATGAATTACGTATGTCTGTGTATGAATTACGTATGTCTGTGTATGAATTACGTATGTCTGTGTATGAATTACGTATGTCTGTGTATGAATTACGTATGTCTGTGTATGAATTACGTATGTCTGTGTATGAATAACGTATGTCTGTGTATGAATTACGTATGTCTGTGTATGAATTACGTATGTCTGTGTATGAATTACGTATGTCTGTGTATGAATTACGTATGTCTGTGTATGAATTACGTATGTCTGTGTATGAATTACGTATGTCTGTGTATGAATTACGTATGTCTGTGTATGAATTACGTATGTCTGTGTATGAATTACGTATGTCTGTGTATGAATTACGTATGTCTGTGTATGAATTACGTATGTCTGTGTATGAATTACTTATGTCTGTGTATGAATTACTTATGTCTGTGTATGAATTATGATGTCTGTGTATGAATTACGTATGTCTGTGTATGAATTACTTATGTCTGTGTATGAATTACTTAGGCTTTAATATGGCTTCACAATATTAGACTTAACATACAGAGACATTAATATTGTACAAATCCTTCACTTGACTGCTGGCTGTCCATTAAGTCTGTCATAAATCCTTCACTTGACTGCTGGCTGTCCATTAAGTCTGTCATAAATCCTTCACTTGACTGCTGGCTGTCCATTAAGTCTGTCATAAATCCTTCACTTGACTGCTGGCTGTCCATTAAGTCTGTCATAAATCCTTCACTCGACTGCTAGCTGTCCATTAAGTCTGTCATAAATCCTTCACTTGACTGCTGGCTGTCCATTAAGTCTGTCATAAATCCTACACTTGACTGCTGGCTGTCCATTAAGTCTGTCATAAATCCTTGACTTGACTGCTGGCTGTCCATTAAGTCTGTCATAAATCCTACACTTGACTGCTGGCTGTCCATTAAGTCTGTCATAAATCCTACACTTGACTGCTGGCTGTCCATTAAGTCTGTCATAAATCCTTCACTTGACTGCTGGCTGTCCATTAAGTCTGTCATAAATCCTTCACTTGACTGCTGGCTGTCCATTAAGTCTGTCATAAATCCTTCACTTGACTGCTGGCTGTCCATTAAGTCTGTCATAAATCCTTCACTTGACTGCTGGCTGTCCATTAAGTCTGTCATAAATCCTACACTTGACTGCTGGCTGTCCATTAAGTCTGTCATAAATCCTACACTGGATGCTGCAACATTCACTTTAGTCTGTCTGTTAGTGTGTTATAATACATGAGGATTATTTCAAGTTTGTAGGATTATAATGCATGCTTGCAATATATCCCCCGTGTTTGTGACATTCTCATATTGTGGGATTGTGTTAGCTGGGGCTTTATTAGCTAACCTTTGCACAATATGCTCATGGTTAACTATATTAAGATTGTGTGCACTAGCTAAGGATATTGACCACAACTTTACAGGAATAATTCTTTGATTCTTCTTCTATCAAAGTCATACAACTTAAAATAGAATTTAGGAGTGAACACTTTCAAATTGTCTTACCCAAATGCATGAGGCTATGTCAAGCTTTGATATTCGCCTCATATGGAGTAGGTGCTCTCCTTGTATAAGCGCAAGTTAGTACTGGTTAGGATATAGTCCAGGAAAATTGGTGAGTGATTTGGCTACTGTGTATAAGTGAACAAATGTTGAGATGAATAAACCATTTGATATTTAATTGGTTTGATTGATTGTTTATGCTCTTGTTGTTACAGAATGAGCTAAAGTTCCATGTGTTTATGGAGGATCCTATCATATCCGACACAGAGTATCTGTCAGTATGGGCTTCAAGACATGTTCCATCAGATAATCAAATAATGACCATCGGTAAAACACAGTTCAAAGTACCATCCAACCTGGCAACCAATCAGGACTGTCTATTTAGTCACATGACGTCTTACAAGATAAATCCATATGGTTTCAAAGACAGAAATAAGGTATGTATACATACATTGTATATCAATGGATTTATAGTGTGCTTCTGTATTTTAATAAAGGGTGTTACAAAATGCTTGATCGTATCCTTCCAGGAAACTTTGACAAAAACAGGTAATAGAAAATCAGACTGGGACGGCAGCACTCAGTTAAAACAGCCGCGCACAGAAAATGTAAAAAACTGCAATTACACAACACAATGCCAAACACATAACTGAATGAGAAAATGAACTTAACCGCTAAACCCAAGTCCCACTGCTGTCAAACAGCTAAATGACCAAAGTCCCACTGCTGTCAAACAGCTAAATGACCCAAGTCCCACTGTTGTCAAACAGCTAAATGACCCAAGTCCCACTGCTGTCAAACAGCTAAATGACCCAAGTCCCACTGCTGTCAAACAGCTAAATGACCCAAGTCCCACTGCTGTCAAACAGCTAAATGACCCAAGTCCCACTGCTGTCAAACAGCTAAATGACCCAAGTCCCACTGCTGTCAAACAGCTAAATGACCCAAGTCCTACTGCTGTCAAACAGCTAAATGACCCAAGTCCCACTGCTGTCAAACAGCTAAATGACCTAGTTTCAGCTATAAAAATGGCGTATACTTTCATGTAAAACTTGGCCTCATAAATTTGTATGTAAAACTTGGCCTCATATATTAGTATGGAAAACTTGGCCTTGTATATATGTTTGTAAAACATGGCCTTATATATTTGTATGTTAAACTTGACCTCATATATTTGTATGTAAAACTTGGCCTCGTATATTGCATGTAAAACTTTGCCTCGTATATTTGTATGTATAACTAGGCCCCATATATTTGTATGTAAAACTTGACCTCATATATATGTATGTAAAACTTGGCCTCGTATATTGCATGTAAAACTTTGCCTCGTATATTTGTATGTATAACTAGGCCCCATATATTTGTATGTAAAACTTGACCTCGTATATTTGTATGTATAACTAGGCCCCATATATTTGTATGTAAAACTTGACCTCGTATATATGTATGATTGCTGGTTACCATAGCGCTGGGATTTTTGCGTTCCACCACTGAATCAGACAAATACAAGTTGATGCTTATTGAAGCCATGGCATTATCTCTGCAAACCTGTCATCTATAATTGAGACATATGTCAATCAATTTATTATAATTTGTCTGAGTGTATTTCTCATGTATCTATATTATTACTGGAGTTTTTCTGTGATTTCTCGCAGTCTGTATTGCCAGCCTGTCTCACTTAATTGGATTATAATGGAACCCTTTCATGTTTATAAAACTTATTTACACCATAAGAGAATAAAGTTGAGATTGTTTAGTGTAATCATTCTAATAAACCAGAGTCACAGAAATACTTACATGTAATACCTCTCCAATCTAATAAACCAGAGTCACAGAAATACTTACATGTAATACCTCTCCAATCTAATAAACCAGAGTCACAGAAATACTTACATGTAATACCTCTCCAATCTAATAAACCAGAGTCACAGAAATACTTACATGTAATACCTCTCCAATCTAATAAACCAGAGTCACTGAAATACTTACATGTAATACCTCTCCAATCTAATAAACCAGAGTCACAGAAATACTTACATGTAATTTCTCTCCAATCTAATAAACCACAGTCACAGAACTACTTACATGTAATTTCTCTCCAATCTAATAAACCACAGTCACAGAAATACTTACATGTAATTTCTCTCCAATCTAATAAACCAGAGTCACAGAAATACTTACATGTAATACCTCTCCGATGTGCTGACCTAACTTGTCAAATATACATGTATATAGTATTGTTTGATATGTTGTAATTGTGATGCTTTCTTGCCGAGTTAGTAGCTACAAATTTCAAATCTTCTCCTGAAACTCCAAGATGGCTTGGATACTTTACCGGAGCACCCTCATGAAGTCCTCTACCAAGATTGTTCACACTGTTTGGGTCTAAACTGGCCTGCCCCTGTGTCACTTCATATGTAAAGATCCAGTTTATATATATAGAGAGGGGCAACCTATACAGGGACTCGGTATCAGGCCAGGGTAGTTGTGATTATTAAGCTTTTTCATGCTCAACTTGAGTAGGAGAAGTATGAGACTTGATTACCTCTTCTATACAACAGCTGGATCATCTTTACTTCATCAGGAAGTATAACTCTGTTTCTTTAAGGCTATCCATCGTATTTAAAAGTTTCAGAAAATCAAAAGACACTTGAATGTTCTAAGCATTAGAGCTTTGAGCACAAACTTGAGTTAAGCATGGACAACGTCTTATAATGATAGGGTCAGTGCAGTATAATGGTTTGGTGTTTCTGCGTCCAGTGCAGTATAATGGTTTGGTGTTTCTGGGGTCAGTACAGTATAATGGTTTGATGTTTCTGGGGTCAGTACAGTATAATGGTTTGGTGTTTCTGGGGTCAGTGCAGTATAATGGTTTGATGTTTCTGGGGTCAGTACAGTATAATGGTTTGATGTTTCTGGGGTCAGTACAGTATAATGGTTTGATGTTTCTGGGGTCAGTACAGTATAATGGTTTGATGTTTCTGGGGTCAGTACAGTATAATGGTTTGATGTTTCTGGGGTCAGTGCAGTATAATGGTTTGGTGTTTCTGGGGGTCAGTGCAGTATAATGGTTTGTTTCTGGGGTCAGTGCAGTATAATGGTTTGATGTTTCTGGGTCCAGTGCAGTATAATGGTTTGGTGTTTCTGGGGTCAGTACAGTATAATGGTTTGATGTTTCTGGGTCCAGTACAGTATAATGGTTTGGTGTTTCTGGGGTCAGTACAGTATAATGGTTTGGTGTTTCTGGGGTCCAGTACAGTATAATGGTTTGATGTATCTGGGGTCAGTACAGTATAATGGTTTGATGTTTCTGGGGTCAGTACAGTAGAATGGTTTGATGTTTCTGGGGTCAGTGCAGTATAATGGTTTGATGTTTCTGGGGTCAGTACAGTATAATGGTTTGATGTTTCTGGGGTCAGTACAGTATAATGGTTTGATGTTTCTGGGGTCAGTACAGTATAATGGTTTGATGTTTCTGGGGTCAGTACAGTATAATGGTTTGATGTTTCTGGGGTCAGTACAGTATAATGGTTTGATGTTTCTGGGGTCAGTGCAGTATAATGGTTTGATGTTTCTGGGGTCAGTGCAGTATAATGGTTTGATGTTTCTGGGTCCAGTGCAGTATAATGGTTTGATGTTTCTGGGGTCAGTGCAGTATAATGGTTTGATGTTTCTGGGTCCAGTACAGTATAATGGTTTGATGTTTCTGGGTCCAGTACAGTATAATGGTTTGATGTTTCTGGGGTCAGTACAGTATAATGGTTTGATGTTTCTGGGGTCAGTACAGTATAATGGTTTGATGTTTCTGGGGTCAGTACAGTATAATGGTTTGATGTTTCTGGGGTCAGTGCAGTATAATTGTTTGATGTTTCTGGGGTCAGTACAGTATAATGGTTTGTTTCTGGGGTCAGTACAGTATAATGGTTTGATGTATCTGGGTCCAGTGCAGTATAATGGTTTGTTTCTGTGGTCAGTACAGTATAATGGTTTGATGTTTCTGGGGTCAGTGCAGTATAATGGTTTGTTTCTGTGGTCAGTACAGTATAATGGTTTGTTTCTGTGGTCAGTACAGTATAATGGTTTGGTGTTTCTGGGGTCAGTACAGTATAATGGTTTGATGTTTCTGGGGTCAGTACAGTATAATGGTTTGATGTTTCTGGGTCCAGTGCAGTATAATGGTTTGTTTCTGTGGTCAGTACAGTATAATGGTTTGATGTTTCTGGGTCCAGTGCAGTATAATGGTTTGTTTCTGTGGTCAGTACAGTATAATGGTTTGATGTTTCTGGGGTCAGTGCAGTATAATGGTTTGATGTTTCTGGGTCCAGTGCAGTATAATGGTTTGGTGTTTCTAGTGATGGGAGAAAGTATGGGTTATACAATTACTTGGGAGAGAATGTAATTTTCTATAGAGAAATCAGTTGGTAATTTCTTCTTGTCATGCATGCTGGGGAGTAAATGTTTCCTTCCAGGGAATTGACCAATTTTCCCAGCATTTTATTGCTGTACACATCATATCATATTGATAGGAGTTGATCACAGTATGAATATTCTGTGTGTTTATATTGCCTTCATATTGTAAAACCTGGCATGATCTCCATACTTGAACACCATATTTAGTGGTTTGTACGCAGTTTCTGAGAAACTTTGTGGTTTTCAATGCAAACATGTTGCCAGAACACTGTATGTAAAACTGGTATGATCATCATTATAGTATGTTTCTAGCCCTACATATAATGGTGTATAAAAAACTTTTTGTTGATCATTTCCTTACTTCTTCTGTATTTTTGATGCTTCAATGTTAACGTATTAATTAATATTTTACAAGACATGTTTGAATGATAATAGCAATTCTGGAATAGTTAAAACTGTTGCCCATGTTGCAGAAATCCTTTATGAAACAAGCTACTGTGTCTGTCATTTTCTGGCTTCTTCTGTATTTCTCATTGTGCAATGTTAATGTATAAATTAGAAAAGCTTTATAAAATATGGTCCAAAGGTAGTTCAAAATCTAGAAGGGAACATGTAGCCAGACTGGTAAATAAACCTGTACTCTATGTATGACGACCTCATGCCTTGACTGGTACATAAACCTGTACTCTATGTATGAAGACCTCATGCCTTGACTGGTACATAAACCTGTACTCTATGTATGAAGATCTCATGCCTTGACTGGTACAGTGTACTCTATGTATGAAGATCTCATGCCTTGACTGGTACATAAACCTGTACTCTATGTATGACGACCTCATGCCTTGACTGGTACATAAACCTGTACTCTATGTATGCCGACCTCATGCCTTGACTGGTACATAAACCTGTACTCTATGTATGATGACCTCATGCCTTGACTGGTACATAAACCTGTACTCTATGTATGAAGACCTCATGCCTTGACAGGTACATAAATCTGTACTCTATGTATGAAGACCTCATGCCTTGACTGGTACATAAACCTGTACTCTATGTATGAAGACCTCATGCCTTGACAGGTACATAAACCTGTACTCTATGTATGAAGACCTCATGCCTTGACAGGTACATAAACCTGTACTCTATGTATGAAGACCTCATGCCTTGACTGGTACATAAACCTGTACTCTATGTATGCCGACCTCATGCCTTGACTGGTACAGTGTACTCTATGTATGAAGACCTCATGCCTTGACTGGTACATAAACCTGTACTCTGTGTATGAAGACCTCATGCCTTGACAGGTACATAAACCTGTACTCAATGTATGAAGACCTCATGCCTTGACAGGTACATAAACCTGTACTCAATGTATGAAGACCTCATGCCTTGACTGGTACATAAACCTGTACTCAATGTATGAAGACCTCATGCCTTGACTGGTACAGTGTACTCTATGTATGAAGACCTCATGCCTTGACTGGTACAGTGTACTCTATGTATGAAGACCTCATGCCTTGACTGGTACAGTGTACTCTATGTATGAAGACCTCATGCCTTGACTGGTACATAAACCTGTACTCTATGTATGAAGACCTCATGCCTTGACAGATACATAAACCTGTACTCTATGTATGAAGACCTCATGCATTGACTGGTACATAAACCTGTACTCTATGTATGAAGACCTCATGCCTTGACAGATACATAAACCTGTACTCTATGTATGAAGACCTCATGCCTTGACTGGTACATAAACCTGTACTCTATGTATGAAGACCTCATGCATTGACTGGTACATAAACCTGTACTCTATGTATGAAGACCTCATGCCTTGACAGATACATAAACCTGTACTCTATGTATGAAGACCTCATGCATTGACTGGTACATAAACCTGTACTCTATGTATGAAGACCTTGACTGGTACAGTGTACTCTATGTATGAAGACCTTGACTGGTACAGTGTACTCTATGTATGAAGACCTCATGCCTTGACTGGTACATAAACCTGTACTCAATGTATGAAGACCTCATGCCTTGACTGGTACAGTGTACTCGACGTATGACGACCTCATGCATTGTTGTCTGTGACTTTATAGCCTCCAGGCATCTAGTTAGTAGATCATGCTATTATAAAGCTTCATATGTTCATACTGAAAGTGATATAAAACACAGGGATTGTTTCACTCTCTCCCAGAACTGTATTTATTGGAAGCTGTATGATAATTCCTGGTTTCAATGCACAGACTTGGCTCAATGTTTCCTGGATTCAATGCACACACCAGGCCGGTGCAATAGCTCTAGAATTAACTTTGATTAACATGTGTTTTATCTCAATATAATTCCAGGCTATACATCCTGATGTTTCTTATAATATCATCTTGTCTAACAGTTCTCAGTAGGCCAAACTGTTTTGTTAGGAAGAAAAGTAAAGGTACACCCTGATACTCAAGTTTGGGGGTTTCCATTCATATGTTTTGTGGCTTTTGATACCGTATTTTGTTTTCATCTTTTCTGGGAGTTAGTGGAGTATGCATCTTCCATGGTACCCCAAACCCATGACTAAATGGTTTCCGTTCAATACCTCGAGAACCCTTTGCCCTAGGATCTTCAAACTTTGAGGTCATTAGGTGAAATGTCAAGGTCACTGTGACCTTTACCATTTCTGACTATTGAGCTGCCATGGGGCATACATGTTTGACAAACATCTCTTGTTGTTGCATGTTTTAAACGTGTCATATGATTAAATATGAACATGCTTACTATATGATGCATCAAGTGATGTTTCTCCCTGAAGGAACGTGAGTGGTTTGTCTAAGCTTTGTATGTCTGTCGTTTGTGTTTTCTTTGATGTTTATGTGAATAATGACTACATGGTCCCCAAAACGTTTGTACAAATGTTAGACAAGAAGAGAAAGCTGGTACTTGTAGTTTTATAACTACAACATGAATCATGTATGAAGCTTTAGGCTGTAAGATAGCCCCGGGGAAATAGGGAGGTGAAATGATATTTGATTACTGAAACAAGCTCGGCTTTTTTACTGTTTTTTGCCATGTAAAAATATCGCTTTTCATCCAATGCAAAGCAACTATAGCCTGTTGCTTTTATAATGAACTATTTTGTTCTTGGTTCAATTTTTTTCAGCATTTCTCGCCATCATATCACATTTCAAACACAAAACATGCACAAACGTTGCATTTACAAATGGAGAACTAATTGAAGGGTAAAGTTTCATGTGAACGTTTGTGAATTAAATAATAATGACAAGGCATGGAGAACGCTGAGAGAACACAGTCTTCATGATTGAAGGAACATTTGAGTAAAAAGTTGACCTCTTACAAAGATTTGTACAATCAAGGCATTCTTTATAAATTAGTCATAACAACTTGCATGCAAGTGCACTGAACACTGAGTTACAATCGATTAGAGTTAACTTGTTAATGTGTTCACAATTCAATGATATTATATCTTGCCATATTAGCACATTCTTACATTAGAATGAACCACTTCTTGTATCTGTTTTGTGAACTCCCACTAATTGCTTTTTAATTGATATCCCTTTGTTTTTCTCTACAATGAGTTCAGTTTGAATGTCAACCAGTTTTGTAGATTCTATGATAAGCCCTTGTTCAGCTTTTTACAAATTATTATACAAAAATTTTTTAAAATGTAATTTGAATTTCATGGACAATCATGACACTTGCATATTTTATTCTTGGTTAATAGTTGATGGTATGCTGTTATGAGTTCAATATCATCTACATATGTATATATTAAATGTTCCTATTGTTATCTCTTACAGTATGAATGTACTGCTTGTATTCTATTATACTGTACATTATAAATCTTTAAATAGCCGATATTTCTGCTGGAGTGAACAAATTGAATATGCATTATATTCAGCTGCCTAATTACTGGAACAAATTTATCTTCTCATCTTTGTTAAATATCTCATGTAACCTTTTTGTCATGGTCACCGACCACACGTACAGGCAGCATATATATACAACCTCGTACAATCTGAATCAGTGAACATGTTCCACTGCATGTTCACACAATCTTTGTTCATATAATTGGTTACTTGCACGGAGCTTATCGTGTAACTGCTTATTATACTTTTACAAGAGTTATATTTAAAATGATAAAAATATTTGATTGACAGTTTGTGTATAGATGGAATGTTGAGATAGGTGGAATGTTGAGATAGGTGGAATGTTGAGATAGGTGTGTTATTGTTGGGAGTTGATTTGGTGCACTGGATCTTATAGTATAATGTATAAGGTGCTATTGTACTGCCTGATATAGGGTGTAGTATTGTGATACAGGCTGCCTTTATGGTGCTCTACATATATTGTATGTGTGTGTTTTACACAGCTTCAGATTTCATTTGCTTTAAGTGAGTTCATGTCAGTTCATGCCTCTGTGTGTTTTTGTGTTTGACAGAAGGACTTGTTTAAGTGTTCACTGTGTTAATGTGTTGTCAAATATATAAGTTCATGTTGCAGTATGTATGTGAGTTTTGACAGCCATTTTAGTGAGGTGGTGCGAGACTATGAAACAATTAGGATTTTGCGTCCATGGTAAATATATGTGTGTGAATCTTGACATTTTGCTTATTTCCTGTGACATTTCTTACGATTCTTCCTTTGTTCGCTTCTTGGATCTTGCAGTTTACTGCTAGAATCTTCTTGTATATTTCTAGGATTTCTCCATACATTAGGATTTCTAGGATCTTCCAGTAATTCCAGGATCTTCACCTAAATCTAGGATTTCTGGGATTTTCTAGGACTTATATATGATTTCTAGGATCTGCCAGTACTTTAAGGATCTTCCTGTACTTTAGAATTTCTAGGATAATCTAGTATTTCTAGGATCTTCCCATATTTTTAGGATCTTCCCTTATTTCTAGGATCTTCCAATATTTCTAGGATCTTCCTGTTCTTCTAGAATTGTCCAGTATACTTCTAGAATCTTCTGATATACATGTACCAGAATACCAGACATTACTTCATTAATAATGGAATAAAATGATCTTTTATCAATAATTGTTTTGCCATTAATTGTGTGACAAATATGTGCAAAAACTCGAGAGAGTGTAAGATAGTGTAACATTATCATGTTGAGAATTGATTTGTATTGAATTGTGTTTTTGTTATACATTACCTGTCACAGATGGTTTTGCTGTCATATAGTGGGTAACCTTCAAGGAGCCGTGTTTGTTTGTGTAGAGAATGATGGATATATACACTAGTTGGTGTAATCTAAAACTACAGTCACACATTATTGGGAACAAAATCTGGTATTTTAGTTAACAATAAAACTCCACTGGTGGTGTCATGTTGGATGAATGATGGGTGCTTGAGTCAGTCAGTAAAGGTCAGAGCAATTTACAACCATTTACACAAATTGTTTCTCATTATGTAGCCTTAGCAGTCAGTACATGGCTGACAGCTTCAAGTGTTTCCTATAGACTATAAGTATGCAATTTAAAGTTAGAAAACCACAAAATGTTGCTGACAAATATGGATTTATAAAATGTGCTGCTTCCTTTAGCAGATTTTAGATTTTCCATTTGTCTGTTCTCAGAGTGTGTGATGTAAGGTAGAAGTGTACATTTGTAACGTGAATTAAGCACTGTTTCTGTATTTGTTAAAGAGGATTATTGGAATTCTGACAGAGAAATTGGAACAAATTGTTGTTTATTGGCTGTTAATTATTACAAATGTTGACAATAGAAGTGGATGATGACAATTGTTATTTCGCACCTAATGGATATATATTGTATAATACTATTTAAGTGTCAAAATCGATGTTACATTGTTTTAATGCTTGATTTTATGAGACTCGAGGAAAGGAGTTTGTATAAATGAACAAGGCAATGCTGCTTGCTTGGTTGGAATTTGTGGTTTCGGATCTAAATTTTGATTGTACAATAAAATTGATGCAGTAAAGGAAAATGTTGGTCCTGACTGTGGAGTAGCTTGATGGATTCTATATTTGTCAGGTAATATTGCATTTAATAATCAGCTACAAACTACGGGGCAGGACCATTGATGCTGTTCAGATGAGATTCTAGATAAGACACGTTCATGTTATAAAGGTTCCACTGTATTCTAAATAAGTTGATTTTTTATCTGAAACAGCTTGGACTAACATGTGTATATATGGTTATTATAAGTTATGTTATATGAGTTAATTGCTTGTACGGTGATCATTTACTTTATGACGTATGTTATTTACTAACATGTGTATATATGGACTAAGGGTTGTATGAGTTAATTAATTGCACTGTGATCATTTACTTTATGAGGTTATTGAGTTTATCTCATTACTCGCCTTAATTGGATATTAATTGGATAAGACACACAGACCTTGACAATATGATTAAAATCTCATTTCATTAGCAGCACATTGTACTTGATTAGTTTATACAATATTGCTCTACTAATTGAATTAAGTGCTTGTTATCTATGTTAATCAATTTATGGTGCATGTTGCCAGCATGGTACATGCAGATACTCATCTACATGGCAAACTTTTAATTCATATTGATCTGTTAGCATTGGGTGTGCCATGTGGGGTTTCCTTCTCTTTACTTCAAGCTACATATAGTACAGAGAATTTGACGTGATGTTTGACCTATTAGCATAATGTAACAGCTGATATCTTGTCTATATTTATAACTCTTGGTTGTATGTTTTCATAAGTGGGGGGAGTATCACTAGACGCTTGAGGTGTATTAATTTACGAACATAAATCTAAAGAACCAATTTTGCACGATTTGCTTGCACAATTTTTTTTATATATTCAACACAAGAACCATGTAATATATTCATGTGTAAGGTCAGGATCAGGTCACAGTCTCTGTACTATACCTAGCTTACATGATTTCACTACAAGCAAACATACATGATTTCACTACAAGCAAACATACATGATTTCACTACAAGCAAACATACATGATTTCACTACAAGCAAACATACATGATTTCACTACAAGCAAACATACATGATTTCACTACAAGCAAACATACATGATTTCACTACAAGCAAACATACATGATTTCACTACAAGCAAACATACATGACTTCACTTGTAACAAGCAAACATATTCACATGACTTCACTGCAAGCAAACATATTCACATGACTTCACTGCAGCAAACATGTCCACATGACTTCACTGCAAGCAAACATATTCACATGACTTCACTGCAAGCAAACATGTCCACATGACTTCACTGCAAGCAAACATGTCCACATGACTTCACTGCAAGCAAACATGTCCACATGACTTCACTGCAAGCAAACATATTCACATGACTTCACTGCAAGCAAACATGTCCACATGACTTCACTGCAAGCAAACATATTCACATGACTTCACTGCAAGCAAACATGTCCACATGACTTCACTGCAAGCAAACATATTCACATGACTTCACTGCAAGCAAACATGTCCACATGACTTCACTGCAAGCAAACATGTCCACATGACTTCACTGCAAGCAAACATGTCCACATGACTTCACTGCAAGCAAACATATTCACATGACTTCACTGCAAGCAAACATGTCCACATGACTTCACTGCAAGCAAACATGTCCACATGACTTCACTACAAGCAAACATGTCCACATGACTTCACTGCAAGCAAACATATTCACATGATCTCAGTTGCAAGCTTCTACCTCATTAAAGTGGTTTTGACCAGATTGTCGTGTGTGGTTTCATTGTCCTGTTATTTTGTCCAGCAATCCTCTAGAATTAGACGGAGAAACCTGTTTAATTGGCTTGACAAATAGCATCCTTGGGCTGGAATTCTGTGATACATTATGCAAATTAGATTTTCTCGGATTTATGCTAATTAGTTCTCTATGAAATAGTGTCCGTCCACTAATGGGAGTCTGTTCTTGTAAAATGTCAAACGTAATGACACCGATTACCATGTTTAAGAGGCGCCTTTTTGTATATAATGGTGACTAAGTATCTGCCAAATTATACACTTCTACACTCAATGCATTATCACAGTAAACAATTACCATGTTTGTAATGATGATGTTTGTCTGTCTGTGTAAGGTTGTCCCTCTCAGATATGATATTGAATACCACATCCTCGATATACTAGTGGTAGAGCATCCGCTTCCAGTGTGGGTCTCTGGTCCCAGAGAGAATACCACCGCCTCGATATACTAGTGGTAGAGCATCCGCTTCCAGTGTGGGTCTCTGGTCCCAGGTTCGATCTAAGACAAAATAAAAATGGTTCCAGTAATGCCCTTGCTTGACGCTAAGCATAACATAGAAACTGGCTTCTCTCCTCTCATACCCTTGTGGCGATGAATAACATCAGGAATGTGGTGTCCAGAGTAATTCATATAAGTTGGAAAAAACTAAGTTTTACAATCAACCTGAAATAATTTATTATGAACTAAATATTGAGTATTATATTTGAGAATTTGATGTTTTCTATATCTTCAGGTTCAGAGTGTGGTTGGTGATCTAACATTATATAATTGTGATGGTCGAGCTATCAATGTGAACCTACTAGATCCAGAGGAAGAGATTCAAATAGATCTTCCAAATATTCAACCTAAGGTGAGCCATTATTATGTTTATGCCACCCTCTTTGTTTTATGCACTCATCTTTGATGAGGGGGTATATTGCTTTGCACAATGTCTGTCGGTAGGGCACTCTGTCTGTCGGTAGACCCAATGGTTTCCTCTCAATAACCCAAGAACGCTTTGCCTTAAAAGGATCTTCAAACTTTACATGTAAGTTTGCTAGCAACTGTAGATGACACCTATTGACTTTGAGACCAGTAGGTCAAAGGTCAAG
Organism: Spisula solida; assembly: GCA_947247005.1. Classification (NCBI taxonomy): domain Eukaryota; kingdom Metazoa; phylum Mollusca; class Bivalvia; order Venerida; family Mactridae; genus Spisula; species Spisula solida. The sequence continues at coordinate 154,714 of OX365958.1, read as the reverse complement.
GTCACTTTAACATTAATTACTTTTTGGCTGCAATGGAGCAAGCAGTCATATTTTGCAAACATCTCTTGTTTTGAAATGAACTTAACCAAATCTGTGTAGCTGTCCCTCATTTTCCTGAACAGGATTTGATTTCTTGTTCTATGTCCTCATCCCTTCATTGAATGTGAAGCCTGGCAGTACTGTATACAGGCATCATCCCTTCATTGAATGTGAACCCTGGCAGTACTGTATACAGGCATCATCCCTTCATTGAATGTGAACCCTGGCAGTACTGTATACAGGCATCATCCCTTCATTGAATGTGAACCCTGGCAGTACTGTATACAGGCATCATCCCTTCATTGAATGTGAACCCTGGCAGTACTGTATACAGGCATCATCCCTTCATTGAATGTGAACCCTGGCAGTACTGTATACAGGCATCATCCCTTCATTGAATGTGAACCCTGGCAGTACTGTATACAGGCATAATGGTCATAAAACAGTGACATTGGTTTATAGAGGGAAACAACAAACATGATTCTCCCGTATATAATGTGAATTCTTCAATCAAGATATAGCCAGCAGTAAAAAACAACTTGGATACAGCATTACCGTATTACAACAACTCCTTTATTGACATAAAGTCGGTCTTATTGACCAAACATGGGATCCGTTCAGCCCGTTTTAGTCATTAATCTCCTATTTTATTGCTGTTTCATTACCGCAGTATTTAATGAGGGGGTAGACCAATATGGTTTCTTCAATGTGCTAAAGCCATTTTTATTTCACTCAAAGATATAAAATTACTGATTAAAGATTTGCTGGCTAGGTGAACAGCTTAAACTTAAGATATGGTAAGAAAAGTAAGTCTGTTCTGGTTAAAGAAATCTCCTTCAAGTTACAGTGAGTGTCACACTTTCTTTTAACACTTCCAGAAGATTCCAGAAGGTTTCAGACATGTTGTCATTAGTGACCCAGAAATGTCACCCTATGTATATTTCTATTGTCAAATATGGTATAAATATTACATTTCCGTTTTGTATAACATTCGACCATTTGTGTATGTATAGTGTGTATTCGTGCAAGGTCTGTACAAACATCTCTGTGAAAACCATGTAACATTCTTGTACCGAGTGTTGAAAGATAGATGTTGTATCGATTCCCTACAGTCTGATGTCAACTATTTTATGAGCCTGCCTGCCTTTGTTTTTATATCCTTGGTAATGTGAGTCCCTAGATTTTCATTTTATTACTCTTCTGGACTAACTCTGCTTTATTTTTATACGCTTCTTTTATGGTGCCTAGAATGTAAAATCAACATTTTTGGTCTGTTAGCCTAACTTGGTTGCCTGACATAGACCAGATACAAGGATGCTGGCAACGGATGCTTAACCATGTTTTGATTTCATTTCCTCCCGTAAGAATATTTTTATGTAGTTTTATGTTGGAATCATTTATTTCCTGTGAGGCAAGGGATGACATGTGAATTAAACATGAAACTATCACATGGTATCATTGCAACAGTTTGCCAGTGTTTATGCTTGAATCTTTGACATACCATATGAAGCTTTGCAGTGTTTAATGCTGTTCTGTGATACATGGTGTCCACTGCTTGACAGTGTTTGATGCTGTCATGTGATACATGGTGTCCACTGCTTGACAGTGTTTAATGCCGTTCTGTGATACATGGTGTCCACTGCTTGACAGTGTTTAATGCTGTTCTGTGATACATGGTGTCCACTGCTTGACAGTGTTTGATGCTGTCATGTGATACATGGTGTCCACTGCTTGACAGTGTTTGATGCTGTCATGTGATACATGGTGTCCACTGCTTGACAGTGTTTAATGCTGTTCTGTGATACATGGTGTCCACTGCTTGACAGTGTTTAATGCCGTTCTGTGATACATGGTGTCCACTGCTTGACAGTCTTTGATGCCGTTCTGTGATACATGGTGTCCACTGCTTGACAGTGTTTAATGCTGTCATGTGATACATGGTGTCCACTGCTTGACAGTGTTTGATGCTGTTCTGTGATACATGGTGTCCACTGCTTGACAGTGTTTAATACTGTTCTGTGATACATGGTGTCCACTGCTTGACAGTGTTTAATGCCGTTCTGTGATACATGGTGTCCACTGCTTGACAGTCTTTGATGCCGTTCTGTGATACATGGTGTCCACTGCTTGACAGTGTTTAATGCTGTCATGTGATACATGGTGTCCACTGCTTGACAGTGTTTAATGCTGTTCTGTGATACATGGTGTCCACTGCTTGACAGTGTTTGATGCTGTTCTGTGATACATGGTGTCCACTGCTTGACAGTGTTTAATGCTGTCATGTGATACATGGTGTCCACTGCTTGACAGTGTTTAATGCTGTCATGTGATACATGGTGTCCACTGCTTGACAGTGTTTGATGCTGTTCTGTGATACATGGTGTCCACTGCTTGACAGTGTTTAATGCTGTCATGTGATACATGGTGTCCACTGCTTGACAGTGTTTAATGCTGTTCTGTGATACATGGTGTCCACTGCTTGACAGTGTTTAATGCTGTCATGTGATACATGGTGTCCACTGCTTGACAGTGTTTAATGCTGTCATGTGATACATGGTGTCCACTGCTTGACAGTGTTTAATGCTGTTCTGTGATACATGGTGTCCACTGCTTGACAGTGTTTGATGCTGTTCTGTGATACATGGTGTCCACTGCTTGACAGTGTTTAATGCTGTCATGTGATACATGGTGTCCACTGCTTGACAGTGTTTAATGCTGTCATGTGATACATGGTGTCCACTGCTTGACAGTGTTTAATGCTGTTCTGTGATACATGGTGTCCACTGCTTGACAGTGTTTAATGCTGTCATGTGATACATGGTGTCCACTGCTTGACAGTGTTTGATGCTGTTCTGTGATACATGGTGTGCATTATTGCAGTTATGCCATACATTGTGTCCGTAGCTTTGCTGTATTTGATGCTCTCATACAATACATGATGTCTGCATATTTGCAGTATTTAATGTTGTCATGTGATACTTGGTGTCAAAAGCTTTGCAGTGTTTAATGCTGTCATTGGATTCATGGTGTCCACTTCACAGCTTTGCAGTGCTTATTTTGTCATGTGATACAATGTGTTTACAGCTTTGCAGTGTTTAATGCTGTCATGCCATACATGGTGTCCACTGCTTGGCAGTGTTCAATGCTGTCATGCGATGCTCTGGGTTTATATGTCTGTGTTTAGGTGAAAGTGTTCAATAATTCATCAGTTAGTTGCAGGTAGCAGTAATACAGTAGATATATGTATGCTGTGTTTATTATTGCCACAAACCTATAATGTTGGTACTATCATGTACATTGAGTACTTAGGTTCAAGCATATATACTGCAGTAACATTCCTTTTGTTGCAAACATGTCAATAACTTAATTAACCTTTGTCTTGCTGCTGGTTCCACTTGTTAAATCTGTGCCATGTTGTATTTGGACTTGTACTCACTCCGGCTAATGTGATAGTTGCATGTAATGTGTAGGTTTTCTTGGTATACATTTATATGTCTGTTAAGGATACATATACTGGTTTGTGGTCTGTTTAGTGATTACAATGTTTCATTATTGGACTTTGTGGTGAAGAGATATAAATATATATTGTGTTATTGTCTGTGTGTAATGTCATTGAACTATTTGTTCTAGAAATGTTACACAAGACAACTTAGGTGAATGTTCTAAAATATTTGTACCCTGCAATTAGCGGTGGTACACTCCAATTAGCAGTGGTACCCTGCAATTAACCATACCCGGCAATTAATGGCAACCAGTTTCAGAGTCTGCTTGATGTATATCTATTGAATCCTAAACTTAAGTTGTAAAGGCATTATCTGAACAATACCAGTAGTTGCTCTGCACACTACAAACTATAGTGATGTGTGATTGTGTGTGCAGTGGTAATAATAACAAGTGATCTTGTTGTATTGACAATACAAAATTTGTTATAATATTGTTGCTCATCCGTAAGGACCAGCAAGTCAGATGTAAACAATCTTGTGACACTGATAAATTAGTTTTAGTAATGATGTAATAACATGGCAGTCTGATAGGTGAGATAATAACATCATTACATGATTACTGTACATTTGAAAATATTGATGCCAATTGTATTGATTTGAATGTTTCACGAATGATTGAAGTGGTCTGATTTCTGTCTCTCGTTAAAATGTTCCTTGCCAGAAAAGTTTGTCTGTAGTATCTATATGTATGTATTGATCATGCTGAGTGAAATCTGTGGTTAAAAGTAAAGGAAACATTGTGTAATACATTATGAAGGGGGATATTGTCCAACATATCAAGGGATATTGCAATGACAATGTATTAATACAATCACTCATACTGGTATAGTTGTTTGACAGTGTTAGTTAGCATCAGTATGCCTTACATATCTATTGTATAGAACGTATTGATAAAACATTGCCTGATTCTCCCGATGTGACACACAGACCTACTACTATCAACTACTCACTTTGTGTGTGTGTGCTCCATATCTGGTTTGAGAGATGCTGACTTCAAGAATTGGTTTGTAGAGTTCTGTTATATGTCAGTATTCAAACCAACATGATGACAGCCAGTGTATAGTTAGCTTGTCTCTCTCTGTATAGTCTTGTAGTGTGACATACTGGAATACAAATATGGACTAACAGAATTTCTACATTTATTTGGTAAGGGCATAAAAATGGAATAACTGATTTACTGTTACCGTGTAAATAATTAACTAAGTCGTTTTCTGACATCAATTATACAATTATTTTGTTTTTATATTTCAGACACTGGTGTTTCCTGACTTAATTCTACAAAAATGGGCGATGAATGTACATCAGTTCAATGTGAGCTCCAACAATCTTCATCATGCGTTACATATAGTACTGGAGCTGGTTCCTGTTCTTACTGGACGACTGTTTCCCATTTCACTGTTGTTAAGGTAATTCTTGTTTCATGCTCTCTGTTGTGTAGGTAATTCTTGTTCAATGCTGTTGTAGATTTTTCAATATATCTTTTTCTACCCCTTCTGACTCACTTGGAAAATGTTGCAGTCTATGTGTGGGAAGGTAGATTAGTATATATATTTATAAGTACCCTTGTTGTCACCTGACTGCCATTGTGTGAATGTGTACATGCATGTTCTAGATCTATTTATTTGTCATTCTGTGACAGTTACCATCACAATTCTTGTGTTGTGTGTTATTGTGTGGCTGTTGTACTAAGTTTGGTGGAGGGGGGAGTATGGATTCACAAACATGGATGCTGCATGAGGATCCAGCAGTCAATTATTGTACAGAAGTCGTCTTGAATACGGTGTGCCTGTTATTTTGTCTCAAGCCTGTGATTTAACTAGGTGAGCAAAGTTTCAGGTGTCGTATTCTCGATTGAATGCAGCTTTACCAGAAAGTGTGTTCCCAGCTTTACTAGAGAGTGTCTTCTTCTTGTTGCCTTTCCGCTTTGTGTTTGCCTTGTATAGGAACTATCCCTGGATGGGTAAGCAAGTCTGTCGTCTAAGAATTCAATATTAGCAGCTAGCATGTGAAATTTACATATGCATCACCTTTTCTCTCAAACCAATATCTAGGCTTAGAATCTGACAATTGATTTGTAAATTGCCTCAGGAGATGGAGACGACATAGCAGTCACAGTACATGGTAGATCGCAGTCACAGTACATGGTATGTAAGAATCAAGATGTCACAGTACACAATACATATAAGTAAATATTATTGGGAGTATATGCTACATAAGAGTACAGGACACGCTACATAGGAGTACAGGACACCCTACATAGGAGTACAGGACACCCTACATAGGAGTACAGGACACGCTACATAGGAGTACAGGACACATTACATAGGAGTACAGGACACATTACATAGGAGTACAGGACACGCTACATAAGAGTACAGGACACGCTACATAAGAGTACAGGACACCCTACATAGGAGTACAGGACACGCTACATAGGAGTACAGGACACCCTACATAGGAGTACAGGACACGCTACATAGGAGTACAGGACACATTACATAGGAGTACAGGACACGCTACATAGGAGTACAGGACACATTACATAGGAGTACAGGACACATTACATAGGAGTACAGGACACGCTACATAGGAGTACAGGACACGCTACATAAGAGTACAGGACACCCTACATAGGAGTACAGGACACGCTACATAGGAGTACAGGACACCCTACATAGGAGTACAGGACACGCTACATAGGAGTACAGGACACATTACATAGGAGTACAGGACACATTACATAGGAGTACAGGACACGCTACATAGGAGTACAGGACACGCTACATAGGAGTACAGGACACACTACATAGGAGTACATGACACGCTAAATAGGAGTACAGGACACGTTACATAGGATCACAGGACACGTTACATAGGAGTACAGGACACGTTACATAGGAGTACAGGACACGCTACATTGGAGTACAGGACATGCTACATAGGAGTACAGGACACGCTTCATAGGAGCACAGGACATGCTACATACAGGAGTACATGGTACTTATAAAATGTTATTACATAGCAGTACACACCTAGGAGTACACATGACATTGGAGTACATGCTACATAGGAGTACACATGACAAAGGAGTACCTGTTACTAAGGAGTACCTGTTACTAAGGAGTACCTGTTACTAAGGAGTACCTGTTACTTAGGAGTATGTGTTACTTAGGAGTACCTGTTACTTAGGAATACTATGGAGTATACATGAAATAGGAGGAATACTAAGAAGTACATGCAACTTAGGAGTGTGACTCACTACTACATAAGAGTACATGGCACATAGGATATCAAGGTCATAATGTCTGTTGAAGACAGAGCCTAAGATTTTGTCTCAAGCCTGTGTTTTTAGCAGGTGAGCAAAGTTTCAGGTGTCGGTTTTCCAGACTTGTAACTTCAATAACGTTGACTTATCACAGATTATATTATAAGGATGAGGATTATCAGCTCTGTGGTAGACTGACTTCTACCGACTTCTACAACATGGTGATTTATTTCTCACTAATTTGTCTACTATATTCTCCCTTGTGAAATATATTAAAAACTGTTCTCGATGGAAGACAACATAACAGACAAGTCAACATTCTGAAAGAGTCAAGAGAATTGATAAATCAACTTTATGGACAAGGCAACTTTATGGACAATTCAATATTATGGACAAGTCAACAACACAGGAATAGCCTGATTTGAGTATTATAACTAGAGGTAATGTAGGTGCACTCGAATCATTGTCTCAAACCTGATAATTGCAAGGTGAGCAAAGTTTCAAGTGTGTCTACGTATCTTGCATCTACTGAAAACATTGATGGATCAGCTTGGTGTTGGTGGTGTTGTTGTTGTTGGTGGTGTTTCTAGTGTACATATTGTTGTGCTTGTAATGGTAGTTAAATTATCTAAGTCTAGAGATGCAGCTTCCATCTATACAGTTTGCTTAAAAGGGACCTCGCAACATTAAGTATTCTCTTGTTGGGTTGCTATATGTTCCCTCCCAATCTTTGATGAGGAGGTATATTGCTTTGCTCATGTTGGTCAGTCTGTTCGTCGGTGAGTAGACCAAATGGTTTCCATTCACTAAATGAAAAACTCTTTGCTCTAGGATCTTCAAACTTTACATGGAGGTTGGCCAGCAACCGTAGATGCCCTATTTATTTTGAGGTCAGTAGGTTAAATGTCAAGGTCACTGACCATTTCTGACAATAGGGCTGCCATGGAGGCATACATGTTTTACAAACATCTCTTGTTTAAGACAATATATATATATCCTTCTAGTACTTTATATGCAGCATGATGTTCACCAAAGTATATAATATGATGTTTTATTTACAGTTATATGAAGCCTCCATCACCTGAACATTTTATATGATGTTTTATTTACAGTTATATGAAGCCTCCATCACCTGAACATTTTATATGATGTTTTATTTACAGTTATATGAAGCCTCCATCACCTGAACATTTTAACTTGAAGTATACAATAGAACCAGGTGACCACAAAGTGGACGTATTTCTACCTCCTACATCCTTCAATAGTAAGTCACAAGTTACACAAGTTACACCGTAAACAATGTTTTACTTACTAGGCCTTTTCAGCTTGACTGTTCTGTGGATCAGGTTGTAGTTTGTACTATTGTAGTACTGTAAGCTTGGGACGGAAACCAGACTATAACCTGCTCCACTAAACAGCCCAGTCAAAGAAGGCCAATTGTCTTAATCTTACTATATCCATTATGCTGCAGTTTTAGGACAAATACTTCCAAGTACAATGTATATAGAATGTGGTCATACTTTGTATATAGACAAGGCAATCATGTTAGAAACACTCATGCAGATACATCATAGGTAACCTTGTTTAAGCTTACTTGATTATACTTTAAGCATGCTTGATAGGAGTTATCTGCCCTTTATAAATTTGAAGAAAACTTCTTTTAAGGACAGATAAGTGTGTTTAGCATGCGGTACATGTTTCCATAAAAATGCTAGAATTTTGCCATATATTCTTGCTGTCTAGTGAAATGTTAGTGCATCTCTAGATAATGTGTAGACTGCTTGATGTGCTCGTGACAAAAATCTGTCATTATTGTTTAAGAATACATGATGAGTTGAGTGTTTTTGCGTTAGTTGTGACGTATTTATGAACATACTGACAAATGTACAAATGGAGAAGAAGGAATTAGTTTGCTGATTTTTGTAACTTAACTTGAAGTTTTAAGTTTGTGCACTAACTTGCTGTCTTGTTCTCTACAAAAACTTCTATATGTATACTGTATAATCAGATTGTTACAGTAACACGAGGGTTGATTTTCACTATATTTGTGAGTTTATTTAATGCACAAAAATTTATGCTTGTGTACTTAACAACTACATGTGGAAAGTACTTTTTTCCTCGAAGTTGAAATATTGCTTCACAAACTTACTTCAAAAATAAATAATTTCACAAAATATTTGCCTTGTGAAAATGTATACTTTTATAGTGTAAGTTTTCTTCGTTTAACATTTTTACATTTTATTTTTTTACAACTATAATATTTATATAGGCCTTGCACATCAAACTGTTTTAAGCGAACAAATTTATATAGAGTGTTCTTTGACTTTTTCATATGATATTTTGAGCTACATAAGACTTCTAGTGCATTAAAGCAATGTCTTGTGAACAAGAATAATCATACATAACTTTAAGCTATCAATAATATAAGGAAAGCTCAAACCTTGAAATCTCTTCCAAAACTATAACAGAAGTTAAGTATGTGGCTGTGGTCTGAACTGTACTTACAAAGGGCTGTGGTCTGAACTGTACTTACAAAGGGCTGTGGTCTGAACTGTACTTACAAAGGGCTGTGGTCTGAACTGTACTTACAAAGGGCTATCATACATACAGGAATGAGTTACGGCCAGGATTAGAGAAAATAATGTCCCTGTTTCAAAACTTCATTATGTTACAACCAGAGAACTAATTTCTCATAAAAAACATGGAGCTAATTTATGAAGCCAGTGCTTTTAACCTCCTTGTTACAGTATTGATTGGGAGTCATTATGTTGTTGTCTTTGATGTCTGTAAGTGCCCTTGACAGTTGATGCAAGTTTATGACATTGATTCGAGTAAAACTGGTCTGTACGGCTCTTATATTATATGGCCTGAAGTCATAGTAATGGTGAAATGGATTATTCTTCCATAAACTGTATTGTGATAATTATCCTTTCAAGCAACTTTAGAAAATCAGGTCACAAAAGACCTTTTGTTGGTTTAGTGATTGGTTAGGGGCATCTGGTTGTCCTGGTTACTGACATCAAATTGTCTGCCTCTCATCTCTGCTGAATATTGTGTGATGTTTTTACTAAAAACTATATATACTGACATCAAGAAAAAACACTACAATGAAAAGTGAATAATTTTCCAAAATATTCCTGTGATGATCAACACACAATATATATGTAGCCAGCACAATATATATGTAGCCAAGAACGCGCCTACCGAAGCGAAAAAATATTCCCGAACTAGTCCGAATATGCCCAGGTATGGTACGATGCACAATTCGCACGTGGGTCTTGTGCTTCTTTACCAAGGTTTTTTTCCGATCGACAAAAGTGCAGTTACATGCTGAAGTTAGTTTACTAAGTGGAATTCACAAGGAAATTTGGAAAATGAAAGCAACTTAAATGTCAAGACTAAAAAAGGAAAATCGAAAGCGGGTTTTTTGAATGCTGGAAAGTCGAATTTTGCATATTGACGTTGTTCGATGTTTTGTTGTTTCAAAATCCACTATCGTCGGATTAGTTCAACGTGTAAATATCGCTAGGAGCTTATCAGATAGGTCTCACTCAAGGTTTGTGCTGTTTAACTTGTGTGGATCAATTAAGCGAAGATTGCCAGCAGTTGTTGCAAAACATGGAGGGCATACGCGATATTGATATTTTGGGTAGTGTAATGTTTTTGTATCGCAATTTTGAATATTTTAATGGAGATAATTTCGAATGAGATAATGCAGACATGTTTGCACATCTCTATATTTTAGTCTTTAAGAAGCAATTATATTTTTACTATCCGAACATGTGAAATAGCCAAACATATAGGTAGGTGTAGCGTTTCTTTTTGACGTCAGTATATAATTCTCTTTGCATAATTAAGTTTTGGAAAAAAAGCGGAACACGTATAAATATATAGTAGAATATGAAGTACAAAGTTGAACATAAGCCTCCCTCTGTTACATTATGTATTGCACTCTTAATTCAACCTCGTATCTAATATATTTTCATTGATGGATATTTTTATATTAGATAACACACCCATTGAAGTATTGAACACATGGATGCTATGCTGTAGAGCATTAGACTGTGTGGAGTGTCGATATTCTATCTCCAACATTTCTCTAAATTATTTATTCCACATCTATATTACATTTTGAAACTTGTATAGAATGATATAAATCATGTGTAGTTATGGAGATTGTTCCGAGTGATCTCATTCCTCAATGTATAACATCTGATTCATGCAGTATTTATGCAAATATAACTTGTATTTTTGTATTATCTTATATATAATGTTCTCTCTATATTTACATGCTACTTTTAACCTTATTATAAACTGTTGTTGCCAAGACATTCTAGTTTGCCTGCATGATTTTACCAAGGCAGTCTAGATTGTCTGCAAAGACATTTTCATGCACGCTGTTACCAAAGCATCATAGAAGTTGTTGTCAAGTGTTCTATTTAATGTATTATAGAGTACCTTTATAATGGACCTGGCTGTTGTAGCACATACATATATACAATTGTAACCTGCCTTAACAAGTTGCTATCTGGAGCTACTTCAATATCCTTTAAAGACAGGATTTGACGAATTTATTGTACATTGTTTCATGCATTGTTTTATCATCTCAAATGATATTAACTATAAACACTATGTTCTATATGTTCTATATGTTTACAGATACTGGTAAATACTATATTGGTATAGTTGACTCTACGTATAACTCTGGTAGATTACGACCAGGGGAGGTAACTGAGAGAACGTACACGTTAAAGCTATGGTGGGGACAATGTTTCTACTGGAACAGTAGTGTAGAAGCCTGGTTATCTGACGGATGTAATATATCCCAGGATTCTACGCTGGAAGTCACCAAATGTTCGTGTAATCATCTGACAACATTTGGTGGAAGATTTCAACTTGTCCCCAATAAACTCTCCTTTACTGATATGGAAGCTTTCTTCAGGTACAGCACTGTTAACATACTATTACTATATAAATCACTGTAGGTACATACTATTACTATATAAATCACTGTAGGTACATACTATTACTATATAAATCACTGTAGGTACATACTATTACTATATAAATCACTGTAGGTACATACTATTACTATATAAATCACTGTAGGTACATACTATTACTATATAAATCACATGGAAGCTTTCTTCAGGTACATACTATTACTATATAAATCACATGGAAGCTTTCTTCAGGTACATACTATTACTATATAAATCACATGGAAGCTTTCTTCAGGTACATACTATTACTATATAAATTACTATTACTATATAAATCACTGTTAATGACGACACAAATAATTTTATCCTGTATCATTGTGTTACAAAAGAACAAAAACATAAACTGCTTTGATAAATGTTACAACTGTTGTAGAAAGATGATTAGAACATAAATGTAATCAAAATATTCTATAAGTTAAGGCTTATGTTGGTACTGGTATTAGAGTTGTCTTATAAAGCTTTTATAAACTGAAGGTATTATAAGATAATGACAATATGCTGGCCCAGTTTAAGAAGGTACAAGTACAAGTTTTTTGTGAAACAATGTGTGACAGTTTGTTCCTAGATTCCAGCACATTGATTAACTTGATACACATTTCACTGTTTTCAGTCCCAACAAGAATCCAGTGACGTTGATCTTGGTATGTGTTATACTGACAGTATATTGTATATTGTTGTTCCTGTGTTACCATGCCGACCTCCATGACAACAAGAAAGGTGGTATTGTCTATCTGCTAGATAATTCTCCCATGGATCAACAGAAATTTGAGATCACCGTGGAAACAGGATTTTGGAAAGGAGCTGGTTCCACTGCTAAGGTTGGTTGCTATGGTAACTTATATACTCTGTGAGATATTTTAATGATTTAAGACTTCCTACGCCTGTCTGGTAATAACTAAATTATTCTGATCAAAGATGTTCATATTTAGATTCATATTGCATTTACATGGAATTACTGTTTGTGCTCTATGGTGTACTTTCACTCTGCTATATGGTGAAATTATCTCTCACAGATGTAATGGGGGAGACATGTTAATTTTATGCTGGATGGATGTCACAGAGTTTGTTCACACTTGTTCTCCTTAACCAGTGGTCAGATTCCAATGAAACTTCATATGAATACTTGGTACTAAGCCTAGTTGTGTGTCTTGTCAGGAATTTTAGGTCAGATGATTATTGATTGAGTTATGGCCCTTTGTGGGTCACATGTTTTGATTGAGTTATGGCCCTTTGTGGGTCACATGTTTTTGTGTCCAAAGCCCTTCTAGTATTGTTTTGTTTAATACTATGTATTATTGTTATTGTATTATATAGATCAGTATCATCTTACATGGTGAGGAAGGAATGTCCGAGACACGAGAACTCATCAGTGAAGATGAAAGACCTTTGTTTGAACGCAACTCAAGAGATAAATTCATCCTATCGTAAGTCCTTCCATGTTTTGTTCACGAGAAATGTTACATTGTAGCTGCTACTGTTTCTACAGTCAGATTGAGTTGCGGTACATGTATGTGCTGTAGTGGTTATTTAATTAAGATATGAATTTTTTTGAAAATTTATAACATCAACTCCCCATGTTATTGACTCCATTGATACACATATATTTGTTGTCAATGTTCCCCTGAGATCAAAGATTGGTGGGTATATTGTTTTGCTGATTCCGTTTGGTCTGTCTGTTGGTCTACCAGTCACCTGTGATCTGTCACTAGGCCAAATCAATGAGTGATGCCTTCCCTGTATGATTTTTATGCCCCCCCCCCCCATCTTTAATGAGGAGGTATTATAGATATATAGAGCTTTGCACATGTAGGTCTGTTGGTCAGTATACCAAACGGTTTTGAATCAAATGCTTGACCCTCCGGGATCCTCAAATTTTACATTGAGGTTGGTCATTAACAGTAGATAACCCCTATTGATTTTGATGTCAGTATAGGCAAAGGTCAAGATCACTGTGACCTTTAACACTTCTTACTCTTGGGCTGCCATGGCGCATGCATGTTATGATATTGTAAGAAAGATGATGAGTGTCTTATATTGATACCATCATCTATATGTTGTATGTTCATTGAAAGATATGAAACAATGGTGTAATGTGATACCTACAATCTATAGAAACGTGAGAGATACTACACCTACCTTCATCCTTACAGTGTATATATAGAGAGGTCTAGTTGTAAATATAGCAGCTATCATAGGTCTCACAATAATGTCTGATATTCTTTACCAGTTTTAGACATTGTTTGCTATATATAGATATTCCTTGTAGTTATTTTGGGTAGAAAAGTAAATGATGTGATTTATGTTGTTTGTGTGGAGACTATTCCATCATGGAATCTAGCCACTTCTACCTTACCAGCGGTAGACGGAATCTGTATGATACCAGGCCCGATCTCACGAAAAATCTCAATTTAAGATAAATCTCAGCTCAAATTTTGTCAATTGTTTTTTGAGTAAATTTCCTTGTGAGATCAGACTCAAAATTGGTATCAACAAAAGACAAACATTGTTTAGAATATTACATCAGCAACATTTCAAGTGCTCAAAATTGGGATTGGTCTTAAACTCAGATTCTTATTTGTGCAAAATCTCAATTTGAGCTGAGATTTCTCCTTGAGATGCTTCGGGAGATCGGGGCCTGGGATTATCAAAAACAAGGTCACTGAGCCAAATATGAGATGCTTGTTTACACTAAAAGTCAGTTTTGACTAAATAATTGTAAAATCTGCCTTAATAGGGTAGCTTTTAGTGTGAGAGGTATCTAGTATGACCCCAGGCCACAACATGGTATCTCCCTTGCTAAACACTTAGCATAGTTAATTCCAGGTAACTGCTGATCCACATGGATAATGTGACTGAGTAGTCTCCGGGTAACTGCTGATCCACATGTATAATGTGACTGAGTAGTCTCCAGGTAACTGTTGATCCACATGTATAATGTGACTGAGTAGTCTCCAGGTAACTGCTGATCCACATGTGTAATGTGACTGAGTAGTCTCCAGGTAACTGCTGATCCACATGTATAATGTGACTGAGTAGTCTCCAGGTAACTGCTGATCCACATGGATAATGTGACTGAGTAGTCTCCTGGTAACTGCTGATCCACATGGATAATGTGACTGAGTAGTCTCCAGGTAACTGCTGATCCACATGGATAATGTGACTGAGTAGTCTCCAGGTAACTGCTGATCCACATGGATAATGTGACTGAGTAGTCTCCAGGTAACTGCTGATCCACATGGATAATGTGACTGAGTAGTCTCCAGGTAACTGCTGATCCACATGCATAATGTGACTAAGTAGTCTCCAGGTAACTGCTGATCCACATGCATAATGTGACTGAGTAGTCTCCAGGTAACTGCTGATCCACATGTATAATGTGACTGAGTAGTCTCCAAGTTATCACTGAATTACTATTGACAAGACAGTAGTAAATGTTGATGAAATAAACCTATTATAACTACATAGATCATATATGTTTTTGTTTTTTCAGCCTACCTGATAGTATAGGTAAGATTTGGAAGATACAAGTCTGGCATAATAACTACGGTCATTCACCTAGCTGGTATCTTAGTACAGTCATTGTCAGAGATTTAAACACAGGTAAGCTATTGGTGGACAGGTTTTAATGTGTTTTACTGTGTAATAATACTCCAGATCTACTGCACTGGGTACTGTTTTATCAAAGCACTTACCAAATTCTTCATAATTATTTAACATATGTAAACTGTGATAAAATGTTTGTCAATATAAATTATGCTTCAGTTAACAAACTCCTACAAACCATATCTGTCACCAATATGTAGGGTTTAAAGAAAATAAGAATTTGATTTGAATTTGAGAATTCTGTAAGTGCTTTGAGAGTATAACAGTTTCTCAGCTTTCACAATGTTCCTGTGCAGAGTCATATTGTTCAGATTGGAACGAATAATCTCATTTTGGAAGGATTTAAAATTCTGAGAAATATAATCTGTGGGACTATTTATCCTAGTGAAATAAGAAATATGTGATTCATCTATCAGTATTTAGGTTTGAAATATCTGAATTTATGGCCTGCCAGGCCATATTGCATGATTTTGTCAAAATGTAAGAAAGCGTGATGATAAAATTGTTGTTTGCAAGTTGTGCTAGTCAACAATCAAATCCTGTAATGGAACATCTAACTTCACTTCTAATCATAGGACAAACCATCCGTCTATAGACACAATGTAACATGAGGCTTCTCTACCATCCGTCTATAGACACATTGTAACATGAGGCTTCTCTACCATCCGTCTATAGACACATTGTAACATGAGGCTTCTCTACCATCTGTCTATAGACACATTGTAACATGAGGCTTCTCTACCATCCGTCTATAGACACATTGTAACATGAGGCTTCTCTACCATCCGTCTATAGACACATTGTAACATGAGGCTTCTCTACCATCCCTCTATAGACACATTGTAACATGAGGCTTCTCTACCATCCGTCTATAGACACATTGTAACATGAGGCTTCTCTACCATCCCTCTATAGACACATTGTAACATGAGGCTTCTCTACCATCCGTCTATAGACACATTGTAACATGAGGCTTCTCTACCATCCGTCTATAGACACATTGTAACATGAGGCTTCTCTACCATCCGTCTATAGACACATTGTAACATGAGGCTTCTCTACCATCCGTCTATAGACACATTGTAACATGAGGCTTCTCTACCATCCGTCTATAGACACATTGTAACATGAGGCTTCTCTACCATCCGTCTATAGACACATTGTAACATGAGGCTTCTCTACCATCCGTCTATAGACACATTGTAACATGAGGCTTCTCTACCATCCGTCTATAGACACATTGTAACATGAGGCTTCTCTACCATCCGTCTATAGACACATTGTAACATGAGGCTTCTCTACCATCCGTCTATAGACACATTGTAACATGAGGCTTCTCTACCATCCGTCTATAGACACATTGTAACATGAGGCTTCTCTACCATCCGTCTATAGACACATTGTAACATGAGGCTTCTCTACCATCCCTCTATAGACACATTGTAACATGAGGCTTCTCTACCATCGGTCTATAGACACATTGTAACATGAGGCTTCTCTACCATCCTTCTAGTCTATAGACACATTGTAACATGAGGCTTCTCTACCATCGGTCTATAGACACATTGTAACATGAGGCTTCTCTACCATCCGTCTATAGACACATTGTAACATGAGGCTTCTCTACCATCCGTCTATAGACATATTGTAACATGAGGCTTCTCTACCATCCTTCTATAGACACATTGTAACATGAGGCTTCTCTACCATCCGTCTATAGACACATTGTAACATGAGGCTTCTCTACCATCCGTCTATAGACACATTGTAACATGAGGCTTCTCTACCATCCTTCTATAAACACATTGTAACATGAGGCTTCTCTGCCATCCGTCTATAAACACATTGTAACATGAGGCTTCTCTAAGCAAACACCTGCTATTATATCCAAGTCCAAATATCTCTCTGTGTGAATTGTATGTGTATGCTTCGTTAATAGAATTCCTTTCTGATGTCAGTGACATTATCATGATGTTAACTGTGAAGGAAGTCAATGTGGGCTGTTTATTCAGGTTTACTGCCATTTCTCAACAATTTTACTTAACCTTCAGCAAGGAACCAGCAACTTTACACGTGCATTAAAATCTACATTGTTGAGGCAATTAAATTATGATGATCATTTAATCTCATATTTCTTCAGGTTTTCAGTATGCGTTTGTATGTGAGAAATGGTTGGCTGTAGAAGAACAAGACGGTAAAGTGGAGAGGGAGTTCATGGTTCTCGACACTGCTCTACATTTCACAAAGGTTTGTTGTCTGCTGTCACTTAACACACTGAGGCTGCTGTTTCTTGTATGAAAGATGGGACAATATTGCAATATAATAATCATGCCCCTCCCACCAATCTTTGCACATGCCATTCAGTCGGTAAACCAAATGGTCTCTGTTCAATAACTCAAGAAAGCTTTGCCCTACGATCTTCAATCTTTACATGGAGGTTGTTCAGCAACAGTAGATGACCCGTATTGTTTTTGACCTGTGAACTCTAACATTAATGAGTGTTTGGCTGCAAATGGGGGCATACAACTCTTACAAACATCTCTTGTTTGGTTAAACTTTGTATCATAGTGTCATGTAAGAAATAATGCAACAAAGATAGGTCCGCCATCTTGTTTGAGATTTATCTGCCCTTAAAACTAGAAATTTTCACCTTATTTGCATATAATGCAAATCAATGGACAGATTATTAACACCTTAACAAGCACAGTTACCTATTATTCTGTTGTTAACATGATACTGCATATGTATACAAAGTTTAAACAAATTATATTATTGGAAAGTTTTGGTCCAAAAACACCCAGCAGCAACTGTCCTAAAATGATATTTCCAGCTAAAATGAAAGCATTTTCTTGTTGTAAGGTATTCTGACTTCAGTTCAACTGATAGTTAGTTGTCTGTTGTGATAAATTGCACCACAGATCTATCTCAAATTAGTTTATAAAAGGAACATATGTACAGAGGACAAGTTTGTATCAAAACAAAATGTCACCATAATTATGTCATGTGACCAGTAATCATCAGTAGGTCAATGACTGGTGTGTTTGTCATGAGTCTTAAGGATTGTTGCTATTAGAAGATACATCACCATAAAATCAGGGGTAAAATGTTTGAAGTTAATGATAAGATGAACTATCGCCTTATGTCACATAGAGCCAACAACTAGGCTTAAATTTACTTTGTGGTTTTTCAAATATTACATGTCCTCAGATGAGTTCTTTACGGCCAATTTCCCCTGTGATGACATAATCAATATATCTACGTTTTTTCCTAATTTTCTAGATTTACAAGATCAGAGCGTGGGAGTATATTGCAGATTTCCATGTCTGGCTGTCTCTGATCACATGTCCACCTTACAGTGGCTTTATGAGAACTGAGAGATTGACCGTATGTCTGACCATGTTCATGGCTTATATGTGTCTTAATGCTGTATGGTATAAGAGATCCGTCAATGAGGTAAATATGATATAATACTTCATCTCATATCTTACAGTAGATAATACAGTTTGGTCCTTTATAGTCACCTGACTGTATTAGAGTAGTCACGGTCCTTTATAGTCACCTGACTGTATTAGAGTAGTCACGGACCTTTATAGTCACCTGACTGTATTAGAGTAGTCACGGTCCTTTATAGTCACCTGACTGTATTAGAGTAGTCACGGTCCTTTATAGTCACCTGACTGTATTAGAGTAGTCACGGTCCTTTATAGTCACCTGACTGTATTAGAGTAGTCACGGTCCTTTATAGTCACCTGACTGTATTAGAGTAGTCACGGTCCTTTATAGTCACCTGACTGTATTAGAGTAGTCACGGTCCTTTATAGTCACCTGACTGTATTAGAGTAGTCGCGGTCCTTTATAGTCACCTGACTGTATTAGAGTAGTCACGGTCCTTTATAGTCACCTGACTGTATTAGAGTAGTCACGGTCCTTTATAGTCACCTGACTGTATTAGAGTAGTCACGGTCCTTTATAGTCACCTGACTGTATTAGAGTAGTCACGGTCCTTTATAGTCACCTGACTGTATTAGAGTAGTCACGGTCCTTTATAGTCACCTGACTGTATTAGAGTAGTCACGGTCCTTTATAGTCACCTGACTATATAAGAGTAGTCACAGTCCTTTATAGTCACCTGACTGTATTAGAGTAGTCACGGACCTTTATAGTCACCTGACTGTATTAGAGTAGTCACGGTCCTTTATAGTCACCTGACTGTATTAGAGTAGTCACGGTCCTTTATAGTCACCTGACTGAATTAGAGTAGTCACGGTCCTTTATAGTCACCTGACTGTATTAGAGTAGTCGCGGTCCTTTATAGTCACCAGACTGTATTAGAGTAGTCGCGGTCCTTTATAGTCACCAGACTGTATTAGAGTAGTCGCGGTCCTTTATAGTCACCTGACTGTATTAGAGTAGTCACGGTCCTTTATAGTCACCTGACTGTATTAGAGTAGTCACAGTCCTTAATAGTCACCTGACTGTATTAGAGTAGTCAAGGTCCTTTATAGTCACCTGACTGTATTAGAGTAGTCGCGGTCCTTTATAGTCACCTGACTGTATTAGAGTAGTCGCGGTCCTTTATAGTCACCTGACTGTATTAGAGTAGTCGCGGTCCTTTATAGTCACCTGACTGTATTAGGGTAGTCACGGTCCTTTATAGTCACCTGACTATATTAGAGTAGTCACGGTCCTTTATAGTCACCTGACTATATTAGAGTACTCATCATTGGTCATCCATTGTAGCATGATCATAATCAATAAGGACTTTATGACTAGTATTTGTTATATTGGGACTTGTGGTCATACAGAATCTGCCCTTGTACATTAAGGTATCTACCTTAGAGGGGAGTGGGTATAAATATTGTCCCTTGATCATCATCAGCCTGTTACAGAATGCTTTGTCGCATGCAACTTGTTTGTTGAGATATAGTCATCAAACATTATCAGAAATATAAGTGATCATGTGTTTGCTGGGCACCTAGGTATTTTGATTTAGATTCATCCAGTAATAGCAAGAGTTATAGCCCTTGACATGGTCATATGTTAAGGTCGGACTCTGTTTCATGTACACACATTCCTAGTATTAACAGGCTATAGTTTTTAAGATCTTGTTCGAAATTCAAGGTAAAATTCTGAAACTATTAGAACTTGTGATAATTTGACTATTTGATTTGTTTAACAGTATCGTGGTGAGTTTGGTCTGCTAGATTTATCCTGGAGGAATCTTGTGGTTGGAGCTATCTGCTGTGCTGTTGTTATACCAGTCGGTCGATTCTTAGAGTTCTTGTTCAGACGCAGCAAGGTAAATACTACATTTTATATAATAATGTGTGTATACTTATTGTGAATACTGCATGATGGCTGTCAGTATATAGAGGGACAGAAAATACCCAGGGTATCCAGAATGGATGATACAATACTAGGACCAGTTAAGTTCCACAGAAATCATGCAGATTATAACAGTGTATAAGTCAGAACATAAAAGTTCTGCTGGTACAATTGATTCACTATTTAGACCACCTTTTTGACTTGTCTGATATAAGCAGCACTTTCTTGGTTGGCCAATGGTTTACAAAATGATAGCATTAACAAACATAATAGTGGTATATATATATGTAGCTACATTTTGAATATCCTATTTAACTACTTACTTCACTTTAACATGATGACTGATGTCTGTGAGATAGACAGATCTGCTAGATATGTATGTAATTTGATGAGGTTTAAAAACATGCTGGTGCTGGTTGAAATTGAATAGAAACATAAAACGTATGATGTTTAGAAAGTGCTGAGCAATTATATATATTGGTTAATGTAGTATATGAGCTATATTACTGGATTGAGGCGCCAAGCTATCCAGACACCGTGCGTCATGTGATACTATTCTACTCCTGATAATGGCTTTATTATGTTAGAAATGTGTATTAAAAGCATTATTAAACACAGTTTTAAACACTTAGATGTTTTGTGTAAGTATAGTTTACAGAATATAATACTGTTTACCAATGATTGCATCTCTTATATCTTTACTCTAAAAATAAGACAATATATATGATAGACATAATCTCTCTGACTAACTCAGACTTACATAAGTACTTTCCCGCGATGTTTTATATTGATTATATATTTGTAGTTACTATATAAAGCTCTAGGATGGCTCAATCTGTCAGTCATATTTGATTTACGCGAGCAATTAGATGGCAGCGCTAGTGTTTGTATTGTTTGTTTTGTAGCCAAAGCATGCTTCAAGCTGTCATACCAAGGATGAGGTATCCGACTGGGAACCAGACTATCCTAGCGGGAAACCAAACGAACAAGAGAGTGAAGATTCCTCCGAACAAGTTCAACCAATAATGACCTACTCTCTGTTAGATCAGTCGATATTGAACTGGCCGAATATACAAACATGGGCACAGAAACAGTGGATGAAACGTCAGCAGTCTGGTCGCTCCATGCATGACTCGCACAGTGGTAACAGTAGCAATCACTCGGCACATCATCATGGTAGTCATGGTAGTAATCAACCACCAGGGGGAGTTAACTCTGTCGACTTCTCTATACTCAATGCACACGGTTAGTATAATGTTAGAAACTTTCCTGTAAGTCTGTACATGGTAACCATAGAACTTAAGTGACATCATTGATGTATCATATTATAAATTGAGAAAACAACTTTAACATCTTATAGTTAAAACTCATTGATACAAACAGCAGATGTACTAATTCTGGTAAAATATGGTTTGTGATGAGTGCAGAATCCATCATACTGTCTTAATACTGTTGCAAGGCTGTCATGTTTTATAGAAATTTATAGAAAACCTGAAATACAGTAACTGTAAACAGCTGATACAAAGTTCATAAAGCGTGTTCTTTATAAAACAGAATTTTTACTGTATATGGATTATTCAAATATTTCCTAAAGCACAGAAGTAATCTGATGTGTTTTAAATTTCAACTGATTTCAGCCTTATGAATAAATATGAAAAAAAAAAAATTGTATTTATATTTTTTGCTTAGTTCCCCGCTCGATCAATGACTTAGTAATTTTGAAAGAAGAAAAACTAAATTTTGTGGCTTGTGACATCTATTGTTGTCTTGCAGGTTTATCAGAGTTAGATCAAGCTTCCAGTGGGTTTGAGGATTGCAGTAGTCTGATTCGTCCAAAAGCTTCGGTTGACAGTACGCATACAACAGCAGCGCCGTCTGTCAATGAAAGTATGCGTGTACACAAACCACAATCACTACCTGACAGTTTACGGTTATATACCAAACTTCCCTATGAGTCGGACTTTGTGAAGACGAGTAAAGCACCATCTATATCTAGTACCGGCAGTAATAAATCCTCCAGTATGTATGATAGATTCTTGTTGACATAGCAACCAATATTTCACATAGCAACCCATATATCACATGGCAACCAATATTTCACATAGCAACCAATATTTCACATAGCAACCAATACTTCACATAGCAACTAATATTTCACATAGCAACCAATATTTCACATAGCAACCAATACTTAACATAGCAACTAATACTTCATGGAACACTTTTATAACTTATAAGTTTATCAATCATGTTGTGACAAACCTTATGTGAATTTTGATAGATAAATATCTCTGTCATCGCTGAATAATCTATACACTTGCACTATAACAAAGTTATAAGATTGGAGTGTTGGCTTCACATTGCTCATAAATTCTGCCATTTATTTATGTCTCCTAAATATAGTGGGGAAGACATATTGTTATTGTGCTGGACGTCTACAGATTTATCTGGATGGATGAATGTCATAAAGTTTGTCTGTGCTCATTATTTCCCTAGATACACAGTATATATGGGGGCAGTATTGGAGTAATGCTTTCGGTTGGTCTGTTGGTTGGTTCATGCAAATTTTGTCAGCTGTTTCTCTGAAACCATTGGTCGAATTTCAAGGAAATTTTTAATGGCTGATCAGTAGCAAGTCTGGTTGTGCATATTGTCATAGCACATTGGAGTCACTGTGTCAAGCAGTATCTGGGAGTATTCATCACATTCAGAGTCACTGTGTCAAGCAGTATCTGGGAGCATTCATCACATTCAGAGTCACTGTGTCAAGCAGTATCTGGGGGTATTCATCACATTCAGAGTCACTGTGTCAAGCAGTATCTGGGAGTATTCATCACATTCAGAGTCACTGTGTCAAGCAGTATCTGGGAGCATTCATCACATTCAGAGTCACTGTGTCAAGCAGTATCTGGGGGTATTCATCACATTCAGAGTCACTGTGTCAAGCAGTATCTGGGAGTATTCATCACATTCAGAGTCACTGTGTCAAGCAGTATCTGGGAGCATTCATCACATTCAGAGTCACTGTGTCAAGCAGTATCTGGGGGTATTCATCACATTCAGTGTCACTGTGTCAAGCAGTATCTGGGAGTATTCATCACATTCAGAGTCACTGTGTCAAGCAGTATCTGGGAGTATTCATCACATTCAGAGTCACTGAGTCAAGCAGTATCTGGGGGTATTCATCACATTCAGTGATATTTCTTGTTCTGTTTAACCATTAATCAGATTTTAAGGAAACTTCACATGAATACTTAATACCAAGCCTGGCTGTGCATATTTTAGATGGCATGATTATTGTCAGAGTTATGCCCCTTTGTGGGAGACTGGTTTTTGTGTCAACAAAATATTTTAGTTCTAGTTATGATTTTATAACTCTACTTTGATGTATGTCTATGTAACATGCTGGTCTGGTTGTTTCAGTGTTACTTGAAAGAAAGAGAAGACGCATCGTACAACATATATACTTACCCTACTGGTGTAGATATATAGCATGGTTTATGTGTGCCACACTATGTATGCTGTGTGCTACAGTCACCATTATGTATGGATATAGGTATGTAGTAGTTAGTCGCTCCATCTTATCAACATCCACCATCTTAAAATAACTATAATGAAACTAGGCATTTGTTTTAGTGAACTTAAGTCATCAGGCTCTACACAAAGTTTTAGTACACATAAGTCGTTAAGTTTGATTACAAAGCAGCCAGTCTCTTAACTTCCAATTTAACGTTCTATGTGTAGTACAAAGCTTGAATAGATGGTGCAGTAATATTTTGTAACCAAGAAATTGTAATTAAATATTTAGATATAATACACATACAGTTCATTTATATATATCAAAATGTTTAAATCAATCTAACTCCCACATGGAAATGGGGGATTTGCATCAATTTCAATCCTAAAATACTTTTTCAAAGGTTACCTTCTGTGGCAACTTTAATAAAATCAGACGATTTATTTCCAAATTCTTGAATATTTTAGTGGTTCAATAATTTTGTACTGGCAATTACAGATTTGCTTTTAGTTCATATATTGTAAAGATGCATTGATTTTGTTTGAAAGTAAAACATGATGTCTGTTATACATTTAGGACACTGTAAACCAATTTACTTTCGCAAATTTTACTTTCGCAAAAACTTACTTTTGCGTTTTGCTGATCTTTGGCATATTCACGACTACATATTTTTGCATTTTTAAGTTTCCCACAATGTCTGTATTAATGTTTTTAGCACATTCGCAGCAACTTAATTTCGCGAAATTCTACCACTCGCAAACTCCGCGAAATTAAATCAGCAAACAATTTCTTTGTTTACAATACATACTGGTAGAATATTCCTGGAAATATCGGGGAAATGTTTATTGCTTATGTTATTGATTGTATATATACTTGAATGTACGAGTCGCTCCTCTATACTAGACAGGTATATTAATGACAAATCAAATTGAAACAATAAGTAACTGAATTCTCAGACAATACAATAAGAGCTGGGAGGAATTTTTCTGGTACAAGTCTCAGATACTTCTGTGAATCAGTGTAGTCATCCATATAGTAACAGACGGCTTTAATATATTGAATTGTAGAATACTTCTTACAAATCTTCTTTCATA
Organism: Spisula solida; assembly: GCA_947247005.1. NCBI lineage: Eukaryota > Metazoa > Mollusca > Bivalvia > Venerida > Mactridae > Spisula > Spisula solida. The sequence continues at coordinate 129,365 of OX365958.1, read as the reverse complement.
AATCACTATGTTTATAAACAATATATATGAGAGAAAGAAAGTTCAAGAACAATCCTTTATATTAAATTAAATCTTGCAATATTTGTCTAGGTTGTCGTGTTGTTCAAATTTGTATATTAAAATCTAAACCAGGCCATGTACTTTCAATTTTATTTCCCATGAGCCTCACAACCTAGAGAAGGAATTTAAATGTTGAAATTGAAGGTGGTAGTTTTAATGCTTAGAAATCAGCATAGAGTTTGTTCTTCAGTATGATATGTGTGTTTGTCGAGGAGCGGGGAGTGATGGGAAATTGATGCTTGATTGCCAGTATAGTACAACCTCTCCTGAGCGGTCCTCTGTAGAGCAACTACCTCTATACAGCGGCCAGTATCTGTAGTTTTCAAAGGATGTTACTGTACAGAGGTTATACTGTATATGTAATGTTTAAACTGTTTATATCCACAGGTTTGGTATTACCAAGAGTACATTATGGCTTCAATCTCTCTACTTTAGTCTGATGATTTGTGTGTTCATTACAAACCCAATACTGGTATGTATTCCTCGTGTAATCAACTAGATTCTAGATACAAACTTATATGGTCTCTAGGAAAACTGGTCTTAACAACAAACTCCTTTAAATCAGGATTATGTATATAGTTAGAAAGACGAGATTCTTATGAATAGTTTCTGAAAGTTTTAACAAAATATATTGCCCATTTACATGGTTAAAGACATTAAAAAGCTTATAAAAAAATGCTTTTAAAGATCAGTTAGTCCTATTTTTAATCACTGTAAATAACCCCTCCTTGTTCTCAATAAAGTTACATTTCAGAAATAGGTTTCTGTAGCAATTAAGTATTTTTATTCCCCCCATCTTTGATGAGGGGGTATATTGCTATGAACCTGTCGGTCGGTCCATCCGTCTGTCGGTCGTATAAATTGGTTTCTGTTCAATAACTCAAGAACACTTTGCCCTAGGATCTTCAAACTTTACATGACCCCTATTGATTTTGAGGTCATTAGGTCAAAGGTCAAGGTCACTGACCTTCATCATTTCTGACTATTCATATGGTTTCTGTTCAATAACTCAAGAATACTTTGCCCTAGGATCTTAAAACTTTACAACGAGGTTGGTCAACAACAGTAGATGACCCCTATTGATTTTGAGGTCATTAGGTCAAAGGTCATGGTCACTGTGACCTTCACCATTTTTGACTATTTGGCTGTTATGGGGGCATACTTGTTTTACAAACATCTCTTTGTTTTACTTCAACATGTACTAAATTTGTAAAAATACATAGTACCGCACAAACGATGCATAGTTTGTAAAAATACATAGTACCGCACAAACGATGCATAGTTTGTAAAAATACATAGTACCGCACAAACGATGCATAGTTTGTAAAAATGCATAGTACCGCACAAACGATGCATAGTTTGTAAAAATACATAGTACCGCACAAACGATGCATAGTTTGTAAAAATGCATAGTACCGCACAAACGATGCATAGTTTGTAAAAATACATAGTACCGCACAAACGATGCATAGTTTGTAAAAATGCATAGTACCGCACAAACGATGCATAGTTTGTAAAAATACATAGTACCACACAAACGATGCATAGTTTGTAAAAATACATAGTACCGCACAAACGATGCATAGTTTGTAAAAATGCATAGTACCGCACAAACGATGCATAGTTTGTAAAAATACATAGTACCGCACAAACGATGCATAGTTTGTAAAAATACATAGTACCGCACAAACGATGCATAGTTTGTAAAAATACATAGTACCGCACAAACAATGCATAGTTTGTAAAAATACATAGTACCGCACAAACAATAGATTACAGTTACCATGGAAACATTGCCTAAATGATTTGACCTGAATGATGGTTTCACTAATGAAATGCCACTTTAGTAGCTGGGAGATAAATCATGCTAAGAAAGTGTAATTCAAGATTGCTAGATAGGCTTGTCAAGCTTGAGAAATGAGCAATAAATTGTCTCGGCAGTTAAGTTTGTTACACAAATACATTTCTCTCCCCTTTTAATAGAAACAAATCTTCCATTACTGGATATATATATCTACTGCTTGTGGAGATTGACATGCTGGAATCTTGTAAATTATATTTGTGGATGTGAGTATGGCATAGTGCTGATGTTTATCTGTTACCATGGTTGTGGCAGGTTGTCTGAGTGCTGATGTTTATCTGTTGCCATGGTTGTGACAGGTTGTCTGAGTGCTGATGTTTATCTGTTGCCATGGTTGTGGCAGGTTGTCTGAGTGCTGATGTTTATCTGTTACCATGGTTGTGACAGGTTGTCTGAGTGCTGATGTTTATCTGTTACCATGGTTGTGACAGGTTGTCTGAGTGCTGATGTTTATCTGTTACCATGGTTGTGACAGGTTGTCTGAGTGCTGATGTTTATCTGTTACCATGGTTGTGACAGGTTGTCTGAGTGCTGATGTTTATCTGTTGCCATGGTTGTGACAGGTTGTCTGAGTGCTGATGTTTATCTGTTACCATGGTTGTGGCTGGTTGTCTGAGTGCTGATGTTTATCTGTTACCATGGTTGTGACAGGTTGTCTGAGTGCTGATGTTTATCTGTTACCATGGTTGTGACAGGTTGTCTGAGTGCTGATGTTTATCTGTTACCATGGTTGTGACAGGTTGTCTGAGTGCTGATGTTTATCTGTTACCATGGTTGTGACAGGTTGTCTGAGTGCTGATGTTTATCTGTTGCCATGGTTGTGACAGGTTGTCTGAGTGCTGATGTTTGTTGATATGATACGCCACACCATGTCGGAGTGACATCTCATGCTATCTCTTAACACTTCATCTATTGGATATTTTCATTGGATATTTATGAAACATTGTAAAAATGATTTTCTTAATGACATCTTGAATCACTTTCTTTTCAGTTATTGTGGTAAAATAAGTAGGTTAGGGCTTCAATGACTTCACAAGGTTAATTAATGGTAAATCCTTTAGTGTTGCCAAATCTGAATACTTTGAATCAAGACAGGAAGCTGGATTATATTTCACTACCTGTGATGTATCATGCTTATATAGTAGTATCATTGCATGGCATATAAGTGTAGTCACATGCCATAGTAGTGTAGTCACATGACATAGTAGTGTAGTCACATGACATAGTAGTGTAGTCACATGACATAGTAGTGTAGTCACATGACCTAGTAGTGTAGTCACATGACATAGTAGTGTAGTCACATGACATAGTAGTGTAGTCACATGACATAGTAGTGTAGTCACATGACCTAGTAGTGTAGTCACATCACATAGTAGTGTAGTCACATCATATAGTAGTGTAGTCACATCACATAGTAGTGTAGTCACATGACATAGTAGTGTAGTCACATGGCAAATACGTGTAGTCACAGGACATAGTAGTGTAGTCACATGACATAGTAGTGTAGTCAGATCACATAGTAGTGTAGTCACATGACATAGTAGTGTAGTCACATGACATAGTAGTGTAGTCACATCACATAGTAGTGTAGTCACATCACATAGTAGTGTAGTCACATGACCTAGTAGTATAGTCACATGACCTAGTAGTGTAGTCACATGACCTAGTAGTGTAGTCACATGACCTAGTAGTGTAGTCACATCACATAGTAGTGTAGTCACATCACATAGTAGTGTAGTCACATCACATAGTAGTGTAGTCACATCACATAGTAGTGTAGTCACATCACATAGTAGTATAGTCACATCACATAGTAGTGTAGTCACATCACATAGTAGTGTAGTCACATCACATAGTAGTGTAGTCACATCACATAGTAGTGTAGTCACACCACATAGTAGTGTAGTCACATCACATAGTAGTGTAGTCACATCACATAGTAGTGTAGTCACATGACCTAGTAGTGTAGTCACATGACCTAGTAGTGTAGTCACATGACCTAGTAGTGTAGTCACATGACCTAGTAGTGTAGTCACATGACCTAGAAGTGTAGTCACATGACCTAGTAGTGTAGTCACATGACCTAGTAGTATAGTCACATGACCTAGTAGTGTAGTCACATGACCTAGAAGTGTAGTCACATGACATAGTAGTATAGTCACATGACCTAGTAGTATAGTCACATGACTTAGTAGTGTAGTCACATGACCTAGTAGTATAGTCACATGACCTAGTAGTGTAGTCACATGACCTAGTAGTGTAGTCACATGACCTAGAAGTGTAGTCACATGACATAGTAGTGTAGTCACATGACCTAGTAGTGTAGTCACATGACCTAGTAGTATAGTCACATGACCTAGTAGTGTAGTCACATGACCTATTCACATGACCTACTTCTATCTGTATAGTCATGGAAGTTTTGTTTATATTTCAGATATTGCTAGCTGTATGTTACTCTGCCTGGTTATATAGAAAAGATCCAAATGTTACAGACAGTTACAGTTATGATATATTTAATCGTGAGAAAGCAAAGCAAGATTTGATGCAATGGAAGAAACATCTAGAAACATGGGATGAAGGCGAGGCGTTGGAAAGGGTAAATATACATTTATATCTCGTATCTTCCCATAGTATAGTCAATAGATGGAAACCCCTTACATTTGTTCCTGGATCAGTAGATGGAAGCCCCTTACCTCTGTGTATCTGGATAGAGGCCCTTACCTTTGTACCTGGATCTGTGGATGAAAGCCCCTTGCCTTTGTACCTGGATAGACCCCTTACCTGTGTACCTGGATCAATGGAGGCCCCTGATCTGTGTACCTGAATAGAGGCCCCTGATCTGTGTACCTGAATAGAGGCCCCTGATCTGTGTACCTGAATAGAGGCCCCTGATCTGTGTACCTGAATAGAGGCCCCTGATCTGTGTACCTGAATAGAGGCCCCTGATCTCTGTACCTGAATAGAGGCCCCTGATCTGTGTACCTGAATAGAGGCCCCTGATCTGTGTACCTGAATAGAGGCCCCTGATCTCTGTACCTGAATAGAGGCCCCTGATCTGTGTACCTGAATAGAGGCCCCTGATCTGTGTACCTGAATAGAGGCCCCTGATCTGTGTACCTGAATAGAGGCCCCTAATCCGTGTACCTGAATAGAGGCCCCTGATCTGTGTACCTGAATAGAGGCCCCTGATCTCTGTACCTGAATAGAGGCCCCTGATCTCTGTACCTGAATAGAGGCCCCTGATCTGTGTACCTGAATAGAGGCCCCTGATCTGTGTACCTGAATAGAGGCCCCTGATCTGTGTACCTGAATAGAGGCCCCTGATCTGTGTACCTGAATAGAGGCCCCTAATCCGTGTACCTGAATAGAGGCCCATGATCTCTGTACCTGAATAGAGGCCCCTGATCTCTGTACCTGAATAGAGGCCCCTGATCTCTGTACTTGAATAGAGGCCCCTGATCTCGTTCACTGGATGTAAGCTTCTTGTCTTGATCATTTGATGGAGGTTCTTAGATATTGACAAGAAATGCAGCCTGCACTATTACTTCCAGGCTAATGAAATGTATGACTGTCTTCCTTGCAAAATCAATTTTCTATCCAATTAAAAAGAAACATGTGTGAATGCATGTATCCATGATTTGAATTATATTCAAATTGATGTTTATTGGCAATCAAATGTGTATTTGATAGAAATTCCTCCGACTATATGGCATATCGTTATTCTGCTATGACCTTAATTTGAATTTCATTGAGTATTCTGTGCAAAAACAGCTGTTATCAAGCGTCAGTCAGCGAGCATGTGACAGGTTGTTCCAGGATTGCCTGACTGTCTGATAGAAGTATGCAGCATGCTGTGTAATGTTGACAAATGGATGGAGAATGAATGATGACTCATCACGCACAAAACTAGCTCACTCTGGACACAGAATTAACAGTCGTGTATTTTGATGTAATCATCACTTTCTCTGTGTGTCGTGCGTCTTGTCCAGGTTCATGTTTAAATGCTGGTATTTGGTTGCATGATATGTGACATGCAGTAAAGTCATTGTATAAAGTATGTTCTCATGTTAACACGAGTCCAATGAGCAATATTGATACTATCAGTGTGCTGGGAACACATCTCTACATGCTTTGTGTTTTAGTGCTAATCATTCAATAGATTCTATCACGCTGACAATATTTCTCCACTTCTCTTCTACCAGTCCTAATACTTTGTGTTTGATAAAATCATGTTTATAAATGACAACTCTGATGTTCACAAACGACCACTCTCGATGTCCATGCAGTTTACTGTATACTGGGAGTGATAAAAAGATGTTTATTAAAGACAAACTGATGACAAGGTTGGTCTTTACTTAAAAGTGACGCCTAGAATCTGTCTAAACCTAAGATTTTAAACATAGAATCGGTTTATACATAAGAATTAAGGTATGGAATCGGTTTATACATAAGAATTAAGGTATGGAATCGGTTTATACATAAGAATTAAGGTATGGAATCGGTTTATACTTAAGAATTGAGGTATGGAATCGGTTTATACATAAGAATTAAGGTATGGAATCGGTTTATACTTAAGAATTGAGGTATGGAATCGGTTTATACATAAGAATTAAGGTATGGAATCGGTTTATACTTAAGAATTATGGTATGGAATCGGTTTATACATAAGAATTAAGGTATGGAATCGGTTTATACATAAGAATTAAGGTTTGGAATTGATTTATACATAAAAATTAAGGTATGGAATCGGTTTATACTTAAGAATTAAGGTATGGAATCGGTTTATACATAAGAATTAAGGTATGGAATCGGTTTATACATAAGAATTAAGGTATGGAATCGGTTTATACATAAGAATTAAGGTATGGAATCAGTTTATACATAAGAATTAAAGCCTATAATCTGTCTGAACTTAGAATGATGGCCTAGAATCTGCGTCTGTCTATATTGTTTAATAGCTGAATGAAGATATTGATGTATGACTATATAAAGGTAGAACTACTTCGACATAACTAGAGTGTCTATTATACATCAACCGATAATGCATTTCTCTTTCTTTATCAGGATGTGAAAAAAACATTGTTCAACATACTGTCTTTGCCTTTCCCTGATTGCTGTTTAAATGTTTGAATTGATGTCTTCTATCTTTACAGGGAGTTGCTGCCAGACAGCGGTCCAGATATTTACGGTTTGCTCGACCACCACAAGAGAAACAGCTGATTGAAGCTAGAAAACAAGTGTTGAAAGAAAAGAGAGCCCTTACATTACTTAGGTTTGTTTATTTCTACTGAATGTCTAGAAGTTCCAAACTGGGTCGTATTCGATCAAAACTATGACTATTAAAGCAAATCATAGAGAATGAATAATACAGTTTTCAGTTTGTCTTAAAAACCTCCTACATTTTATACTTCATATTTAAAGTCCTGGATTGTGTGATAAAGATAGAATATTCATTGTTTCTAGGGAGACAGTGACTTTTGTTGTATCATTGATTCTGCTGATCATCATGGCGTATGGAAAGGACAATTCTACCAAGTTCCACCTGAATACAGCAGTAAAGAACACATTTCTCCAATCTGGTGACATCAAGTTGCACAATGTACAATCTATAGATGACTGGTATGTGTGGGCACAATCATCACTACTCCTCTCCACCCAGTCATTTACTCCGCTACATCACAGAAATCAGGTCAGTTTGCTTCATCATTACTCACCATTCTTAGCTCATCTGAGCACAAAGTCACCCTGGGACATCTTGTGAATATTCCAATTACTCCCAAGTATCTAGATTGACCATCTTGGCTTTGATAGTCTAGTGGTAAAGTGTGCGCTTTAAGAATGTCCGGAGTTTGCTCTGTAACCTTATCACTTTAATGATGGAACAAAAATGGTACCAATGTATTCATTGCTAGGCATTCAGTATTAACCTAAAGTTGACATTTCTTCTCATATTGTATCCTCATGTTGATGGATGTTAGCAGGAAGACAGTGATTAATGTTGTAAGCCTTTGTTTCACATTCAACTTTTAGAAAATATAAGAAACAGTAGGAGACAACTGGTTGTTCATGTCTTGATGATTTATATATTGTATTATTATAGAGTTCACAGTTACCTGGCAACAACTATATGATCGGTAATGTTCAACTCCGACAACAACGAGCCACTGAGAAACCTTGCTCCTACAAGCTTCCATATGTACACTCTGTTTGTCTTAGCAACACTGTTACCCCTAGCAACACAGCTACACCAGATTGTATAAAGTTAGGACAGAATGTGGAATGTATATCTTATACCAGGGGTTTCCATGGTGATTTCATGTTTGGACGACATGGTGTCTATGATGGTAGTGGTTTGATCATCTCATTAAATAATTCCAGGTAATCTTTGATGTAATCATCTAATTACTTCCTGTAGTCACCTGACTTCTCATCATTCCAGGTAACAAACATTCATCTGTCTATGATCAACTTTCATTAAGTAAAGTGTGTTCAATTACTATCATGTAAAAATTGATGGTCGATAAATAACTGACTTGTGAATTGCATAAAATGTAATCTTACTAAGTAGCACTGTGACTATATATCATAAATTCTGCTGTGTGAAGTAGGAACAATTCATTGCGGCTATATATGACACATATTCTCTTGTTTACAATACCCTAGCCATAATCTAGTAGCAAATATTCCACATCTTTTATATCCGGAACAAGTCAAAATGCCACCCACATCAGTAACTTATTTGCATACTGTATTGACAAATCTGGTGAGGCTAGTACATTGTGTATGCAAATCTGGTTTACTCAATTGATCAGTCGTGTTCAGTTAACTACTCACAGTAGTCTGAAAGTCCAATTTGATATCTTCTCTTTTTCTTGTAGAAAAATACCTGAAATTGAATAAAGCATCAGTGACATGTATTGTAATGTTATTGTAATATTTCAGACATGAAGCTATAGAACAGCTGAGAATGTTGAAGGTATCCGGCTGGTTAGACAGACATACTAGGGCAGTGATTGTAGAGTTAACATTATACAATGTTCAATCTAATCTATTTACTGCGATACAACTACTGACTGAGATGTCTGGTACTGGTGTACTCTCTACACACGACAAGATCACCTCCACTCAATTATTCTCTTACGTATCGGGATCAGACAACTTTCTGCTGGCATGTCAGGTGAGCTCATAGAAATATAAGGTCAATATGTTTTCAGTGACTGACAATGATTACTTGTTTGATCTACATTTCATCCAAAGCTGATACCTTGAGCCCGTTGCCTAACCATGCGCTGTGCTAGGAAACTGTTTGCTTCAAAAAGGCACTACATAGTGGATGAATATGCCACCAACAAGTGCTTGCAGGTAGCAGACTGTTGCACAGCAAAGCGCTACCGTAGCGGTCTGTGCTCAAGAAAGCGTTTGGTAGCGCTGGCCTAGCAATGTGCTGAAAAACAGTATGCTATCGGCGAACACTGCTCGCTGGTAGCATGTCATTGCATAGATGTAGTAAAGCGCTACCAAAAAGCGCTCGGTTGCGCCTTGGTTAGGCAACGGGCTCCTGGCTAAAACCCTTATCTTCCACGCCTGATACCATGTTTACATAAATTCTACATTCTGGCTCTGATTCGAACCTCCCATATTGAGATCAGGCTTGTGAAATTGAAGCAGCTATCATTGACCATTGAGTTTGCTGATTTTGTACTGGCTAAAGTCTGTTGTTTGATAGTGATTTGGTGGAAGGCTTGGTCTATACTTTTCTAGTTTCACCCCAATGTAATAATAACATTATGTTTTAACTATCTGTGAAGTATATTAAACAGAAATATTTGCTAACACAGTGTTGATTATATTGTCTATTATAGTTGCTGTTCTTTGTGTTAATGATGGTATCAGTGAAATCTCAGGCTTTGTGTATTATCAAGGAGAGAAGGAAATATTTCTATTCATTGTGGAATAACCTGGATGTAAGTGTTTACTTTGTACGCCTTTATATCTCATTATCTGCTTTCATGCCTTCTAGAAAATTTAGTCATAAGGCATCCTTCTATCATTTAGTTATAGACGATAGAATCTAGACGATAGAATCAAGCCTTAAAGTACACAAATATTAGGGTTTCAAAGATTGTTAAGCTGCAGTCAAGCCTTAAAGTACACAAATATTAGGGTTTCAAAGATTGTTAAGCTGCAGTCAAGCCTTAAAGTACACAAATATTAGGGTTTCAAAGATTGTTAAGCTGCAGTCAAGCCTTAAAGTACACAAATATTAGGGTTTCAAAGATTGTTAGGCTGCAGTCAAGCCTTTAAGTACACAAATATTAGGGTTTCAAAGATTGTTAGGCTGCAGTCAAGCCTTTAAGTACACAAATATTAGGGTTTCAAAGATTGTTAGGCTGCAGTCAAGCCTTTAAGTACACAAATATTAGGGTTTCAAAGATTGTTAGGCTGCAGTCAAGGTCCAATGGTAAGAGCACTTGATTTGTAACCCAGCTATCTGGTTTGATTCCCATTTGTGGCAGGTCTTAACTTTCCATGATAATTTGATAATGATGTTGATTTTCATAGACTTGTGGAGAAGTTGCTGGTTCTATGTGAAAGGTTAAATAAGTCGTGTTTAGTATATTGTCCAGGATCACTGTGTTAGGTGAATCAACCACCAGATATATAACTGAACAATTGTTGAAAAAAAACAGTAAAATCTGAATAAAGAAACAAATAAACATCAATAATTGTTCATGAGTGTTAGTTGAGCGTGTCAGACCTGGTTGGTATAGTTCTGCTTTGTACAATATGAACAAACTGAAAACTAATTGTCCTGGAATATTGTTGTATCAATATAATGACAGACAAATTGTTGTAGAATATTGGACATACAATGGTTGATAAGATGATATATCTTATGTCAGACTCATCCGTAAATGATTATTTGCATGAAAAATGAGCTTGCAATGTGGTTGTCTTATTGATGGATGTATTTTCTACTGTTGAAACAAGTCATACTAAATGCACGGAGACATTGAGATCATATTTCATTCCATTTGATATGTAATATTTCTAATTCAACATAGAGCTACAGTATATACAGGGTGTTAAAAAAGTTTGTTCTCAAAATTTAAAATCATACTTAATTTTATCTGAGTAATGTACACAGTGTCTTGCTCTAATAGCTTTATTTCATGCCAAGAAGATTAGAATAATGGTAGAACCTCTGGAATTGAGCCTGAAAATTCTTCTGACGTCACAAAAATAAACTATTACAATTAAAGCAAACTTTTTTTAACACCCTGTACATGTATGAAATATATAAGAAATATTTGATTTTTTTTTCAGTTTCTGATTGCTCTGATATCACTGTTATTCTGTGCGTGTTTCATCTATCGGTTTGTGATTGTTGCCGAGTCCGTGGAGAATCTACGAAGTTCGTATTATGAGAAATACATCAGTGTCTCGTTCATTGCATTCTGGGATAATGTAAGTTCTTATTCTCATACATTTCAACCACATATTGCTGAGAGGCATTTACTACATTTACTATATATATATATATATAACATGTGCACTGTGTGTAGCTGCTATAGATGTTAACTGTATAAGGCATTTAGCTGCAGATAGTAGACAATGTGTTTATATGAAGTTGTGGGTTAAATGCTTTTACTTTTCTATAAATCATGCTTATTTCGTGCACAGTTCCATAGGGGTGTCTGGGGGTCCAGCACCCTTCCCTAGGGGTGTCTGGGGGTCCAGCACCCTTCCCCCAATCCCTTACCCTGGAATTTTGGCAGAAATGTGGTTGACTTACGTACACTAAGAGGCACTTATAACTGTGCAGTTTTCAATTCCTAATAACTTTTTTGTTTGTAAATATTTTTGAACGAAATTTAGTGTATTTGGTTGTCAGTCGACGCGCAACGTAATCCGATATTTTTATCTTACGGTTCAATGAATATTGTCCATTGGACTGTGAAAATAGCAATTTAAAGAATTGCACGAGAAAATGGTGAAACAGCGGGAAATAAAATAAAACATGGTAATTTCCATTAAATTCATGACCTGTTATCCTAAAAAAACACAAACGTCAATGTTTGTCTAAATTGACGCCGTGACGTCGGTTTATCAACACTGGATTTTCAATGTTGCACAAAGTAACTGTTTGAATTTAATTATTATTGGCGTTCCAAAAAGCAAAAGTATGCATTTACAATCATTAACCCCCCTACAGGTGTTTGAGCCATGTTTTACCTGTCTATCTGTGCGTTCATTGTTAACGTATGTTGATAAGAAAGGCATGTTATGCTTCGATCAACTGTCACTGAGATTGCCCATCAAAGGTGACGTCAATGCGACAACATTGCATAGCCTAAACTCTCAGGAATACGCGTTCTTATTTGTTGGAAAATTGCGTTTTAAGCCGGAGCAGATTTTGTGACTTCGCAATTTTACGCAATGCTAAATTATGTGCTGGCGTTTCCTAAATATTGTTTGTTATGAAATAAAATATTCTTAGACATTATCATACATCTTTTAACTACACTTGCTGCAAATTTCAACAAAATATACACACTAAATACTGAGATAGTTAGATTTGTGTAAGTGCACAGTTATAAGTGCCTCTTCGTGTAGTTACACTTGTTTGTCAGAGCTTAGAGACTGATAAAAACATTCCAAGAAATAAGTACTTGATCTGATCCCCCACACCAGGTGACAAAGTGTTGTGTCCAGACATGCTTTCTTTGACCTTATTGTATGATGATAAACAATTATAACAAACATGTATATCGTTCCACTCAAGTGAACAACAACATTACACATGTTCATGCTAACTGGCTTGTGTAGATAACATTGGATAAACCAATCCTTCCCATTGTATTTAAGAAATAATAAATACGCAGCTATGTTTTGTTGCGTAATAAAATATAGGCACGTGTTTGGATGCGTAGTAATTAAATCACGAGTGCGTAGCACGAGTGATTTAATGTACGCATTCAAACGAGTGCCTATATTTTATAACACAACAAAGCACAACTCCTATTTATTATTTCGATTCTAACATCGCCAATGCCTTACCATTTATAGCACAACAAGACAGGTTGACGTCAAACTACTTTCTTTCCTAGGAACGTTACCGTCACCGTTACGTCATTTGTAATACTATATGACGTCAAACGTGACGTCATCAATCAGCTATATTTTATCGCGGTAATAAAATATGGTAAGGTCAATATACGCAAAGAAGGCAAATCTCACGTGCTATGTTAGAATCCAATTTAATACATTGATACACTGTCAAGTCTTCCAGATAAATCAATGGTGGTTGTATAAGTTCCACATCTATATTCCTGTATGACACTTTTAATACATCTCCATCATTTCTCCATAATATCTCCATCTCTCATACAACTGTCAACATTCCCTGCCACTCAATTACTGCTGTCCTGTATATATGCACCAATGATTGATTCAATATAAGATACTGCAGCACAAAACTATAACCAGTGTATCATGGTATGGAACAATAAGTGATCACCACAAGCCCAGTGGGTGTACAGACCACCAGCCCAGTAGGTGTACAGACCACCAGCCCAGTGTGTGTACAGACCACCTGCCCAGTAGGTGTACATACCACCAGCCCAGAGTGTGTACAGACCATCTGCCCAGTGAGCGTACAGACCACAAGCCCAGTGTGTGTACAGACCACCTGCCCTATAGGTGTACAGACCACCTGCCCAATGTGTGTACAGACCACCAGCCCAATGTGTGTACAGACCACCAGCCCAATGTGTGTACAGACCACCTGCCCTATAGGTGTACATACCACCTCCCAGTAGGTGTACAGACCACCTGCCCTATAGGTGTACATACCACCTCCCAGTAGGTGTACAGACCACCTGCCCAATGGGTGTACAGACCACCGGTCCTAAATATGTGTACAGGTCACCAGTCCCCAGTTGGTGTACAGGTCACCAGTCCCAAATAGGTGTACAGTCCACTAGTCCATCAGGTGTACAGTCCACCATCAGGTGTACAGTCCACCAGTTCATAAGGTGTACATTCCACCAGTTCATTAGGTGTACAGTCCATCAATCCATCAGGTGTACAGACCACCAGCAGGTGTACAGTCCACCAGTCCATCATGTGTACAGCCCACCAGTCCATCATGTGTACAGTCCACCAGTCCATCATGTATACAGTACACCAACAGGTATACAGTCCACCAGTCCATCAGGTGAACAGACCACCAGTCCATCAGGTGTACAGTCCATCAGGTGTACAGTCCACCAGTCCATCATGTGTACAGCCCACCAGTCCATCATGTGTACAGTCCACCAGTCCATCAGGTGTACAGTCCACCAGTCCATCAGAACAGACCACCAGTCCATCAGGTGTACAGTCCACCAGTCCATCATGTATACAGTCCACCATCAGGTGTACAGTCCACCATCATGTATACAGTCCACCATCAGGTGTACAGTCCACCAGTCCATCAGAACAGACCACCATCAAGTGTACAGTCCGCCAGTCCATCAGGTGTACAGTCTGCCAGTGTACGTGTACAGTCCATCAGCCTATTGGGTGTACAGTCCACCATCAGGTGTACAGTCCACAAGTCCATTAGGTATACAGTCCATCAGGTGTATAGTCAATCAGGTGTACAGTCCACCAGTCCATCCTGTGTACAGTCCACCAGTCCATCCTGTGTACAGCCCACCAGTCCATCATGTGTACAGTCCACCAGTCCATCATGTTCATAGTCCACCAGTCCATCAGGTGTACAGTCCACCAGTCCATCATGTGTACAATCCACCATCAGGTGTACAGTCCACCAGTCCATCATGTTTACAGTCCACCATCAGGTATACAGTCCATCAGGTATACAGTCCACAAGTCTATCAGGTGTACAGACCACCATTCCATCAGGTGTACAGTCCACCAGTCCATCATGTGTACAGTCCACCGTCATGTGTACAGTCCATCAGTCCATCGGGTGTACGGTCCACCATCAGGTGTACAGTCCACTAGTCCATCAGGTGTACAGTCCACTAGTCCATCAGGTGTACAGTCCACTAGTCCATCCGGTGTACAGTCCACTAGTCCATCCGGTGTACAGTCCACTAGTCCATCAGGTGTACAGTCCACTAGTCCATCCGGTGTACAGTCCACTATTCCATCCAGTGTACAGTCCACTAGTCCATCCGGTGTACAGTCCACTAGTCCATCAGGTGTACAGTCCACCATTCCCCCAGTGGATGTACAGTCCACCAGTCCCCAGTGGGTGTACAGTCCACCAGTCCCCAGTGGATGTACAGTCCACCAGTACCCAGTGGGTGTACAGTCCACCAGTCCCCAGTTGGTGTACAGTCCACCAGTACCCAGTTGGTGTACAGACCACCAGTACCCAGTGGATGTACATACCACCAGTACCCAGTGGATGTACAGTCCACCAGTCCCCAGTTGGTGTACAGTCCACCAGTCCCCAGTTGGTGTACAGTCCACCAGTACCCAGTTGGTGTACAGACCACCAGTACCAAGTGGATGTACATACCACCAGTACCCAGTTGGTGTACAGTCCACCAGTCCCCCAGTTGGTGTGCAGTCCACCAGTACCCAGTGGATGTACAGTCCACCAGTCCCCAGTTGGTGTACAGTCCACCAGTCCCCCAGTTGGTGTACAGTCCACCAGTCCCCCAGTTGGTGTACAGTCCACCAGTACCCCAGTGGATGTACAGTCCACCAGTACCCAGTGGATGTACATACCACCAGTACCCAGTTGGTGTACAGTCCACCAGTCCCCCAGTTGGTGTACAGTCCACCAGTCCCCCAGTTGGTGTACAGTCCACCAGTACCCAGTTGGTGTACAGTCCACCAGTACCCAGTTGGTGTACAGTCCACCAGTACCCAGTGGATGTACAGTCCCCCAGTTGGGGTACAGTCCACCAGTACCAAGTTGGTGTACAGTCCACCAATCCCCCAGTTGATGTGCAGTCCACCAGTACCCAGTGGGTGTACAGTCCACCAGTACCCAGTGGGTGTACAGTCCACCAGTACCCAGTGGATGTACAGTCCACCAGTACCCAGTGGGTGTACAGTCCACCAGTACCCAGTTGGTGTACAGACCACCAGAACCCAGTGGATGTGCAGTCCACCAGTACCCAGTTGGTGTACAGTCCACCAATCCCCCAGTGGATGTGCAGTCCACCAATCCCCCAGTGGATGTGCAGTCCACCAATCCCCCAGTGGATGTGCAGTCCACCAATAACCCAGTGGGTGTACAGTCCACCAATCCCCCAGTGGATGTGCAGTCCACCAATCCCCCAGTGGATGTGCAGCCAACCAATCCCCCAGTTGGTGTACAGTCCACCAATCCCCCAGTTGATGTGCAGTCCACCAGTACCCAGTTGGTGTACAGTCCACCAATCCCCCAGTGGATGTGCAGTCTACCAATCCCCAAGTGGATGTGCAATCCCCCAGTGGATGTGCAGTCCACCAATCCCCCAGTGGATGTGCAGTCCACCAGAACCCAGTTGATGTGCAGTCCACTAGAACCCAGTTGATGTGCAGTCCACCAGTACCCAGTTGGTGTACAGTCCACCAATCCCCAAGTGGATGTGCAGTCCACCAATCCCCCAGATGATGTGCAGTCCACCAATTCCCCAGTGGATGTGCAGTCCACCAGAACCCAGTTGATGTGCAGTCCACTAGTACCCAGTTGGTATACAGTCCACCAGTACCCAGTTGGTGTACAGTCCACTAGTACCCAGTGGATGTACAGTCCACCAATCCCCCAGTGGGAGTACAGTCCACCAGTCCCCAGTGAATGTACAGACCACCAGTACCCAGTTGGTGTACAGTCCACCAGTATCCAGTGGATGTACAGTCCACCAGTCCCCCAGTGGGTGTACAGTCCACCAGTACACCAGTGGGTGTACAGTCCACCAGTCCCCAGTGGGTGTACAGTCCACCATACCCCAGTGGATGTACAGTCCACCAGTCCCCCAGTGGGTGTACAGTCCACCAGTCCCCAGTGGGTGTACAGTCCACCAGTCCCCCAGTGGATGCACAATCCACCTGTCCCCAGTGGGTGTACAGTCCACCAGTTCCTAGTGGATGTACAGTCCACCAGTCCCCCAATGGATGTACAGTCTACCATTCCCCCAGTGGATGTACAGTCTACCAATCCCCCAGATGATGTGCAGTCCACCAATTCCCCAGTGGATGTGCAGTCCACCAGAACCCAGTTGATGTGCAGTCCACTAGTACCCAGTTGGTATACAGTCCACCAGTACCCAGTTGGTGTACAGTCCACTAGTACCCAGTGGATGTACAGTCCACCAATCCCCCAGTGGGAGTACAGTCCACCAGTCCCCAGTGAATGTACAGACCACCAGTACCCAGTTGGTGTACAGTCCACCAGTACCCAGTGGATGTACAGTCCACCAGTCCCCCAGTGGGTGTACAGTCCACCAGTACACCAGTGGGTGTACAGTCCACCAGTCCCCAGTGGGTGTACAGTCCACCATACCCCAGTGGATGTACAGTCCACCAGTCCCCCAGTGGGTGTACAGTCCACCAGTCCCCAGTGGGTGTACAGTCCACCAGTCCCCCAGTGGATGCACAATCCACCTGTCCCCAGTGGGTGTACAGTCCACCAGTTCCTAGTGGATGTACAGTCCACCAGTCCCCCAATGGATGTACAGTCTACCATTCCCCCAGTGGATGTACAGTCTACCAATCCCCCAGATGATGTGCAGTCCACCAATTCCCCAGTGGATGTGCAGTCCACCAGAACCCAGTTGATGTGCAGTCCACTAGTACCCAGTTGGTATACAGTCCACCAGTACCCAGTTGGTGTACAGTCCACTAGTACCCAGTGGATGTACAGTCCACCAATCCCCCAGTGGGAGTACAGTCCACCAGTCCCCAGTGAATGTACAGACCACCAGTACCCAGTTGGTGTACAGTCCACCAGTACCCAGTGGATGTACAGTCCACCAGTCCCCCAGTGGGTGTACAGTCCACCAGTACACCAGTGGGTGTACAGTCCACCAGTCCCCAGTGGGTGTACAGTCCACCATACCCCAGTGGATGTACAGTCCACCAGTCCCCCAGTGGGTGTACAGTCCACCAGTCCCCAGTGGGTGTACAGTCCACCAGTCCCCCAGTGGATGCACAATCCACCTGTCCCCAGTGGGTGTACAGTCCACCAGTTCCTAGTGGATGTACAGTCCACCAGTCCCCCAATGGATGTACAGTCTACCATTCCCCCAGTGGATGTACAGTCTACCATTCCCCCAGTGGGTGTACAGTCCACCAGTCCCCCAATGGATGTACAGTCTACCAGTACCCAGTGGATGAACAGTCCACCATACCCCAGTGGGTGTACAGTCCACCATACACCCACTGGGGACAGGTGGATTGTGCATCCACTGGGGGACTGGTGGACTGTACATCCACTGGGGTACTGGTGGTCTGTACATCCACTGGGGTACTGGTGGACTGTACATCCACTGGGGACTGGTGGACTGTACACCCACTGGGGACTGGAGGACTGTACACTGGGGACTGGTGGACTGTACATCCACTGGGGTACTGGTGGACTGTACACCCACTGGGGGAATGGTGGACTGTACATCCATTGGGGACTGGTGGACTGTACACTCACTGGGGAATGGTGGTCTGTACACCCACTGGGGTACTGGTAGACTGTACATCCACTGGGGTATGGTGGACTGTACACCCACTGGGGTATGGTGGACTGTACATCCACTGGGGTACTGGTTGACTGTACACCCAATGGGGGACTGGTGGACTGTACACCCACAAGGTGACTGGTGGACTGTACATCCATTGGGGGACTGGTGGACTGTACACCCACTGGGGGAATGGTTGACTGTACACCCACTGGGGGACTGGTGGACTGTACATCCACTGGGGTATGGTGGACTGTACACCCACTGGGGGAATGGTTGACTGTACACCCACTGGGGGACTGGTGGACTGTACACCCACTGGGGAATGGTGGTCTGTACACCCACTTGGGTACTGGTAGACTGTACATCCACT
This sequence comes from Spisula solida, assembly GCA_947247005.1. Classification (NCBI taxonomy): domain Eukaryota; kingdom Metazoa; phylum Mollusca; class Bivalvia; order Venerida; family Mactridae; genus Spisula; species Spisula solida. Next base: position 110,389 of record OX365958.1, on the reverse strand, counting down.
GGGGTATGGTGGACTGTACACCCACTGGGGGAATGGTTGACTGTACACCCACTGGGAGACTGGTGGACTGTACATCCATTGGGGACTGGTGGACTGTACATCCACTGGGGGACTGGTGGACTGTACATCCACTGGGGTATGGTGGACTGTACACCCACTGGGGTATGGTGGACTGTACATCCACTGGGGTATGGTGGACTGTACATCCACTGGGGTACTGGTGGACTGTACACCCACCCACTGGGGTACTGGTGGACTGTACACCCACTGGGGACTGGTGGACTGTACATCCACTGGGGTACTGGTAGACTGTACATCCATTGGGGGGACTGGTGGACTGTACACCTACTGGGGTACTGGTAGACTGTACATCCACTGGGGGAATGGTAGACTGTACATCCATTGGGGGACTGGTGGACTGTACATCCACTGGGGTATGGTGGACTGTACACCCACTGGGGACTGGTGGACTGTACACCCACTGGGGTACTGGTAGACTGTACATCCACTGGGGGAATGGTAGACTGTACATCCATTGGGGGACTGGTGGACTGTACATCCACTGGGGTATGGTGGACTGTACATCCACTGGGGAATGGTGGACTGTACATCCACTGCGGGAATGGTGGACTGTACATCCATTGGGGGGAATGGTGGACTGTACATCCATTGGGGGAATGGTGGCCTGTACATCCATTGGGGGAATGGTGGTATGTACACCCACTGGGGGAATGGTAGACTGTACACCCACTGGGGAATGGTGGACTGTACACCCACTGGGGAATGGTGGTATGTACACCCACTGGGGGAATGGTGGACTGTACATCCATTGGGGGAATGGTGAAATGTACATCCATTGGGGGAATAGTGGTATGTACACCCACTGGGGGAATGGTGGACTGTACATCCATTGAGGGAATGGTGGTATGTACACCCACTGGGGGAATGGTAGACTGTACACCCACTGGGGAATGGTGGACTGTACACCCACTGGGGAATGGTGGTATGTACACCCACTGGGGGAATGGTGGACTGTACATCCATTAGGGAATGGTGGACTGTACATCCACTGGGGAATGGTGGACTATACACCCACTGGGGGAATGGTGGACTGTACACCCACTGGGGAATGGTGGTATGTACACCCACTGGGGGAATGGTGGTATGTACACCCACTGGGGGAATGGTAGACTGTACACCCACTGGGGAATGGTGGACTGTACACCCACTGGGGAATGGTGGTATGTACACCCACTGGGGGAATGGTGGACTGTACATCCATTGGGGGAATGGTGGACTGTACATCCATTGGGGGAATGGTGGTATGTACACCCACTGGGGGAATGGTGGACTGTACATCCATTGGGGGAATGGTGGTATGTACACCCACTGGGGGAATGGTAGACTGTACACCCACTGGGGAATGGTGGACTGTACACCCACTGGGGAATGGTGATATGTACACCCACTGGGGGAATGGTGGACTGTACATCCATTGGGGGACTGGTGGACTGTACATCCACTGGGGAATGGTGGACTGTACACCTTCTGCTCTGGTGGTCTGACACACTCTTTGCATGCATTCATGTCAAGTGTTCCAAGTACATAATACACATTTAATATATTGTGTTAAATAAGGGAGATATCACACTCTGTTGTGCTTAAGTTATGATATGCCTCATAGATTTTATACAACCATCTTTATACAGTTTACATAAGTTATATTATTCAGTTCTATTTACATGACATTGTGTTATATGCGATAGTTACATGTGTTCTATTATATTTCAGATTCTGCTGTCATCTGTTGCCATCCTGTTATTCTTATACTTGATTAAATCACTCAGACTTCTCCGATTCAATCAACAGTTTACAATATTTGGTGAAGTATTCAGGAAAGCTCGGAGAGAGATTCTCATCTTCTTTGTAAGTCAATTATTCAACACTACTTGGCATGCAGGCATTATTTCTAGCTAGGTTTTACCCACATATACCTTTCAATAACTAGAGTCATCAAATCTCCTAGGAATTTATGTATCAGGTTTTTTCAATTTCAGTAGAGGTTGGGGCCTTATTTGAAAACTGGATTTATATTAACTGAGTTCAGTAGCAAAGTCACGCTCTCAGAAAATGACTTGCATTTTACAATTTTGATATTCAAACTATGAGAATTCTAATGTTTATTTATATTAACAAACAAGTTTCAATAGTAATTTTAACTCACCTGAGCAAAAAGTGAGCGGATGTCCTAGATTTTGACCAAACTATACAGGAATGATCCCTAGATGATCTTCCTATGATGATATGATAGTATGAGCAGAGTCATAACTATACAGTATGCACAGAGTCATAACTATACAGTATGCACAGAGTCATAACTATACAGTATGCACAGTCATAACTATACAGTATGCACACAGTCATAACTATACAGTATGCACACAGTCATAACTATACAGTATGCACACAGTCATAACTATACAGTATGCACACAGTCATAACTATACAGTATGCACACAGTCATAACTATATAGTACAACCTCTCAAGAATGGCCGTCTGTGGAGAAACAACCTCTTATAACAACACCTTCAAAATATCCCTAAGCCAATATTTACTATCAATTTAACCTCCTGTAGAGCATGACCTCTAAACAACAGCCAATACTTGCAGCTTCAAAAGCGTGTTGCTCTGCAAAGGTGGTACTGCATATTGTTCCATTGTGATATATTTGCATTACATGGTGTTGTGTATATTACAGGGATTGTTCTGTATCATACTGGCTGCATACACCAGTCTGGGTTACACGCTGTTTGGCTGTATGTTGTTAACCTTCAGTGACCTCTGGTATAGTTTGACATTATATGGTGTTGTGTTGTATGTTTCAGGGATTGTTCTGTATCATACTGGCTGCATACACCAGTCTGAGTTACACGCTGTTTGGCTGTATGTTGTTAACCTTCAGTGACCTCTGGTATAGTTTGACATTATATGGTGTTGTGTTGTATGTTTCAGGGATTGTTCTGTATCATACTGGCTGCGTACACCAGTCTGGGTCATACACTGTTTGGTTGCGTGTTGTTAACCTTCAGTGACCTCTGGTATAGTTTGACAGGAGTGACAGCAATGATTGCAGGATGTTATACCATACCAACCCTACACAATCAACCATCCACACTAGCTGCCAATATCTACATGTTTACATTCTGTGTATTTGCCACAGGATTTCTCACATGTTATGTAAGTTCTACATTATCTTGCAGAAAAAATATTTATTGGACTCAAATTTTCGGTGCATTTATGTAATGATGCTAGTTTTATTCTCTACCAAATTTACTGCCATCTGCCATTCAGGAAAAGCTACAGACAATTAAGTTAGAATAGCATAAATTTAGTCCCTTATATTTAAATATGTAAAACTGTGCTTTCAAGCCTTTGTCTGTTCTCAGTATTATATTCAATTTGTGGTTGTTACTTTCAGATGATAGCTGTTCTCAGTCACTTGTTTCAAGTACGCAAGAAACGTCGTCTGCTAGCTTTCAGTGGCATAGAAACAGTGATGTTTTACTGGACACAGTTTCAGTTATGGACTGGTTTAAGAAAACCGGAGATTGAAGAGGAACCAGTCATTATTCTACCTCCGGTAATAGTTACATTATACTGATCGTTGTATTGGTGTTTATGTAATAGTTACATTATACTGATTGTTGTATTGGTGTTTATGTAATAGTTCGAACATATTAAGTAAATTTTACTCGATCCCGATGTGTAATTCTAAGACAGGTGTATATATACATGTGTAATGTCATTGTTGTATATTTATACTATATATTACAGGAGTTTACAATGGCCGAGATAGAATACCAGGTGGACGAGTTGTTGTTCCGTATGAATGCACTGACTGGATCACATGGTCTACCAGAGAAACCAACATGTTATCTGACTGATTCAGACTGTACATATGGTGGGGGAGATGATGGAATCTCCAGTGCTGGATCTGAGGTATATTATCTATACTTTCAACATACAATATACAGTGACAGATGATCAATCTTTGACCTGCTTCTTGTACTGATACAAATATACAACTCAATTTAACTGTTGAAGTATCAAGACTGCCAAGTTTCTGCCCGAAAGGTTACATGATGACCAAGTTTCTGCCTGAAAAGTTACACGAGAGCCCGATTTTGTCTGAAAAGTTACGTGAGAGCCCAAGTTTGTTTGAAAAGTTATGTGAGAGCCCAAGTTTGTATGAAAAGTTACATTAGAGCCCAAGTTTGTCTGAAAAGTTACATGAGAGCCCAAGTTTCTGTCTGAGCACTGTTTCAGATTTTTGATTCCAGCATCCACAATTAGCTAACATGGATGTCACAGTTCAGTTTTCTTTACCTGAATGAAACACAGTCACAATGTATATCTCTTGACCAAGTTTGAAACTACCTAGCTAAGCTTAATCAATGAAAAACTGACACAGTCTGTGTTAAACATTAAGTGTTGGATAATGGGTTACATTGTGTTCTATTATGTTACAGACTGGTCCTGCGTTCGTGGACTACCGACTAGAACAGAGAGTACAGAAGATAGAGGACAATCTGTGTTCACAGGAACCATTCCTGGCTCAACTACTCAAGTTTGACAGTATCGGTGCGGACGATCTCACTCAAGAAAAAGAGAAACAATTAAGGTTTGTTATAGTGATCTTATTTGTTGATACAGTTGATACATAGGCTGACATACCAAGTGGAATGGGAGTGTGAATGATTGTTGTTACTAAAATAATAACTTTTTTGTAAAAACGGCATGATTTATATTCATTCTACATTCAGTAGCATTTGTATTTAATGGGATTTTGCATCTTTCAAAAAAAATGTTCATAAGCAAGTAACATTGTTTAGTCCATTTTATCTAAATGAATTTGAAATGATTCAAAATATGAGAAACCATGGCTAAGTGCTTATCAATGTTACATTGTCTCTACAGATCTCATCTTGAGTTGGAGATATTCCGACAGCTTCAGATTCAACGTCAAGACTTAAAATCTCCGTCTGAGGAGAATCCAGCCAAGGGAAGTAACTGTGAACAGACTGAAGCAGAAATCAAGGAAGAGAATCAGACACCACAAAGTCCGGGGCAAGGTAAAGTTTCAATACTTGGATATAACTTTACTATACAGTAAAACCTCGGTAATACGAGCAGCGATTATTCGAGCAACCGGCCTAATGCGAGCAAATTTCACATATAAACACAGTGACACTTAGTCATAACAACAATTCATCATCGACTTCGGATATTTCGAGCACCTGGCTTAACTCGAGCATTTGGCTTGTCCCGATGGGTCCTCGAGATAACGAGGTTTTACTGTATTTCAAACTTCTACTATATTCAATCATTCTGGATGACCTACTGTATCAAATCATTCTGGATGACCTACTATATTCAATCATTCTGGATGACCTACTGTATCAAATCATTCTGGATGACCTACTATATTCAATCATTCTGAATGACCTACTATATTCAATCATTCTGGATGACCTACTATATTCAATCATTCTGGATGACCTACTATATTCAATCATTCTGGATGACCTACTATATTCAATCATTCTGGATGACCTACTATATTCAATCATTCTGGATGACTGTTTCTAGGTTACTAAGCAGTAAGTGGCAGGGATTACTTACATGTAGGTGATACAGTTGGTAATCTATGGAGTAACCTACACACTTATTGCTTTCACCGATTCATTTTGCTCATTCATTGATTTTACATTGATTTGGTGATCTGTGGGACCTTACTTCTTAGGAAAATTGTTTTTGAATGAAAAAATGATTAAGTAAGACTTACATTAAGCATCAAGATTGATCATGATTTTATCTGAGACAATTCCCTCATAGCTCAAATGAACCCACCCTGGTGACTATAAATGCTAACCAATGTATATGATTTATTGTAGGATCTACATCATCAGATGAACAGATGGATAAACACAAACCTGTCACCAAACCAACCAAACCAAAACGTACACGATCCAGCCTTAAAGTTCAGACATTACAAGATCTTATAACTCAGTCTACACATGAGATGATGGAAACACAGGAAAACTCGAGTTCTAATCCAGATTCTCCCAGAGATAAACTTGTGTTTTGTAAAATGAACAAACCATTAGAACGAGTCAGTTCTAAGAAGTCACCATGGAAACACAATAGTTCTTCATCAAGTTCTGAGAAAATATCTCCTGATTTATCACATCTTGTCTCTACAGAAACTGAAACCATTAAAAAACCAACAAAACCAACTTTCCTTCATTCTAGAGAGTCGTCTTTATCTGATTGTCCTAAAGGAAGTCCAATTCTAAAGATGAGGACTCTGGGTCCAGATAAAGTGCTTCGCTCAGATGTCAATCCACTCGGACTTCTAGAGTCTAGCTCTGGATCAGAACAGGACAGTTTACAGCTTGGTAAGAAGCTGTTTGGTAGGAGAAGTTTAAGAAAGACAAAATCTCGAGGAAAAGGTAAGGGTCCGGATAGTTTGGAACCGGCCCTCGTTCTTGATGAAATAGAAGGAGAGGAGTCGGTGGAGGTAGAAATGGTGGTGGAGAGTATCAAGGAAGATAACTCCAGTAATCTTTTATATCCTATCAAGGGAGAACACTGTCACAGACCATCAAGTAAAGAACATGTGATAACAGCTGACATACACCACAGTTCATGATAGAGAAGGTTGATACAATGTGTGGATAGGATAATTGTACATATGATACACGTTTATCTTTATGATTGTAGAATGGGTATACATATAGGGAAAAACATGGCTTTTAATATGTGAGGTCATTATGAGCTTATAGTTATATTCTAGTCTGGATATAGGTTAGTCAGGTGTTGCTATGTTAAAGTATACATTGTTTGTTTGTAATGTTCCGTCCATTGATCAGCTAACATTATGTGATATTTGCTTTATAGCTTTCTTGAGTACTGAGTTTTATAAATGGCGAGCTATTGTGATGGTGGAACTTGGATGTTTGGTGAATTGTGCATTTTCATTCTATAATTTTTTGCACAGAATGTTTTTTTATTTAAACTTCACAGGAACTACACTGAGATTTCACACTACAACAATTTAGTTACTTAACTTTCTTTCTATGAATTAGACCCAAAAAAAACCACAAAAGAAAACGGTGCTGCAAGTTTACATGTTATTATAGAGCATTTTGTGCTCTGACAGTACTATAGAAGTATCTTGAACTAGCATTGCTTTACATTTTTATCTTTACAACTTTAACCCTTACCACAATAAGTTCAGTTTTTTAACTGTTAAAATATCATGTATAAACAGTTACTGTAACTATATATAATTATATTATAAATAGTTTTTGAGGTGTTTACTAGTCATTTGATATATTGTTTACACTTTACGTATGATATTTAATATGAGATTATATGACATTTCTGTTTGTTTTATGAAGTGTTTAAATGTCTCTTACATTTCATCTTGGTGCTATTTTATTATACAGTATAACTCATACATTGGAGCTTTATATCATATATCTATAGCTCATATGGACTGAAGGCCAAAATGAGCTTTATTGTGATCGGTCTTTGTCCATCAAAAGGCCAAGATAAGCTCTATTGTGATGAGCTGTCTTTATCACTTAAGCATAATTAAAATGTAACATCTAGAACTTAATGGTGAGAATTTGCCTGAACACAAAAATCTAAACAAGAAACCATGTAAAACATTCCAATTTTAACCAAAGACTTTCTGCGTAAAACTTCATGGGCTTGCATTTCATAAGGATAAGTCAAGGAATATGATAGAAAAATGAAAAATAAATGGTACATTGGAAGTGTTGATTAGTATATTTATGATTGCTTAGGTGAGTGTTGAATGACTACCGTCATATCTGACATTTTTGTCAGCATAATGTTTATAGATATGTGCATCAAATAAAATAGTGAAGCTATACTATCTGTGAATTGTCTTATATTTGCTAGAATACACATAATAGAGCATATTATAGTTATAATGCAGTTTGATTGACCTCTTAATAAATACATAACTTGGTAGTATCTGCTCACTATAGATTAAGTCTGAGGATTGCTAATCTAAAGGTACTTGCTGACAACAGAAACATTCTAACACCAGTCATCAAACTAAAGGTGCTTGCTGACAACACAAACATTCATACACCACTCATCATTGAACTAAAGGTATTTGCTGACAACAGAAACATTCTAACACCAGTCATCAAACTAAAGGTACTTGCTGACATCAGAAACATTCTAACACCAGTCATCAAACTAAAGGTGCTGGCTGACAACACAAACATTCATACACCACTCATCATCGAACTAAAGGTACTTGCTGACAACAGAAACATTCTAATACCAGTCATCAAACTAAAGGTGCTTGCTGACAACAGAAACATTCTAACACCAGTCATCAAACTAAAGGTACTTGCTGACAACAGAAACATTTTAACACCAGTCATCAAACTAAAGGTACTTGATGACAACAGAAACATTCTAACACCAGTCATCAAACTAAAGGTACTTGCTGACAACAGAAACATTCTAACACCAGTCATCAAACTAAAGGTACTTGCTGACAACAGAAACATTCTAACACCAGTCATCAAACTAAAGGTACTCGCTGACAACAGAAACATTCTAACACCAGTCATCAAACTAAAGGTACTTGCTGACAAAAGAAACATTCTAACACCAGTCATCAAACTAAAGGTACTTGCTGACAACAGAAACATTCTAACACCAGTCATCAAACTAAAGGTGCTTGCTGACAACAGAAACATTCTAACACCAGTCATCAAACTAAAGGTGCTTGCTAACAACAGAAACATTCTAACACCAGTCATTATTGAACTAAAGGTACTCGCTGACAACAGAAACATTCTAACACCAGTCATCAAACTAAAGGTACTTGCTGACAACAGAAACATTCTAACACCAGTCATCAAACTAAAGGTGCTTGCTAACAACAGAAACATTCTAACACCAGTCATTATTGAGCTAAAGGTACTTGCTAACAACAGAAACATTCTAACACCAGTCATCATTGAACTAAAGGTACTTGCTGACAACAGAAACATTCTAACACCACTCATTTATGAACCAAAGGTACTTGCTGACAACAGAAACATTCTTACACCACTCATCATTGAACTAAAGGTACTCGCTAATAAGAGAAGCATTCATACACCAGTCATCAAACTAAAGGTACTCGCTGACAACAGAAATATTCTAACACCACTCATCATAGAACTAAAGGTACTCGCTGACAACAGAAACATTGTAACACCACTCATCATTGAACTAATGTTTCTGTTGTCAGCTAGAACCTTTAGTTCGATGATGAGTGGTCTAAGTAAGTTTCTGTTGTCAGCAAGTACCTTTAGAATGATGAGTGGTGTTAGAATGTTTCTGTTGTCAGCGAGTACCTTTAGTTCAATGATGAGTGGTGGTGGAATGTTTCTCTTGTCAGTGAGTACCTTTAGTTTGATGACTGGTGTTAGAATGTTTCTGTTGTCAGCAAGTACCTTTAGTTTGATGATGAGTGGTGTAAGAATGTACTCGCTGACAACAGAAACATTCTAACACCACTCATCATAGAACTAAAGGTACTCGCTGACAACAGAAACATTCTAACATCACTCATCATTGAACTAAAGGTTTTCACTGACACCAGAAACATTCATACACCACTCATCATTGAACTAAAGGTACTCCCTGGCAACAGAAACGTTCTAACACCACTCATCATTGAACTAAAGGTACTCCCTGACAACAGAAACGTTCATACACCACTCATCATTAAACTAAAGGTACTCCCTGACAACAGAAACATTCTAACACCACTCATAATTGAACTAAAGATATTTTCTGACAAACAGACTCTTACTAACACCACTCACCATTGAACTAAAGGTACTCGCTGACAAGAGAAACATTCTAACACCACCTATCATTTAATTAAAGATATTTTCTGACAACAGACTCTTTCTTACACCACTCATCATTGAACTAAAGGTACTCGCTGACAACACAAACATTTTTACACCACTCATCATTGAACTAAAGGTGCTTGCTGACAACAGAAACATTCTAACACTACTAATCATCGAACTAAAGATACTTGCTGACAACAGAAACATTCTAACACCACTCATCATTGAACTAAAGGTACTCGCTGACAAGAGAAACATTCTAACACCACGCATCATTGAACTAAAGATATTTTCTGACAAACAGACTCTTACTAACACCACTCACCATTGAACTAAAGGTACTCGCTGACAAGAGAAACATTCTAACACCACTCATAATTGAACTAAAGATATTTTCTGACAAACAGACTCTTACTAACACCACTCACCATTGAACTAAAGGTATTCGCTGACAAGAGAAACATTCTAACACCACCTATCATTTAACTAAAGATATTTTCTGACAACAGACTCTTTCTTACACCACTCATCATTGAACTAAAGGTACTCGCTGACAACAAACATTTTTACACCACTCATCATTGAACTTAAGGTACTTGCTGGCAACACAAACATTCTAACACCACGCATCATTGAACTAAAGGTTATTGCTGACAACACAAACATTCTTACATCACTTATTGAACTAAAGGTACCTACTGACAACAGAAACATTCTCACACCAGTCGTCATCAAACTTAAGGTACTTAATGCTGGCAACAGAAACATTATAACGCCACTTATAGAACAGGATGGGATTGGTTTGCAAGGTTGTTCAGTGTTTTAATGTAACACATTGGACAGGTTGTTCTGCGACATGGATGACAGTTAGGCAGTGTCTGTAATTGAAGAAGGAGGACCGGTTGGCTCAATTGTTTTGTGTTTGGTCAGAGATATGAGGGAACAGATTGCCTAAGTTGTTCAGTGTTGGTTCTCAGACATGGGGAACAGTTTGGCTGAGTTGTTCAGTGTTGATGCTCAGACATGGGGGACAGGTTTGCTGAGTTGTTAGATGATTGTTCTGTGACCTGGAGGACTGGTTAGCAGAATTGTTCAGTGTTGGTTCTCAGACATGGAAGACAGGTTAGCTGAGTTGTTCAATGTTTGTACTGAGACATGGCGGGCAGGTTGGCTGAGTTGTTCAGTGTTTGTTCTGAGATATGGGGAATATATTGGCTGTGTTGTTCAGTGCTTATACTGGGACATGGATGACTGATTGGCTAAAATATTCAATGTTTATACTGATACATGGAGGACAGATTGCGATATGGGGGATAAATTGGCTGAGTTGTTCAATGATTGCACTGGGACATGAAGAACGGATTGGCTGATTTGTTTTGAGTTTGTGCTTTGATATGGAGGACAGGTTAGCTGAGTTGTTCAATGTTTATACTTGAGATTTGTCATTTAGACCTATGTCTATTCCTACGTATACGATAGCAAATGTTGGCTAAAAATAGGGGAACATTGGAAATGATCGATATGTCTTCGGTGACACCAAAAAGTACCAAGTGCTTTATATTGTTTCATTTAAACGACGCTTACACTAATGTATCGATCCAACTTTACAAGTTTTCGGTCTCTTTCTGTATCATTTCCTTGCAAGCTGAGCAGTGTAATGGGTCATTATATGGCCATAGTATGGGTAAATCCTGTTCCCTAGAATTATGAACAGTATTATTTAGAAAAGCTAAAATGTCGTTTTCGGAAGACAAATAAGGAATGATTGTCCCGTATCAACTACAATGTGTAATTTTGTGTCTAAGTGCTACAATGACTTTTTCTACCAGTTGTTTGACGCATTTTTCGTTATCTTCATTATGATTTATATTTTATTTAAAAAGTCATTTGAAAGCACTACGTAGAACTCTCTTGTATCAGCAAGAACCGGTGTGGTAAACCGCGGTTTGTTATAAAGTAAGTTAAGTCACCAATTTTCGAGGGCTGCTTTCAGCAGTTCAGCCGTTTGATATGTTAACTTTCCCTGGTCATCGGGCTACATATGAATACCTCCGTTTCTCTCCTGGTGAATGTGCAGCCAACATCGATTCGCGGCGCCCAGGACTATCGAACATGTGTAGACACTGTGCAGCCCTTACAGGTACCAATTCACACCTTGGTCGAGTGGAGCATGTGGGTTATTTTTAGTCAAAAAAATTAAGCAATGGTCCAAACTGGGGTTGAACCCGGTACCTCTCGATACCAAAGTGCGCGCACTACCTATAGGCCACCCTTCCAACAGTTGGAGTCTAATACACTGTTTTATCGTGAATACGTATGCACGGTCACTATGTTATTATTTTACTCCATTATTTATAAAGCAAACACTTAACAGACTGTATTCGAAACATATTTTAAAGAATACATATAAAGACTCACTGATGGTCTGGCCTTAGAAACTGCTTGTTAAAATAACACCCACATCAAGTCGACGGTGATAACACTTAATAAACACGTAATTAAACGTATGAGAAAATCCCTCGATATGAATCGTAAGTAGCAATCATAGACATCGGTATGGGTATAGGGATAAGTAACAAATCTCAACTAGGACATCGACGTTTGTACTGGGACATGAAGGACAGATTGGCAGAGTTGTTCAATGTTTGAACTGGGCCATGTTTGGGCAGGTTAGCTGAGTTGTTAAATGTTTGTACTGGAACATGGAGTACAGGATGGCTGAGTTGTTAAATGTTTGTACTGGGACGGACAAGTTTGGACAGGTTAGCTGAGTTGTTCAAAGTTTGTTCTGAGGCATGAGAGGGCAGGTTGGCTGAGTTGTTCAGTGTTTGTTCTGTGACATAAAAGACAGGTTGGCTGAGTTGTTCAGTGTTTGTTCTGTGACATAAAAGACAGGTTGGCTGAGTTGTTCAGTGTTTGTTCTATGACATAAAAGACAGGTTGGCTGAGTTGTTCAGTGTTTGTTCTGTGACATAAAAGACAGGTTGGCTGTGTTGTTCAGTGTTTTTTCTATGACATAAAAGACAGGTTTGCTGAGTTCTTCAGTGTTTGTTCTGTGACATAAAAGACAGGTTGGCTGTGTTGTTCAGTGTTTTTCTGTGACATAAAAGACAGGTTGGCTGTGTTGTTCAGTGTTTGTACTGAGCAATGTAGAATATGTTAGCTAAACTGTGCAGTGGTTGTTCTGAGACATGGGGGACATGTTGGCTGAAATGTTCAAGTGTTCTTTCCTGAGACATGTTGGACAGGTTAACAGAGTTGTTCAGTGTTTGTCCTCAGACATGGAGGAAAGATTGGCGAATGTTGTCCAGTGTTTGTCCTCAGACATGGAGGAAAGATTGGCGAATGTTGTTCGATGTTTGGTCTGAGACATGATGGACAGGATGGCTGAGTTGTTCAGTGTTTGTTCTGAGACATGGAGGACAGGTTTAATGAGTTGTTCATTGTATGTACTGAACATGGAGGGAATGGTGGCAATGTTGTTTAGTATGTACTGAGACATGGTGGACAGGTTGGCTGAGTTGTTCAATGTTTGTTCTGAGACATGGAGCACAGGTTGGGTGAGTTGTTCAATGTTTGTTCTGAGACATGGAGCACAGGTTGGCTGAGTTATCCAGTGTTCGTTCTGAAACCTAGTAGACTGGTAGGCTGAGTTGTTAAATGTTAGAACAGACACATGGAGGACCAATTGGCCAAGTTGTTCAATGTTTGTACTGACACATGGAGGACAGGTTGGCTGAGTTGTTAAATGTTAGAACAGAGACATGGAGGACCAATTGGCCAAGTTGTTCAATGTTTGTACTGACACATGGAGGACAGGTTGGCTGAGTTGTTCAATGTTTATACTGAGACATGGAGGACATGTGGGCTAAGTTGTTCAATGTTTGTACTGAGACATGGAGGACAGGTTGGCTGAGTTGTTCAATGTTTGTACTGAGACACAGATGACAGGTTGGCTGAGTTGTTTAATGTTTGTTCTGAGACATGGAGGACTGGTAGGCCGAGTTGTTCAATGTTTTTCTGAGACATGGAGGACAGGTAGGCTGAGCTACTTAGTGTTTGATCTGAGAAATAATAGACAGGTTGGCTGAGTTGTTTAATGTTAGTATTGAGACATGAAGGACAGGTTGGCTGAGTTGTTCAATTTCTGTTACACAGTTTATGGGACATGATGGACATGTTTGCTGAGTTGTTCAATGTTTGTTCTGGGACATGGAGGACAGATTGGCTGAGTTGTTAAATGTTTATTCTCAGACGTTGAGGACATATTAGCAGAGTTGTTCAGTATTTGTTCTGAGACATTGAGGACAGGTTGGCAGAGTTGTTAAGTGTTTGAACAGGGACATGGAGGACAGGTTTTCTGAATTGTTCAGTATTTGTTCTGAGACATGGAGGACAGGTTGGCTAAGTTGTTCAGTATTTGTTCTAGGACATGGAGGACAGAATGTCAGAGTTGTTCAATGTTTGAACAGGGACAAGTTTGGTCAGGTTAGCTGAGTTGTTCAATGTTTGAACAGGGACAAGTTTGGTCAGGTTAGCTGAGTTGTTCAATGTTGGTTCTAGAACATGGAGGACAGAATGGCTGATTTGTTCAATGTTTGTACTGGGACAAGTTTGGACAGGTTAGCTGAGTTGTTCAGTGTTTGTTCTGAGACATGGGGGACAGGTTGGCTGAGCTGTTCAGTATTGGAGAACACGATGTCTGGGTTGTTGAATGTTTGTTCTGAGACATGGGAGGACAAGTTGACTGAGTTGTTCAATGTTTATTTCAGGACATTGAGGACAGGTTGGCTGAGTTGTTCAGTGTTTGTTCTAAGACATGAGAGGACAGGTTGGCTGTGTTGTTCAATGTTTGTTCTGAGACATGAGAGGGCAGGTTGGCTGAGTTGTTCAATGCTTGTTCTGAGACATGAGAGGGCAGGTTGGCTGTGTTGTTCAATGCTTGTTCTGAGACATGAGAGGGCAGGTTGGCTGTGTTGTTCAATGCTTGTTCTGAGACATGAGAGGGCAGGTTGGCTGTGTTGTTCAATGTTTATTTCGGGACATTGAGGACAGGTTGGCTGAATTGTCCAATGTTTGTTCTGAGAGATGGGGTGACAGGTTGGCAGAGTTGTTCAATGTTTGTTTTGAGAGATGGAAGACAGGATGGATGAGTTGTTCAGTGTTTGTTCTGAGACCTGGAAGACAGGATGGATGAGTTGTTCAATGTTTGTTTTGAGACCTGGAAGACAGGTTGGCAGAGTTGTTCAATGTTTGTTCTGAAACCTGGAAGACAGGATGGATGAGTTGTTCAATGTTTGTTCTGAGACCTGGAAGACAGGATGGATGAGTTGTTCAGTGTTTGTTCTAAGACTTGAGAGGACAGGTTGACTGAGTTGTTCAATGTTTATTTCGGGACATTGAGGACAGGTTGGCCGAGTTGTTCAGTGTTTGTACTTGGACACGGAGGACATGTTTGCTGAGTTGTTCAGTGTTTGTTCTGTGACATAAAAGACAGGTTGGCTGAGTTGTTCAGTGTTTGTTCTGTGACATAAAAGACAGGTTGGCTGTGTTGTTCAGTGTTTGTTCTGTGACATATAAGACAGGTTTGCTGTGTTGTTCAGTGTTTGTACTGAGCAATGTAGAATATGTTAGCTAAACTGTTCAGTGGTTGTTCTGAGACATGGGGGACATGTTGGCTGAAATGTTCAGTGTTCTTTTCTGAGACATGTTGGACAGGTTAACAGAGTTGTTCAGTGTTTGTCCTCAGACATGGAGGAAAGATTGGCGAATGTTGTTCATTGTTTGTCCTCAGACATGGAGGAAAGATTGGCGAATGTTGTTCGATGTTTGGTCTGAGACATGATGGACAGGATGGCTGAGTTGTTCAGTGTTTGTTCTGAGACATGGAGGACAGGTTTAATGAGTTGTTCATTGTATGTACTGAACATGGAGGGAATGGTGGCAATGTTGTTTAGTATGTACTGAGACATGGTGGACAGGTTGGCTGAGTTGTTCAATGTTTGTTCTGAGACATGGAGCACAGGTTGGGTGAGTTGTTCAATGTTTGTTCTGAGACATGGAGGACAGGTTGGCTGAGTTATCCAGTGTTTGTTCTGAAACCTAGTAGGCTGGTAGGCTGAGTTGTTAAATGTTAGAACAGAGACATGGAGGACCAATTGGCCAAGTTGTTCAATGTTTGTACTGACACATGGAGGACAGGTTGGCTGAGTTGTTCAATGTTTGTTCTGAGACATGGAGGACAGGTTGGCTGAGTTGTTTAATGTTTGTACTGAGACATGGAGGACAGGTTGGCTGAGTTGTTTAATGTTTGTACTGAGACCTGGAAGACAGGTTGGCTGAGTTGTTTAATGTTTGTACTGAGACCTGGAAGACAGGTTGGCTGAGTTGTTTAATGTTTGTACTGAGACATGGAGGACAGGTTGGCTGAGTTGTTTAATGTTTGTACTGAGACCTGGAAGACAGGTTGGCTGAGTTGTTCAATGTTTGTTCTGAGACATGGAGGACAGGTTGGCTGAGTTGTTCAATGTTTGTACTGAGACATGGAGGACATGTGGGCTAAGTTGTTCAATGTTTGTACTGACACATGGAGGACATGTGGGCTGAGTTGTTCAATGTTTATTCTCAGACGTGGAGGACATGTTGCTGAGTTGTTCAATGTTTATTCTCAGACTTGGAGGATATGTTGGCTGAGTTGTTCAATGTTTGTACTGAGACACGGATGACAGGTTGGCTGAGTTGTTTAATGTTTGTTCTGAGACATGGAGGACTGGTAGGCCGAGTTGTTCAATGTTTTTCTGAGACATGGAGGACAGGTAGGCTGAGCTACTTAGTGTTTGATCTGAGAAATAATAGACAGGTTGGCTGAGTTGTTTAATGTAAGTACTGAGACATGAAGGACAGGTTGGCTGAGTTGTTCAATTTCTGTTACACAGTGCATGGGACATGATGGACATGTTCGCTGAGTTGTTCAATGTTTGTTCTGGGACATGGAGGACAGATTGGCTGAGTTGTTAAATGTTTATTCTCAGACGTTAAGGACATATTAGCTGAGTTGTTCAGTGTTTAGTTTGAGACATGAAGGTCAGGCTGGCCGAGTTGTTCAATTGCTGTTATTGGACATGATGGACATGTTTCCTGAGTTGTTCAATAATTGTTCTGGGACATGGAGGACAGGTTGGTTGAGTTGTTCACTGTTTGTACTTGGACATGGGGGACAGGTTGGTTGAGTTGTTCATTGTTTGTACTTGGACATGGAGGACAGGTTGGTTGAGTTGTTCATTGTTTGTACTTGGACATGGAGGACAGGTTGGTTGAGTTGTTCATTGTTTGTACTTGGACATGGAGGACAGGTTGGTTGAGTTGTTCATTGTTTGTACTTGGACATGGAGGACAGGTTGGTTGAGTTGTTCATTGTTTGTACTTGGACATGGAGGACAGGTTGGTTGAGTTGTTCACTGTTTGTACTTGGACATGGGGGACAGGTTGGCTGAGTTGTTCATTGTTTGTACTTGGACATGGAGGACAGGTTGGCTGAGTTGTTCAATGTTTGTACTTGGACATGGAGGACAGGTTGGCTGAGTTGTTCAATGTTTGTACTTGGACATGGAGGACAGGTTGGCTGAGTTGTTCAATTTTTGTACTGAGATATGAATACAGGTTGGCTTAGTTGTTCAATGTTTGTCTTGGGACATTGAGGACAGGTTGGGTGATTTTTCAATGTTTGTACTGAGACATGGAGGACAGGTGAGATGGATTGTTCAATGTTTGTACTGAGACATGGAGGACAGGTTGGCTGAGTGGTTTAATATTTGTACTGAGACATGGAGGACAGGTTGGCTGAAGTGTTCAGTGTTTGGTCCGGAACATGAGGGACTGGCTGGTTTAGTTGTTCAATGTTTGTTCTTGGACATTTGGAAACAGTTTGACTGATTGTTCAATGTTTGTACTGAGACATGGAGGACAGATTGTTTGCTGGTTGGTAAATGTTTGATCTGAAACATTGAGGACGGGGTGGTTCAGTTTTTGTACTGGAACATGAGATGACATTAAGACTGAGTTAACAGTGTGTGTAGTGAGACATAGGATATGGAAGGGCAGGTTGGCTGAGTTGTTTAATTATTCTTCTGAGACAAGAAAGACAGGTTTGTTGGGATGTTCAGTGTTTGTACTGAAACATGCGACGATATCAAGACTGTATTAACAGTGTGTGTACTGAGACATGGGATATGCAAGGGCAGGTTGGCTGAGTTGTTTAATGTTTGTTCCGAAAAATGGAGGATATGTCGGGTAAATTGTTCAGTGTTTGTTCTGGGACATGAGAGGGCAGTTGTTCAGGGTTTGTACTGGGTGATGCAGGGCAGGATGGTTGGGTTGTTCAATGTTTGTTTTAAGACATGGCGGACAGGACGGCCGAGTAGTTCACTGGTTTTACTGAGAGCTGGAAGACATGTAGGCTGAGTTTTCCAATGTTTGTTATCGGACATTTGGGCCAGATAAGCGGAGTTGTTAGTGTTTGAACTGGGACATAGTGTACAGGTTGGATGGGTTACACATTGTTTGTTCTTAGACATGGAGGACATAGTTGCTGAGTTGTTCAATGTTAGTTCTGAGATATGCAGGACGGGTTAGCTGAGCTGTTCAATGTTAGTTGTGAGACATGGCGGACAGGTTAGCTGAGCTGTTCAATGTTAGTTCTGAGACATGGCGGACAGGTTGGCCGAGCTGTTCAATGTTAGTTCTGAGGCATGGCGGGCAGGTTGGCAGAGTTGTTTAATGTTTGTACTGAGACATGGAGGACAGGTTAGCTGAGCTGTTCAATGTTAGTTCTGAGACATGGGGGACAGGTTGGCCGAGTTGTTCAATGTTTGTACTGAGACATGGAGGACAGGTTGGCCGAGCTGTTCAATGTTAGTTCTGAGACATGGAGGACAGATTGGGCGAACTGTTCAATGTTAGTTCTGAGGCATGGCGGACAGGTTGGCTGAGTTGTTCAATGTTAGTTCTGAGGCATGGCGGACAGGTTGACCCAGCTGTTCAATGTTAGTTCTGAGGCATGGCGGGCAGGTTGGCCGAGCTGTTCAATGTTAGTTCTGAGGCATGGCGGGCAGGTTGGCCGAGCTGTTCAATGTTAGTTCTGAGACATGGCGGACAGGTTGGCCTAGCTGTTCAATGTTAGTTCTGAGGCATGGCGGACAGGTTGGCCTAGCTGTTCAATGTTAGTTCTGAGGCATGGCGGACAGGTTGGCCGAGCTGTTCAATGTTAGTTCTGAGGCATGGTGGGCAGGTTGGCAGGGTTGTTTAATGTTAGTTCTGAGGCATGGCGGACAGGTTGGCCGAGCTGTTCAATGTTAGTTCTGAGGCATGGCGGGCAGGTTTGCAGGGTTGTTTAATGTTTGTACTGAGACATGGAGGACAGGTTAGCTGAGCTGTTCAATGTTAGTTCTGAGGCATGGCGGACAGGTTGGCCGAGCTGTTCAATGTTAGTTCTGAGGCATGGCGGGCAGGTTTGCAGGGTTGTTTAATGTTTGTACTGAGACATGGAGGACAGGTTAGCTGAGCTGTTCAATGTTAGTTCTGAGGCATGGCGGACAGGTTGGCCGAGCTGTTCAATGTTAGTTCTGAGGCATGGCGGGCAGGTTTGCAGGGTTGTTTAATGTTTGTACTGAGACATGGAGGACAGGTTAGCTGAGCTGTTCAATGTTAGTTCTAAGGCATGGCGGACAGGTTGGCCGAGCTGTTCAATGTTAGTTCTGAGGCATGGCGGACAGGTTGGCCGAGCTGTTCAATGTTAGTTCTGAGACATTGCGGGCAGGTTGGCAGGGTTGTTTAGTGTTTGTACTGAGACATGGAGGACAGGTTAGCTGAACTGTTCAATGTTAGTTCTGAGGCGTGGCGGACAGGTTGGCCGAGCTGTTCAATGGTAGTTCTGAGACATGGCGGGCAGGTTGGCAGGGTTGTTTAGTGTTTGTACTGAGACAAGGTTGACAGGTTAGCTGAGCTGATCAATGTTTGTTCTGGGACATGCAGGCCATGTTTGTCAAGTTGTTCATTGTTTCTTCTTATACATGGAGGATATGTTGACTGAGTAGTTCAATGTTAGTTCTAGGACATCGAAAACAGGTTGTCTGAGTTTGAGTAGTTAGTGTTTGTTCTGGGGCATGCAGGACAGGTTGGCTGAGCTGTTCAATGTTAGTTGAACACCGAAGGCATGTTAGCTGAGTTAGTTCAATGTGACATGGGACATGCGAGGACATTTGTCTGGATTGATCAAAATTTGTTCTGTGACACAGAGGAAACACAGAGGAAAGGATGGCTCATTTGTTCAATGTTTGTTACGGTATATGTGGAGACAGGTAGCCTGGGTTGTTTAGTGTTTGTTCTAAAACATTGAAACATTGAAGGACCCATTGCTTGGGTTGTTTGGTGTTTGTTTCGGTCATGAGGAGGCAGGTTGGTTGAGTTGATCAGTGTTTGGTCTGAGACATGGAGGACAGATTAGCCGAGTTGTTCAGTGCTCGTTCTGGGACATAGTGTACAGGTTGGATGGGTTACACATTGTTTGTTCTGGGACATGGTGTACAGGTTGGATGGGTTACACATTGTTTGTTCTGGGACATGGTGTACAGGTTGGATGGGTTACACATTGTTTGTTCTGGGACATGGTGTACAGGTTGGATGGGTTACACATTGTTTGTTCTGGGACATAGTGTACAGGTTGGATGGGTTACACATGTTCTGGGACATGGTAGACATCGGGAGACAGGTTGGCTTATTTGTTTACTGTTTGTTCTGTGACATATGAGGACAGATTGGGTGTGGTTCCGGGACATAGGGTGACCGGTTGGTCGAGGCGTTCAGTGTTCTTTGTAGGACAAGGGGCAACTGGTTGGCCGAGGCGTTCAGTGTTCTTTGTAGGACAAGGGGCAACAAGTTGTTCAGTGCTTGTACTGCGACATGGGAGGGCAGATTGTTAGAGTTGTTCAGAGGCATGGAGGACAGATTGGTGGATTTGTTCAGTGTTCGTTCAGGAACATAGTGGACAGGTTTACTGAGCTGTTCAGTGTTTGTTTTGGACAGGGGAGGGCAGGTTCGTTCATGGGGTGATAGGTTGTTCAGTGGTTGTTCTGAAACTTGGAGGACAGGTTGGCTGAATTGTTCAATGTTTTCTCTGAGACATGGCTTATTGAGTAGTTCGGTATTTGAACTTGGACATGGAAGGACAGGTTAGTTGAGTTGTTAAATGTTTGTTCTGGGACGTGGAAGACAGGTATGCTGAGTTATACAATGTTTGTTTTGGGATATTTAAGAATGGTTGGCCGACTAGTTCAGTGTTTGTTCTGGAACAAGTAGGACATGGTGGCTGAACTCAACAATGTTTGTTATGAAACATGAAGGACATATTGGCTGAGTTGTTCAATATTGTTATAAGACATTGGGGACAGATTGGCCGAGTTGTTCACTGTTCAGAGACATTAAGCATAGGTTGGCTGAGCTATTCAATTTTAGTTCTGAGACATGAAGGACATATTGGCTGAGTTGTTTTGTTTTAGTTTTGAGACTTGGACGACAGGTTGGCCGATATGTTCAGTGTTTGTTCTGAACAACGACAGGTTGGCTGAGTTGTTCAGTCTTTGAAATTGGTAATGACAGTCAGGTTCGCCGAGTTGTTCAATGTTTATTCTGAGAAATGTTGGACAGGTTGGCTGAGTTGTTCAGTGTTTGTACTGGGGCATTGAAGGACTGGTTCGCTGAGTTGTTCAGTATTTGTACTGGGGCATTGAAGGACTGGTTCGCTGAGTTGTTCAGTATTTGTACTGGGGCATTGAAGGACTGGTTCGCTGAGTTGTTCAGTATTTGTACTGGGGCATTGAAGGACTGGTTAGCTGAGTTGTTCAGTATTTGTACTGGGGCATTGAAGGACTGGTTCGCTGAGTTGTTCAGTATTTGTACTGGGGCATTGAAGGACTGGTTCACTGAGTTGTTCAGTATTTGTACTGGGGCATTGAAGGACTGGTTCGCTGAGTTGTTCAGTATTTGTACTGGGGCATTGAAGGACTGGTTCGCTGAGTTGTTCAGTATTTGTACTGGGGCATTGAAGGACTGGTTAATTCCCTGAGTTGTTCAGTGTTTGTACTGGGACATTGAAGGACTGGTTCGCTGAGTTGTTCAGTGTTTGTACTGAGACATTGCGGAAAGGTTGGCCTAGTTGTTCAGAGTTTATTATCAGACATGGAGGACAGGTAGGCTGAGTTGTTTTATTTTTGTTCTGCGACATGGAGGACAGGATGGCTGAATTTTACAATGTTTGTTCTTGAACATGAAGGACTAACTGAGCCGTTCAATGTTTGTTCTAATACATGGAGGACAGGTTAGCTGAATTGTGCAATGTTTGTTCTGAGACATGGAGGACAGGCTGGATAAGTTGTGCAATTTAGTTTCTGAGACATGCAGGCCAGGTTGGCTGAGTTGTTCAATGGTTGTTCTGAGACCAGGAGGACAGGATAGATGAGTTGTTCAATGTTTGTTCTGAGACCAGGGTTACGGGGGACATGTTGGCTGAGGTGTTCAATGTTTGTTCTGAGGCATGGTAGGACAGGTTGACAGAGTTGTTCAATGATTGTTCTTAGACATTGGAGGAGAGGTTGGCTGAGTTGTTCAGTGTTTGTTCTCAGACATGGAGGAAAGATTGGCGAATGTTGTTCAATGTTTGTACTGAGACATGGAGGACAGACTGACTGAGTTGTTCAATGTTTGTTCTGAGACATGGATGACAGGTTGGCTGAGTTGTTCAGTGTTTGTTCTCAGACATGGAGGAAAGATTGGCGAATGTTGTTCAATGTTTGTACTGAGACATGGAGGACAGACTGACTGAGTTGTTCAATGTTTGTTCTGAGACATGGATGACAGGTTGGCTCAGTTGTTCAGTGTTTCTACGTTTACATAGAATACAGATTGGCTCAGAGTTGTTCAATGTTTTACTGAGACATGGATGACAGGTTGGCTCAGTTGTTCAGTGTTTCTACGTTTACATAGAATACAGATTGGCTACAGAGTTGTTCAATGTTTTACTGAGACATGGCGGACAGGTTGGCAAAGTTGATCAGTGTTTGTTCTAAGGAAGGAGGACAGATTGGCTGAGTTGTTCAATGTTTGTTCTGAGACATAGCGGACAGATTGGCTGAGTTGTTCAATGTTTGTTCTGAGACATGGCGGACAGATTGGCTGAGTTGTTCAATGTTTGTTCTGAGACATGGCGGACAGGTTGGCTAAGTTGATCAGTGATTGTTCTAAGGAAGGAGGAGAGGTTAGAAGAGTTGTTCAATATTTGTTCTGAGACATTGACGACATGATTGTTAGCTGAGTTGTTCAGTGTTATTCTGAGACAGGTATGACCGATTGGCTAAGTTGTTCAATGTTTGTACTGAGACATGAAGGACAGGTTGGCTAAGGTGTTCAATGTTTGTACTGAGACATGGAGGATAGGTTGGCTAAGTTGTTAAAATGTTTGTTGTGGGACATAGCAAATAGGTTGGCTGGGTTGTTCAATGTTTGCACTGAGACACAGGTTGGCTAAGTTGATCAATGTTTGTTCTGAGACATGAAGGACAGGTTGGCTAAGGTGTTCAATGTTTGTTCTGAGACATGGAGGACAGGTTGGACATACAGACACCAACAAATCCCGTCAGTGAAAAGCTAGCTCACCACTAAGATTCGTTGGACGTCCAACTGTCATTCTACTCTAATGACAATCAACACGGTTAACAAATTGTTCATATTAATCCAATTACCTCCCTTAATGCCTTCAGCGACCGTAACAGATTATTTCTGCCGAATTACATTGAAATTAGGCCAACAGTTTCTGAAAAGAAGATTTCCAAAGTTTTCTATATAATCATATTGTGACGGCCATGTTTTTTAGGGAATTATTATGAAAATTTGGAATATGGTAGAGGGTCACTCAATTAACATATCTTTGAAATTTTGACCAGCCATTTTTCAAAGTTCTCTTTGAGACAACATGCCTCCTGGCGGTCATGTCTTTTTAATTGAATCATGACAAAATCAGGAATCTGAAAGAGGACCATCCTAGCATCATTTTAGTAAATTTTCATCCAAATTGGCCAAGAAGTTGATGAGGAGACGTTGTTTAAATGAATTGTTGACGATGGACGCAAATGGACGACGGACAAAGCCCAATCACAATAGCTCACCATGAGCACTTTGTGCTCAAGTGAGCTAATAAATAACAAGAGCATGCCCCAACGAATGCTGGACGCTTGACTTTCTAGTACTTGATAGTAAACTTTCTCATCTGCCAGCGAAATTTTAAATGTAACAAAAAATACAAAAGTCATTAAAAATCCTTGATAGAGTACTTCCTCTTGTCTACCGCTAGGTGTCATCACAGAGTGTTGAAGCTTGTAGTCAATACCTCCGATAGATAATGAGAAATGAGTAGAACTATAGCAACAAACAGCGCACTCCACTATTCGCAGTGCCATGCTAGGATAGTATAATCATTATATAATCTAAACATAATGCTTCATATCAGCAGCATTACCCTCTGCTCTGATAGAGTTACCTACTCATGTGTAGGTTCTGTGTGTCAGGAAGGTGAACAAGTAAGCAAAGTATCAAAGGAATATAACAATGCGCTTTGAAGATATAAGAGGTTAAAAACATTTGCATTTCTAAGTCTAAAATGGGGCATAATTTCAACAAAAAGTTTTACAGAGTTACCTACCCATGTGTAGGGGTTGGGGTCATCATGGTGAACAAGTATGCAAAATATCAAAGCAAAATGTCAATGCACTTTGAAGATATTAGAGGTAAAAAACTTGTACCTTAACTTTAACATTTGCAAGTCCAAAAGGGGGCATAATTTCAACAAAAAGCCTGATAGAGTTACCTACTCCTGGATATGGGTTGGGGGTTATGATGGCGAACAAGTATGCAAATTATGAAAGCAATATCTAAAAGGACTTTGAAAATATAAGGGGTCAGAACAACTGTACCTAAACTTTAACATAAGCATTACGCCAAAGCCGACGCCAATGCAAATTCCGGTGCAGCTGTAAGTTTCCCCCCTTCTATATATTCCCAGGGATGTTTATGGCTAATATGAGATTAAGTAATTGTTGCTTGTCCATTCTTTCACCACTAGTTTATAAATTATTGGAGGGGGTGGAGAAATTGACTTTCCCAATTTGGTTTATGGCTAATATGAAGTGAAATCATTGGTGTGTGTCCGTTATTTCACCCCTAGTCAATAATTCATTGGAGGGGTTGGAAGAAATAGACTAGTCAGTTCTCCCCCCACCCCGACTTGTCTTTGACTGACTGGAAGAGAGAAAAATTGACTTGACCATTCTTCAACCCCTGTTTTGTTTTTTGCTTAATAGGAGGGAAAAAACTAATCAATAACTCACTCCCCCCTTGTGATGAGTCCTAAACAAGTAGGGTGTGGAAAGCATAAACAAATCAATGTCTTCAGATGAGTCCTAAACAAGTCAAGGGAAGAAATGGGGGAATAATTGACTAGTCAATTTCTTTCCTCTTAGATTAGTCATTAGCAAGTTGGGCGAAGGGGAGAATTGACTAGTCAATTTCTTCCTGCTTCAGATGGGTCTTTAACAATTAGGCGGAGGATTGACTAGTCAATTTCTTCCACCCTCAGGTGAATCATTAACAAAGAGGGTGAGGGATAGAATTGACTGGTCAATTTCTTCCCCCCTCAGATGGGTCATACACAAGTTGTATGGGTGAAACTAACAAGGGATGTTTATAAAACACGTATGCCCCATGGCAGCCCAATAGTCAGAAATGGTGAAGGTTGCAGTGATAGGGGTCATCTACTGTTGCTGACCAACCTCCACGTAACGTTTGAAGATCCTAGGTTAAAGCGTTATTTAGTTATTGAACGGAAACCATTCAAATAGACAGAAATGGAAAAGGTCACAGTGACCTTGACCTTTGACCTACTGACCTCAATATCAATAGGGATCATCTACTGTTACTGACCAACCTCCATGTAAAGTGTGAAGATCTTAGGTCAAAGCATTCTTGAGTAATTGAACAGAAACCATTTTATACGACCGACCAACAGACAGACAGACAAACGGACCGACAGACATGCGCAAAGCAATATACCTCCTCATCAAAGATGGGGGGCATAATTAATTTCTTCCCACTCAGATGAGTCGTTAACAAATTGGGTGAGAGGAAAGAATTGAACTTGTAATCAATTTCTCCCCCATCGGATAAGTCATTAACAAGTAGGGTGGGAAAGGATTGTCTAGTCAATTTCTTCCCCCTCAGATGAGTACTAAACAAGTTGAATGGGGAAAGAATAGTCTAGTCAATTTCTTCCCCCAATTGATGAATCCTAAACAAGTGGGGTGGGGGAAATAATTGACTACTCAATTTCTTTGCCCTCAGATGAGTCATTAACATGTAGGGTGGGGGAAATAATTGACTAGTCAATTTCTCCCCCCCCCCTTTGATGAATCCTAAGCAGGTTGGGTGGGGGAAAGAATTGACTAGTCAATTTCTCCCCCCCCCCTCAGATGTGTCATTAACAGGCAGGGTGGGGGGAAAGAACTGACTAGTCAATTTCTTCCCCCCTTTGAGAAGTCTTAAACAAGTTTGGTGGGGGAAATAATTGACTAGTCAATTTCTCCCCCCCCTGAGATGAGTCTTAGACAAGTTGAATGGGGGAAAGAATAGACTAATTAATTTCTCCCCCCCCCCCCCCCCTCAGATGAGTCATTAACAAGTAGGGTGGGGAAAGAATTGACTTGTCAATTTCTTTCCCCCTCAAATGAGTCATTAATAAGTACGGTAGGGAAAGAGCAGGCTAGTCAATTTATTCCCACTCTCCTCATTGATGAGTCATTAACAAGTAGGGTAGGGAAAGAGCAGGCTAGTCAATTTATTCCTGCTCTTCTCATTGATGAGTCATTAACAAGTAGGATTGGGAAAGAGCAGGCTAGTCAATTTATTCCCACTCTCCTCATTGATGAGTCATTAACAAGTAGGGTAGGGAAAGAGCAGGCTAGTTAATTTATTCCCACTCTCCTCATTGATGAGTCATTAACAAGTAGGGTAGGGAAAGAGCAGGCTAGTCAATTTATTCCCGCTTTTCTCATTGATGAGTCATTAACAAGTAGGGTAGGGAAAGAGCAGGCTAGTTAATTTATTCCCACTCTCCTAATTGATGAGTCATTAACAAGTAGGGTAGGGAAAGAGCAGGCTAGTTAATTTATTCCCACTCTTCTCATTGATGAGTCATTAACAAGTAGGGTAGGGAAAGAGCAGGCTAGTTAATTTATTCCCACTCTCATTAATGAGTCATTAACAAGAAGGGTAGGTAAAGAGCAGGCTAGTCAATTTATTCCCGCTCTCCTCATTGATGAGTCAAAAACATGTTTTGGGAGATTGGACTATGTAATTTTTCCCCTCCTGACAAATCATGAAAAAAGAACAGACTTGTCAATTTCAGACAAACCAGTTAGTTGTTAACCCCATCCCAAAATACTACAGAGTAGGAGGTAGAAATCCCAAAATACTACAGAGTAGGAGGTAGAAATCCCAAAATACTACAGAGTAGGAGGTAGAAATCAGCAAAATACTACAGAGTAGGAGGTAGAAATCCCAACATACTACAGAGTAGGAGGTAGAAATCCAAAATACTACAGAGTAGGAGGTAGAAATCCCAGAATACTACAGAGTAGGAGGTAGAAATCCCAAAATACTAGAGTAGGAGGTAGAAATCTCAAAATACTACAGAGTAGGAGGTAGAAATCCCAAAATACTAGAGTAGGAGGTAGAAATCCCAAAATACTACAGAGTAGTATGTAGAAATCCCAACATACTACAGAGTAGGAGGTAGAAATCCCAAAATACTACAGAGTAGGAGGTAGAAATCAGCAAAAGTAAAGAAGCTAAGTAAAAAAAAATTCCCGATTGCAAAATATTTAATTATAATTGACTAGTGAGTTTTTTCCCCCATCATCCGGGGAAAAATTGACTGGGGGGAAAAACTGGACTGTTACACTGACACCGACGCTCATGTGACTTCAATAGCTCCCCTTTTTCTACGAATAGTGGAACTAGAAATTAAGTTAAAATGGACAATAACTCCAATAAAAAATATTTATAAAGTTACCTCATCTTGTCTTTAGAATGAAGTCCTCAGTGAATCACCACTGTAATCAATGCCTGAAACAATTATCCCAAGAATCAAGATAATATTTTAAAAGTATTGAGAAATCCAATTTAAAAATTACAACAATATTTAATCAAAAAAAGTATAAGTTAAAAAGGTGCATAACTCCTTTTAAAATCCATGTTTTAGGCGCAATGAATATGACGTAATAGAACTGGTATCCATGTTTTTTTTTGACAACTGTAGAAAAACCAGGTACAAACTTTCGTAAAGTCATATCTGTCGCGGCTAAGCAATTTGGTTGCTGCACAACCTTCTCTGTACATAGGATACACTCAGATAATTTCATATACATAGGGTACACTCAGATAATTACATATACATAGGGTACACTCAGATAATTACATATACATAGGGTACACTCATATAATTACATATACATAGGGAACACTCAGATAACTACATATACATAGGGTACACTCAGATAATTTCATATACATAGGGTACACTCAGATAATTACATATACATAGGGTACACTCAGATAATTACATATACATAGGGTACACTCAGATAATTACATATACATAGGGTACACTCAGATAATTACATATACATAGGGTACACTCAGATAATTACATATACATAGGGTACACTCAGATAATTACATATACATAGGGTACACTCAGACAATTTGAAGCCTATGTTAAAATCAAATGGAGTTATTGCACTTGACCAGTAGTGTTCACTAATGACGGTGAACAAGTGTTGCAAGTTTCTTTATTCTATAGCATAAACACTATAAGAAATTGCCTTTTATAGTAAAGTAACTTGTAACACATGGGAGATTACCATAGCTCTCCCTATTTGTTAAACAGTCCAGCTAAAAATGACCAACATTTCTAAGTTTAAATCTTGACAAAGGCAAATAACTCTCGAACTACCAATCACAGGGTTGTCTACTTTGGTGTTATGGATTTCCTTATTAAACGTAAAATAATACAACTAGTTAGAGTCAGTGGATACCTTTGCTAGTACACTCAGGGACAAAATAAAAGCACAAGGTTTTTCGGGGGGCCTAAGTTTCTAAAAAGGTTTGATACATATTTTAACTGTAACTATTTTAAACTCTTGACTCCTGTGTATTTTTGCACACAATTATATTTGTCCTAAAACCAGTTTAACCAGAAGAGGATAAAACCTATGTTTTGCATGTGGCGCTCATCCGAATTCAAAAAGCGAAACGTTTGTATCAACGAATAGTAGGTTTTGATAACACTTTTAAAAACTCATCAAATAATTTTAAGCATACAAAGTCAGTTAAAACATGCAATATTTGCCAGAACACATTCGGTCGGAAGAAACTCCCATTCTTCGAATTTGAATGAGCCGGGTGGCTGTCGCCAGGTAATTACATTATCACTATTCTACAATTACAAGGCTTAAATAAAGAGCGATATAATGTCACTAGGAGGATAAAGGATCGCCCTCACAAAGGGGAACTCGGACGTCGGATCCGCGCATGTGCACCACTCACCAGACCCTCATGCAAGGGTGGAACATGGTCCCACAACAACGCATGACAACCATCATACATAAATGATCCGTAGTGCATTCTTGTTAAGGGTGCAACACTAGGCATTAAATGTGACAAATGTGTGAATTATGCCTTTAGATTTAAACCATTGTAAAACTGTAGTACATGTACAATTCTAACATAACCGGCGATTTTTCCTATATAGACAAAGAACAAACCATAGCGTTGTATATCGGCCGATATACAATGGTTATTTGAACTACTTTCGACTCGGCTGTTCTTTTTTACACGTCGGGAAATTTATGAATGAAATCACGTGATATTGTATTATTATCGTTGTAAATGTTTTTGCGTATTTTAGACTATTTGTTAGTAAGGAATACTTAAATGATATTTAATTAAATAAATATCCATTGACGTTGAACAGATTTTCTTCTTATTACATATTTTGATTATTGGTTGAAGTATATTTATACTGGGGGTGATAAAGATAATCGTAACAGCCGTCAACAAGTGACCTAAGCAAAATAACACTGGCTTTTTATATAATTCCGGGTTTAAATCATGTTAGAATCAAAATAAACTATGAAAACCATTGTATACCGGCTGTTATACAATGGTTTGTCTTTCTGACGCGTAGGAATTAACCACGAAGGCCTACGGCCTTCGTGGTTAATAACAAGCGTCCGAACTCCAAACCATTGTATAACAGCCAGTATACAATGGTTTTTCATAGTTTATTTCTTAAATATCAATGAAAATTTTGATTTACCCTCCTCAATAATTCATGCATGAGTCTGTGCAATTTCAATGAATTTAAAAAATAACAACATTATTTTTTTTACTATAATATAAAGTGTGCGTTTATTTTGTTCCTGAGTGTATAAAATTATGTAAAATTAAATTTCGTGGTCACTGCACATTCAAAATTGTCATATGGGTTATATATGAGTTCCAACTCCTATAGTTTGGGGTTCAATAGAAAAAAACTGTTAGGACATTACATAAAGGGAAAATATCATTAATAAATAGTACTGATCGGTCATGCAAACTTTCATTGAAATTCGACCATTGGTTGCTGAGAAATAGCACATACATATTTTTTAGTGTAAAATAACAAAGGACTATAACTCCCTTAAAATTGATTAGACCAACGTGTCCCGACAATATGCACAACTAGACTTGTTACTGATCATTCATGCAAAATTTCTTTGAAATCCTTGGGTACAAAGAAATAGCGCTGACCAAATTTGAAAGAGTAAAAAAAAACTAAGGGCCATAACTACCTTAAAATTCAGCCGACCAACGTGTGCGGACGATATACACAACTAGACTTGGTACTGATCATTCATGCTATGTTTCGTTGAAATCGGACCATTGGTAACAGAGAAATAGCGGGGGTTAGGGTTAGGGTTAGCCCTTTATACGTGTAAAAAAACAAAGGGCCATAACAACCTTAGAATTAATGCCACCAACATGTGCCGACAATATGCACAACTAGACTTGGTACTGATCATTCATGCAAAGTTTTGTTGAAATCAGACCATTGGTTACAGAGAAATAGCACGGAAAAAATTTATACATGTAACAAAACAAAGGGCCATAACAACCTTAGAATTAATGCCACCAACATGTGCCGACGATATGCACAACTAGACTTGGTACGGATCATTCATACAAAGTTTCATTGAAATCTGACCAATGGTTACAGAGAAATAGCGGGGACAAAATATTTAAGTGTAAAAAAACAAAGTGCCATAACTACTTCAAAATTGAGCTGAACAATGTGTGCCGACGATATGCACAACTAGACTTGGTACTGATCATTCATACAAAGTTTCATTGAAATCTGACCAATGGTTATAGAGAAATAGGGCGGACAAAACTATACGGACCAACCAACAGACCAACCAACCTCAAGCATGACTCCAATATAGTAAAAAATGTGACTTTTAGAGTGTTAACAAGGTTTTCTTCATTGTGACCTGGTGACCTAGGTTTTAATTGACCCCAGATGACCCAGTTGCAACTTTGACCTAGATTTCATAGAGATATACATTATGGCCAAGTTGCATTAAGATCATATCAAAACTATTACCTCTAGAGTGTTAACAAGGTTTTTCTTTGATTTGACCTAGTGACCTAGTTTTTTACCTTAGATGAACTAGTTACGAACTTGGCCTAGATTTCATAGCGACAAACATTGTTACCAAGTTACATAAAGATTAGGTAAAAAATGTGACCTCTAGAGTGTTAACAAGGTTTTTCTTCAAGGTGACATTGTGACCCAGTTGCAAACTTGACCTAGATTTCATACATATTCATATTGTGACCAAGTTTTATTAAGATTATGTCAAAGATGTGACCTCTAGAATGTTAACAATGTTTTTCTTTGATTTGACCTAGTGACCTAGTTTTTGACCCCAGATGACCCAGTTACGAACTTGACCTATATTTCATAGAGACAAACATTATGACCAAGTTTCATAAATATTAAGTGTTAACAGTTCAATTGTTGACGGCAGACGACGGACGGTGGAAGCCGGACATAGGGCAATCACAATAGCTCACCTTGAGCACTTTGTGCTCAGGTGAGCTAAAAATTAGACACTTGTTAGAGGGTCTGCAAAAGAACATTCGAATGAAATTATAATTGAAATCGGGCAGGCAGTTTCTGAGAAAAAGATTTTTGAAGTTTTCTATTTAGCCATAGAGGAAACAAGCCCTGCCCCTGGCAGCCATGTTTTTTAAGCAATCAACATTAAAATTAGGAATAGCTAAGGAATATTCATGTGGAATTATATTCAAATCGGGCAGGCTGTTTCAGAAAAGACTTGAAGTTTCCTATAAAGCTATACAGTGGAAATTAGCCCCGCCCCTGGTGGCCATGTTTATTTTTAGCAGTCAACGCTACAATTTGGAATTTGGTAGAGGGTCACCTAAGGAACATTTTGTGAAATTATATAGAAATTGAGCCAGCAGGTTCTGAGAAGAAGATTTTCTATATAGTCATATTGTGGAAATCAGTCCAACCCTGGGCGGCCATGTTTTTAAGGGAATTTTAGGGATTAAGAAGAGCCTCCACCTGCTGGGTTTAGTAGAGTCCCCGCCTACTGGGGTTTAGTAGAGCCCCACCTACTGGATTAAGTAGAGGCCCCCGCCTACTGGATTAAGTAGAGACCCCCGCCTACTGGGTTTAATAAAGCCCCCATCTACTGGGTAAGTAGAGCCCCACCTACTGGTTTAGTAGGGCCCCACCAACTGGATTAAGTAGGGCCCCACCAACTGGATTAAGTAGGGCAACCTGCCTAATGGGTTTAGCAGTATTTTACCAATTTGCATAAATGAGTGATCAATACGTTTTATATGTGATTTATAAATTTGTCCATATTTGTATATTTTATGTTCATTGTATATTGTTTTAACCATGTCTTAGTCCTGATTGTATAGCACTTTTGAACATGTGCATTCATGAAAAAACAGCTATATAAATATGGTATATTAATAATAATTATTGAGATAAAAGCTCCGCGAGTCGCATGTGTCGCCTGACGACATGCACATTTGTCATAGAAAACTATCCAGTATTGGGCTACATATTGACTCACAAGGGTTCTCTAGTCATCTGAATTAAAAACGACAAAGTGATGCTCTGGACAAAACAAGAAATGCTCAAATAAAATCAATCTAAGGGAAATAACTCAAAAACGATGCAAGGCAGAGTTATTGTTCTTGCGCACTGCACTTCGGCTTATTGCAAGAAACATGCATACCAAATCTTGAGTCATTTGAACTTAAGGTGACAAAGTTATGCTCCGGTCAAGAAATGGTCTAATAAAATAAATCAAAGGGAAATAATTCAAAAACTATGACAGGTAGAGTTATGGTTCTTGCGCACTGCACTTCGGCTTATTGTAAGAAACATGCATACCAAATCTTGAGTCATTTGAACTTACGGTGACAAAGTTATGCTCCGGACAAGAAATGCTCTAATAAAATAAATGAAAGGGAAATAATTCAAAAACTTTGTCAGGTAGAGTTATGGTTCTTGCACACTGCACTTCGGCTTATTGTAAGAAACATCCATACCAAATCTTGAGTCATTTGAACTTAAGGTGACAAAGTTATGCTCCGGACAAGAAATGCTCTAATAAAATCAATCAAAGGAAAATAATTCAAAACTATGACAGGTAGAGTTATGGTTCTTGTGCACTGCACTTTGGCTTATTGTAAGAAACATGCATACCAAATCTTGAGTCATTTGAACTTAAGGTGACAAAGTTATGCTCCGGACAAGAAATGCTCTAATAAAATCAATCAAAGGGAAATAATTCAAAAACTATGACAGGTAGAGTTATGGTTCTTGCGCACTGCACTTCGGCTTATTGTAAGAAACATGCATACCAAATCTTGAGTCATTTGAACTTAAGGTCACAAAGTTATGCGCCGGACAAGCAATTTGTGACGCCGCAGCCACCGCCAAAGTAACACCTATATGTCGCCTTTTCAGGCGACACAAAAACAAGCCCCATCCCATTGCGGCCATGTTTTTTATTGAATCATGATAAAAATTAGGAATCTGAAAGAGGACCATCCTAACATCATTCTACAGTTTGTTTATGAGGAGAAGATGTTTTAATGAAATGTTGATGATGGTCGGAGGGACGACGGATGCACAAAGGACACAATAGCTCACATTGAGCACTTTGTGCTCTGGTGAGCTAAAAACCGAATGGCCACACACTACCACTGTCTCAGTCGATGTGAAAAAATCTCTTATTGTTATTACCATGGTCATTACATACAGATATACCAGTATAAGTAAAGTACAAGCAAGTGAAGCAATATTATACTTACTACAACCTCTGGATCCACAAGCAGAAGATGTTTGATCATACCGTTCTGTCAACCACTGAGAACATACTCGACCACTGAGAACCTACTGGACCACTGAGAACATACTCGACCACTGAGAACATACTCGATCGTTTGTGTCCGATCAACTAACCAAGATATCACCATCGTTCTGAAGCAGCTTTTCTGTCTAAAAACAATATGATAAAAACATATGACATTGATAGTATATACAGCATATTCATGTGACAATAATATTTCGACATATTTATTGAGTTAAACGATGAAACACCATTTAAACATTAAATTTTAAGACTTTTACTACAATCTGCCTATTAAAGGTGAAGAAATTACTTTGATTGAACAAAGAATAAAATTGTCCATGGTAACTTCAAAGTGCTTAGACTTTTTGACTCCATGTGACCGTTATGTACCCTGGCCTTAACAGAGACAACAACAGTGACCAAAGATCTAAAAACCACAGATTGGCAATTCAATGTAAAACAGTTGAGAGAAAATGCAAAATAGCATGCAGCAGATTCTGTTATTTTAAAGGTGCTGCCTCACAAATTGGGCTAATTTTTTATATATCGTGATTTTCCAACCTAACCAAGTATTGATGTAATAGAAAATGGTTGCTTTATGAAAGATTTGGTGCAAATAAGCAATTTTAACCACTCTCGATATCGCCCACTGAGTATTTTTTTCTTGAAAAATTCCACTAAGTTTCCTTCCAACATGCTTTGTGAATTATGTAATTCACACGTGATCGAACTACATGTAACATCAACAAACTACAGCGTAAACATCAGTGAGGTATTTGGTTCGTTTTTCGATTCGTTTTCATCAAATGCTAACAAATTTCAGGCAATTTAAGTAATAGTAGTGTAAATTTTATAGGGTATTAATACCCTATAGAATTTTTTATGTAAAAATACAAAATAACTACAAAATGCAGATGTTTCACAACTTATTTTAGATGTCAGTGAGCTTGTTTATGGGATATACAGGCAACTATACCAAATTACGTGAATACTTGATGATTTTATTTTTGCAATTCACCGATATGTGAGACAGTGTCTTTAAAATGAGAGTAGGTCTGGCTCTTTGCAAACTCCTGTTTAATTCCTTGACTGATTTCAATAAAAGAGGAATCATTTTAACCTGAACAAGAAGCAGTCACTTCCGCCAATAGGAAAATAATTGTACCAAAGATTATTGAATACAAAAAAATATTTTTATATCATAAGTTATGTGAAAGTTTGGTTTCAATCCCATGAGATATGTTTGAAATATTCACAAAATATTTTTACTATATCCAAATTTATTACATACAAAATAAACATATACGACAAGAAGCAGACATTACACAAAAACCAGGTTAACGTTGACCTTGATCCAACCCGTCCCACCTTCTATCCCAATTGTTGTCTTCACAAAAGCTACTACATTGTACCTACATAGCAAGATTCATCATGATATCACATTCCTAAATAACGTTATTGAGCAAAAACAATTTATCTAGCGTAAGTAACTGCATGCATGTGACCTTGACATCCATCAGCCCCCTGTCAATTGCAAGTGACGTATTCATATAAGCTATATACTAGGGCTGAGTACCCTCAGGGGAATAAAATAGACTTGGCCTCTTCTTCCTCCACCTCTGTATTAATTATTGTCAAGTGGGAGATAAAGTAAACTAGGCCTCTTTTTCCCCCACCTCTGTATTAATTATAGTCAAGTGGGGGATAAAGTAGACTAGGCCTCTTCTTCCCCCACCTCTGTATTAAGAATAGTTTGGTGGGGGATCAAGTAGAACAGGCCTCTTCTTCCCCCACCTCGGTATTAATTATAGTCAGGTGGGGGATAAAATAGACTAGGCCTCTTCTTCCCCCGCCTCTGTATTAATTTCAGTCAGGTGGGGGATCAAGTAGACTAGGCCTCTTCATCCCCCACCTCTGTATTAATTATACTTAGGTTGGGGATAAAATAGACTAGGTCTCTTCTTCCCCCACCTCTGTATTAATTTTAGTCAAATGGGGGTTAAAGTAGATCAGGCCACTTCTTTCCCCACCTCTGTATTAATTATACTTAGGCGGGGATAAAATAGACCAGGTCTCTTCTTCCCCCACCTCTGTATTTTAAAATTATTGATCAATTAGACCAGTCCTTCACCCATCTCCATGATAATTTTACTAAGGTGGGGGATAAAATAGACGAGGCCTCTTCTTCCCCATCTCCATAACAAAAAAATCATAATTTTTAGGTGGGGGAAGAATAAGCCTGGGGTAGGGGAAAAAGAGGCCTGGCAGGGGATAAAACTGACCAGGCCTCTTCTTCCCCGGGGGATAAACTGGGCCGGCCCGGTTTATTCTCGGGGATAAAACTGACTGGGGGAAGATGGGGCCTGTTACATAAAATTAAATAAAAAACATGCCTCGCTTGTTTTTTGTGTTGTTTTTTATTGACGACTTCAGCTTATGTTTCACAATAAGAGCATGACAATGTCATTAGCTATAGTGCCTATCATTACCCGACCGACTCTAAGCCCAACATATCGCCTAACCAATTACTCGCCTGGAAAAATACTACTGTGATTAATAATTCCAATATCCAACACAGTAATTATTACTTATTGATAAAATCCAGATTGTGAATAACACGTTGAAGATCAACACACTGGTTTGCGTTTATCCTTGCTAATTATTAATTAGTAATTAAATGAAGGGGTGTAAGCTTGCATGTAAGCAATATGTCCACAAGAGCCGCACATGACTAAAATTCTATAATTGACCCCTAATTGCCTAAATATGTAATTATGACATCACCCAACAACGTGTAATGTGTACACTGTAGTGATGTTAAGCTCTATTTAGACTAGAGCAATTGTTGCACAACGATAGCATGTAAATGTTTTTGTTCTGTATACACACAGAAAATTGTTGCATGAACTTATGCTCTACATTGGTTTTAATGCATGTTGCTTAAAAATTGGAAGTATTTAATCTGTTTTGTTTTACATAATATTATGTAAACCCAGTATAAATTGCCACCTCTCAACAGCAACCCTTCTTTGAGCAACAACCTCTATTTAGAAACATGATCATTTTATTCCTAAGGTTTACTAAACAGTTGACCTCTCCAAAACAACACTCTCTACACATAAACCAATGGGTGTTTAGAAAAAGGTTTCCCCTAGCCAGATGTATAAATTAAATTGTGCTATATTTTTTACAAATATCCTTTTAAAAATAACCTGCGGTAGCGAAATCTTTGATAATTGATCAATTAAAGTTTCAATAATGTCATCTGTCCAGAAATCTTTTTGCCTCTCATTCATATAAAATTCTTGATAATTACCTATAGTAGGGCTTATCAGGATGAAAATGGATACCTGACAGCTTTCTCACCCCCTTATCAGTTAATTTATGGGAAAATTGTTGCAGGAAAATAGAACAAGTTCTTTTTGGTGAAATTGTTGTGAAACAATTGTGCAGTTGTTGCAGGAGTAAATACATTAGGCAAATTGTTGACGACGACAATTACAAGCAACAATTTAACGTAATGTAAACTCCCTTTTAGCGATGGTGCGTGAGGTTATTACTGGCGGTACAGCAGGAGCAATTAAAGGAGTACCTGACATTGTTTTGGTACAACACGACGTCCATAATTTAGGGCTAGATGGTATTTGATTTAAGTGTTAGAGTTAACTATTAACCACTGACTAGTTACCACTGAGGAAATGTTTCAATGTTTTCATTTCATAGGTATAAAATATCAAACAATATATCAGATATCAATCATTCTGTATCGATACAAATATCATATCGATCATTCTGTATCGATACAAATATCATATCAATCATTCTGTATCAATACAAATATCATATCAATCATTCTGTATCGATACAAATATCATATCGATCATTCTGTATCGATACAAATATCATATCAATCATTCTGTATCGATACAAATATCAGGTATCAATCATTCTGTATTGATACAAATATCATATCAATCATTCTGTATCGATACAAATATCAGATATCAATCATTCTGTATCGATACAAATATCAGATATCAATCATTCTGTATCAATACAAATATCATATCCATCATTCTGTATCGATACAAATATCATATCAATCATTCTGTATCGATACAAATATCAGGTATCAATCATTCTGTATTGATACAAATATCATATCAATCATTCTGTATCGATACAAATATCAGATATCAATCATTCTGTATCGATACAAATATCAGATATCAATCATTCTGTATCAATACAAATATCATATCCATCATTCTGTATCGATACAAATATCATATCAATCATTCTGTATCGATACAAATATCAGGTATCAATCATTCTGTATCGATACAAATATCAGGTATCAATCATTCTGTATCGATACAAATATCATATCAATCATTCTGTATCGATACAAATATCAGATATCAATCATTCTGTATCGATACAAATATCATATCAATCATTCTGTATCGATACAAATATCATATTGATCATTTTGATCAATACTCAGCCCTACTATATACACTGCAAGTTTCATAATAAGATCTCATTCCTAACAAAAGTTATTGAGTGAAACCGTTTTTTTTCTATTTTTAGAAACGATGGCCTAGCTTGACCCCCACTTTCAATCCGAAGTGTTGTCTTTTCACACAAACTACTTACCAAGCTAGCAAGTTTCATCATGTTATCTCAATTCTCACAAAAAATGAGCATGCCTTTTTCTATTTTTAGTAATGGTGACCTTGACACCCCCATACCCTTTTACTTCCCATTGCAAGTGCCGTCTGCAAAACAACTACCAACACAGCAAGTTTTATTGTGATATCTCATCCCAAACTAAGTTATCCATCAGAAACAAATTGTTTTCTCTATAGCTTACACATGTAAAAAGGGACATAATTCTGTCAAAATTGGCCGAAATTAAAAAACATGACAATATGCGGTATTACATCTCATGAGGACACATCTGTGAAGGTTTTATCAAAATTCCTGTAGAAATGAAGGAGGAGTTGCTCATA
This sequence comes from Spisula solida, assembly GCA_947247005.1. Classification (NCBI taxonomy): domain Eukaryota; kingdom Metazoa; phylum Mollusca; class Bivalvia; order Venerida; family Mactridae; genus Spisula; species Spisula solida. The sequence continues at coordinate 70,809 of OX365958.1, read as the reverse complement.
GAAGAATTTTCAACTCTGTCATAATGGTTGAATAAAAATATCCTGACAATATGCGCTGGGGGACATCATAGCAGTTATTCTTGGAAAGTTTCATCAAAATCCCTTAATAAATGTAGGAGGAGTTGCACACAGAAGTTCGAACGGACGGACAGAATGATGCCTACCATTACCATATCACCTTCGCCTTCGACAGGGGATAATAATGAATATATATTGCATAAACTTATTAATCTTTGCCTATGTACATTAAAACATAAAATGTAAGGTATTTAAGAACAAATGAGATTTCACAGGATTTCAGAAGACTGCTGCCAGATATTGTGAGATTTGGTACACCTTTCCATTCTTTGTATGTTTTAACTTTGACAATGACCAAGTAGTTTCATAAAGATAAGTGGTAACTGTCCTCATAACACTTAACTACATAGCACAGTGCAGTCTATCCAGAGTGGCCCTCCTTAGAGCAACACGCTCTCTTACACACCATAACACTACATAGCACAGTGCAGTCTATCCAGAGTGGCCCTCCTTAGAGCAACACGCTCTCTTTCACACCATAACACTACATAGCACAGTGCAGCCTATCCAGAGTGGCCCTCCTTAAAGCAACACGCTCTCTTACACACCATAACACTACATAGCACAGTGCAGCCTATCCAGAGTGGCCCTCCTTAGAGCAACAAGCTCTCTTTCACACCATAACACTACATAGCACAGTGCAGTCTATCCAGAGTGGCCCTCCTTAAAGCAACACGCTCTCTTACACACCATAACACTTAACTACATAGCACAGTGCAGTCTATCCAGATTGGCCCTCCTTAGAGCAACAAGCTCTCTTTCACACCATAACACTACATAGCACAGTGCAGTCTATCCAGAGTGGCCCTCCTTAAAGCAACAAGCTCTCTTTCACACCATAACACTTAACTACATAGCATAGTGCAGCCTATCCAGAGTGGCCCTCCTTAAAGCAACACGCTCTCTTACACACCATAACACTACATAGCACAGTGCAGCCTATCCAGAGTGGCCCTCCTTAGAGCAACAAGCTCTCTTTCACACCATAACACTTAACTACATAGCACAGTGCAGTCTATCCAGAGTGGCCCTCCTTACAGCAACAAGCTCTCTTACACACCATAACACTTAACTACATAGCACAGTGCAGTCTATCCAGAGTGGCCCTCCTTAGAGCAACACGCTCTCTTACACACCATAACACTTAACTACATATCACAGTGCAGTCTATCCAGAGTGGCCCTCCTTACAGCAACAAGCTCTCTTACACACCATAACACTTAACTACATAGCACAGTGCAGTCTATCCAGAGTGGCCCTGACCTTAAAGCAACACGCTCTCTTACACACCATAACACTTAACTACATATCACAGTGCAGTCTATCCAGAGTGGCCCTCCTTACAGCAACAAGCTCTCTTACACACCATAACACTTAACTACATATCACAGTGCAGTCTATCAAGAGTGGCCCTCCTTACAGCAACAAGCTCTCTTACACACCATAACACTTAACTACATATCACAGTGCAGTCTATCCAGAGTGGCCCTCCTTAGAGCAACAAGCTCTCTTACACGCCATAACACTTAACTACATAGCACAGTGCAGTCTATCCAGAGTGGCCCTCCTTAGAGCAACAAGCTCTCTTACACGCCATAACACTTAACTACATAGCACAGTGCAGTCTATCCAGAGTGGCCCTCCTTACAGCAACAAGCTCTCTTACACACCATAACACTTAACTACATATCACAGTGCAGTCTATCAAGAGTGGCCCTCCTTACAGCAACAAGCTCTCTTACACACCATAACACTTAACTACATAGCACAGTGCAGCCTATCCAGAGTGGCCCTCCTTAGAGCAACAAGCTCTCTTACACGCCATAACACTTAACTACATATCACAGTGCAGTCTATCCAGAGTGGCCCTCCTTACAGCAACAAGCTCTCTTACACACCATAACACTTAACTACATAGCACAGTGCAGCCTATCCAGAGTGGCCCTCCTTAGAGCAACAAGCTCTCTTACACGCCATAACACTTAACTACATAGAACAGTGCAGTCTATCCAGAGTGGCCCTCCTTACAGCAACAAGCTCTCTTACACGCCATAACACTTAACTACATATCACAGTGCAGTCTATCCAGAGTGGCCCTCCTTACAGCAACAAGCTCTCTTACACGCCATAACACTTAACTACATAGAACAGTGCAGCCTATCCAGAGTGGCCCTCCTTAGAGCAACAAGCTCTCTTACACGCCATAACACTTAACTACATATCACAGTGCAGTCTATCCAGAGTGGCCCTCCTTACAGCAACAAGCTCTCTTACACACCATAACACTTAACTACATATCACAGTGCAGCCTATCCAGAGTGGCCCTCCTTAGAGCAACAAGCTCTCTTACACGCCATAACACTTAACTACATAGAACAGTGCAGTCTATCCAGAGTGGCCCTCCTTACAGCAACAAGCTCTCTTACACGCCATAACACTTAACTACATAGCACAGTGCAGCCTATCCAGAGTGGCCCTCCTTAGAGCAACAAGCTCTCTTACACGCCATAACACTTAACTACATATCACAGTGCAGTCTATCCAGAGTGGCCCTCCTTACAGCAACAAGCTCTCTTACACGCCATAACACTTAACTACATAGCACAGTGCAGTCTATCCAGAGTGGCCCTCCTTACAGCAACAAGCTCTCTTACACGCCATAACACTTAACTACATAGAACAGTGCAGTCTATCCAGAGTGGCCCTCCTTAGAGCAACACGCTCTATTACACACAATAACACTTAACTACATAGCACAGTGCAGCCTATCCAGAGTGGCCCTCCTTAGAGCAACAAGCTCTCTTACACACCATAACACTTAACTACATAGCACAGTGCAGCCTATCCAGAGTGGCCCTCCTTAGAGCAACAAGCTCTCTTACACGCCATAACACTTAACTACATAGCACAGTGCAGTCTATCCAGAGTGGCCCTCCTTACAGCAACAAGCTCTCTTACACACCATAACACTTAACTACATAGCACAGTGCAGTCTATCCAGAGTGGCCCTCCTTAGAGCAACACGCTCTCTTACACACCATAACACTTAACTACATATCACAGTGCAGTCTATCCAGAGTGGCCCTCCTTAGAGCAACAAGCTCTCTTACACGCCATACTAATTTTAAGCTAGAGGAACAATCTCTGTACAATAACTAAACTTGGCATTTTCCAAAAGTGAGTTGCTCTAGAGAGGTTAATTATTATTGTACTGTATATTTTCACTCACCTCTTTTCTGGTGAGATTACCGTGAAACCATTCTTCAACTATACATGTTAAACATTCTTGTTAGCATCACCATTCACTGACTGCTTCCCTTGAAGTTTTTGAGGGACAATTTGACAGGGAAGAGTTAAACTGTTCTGAAATTAAACACCATAAAGGAAATACAGTCAAACCTGACTGTACAGACCACCCATTTGAACAGCAACAATTGTTCTTCATTGACAGGTGGTTGCTATTAACAGGGTACACAGGGCAGTAATAGTAACAAAATAGTGTGCTTTATAGACACATTCCAAGTTCAAAGGACTGTTACTCCTTACAAATTCTGCTTGAAGTTATGGCTAGTTCTTTAAATGACTAATAATATATAAGATTCATTGAAATAGCAGAATATAGGACTATATAAAAATGAATCTTTACCAAACACTGCCAGATGGTTCAATTTTAATTTGACTCTTTTTGGGGCATAAGAAATGTCTCAATTATTAGTTCATGAGGAGTGCTTGTAAAGCATGCGGGGTTTAAATTGAAAGACAATGTACGTTTGTAAAACATGACTGTAAACCCCCATGGAAGCCCAATAGTCAGAAATGGCAAGGTCACAGTGACCAACAGATGATCAACAGACCGACCACCATGTGCAAAGCAATATACTGTTTCCTGGCTATCAAACATCAATACATGTACCATTGTCAAGGAAATCAATTTTGATATCAACAATATCAATTTTGATGCAGATTGAGTCAAACTTTGATATTTTTCAAATTTCTTCATTTTGAATTAAAACAGAGCAAATTAACTATTGTGGCCAACTCTTAGCATAAATTGTTGATTATTTCAATGGAATGTGTTGTATATAGAGGATCTTGCATGTCAGTGCACATTTAACATACAAGTTCCCTTACCGAACTGACTTACACAGACATATATGTGACTTATATGTAAAGTATATGCCACATATATGGCACATATAAGGCACATATAACTCACATAAAATCTTGTATAAGTTAGTTATATGTATAAGCCAGTTATATGTCATCTCATTTTTCACATATAAGTCACTTATATGCGAGTTATATGTTTGAGAGTATGCTTAGGTCAGTTATATGTGAGTTATATGTGAACTGTATGTGAGTTATATGGATCATTCAGTTTTCGATAACAACCACATATAAGTGAGAACTTAGAAAATTTCTGTACTGGTTTTGTTATCTTCGATATGCTGAAAATTTTTAAGTCCAAATAATGAGAAAAAATTATCAAAATATGCAAAAATTGTTTGGTTATTATTTGTCACCACACAATGGGTATCAAAATGTTCAGAATTCAATAATCTATGCAACTGGAATAAAAAACATTTTATTTTTATATTCAATTTGTTTTTTAATTATATTATGTAACATATTATTTTGAAGTTTATATATCAAACAATAATTATTGATCAGCAAATATATATGGAACCAAAGTAATAATTATACATTGATCTCAAACTTAAGTTCACATCAGAAAAAATAGTTTTAACATATTTAGTAAGATTTACTTATTAATAATATAAAAAAACATAGAATTACTGTTTTATGTATAAATATGATTAATGAGTAATGGTACATTGTATCAATCAAGGCAATTAATTCAATACACTGGACATGTGCATTTTCAGACAACATGATAATACATATTCAGGCCTGCCATTTCTCAGGCATTGAGCCGGTAATTACCGGCAATCTGATGTGATTACAGGCTTACCGGCTTTGAGGACCAATTTACCGGCAATCTTGATAAAATCAAAGCGTTCATGGTTCTCAACAACAGTGTATACCGTTTTCATAACGATGGTGTATATTGCGAGTCGGTATAATTGGTGACAAAGCAATTAACAGGACGCGTGTCATAAAATGTACTACCTCCCGTTGTTTCCCAAATTTGACTCGATCTGGCTCTCTTGGACGCTTTTATTTTCCATAAACATGTATAAAACGACTTTTAAACATAGATGGTTTTAAAGTCGGTCTTCTACTGACGTGCTTTTTCTGCATTTTTATATTATTAATTTGATTTTTTATGCTTAGCTCTGATTGTATTATAGGTGTCTATTATCGAAAATGATTAAAATGCAGTGTACTTGTCGATCTTTGTTCACGTCAGTTATATATGTATTTTGCATATTTTTTTAATTTTGCCTAGACTAGGCTACCAAATTTTTTTTAATGTAGGGCTCTTCTACATTGGTTTAATTCTAGGACTTAATACATGTATATTACAATGACAATGACAAATTTTATTTCGCAATATTAGGCCTCCGGCCCAAAATACAAATAGCTTGATAACTCACATATATAGTGTCAAAAAACAATAAATACAAATGCATGGAATATAGTAATACAGGATGTTGTAAATAACAATGTTCATATTTATGAATGGAATAATGACTAATTACGTACAATATTACAGAACAATAAGTTTGTATTGCTTTTTCTAATTAAAATTTAATAAATGAATTTTTTTATAAGCCATTTGAATGCTTGATTGGTTTTAATTAGGCGGTTCGCGCGCTAAGCGGCTTGAATTAGGCGGTTCGCACGCTAAGCGGCATGAATTAGGGGGTTCGCGCCAAGCGCTGAATATTGAATTTGTCATCATCGCGCGCTTGAATTCAATGTTTGCTAAAATCTCAGGCTTTCGCATGATTTTATTATGGCAGGCCTGCATATTGGACTGAATACTTGTCTAATGTACACACAAAATAGCACCCATTCACCACCTGGGTTAATGAGAAGCTGAGATAACAGCCATCCTTGTCTGATTTATTGCTAGTTTGAATTTCCCCCAAAATATTTCCTTTCTTCTGATTGGCTAGTTTGAACTTGTCTGGTGGTCATTATCTGGAGATCTCACAAAAATGAGCAATGTTTTCAACATTTTATTGGATATTGCTAGTTTTTAGTATTTTGGGAAGTGTTTTGAACCAATCCTATTCTAATGAAGGACATTACATGTAACCTCTGCATCTGACTTGTGATACTGCAGTAAAGGATTATTAGATGTTGAAAATTATTTATTCAAACCAACAAGTGTTACAGAGATCTGTGAAGTTGGATGAATCATTATAATGGTAAGTAGTTTTGTATTAACAGCTGTTTAAGAAATGAACACTATGTTTTATTTTTAAAATGCTATGAATCTGAACTTTAATTAACACATATCATGATATTGTTTAATGTCAAATTTAATTACATTACCAGGTCCTAGCCTCTCAGGAAGTGTTAAGGATATGTTCAATCCAGGAATTGTATTTATACAGATTGTAATATCAACACTGAACTAGCTTTATAGTCTGAGTCTTGCTACAAGTTGTTATAACTTTTAATTTTAAAAAACTCCCATTGTGCTTTATCATTATTTTATTTAACTTTAAAGTAATAGCATGTCTTAACATCAGTATAATTTGATATAATAGTGATGTTTTAACACAACCAACACTAAGTTCAAATAAAGGTTAATTTCAAACAAAAAATGATATCTTATAAGTTCTAAAAATATGTTTTACAGGAACAAGCAGAGTCATTGGGATGGAAGTGATATATAAGGATGACTTTGGACCGAAGCTGAACTCTACCCTGGTACTTTGAAGTGTCGTTAATGGAAGTGAATATAAAAAGTTAGACAGAGAAGAAGAAACTGAACATTTCAAAGATGAATGCTTACGGTTAGTTAATTTAGTAATTAAATGATTTTAACTCATACATATTGACTTGTTAAACTTTTTACAATTTGACATCTACATTATCCTATGTTTTATTAACAAAAAGAAGCATTACAGTCTCCAACTAAGGGTTTTATATCTTTTAACATGTATTTATACATTGTTAATAATCACAAACTTAAATAAGATAAAGCATAGTTTCTATTGTTATAGACACATGGAGTGAACATCTTGTTGAGGAGTTGTAAATCTTAATGCATTAATAGTGCAATATACTGTCATTTATATATTTAAAGACATTATGACAGTAGAGACTTAAGATAACAATCGTTATCTATAGTCTCTGATGGTAGGGACATTATAAATGATATTTATTATTATATAAAAGATATTGTATTCATATTATTATTCACAATTTACAGGTTGATGAACAAGCTGAACCCAGTATTACAGAATTGTGATGGAGGATACCACTGTTCGACTTTTGATCCTAACATTCACAACCAGCAACTCTCAGTCAGTCTTTAAGCTCCATGGTGGACCAAACCACAGCAGAATTCGCCTGAAGTCAAAAAATTACTTGCCAGACTTTGTTATATAGACTTTTTATGTGTGACTGGGTTTTATTAGTGATGTTTATTTGGACCATTGTAAATATTTAATAGTCTTCATAGTTTTGTGATTTTATATAATATATAAACCTTTTAAATATTTAACTATTCTTTTTGCCTGAAATGCTGATGTACATGAAGTTTATGAATTAATAAAGTGATATTAAAATTATTTGCTGCTTTAAATCTTATATCAATATCATGGAAACATGTGAAATGAGATAAACTTGTTAAACTTGTAAGGTAGATTTTAGATAGTCCCCAGTCATAAATGGACGGGATTGAACTAAAATACTAAAAGCTTACAGTGCCTTTAAGGGTTACATATTGTACCATGCTAACATCTCAGTTGCAGGACACGAGTACGATGACCATAGTCCACCGGCGGGTCCAGCTGTAGTTTCCATAAATTTTTAGAAAGCTATTTTTAGCATCTAAGGCAACATATAACTCACATATATGTCACATATATGTCACTTATATGCAATAATAATATTACATATAACTCACATATAAGTCACATATATGTCACATATAAGTGACTTATATGTGATAATAAACATCAGTGGCAGTACAACATATAACTCACATATAACTCGCATATAACTCACTTATACTTATATGTCACATATAAGTCAGTTATATGTTACTTATAACTCACATACATCTCATTTGCATGTAAAATACTAACATGTCACATATATGTGACATATATGTGACTTATATGTAAATTGACTATGTGAAGTATAAGTCACATATAAAATGACATATAAGTGGCATATATGTTATTTTGGTAAGGGTTTTGTTAAACAAGTGGACACAATATTAAAAATGTTTTTAATGGAGAGTTTAATAAAACTCATATGTAACAAGAGATGTTTGTAAAACACGTATGCCCCCTCGGCAGGCCAAAAGTCAGAAATGGTGAAGGTCGCAGTGACCATGACCTTTGACCTACAGACCTCAAAATCAATAGGGGTCATCTACTGTTGTTGACCAACCTCCATGTAAAGTTAGAAGATCCTAGGTCTAAGCTTTCTTGAGTTATTGAAAGGAAACCATTTAAATTTAATAGTCAGAAATGATAAAGGTCACAGTGACCTTGACCTTTGACTTACTGACCTCAACATCAATAGGGTTTCTATCTATTGTTGCTGACCATCCTTCATGTAAAGTTTGTAGATCCTAGGTCAAAGCGTTCTTGAGTTATTGAACAGAAACCATTTAAATAGTCAGAAATGACCTCAAAATCAATAGGGGTCATCTACTGTTGCTGACCAACCTTCATATAAAGTTTGAAGATCCTAGGTCAAAGCGTTCTTGAGTTATTGAATGGAAACCATTTAAATAGTCAGAAATGACCTCAAAATCAATTGGAGTCATCTACTGTTGCTGACCAACCTTCATATAAAGTTTGAAGATCCTAGGTCAAAGCGTTCTTGAGTTATTGAATGGAAACCATTTAAATAGTCAGAAATGACCTCAAAATCAATTGGAGTCATCTACTGTTGCTGACCAACCTTCATATAAAGTTTGAAGATCCTAGGTCAAAGCGTTCTTGAGTTATTGAATGGAAACCATTTTATACAACCAACAGACAGACAGACGGACTGACGGACCGACAGACATGTGCAAAGCAATATACCCCCTCATCAAAGATGGGGGACATAATGAACAAGAATGTAATATTCTGCTTATCACATAACATTAGAGAAGCTCATTATCATTCAAAATGATGAAGTTTGCTGCATAGGTTTCAGACAAAATTCCGCGGTACAATGAGCGCGACATCATGGCGACGTTGGTATTATCCTGACATCATGAGCCGATTAAGGCATGGATGGGCTAACGCCGCTTCAGACTAATTTAAATATTTATTGTACATTCTGGGAGTGCCGAAAGATATTGCACTACTGGACAACAGGTTATGTGATAAATAGCTCACTACATAACATTTCACTAATTTTGTCAAAGAATGTGGCCAAACTAGAATCTTGATGTCTTAAACCGAACATATTCCCACCTATCCATAATATACAGCATTTAGCTCATTTTGTCAATAAATTGAAGATCAATTTATAATGAAAGCAAGAGATGAAAATATTAGCTCATTATATTACGTTTTCAATATTTGAGTGCTGAGTGTAAGTATTGGTTGTAATTCCTGGCCAATTTTAGAGGGGGCATTTTGCATACACTTGACGAATGTTCTAAGTACACACTTTTAGAACTAGAATAAATCAGAAACATACTTATTTAACCTCACTAAAACTGTATAGATATCATATGTGGGTGACTGTCTTTAATACAGAAGAAGAAAAATCAAGATCTACGTAAAAATCATTGATACGTGACAAAAATGATAAAATTACATTTTTCTCGTGCACACATCTCAAATATGTGTAAATTTGTTCAAAGTATTTCATACACGATCAATGTTCGACCCCCAAACATAAAAATATTTCGTATTAAATGACGTAAATGACGCTTGAGGAGTGCCCAAGTGTGATAGAAATGCTTGAAACCGGCATGTCAATAAGACGGGTAAGATTTAATCCATGAATTGTCTGTTTTGGGGTTCTTAACTCATGCACATAATTATTATTATGGTAGCTGCATTTAATTCACGAAAAAAATGCATGTTTATATTGACTCGATTAAAAATTGAGACGTCACATGACGTCATTTACATTTAGTCTTTGAATGCGTCAAAACATGATTATGACAACATCTGACTGATAGTTGTATCACTTTAAGATCGTGAAATAAGGTGGAATCTTTGAACTGAACAGAATATGTCCATTCATTTGTATGGAGCAATTTGAGTTTGAACATGGAAGTAACTTTCAATAGGCATTTAACATCCGAATTACTACTACAGTTTAACAAAACACACTTTTTTTCTATCAATCATGTCTTTTGTAAGATACGAACACATTCTCATTACATAGACTTTGATTTTAATGCAATTTTTTAATTAGGTTGCACGATGGTATGATCGCCTTGTAGCCCTGACCTAAATCCGATATAATACGTCTGCGATGAGTTTGGGCGTCGCATCCGAGCACGACGACAACACCAGACCGTATAGGAACTCATAACGCACCCTTTACTTGAACTGAATGCACTCCCGCAGCAATTGGTACACATCTTTATCAATTCAAAGCCTCAGAGATGTCAGGCTACCAACAGGTCAGAATGTGGTCATACACGATATTGATGTGCGACTTCGTTGTTTTAAGCAGTGAACTAAATGGTCGTTTTCTAATATGTTGTTATTATATTTTAGAATGGTAATTAACTCACCGTGATAGACAATAGTTTCCTGATTCCAATGGTATATTCGATTCACAGATAGGTCTAAAAAAAATTCAATTAAATGAAAAATACAAAGTGTGTACTTCGAACATTCGATTAGTGTACTCGGCTGTCTAAATCCACTAGTGTAGAAAATCTGTTGACAACAGAATTATTCTAACAAAAGTAATCAATAAACAAAATAAACTTGCTGACAACGACCACAATCTTACATAAGTAATTCATAAACAAAATGAAACCTGCAGACAACAGCCACAGTCTTACATAAGTAATTCAAAAACAAAATGAAAGCTGCAGACAACAGCCACAGTCTTACATAAGTAATTCATAAACAAAATGAAACCTGCAGACAACAGCCACTATCTAACATAAGTAACTCATAAACAAAAGAAACCTGCAGACACCAGCCACAATCTGACATAAGTACTCCATAAACAAAAGAAACCTGCAGACAACAGCCATAATATAACATTGGTAACCCATAAACAAAAGGAACCTGCAGACAACAGCCATAATATAACATTTGTACCCCATAAACAAAAGAAACCTGCTGACAACAGCCACAATATGACATAAGTACTCCATAAACAAAAGAAACCTGCAGACAACAGCCATAATATAACATTGGTAACCCATAAACAAAAGGAACCTGCAGACAACAGCCATAATATAACATTTGTAACCCATAAACAAAAGAAACCTGCTGACAACAACCACAATATGACATAAGTACTCCATAAACAAAAGAAACCTGCAGACAACAGCCATAATATAACATTGGTAACCCATAAACAAAAGAAACCTGCAGACAATAGCCATAATATAACATTTGTAACCCATAAACAAAAGAAACCTGCTGACAACAGCCACAATATGACATAAGTACTCCATAAACAAAAGAAACCTGCAGACAACAGCCATAATATAACATTGGTAACCCATAAACAAAAGAAACCTGCAGACAACAGCCATAATATAACATTTGTAACCCATAAACAAAAGAAACCTGCTGACAACAGCCACAATATGACATAAGTAACACATTAACAAAAGAAACCTGCAGACCACAGCCATAATCTGACATAAGTATTCCATAAACAAAAGAAACCTGCAGAACACAGCCATAATCTGACATAAGTATTCCATAAACAAAAGAAACCTGCAGACCACAGCCATAATCTTACATAAGTACTCCATAAACAAAAGAAACCTGCAGACAACAGCCATAATATAACATTGGTAACCCATAAACAAAAGAAACCTGCAGACAACAGCCATAATATAACATTTGTAACCCATAAACAAAAGAAACCTGCTGACAACAGCCACAATATGACATAAGTAACACATTAACAAAAGAAACCTGCAGACCACAGCCATAATCTGACATAAGTATTCCATAAACAAAAGAAACCTGCAGACAACAGCCATAATCTGACCTAAGTATTCCATAAACAAAAGAAACCTGCAGACCACAGCCATAATCTTACATAAGTATTCCATAAACAAAAGAAACCTGCAGACCACAGCCATAATCTTACATAAGTACTCCATAAACAAAAGAAACCTGCAGACAACAGCCATAATATAACATTGGTACCCATAAACAAAAGAAACCTGCAGACAACAGCCATAATATAACATTTGTAACCCATAAACAAAAGAAACCTGCTGACAACAGCCACAATATGACATAAGTAACACATTAACAAAAGAAACCTGCAGACCACAGCCATAATCTGACATAAGTATTCCATAAACAAAAGAAACCTGCAGACAACAGCCATAATCTGACATAAGTATTCCATAAACAAAAGAAACCTGCAGACAACAGCCATAATATAACATTGGTAACCCATAAACAAAAGAAACCTGCAGACAACAGCCATAATCTGACATAAGTATTCCATAAACAAAAGAAACCTGCAGACAACAGCCATAATATAACATTGGTAACCCATAAACAAAAGAAACCTGCAGACAACAGCCATAATCTGACATAAGTATTCCATAAACAAAAGAAACCTGCAGACAACAGCCATAATCTGACATAAGTATTCCATAAACAAAAGAAACCTGCTGACAACAGCCATAATCTGACATAAGTAACCCATAAACAAAAGAAACCTGCAGACCACAGCCATAATCTGACATAAGTATTCCATAAACAAAAGAAACCTGCAGACAACAGCCATAATCTGACATAAGTATTCCATAAACAAAAGAAACCTGCAGACAACAGCCATAATATAACATTGGTAACCCATAAACAAAAGAAACCTGCAGACAACAGCCATAATCTGACATAAGTATTCCATAAACAAAAGAAACCTGCAGACAACAGCCATAATATAACATTGGTAACCCATAAACAAAAGAAACCTGCAGACAACAGCCATAATCTGACATAAGTATTCCATAAACAAAAGAAACCTGCAGACAACAGCCATAATATAACATTGGTAACCCATAAACAAAAGAAACCTGCAGACAACAGCCATAATCTGACATAAGTATTCCATAAACAAAAGAAACCTGCAGACAACAGCCATAATCTGACATAAGTATTCCATAAACAAAAGAAACCTGCTGACAACAGCCATAATCTGACATAAGTAACCCATAAACAAAAGAAACCTGCAGACAACAGCCATAATCTGACATAAGTATTCCATAAACAAAAGAAACCTGCTGACAACAGCCATAATCTGACATAAGTAACCCATAAACAAAAGAAACCTGCAGACAACAGCTACATTCAAACAATAGTAATCCATATACAAAACAAATCTTTAGATAACAGCTACAATCAGACAAAAGCTACCAATCAACAAAAGAATCCTGCATACAACAGCCACAATGTAACATCAGTAATCCATAAACACAAAACCAGCACACAACAGCCATAATCTAATATAAGTAATCCATAAACAAAGACACCTGCATACAACAGTCATAATCTAATATAAGTAACCCATAGACAAAGACACCTGCAGACAACAGTCATAATCTAACATAAGTAATCCATAAACAAAGGAAACCTGCAGACAACAGTCATCATCTAATATGAGTAATCCATAAACAAAGACACCTGCAGACAACAGTCATAATCTAATATAAGTAATCCATAAACAAAGACACCTGCAGACAACAGTCATAATCTAATATAAGTAATCCATATACAAAGACACCTGCAGACAACAGTCACAATCTAATATAAGTAACCCATAAACATAGACACCTGCAGACAACAGTCATAATCTAATATAAGTAATCCATAAACAAAGACACCTGCAGACAACAGTCATAATCTAACATAAGTAACCCATAAACAAAGACACCTGCAGACAACAGCAATAATCTAATATAAGTAATCCATAAACATAGACACCTGCAGAAAACAGTCATAATCTAATATAAGTAATCCATAAACAAAGGAAACCTGCAGACAACAGTCATAATCTAATATAAGTAATCCATAAACAAAGACACCTGCAGACAACAGTCATAATCTAATATAAGTAATCCATAAACAAAGACACCTGCAGACAACAGTCATAATCTAACATAAGTAACCCATAAACATTAAACCAGCAGACAACAGCAATAATCTAACATAAGTTATCCATAAACAAAGACACCTGCAGACAACAGTCACAATCTAACATAAGTAACCCATAAACAAAAAAAAACAGCAAACAACAGCCACAATGAAACTAATAAATGAAAAAACCTGCAGACTACAGCAAAAATCTAACAAAAGTAACCCATTAACAAAAGAAAACTGCAAATAACAGCCACAATGAAACTAATAAACAAAAAAAACCTGCAGACTACAGCCTAAATCTAACATAAGTAACCCATAAACAATACAAAACTGTAAACAATTGCCAAAATGAAACTAATAAACAAAAGAAACCTGCTTACAACAGCCACAATCTAATATATATTACCCATAAATAAAACAAACCTTTAGATAACAGCCACAATGTGACATAAATTACCCAAAAACAAAGAAACCTGCTGACATCAGTCATAATCTAACATAAGTAACCATTAACAAAAGAAACCTGCAGACAACAGCAACAATCTAACATAAGTAATCCATAAACAAAGGAAAGCTGCAGACAACAGCAACAATCTAGCAAATGTAATCCATAAACAAAGGAAACCTGCAAACAACAGCCACAATCTAACATAAGTAATCCATTAACAAAAGAAACCTGCAGACAACAACCACAATCTGACATTAGTAATCTGTAAACAAAAGAAACATGCTGACAACAGCCACAATCTGAAATAAGTAGTCCTGAAACAAAAGAAACCTGCAGACAACAGCCACAATCTGACATTAGTAATCCGTCAACAAAAGAAACCTGCAGACAACAGTCACAATCTGAAATAAGTAATCCTGAAACAAAAGAAACCTGCAGACAACAGCCACAATCTGACATTAGTTATCCTGAAACAAAAGAAACCTGCAGACAACAGCCACAATTTGAAATAAGTCATCCATAAACACAAGAAAACTGCAAACAGCCACAATGAAACTCATAAACGAAAAAACCTGCAGACTACAGCAAAAATCTAACAAAAGAAACCCATAAACAAAAGAAAACTGCAAATAACAGCCACAATGAAACTAATAAACAAAAAACCTGCAGACTACAGCCAAAATCAAACATAAGTAACCCATAAGCAATACAAAACTGTAAACAACAGCCATAATGAAACTTATAAACAAAAAGCCTGCTGACATCAGTCATAATCTAACATGAGTAACCGTAAACAAAAAAAAACCTGCAGACAACAGCAACAATCTAACATAAGTAACCGTTAACAAAAGAAACCTGCAGATAACAGTCATAATCAGACATAAGTAACCCATAAACAAAGGAAACCTGCTGATAACAACCACAATCCAACATAAGTAACCCATAAACATTAAACCTGCAGACAACAGCAATAATCTAACATAAGTTATCCATAAACAAAGACACCTGCAGACAACAGTCACAATCTAACATAAGTAACCAATAAACAAAAGAAAACAGCAAACAACAGCCACAATGAAACTAATAAACAAAAAACTTGCAGACAACAGCCAAAATCTAACAAAAGTAACCCATAAACAAAAGAAAACTGTAAACAACAGCCATAATGAAACTAATGAACAAAAAACCTGCTTACAACAGCCACAATCTAATATAAGTAACCCATAAACAATACAAAACTGTAAACAACAGCAACAATCTAACATATATTACCCATAAATAAAACAAACCTTTAGATAACAGCCACAATGTGACATAAATTACCCAAAAACAAAGAAACCTGCTGACATCAGTCATTATCTAACATAAGTAACCTCGAACAAAAGAAACCTGCAGATAACAGCAACAATCTAGCAAATGTAATCCATAAACAAAGGAAACCTGCCGACAACAGCAACAATCTAGCAAATGTAATCCATAAACAAAGGAAACCTGCCGACAACAGCAACAATCTAGCAAATGTAATCCATAAACAAAGGAAACCTGCCGACAACAGCAACAATCTGACATAAGTAATCCATTAACACAAGAAATTTGCAAACAACAGCCACAATTAAACTAATAAACAAAAAACCTGCAGACTACAGCCTAAATCTAACATAAGTAACCCATAAACAAAAGAAAACTGCAAATAACAGCCACAATGAAACTAATAAATGAAAAACCTGCAGACTACAGCCAAAATCTAACAAAAGTAACCCATAAACAATACAAAACTGTAAACAACAGCCACAATGAAACTTATAAATGAAAAACCTGCAGACTACAGCCTTAATCTAACATAAGTAACCCATTAACAAAAGAAAACTGCAAACAACAGCCACAATGAAACTAATAAAAGAAAAACCTGCAGACTACAGCCAAAATCTAACAAAAGTAACCCATAAACAAAAGAAAACTGCAAACAACAGCCACAATGAAACTAATAAACAAAAAACCTGCAGACTACAGCCTAAATCTAACATAAGTAACCCATAAACAATACAAAACTGTAAACAACAGCCATAATGAAACTAATAAACAAAAACCTGCTTACAACAGCCACAATCTAACATAAGTAACCCATAAACAATACAAAACTGTAAACAACAGCAACAATCTAACATATATTACCCATAAAAAAAACAAACCTTTAGATAACAGCCACAATGTGACATAAATTACCCAAAAACAAAGAAACCTGCTGACATCAGTCATAATCTAATATAAGTAACCTCGAACAAAAGAAACCTGCAGACAACAGCAACAATCTAGCAAATGTAATCCATAAACAAAGGAAACATGCAAACAACAGCCACAATCTAACATAAGTAATCCATTAACAAAAGAAACCTGCAGGCAACAGCCACAATCTGACATTAGTAATCTGTAAACAAAAGAAACATGCTGACAACAGCCACAATCTGAAATAAGTAATCCTGAAACAAAAGAAACCTGCAGACAACAGCCACAATCTGACATATTTAATCCGTAAACAAAAGAAACCTGCTGACAACAGCAAATCTGCTGAGAACGTCACAATCTAACATAAGCCACCCTTAAACTACAGACACCTGTTGACAACAGACATGGTTCATGGAAACAGTTGGTCTGCATAAAAAGAGGGGGTGGACAGGGATTCACATTCATTGTGAAACCAAGATAGTCAAACACAAGAACAGGACAGTAGACAACAAAGTCAGAGATACCCGGTAGTTTAAAACAATAATTAGTATTACTTAAACATGTAAATTTAAGTATAATACATGTAACATGGCTTCATTTCACAAAAATAATTCTCAGATAGTTTAATTGAGCAGAATAAATTTCTGTGAGTCAGAAATAAAAACAAATAAAAAATATGGTATTTGATTCTACAAAAGAAATACAATTCAATAATAAATTTATAAAAATAATGCACTGGATAGAAATATACTTACATTATTTCTTCACAATGACCACCACTTCTCTTCCAGACTGGACATCTCTAACCCACTGACAACTGACCACTGAGTACACATTGACTATATCAATCCATTACCACCAGTTCAATACACACAGATAACTGGTCAAACAGGTTTATCCAACACAATAATACCCACTGCATGGATTAACTAACAGCTTAAGGTAGTTGACTCTGAAAATTAAACAAAATATATTAAGGTGGTGAAAACCGGGGGTTATTTTAAAATGTCATCCTCAACACTACCAGTCGGCCAACAATGGCCATAATCTAATGTCATCCCCAACACTATGGTCACCTGCCAATATCAAGCCATATTCTACTAAGCTAATATCACCTGGCAACAAGAGACATATTTTAAGGTCACTCCAAAACAACTACCACCATTAGACAACATCCATATTCTAATTTCACCCAAAACTATGTTCACCTACCATCAGCATCCATATTCTAATGTCACCCGCAAACTACAGTCACCTGCCCACAACAGCCATATCAATATGTCGCCCTCAAATTATGGTCACATGCCGACAACAGCTATACTCTTAATTTAACCCTGAAACTATTGTCACCTGCCAACAACAGCAATATTCTAATTTCTGCTTAAGCTACGGTCACCTGCCGACAACAGCCATATTAAAATTATACCCAAAACTATGGTCACCTCCCAACAACAGCCATATTCTTATTTAATCCCAAAAAACTACTGTCACCTGCCAACAACAGCAATATTCTAATTTCTGCTTAAGCTACGGTCACCTGCCGACAACAGCCATATTAAAATTATACCCAAAACTATGGTCACCTCCCAACAACAGCCATATTCTTATTTAATCCCAAAAAACTACTGTCACCTGCAAACAGCCATATTCTTATTTCAACCCCAACATACAATTACCTGCCGACAACAGCCATATCCTAATTTCCCCCAAGACTATGGTCACCTGTCAACAACAGCCATATTCTAATTTCATTCAAAACTTCGGTCACCTGCCAACAACAATCATATTCTAATTTCACCCAAAACTTCTGTCACCTGTCAACAACAGCCATATCCTAATTTCATTAAACGATGATCACCGGGCCACAACAGCCATATCCTAATTTTCACTAAAAACTATGGTCACCTGTCAACAACCACCATATTCTAATTTTGCCTCAAACTATGGTCACCTGCCAACAACAGCCATATTATGAAATCACCCAAAACTACAGTCACATCCAAAAGACAGCCTTGTTCTAATGTCACCCCAAACTATTGTCACCTGCCAACAACAGTCATATTCTAATGTCACCCTCAAACTTCGGTCACCTTCCAACACTAGCAATATTCTAATTCACCTCCAAAGAATGGTGACCTGCCAAATTATGGCCACTTGCCAACAATAGCCATATTCTAAAGTCACCTCAACCTATAATCATCTGCCAACAACAGTCATTTTTTTTTCACCAAAAACTATGGCCACTTGCCAACAACAGCCAGATTCTAATTTCACCTTCAATTTATGGCCACTTGCCAAATATAGCCAGATTCTAATTTCACCCTCAAATTATGGCCACTTGCCAACAACAGCCAGATTCTAATTTCACACTCAAATTATGGTCACTTGCCAACAGCAGCCAAATTCTAATTTCACAGATATATTCTAATGTCATCCCCAAACTAAGGTCACCAGCCAACAACAGCTATACTTTAATATCACCTCATACACCTGTCACCATCATCATCAGCCATAGTCTTATATCAACGTCTAACATAGGTCACCCTCAGGCAACAGCCATATTTTAATATCAACCCCTAACACGGGTCACCTGACAACAATAACTATAGTCTTATATCAACGTCTAACATAGGTCACCTTCAGGCAGCAGCCATATATTAATATCAACCCCTAACACGGGTCACCTGACAACAATAACTATAGTCTTATATCAACGTCTACCACAGGTCACCCTCAGGCAGCAGCCATATTTTAATATCAACCCCTAACACGGGTCACCTGACAATAATAACTATAGTCTTATATCAACGTCTAACATAGGTCACCCTCAGGCAACAGCAATATTTTAATATCAACCCCTAACACGGGTCACCTGACAACAATAACTATAGTCTTATATCAACGTCTAACACAGGTCACCCTCAGGCAGCAGCCATATATTAATATCAACCCCTAACACGGGTCACCTGACAACAATAACTATAGTCTTATATCAACGTCTACCACAGGTCACCCTCAGGCAGCAGCCATATTTTAATATCAACCCCTAACACGGGTCACCTGACAACAATAACTATAGTCTTATATCAACGTCTACCACAGGTCACCCTCAGGCAGCAGCCATATTTTAATATCAACCCCTAACACCGGTCACCTGACAACAATAACCATAGTCTTATATCAACGTCAAACACCGGTCACCTATATCAACAACCATAGTCTTATATCCACCTCAAACACCGGTCACCTTTATCAACAACCATAGTCTTATAGCAACCCCTAACACTGGTCACCTTTATCAACAACCATAGTCTTATATCAACCCCAAACCCCGGTCACCTTTATCAACAACCATAGTCTTATATCCACCTCAAACACCGGTCACCTTTATCAACAACCATAGTCTTATAGCAACCCCTAACACTGGTCACCTTTATCAACAACCATAGTCTTATATCCACCTCAAACACCGGTCACTTTTATCAACAACCATAGTCTTATATCCACCTCAAACACCGGTCACTTTTATCAACAACCATAGTCTTATATCCACCTCAAACACCGGTCACCTTTATCAACAACCATAGTCTTATAGCAACCCCTAACACTGGTCACCTTTATCAACAACCATAGTCTTATATCCACCTCAAACACCGGTCACTTTTATCAACATCCATAGTCTTATATCCACCTCAAACACGGGTCACCTTTATCAACAACCATAGTCTTATATCGATGGCTGAGCGCAATACAGGTCCAACTCACTTTTTCAAAACTTTTCAGGAGAGACAAAAAACTGACTAGATGCTTTATTATTTTGATAAAAACCTAACAAATTAGAATGCTTACATATATTTGCAGTAGAAATCAACTGATTACTTGATAATTTTTAAAAAGGGTTCATAAAAGGGGTTTTTGAGACTTGGTCCTATATTGCGCTGAAAAGTTGAGCGCAATACAGGTCCAACTAGAGTTAGACCTTTAATTCACAATAAAGTTCAGCGCAATACAGGTCCAACTACAGTTAGACCTTGAATTCACTAAAATGTGAAGCTCATAATAAAAGTCCAACTTCAGTTAGACCTTTTGTGTGATACAATATGTATACATAGATGATATTTGTTGAATTTGGTGTAAGATCAAATTCTATTTCATCGAGTGATTACAGACAAGTCAAATTTGAATTTCTGTGATCACAAAAGAAACAAAATTTGACCTTTTACCAAAAATCATAACATTTTCTATTTATTATAATTGTGCTTCCTTTTCTCATGGTACAGTAATTGGTTTAATTGGAAAAATGACGTTGAAATAGGAACGTTATGACATGACAATTAAGGCATCATAATGATGATACGCATAATTTAAAGCCCGACGCCGTTAATGTTATGTTTTTTCTGTATGGTAATGGAACTAGCTCCTAAAACAGTGAAATATCACAATTTTCGCTGTTATTTTCATTGATAAAACTCTATAATACATTGATTAGCTATAATAAATAGGGATCTGTCTTTAGCTAGACTACAAAATTGTATTTGATATACATTCTAACTTTATTTTTGTTCACATTTGGGTTTTATGCCCAACAAAAGGTGAGAGGGGGGGGGGGATAAAACTATTTGTAATTGTACTCAGTCAATCTGTTGCTAGTAGTTGCACATAACATGAAAAATTAGCTACAGGTTGAGCTAAAAACATTAACTTAGTAGGAATATCAGTTAGCATAACTAGAATTGTTGTGAACTAGTTATGGTATATTGGCCCTTAAAATACTGAATTTTGGCTTTTTCACACATAACATAGCTTGTCAGCAAACTTAATGGGAATACATGTTTTAGTCACTTGTGGCAGTTTTGCAGCTAGGGCTTTTAATTCAGGTTCATCCGATATAAGCAGAGTTACAGCCCTTGACATGGTCAAATAGCCAAGTGGTAAAATTCTTGTCCTATAGACTCATTCCTTGTTATTTTGTGTAGACGGTGATTATGATTATCAAAGATTGTTGGTTATAGCTTATAGGAAGAGGTTTGGTTGTTGGTGATGATGCTTTATAGGCAGATGATGGGCTGGTGTTATAGGTATAGTTCTGGTTGTTGGTGAAATTATTATAGAGGTTTGGCCTTTGGTCATTATAAGTGTTATAGGTAGATGTGTTAATTTGTTGTTGGTGATAGTCTTTTAGGTAGAGATTTTTTGTAGACAAATTAGTTTATTTTAGGAAAGTATCTTATAGGTAGAGGTTTGGTTGTAGACAAATAGGTTTATTATAGGAAAATATCTTATTGTATTGTAGGAAAATATATTTTTGGTAGAGGTTTGGTTGTAGACAAGTATGCTTTAGATAGATGTTTGGTTGTATAGTATACAAGTATGTTTATGTAGAGGTTTGGTTGTAGACAAGTATCTTATAGGTAGAGGTTTGGTTGTAGACAAGTATCTTATAGGTAGAGGTTTGGTTGTATACAAGTATGCTTTAGGTAGAGGTTTGGTTGTAGACAAGTATATTATAGGTAGATGTTTGGTTGTAGATAAGTATCTTATAGGTAGAGGTTTGGTTGTATACAAGTATGTTTTGGTAGAGGTTTGGTTGTAGATAGGTATCTTATAGGTAGAGGTTTGGTTGTAGACAAGAATCTTATAGGTAGAGGTTTGGTTGTAGACAAGAATCTTATAGGTAGAGGTTTGGTTGTAGACAAGAATCTTATAGGTAGAGGTTTGGTTGTAGACAAGTATCTTATAGGTAGAGGTTAGGTTGTTTACAAGTATCTTATAGGTAGAGGTTTGGTTGTAGACAAGTATCTTATAGGTAGAGGTTTGGTAGTAGACAAGTATCTTATAGGTAGAGGTTTGGTTGTAGACAAGTATCTTATAGGTAGAGGTTTGGTTGTAGACAAGTATCTTATAGGTAGAGGTTTGGTTGTAGACAAGTATCTTATAGGTAGAGGTTTGGTTGTATACAAGTATCTTATAGGTAGAGGTTTGGTTGTAGACAAGTATCTTATAGGTAGAGGTTTGGTTGTAGACAAGTATCTTATAGGTAGAGGTTTGGTTGTAGACAAGTATCTTATAGGTAGAGGTTTGGTTGTAGACAAGTATCTTATAGGTAGAGGTTTGGTTGTAGACAAGTATCTTATAGGTAGAGGTTTGGTTGTAGACAAGTATCTTATAGGTAGAGGTTTGGTTGTAGACAAGTATCTTATAGGTAGAGGTTTGGTTGTATACAAGTATCTTATAGGTAGAGGTTTGGTTGTAGACAAGTATCTTATAGGTAGAGGTTTGGTTGTAGACAAGTATCTTATAGGTAGAGGTTTGGTTGTAGACAAGAATCTTATAGGTAGAGGTTTGGTTGTAGACATGTATCTTATAGGTAGAGGTTAGGTTGTTTACAAGTATCTTATAGGTAGAGGTTAGGTTGTTTACAAGTATCTTATAGGTAGAGGTTTGGTTGTAGACAAGTATGCTTTAGGTAGAGGTTTTGTTGTAGACAAGTATCTTATAGGTAGAGGTTTCGTTGTAGACATGTGTCTTATAGGTAGAGGTTTGGTTGTTTACAAGTATCTTATAGGTACATGTTTGATTGTAGACAAGTATCTTATAGGTAGATGTTTGATTGTAGACAAGAATCTTATAGGTAGATGTTTGATTGTAGACAAGTATGTTTTAGGTAGAGGTTTGGTTATAGACATGTATGTTATAGGTAGAGGTTTGGTTGTAGAAAAGTGTATTTCAGGTAGAGGTTTTATTGTTGGTCAGTGTGATAAGTAGAGGTTTGGATTTTGGTGATGTTGTTTAAGGTTGATATTTGGTAGAACTTTTCTGATTGAATGTCTGGTAGTTTTTTTCAAGTATGACACAGGTTTAGAACTTCTGGGATGTCGCAAAAGAATGATTTTTATTTCCCAATTTTTAAATAAGATTTGACCCAATTCTTTATCATTTTTAATGACCAATCATACAATAATGTTTTTTACTAATTTAATGCAAAGCATGTACAGACTTTTCTTTCGTTTTTGTGAATGACTTAGTTATTGGAAAAAAATCTTTAAAGATAAAACTGATAATTGCAATCTTGCAATGCTCACTTTAAATAATTAACTCTGTTAATGAAATAGCTTGAACTTAATCAAAAGCATGAGTTACAATTATAATTAAGTTACAAAGTATATTGTGTTGTTTATAAGGACATAAGTAAAACACAAAAATATCTGAATGATACAGGTTCATTATCAGGTCCGGGCAGGTCATACCCTTCAACGAAAAGCATATTTGTACTCCACATGTGGAGAAGTTGCTGGTTCCTTGAGGAAGGGTAAGTTTGTACTGGCTAGTTATGATATGGTTCAGGAAAACGGGTTAGAAGAATCTGCTGTCCTATAATGTGATCTACTTAACAATTGTTAGGAAACCTGGATGAATGAAAATTTGTCATAACAATTTACTATAGCTTGAACTTGACCATGAGATGTCCGAGTCCGAACATTTTGGGAATTATTTTGCTTTAGTATGATTTTAAATTATTGAATAGACTTAATACCATCACTTGATATGCTTTAATTAGACTAAAATAACAATTTAAACTGTATGCCCGTAAAGATGTGCAGCGAAAATGTATACCCTCTATACATTATGCACATAAATTGTGATATTTTATTGCTCTATCATCCTTGATGTTATGAAGAAAATCACATAATATCAGTAATTGGAATATTGGGCTACCAATTATCAACAAAATGCAATAAAATAATTGTGCATATAAGACTAACTGACAAAAAGTTGAATATGATATGAAGATTTTAAGCGCAATATGAGACCAACTCAAGTTGGACCTATATTGCGCTGAAGTTATATAACGTTTTGAGATAGACCAATATGTTTTTTATCAATAAAAAGGGTCAAAAATAGGATCTGTCCCCTAAATTTTTTCTAAAACATGTATTTGATTTTACTTTATAAGAATATGCAAAAAAGTGATTTTCTGAAAAAATAGTAGTTGGACCTGTATTGCGCTCAGCCATCGATATCCACCTCAAACACCGGACACGTTTATCAACAACCATAGTCTTATATCCACCTCAAACACCGGTCACCTTTATCAACAACCATAGTCTTATATCCACCTCAAACACCGGTCACCTTTATCAACAACCATAGTCTTATATCAACCTCAAACACCGGTCACCATTATCAACAACCATAGTCTTATATCCACCTCAGACACCAGTCACCTTTATCAACAACCATAGTCTTATATCCACCTCAAACACCAGACACGTTTATCAACAACCATAGTCTTATATCCACCTCAAACACCGGTCACCTTTATCAACAACCATAGTCTTATAGCAACCCCTAACACTGGTCACCTTTATCAACAACCATAGTCTTATATCCACCTCAAACACCGGTCACTTTTATCAACATCCATAGTCTTATATCCACCTCAAACACGGGTCACCTTTATCAACAACCATAGTCTTATATCCACCTCAAACACCGGACACGTTTATCAACAACCATAGTCTTATATCCACCTCAAACACCGGTCACCTTTATCAACAACCATAGTCTTATATCCACCTCAAACACCAGACACGTTTATCAACAACCATAGTCTTATATCCACCTCAAACACCGGACACGTTTATCAACAACCATAGTCTTATATCAACCTCAAACACCGGACACGTTTATCAACATCCATAGTCTTATATCAACCCCAAACACCGGTCACCTTTATCAACAACCATAGTCTTATATCCACCTCAAACACCGGTCACCTTTATCAACAACCATAGTCTTATATCCACCTCAAACACCGGTCACCTTTATCAACAACCATAGTCTTATATCCACCTCAAACACCGGTCACCTTTATCAACAACCATAGTCTTATAGCAACCTCAAACACCGGTCACCTTTATCAACAACCATAGTCTTATATCCACCTCAAACACCGGTCACCTTTATCAACAACCATAGTCTTATAGCAACCCCAAACACCGGTCACCTTTATCAACAACCATAGTCTTATATCCACCTCAAACACCTGTCACCTTTATCAACAACCATAGTCTTATATCAACCTCAAACACCGGTCACCTTTATCAACAACCATAGTCTTATATCCACCTCAAACACCGGTCACCTTTATCAACAACCATAGTCTTGTATCCACCTCAAACACCAGTCACCTTTATCAACATCCATAGTCTTATATCCACCTCAAACACCGGTCACCTTTATCAACAACCATAGTCTTATATCCACCTCAAACACCAGTCACCTTTATCAACAACCATAGTCTTATATCCACCTCAAACACAGGTCACCTTTATCAACAACCATTGTCTTATATCCACCTCAAACACCAGTCACCTTTATCAACAACCATAGTCTTATATCCACCTCAAACACCGGTCACCTTTATCAACATCCATAGTCTTATATCAACCCCAAACACCGGTCACCTTTATCAACAACCATAGTCTTATATCCACCTCAAACACTGGTCACCTTTATCAACAACCATAGTCTTATATCAACCCCAAACACCGGTCACCTTTATCAACAACCATAGTCTTATATCAACCCCAAACACCGGTCACCTTTATCAACAACTATAGTCTTATATCCACCCCAAACACCGGTCACCTTTATCAACAACCATAGTCGTATATCAACCCCAAACACCGGTCACCTTTATCAACAACCATAGTCTTATAGCAACCCCAAACACCGGTCACCTTTATCAACAACCATAGTCGTATATCAACCCCAAACACCGGTCACCTTTATCAACAACCATAGTCTTATAGCAACCCCAAACACCGGTCACCTTTATCAACAACCATAGTCTTATATCAACCCCAAACACCGGTCACCTTTATTTACATCCATAGTCTTATATCCACCTCAAACACTGGTCACCTTTATCAACAACCATAGTCTTATATCCACCTCAAACACTGGTCACCTTTATCAACAACCATAGTCTTGTATCCACCTCAAACACTGGTCACCTTTATCAACATCCATAGTCTTATATCCACCTCAAACACCGGTCACCTTTATCAACAACCATAGTCTTATATCCACCTCAAACACTGGTCATCTTTATCAACAACCATAGTCTTATATCCACCTCAAACACTGGTCACCTTTATCAACAACCATAGTCTTGTATCCACCTCAAACACTGGTCACCTTTATCAACATCCATAGTCTTATATCCACCTCAAACACCGGTCACCTTTATCAACAACCATAGTCTTATATCCACCTCAAACACCGGTCACCTTTATCAACAACCATAGTCTTGTATCCACCTCAAACACCGGTCACCTTTATCAACAACCATAGTCTTATATCCACCTCAAACACCGGTCACCTTTATCAACAACCATAGTCCTATATCCACCTCAAACACCTGTCACCTGCAGGCAACAGTCATATTCAAATATCAACCACGAACATGGGTCGCCTAACAACAACTGCCATGTTCAAATATCAACCCCTAACACTGGTCACCTGCCAACAACAGCCATCGATCGTCATCTCAAAATGACCATAACCTCTCCACTACAACCATTTTCTAATATCACTTGCAAATAAAGGTCACCTCTCCACTACAACCATATTCTAATATCACCTCCAAATGAAGGTCCCCTCTCCACTACAACCATATTTCAAAATCACCTCCGAATGAAGGTCCCCTCTCCACTACAACCATATTCTAATATCACCTCGAAAGAATGGTCACCTCAAGACTACAACTATATTCTAATATTGACTCAAAATGACAGTCACCTCCTAATTAAACCATTTGCTAATGTCACCTCAAAATGAAATTCGCCTTTCCACTCCAACTATTTTCAGAAATCACCTTCAAATGATGGTCACCTCTCAATTACAACTATATTCTAATATCACCTCCAAATGACAGTCACCTCTTAACAACAACCATATTCTAATATCACCTTCAAATGATGGTCACCTCTTAACTACAACCATATTCTAATATCACCTCCAAATGATGGTCACCTCTTAACTACAACCATATTCTAATATCACCTTCAAATGATGGTCACCTCTTAACTACAACCATATTCTAATATCACCTCCAAATGACAGTCACCTCTTAACTACAACCATATTCTAATATCACCTACAAATGACAGTCACCTCTTAACTACAACCATATTCTAATATCACCTCCAAATGATGGTCACCTCTCCGTTACAACCATATTCTAATATCACCTTCCAATAACGGTCACCTCTCCACTACAACCATATTCTAATATCACCTCAAAATGAGGGTCACCTCTCTATTACAACCATATTCTAATATCACCTAAAAATGAAGGTCACCTCTCCCTTACAACAATATTCTAATATCACCTTCCAATGACGGTCACCTCTCCAATACAACCATATTCTAATATCACCTCAAAATGATGGTCACCTCTCCATTACAACCATATTCTAATATCACCTTCCAATGATGATCACCTCTCTACTACGACCATATTCTAATATCACCTTCCAATGATGGTCACCTCTACGTTACAACCATATTCTAATGTCACCTCCAAATGATGGTCATCTCTCTGTTACAACCATATTCTAATATCACCTCCCAATGATGTTCACCTCTCAACAACAACCATATTCTAATATCACCTCAAAATGATGGTCACCTCTCCACTACAACCATATTCTAATATCACCTTCCAATGATGTTCACCTCTCAATTACAACCATATTCTAATATCACCTCCAAATTATGGTCACCTCTCTGCTACAACCATATTCTAATATCACATTCCAATGATGTTTACCTCTCAATTACAACCATATTCTAATATCACCTCCAAATGAAGGTCACCTCTCCACAACAAACCATATTCTAATATCACCTCCAAATAATGGTCACCTCTCTGTTACAACCATATTCTAATATCACCTTCCAATAATGTTCACCTCTCAATTACAACCATATTCTAATATCACCTTCCAATGATGTTCACCTCTCCGTTACAACCATATTCTAATATCACCTTCCAATGATGTTTACCTCTCAATTACAACCATATTTTAATATCACCTCCAAATGATGGTCACCTCTCCGTTACAACCATATTCTAATATCACCTTCCAATGATGTTCACCTCTCCGTTACAACCATATTCTAATATCACCTTCCAATGATGTTCACTTCTCTGTTACAACCATATTCTAATATCACCTTCCAATGATGTTCACCTCTCAATTACAACCATATTCTAATATCACCTCCAAATGATGGTCACCTCTCCGTTACAACCACATTCTAATATCACCTTCCAATGATGTTCACCTCCCCGTTACAACCATATTCTAATATCACCTTCCAATGATGTACACCTCTCCGTTACAACCATATTTTAATATCACCTTCCAATGATGTTTACCTTGCAATTACAACCATATTCTAATATCACCTCCAAATGAAGGTCACCTCTCCATTACAACCATATTCTAATTTCACCTCCAAATGAAGGTCATCTATCTACAACAAACCATATTCTAATATCACCTCAAAATGATAGTCACCTCTCCATTGCAACCATATTATAATATCAACTAAAATGAAGGTCACCTCTCCATTGCAACCATATTCTAATATCACCTAAAATGAAGGTCACCTCTTCACTACAACCATATTCTAATATCACCTTCCAATGATGTTCACCTCTCCACTACAACCATATTCTAATATCACCTTCCAATGATGTTCACCTCTCAAATACAACCATATTCTTATATCACCTTCCAATGATGTTCACCTCTCAAATACAACCATATTCTAATATCACCTTCCAATGATGTTCACCTCTCAAATAAAACCATATTCTAATATCACCTTCCAATGATGTTCACCTCTCCCTACAACCATATTCTAATATCACCTTCCAATGATGGTCACCTCTCCACTACAACCATATTCTTATATCACCTCCAAATGGAGGTCACCTCTCCACAACAAACCATATTCTAATATTACCTCAAAATGATGGTCACCTCTCCATTGCAACCATATTCTTATATCACCTAAAATGAAGGTCACCTCTCCATTGCAACCATATTCCAATATCACCTAAAATGAAGGTCACCTCTTCACTACAACCAAATTCTAATATCACCTCCAAATGATGGTCACCTCTCCGTTTCAACCATATTCTAATATCACCTTCCAATGATGTTCACCTCTCAACTACA
The DNA here is from genome assembly GCA_947247005.1 of Spisula solida. Taxonomy (NCBI): domain Eukaryota; kingdom Metazoa; phylum Mollusca; class Bivalvia; order Venerida; family Mactridae; genus Spisula; species Spisula solida. The sequence goes on along the minus strand of OX365958.1, from coordinate 40,396 downwards.
ACCATATTCTAATATCATCTTCCAATGATGTTCACCTCTCAACTACTACCATATTCTAATGTCACCTCAAAATGATGGTCACCTCTCCGTTACAACCATATTCTAATATCACCTTCCAATGATGTTCACCTCTCAACTACAACCATATTCTAATATCACCTCCAAATGACGGTCACCTCTCATCTACAACCATATTCTTATATCACCTTCCAAATAATGGTCATCTCTCCGTTACAACCATGTTCTAATATCACCTCCAAATGATGGTCACCTCTCTGTTACAACCATATTCTAATATCACCTTCCAATGATGTTCACCTCTCAACAACAACCATATTCTAATATCACCTTCCAATGATGTTCATCTCTCAATTACAACCATATTCTAATATCACCTTCCAATGATGTTCACCTCTCCGTTACAACCATATTCTTATATCACCTTCCAATGATGTTCACCTCCCAGTTACAACCATATTCTAATTTCACCTTCCAATGATGTTTACCTCTCAATTACAACCATATTTTAATATCACCTCCAAATGATGGTCACCTCTCCGTTACAACCATATTCTAATATCCCCTTCCAATGATGTTCACCTCTCAACAACCACCATATTCTAATATCACCTCCAAATGATGGTCATCTCTCCACTACAACCATATTCTAATATCACCTTCCAATGATGTTCACCTCTCAATTACAACCATATTCTAATATCACCTCCAAATGATGGTCACCTCTCCATTACAACCATATTCTAATATCACCTTCCAATGATGATCACCTCTCTACTACGACCATATTCTAATATCACCTTCCAATGATGGTCACCTCTCCGTTACAACCATATTCTAATATCACCTTCCAATGATGTTCACCTCTCAACAACAACCATATTCTAATATCACCTCCAAATGATGGTCACCTCTCCGTTACAACCATATTCTAATATCACCTTCCAATGATGTTCACCTCTCAATTACAACCATATTCTAATATCACCTCCAAATGATGGTCACCTCTCCGTTACAACCATATTCTAATATCACCTTCCAATGATGTTCACCTCTCCGTTACAACCATATTCTAATATCACCTTCCAATGATGTTCACTTCTCTGTTACAACCATATTCTAATATCACCTTCCAATAATGTTCACCTCTCAACAACAACCATATTCTAATATCACCTTCCAATGATGTACATCTCTCCGTTACAACCATATTTTAATATCACCTTCCAATGATGTTTACCTCGCAATTACAACCATATTCTAATATCACCTCCAAATGAAGGTCACCTCTCCATTACAACCATATTCTAATTTCACCTCCAAATGAAGGTCACCTCTCCACAAAAACCATATTCTAATATCACCTCAAAATGATAGTCACCTCTCCATTGCAACCATATTATAATATCAACTAAAATGAAGGTCACCTCTCCATTGCAACCATATTCTAATATCACCTAAAATGAAGGTCACCTCTTCACTACAACCATATTCTAATATCACCTTCCAATGATGTTCACCTCTCAAATACAACCATATTCTTATATCACCTTCCAATGATGTTCACCTCTCAAATACAACCATATTCTAATATCACCTTCCAATGATGTTCACCTCTCAAATACAACCATATTCTAATATCACCTTCCAATGATGTTCACCTCTCCACTACAACCATATTCTAATATCACCTTCCAATGATGGTCACCTCTCCACTACAACCATATTCTTATATCACCTCCAAATGGAGGTCACCTCTCCACAACAAACCATATTCTAATATCACCTAAAATGAAGGTCACCTCTCCATTGCAACCATATTCCAATATCACCTTAAATGAAGGTCACCTCTTCACTACAACCAAATTCTAATATCACCTCCAAATGATGGTCACCTCTCCGTTTCAACCATATTCTAATATCACCTTCCAATGATGTTCACCTCTCAAATACAACCATATTCTTATATCACCTCAAAATAATGGTCACCTCTCCGTTACAACCATATTCTAATATCACCTTCCAATGATGTACACCTCTCAACTACAACCATAATCTAATTTCACCTCCAAATGACGGTCACCTCTCAACTACAACCATATTCTAATATCATCTTCCAATGATGTTCACCTCTCAATTACAACCATATTCTAATGTCACTTCAAAATGATGGTCACCTCTCCGTTACAACCATATTCTAATATCACCTTCCAATGATGTTCACCTCTCAACTACAACCATATTCTAATATCACCTCCAAATAATGGTCATCTCTCCGTTACAACCATGTTCTAATATCACCTCCAAATGATGGTCACCTCTCTGTTACAACCATATTCTAATATCACCTTCCAATGATGTTCACCTCTCAACAACAACCATATTCTAATATCACCTTCCAATGATGTTCACCTCTCAATTACAACCATATTCTAATATCACCTTCCAATGATGTTCACCTCTCCGTTACAACCATATTCTTATATCACCTTCCAATGATGTTCACCTCCCCGTTACAACCATATTCTAATTTCACCTTCCAATGATGTTCACCTCTCAATTACAACCATATTCTAATATCACCTCCATATGATGGTCACCTCTCCATTACAACCATATTCTAATATCACCTTCCAATGATGTTCACCTCTCCACTACAACCATATTCTTATATCACCTCCAAATGAAGGTCACCTCTCCACAACAAACCATATTCTAATATCACCTCAAAATGATGGTCACCTCTCCATTGCAACCATATTCTAATATCACCTTAAATGAAGGTCACCTCTCCATTGCAACCATATTCTAATATCACCTAAAATGAAGGTCACCTCTTCACTACAACCAAATTCTAATATCACCTCCAAATGATGGTCACCTCTCGTTTCAACCATATTCTAATATCACCTTCCAATGATGTTCACCTCTCAAATACAACCATATTCTAATATCACCTCAAAATAATGGTCACCTCTCCGTTACAACCATATTCTATTATCACCTTCCAATGATGTTCACCTCTCAACTACAACCATAATCTTATTTCACCTCCAAATGACGGTCACCTCTCAACTACAACCATATTCTAATATCACCTTCCAAATGATGGTCACCTCTCAGTTACAACCATATTCTAATATCACCTTCCAATGAAGATCACCTCTCCACTACAACCATATTCTAATATCACTTTCCAATGACGGTCACCTCTCCGTTACAACCATATTCTAATATCACCTTCCAATGAAGATCACCTCTCCACTACAACCATATTCTAATATCACTTTCCAATGACAGTCACCTCTCCGTTACATCCATATTCTAATATCACCTTCCAATGATGTTCACCTCTCGACTACAACCATATTCTAATTTCACCTCCAAATGACGGTCACCTCTCAACTACAACCATATTCTAATATCACCTTCCAATGATGTTCACCTCTCGACTACAACCATATTCTAATTTCACCTCCGAATAATGGTCACCTCTCAACTACAACCATATTCTAATATCACCTTCTAAATGATGGTCACCTCTCAGTTACAACCATATTCTAATATCACCTCCAAATGATGTTCACCTCTCAATTACAACCATATTCTAATATCACCTTCCAATGATGTTCACCTCTCCTTAACAACCATATTCTAATATCACCTTCCAATGATGTTTACCTCTCAATTACAACCATATTCTGAAAATATCACCTCCAAATGACAGTCACCTCTCAACTACAACCATATTCTAATATCACCTCCAAATGACAGTCACCTCTCAACCACAACCATATACTAAAAATCTCACTTCCAAATGATAGTTACCTCTCAACTACAACCATATTCTAATATCACCTCCAAATGATGGTCACCTATCCGTTACAACCATATTCTAATATCACCTTCCAATGAAGATCACCTCTCCACTACAACCATATTCTAATATCACTTTCCAATGACGGTCACCTCTCCGTTACAACCATATTCTAATATCACCTCCAAATGACAGTCACCTCTCAACCACAACCATATTCTAAAAATATCACTTCCAAATGATAGTTACCTCTCAACTACAACCATATTCTAATATCACCTCCAAATGATGGTCACCTATCCGTTACAACCATATTCTAATATCACCTTCCAATGAAGATCACCTCTCCACTACAACCATATTCTAATATCACTTTCCAATGACGGTCACCTCTCCGTTACAACCATATTCTAATATCACCTTCCAATGAAGATCACCTCTCCACTACAACCATATTCTAATATCACTTTCCAATGACGGTCACCTCTCCGTTACAACCATATTCTAATATCACCTTCCAATGATGTTCACCTCTCCGTTACAACCATATTCTAATATCCCCTTCCAATGAAGATCACCTCTCCACTACAACCATATTCTAATATCACTTTCCAATGACGGTCACCTCTCCGTTACATCCATATTCTAATATCACCTTCCAATAATGTTCACCTCTCGACTACAACCATATTCTAATTTCACCTCCAAATGACGGTCACCTCTCAACTACAACCATATTCTAATATCACCTTCCAATGATGTTCACCTATCCGTTACAACCATATTCTAATTTCACCTTCCAATGAAGATCACCTCTCCACTACAACCATATTCTAATATCACTTTCCAATGACGGTCACCTCTCCGTTACAACCATATTCTAATATCACCTCCAAATGACAGTCACCTCTCAACCACAACCATATTCTAAAAATATCACTTCCAAATGATAGTTACCTCTCAACTACAACCATATTCTAATATCACCTCCAAATGATGGTCACCTATCCGTTACAACCATATTCTAATATCACCTTCCAATGAAGATCACCTCTCCACTACAACCATATTCTAATATCACTTTCCAATGACGGTCACCTCTCCGTTACAACCATATTCTAATATCACCTTCCAATGAAGATCACCTCTCCACTACAACCATATTCTAATACCACTTTCCAATGACGGTCACCTCTCCGTTACAACCATATTCTAATATCACCTTCCAATGATGTTCACCTCTCCGTTACAACCATATTCTAATATCCCCTTCCAATGAAGATCACCTCTCCACTACAACCATATTCTAATATCACTTTCCAATGACGGTCACCTCTCCGTTACATCCATATTCTAATATCACCTTCCAATAATGTTCACCTCTCGACTACAACCATATTCTAATTTCACCTCCAAATGACGGTCACCTCTCAACTACAACCATATTCTAATATCACCTTCCAATGATGTTCACCTCTCGACTACAACCATATTCTAATTTCACCTCCAAATGATGGTCACCTCTCAACTACAACCATATTCTAATATCACCATCTAAATGAAGGTCACCTCTCAGTTACAACCATATTCTAATATCACCTCCAAATGATGTTCACCTCTCAATTACAACCATATTCTAATATCACCTTCCAATGATGTTCACCTCTCCTTTACAACCATATTCTTATGTCACCTTCCAATGATGTTTACCTCTCAATTACAACCATATTCTGAAAATATCACCTCCAAATGACAGTCACCTCTCAACTACAACCATATTCTAATATCACCTCCAAATGACAGTCACCTCTCAACTACAACCATATTCTAAAAATATCACCTCCAAATGACAGTCACCTCTGAACTACAACCATATTCTAATATCACCTCCAAATGATAGTCACCTATCAGTTACAACCATATTCTAATATCACCTTCCAATGACGGTCACCTCTCCACTACAACCATATTCTAATATCACCTTCCAATGATGTTTACCTTTCAATTACAACCATATTCTAATATCACCTCCAAATGATGGTCACCTCTCCATTACAACCATATTCTAATATCACCTCCTAATGATGGTCACCTCTCCGTTACAACCATATTCTAAAATCACCTTCCAATGATGTTCACTTCTCAACTACAACCATATTCTAATTTTACCTCAAAATGATGGTCACCTCTCTATCACAACCATATTCTAATATCACCTTAAAATGAAGGTCACCTCTTCACTACAACCAAATTCTAATATCACCTCGAAAGTATGGTCACCTCCCCACTACAACCATATTCTAATATCACCTCCAAATGAAGGTCCCCTCTCCGTTACAACCATATTCTAATATCACCTTCCAATGAAGATCACCTCTCCACTACAACCATATTCTAATATCACCTCGAAAGTATGGTCACCTCCCCACTACAACCATATTCTAATATCACCTCCAAATGAAGGTCCCCTCTCAACTACAACCATATTCTAATATCACCTCCAAATGATGGTCACCTATCCGTTACAACCATATTCTAATATCACCTTCCAATGATGTTCACCTCTCGACTACAACCATATTCTAATTTCACCTCCAAATGACGGTCACCTCTCAACTACAACCATATTCTAATATCACCTTCCAATGATGTTCACCTCTCGACTACAACCATATTCTAATTTCACCTCCAAATGACGGTCACCTCTCAACTACAACCATATTCTAATATCACCTTCCAAATGATGGTCACCTCTCAGTTACAACCATATTCTAATATCACCTCCAAATGATGGTCACCTCTCCCTTACAACCATATTCTAATATCACCTTCCAATGATGTTCACCTCTCAATTACAACCATATTCTAATATCACCTTCCAATGATGTTCACCTCTCCGTTACAACCATATTCTAATGTCACCTTCCAATGATGTTTACCTCTCAATTACAACCATATTCTGAAAATATCACCTCAAAATGACAGTCACCTCTCAACTACAACCATATTCTAATATCACCTCCAAATGACAGTCACCTCTCAACTACAACCATATTCTAAAAATATCACCTCCAAATGACAGTCACCTCTCAACTACAACCATATTCTAATATCACCTTCCAATGATGTTTACCTCTCAATTACAACCATATTCTAATATCACCTCCAAATGATGGTCACCTCTCCATAACAACCATATTCTAATATCACCTCCTAATGATGGTCACCTCTCCGTTACAACCATATTCTAAAATCACCTTCCAATGATGTTCACTTCTCAACTACAACCATATTCTAATTTCACCTCAAAATGATGGTCACCTCTCTATTACAACCATATTCTAATATCACCTCAAAATGAAGGTCACCTCTTCACTACAACCAAATTCTAATATCACCTCGAAAGTATGGTCACCTCTCCACTACAACCATATTCTAATATCACTTCCAAATGAAGGTCCCCTCTCCACTACAACCATATTCTAATATCACCTCCAAATGAAGGTCACCTCTCCACAACAACCATATTCTAATATCACCTCAAAATGAAGGTCACCTCTTCACTACAACCAAATTCTAAAATCACCTCGAAAGTATGGTCACCTCCCCACTACAACCATATTCTAATATCACCTCCAAATGAAGGTCCCCTCTCAACTACAACCATATTCTAATATCACGTCCAAATGAAGGTCACCTTTCTATTACAACCATATTCTAATATCACCTCAAAATGAAGGTCACCTCTTCACTACAACCATATTCTAATATCACCTCGAAAGAATGGTCACCTCCAGACTACAACTATATTCTAATATTGACTCAAAATGACAGTCACCTCCTAATTAAACCATTTGCTAATGTAACCTCAAAATGAAATTCGCCTTTCCACTCCAACTATTTTCAGAAATCACCTCCAAATGATGGTTACCTCTCAATTACAACTATATTCTAATATCACCTCCAAACGACAGTCACCTCTTAACTACAACCATATTCTAATATCACCTCCAAATGAAAGTCACCTCTCAACTACAACCATATTCTAAAAATATCACCTCCAAATGACAGTCACCTCTCAACTTTAACCATATTCTAATATCACCTCCAAATGACAGTCACCTCTCAACTACAACCATATTCTAGAAATATCACCTCCAAATGACAGTCACCTCTCAACTACAACCATATTCTAATATCACCTCCAAATGACAGTCACCCTTCAACCACAACCATATTCTAAAAATATCACCTCCAAATGATAGTCACCTCTCAACTACAACCATATTCTAATATCACCTCCAAATGATGGTCACCTATCCGTTACAACCATATTCTAATATCACCTTCCAATGAAGATCACCTCTCCACTACAACCATATTCTAATATCACCTTCCAATGATTGTCACCTCTCCGTTACAACCATATTCTAATATCACCTTCAAATGACGGTCACCTCTCCGTTACAACCATATTCTAATATCACCTTCCAATGAAGGTCACCTCTGAACTACAACCATATTCTAATATCACCTCCAAATGATAGTCACCTGTCAGTTACAACCATATTCTAATATGACCTTCAAATGATGGTCACCTCTCCGTTACAACCATATTCTAATATCACCTCCAAATGATGGTCACCTCTCAACTACAACCATATTCTAATATCACTTTCCAATTATGTTCACCTCTCAATTACAACTATATTCTTATATCACCTTCCAATGATGTTCACCTCTCAACTACAACCATATTCTAATATCACCTTCCAATGACGGTCACCTCTCAACTACAACCATATTCTAATATCACCTCCAAATGATGGTCACCTCTCAACTACAACCATATTCTAATATCACCTTCCAATTATGTTCACCTCTCAATTACAACTATATTCTTATATCACCTTCCAATGATGTTCACCTCTCAACTACAACCATATTTTAATATCACCTTCAAATGATGGTCACCTCTCAGTTACAACCATATTCTAATATCACCTTCCAATGATGTTCACCTCTCAATTACAACCATATTCTAATATCACCTCCAAATGATGGTCACCTCTCCGTTACAACCATATTCTAATATCACCTTCCAATGATGTTCACCTCTCAATTACAACCATATTCTTATATCACCTTCAAATGATGTTAACCTCTCAACTACAACCATATTCTAATATCACCTCTGAATGACAGTCACTTTCCAACTACAACCATTTTCTGATATCACCTCAAAATAACGGTCACCTCTCGAAGCAACCATTTTTTTATGTCACCTCCAAATGACGGTCACCTTTCCACTACAACCATTTACAAATATCGCCTCTTAATAACAGTCACCTCTCCACTACATACATATTCTAATTTCACTTCCAAATGACGTTCAGCTGCCCAGTAAAACGATTTACAAATAATATGAACAAATGCTCTTCATCCAGCGGGGATTTCCCATCAGGTTTTTGGATATTCTGGTAGAGGAAAAAAATGACCTAGGAATTTGTTTGCTCAACAGAGACTGTATAGATCTAGCTCTGGCTGCCAGGCAGCACCACATAGGAGACCAGGCGAACAATTACTTAGAAAATAGTGTTTTCCGATCTAGGAAATGGGCTGCACAGATATAAATAATCATTATAGGTTAACACTAGCTTTTAATTGGCTGTTTATATTTCAGTTCAACATATTCACAAGTTGGCATGCTATGCAGTGCGACCACGTCGCATTAACGATGATGTGACGTCATTTCCGATGTCGTCTTATTGTTTTTTACATTGAATTAAATATAAGTATTTTTTCAATAATTTTGATGTTTTAAATCCTTTTGAAGCTTATATGCCGTAACCTTATTAAAAGAGTGGAACTATGTATCAATTTCATAATAGAAAATAAATTATACAAAATTGGTTCTCAAATCTTAAGCAACAACTTGCCTCTATCGGAAGTGGGAAGTGAAATTCAGTCTACTGAATCATTATTCTGTATCCGTTCTGTCAAAACTACAACAACAACAATCATGTGTTTTTTGCATGCAATCGTTAATGGGCATTTTAACTATAAATCCCCTGTCACCTCCAATTGACGGTCACCACTCCTCTACAACCATTTTAAAAATATCACCTGAATATGACGGTCACTTCCTGACTACATCCATATTCTAATATCAACTTCAAACACCTGTCACCTGCCTACAAAAGCCATATTTTAATGTCAGCCACTAACACCCGTCACCTGCCGACAACAACCATGTTCTAATGTCAACCCCTAACACCATGCAGTCACCGGTTGAGAACAGCCATAATCTATTACCAACTTCAAACACAGGTTACCTGCCCACAGCAGCCATATCCTAAAATAAAAAAACACCACCCGCCTGTTAACAACAGCCATATTCTAAAATCAACCGAAACACTGAACAGTCTTCTGCCAACATCAGCAAAATTCTAATATCAACCACAAAAACGATTACCTGCAAACAACAGCCATATTCTAATATCAGCCCTAAGGAACAAATATGTGCGAGCAACAGCAATTTTCTAATGTCAACCATTAACACCAGTCATCTGCCAACAACAGCCATATTCTAATATCAAAGACAAAACACCAGTCACCTGCCAACAACAGCCATATTCTTATGTCAACCCCTAACACCAGTCACTTGCCTACAACAGCCATATTCAAATATCAATGACAAAACAGTTACCTGCTAACAACAGCCATGTTCTAATACCAGCCCCAAACACCAGTCACTTGCCAACAACAGCCATATTTTAATGTCAACCCCTAACACCAGTCACTTGCCAACAACAGCCATACTCTATTGTCAACACCTAACATCAATCTTCTGACGGCTACAGTCATATTCAAATATCAGCCCCAAGCAACAATTACCTGCGAGCAACAGTCATATTCTAATGTCAAACCAAAACACCAGTCACCTGCCAACAACAGCCATATTCTAATGTCAAACCCAAACACCAGTCACCTGCCAACAACAGCCATACTCTAATGTCAACCCCTAACACCAGTCACCTGCCAACAACAGCCATACTCTAATGTCAACCCCTAACACTAGTCACCTGCCAACAACAGGTATACACTTATGTCGACCCCTAACACTAGTCACCCGCCAACAACAGGTATACACTTATGTCGACCCCTAACACTAGTCACCCGCCAACAACAGGTATACACTTATGTCGACCCCTAACACCAGTCACCTGCCAACAACAGTCATATTCTAATGTCAAACCCAAACACTAACCCTGCCAACAACAGGCATACACTTACGTCAACCCCCAACACTAGTCACCTGCCAACAACAGCCATACTCTAATGTCAACCCCTAACACCAGTCACCTGCTAACAACAGTCGCACTCTAATGTCAGCGCCAAATTTTAGTCACTAGCCTACAACAGCCATTCACCTTTTCACAGCTGGCAATCCACAATTTGTCATAAACAAGCTATTTTCCAAGGCACTTATATCAAGCATGACTCCAATGTATAGTTATATAGATCAAACAGTTGTATATAGCAAAACTAACCACATTTTGTTGTCAGGACCACACAGGTGTATTATAAGTATCATACAGGAGCTCAAGCTAGTACTATATAGGCAAATAACAGTACCGCACAGATATACAACAATACCATACAGATATACAACAGTACCGCACAGATATACAACAGTACCGCACAGATATACAACAGTACCGCACAGATATACAACAGTACCGTACAGATATACAACAGTACCGCACAGATATACAACAGTACCGCACAGATATACAACAATACCATACAGATATACAACAGTACCGCACAGATATACAACAGTACCATACAGATATACAACAGTACCGTACAGATATACAACAGTACTGCACAGATATACAACAGTACCGCACAGATATACAACAGTACCGCACAGATATACAACAATACCATACAGATATACAACAGTACCGTACAGATATACAACAATACCATACAGATATACAACAGTACCACACAGATATACAACAGTACCGTACAGATATACAACAATACCATACAGATATACAACAGTACCGCACAGATATACAACAGTACCACACAGATATACAACAGTACCGCACAGATATACAACAATACCATACAGATATACAACAGTACCGCACAGATATACAACAGTAACACACAGATATACAACAGTACCGCACAGATATATAACAGTACCATACAGATAAACAACAGTACCGCACAGATATACAACAGTACCGCACAGATATACAACAGTACCGTACAGATATATAACAGTACCGCACAGATATATAACAGTACCGCACAGATATATTACAGTTTAAGCACAGCACATTAACATCACTATTCATCTGCCAGAAAAAGCAGCCACTTATAATGTAGATAGGAAATAAACTCTAATTATTCTATTTCAGGAAATTAAAACAATTCAATAATCCACGTTGAAATAATTAACTCAAATAACTGTTCTACAGGGATGGGAATATACTTACATTATAACTTCAGTATAACCAGCACATGTCTTCCACCTAGGACATCTCTAACACACTGACAACTGACCACTGGGTACACATTGTCTATATCAATCCATTACCACCAGTTCAATACACACAGATAACTGGTCAAACAGGTTTATCCAACACAATAATACCCACTACATGGATTAACTAATATCTTAAGGTAGTTGACTCTGTGAATTAAACAAACACAATTAAGGTGGTAAACACCATGATATATAACTTATGAAACCTTCGTACAACAGCCATATTTTATAACCTTTCAACTCTAGACTACAAGTACCTCCTACCAGTTATCACATTTTAACAATAATTAATTCTGCTCAACAAGTGGATAATGTCACACCCAAACACAATTCACTTCTGCACTAAAACAGTATTCTAATATCACCTCTCAACTACAAACATTTTCTAATATCACCTTCAAATGACCGTCACCTCTCCACTACAACCATATTCTAGTATCACATTCAAATCACAGTCACCTCTCCACTACAACCATATTCTAGTATCACATTCAAATCACAGTCACCTCTCCACTACAACCATATTCTAGTATCACATTCAAATCACAGTCACCTCTCCACTACAACCATATTCTAGTATCACATTCAAATCACAGTCACCTCTCCACTACAACCATATTCTAGTATCACATTCAAATCACAGTCACCTCTCCACTACAACCATATTCTAGTATCACATTCAAATCACAGTCACCTCTCCACTACAACCATATTCTAGTATCACATTCAAATCACAGTCACCTCTCCACTTCAACAATTATCTAACATCACCTCCAAATGACCAACACCTCTCGACTACAACCATTTTCTAATATTACCTCAAAATGATTGGCACCTCTCGACTACAACCATTTTCTAATATTACCTCAAAATGATTGTCACCTCTCGACTACAACCATCTTCTAATATTACCTCAAAATGATTGTCACCTCTTGACTACAACCATTTTCTTATATTAACTCAAAATGATGGTCACCTCTCGACTAAAACCATATTCTAATAAAACCTCAAAATTACAGTCACATCTCAACTGCAACCATTTTCTATTGTCACATCAAAATAATGGTCACCTCTCCACTTCAACAATTATATAATATCTACTTCAAATGACAGTCACCTCACCACTACAACCGTTTTCAAATATCACCTCCAAACTAAAGTCACCTATCCATTACAAACATATTCTAATATAATAACACCTCTAAATGACCGTCACCTCTCCTCAACAACCATTTTCTAAAATCACCTCAAAAGTAAAGTCACATCTCCACTTAAACAATTATCCAATATCACCTCCAAATGGCAGTCATATCCCCACTACAACCATTTTTTAATATTACCTCTAAGTGACGGTCACCTCTGGACTACAAACATTTTAAAATTTCACTTTCAAATCAGGGTCACCTCTTGACTACAACCATTTTCAAATAAAACCTTCAATTGATGGTCACTTCTCAACTACAACCATATTCTAACGTCATCTCCAAAGTAAAGTCACCTCTGGGCTACAACCATTCTTTATATCACTTGCAAATGACAATCACCTCTCCACTAAAACCATATTCAAGTATCACCTCAAAATCACAGTCACCTCTCCACTTCAACATTTATCCAACATCACCTCCAAATGACAATCACCTTTCAACAACAACCATTTTCTAATATCACCTCAAAATGATGGGCACCTCTCGACTACAACCATCTTCTAATATTACCTCAAAATGGTGGGCACCTCTCGACTACAACCATCTTCTAATATGACCTCAAAAGGATGGTCACCTCTCGCCTCCATTCTCCAAGGTTAGCATGGAATTGACTATTCAGTTATTTATTACAAATAAGAGCAGTGTTTTTACAATATCGTAAATATCGCTGGCTTAGAATTAGAAGGTCGTAAGTACTACCTTATACAGACTCATGTATATTTGAATTCTGCATATCAAGGCGCTTCTTGCGAGCCTATTTTCATGAAAATTGGAAGTGGTCATGTTGACCAAATTAAAGTTTAAAAAGCTTGTTTTTCCATAAGTAAAGAGTAGTTTTCAGATGGATTTTTCTTGTTTTCTCACAATATTGATTTTGTACTTACGACCTTCTAATTCTAAGCTAGCGATATAAGGTTGTTCACAACCTGATAAAGAGCAAACCAGTGCAAAATGGTCTCGGTTTTAAAGAGGTCTTATCATTGAAGTGGTCTTCAGATGAAGTTTACTGTACATCGGTATGCATAATACACATAATTATGAAAACGTCTATACTTAGATCTACATTACTTCTTCTCGTACGTTGAGTTGTCTAGTGTCAATATATCACAATTTAAAACAATAAATATTTAACACTTACGTTGTCCACACTTAAACAAGCTGAAGTGTTCAATTTACTATTCTAACACGATCTGCGGATTAATCCATTAAACAAAGAGCAGACAAGAGCATGTTTTATTACCCCCATAAAACATACCACGTGACATATTTATAAATGAATGAACGTTAACTTTATCGTAAAAACTTCCAAGAGTCGCCAACAAGGCGAGTTGCACGAGAATCCAGTGTTACAGCTATTTTTAGAAACTCCAATATAGTCTCGAAACTAAGTCTCATGAAAACTTCTGATTATCAATTCATTTATATTTTTCATTTTATGAAATAGATACCCTATCTACTCGTGTAATTAAAATTGTTTCAATGTTTAGAATGTGTTATTTCCTTCAGAAAATTACGAAGGTCGTTTTCATTAACGAGGGAGGTAATTGTACCAGCTCATAAGCCACTCAATTTCAGCGTGGAATTATGTTAAATGCCAAATGGGTCAAAATGGAATGCGCACAGTTAAATAGTGCGGGCTAGTATCGTGTTTAGAATCGAAATAAAAACTCTGTTCTTGTATTTTGTCGGTGAATAAAACATGGACAGGAGTTCGGATGCGGAAAAATTAAATCACGAGTGCGTAGCACGAGTGATTTAATTTTCCGCATCCGAACGATTGCCCGTGTTTTATTCACCGACAAAATACGCGAACAGATTTTTATTTCTTAAACATAATTAAACGCACGAGAACATCAGTCGCTGCACGGGATTCACGCATCATTTTACCGCGTCTACCTGGCGAGGTGCGTTTATGCAACATAGCGGTATATTTTTATATAAATGAATGTGTCGTCTGCTAGAGTTTTATGTGACAAAATGAATTTATAAATGATCAGTATGTTAAAAAAATGTAAAACATAATGCGTGTTTCTATCGCATGTATGACAAATATAAAAAAATAGTGTTTTTAAGCATTTCATTTGGATAAAAATGTTCCAAAACCTATATAGACTTTATATTTTCTGTGCCGAACATTCCGTTGATGTATACTTCCGGTAGCAGATCTTTGTATTTTGTGGTAAAACAAACATTACAAAACAAATCCTAACCCTATCTGGGTACTTATATATTAAAGCACGAACAAAAATCTTAAAGCTACACATTTAATATCTTATTATGCACCAACCAATTGAAACCACAGACCCCATCCCCGGTGGATAGCGGGGGAACAGTCACCATCCCTGGTGGATAGCGGGGGAACAGTCCCATCTCCGGTGGATAGCGGGGGAACAGTCCCCATCCCCGGTGGTTAGCGGGGGAACAGTCCCCATCCCCGGTGGTTAGCGAGAGAACAGTCCCCATCCCCGGTGGATAGCGGGGGAACAGTCCCATCTCCGGTGGATAGCGGGGAAACAGTCCCATCCCCGGTGGATAGCGTTGGAACAGTCCCCATCCCCGGTGGTTAGCGGGGGAACAGTCCTCATCCCCGGTGAATAGTGCGGGAACAGTCCCCATCCCTGGTGGATAGCGGGGGAACAGTCCACATCCCCGGTGGATAGCGGGGGAACAGTCCCCACCCCCGGTGGATAGCGGGGGAACAGTCCCCACCCCCGATGGATAGCGGGGGAACAGTCCCCATCCCCTGCGGATAGCGGGGGAACAGTCCCCATTCCCGGTGGATAGCGGGGGAACAGTCCCGTTATTTTACACTTCCAATGTCCCTGCACTGCCGTGTGAGTGTTTGGCTTTTGTTTCGCGCAAAAATAGCAGTGAAATATTACAATCGTATTGAGGTATAAAGGGCGGGGCAATTGTGGGGGCTTTACCATATACATGGCCCTGGGCTGTGGGGATTTTACCAGGGGGTTGAACAGGCAGAAGTAAAAATCTCCGCCCTCCCGCGGGGGTGGGGCGTGGTTTCAATCGACTGGTGCATTATTATCTAATACTAAAAGAAGACTAGTAGATCTATGCTTGCCTGGTTTTGTATGTTATAACAGAAGCTATTCTATTGTGTTATCTGGGCCCTGGTTATAACTACTATCCCTAATTGTCCAGACGACCTTGCATTAAACAACTCACATTCCCTTCTATACATAAATACATTCCCTTAAGTAACACCATCTTTTCTGGAACATAATCATATTCGTCCAAAAGTAACTATTTATTATTACATTTGTACTTTTACCTTCACAGATCAAAAACCTTTGTATAACAACCAAACTTTGCAGTGTTGTCCTACAGAGGTTATACTGTATTTTATTTCTTTGTAAGTCTGCTAATTTTTTGTTGTAATCGTATCTTACGCAGTGTTTTTAAAACCTCTCAGACCTGCTAAAACTAGTAATTCCCACGAACAGCTATCCTATGTATCAGAACTATCAGTACAAATGTCGTTTGACCTACCTCTGGAGAATATATGTGATGGTATGGTAGGTTCCAACAGTCGGACCTACCTCGTGAGGATATAAGTGATGAAATGGTAGGTTCCAACAGTCGGACCTACCTCGTGAGGATATAAGTGATGAAATGGTATGTTCCAACAGTCGGACCTACCTCGTGACGATATATGTGATGATTTGGTAGGTTCCAACAGTCGGACCTACCCCGTGAGGATATATGTGATGATACGGTAGGTTCCAACAGTCAGACCTACCTCGTGAGAATATATGTGATGATACGGTAGGTTCCAACAGTCGGACCTACCCCGTGAGGATATATGTGATGATATGGTAGGTTCCAACAGTCGGACCTACCTCGTGAGAATATATGTGATGATACGGTAGGTTCCAACAGTCAGACCTACCTCGTGAGAATATATGTGATGATACGGTAGGTTCCAACAGTCAGACCTACCTCGTGAGAATATATGTGATGATACGGTAGGTTCCAACAGTTAGACCTACCTCGTGAGAATATATGTGATGATACGGTAGGTTCCAACAGTCGGACCTACCTCGTGAGAATATATGTGATGATACGGTAGGTTCCAACAGTCGGACCTACCCCGTGAGGATATATATGTGATGATATGGTAGGTTCCAACAGTCGGACCTACCCCGTGAGGATATATGTGATGATATGGTAGGTTCCAACAGTCGGACCTACCTCGTGAGGATATATGTGATGGTATGGTAGGTTCCAACAGTCGGACCTACCTCGTGAGGATATATGTGATGATATGGTAGGTTCCAACAGTCGGACCTACCTCGTGAGGATATATGTGATGAAATGGTAGGTTCCAACAGTCGGACCTACCTCGTGACGATATATGTGATGATATGGACGCTAAACAAGGCTGTACAAAATATGTACCATTATTTCTATTATAAACTGAATGTAGGCGGTGGTTGACTTCCATATTTCACTTTGTTCACCTATTCCTATGTCGTTCCAGGGATTCGAACTTACAACAATGTTGTACCATTGAGTCGTGTATCTGTTTATATTGTACATAATATACATGCAGTATTGTACTAGCTACATGCAAGTTAAGAATCGTTCCAGACCAGAGTCCCTGGTTCCAGACCAGAGTCCCTCGTTCCAGACCGGAGCGCTTCTTGTATTTTCATAGACAAACATCTTAATGCACACGAAACTAGCGTTGTTATACATGCTTAATATTTCAATGCTAAAACATCTTCAAGTGTTTGAATATTACATAAATGGACTATCTTGTATAGTGTATTCAATGCAAGGGAGATGATTCGTATAAATTTTCTATTATTTCGTTCCACGATTGCTTCCCTTCGTAATAATGTCTGAGCCAGATAACCAGAATGGCAATGTTTAGGCTTGTTAAGCGGAGGTCAAATGTATAGGAATTATTATTCATGTATTTGTAGAATTGTTTCAGAAATGAAGAATATGTACCTGTGTTTAATCTTATGTAAAGCACAGTCTCGAGTTTGGATGCGTAGTAGGGTAATTAGGTTTAATATACAAGTGACTGTGCTTTATTATAGATAAAACACAGATATATAGTCAGTACTTCGATTATAACATATATCTGCCAATATTCCGCATTCGACAACACCTCAAGACATAGTAACCAGCACTATTTTCTTCCTCGGAAGTCTTATTTGCAGTTGAAGTTATTCAGTTGTAGCTGTATTTTATCGGTATTTTGTGCACACCTTGATTTCCTCTATGTGTATAAAGCTGAAACCATTGGTTGTGTAAGAATCAATGATATATCAATAAAGCATAAACTATGTTTCAAAGCCAACGCTAAGGGTCGTCCCCGCTTGAACACGGGTACCATCTCAAGAGTCGTTTGCACTCAAACACAGGTGTAGTACGGAGACGTTCACGTGATCCTCGACCTCTATTAGCATACTTGAACAGCACGTGATCCTCGACCTCTATTAGCATACTTGAACAGCTGGATATATTGTCTATAGAGGATCTTGCATGAGTGCTCATTACATACGAGTTTTATTAAACGAGTGGACAAAATGATATGACACGAGGCTTTGCCGAGTGTCATATTGTTTTTGTCGACGAGTTTAATAAAACTCGTATGTAATGAGCACGAATGTAAGATTCTATTTATCACATAACCTTAGGAAACGCTCAATATTGTTCAGAAGGATGATGTGCGCTGCATATGTTTCAGCCAAAATTTAGCGCGACGTCATGGTGACGTTGTTATTATCCTGACGTCAGTGACGGATCAATGCATTGATTGGCTAACGTCACGTCAAGCTAATTTAAATATTTATTGCACGGTCTGGGAGTGCCGAACGATATTTACGTCACGGTTTTACGGCACTCCTGGACCGCATGTTATGTGATAAATATGTTTTCATAAGCGGGCAGTTATAACATAACTCATACATAACCATGAGTTATGATAGCTTTGACAAGTTTGATTAGTGGGTCAATGTAAGTATGATGATGTTTAGACAAGTTAATGTGGTCTAGGGTTTTCTATTTCATAATATAAGGAAACATAGTTATTACTTTTCACTGACCACGAATGCATCATTTCCTTGTACGTGTTTGTTCTATAAAAGAAACGTCAATTGTGTATTAATTAGTTGAGCTTGGAGTGGGAGTGAAGATTGGAGTTCTGAGTGAAGCCTGTAGTTAAGACTTAAGCTGGGAATAAAACGGTACAACTTCAGCTTTGTATTGAGTCTTATTATATTATTACGCTACAAAGTACCGGTATAACGAATATTCTCGAGGCGTAATACAAACCATAAGGGCCAATATCGCACAATTTGGTCGCGGTAATGACATATTTAACACAAAAAGCTTGTAATATATTCATGCATTAAGGTTGGGATCACTTCAATTTATCCGTATTATACCATGTCAATAGTCAGCCAAAGCCACGTAAATGCATCTGTTTGTCTAAATCTATATTTCGCACCAAGCAAGGCTCAAAATTAACACACTTTGGTTAATAATTTCTACTGAAATAAGTTACTTCTTAATATGTTTGTCCATATTAAGAAGTCTATGTTGCCCTACATGTCAGAGGGCAATAAGTAAGTAAGTATGTTTGTCCATCTGTACGATCGTAAAACTAGTTAAAAATATTCGATTTCAGTCACAAGGTTCCGCATGACGAGATAACCACCATGAGTCAGTTATGTCAAAATACTGAGCTCTGTGTTCTAGCCTGTACCAAATCAGGATACACACGAGAGGGTCAAAGTTTGTATCTTGTTATTAAAAGCTTTTGCAATCCATGTAATCTCTAAAACACGTTTAGGATAGATGTTACTTTTTTCATTATTCTTCAAAGACTCACTCCATTTATTTAAAACTTGTTTTTACACGAAAATAGCCATTTTAAGTTGAGTTAAATGACAAAGGGCTTTTACCTAATGCATTCTGTACGCATAAATTCTGTATTCAATTGCAAAAAGTATCGAGCGAGGAAAATGTTCTGCTGATGGGGTTCGAACTCGGTATCTTTCAATTACAATGACATCACTGTCATGTATCCCTGGTCGGATCCAATAATATTGTTATTTGTTGTTGCACTAAACAAATATAAGGGTAAGCAACATATTGTACAACGGTCAAAGGGAGATTATCCAAAATTACGCTGTATATTCAAACGCTATTTTTCTCGTTATTACTGAAGCTATGATCAAACGTTTATTTACCTCAATACCGCTATAACTGATACATTGATAAGTCTTTTCTACGAAATAATGATATATTGTATACTGAACAGTTATAGTCAATTTTCGCGCTCTCACTCTCGTCGGAAGTGAGCCTCCTGTAAATTATTCACAGCTATAAATTATTTATGTAAATTTATATCTACTATTCCATAAATAAATTATATTCCCGTCTTTTAACAAATTAGTTTAGCACTAACCAGACGTGACATGTGGGCCTGTACCCCAAACCCTTTCTGTTGGCACTAAGATCCAACACGAACATTCCGTGTAAAGTGAATTACATACATCTATACATACATGTATTCATCAGGAATAATTCTGGAGTTTGTCTTGTTTTATTTTATTTATACGTACATATTACTTTGACAATTATGCTGATTGTGTATGAGTGTATATGGTCTAAGGGACGCAACTCTTACTTGATTATCACAAATACACTACATGTATATATACTCAAACGCAAAAGAAATTGTGCATGTTTCAAATTGGGATAACTATGGAAATATCTTTCGTAGGTATTTCATTTTTGTACCATATAAAGCATTTATGTCACTTTATCGAACAATGGATGCAAATAGGCCCTATCGTATTAGATGTTACGTAACGTCACAAAACAGTATATTTGCATGATTTGCGCGTACAGAGGCTTGGTAAAGGTGAAATCGGTCAAATAATTCCTCATTCATTTTTCGCAACTCCCAGGAGTAAGAAAAACACAAAACAATATCTGTAAAATCAGAACTTGCTATGCCAAGATTATCGGAACGTCAGCGAATTGAGACGTTAATGATGCTCATTAGAGGTACCTCTATTGATAATGTTTCACGGGCCTCAACACGATGTCAACAATTTGTACGACCTGCAGAATCCTCTTCATGCCGAATGGAATAAAAGACCTCCCCACGTCGTACAATGTGACGTGAATTCCATGAGACGTCGTAGCGTACAGGTTATACGTCAAAATGGAGATCATACCCAATATTAATGAAATTATCACAATTAAACAATTTAGAGAATCTTACACTTTAATTTTATTCTCAAAAACACCGATATCACAATTTATGCAATTTTTATTTTGACACCTACCACGCTTAAACGATAAAAACGATTCTTTTCAGTGCGCTATTTAAATGAAATGTGTTCTGTTTTATAGGCAATTGAACAAGCTATTTGACACCAAACACAATATTCTTTCTTTTATGAGAGTCTGAAAAAATAAATGAAAACCCCATGCACAGTTTCTTTTGCGTTTGAGTATATGTGTGTATCATATTAAAACGCTTACTCTGTCGTTATTTCTTACGCTATTATCCATGGTGTTTGCTATTCATTTAGTTAATGGTAGGGTGACTATCTCAAGAAAAGTTGGGATAGGACCTCTCTGTTAACAAGACATGTCATATACCAAAATGTTCGGTAAAGTATGTAGTATCTGAGACTGCCGGCATAAATTGCCAAAAGTGGCAGGGTTAGGGCACGCATGTTAATTAATTAACGTGCGTGGTTAGGGTTAGCTTAATATTAATTTATTTGCCAAAACTATCCAAATTGATCATTTAAATGAAGGTATACATTCAGCAGTTTAAAAAAAACTACTTTGGAACACTTTGGAATTTAAGTAATGGAGATACACAGTATATCTTGTACTGTGTGCTTTTCTTACCCCATCCACCATTTTTGAACACGAAATATGTACTCATGTGTTCTGAAAGTTTTACAAAAGATGTCTGTGATAAAAATGTTTATAATTATGATATATCTAAAGTGGCATTCAAAAAATATCATTCGTGTCTGAAATTTACCAGCAAAATCCAAGATGGCGTCCAAGATGGCCGCCGTAATATAAAATGTCCCTTGTATAGCATTAAGCAGGATTAAAACAGTTGTTTT
This sequence comes from Spisula solida, assembly GCA_947247005.1. Classification (NCBI taxonomy): domain Eukaryota; kingdom Metazoa; phylum Mollusca; class Bivalvia; order Venerida; family Mactridae; genus Spisula; species Spisula solida. The sequence goes on along the minus strand of OX365958.1, from coordinate 17,647 downwards.
ACAGGTAAGTCGGCCACAAAAGTAGAACAAGAACTGATTCATACCAAAATGTCCTTATGTGACTATAAATTAGTGTATAGACCTGCTGTCATACAAGGGTAGTGAGGACCAGGAAATCCAAGATGGCCGCCATTTATGGTCAATCCATACAAAGTATGTTCAAATTACTATGAGACAGTTTCATACATGGGTGTAAAGATGCATGTTAGCATGCAAAGTACTCATTTGCTACTGTGCATTAAATAAGCATACTACTTTGACCACTTTGAATCAAAGTTCAAGGTCATGTCAATGTCCAAGTATGAAAAATAAATGAAAAATACTATTCCTGGTGGTGATTAGTACCACATACCAGTAGGTCATTGAATAGGTGTACAGGGTTAGGGTTAGGGTATAGGCCAAATGACAAACTTGATCAAGTGATCATGATCAAAATAATTTGATTGGTCGACGCAAACCCACGTGACTAATCTATATTTAAAAGTCACGTGGTACAGTCACATGGTGAATAATATTTAGAATCCGATAAAAGGCGGAGCTAATTTGTATGCGTGCGCATCTCAACCGTTGATATGATGCATTTTACTTTTGGAGCTCGTTGGCTTCGGATGTGTTGGTGGGATTGTAGTTTTCACCGGAATTCTTGTTAAAGTGATATAAAATAAATACAGTATGTTAGTTTTATTTTTGTTTTTGTATTTACTGCCATCTGGAAAATTGGAGCTGATCCGGCATGCCAGGTAGCGAGATGGATGTAATGGCTGAATCCCGAGTGTGTCTGTCGGCACAGCCCGCTAGGCAGCCGGTCCTAGAGCCATTTTGAATATTCATAAGTGATATTGTGCAAATGCTGGGTCTGTCTGTCGGTGGTGCCAGCTTGACATCTATGAATTTAGGTGGTGAGCTCGAACCTGAAGAGCAGTTAGTTAGTAATAGTAAGTGGTAACTGCGACATCGTCGGGCCACAAGTCCCGTGTGTGAAAGCAGGACGGCCACTTAATTGTGGACTAGTATTTACATATTTACAAGTAATTTTCCTAAGAAGAAAGAAATATATTTATAGTAACAATGCAAGCTTATTAAACTTTAATCATTACAGATCACATTCTCGGCCTTCCACTATATCTATAGTGTTAGCTTGGGTAATCAAAGTTACTAAAAATAGATTTCCCATGTGGTAACCCTGATAACTATTTGATTACTCTAGCTGACTCTTGGTAACACTGGTAACTATTTGAAATGCCGACATGCGCATACTTGAACCGATTCGTGTGAGTTGACTGTTGTTTTGTTATAATGCATTATGTATTTGGATTAGTGCAGTTGATATAGTTATGTTTCTGAACCAAATTATAGTGCGACATATAGTTGCAATAACATATAAATGTTTTCCCGTGTAAGTGTGAAAATGTGACGTACTTTGCGACATTGTGTATAGATAATAAATTGGATAGTATATTTATATATTGCTATAATTGGAGTATTTGCATTTAAAGCACGACTAAAATCCAGTAATAGCACGTCCAGTCCTGAAAGGTCGCTCCGATCTACTTAACGATAGCAAATAATATGAAATTGGTCTGTCCGTCCGTACCCTCTAATAAACGTCCAATTTTGTAGTAAAAAAGTCCAATATTCAACCAGCCCTATCATCTCTAATGATACCTTCATATACCTATAGTAGGTATTTCTGGAAAGATATTTTAATTACCTACACAATGATACCACTTACAGATCAAACACTTTTCTAATAAGGAAGTTATAGGTGTCAAACCTAACCCATATATGTACAAAAGAAATCATTGGAATGTTTATGTCCAATTATCTCCCCTTTTGGTTTGCGACCGAAGTAAACCGAATTGATTTGACACAGATGGGGTGCATCCCTACCGATATACCAAATTTGGTCAAAATCTATCCATTGACAAAAAATATATGACACTTTGGAATTTTTGGATTTCGAGATTAGTGCTTCAGGGGAAGTAACTCTAACAGGGATTAGAAAAATATTATTTATTTATTTATTTATTTATTTATTCCAATACCTTACATCTGCAGCTACACGCTCATGTAACTAGTATTTCCATATCTTAATTCACAACAAGGAAACAGGGATTTGAAGGTTGGCTACATATTGAATTTCTACAAAGGGAACAAACTCGAACTTGCAAACTTTCAAGATTTGTAAACGTTGTTATCCCCCTTATTATAAATCCCTAAATGGTCGCATATTTACTATCACTTTGACCTTGTTTATTGCAGAAAGTACGCCTATTTGAATAATAATACATATATATTCGTTTAGTTGAATCTTATGTCTGTCGATTAATAATAGTATGGATGTGATGGACCCGGCTTGGTTGGCAGGGCAGCTCGAACACCGAACCCCATCCGAGGGCATAAATTGCTACTATTTTAAGCATCTAACACCCATAACTTTTATATTAATAAGAGTAGGGCGCTGTTATTGTAGTATGTTGTAGCCCTGTACCATAGGAACAGACACATGTATCATATGGTACCCTTAATCAATCCCTGGGTCTACACGGACGGACAAACATATGCTGGTCCGTATATTATACGATATATTGCTAGTATTTTAAGCATTTTATCTGGTAAGATAAATACAGTATGTTAGTTTTATTTTTGTATTTACTGCCATCTGGAATATTGGAGCTGATCCGGCATGCCAGGTAGCGAGATGGATGTAATGGTTGAATCCCGAGTGTGTCTGTCGGCACAGCCCGCTAGGCAGCCGGTCCTAGAGCCATTTTGAATATTCATATTATTAAGTGATATTGTGCAAATGCTGGGTCTGTCTGTCGGTGGTGCCAGCTTGACATCTATGAATTTAGGTGGTGAGCTCGAACCTGAAGAGCAGTTAGTTAGTAATAGTAAGTGGTAACTGCGTCATCGTCGGGCCACAAGTCCCGTGTGTGAAAGCAGGACGGCCACTTAATTGTGGACTAGTATTTACATATTTACAAGTAATTTTCCTAAGAAGAAAGAAATATATTTATAGTAACAATGCAAGCTTATTAAACTTTAATCATTACAGATCACATTCTCGGCCTTCCACTATATCTATAGTGTTAGCTTGGGTAATCAAAGTTACTAAAAATAGATTTCCCATGTGGCAACCTTGATAACTATTTGATTACTCTAGCTTACTCTTGATAACCCTAATAACTATTTGATTACTCTAGCTGACTCTTGGTAACTTTGATTACTCTAGGTGTCTCTTGATAACCCTGATAACTATTTGATTACTCTAGGTGACTCTTGATAACCCTAATAACTATTTGATTACTCTAGCTGACTCTTGATAACCCTGACCACTATTTGATTACTCTAGCTTACTCTTGATAACCCTTATAACTATTTGATTACTCTAGGTGACTCTTGGTAACCCTAATAACTATTTGATTACTCAAGCTTACTCTTGATAACACTGATAACTATTTGATTACTCTAGGTGACTCTTGGTAACCCTAATAACTATTTGATTACTCAAGCTTACTCTTGATAACACTGATAACTATTTGATTACTCTAGGTGACTCTTGGTAACCCTAATAACTACACTCGGCAAAACTTATAAGTACACACTTGTTTATTTGCCCATAGCTCCGCCAATGCGTGCATGATCGTGCTGAAAATTTCAACATATGTAAATTGGATATGTAGAGTTACAATACAATCGATGTTTTTAACATCTGATTAAAATTGTCACAAACAGAATAAACTAATGATGCCAACAGCATAATCTAAGAAAACACAATAATGCCGTGTGTTCATTGAGCGATTGTCAGGTAGCTAATGCACATATGGCCCCGCTGCGCTGATACAGTACGGTTTCAAGTCTATGTTTCTATCACGGACACAGTTTTAAAGAAAACAATGATAGGAACAAGCACACTTTAGGTTTAAAAATATCAACTTCTGATAAAAATGAAATTTGGAACATGGTTAACTCCCCTTGACTATAACAATAAAAATTATTTTTAAAAGTAAAAAACACCATGTTGTTGTTTGAAAAATCGAATTATTTTGTGTTTTTTTAATTTGACAATAAATCTAAAATTCAAATTTACCTTACATAAAACTAATTTGCAAATACGCGTCAATTTCACGGCCATTTTACGGTTTTTGACATTTCATGGTTCAATGAACCGCTGTATTTAATTTTGTAGAAAATTTTTTATTTATCCAGTCCTTTGACAGTCAATACAATGTACACAAAATTTCATGTAAAAATAATAATTAAAAAAAGTTATAACGATAAAACGACGTGTGTACTTATAAGTTTTGCCGAGTGTATTTGATTACTCTAACAGACTCTTGGTAACTTTGATTACTCTAGGTGTCTCTTGATAACCCTGATAACTATTTGATTACTCTAGGTGACTCTTGGTAACCCAGACCACTATTTGGTAACCCTTATAACTATTTGATTACTCTAGCTGACTCATGGTAACTTTGATTACTCTAGGTGTCACTTGATAAACCTGACCACTATTTGATTACTCTAGCTTACTCGTGATAACCCTGATAACTATTTGATTACTCTAGGTGACTCTTGGTAACCCATTTCATGCATAGCGATACTAATGAATGGCTGGTTCGTGGACTACTTTACTTGTCTTTGACCTCAAGACGGAGGTCACGCTGGTCAAAAATGATGTTAGATTCCGACTCAGCATACCTGATTTCCTTCTTGAAATTTTTGGTTCAACGTCCTATGTGACATCCTTTTTAAATTCAAAATTCACTTGCCTTTGACCTCAAGAAGGAGGTCACGAATGTCAAAAATTATTTCAGATTCCGACTCAGCATACCTGATTTTCTTCTTGAAATTTTTGGTTCAACATCCTATGTGACCTACTTTTTAAATTCAAAATTTACTTGCTTATGACCTCAAGAAGGAGGTCACGAAGGTCAAAAATGATGTTAGATTCCGACTCTGCATACCTGATTTCCTTTTGAAATTTTTGGTTCAACATCCTATGTGACCTACTTTTCAAAGTCAAAATTGACTTGCCTTTGACCTCAAGAAGGAGGTCACGAAGGTCAAAAATGATTTCAGATTCCGACTCAGCATACCTGATTTTCTTCTTGAAATTTTTGGTGCAACATCCTACATGACCTGTGTTTCAAATTGAGAATTTACTTGCATTTGAACTCTAGAAGGAGGTCACCCAGGTAAAAAATGACGTTAGATTCCGATTTAGCATACCTGATTTTTTCTTGAAATAGTACATACTATATGACTTCCTGTACAAAGTGAAAATCTATTGTCATGGACCTTATAAATGAGGTTTAGGGTTAGGGTTAGGGGGTTAGGGTTAGGGTTTAGGGTTAGGGTTAGGGGTTAGGTTAGGGGATGAATGACGAAGTGGCGAACGAGTTTTAGGGTTAGGGTTAGGGGTTAGGGTTAGGGTTAGGGTTAGGGTAGGGGATGAATGACGAAGTGGCGAACGAGTTTTGGCGAATTATGTAAACAAATATCACGTGACCGTATGGGGATGGATTTTGATTGGATATAAATATCATGTGACTGTTTGAAAACAAATATGGGTTAGGCTAGGGGATGAATGACGAAGTGGGGAACGAGTTTTGGGGAATTATGTAAACAAATATCACGTGACCGTATGGGGATGGATTTTGATTGGGGTAGGGTTAGGGTATAGGCCAAATGACGAACTTGATCAAGTGATCATGATCAAAATGATTTGATTGGTCGACGCCACCCCACGTGACCAATCTATCTTTAAAAGTCACATGCAATCTTCAAACCCCGGTATCTTTTTTGTTAATTAAGATATGAAAATACTAATTGCATGAGCGTGTAGCTGGATGTCTAAGGTATATGATTAAAAAAAAATAAAAATATATATTATTATTCTGATCCCTGTTAGAGTTAATTCCCCTTGAAGCAATATTGGGCATATATGGCATGGGTTATCCGCCCCTGTGGGACCAGGGGGCACCCGTGTGGTACTATATGATACATGTATCTGTATATGTGGTACAGGGCTACAACATATTAAAATATGACCCCCCTACCCCTGTGGGTTAGTGAGTTATGCCCCCTTGAGGGAGATAAAATACATGAAATAATGGTATTATAATTATAGTACAATACAGCAATTGTCATGGGTTATCCGCCCTTGTGGGACCAGGGGGCACCCTTGTAGTACTATATGATACAGGTATCTGTAGAGGGGGTACAGGGCTACAACATATTAAAGTATGACCCACCTACCCCTGTGGGTTAGGTAGTTATGGCCCCTTGATGGTGATGAAATGCTTAAATTCCCCTTGAAGCAATATTGGACATATATGGCATGCCTTACCGCCCCTGCAGGACCAGGGGGTACCCGTGTGGTACTATATGAAACATGTATCTGTAGAGGGGCTACCGGGGTACAACATATTAAAATATGACCCCCCTTCCTCTGTGGGTTAGTGAGTTATTTCCCCTTGGTGGAGATAAACTACATGAAATAATGGTATTATAATTATAGTACAATACAGCAATTGTCATGGGTTACCCGCCCCTGTGGGACCAATGGGTACCCGCGTGGTACTATATGATACATGTATTTGTAGAGGGGGTACAGGGCTACAACATATTAAAGTATGACCCCCCTACCCCTGTGGGTTAGTGAGTTAAAAGTGTTTGAATATAACATAAATATGCAATATCTTGTACAGTATTTAATTGCAAGGGAGAGAATTCGTACAAATTTTCTATTATTGCTTACTACGTTTGTTTCCCTTTGTGTAATCCTTATGGTTAGAGTTGATGATCTGGGTTAACTCTTTTACAACTCGTTACTAAAAATAGATTTCTTTGTTCTGTTGATTTCTTACTGAAGGTTAACCCTTAACCCCTAACTCACCATAACCCATTTTGAGTTAGTTAGGAGGTTAACTCAAACGGTAACCCTTTGTCTAAATCGGTAACCCAGTTGAGAAATCGGTAACCCACGGTAACCCAGGTTAACCCATGGTAACCCAGGGTAACCCAGTTGATGATCGAGCTAAAAAACGGGTAACCCAGGTTAACCCACGGTAACCCAGGGTAACCCATGGTAACCCAGGGTAACCCAGTTGATGATCGAGCTAAAAAACGGGTAACCCAGGGTAACCTCTTATGTTCTGGGTTAACCCTTAACCCCTAACTCACCATAACCCATTAGGGTTAGGGTTAGGGGTTAGGGTTAGGGTTAGGGTTAGGGTTAGGGTTAGGGTTAGGGTTAGGGTTAGGGTTAGGGTTAGGGGTTAGGGTTAGGGTTAGGGTTAGGGTTAGGGTTAGGGTTAGGGTTAGGGTTAGGGTTATACTTCTATGTTTCATATGTCCCTGAACATGATCTTATGTCCCTGCGCGTGACGTCATTGGATCTTATGTCCCTCAAATGGATCTTATGTCCCTGAAAGTGATCTTGTGTCCCTGGGAGTGATCTTGTGTCCCTTACCCCAGTTATGATGTAACGCATGTAGGTTATGATGTAATATTGTTATATAACAATCAGGGGCGATAAATAAATAGGTTTGGCGGAGTTATAGCCCTTAGTATTACGTAATAAAAAAACGCCACGGGCATATGTGTGTCCTCAATTAGGGGGGTGTCAAATGTTTATTTATGAATATATTTTAGCCATATGTCGAATATATATAGGTAATTAGGTAACTGTCATAACCCTATACCATATTTGGTCAAAAAATAAAAAATTACCAAATTTGGTAATATTGTGTTTAGGGACATATGAATCAAAAAATTTTAAAAACGAAAATAGTTTTTGTCTATGTAGGGATTATGACCATATTTGGTATATCAGTAGGGATGGACCCCATCTTTGTTATATCAAGTCCAATAACTCCGGGTTCAACCAGAAGGGGAGATAATTTGACATAGGTTTAGGGTTAGGGTTGGGGTTGAACCCTAGGGCCTGTTTAAACTCCTATAACTTCCTTATTTGGAGAGGGTTTGATCAGTAAGTAGTACCATTGTGTAGGTAATTAAAATATCTTTCCAACAATACCTAATATATGTATGTAGGAGCATTATTCAGGAAGATAGAGCCGTTTGGATCTGTATTCGGACTGTTTTTTACCTCAAAATTGTAGGTTTATTAGCGCGTACGGACGGACAGATGAGTTAATTTCATATTATTGCTATAGATATGTAGATCTATTTAATACCTTTCTAGAAATGTAAAATATATTATTATAGGAGCATATTTATAGACCCTGTAGCCATTTAAAGGTGACCTGGTACCATTTTTACCGCTAAAACGACATAATTTGAAAGGTTTTCGAGTCCGTACGGACGGACAGACATGTTTATTCTACTGAATTTGATTTGTGTGTAAGATCTAATCATTACCTAGGTATATATGTACTTTGTAAGCTGATATATGCATGTTTAGTGATTATACAGCAATTAGAAATTTCTTACACAACCTATTTTGGTCGTTTTGACCCCGGGTTATGACCCCTGATGACCCTGGCGGTACCCTGGGGGTAAATATGATACATGGAACTGTAGAGCTGTTATGGGGGTACAACATACTAACATTACAAGCCCCTACCCATGTGTGGGTTAAAGTTATGGCGACAAAATGCTTCAAATACAAGTAATTTAAGCCGTCGGATCGGGTTCCAAGTTCGAGCTGCCCAGCCGACCAGGTCGGGTCCAGCACACCTATAATATTATTAATCGACAGATATAAGATTAAACTAAACGTATATCTATATTTTATTATTACAGTAAACGTATTTTCTAAAATAAACAAGGTTAAACTGATGGTAAAATTGCTACAATTATTGGATTTTTAATAAGGGGGACAACTGCGTCGTTGTACGAGTTTGTTCCCTTGCAATTAAATACTGTATGTATGCAATCATCAAACCCCTGTATCTTTTTTGTTAATTAAGATATGAAAATACTAATTGCATGAGCGTGTAGCTGGATGTATAAGGTATATGATTAAAAAACAATTAAAAAAAATATTATTATTCTGATCCCTGTTAGAGTTAATTCCCCTTGCAGCAATATTGGACATATATGGCATGGGTTATCCAGCCCTGTGGGACCAGGGGCCACCCGTATGGTACTATATGATACATGTATCTGTAGAGGGGATACAGGGCTACAACATATAAAAATATGACCCCCCTACCCCTGTGGGTTAGTGAGTTATGCCCCCTTGAGGGAGATAAAATACATGAAATAATGGTATTAGAATTATAGTACAATACAGCAATTGTCATGGGTTATCCGCCCCTGTGGGACCAGGGGGCACCCTTGTGGTACTATATGATACATGTATCTGTAGAGGTGGTACAGGGCTACATCATATTAAAATATGATCCCCCTACTCCTGTGGGTAAGTGAGTTATGCCCCCTTGACGGAGATAAAATACATGAAATAATGGTATTATATAGTACAATACAGCGATTGCCATGGGTATCCGCCCCTGTGGGACCAGGGGGTACACGTGTGGTACTATATGATACATGTATCTGTAGAGAGGGTACAGGGCTACATCATATTAAAATATGATCCCCCTACTCCTGTGGGTAAGTGAGTTATGCCCCCTTGACGGAGATAAAATACATGAAATAATGGTATTATATAGTACAATACAGCGATTGCCATGGGTATCCGCCCCTGTGGGACCAGGGGGCACCCGTTTGGTACTATATGATACATGTATCTGTAGAGAGGGTACAGGGCTACAACATATTAAAGTATGACCCCCCTACCCCTGTGGGTTAGATAGTTATGGCCCCGTGACGGTCATGAAATGCTTAAATTCCCCTTGAAGCAATATTGGACATATATGACATGGCTTATCCGCCCCTGCAGGACCAGGGGGTACCCGTGTGGTACTATATGATACATGTATCTGTAGAGGGGCTACCGGGGTACAACATATTAAAATATGACCCCCTTCCCCTGTGGGTTAGTGAGTTATGGCCCCTTGGCGGAGATAAACTACATGAAATAATGGTATTATAATTATAGTTCAATACAGCAATGTCATGGGTTACCCGCCCCTGTGGGACCAGTGGATACCCTTGTGGTACTATATGATACATGTATTTGTAGAGGGGGTACAGGGCTACATCATATTAAAGTATGACCCCCCTACCCCTGTGGGTTAGTGAGTTATGCCCCCTTGATATTTCCCGGGTTTTTTTTATTATTTTCAACTAATTTGTGTGGCCTTAAAATTGATTATGATTTATTAAATTATACATCATATTGTAGATATACTCATTGGCTATTCATACAATGTCTCAAATAAATTTTACATGTACCTATATGCCGACAGCGACTACCAGAAGGTGGTCAGTTTTCGTAAAAAAAACCCGTAATATTAAATTTGTCCGTGTATTTACATTATTTTCAACTAAGTTGCCTGACCTTAAAATTAATTATGATTTCATAAATTATACATCATATTGTAGATATACCTATCGGCTATTCATACCATATGTCTAATAATTTTTACATGTAATAGGGCACCTACAATACCCCGGAGAAGGTAGCCCAGTTCCGACAAAATGCCGGGAATATTTAATTTTTCCGTTTTTTTCACTATTTTCAACTAAGTTGCCTGGCCTAAAAATTAATTATGATTTAACAAATTATACATCATATTGTAGATATACCTATTGGCTATTCATACCACATGTCTAATAATTTTTAGATGTAATAGGGCACCTTCAATACCCCGGAGAAGGTACCCGATTTTCCGACAGAATGCCGGGAATATTTAATTTTGTCTTGTTTTTCATTATTTTCATCTAAGTTACCTGGCCTTAAATTTAATTATGATTTAATAAATTATACATCATATTGTAGATATACCTATTGGCTATTCATACCATATGTCTAATAATTTTTACATGTAATAGGGCACCTACAATAACCCGGAGAAGATACCCCAGTCTCATAAAAAATGTCGGGAATATTTAATTTTGCCGTTTTTTAACTATTTTCAACTAAGTTGCCTGACCTTAAAATTAATTATGATTTAATAAATTATACATCATATTGTAGATATACCTATTGGCTATTCATACCATATGTCTAATAATTTTTACATGTATTAGGGCACCTACAATACCTCGGAGAAGATACCCCAGTTTCCGACAAAATGTCGGGAATATTTAATTTTGCCGTTTTTTTACTATTTTCAACTAAGTTGCCTGACCTTAAAATTAATTATGATTTAATAAATTATACATCATATTGTAGATATTCCTATTGGCTATTCATTCCATATGTCTAATATTTTTTACATGTAATAGGGCACCTACAATACCCCGGAGAAGATATCCCAGTTTCCGACAAAATGTCGGGAATATTTAATTTTGCCGTTTTTTCACTATTTTCAACTAAGTTGCGTGGCCTTAAAATTATATATTATTTTATAAATTATATATCAAATTAAAGGTATACATATATACTCTTTAAACAATGTACCAAATAATTTTTACATGTACCTATATGCCAACGGCAAGTATCAGAAGATTGTCATTTTTTATACAAAATCCCGGGAAATACCGCCGATTTTCGACATTTATACTAGATTTCCGAGTCCGTACGGACGGACAAACGCTCCAATTTATTGAAAGTTGCATTTTCTTAGTTAATAAACTATATTCCTACAATTTAATGTTTAAATAACGGCTTAAATATTTATTTTGTTGCGAAGCGACGTTCGCAATGCACAAAAACGTGTAATTTTGATGCCGACGGACAGGGTTCCAAGTTCGAGCTGCGCAGCCGCACAGGTCGAGTCCATGGCTTGGGTACTATTATTAATCGACAGATATAAGATAGAACTAAACGTACATCTATATTGTATTATTCAAATACACGTACTTTCTTAAAAAAACAAGGTCAAAGTGATGCTAAATTTCCGCACATATTGGGGTTTTGACCGGTTTTTCGGCTCCTATGGCACAACCCGTACCTCGCCTGGCACATATGTGGTATCATTGGAAAGCCCTTATTAAACCCTACACAATAAACTTTATTTGGATAAAAAACATTGAACAGGATAGTTTTTATGACCAAAAATAGCAAAGGGACATAAGATCCCCAAAGTCTAACAAAAGTTGACCTGGAAATTTTTCACCATGTCCTTATATGGAAGCGCATGACCTGGGTAACCCATAGGATCGGTAGCCTTCGTCCATGCGCAACTTTTAAGACCAACATAAGCAAAATCAAGCAAGGTTCGAACTTGCTACCAAAGTCTTTCAAATTTTGTTGACTTCGTGTAGGGCAAATAGTAACCCTTGGGTGGTGGTCAAATCGAAATTTCTTTAGGTGACCCCTCAACTTTTTTAATGGCGTAGGGTTTGGGGTTGGGTCAAGGTCATAAAATCCCGACCCTCAAAGGTGCCTTTCGGCATTACGTAATCCCCAGCGGGTTAACTTTTGACGATTCATGTGTCCCTCAAAGTTTGACCCCTGGGGCGAAGTGACCTTTTAACCCGCCCCGAAATTTATGAGCGCGTTCGACTCAGGTTATCTCCCCCTACCCCCCTGCCAAGTTTAAACCCCATCCCTAACCCATAACCCCGTCCCCCAGGGGCTCCAAGGATATCAGGGACATAAG